>OX451373.1:9731785-11102758 GCA_949629185.1 Apamea crenata
ATACATTATGTTAGCATCTCTCATATATTTAAACGTTGGTAAACAAATGATAAAATTAGTATGACTCAATTCTATTAACTTTTCTCTAACAAACATGACTAATTCCAAATAGTTGTGTGTTTTCCGAAAGTCTTCCTCTCCAATGTAAATAACACAATAGTCTGAGTGCGTAAAGTTTTTCACTTTTCCTTCAATTTTGTGAAGAATTTGCCGCAATCCGCACGTGGGTTTTCTATAATGACAGATTTCATAGTTGCGTAAATTAGTTCTTTGGGCAATTGTATATAACCTGTTAGATGATTCGCTGCTTATCAGGCAGATTTTGTGTTTTAAGGAAGGTTGTTCTTCAGTTGTTGCGCTTCGTTGGTTTTGAGTGGAGTTAGATGAGCCTACGTTGATCCTGGTGCTTGTAATGATATTTGTGTTCGTAGGTGACGAGTGGTCTTTTTCAATGGTCGGGATAGTCTGCGTTTGTTTTGTCTTTGTATTTTTTTTAGGCGTCATTAGTGTTGTCTTCGCTTTAATTTTTCCTGGACTGTTAACAATTTTTTTATACATGTCATTTCTCTTATTATATTCTTCATTTAATTTCCTTAAGTTACTGTTTTCCAGTGATAATAATTCAATTTCTTGGTGCGCACTAGTTAGCTGAGATGTTAGTCTAGCGATCTCATCTTTTAATATTTTTAATTGTGGAACGTCTTCGTCTTCGGATATGTCAGGCAAACTACTCGTCGTACAGTTCAATGTTTGAGATATAATTTCGCTTTCATCATCATTAGGTTCAGATCGCGTGCGGGTCCGCCGGAATGTGATGTTTTCCAAGAAATTCATATTTAATTGCAATTACGAACTTCAACCCAAATCAAAAATAATTTGTAGCTAGCGAGACTTGACCTTGCGTCTCGATGGTTGACATGTACCTACAGGTAGGCAGTTGTACCTCCAGGTCAGACGGAATGTAGGAACAATGTTGAAATTGACGATAGTATTGTGATAGTGGCACGTATTATTGTTTTATGTGAGTATTTTTGTTTACGGTCAATATAATTATGTCTCTAAACACAATTTTAATTTAGTAATTACTATAATTGTTAAGACGTTGGTAACAATTATCTTGGTTCTTGAATATGACCTTAGATGGCGTTGCGTTGTCGTCATGCAGTTTCAAACAAAAAACTCTTTTTCGTCAAACTTAGGAGATAACTGAGTATTTGAAGAATATTCTGTCTTAGCTGTTGAGTCAGAAACTCAGAATGTTCTCATAATCCAAAAACACGATTTTTAACAAATAACACGTCGCAAAAAGTCAATGCTGTTGGTCAGGACGGAACTCGGTTCGTCTAGTTCGTATGGTAGCCATCGAAACCATTACGCCAACTTGTTCTTAGCATACATTGTTCAAATAGGTGTTCTGTACATACAGATAAATAAACGTTATTAGACGAACTTTTTGAACTTTTTATATTTTACTACAACCGCCACTTAATTTATAAACGTTTTTTAAATTTTTATTTGTACACAATTAAAACACTGTTTTGAATTATAGTTAATGTTACACTTAGATTTAATGTTATTTGCACTGCACTAGTTGTTTTATTGTTACCCAAAGTCAAACATCGATAGTTTTAAATGTAAACAAAACAGTCTTTGCACTGTATTTTGTAGATAGTTATTTAAGCACTGTACTTGCATATAATGCTAAGTTAACACTAGCACTTCGTTATTATGCTATTTTATTTACACTCCCTTATCAATTTGCGGCTTATCTTTAATATAAGTATTTTTTGTAATTAAAATACGCGGAGCTGATGTTATGCCTGGCACTAGCGCCATCTAGCAGTTAACCTTATTAACCTTATTACATTTCTATTTTAGTAAGAAATACTTATTTCCAGTTTCTACCAATTCCTTAAAAGTATTGACAAAAAATAAACCAAGCATGACATCACAAATATAACTCAAGAACCATAAATATCTGAGCTCAGATAAAAATAGGCAGAAACTCCATAAAAAAGCAATATAATCAAAACTCGACGCTTGAATGGTAAAATTGTTAATATCGCTAAATCAGCGTTTTTTGCCCAAGTATCTATTTAACTTAGAGCTCCCTTGCTGTTAACTTTTGACTTGTTTTTTATGGAACTTAAGAGGCATGGCAGGTCAAGTTAGAGTGGCGATGCTGTATCAATTTATCTTTGCCTAAACTTGCAAAGCCGAGGTAAGTGACGCTGAAAAATTAACTATTGGTCTCGGCCTGATGTACAACCTTTGTGACGGAATTTTGGTCCTTTTTCCTTTTTAAAAATTATTTTCATTGTTGCATGGTAAAGGTTAAAGCTTGCAAAGTTCACTGAGATTGTTAAGGCCGTTCCAGTGAAAGATCTAAATCTTACCTACCACATACTGATCTAATGTGGATGCTGCATGCTACCCAATGAAGAATAAGAAGAACAAAAAAGAAAATTGTGTATTCTTGCACGAAATATCAACGCACATTTGAAAGCAATGGAGATTTTTAATGTCTGGTCATGTGTAGTAGTTAAAAAATATTTTTTTACCTAATTAAATATTTTGACCACCACTAATATCCACCATTTTGTATAAAATAATACATAAGAAGTAAAAATTATAAATCAAATTAAAGAAACCAAGTTTCACATTTTCTGCTTGTATTCGCGACCAATTTTTTATAAGCTAAGTCATTACAACCGTTATGAATATTAAAAGGGTTCGTCCGCAGCTTTTTGTAAAGTTTTACAAACTCCGACACTTCAGCGTAGACTGAAGGATTAAAGTTGAAAGTTCAACACATTGCTGATTGGACACCTTCGTGGTAAAGTCTGCAGAATGACGTCATGATGACAGATGGGAATTTCATGAAAAGAAAACATACGTATACTTCGATGGTTTCAGTTGGTGACGTTGGCGTTGACCGCGACGCAAATGTTTTGACTCGAAGGACCAAAATGTACCTTGTAATATAACCTTTTGTTATTATGGATAAACATAATTTGTGGGACTGCAGCAAGCTATCTGATTGCTAACCTTCACACCGTCTTTTTCCTGTCCCCCTCTTGGGCAGCGAAGGCTCTCTTGTCGTCCGTCCTCTCCTTCCATCTTTCGCGAGCCCGCGCATCCTCCTTCCAGTTCTGCCGGAACCTATCCAGCACCCCAATTGCGTAACACACAATCAATCGAAATCAGAATCATTTTGAAGCAAATTGCTAATCCATTGCTTCATAAGTTCCAAAAATTTGTTTACTCAACACGTAAATAACGCAATGAATGTTGTTGAACTGTCAAAATGATCGTAATCGTGTGTTACGCAATTAGTGTGCTGCTCGTTCCGCAGCGACCCGCGTGGTCTGCGGCGACCTACTGTCCCAGGCACCAGTTCTGTGCTATTTGGGCCCACAATGTGTCATGCGACGGACATGCCCTTACCAGTCCCATTTAAGTTGGGCCGCCATTTCACATCGTCTTACCTTTAAATATCATCATTTGCCTAGCTTTTTCCAACTTTGTTGGGGTCGGCTTCCAGTCTAACCGGATGCACTTGAATACTAGTATTTTACATAGAGCGGACTGCCTTTCTGACCTCCACAACCCTGGGTAATACGATACCCCTAAGATTGGTTGTCAGACTTTCGGGCTCTGACGACGCGTAACTACTGTCAAAGATCCACGAATCACAGCCGGGACCAACGGCTTAACGTGCTTTCCGAGGCACGGAGGGGCTTGGTATGTGAATATGGTCACCCATCCACGGACCAACCGCGGCAAGCGTAGCTTAACTTGATCGATCGACCCGTGCGGCTGTTATTACTTAGTCACAAACCCCTCTTACCTTTAAATAATTAAGATTAATGGTTAATTAAACCAAAACTGCTCGGACAAACTTTTCGAAGTACTTTTGTGCCTTGATAGTTATAACCTTGTTCAGCGAGTAAGTTATTACGTGTTTGTAATTATGTATGTATATCACCAAAGTTCTCAACCAATCCGTCTTCATATAACAGTTTACTGTCTAATACATTAGCGACAGACTACATCAATATTGCATCCCCATTAGCTGGCATCGGTATATAATTGGCGGAGACGTACCTGTGATATCTGACAGGTATCTGTTACGCGGCCATTAGTGGGTCGCAGCTAGCCTGTCTCTCTTGTGACGTAGTCGCAATGGTTTCTGCATATTATACTGTGCTGTGCTCACTTTCCTTTTGGGCTCCAGTAGATTGGAATATATTCGGGCATCCTTTTTTTTTTGGCTTGTCTGCGTGTATTGAGAAGTTGTAAGTTTCATGCCACTCGGCAGAGAAAGAGACATTTCTGTTCGTAAGCATCGAAAAATATGCCTAATCGATTATCTCAAGAGAATTATAGACAATAGATTTTGATTAATCATTTTTCAGAAATGTAGTGTAGTTGCAGTAGTATAATTATGACGAAAGTCAAGTTCAACAGGTAGACATTGCTGATCTAATGACGACGATGTCAAATAACAGAACTGCAGTGCGATTCTGTAACTATCTCACCGTGAAAACTTAGGTGAAGTGAGCGTGGAGTGAGCTGTCATTCCAACTAATACTAGGGATTGACACATTGACAGCACACTCTAAGCTCACTTCACCTAACTTTTCACGGTGAATTTTTTTACAGAATCGATCGGCAGATATAAAGTAATTTCTCCAACGGTATAACAACTATTCAGTACAGACCATCGCTCATCAGCTTACTAAACGTCTCACTCCACTAGCCCAACTTAAACGCAGCACCAAGTGACGTACCACTCGTACATACGAAGCACTCAGCGTATTTCACACCATCAGATTGACGGCACACACTCACATCAATTTACATTTATTGAAGTCAGTATGTCAGATAGTCACACGGAAAATTCTGCATTTTATAGAATTGTATTTTATCTGTTTACTCTGCACTTGCGAGCGAAAATCTGACACGCACGTGTGAATTGTGAATGTAGATAGGGCCTACGTGTTCACGTGAAACAAACATTAAAAGAATAATGTTTATGAGTTTTTAAACTGTTTCACAATAGACCAGCTAACTTATGCTTCCAAGTGTGTTATTAACTTATTCAGTGCGTCACCACACGAGTTTAATTTCGAATTACTTGGTCTTGTTCTCAGAGCGTGGTCCTTGTAGGCGTATATAATACCTAATTCTACCTAATTGTTTTCTCTATGCCCTAAGATATTCTATTACTCTAAGAAACACCCAGTTTCTTGGCTTCATAAAGTCTAATTAGAATGCCTGAAGGAACTCGACGAACCACGTACCAACCTTGAATACTAAACACCAAAACTATCAAATGTACACACAAAGGAAATAAGGAAATTCCAAGAGATATGGCAACCCTGATTTATTCGAAACATTTAATCACAGGAGCTTATCTCTCCGCCTATTTGTTGCAGTATTCGTAATTTCACCTGTCATCCCTTGAACAGCCATAGCGTACGTTGAAAACGCTACCCGGACGTGATAAAGTAGCCCGATTGCGTGCCACCCCTGAAAAATAGCATCCCAAGCTGTAACGATCGACATTTGTAACTAAATGTTGGCCGGACAACCCTATGAATTATTCGCATACTTACTTGTTTACACAAGGATGTAACGTTTATGTGTATGTTGACATATTAAGCTCATATTTTTTTGTTGCTGACAGTTGTTATGTTAGCAACCACGGATATTGTAGTATTGTATCACAGGCCTATATTCTTAACTGCCCTGCTTCTGTTTGTCGGTATTTTACCCGGAAGGTGTACACAGGTAAACACATTTTCGATTTGCTATAGTAGATGAAATTAAATGAAATTATTTATTCTGTAAATAGGATATCGGAATTACTTTAAGAAGTCATATTATAAAAAAAATAAACTGGATGAGGTCGGCGTTTCCTGACTACTCTCAGAAGAAGAGCCGAAACAAATTCAGAGGTCGATGTCTGAAATGGTCTTTTGAGGAAAGAACACAGATTTGAGTTGATGTTGTACACTAAGCTCCAGAGAAACGGAACCCCCCTTGGTTAATGACATCAAAGCGCTTAAGTTTTTTGTAGTATAACGTGAGCGGCGCGTTGGTCTAGTGGTTAAGACTGCGGCTTAGCAATACGATGGTCACGAGTTCAAATCCGCGAATGAAATGTTTGATTTTTTCTAATTTAAGTTCTTTATTTATTTATTTACTATTATTTTTTAGGTTATTATGTGATTTTCGTTAATTATTATTTAAGAAATCAAATGTTAAATTAGGAATGAGGTTTGTAAGAAAAGCTAGGCATGTTGCATAAACAATATTCATTTATTTCTTTATTTACATTTCTAGGACTTCATGGAATCCACTTCCTGGTTGAGTATACAGTTTTCTATCTGTGTTAAATTGGGGTTATTTACTTAGAATATTAACTAAACACAAAATAAATACCCAGGGTGAGGTATAACGGTTCGTTTATAGATATTTCTAGAAACATAACTACAATATTTATTTATTTAAAGTTGTTTCAGTTTTTTCTATATTTTTTCGTATTATATACTTGTATATACTAGTATATATTAGTGTTAGTTCGATAAAATGTAAATAAAAGTATATAGAGAAAAATAACGTGCTATATATTTTTAAAGTTGTGAAAACATAATTTTTTATACTCTGTATGATCTTATGGGACAAAAACCCTTGTTAAAAAAATGAAATGTTGTCATTCGTGCCTGTGAATTACAGAGGAAGAACCAACATGCTAAACTATACAGTATAGCAATATACATCTTTCTCTTTTATCACATTTTCTTATAACCCATTTAACACAATATTATAGAAAAATATGTGAGGTCAGATGGTGCATCGTTAACACATTAAAAGACTACTTATAAACAGGAGTAACTGGATTAATATTAATAAAGGTTGTTTATTTTTGATTAACTACTAATGATCCCACAAATATTGGGAATTATTAACACTTGATCATGTTCCAATGAAATTTTATCAGATAAGTTACACAATGAATCTGCTGAGTAAAACCCTAATAATAACGAAGAGGATGACCGTCACTGTCTATCACTTCTTGAAGAGGACTTCCTGCCCAAAACCATATTAAAGCATGCAGCACACACGCTACATCAGTGCTAAGCGACACTCCAAAAGTTTCAGCACTTGAACGCGTAGTTTTGAAGGGTTCCACCGAGTGAACTTCCACAATGTTACGGTGTCGCTCCGATTCATTAGTGTAAGCAATTGGACGAGGGCCTTGGCGATCACATTTCACATCACCCGTCGCTTGATACCTTTGTATCCATCTACGAACTGTTTTTCTCTGTAATGAAAATGATAATATTAGAAATACATAAAAAAAATTCAACTTGTAAGTAATAGTGCAATAAATCTTACCGTTATGCCCATATCTCGTGCTATTTTCTTTATGCTTTGTTCCTGTTCTCAGAGAACAACAATTTTAGCCTTGAAAAAAGTAGTTAATCGCACCATACTATCGGTTAATAAAATCGACTGTTCAAAAACTTAATAAATCGGATAATATTACGACGAAGATATTACACACAAGCGGATCGGCACGAAAACGAAACGATTTGTAAAGTAATTATACCCTCAATCACAGTTTAGTAAATAAGGCGAAGAAGTATTCTAAATTCAACCTTAACTCGCAGTTCATACAGCAGTTAAGTTTCTGAAGTAAAATGACGGTAGTGCAATAATCGGAATCAAGCACATTCTATTCAACCAAACAAGAAATCTATGCTAATTTCAACCTTATCTTTTAGTTAATTGAGGAGTTACGTGGATGTTGAAATTTAAACCTTAATACCTCGAAGATTAGGCCGTTATCAACCTTGTTCGATAAAAGGAGTAATGCTGTTAGAATTTTCGTTGAGTTGACAACTGAGCCAATAGCCTAGTGGTATAAGGCGCGGTCTAAATGATCGGCTGGCGTCTGATGATGCGGGTTCGTATCCTCAACCGTACGTAAAGTGTCTTTTTGAAAGTTATTCTTGGTATATGGTTCGGCCAGAAGCCGAAAAAAGACCATATTATTAAAAACATGCAAATAATAATATGTGATCGGTGGATCGGTGGATCGGTGGATGCTCGGGCAGATATGGGTGCGGCGGCAGGGGAGGGAGCTGCTCGGGGCCAGAGTCACGTGACGCGCCTGCCGTCGCTCGGGCGATAATCTTTAAGTGTTGGGATGGGTCGTTTACTATGACGCCCACTGTACACAACATCAAGTATCACAGAAAATTTTCTAAAGGACCTGGGACACCATCATCATCTGCCTAGCCTTTTTTTTTTTTTTTTTTTTTCTGGATGGGAAATCATCAAATGACCCCTCCCGCTCTGGGTGGAGCGGAAGGGAGTGTCAGACTTTTACTGACTAAAACCCACCCGTGTTCCTTCCTTAGCCCTTTCTGTTCCAGGGCAGCGGTTAACCTTTCGGAAAATCCCGCCGCCCCGGCAGGCTTCGGCCCTATGGGGCCCCGTCCTCTGCTGACATCTCTTTGAGGCGCGCGTGGAACACAACGCGCCGTCCGGCACGGGCCTGGTCCTGATCGGACGGTTAGCTACCCATTACTCACCGCCCGCAGGCCCGCGCCTACGGTGGCCGGGAGTCGTCACGCGGCTCCCGACGCCCGGAGCGTCTCCCGCGGCGGCTGAGGCGTGAGGTTCTCTCCCTCAGCCTCCCCGCCACCTCCTTCGCTAGCATGACTGCTTCGCAGAAGGAGGTGACTGCCTCCCACTCCCTCTCGCCCCGGACCATGGCTTGCACCAGGGCCGGACGCGAGAGGTCGCCGCCGTTGCCGATCGCCTCTACGAGGACACGGCGGGGCTCCGCCCAAGCAGGGCAGACCGCCACCGTATGCTCCACCGTGTCCTCCGGGCGATCCTGGCAGTGGTGACACCCGGGCGTCTCCTCCCGCCTGATTATGTGCAGGAACCTCCCGAAACATCCGTGTCCGGAGAGGACCTGCGTCAAGCGGAAGGTGAGAACGCCGTGACGCATCTGCCTAGCCGTTACCTAACTATCTTGGGGCCAGTAAAATTCCCAGGCAAAAAAGAACAATTAAGCCATGGATGACTCTAGGTCTATTAAAATGTGTAAAGAATAGAGATAAAATGCATATTAAAACAAAAAGCTCCTGATAACATAATCCTGAAAACAACGTATACACGCTACAGGAATTTCTGTAATAACTAACTTCGAAAATTAAAAAGAGCTTACGAAACGACAGAATTAGAAAAAGCAAGAAATAATCCTAAAATCTTATGTAATACAATTAAACAAATAAGAAACACACAAAAGTCCTTCGGCCCTTTAGAGCTGATCAAATTAAGAGACGATCCTAAATCCTCCTAAAACGAGGTAAATCACTTCCTTAGTAAAAGTTTGGCTGCACAAATTGTGTCATAGACCTGGACAGACAACAGCAGTAAGTGATCAATGTCCTGCTATTCAAATAAAAAACAGTACTCATAACACAATTGTCAATTCTCTTGCCGTGTTGGAAGTAGATGAAACAGAAGTGGAATCTCTCATTGCTCAATTACGTCATGACTGCGCCGTTGGTTGGGATTGTTAAAAACATGTATTGGTTCCACCTATAACCTTTCTCTGTATCTTCCAGCAGCGTTCTTAGAGGATTATTATTTTTTCTTTTGATATTTCTCGGAACTCTGGGGCCCCGGACCTTTGGAAGGCGTACGAGGGGCCGAAGCCAACTCGCAGAGGCCCGTTAGACTTTTAGGCACCAACCGACGATTATCCCTGTTCGCACTATGCAAGTGCACCCAAGGCCAACCCACGGTTGGTGTATATTGCAGGACATGGAAACAAAGATATTGAATTTTGGGTTTGGGTGGCTGAAGTGAACTGGTTACTGAAGACTATGGAAAGCGTATAGCCCCTGTCTGACCAATGTTTTATATAAATTACACAGATAAAATGGCAGGGGGTGACTTGCACACTCAATAATGGGCCCCCAAAAACGGTCGCTAGCGCATAGTGTCGTAGCAACAAGGGGGCAACATGTCCTGAGGTGCTTATGAGGAGTGGAGAGGTTTCCACGGCTATCAGGACAATCCCGGAAGTACGGTCAAGATCCCTACTAGCATCTTACTGGAATACTTCCTTCCCACGAGCACGTTTGCTCTTGCGAGTCTCCACTCAAGTCGGCCAGTAAAGGCAAGAATGAGGTAGGAGCTCTGTTCCTCGTCATTGTTCACTGAAGCCGGCCATTAAAGGCAAGCCAGAGGTGAGGACCAAGATTTCTCCAGGGAGATAGGGTCCGTGGGGTCGCTACTGCCCAATAGCTCGCCACATGCTGCCCTGCGGGTTTCTGTATCTCTCTTGGTCTGGCTCCTCATCCTAGGCCTGTTTCGGCAAAGTAAACTCTTCCGGCGCAGGCCTAGCGTTCGGAGCGCGCAAGCGATACGGTAACGAGATACGGCGGTAGGGTTATTATTATTAGTTTCCAGTCTAACCGCAGCTGACGATTATTTTACATGGTTACCAGTTACTGGTTAATACAATACCCCTTGGTAAGACTGGTTGTCAGAATTTCAGGATCTGGGACACCAAAGGACCGGCAAATAGCTACGATTTCATATTTACGATTTTATAATTTATTTACTCTGATCCTTACTTCAATTCACTAAATCAATGGTTGGCCAGACTTGATTAACTTACCTATGTTCTTTTAATTGTTAAAAACAGTTTCGTTAACACAATCTGCAAACAAACCCCCACTAATAGCGTACACTATAAACACGGCCGTTATAATTTAAGTCTACCCATAAACAATTCGTCAGCAACCTGAAAAAGCGAAGGAAAGCAGCTGAAATACCAACACGTTGATAATAAATTGTGTCGGCCATTTAAACTGGTCGGTTGCATAAAATTATATGATTTCCATTTCCGAGACCGCAACTATAACATTTTTAACCGTCAGCTGCATACATACAGGTATGATAAAAACATTAAAGGTATACCACATTAGCGTACCGCATGGCGACTGACGGTATCGACGTAATGAGGGCCGCGTTTGGGCCGCGGGCCGCATGTGGCAGGGGCCTGGGGCCGCACGCTGTAAACAAAGCGTGAAATGTACAGTTTTATTGTATTACTGTGGCCGCGGTACCGCTATGATTAATTGACAAGTTACTTGTAAACGTTGCGTTTGTTATCGGTGCGGGTGTTGTTATTGGAGGGGTGAATGCGTTTCTATACAGTGTGGGGTGAGTTTAATTAGTGTTTTACTTTTCTTTTTAATAAGCTGTATATGTGGCTGATGTTGAAGTAGAGTGGATGTAAAAAATAGAAAACTGGAAGCTATGACGTAATTACATACTTACAAGCGTTAAACTAACGTAATTTTTTAATTTATTTTAAAGTAATTATTTGTATAAAAGCTACTTGTACTACTATTCTGTAATTCAAATCGTGAGCTTGAAGTGAGTTGTCAATAGTGTCAATCCCTAGCATTAGTTGGAATGACAGCTCACTCCACGCTCACTTCACCTAAGTTGTCACGGTGAGGTTTTTACAGAATAGACCGGCTGTTCTGCCTTCATGTAAAATTGATCACCTCCTCTTGAAGCTTTGAATTTAACCAAGCAATTTCGCGTCTTTATACAGCCAAAAAACATTACTGCCGTCTAATAATCTTATTTATTTATTTTATTATTTATGTACACTCACGAGCACCAATATGTCAACACTTGGCAACTTTCGATTGCAATTTTTTCGTGATATAAAGAATGCAACGTTGAAATACGACAAATTACATAAACCTATGGGTTCGAAAATGCTATGTTCGTAATAACATAACATTTCATTTAAAAATAAAGGAGTAAATCGCTTTTGAATAAAACCGAGTGTATACATACTTTTGCTCGTGACTGTACACACAGTAAAATGGATACAGATAAGACATATTAGTATTGAGTACAAAGGTACTGCTTATTTCTTAAGGGATTTCTTCCAGCAGACCTGCAAAAGGAGCCATGAAAAAGAAATGTAGAAAATAGTGTCAATCTTCGTTCAAACAACTTTAAACGCAGTTCTTTTGATCATCTTTTACAATTTGGTTTTGCTAGTCATCAGAATTAGACAACCAGCCTTACGGGGTATCGTATTACCCAGTATATTAATCTATGTTACCCAGTAACTGGGTTGTGGAGGTCAGATAGGCAGTTGCTCTATGTAAAATACTAGTATTCAGCTGGCAACCGGTTAGACTGGAAGCTGACCTCAACATAGTTGGGAAAAGGCGAGGCAGATAATGATGAGTGAATAGCTCACGAAAGGAATGAAAATTAGTCTGCGTCACTGTCGCCGGATACGGTGAAGATTTTAAAATTTATTTTAAGCTAATTATTTTTATAAGTGCATGGAGCAGTGGTAGCCCAGTGGTAACAGCTCCGACTTACGACTTGTAGGTGGTGGGTTCGAACCTAGGCTGGTTATTACACCACCACTGCTATCAAATCGATAAAGAAAAACATCGTCATGAAACCGGCATGTAGAACCGAAAATTCGAAGATTTGTACCGTGACACCTACCAAGACCACACCATATTCATATTGTTCATTGTGGATCATAGGTAGGTTAACAATAACACATATGTACAATGTTCTTAATACGTTAAAATAGGATCAGCTATGTGTCCCGCCGCTTAGGCATACAATAACAATCACATAGTAATTAAGATTAAATAATTAAATAAGTCAAAAATACACTAATTCCAATAAAAATGCCAGAAGTAACAGCTATAGCTATTACACATTAAAAAAATATATATTATATACTCCTTTGCAAAAAAAAAACGGGCACCTTGCAGTCATTGGCTTTTCTATGGATAATATTCATATTTTTAGTATGTCATTAGCATAAATGACTAGAAATTTCTTATTATCAATGAGAATATAGTTTTTAACACTTAAATCCTGGAATCGATGTTTTGGTCAATGTAAACAGAGAGTCGTGTTAAAATGGACCTTTTTATGGGTATAATGAAATTAAGACTACGAGTATTTTTATGGTATTTTAATAAAAAAAGTCATAAAAAAATTAATTAATAACGAGTATGACCTCCCCTTGCAGCGAATTATGGCATATAATCGCCTTGGTATATGCTTTCCACCAGGATTTTGATGGTGTCCTGTGAAATGTGTTCCCACTCAGCCGAGATCACACGTTTAAGCTCCCTGATGCTTTGTGGAAGTGGTTGGACAGATCGTACTCGCCGTTTTAGGAGATCCCAGACGTGCTCAATGGGGTTATGGTCGGGGCTCCGCGCTAGCTAATCCAAACGACGAATACTGACCTCTTGCATATAAGCATCTACGTCGCCAGAACGGTGGACCCGAGCATTATCGTCCATGCAAATGGCATCTTCACCAATTACAGTCAGTGCGGGTTGTGCATGTTGACAAAGGATTTCAGTTATGTACCTTTGCGCATTTATTGAGCCATTTTCAATGAATACTATCTCGGTACGATAGCTGGAAGTTACGCCCGCCCAAAACATAACGGGCCCTCCACCATAAGGGGTGATTTCTTCAAAACACACGTCGGCGTAGCGTTACCCTGGTCTTCGTAACACTCGCCGACGTCGCTCCTCACCATTCAGACAAATTCGAGCCTCATCGGAGAAGAGTACGCTACTCCAGTTACCTAGTGTCCAAGATAGGCAATTTCTAGCGAACTTCAATCGAGCAATCCGGTGCTCACGGAGTAACTTGGGGGCCCGCGCTGGTCGTCGGCTGCGTATATCAGCCGCTAAAAGCCTCCTCCTCATTGACCATAGGCTAACTTGTGCTCCTCGTACCTCTTCAAGATTTCTTTTGAGGTCTATGTAACTGCATTTGCGGTTACTCAGCGCCTGAGTTACTAAAAAGCGGTCGTCTCGTGGTTGTGTGCAACGTTTTCTCCCGAACCTTGCCTTCTCTGAACGGAACCTGTCTCTTGGTATCGAGTCCAGGTTCTTTGGATGGTTGAACGACCACGCTTAACCGCTGTGAGACGTAACAATGGCTACACCCCTCTTCCAGCAGCGCTATAATTTTACTAGCTCTTATTGCTTTTTCTGCCATTACAATCGACATAAAGATATCTGTTTTAGCACAATAAGGCAGGATTATGCGACTAACATAA
Organism: Apamea crenata; assembly: GCA_949629185.1. Taxonomy (NCBI): domain Eukaryota; kingdom Metazoa; phylum Arthropoda; class Insecta; order Lepidoptera; family Noctuidae; genus Apamea; species Apamea crenata. The sequence continues at coordinate 9,745,971 of OX451373.1, forward strand.
ACTATTGTACTAAAAATAACGAGAAGTTAGTTTTAGTTGCCTGATAACCTTTTAACCGCAAACCCGCGAAAAGTAAGTAAAAGTCACAAACTGAAAAAGGGATTATTATTTTAAAAAACAAACGTTTCGAATTTGGAATTAGTAGTTTTTTTCATACGCAGACTCTTTATTAAGCGCCAGCAACATAGTTTGGCTGTTAAAACCTCTTTAGAACTAAATTATTACCAATAATGTAGAAAAATCAAAACCGCACGTTTTTTTGCAAAGGAGTGTATATAATATCATTGTCCACCGATGACATATTTTTTCATCGTCTCGTGAAGCAGAGCGTAATGAATCAAGTGTCGGACACTGTCAACTCCGGTAGTCTGTGTGTGACAGCTGAGTGCTTGGTTAATTAATTGAATGTCAAAAAAAACCGGCCAAGTGCGAGTCGGACTCGCGCACCGAGGGTTCCGTACAACTACAATTTATGATTTATAACGTATTAAAAAAAAACTACCTACTAGATCTCGTTCAAACCAATTTTCGGTGGAAGTTTACATGGTAATGACATCATATATTTTTTTAGTTTTATCATTCCCTGGGGACACACATTTTACCACTTTTGAAGTGTCTCTCGCGCAAAATATTCAGTTTAGAAAAAAATGATATTAGATACCTCAATATCATATTTGGAGACTTATCCATAGATACCCCACACGTATAGGTTTGATGAAAAAAAAATTTTTGAGTTTCAGTTCTAAGTATGGGGAACCCCCAAAATTTATTGTTTTTTTTTATATTTTTGTGTGAAAATGTTAATGTGGTTCACAGAATACATCTACTTACCAAATTTCAACAGTATAGTTCTTATAGTTTCGGAAAAAAGTGGCTGTGACATACGGACGGACAGACAGACAGACATGACGAATCCATAAGGGTTCCGTTTTAGCCATTTGGCTACGGAACTCTAAAAAGATACTAATACGAGTAGATATTCTCAAATAGTATCTTTAAAGGTACTGTACGCATCATGGTTGAGGTAAACAACAACAACAATATAACAACACAATAACACAACAACTACAACAATACTACAACAATAATATAACAACAACTGACTACAATAATATAACTATAAATATATTTTGCAAGTGATTCAGAGTAGCTTTTGTCCACTAGTATGACATGCAGTTTCTTTTTAAATATTTTTATTTCTTGAATGTTTCTTATCATACCCGGGATTTTATTAAATAAAGGTGGAGCCGCACCAAATATAATTTCGTAGAAGAAATGTTTCTTGCTAGCAACTGTGTTTAACTTATCGCGATGCCGTATTCGGGTACAAAATTCAAACAGATTAATTAAATTAAATTTGACCTTAATTAATAAAAAATTCGACTGCCTCTCAAAGAGAGGCATGTGTCCCAGCAGTGGGTACAATATAGGCTGATAATATTTTTATAAAAACTAAATGTCCTGACTTCATGTAAAAAATACGACCTCATCTTTAAGCTATCAGATGAACACTTTAGTACTTATCTTTAAACAAAAATAGGCTTCTCTATCCTCTAAAATCGTCGTTCAAACAACTTCAAACGCAGCTCCGTCGATCACCTTTTACAAATGACACCGTATCTGCTCAGCTCAACCCTCAGTCGAAGCCTAATGGGAGACGAGATGGATGAGCTCTCCCCTGGGACATGGCAGCCCGAATGGAGCGGTCGGTGCCAACGTTTTAACTTGCAAATTAAAATGACACACTTTTTAGGCCTATTGAGATCGAGGAAGCGGTATTTGTCATTGATTTACGCGAACGATTCTTTCGACTTCTTTCTTTTCCTTATTTATTTCAAAATATTGATGCAAGTAAATAAATGTTTCCACACGTGTCACTAACGTATAAATCTCCTGTCCCTGCGTGTATGTACACGATATATCATTACTTGTAACGGTTGGTTCGCGATGTATTCGCGCGTCCCCCAATGAGCATGTTAACATCCCCAGTAGGATATCGCTTGGGGACTATCGCTACCACATGTAAAAACAAATATCCCTATATTTGAATTTGTTTATTCGCGCAGACAGCGTGAGGTCTTGCGTTCATGCCCCAGGTCGGGAGAAACTGTTGTTGAATTTTTTAAATTTAATCAGCTTATTGCAGTCCTCTGGTACATTCTGGTTATTAATTTTAACCAACAAAAGTCCTAAAAGTAAATTGCTAAATAAAATTGACAAAGATTTCAACAACCAATTCTATTATTAACAATAACCATTATCAAAAACCGCACAAAGACATCAACCACACCCCGACACGTTGTTCGGACGTATCGGGAATGTCATTAATTCAGTTTTAGTCGTCGACTGATGATGACTGAGCGGCGGCGTCATTCCCCCTGGCTCGCTCACAGTTAGCAAACACGTCAGAATTTGTCACTGACTGCCTAATATGATCGTCCCGGATCGTGACACAATCGCGAAACTCTTCCGATGGCTCAGAAGTGTGGTACTGAAAGACTATAGCAAATCTACTGCCAAATCTCATGCTAATGGTTGTGATTGGTTGAATGAAATGATAGCGTAATCAGCCTAAAATGTTCCCACTGCTGGGACACAGCTCTCCTCTCTTCGAGAGGGAGTGAGCCATAATCGACAACGCGGGCTCAGTGCGGGTTGGTAAATGTGAAATGTTTTCGAATTTTCGGTTCTTAGACATGCCGGTTTTCCTTTACATGTTTTACAAATTAAAGCGCCTGGCTAGGTTCGAACTCACGATCTACAACTTGGTAAGTCGCACGGCTCTTATAAATCTTGAAATAGTTCTTGAATAATTTTTTGTAACTTTCGACCACAACAAGGAGTGGTCCTTTTCCACCCATCTGTCATCTGACCCTGTAACAAGGATCTTGTTGTAGTTCCAGGTTTTTGGTATGCTTAGTGAATGGTCTGCACTAAACATGGATACGTAGGCCGGTAGTCCAGCAGCCTTGAGGGAACGTTGTCTAACCATGTCGGCCTCGATCACAGACCTGACTTGGATTTGAGATCAGAGTCATGTCAACAGAGATGATTTTGTGTAGTTTTTTGATTTTGACAGTACTAATCGTGACCTGTTGGTCAAACGTGGGTAGGATAGGTAGGTAGTACAGTAGGTATAAGACAGCAGATTTCAGATTTGTTTTTTTGTGCTTCTAAAGTTAGTCTAGTGGTCGCGAGCGCTACTACTATGTGTCAGATCCTAGGTTCGATTCCCAATACAAACCATAGCAAAGACATTTAAAATTTACACAAGTTGCAAACTGTCCGTAAATAGTTCGCCGCGCTCGGCTGCTTGCAGCGTATTGTGCGATGAAATGCACGGATTAATTAATTATGACAATGTGTTGGAACGTGGAAATTGTTTTTAGAACCGGTTTATGTTGTTCTGAATCGTTTCGAAGAATTTATTTATTTACATATTAACAAAGGTCTATCACGATTCACGCGGCCGTCTCATTATATTTTTACAGTGCTTTTTCGTTTATTTTTGCAATATTACTCAACTCACACTATCTAAGTACATATTCATTACTATTTTTTATCTGTCACATAGGTATTTATCTTATTTAAGTATGCATACACACGTCATGTTGCAGTGTAAAACTGATTTACATCCATCACCTCACACATCAGGTTCAGCTGAAAACCAGCGTCAGGCACTATTGTCTGGCATTTTTGCTGAACTGGGCCTTTTTGGTGCAGCCGTGGAGCACACTTTCCTGCTTACATATGTCTTTATACTTTCTATTTGTTTTTTTTATTAGTTGCTAGCTGATGTATGTATCTGATGTATTGTGTGACTTTTAGTCTGTGCTAAATAAATGTATTTTCTTTCTTTCTTTTTTCAACTTCCAATAAATTATTTATGAGAATAATTGGTATACGTCCAACTTCCATGGCTAATTTAACCTATTATGATATATTACATAATTATGTTGGAAGTACGTCAGTCATTCGTTTGATGATTCGGGACGCCAGCACTAGGTGGCGCTTGACAGAGTCTAGCCTGAATTGGGAGTCGACGAGAGCGCTACAGAGCGGTGTGGAACTTCTCTTGGACATCGTACGGAAAGCATGTGCTCAGAAACTGTTTCGCGTTCCGTATCTAGTTGTGTCGTGTGTACCTACAGTGTATGATTCGCTAGTGTGATTAATTTGATTATAAATTATAATCTGATTTGAACGGCAAACGGCTTTTCTATTCCGCACTAAGCAACACTACCCACAGTATGCCCACAGTAATTAAAATATGGCTGATGATAACGAGAGACACGTACTTTCTCCGTCATAAGCTGTTAGTAAACATTTATTAATCCTACTAATCTACTAATAGCGGATTTCACCCGCATAAGTTTCGATCCCGTGGGAATATCGGGATGAAAAGTATCCTATATGTTAATACTGGTTATAAACCATCTGTGTAACAAATTTTATCCAAACCCGTTCAGTAGTTTTGGCGTGAGAGAGTAACAAACATCCATCCATCCATACTTTCACGTTTATAATATTAGTAGGAAATAGGATAGGATAGGATGCATTACCAGATTTTCTACACAAGAAACAAATAAAAAGAAAAACATTTTCTTTACCACCATTTTCTATGACAGATCTTTTACTGTTCAAGCAGATCGGTTATGGAATGACTTGTAAGGCGTGCTCAATCTTTGTCCACTTTTAAAATTATGATAAAAAAGCACTTCCTCTCTCCATAAACATCATCATTATATTTTCTTTGCTCCTGTTTCATGTTTATTAGATATATTTATTTATTTAGATTAGTATAATATACTTTATGTAGGTATGTATTTATTGTATAATGTAAATAGAACACCACAGATTAGCTACAGTTTTTGTCTCTCCTTCCCCTTTTTAAGCAAAGGTTGTCATTAAAAGATCGCTCTTAGCGATAAGACCGCCCATTGTGTCACCCTTTGTATAATTTCTATATTTATGTCTGTAATTTATATGGTGCACATACCTAATAAAGAGTATTCTGTTCTAATTTTTCTTTAGGAGGGCACGGATATGTGAAATTGCGGTTTGACATTTGCATTGGCATTTGTATACAAAATCTGTCAATCCGTTGTTGTTTGTTGTTCAGATTTCAGAAGAGGAGAAAAGTTTTCTGAGGATTGGGAAATCCGACCTAAATGTAATTTCGTTTTCTTTTCTTATCCTACGAGTTAATTCGAGTAAGGGCCGATATTTCAATAGTTTTATCTGAAGAATAAATATTGCAGTTTGACAGCTTTTTTATAGAACTGTCATAATTATTCTTCAAATAAAAGTTACTTGACTATTGCAAAATCAGTCCTAAGAGTGACAAGATTAATAAACCAGAAAATGTCTGTTTTATGACAAAAAATCTCTATAAGTGAGACAAACACAAAACAACGTCTTCCTTGTTCCCTGTCTCAATACACAAACAATAACAGCGTGTAGCCCTAAAAAACGTTATCTATTGGCAAAGGGAATATTGAAAGAATAAATTTATCGGCTGTCAAGCAATAACAATAAAGAAACAGTACTGTCGGATACGACGCAATGAATATTGTATTACGAGGCTGCGAGTAGACACAAGAACAACTTGTAGACAGAGTGTAGCAATAGACAAGTCACCATATGTCTAATGATTAGACAAGGACACACTTATGGATCCAGTCGTAAGAGGAAAGAAGACAGAAATATATGTCCTCTATCTCTCTATGTTCGCGTATGCAAACTTTTTGTCTGACCCCAGTTTTTGGCCTACAACTGGGGCCAAGAAGAATTGTCAAACTTAAGTGGCAGTCAGTGGGCAGGGCACATTTCTCCCAGAACAGGTGGCCGATGATGGAGCCGAAAATTCCTGGAGTGGCGACCGCGTACCGGAAGACGTAGCGTTGGAAGTTCTCCCACAAGGTGGACCGACGATCTTGTTAACGCCGCAGGAACACGAACGACGCTGAGGATGCGACAAGCACGGAAGCGGTCGAAGTGGAGGCCAGTAGTGGACGTCTTTCGGCTGAAATGATGATACATAAAAACTTTTTTACAAAAAAAAACAACCGACTTCCATAAAAACACTACAAAGTGAAAAATAACTTTAATTTCGGAAGTCGGTGGCTTTGGTTTTTTTTATTTTTTCGCCACCGACTTCCGAAATTAAAGTTATTTTTCACTTGGTAGTGTTTTTATGGAAGTCGATTGTTTTTTTTTGTAAAAAATTTTTTATTTTTCACTTTTTTGTTGTAATATTTTTTTTTATTTTTGTTGATTTTTCTAAAACCGCTTGTCCGATTTCGATAAAATTTTCATGGGACCATTTGGGAAGTATGCCCTATACAACAAAAAAAGAATTTTTCAAATCGGTTGGCAAGCGACGGAGTTATGCGCGAACAAACATAAAAAAAAAATACAAACATCCGAATTGAGAACCTCCTCCTCCTTTTTTAGAAGTCGGTTAAAAAAACTGCTGTCACCGTACGATTTCTTTGGACGGTATTACCCGTATTTTAAACCAATGGCAAAACAATTTGGGTACGGCATCGATTGAGGAATTTAAGTACCCAACTCACGGTAACAAACATATAAATCGGAGTGCGCCCGGCTACGATAACCGCTTTGATTTCTGATATCGTTGTGGCGTGTGTAAATCAATCATGCAAGGGAAAATGTGAACATGATAATTATAAATTATTTGGCATCTGCGGGGTAATTACGTAACACACCATCAGTAGTAATGGGTGTCATTTTGATAGTTCAACAACATTCATTGCGTTATTTTGACGGCACGGTTGGCGCAGTGGTTAAGCGATTGACTGCTGCGCTGCGTGTCGCGGGTTCGATTCCCGCACGGAACAAATATTTGTATGACCTACATGTATTTGTTCCGAGTCTGGGTGTTTTTCTATCTATAATATGTATGTATTTACAAAAAAAAAAAAAAATTGTATATAAGTAGTTTATCAGCCATCTTGTTACCATAACACAAGCATTAGGTTGCTTAGCTTGGGACAAATGGTGCTGTGTAAAATGTCCAGGGATAATTATTATTATTATATTTACGTTGCTGAGCAGACACATTTTTCGAACATACGGAGCAATGAATTAGCAACATTATAGCGAATATTATTCTGAAACTATTTAGTTAGTTTGTTGTTGTTGAAAGAAATGGCACGTGGACGTAGAGCTTCGCCATCCCTGCCCTACTACATTATTCTATAGTCCTCTCAGTGTGACAATTCTAGTAGCTGATAAAGATCAAATTCGCAAAACACGTATTCGTTTGTATGAAACTGACAGGTTTCAAGAACGCATTTTCACGTAGCGGTCGGCCGAACTAAAGGTACACACGCAGCGACTTTGATCGCCGGCGACTCGCCAGCAATTTCGAAATCAAACGTCCACACAATACAATACGTCACAGATTCTGACATCGCTAGCGACAAATCGGCTGTCAAAATCTGTGAGTGCACGGGATATGAGGTTTTGAAATCGCCATCAGGTAAGTAGTACCAACACCCACAATTTCAATTTCTTTATATGTTCGAATAGTTTGTCTGCTCAATAATGTAAATAACGCAATGAATGTTGTTGAACTTTCATAATGAAAGTTATTGTTAGGTACTGTTACTGTGTTATCACCATCTGAATCATTTTGAAGGATATTACTAAACCATTGCTTCATATGTTCGAAAAAAAATGTCTGCTCAATAACGTAAATAGCGCAATGAATGTTGTTGAATTGTCAAAATGGACGCCTTTGCTACTATTAGTGTGTTATCACAATCTGAATAATTTTAAAGGATATTGCTAATCAATTGCTTCATATGTTCGAAATTTGTCTGCTCAGTAACATATATAACTCCTACTCCTTCACAGTGCATGCGGTGCGATTGTGGAATTCACTGCCATCTGACATTAGGGACTGCCAAACTGTTGCAGTTTTTAAAAGAAGAGTGAAAGAACACTATCTGTCCACTTCATCATAGTTGTGTATGTATTTATTATTTTGAGTATGTTATAGGTAATTATTATCATTCTAGTAATATTTATTTTTGAAGTATTTATGTATATTTATTTGTATGTATGTTAGCATAGTCTCGTAATTTTTGTTTAGTTTTTAAGTGAATTGTTTTTTGATTCTATGTATTATTTTTTTGTCTCCATTGCTCTATCACACGCTGTCTACATCTCTATATCTGTTGTCCTATCTCAGGTATGCTGGAAGAGATTTCTTATGAAATAAGCATCACCTCTGTACCTATTTTTTCTGTTCGGTTTTTCATTGTCTGTTTATATATGTGTGTACATAAATGGTAAAAATAAAATAAATAACGCAATGAATGTTGTTGAACTGTCAAAATGGACGCCTTTGCTTTGTTTGCCTTTGTAAGTGTGTTACGCAACTACCCCGCAGTTGTGACAGTCAAAGACTATCGCTATCTCATGAGGTATACCTTGACAACTAATATATACGATACTCTATCTACGCCTCTACGGCACAACAAATGTTAGAAAGGAGGTGCCGTTCGATGTCTTTGTTACCATGAATTATACGGATTTTGTACGAAATAGTCGGGAAAGAGCGATTATTTATGACTGCCAGTAAATCTCGGCTTATAATGTATCGGAGTCCTATTCACGGGCTCGTGTGACTAGCCTCGCCGCCCGGCCTCGCCCGCCAGCCTCCGCAATTTACGACACTATCTTTTTACAAGTACTAACGTAATGCTGTGATTTTTCATTTTATAAAATATACGTTGCTCGGGAAATTCGTAAACGTTTCCAGTTCGAAAAACTTGAAAGTTTTCGGGAAATTCTTCTTTTTAATCGTGTGTAGTGTGTATATAAAATAATTTTTACAGTTCGAGCGCTGCCATGCTTAAAAACTCCTTTTATTTCGTCAACGTTCATGCATAAAGTGTAATTTTGTCTAACAAATATGAACAATCCCTTCACAGTTATTTTTACATCTGAGAGCTGCAACCTAACAGCAAACTTATTGTGAAGAGAATAAAGATCAAAATGATTTTGACAGACTGGTCAGTGGCAGCACCCTTATTACAATGAGATTACGGATCACGGTGATTTGGACAGTGATGCAAAATCAGAGATAAAATAACTGTGAAAGGATATTTTGAAAGGGCACAACAAAAAGAAAACATTTGTTTTCACTAATCTTACCTACATTCCTTTTGTTGTTTACTTTTCTGAATCGGAAACGTAATGACTTGCGATTCATCATCTGCGTTTTCTTTTCCCAACTTTGTATGTTGGGGTCGGCGTGCACTCGAACCGGATGCAGCAGAATACCAATATTTTACATGGAACGACTTATTTAGAGACCTATTTTCACAGAAGAGAATTCCGTAGGGCACATTCCTGTAATTTTATTCTACCATCAAGAATAATCTCCATCACACTAAAAAAAACACAAACAACAACATAAACCCAACACAAAACACACAACACACAGCACACACACACACAACCAACATAAATACTCTTTTAACTATCCCGGACCTTTGAATGATTTTGAAGGATATTGCTAATTCATTGCTTCATATGTTCGAAAAAATTGTCTGCTCAACAACGTAAATAACGCAATGAACGTTGTTGAACTGTCAAAATGAAAGCCATTGCTACTGGAAGTGTGTTACGCAATTACCCCGCCGTTGTCACTATATCTTCTTTTAAGGGTTCCGTACCCCAAATGGCAAAAACGGAATCCTTATTTTAAACTAAAAACACTAACATAAACCTTTACAAATGTCAACACACAAACCAAGTCATCGCACAAAAGCCTCTTTTCCCGGATCTTCGTTATTTACCCACGGACGAACATTCGACTACGCAAAATTGATTCCAATTCCGATTTCACCTCTGGGAGCACTTAGTTTTTTTTCATGGGATTTTATTTACGGTAATGGGACCTCTGAATACAGAATGGGACGAACTGGTTCTTTGATGTTTTGGTCTCAGGTGTAGCCGTTAGTAGTTGAGGATTAGGTCCTGGATTCGACTCGTAGGCCAGGGCAAGTTTGTTTTATTTATTTATTAAAACTTTATGCACAATAAAAAAAAAATACTGTAAAAAACGGAACTTAATGCCTGAGGGATTTTCTACCAGTCAACCTTAGGGTGATTGTAACATAATGTGCATACTTACTCACAGTTATTTTCATTCATTCCTCCAGGTTAGAACAAGCATTCCGTTACCGTTAGGCGCTGATCTGATTATTCCTCACGACACCAGCCGATCGATTCTGTAAAAATCTGACCGTGAAAAGTTAGGTGAAGTGAGCGTGGAGTGAGCTCACTTCACCTAACTTTCACGGTATTATGGTTACAGAATGGCACTGCTGATGTTCAGAGGGACGCATTCCAAAGAAAGATCGCCTGGACAAAGAAACAAGTATTACTTTGTTGTTTTCGGTCGGAAAATTCTTAGCAGGCCTCAAAACTGTTCCGTTTCAAGAATAAATCTAACAATTAAATGTAAATTCGTGTAACAAATACTCACGGAAGGAATGTTTGCAAAACAAACGAGTGAAGCGTGAACCGTCATTTAAAACAACAATGCATATCCGTCATCATTCCGTTTTCAAAATTCATTCTGTCCTAAGCAAGCCGAAGATTTTGAAAATAGAATTGTGTTCAAATACTTATGCACACATGAAACCCCGTTCTAATGGCTATCAAATTCAAATGAAAAGTAATTAAACCGTTCCCATACAGTTGCAGAATTACATTAATTGCGATTAATTAAATCTAAGTGGCCTGTATCGAGTTGCGGGCGTCGTCAGGTCTAATTCTGTACCTACATACAGTCGAAGCGTTCCTCAAATTAGATTACGTTCCCTGTTCCCGGCTTAATTTCAACCCGGATTACTGTATAATGAACTCTGTGCAGACACGCCTTTATTCTGCCTTTCTGTTCTACTTTTTTTATTTTATTTAAGTCAGGTCGATGACGATTGTATTCGGCTTTTATTTTTGTTTAAAAATGTAGCACAAATGGAAAAAGGATTCAATACATGCTATTGAATTTTATTTACGTTAATGGGTGAAAGAAATATGAAATATCTACTATCATAATGGTAGTTGAATTCTAATAAAATACAGAATGCTCGATGCAAAGTCGAAAAGAAAAGTTCGAAAGTTTCACGAAATAATTTTTGTACCGTCCATAATAACTTATAAGTAATGACCATATAAATTATAAGTAAGGAGACGAGATGTCGATCGTCCGGCGGCGAGATGGACAAAAATGTTGCCATGTTGCACATTGTTGCCATCGCGCGCAAAACCTGGATGAGGCTGGCACAGGAGCGTGGGGATTGGCACAGGAAAAGAGAGGCCTATGCCTCAGCAGTGGGTAAAGGATGATGAATGAACACAACAAACACAAAGTTTCATCTTGAATCGCCATCTTGCTACACTTAATTAAATTAGTTGATTCTAAACTTTATCACAAAAGCCCGTATTAACAAGTAAATAAAGCCCAAATTAAACAAACACTTTATTAGTTCCCATTACACACCACAGCCCCAACACGCGGGTCAAAATGCACTGATCCTTTGTTCTCATTGTTCCAAAGTAACATGTAACATTGAACAAAGAGGTTTACTTGTGCATTATAAATCTAAGCATCCATTTTGATAATAAGCCCGCATAATGTTGTACTAATTATATTAATCGTGGCTGGTTTAGCCGCGAACAGGGATGTAATGATTTTTACTCAACTGGAGTTAATATGTTAATGTGGGGAACGTATGCTTCGTTACCTTGGCGGTAATTTGACGGGAAAAATGTATTATGGTATTGTGTACGGGTTTTTTTTTTTAAGGTGCAGTGAAAATATTCCTGAAGTCTATGAGAGAGGTTATTAGAATTATAAAACACAAAAAGAGTTAATACTTTACACTTTCGTTGGGAACGAAGACTCTTAATAATTACTTTTTTTTTTTTTTATTGTTCAAAATGTATATCGCAGAGTTTAGAATTTTTATATATTAAAAACCACAGAAGCCTTTAATGGCTTATATATGGCTAGTGAGTTCGGAAAATATACTTATCTAATATAGGTAGGTACTACAAAGAAACAAAAGACGCTAAGTTTGTAAATTTTACATTCAAATAATATTTTAAATATTTACTTTTTATATAATATATATTAATTAAAAATGGTAGTAAATGTATCAAACTAAAGTACATATTCATAGTTTGTTATTCTATTGTTTTCGCGTATACAATTGCGGCGCGAGAGAGACACGTGGCGACCTGCGTGGTACGGAAAATACGCGTCTACGCAGTATGCGTGTGGGCAGCGGACACGCGTGCATTCCACGCGCCGTCATCGCAACGGCCATGCGAGAAAGAGATAGCTTATTCTCTATATCGTGCCGGAACGCGACCGCGGGATGCTCGCATTGAATGAAAGGAATTGTGTGTGGTTTGCTACAACTCTTATTTGTACAAAGTAAAGCGCCTACCAGGGTTCGAGCTAATGACCTTCAATTCGTAAGATGGGACCGATACCACTGGGCCACGACTGTTCTCAAAATGGTGACTGAAAACATCGTAAAGAAACCGGCATGTCCTAGAACCAAAAATTCTTCGTCGTGGTCTTCTGTCGTCGATTTCAACGTCTTCTGGGCACGCTCCTTCCATTGCTTTCCATCAGGCGTGATCGAGGAGCAAGAGTAAGACCATTCAGCAATAACAAAATAAGAATTCAATCAATGAATGTGTCCAAATTCAATCTACATTAAGGCCCTGCGCAGACGGCACACTTTTTGTGCGATCGAATCTGCGGCGCACAAAAAGTCTGCATGGCGCGCAAAAAGTCGGTCGCGGATTTTTCACAGACTCAACGCACACGACGCACATCTTCGATCATTTTGTCGGCAGAGCTGTAGGGACGTAGACGCTATGGAAATCGTGCAGAGATCGCGAAGTATTATTTTGTACATGAAGTACAGAAAAAGAAGAAGAAATAGAGAATTTTGGGTACATCCTATACTTTCGGAAAGATTACTGAAGGGACAGTTCCATACTAATTTATTAGTATTTCTTGAATTAACATAGTTACATCGACCTCTGGCGCCATGATAATAGATCGCGTGCGTTACGTCCACCCCTAGCAAATGCAGATTGCCGACTAAAGTGTGCGCCGTCTGCGTTAGCGCGCGTTGAAGCAAACGTTCAATTTTTTTCACACACTTTTTGTGCGGAGCGGCGCTCCGCGGCGCGGTGCGGTCTGCCCGAATTACACGGATTTTTTGTGCGCCGGACTTTTTGCGCGTCGTGTGCGTTACTGCATATAATTGCATAGGTTCTATTTTAAGTGCGTCACGGATAGTCTGTCGTCTGCGCAGGGCCTTAGCCAAACGTCCACATTTAGTTCCAAATTCAAAACTACGGTTGAATATAGAGTATTAACTTGCTGACCCGGCAAACGTTGTTTTGCCATACTTATACATTATTTCTAGGTTTTTTTTTTTTTTTGGTAGGAAAAATAGATGTTGGCCGATTCTCAGACCTATCCGATATGCACACAAAATTTGATACAAATCGGTCCAGCCGTTTCGGAGGAGTTTGGTAACAAACATTGCGACACGAGAATTTTATGTATTAAATATAGCGGTGCAGTATTTATCAATCTATCTGCCAGCCTTTTCCCAACTATGTTGGGGTCGGCTTCTAGTCTAACTGGATGCAGTTGAATACCAGTATTTTACATGGAGTCCAGTTACTGGGTAACATGATATTATCTACCTATAAGACTAGTTGTCAGACTTTTGGGTATTTTTGTTCAACTTCCCCTTCTGCGTACGGTGGTCATCGTGATAAGGTATTTAATCAAAATTAACTGAATTAGAAGATTTTCGTTTGGATAACGTTTACTTTGATTTAACTTTGATAAACTAAATATATTTGTAATTTAGTTTTAGGTTACGGTTTTAGGCAATGAGATCCGAGCCAGCACTATTCGATGTGTTTAATCAAGTTTGGTTTTGAAAGACTGTCTGTGACTGACTGTGTGTGATCTTCCAAGGGGAAATTACAGGGTCAAATTAAATTAGCTAGCGAAACTCCGCAGACGTGAAGGGTATCGTGATAAGGGATTTAATCAAAATTAACTGAATTAGAAGATTTTCGTTTGGATAAAGTTTACTTTGATTTAACTTTGATAAACTAAATATATTTGTAATTTAGTTTTAGGTTACGGTTTTAGGCAATGAGATCCGAGCCAGCACTATTCGATGTGTTTAATCCAGTTTCGTTTTGAAAGACTGTCTGTGACTGACTGTGTTTGATCTTCCAAGGGGAAATTACAGGGTCAAATTAAATTAGCTAGCGAAACTCCGCAGACGTGAAGGGTATCGATACTTATATTGATTTGACGATAGAAAAAATGATTTCAATGTCCTTATGTAGTGTAGATACTTGAAATATGAGTTTTAAAAATCAGTTTTTTTTTTGTAAACTTCACAGACGTGATGGTTGATACTTATTCACGTTAAAACAAAAATAACTGATTTTTTCAACTCATATTTTGAGTAATTACACTACAAGCGGTCGCTCAGCCCCGAAAAAATCTTCAAATCATTTCATATTTTTGTTTTAATACGTTAAGATATCGAAACCACGTCTATCGAGTTTCACTAGCTACTTTAATTTGACCCTGTATTGAAGTCGGACGCATGACAAACCTTACCAATTTGGATTTAAACGTGAAGGGACAATGTAAGTACGAATGTTATGCGTCAGCGGCTTGTAGTATGAAAGAGGTGTTTATGGGCGATCCCCAGTTACTGCGCACTGGCCGATCTGTGTGCGTGTGTTCATCTTGAGATACTTCGGGAATAAAATAATAATACCACGGTGATAAAAGGTTTTTATTTAAATACATGACACATGGCAGTATCTCCCCTGGCAAACCCCGTAGGTATACAGTGAGAGACCTACAGACGCAAATAGCCCATAGTTGGCAGTTATTGTAACGGAATGAAATTTTGAAGTAACGCTCTGTAGAGCGAGTCTAAAATCTACCTCCTACTAATATTATAAACGCGAAGGATAAGGATGGATGAATGTGTGTTACTCTTTCACGCAAAAACTACTGAACGGATTTGAATAAAATTTGGCACACAGATAGCTTATAACCAGTATTCTTTCTAATACGATATTCCCAAGGGATTGAAACTTATGTGGGTGAAACCCCGGCGTGCAGCTAGTATTGGTCACAAATATTTGGTTAGGTGTAAAAAGTATTTTGTACTTAACTTTTTAAGTTAAATACAAAATACTTTCATTGATAAAAATATCGACACCGTTTTACCCTATAAACTTTAAAACGTTATTCAAATGCAAGCTAAATAAAACGCTACATATAAAATTTATAGCAAAATGATGTAACAAATAAGTTAGCGCTGCACACCGCTTTATTTATCCGGGTTCGCTGCAAGCGCCCGGGTAAGTCGACGATTTGTTGACTTAAACTTACGCGGTTCAAGCAAGGTTGGATCGCGATGAAAAATCAATTATTGTAAAAGGGCGGTTTATCTTCGAAGTGCACTTTCAATGAAGCGATAGAAGTTTGTTGTTGTTTGTGTACCTATCTGTAACCTACCATCTATAGGTAAGTGATTCGTTATATTTACCTCTGCCACTGCCCTATTTATCTATGTTTTGGTGTATATTGGGCAGGAGAAAACATGTTCTGCACCCTAATTGCGTTAAATACTATCAATTACAATCTGAATAATTTTGAAATGTTAATCCATTGCTTCATATGTTCTAAAAATTTGTCTGCTCAACAACGTATATAACGCAATGAATGTTGTTGAACTGTCAAATTGAAAGCCATTGTTACAGCCTACTGTTAAAGTTGACAAACAATAAAAGGCCCGTTTTGACATTTGCGAATGCGTTCTTGACACCTGTCAGTTTCATACAAACGAATACGTGTTTTGCGAATTTGATCTTTATTAACTACTAGAACTGTCAATGTCAAAACGGGCCTTTTATTTTCTGACAACTTTAGTGTGTTACGCTATCACCCCGCTGGTGACGCTATTCTTTGGAGTTTGTCAGAGATAATACATAGGCAGTTATTCTCCATTTGAAATGAGATTAGACATTTAATTAAACCTTTTTTACAGTTCGTTCAACTGATTTTGACTTCTGTTGCGTTGGTGGTATGACAAATGGCAGCTGCAGTACAGCTACAGTTGGTATTGTAACCACTTTTTTGCTTTTAATACCATCCTTATGCTTATGAGTATATGTGTGTATGAAGTCCAGTTGGTACAGAACGTTTGTGTATTCTTCTTTCGATCAAGATGAGCCCCAATCCAAAATATGTATACCGAAAATCGAAAAATGATGCATTTATTATTCATATAAATGGTTTTTCTCATTAGTGACCCGCCCTAGCTTTGAATGGGTGAAATCAAAACCTATCTACCTAGTGCTAGACAGAGATGAAAAACAACTTCAATTTATGATATGTTTAGATTCATCATTGAAAATCTTATAGCACGCAACGCCCAAGAAATACCATTTTCTTCCTCTTACTTTACTGAAACTGTCACCTTATCATTTTTATTCTTTCACACACGTAAAACACAAACATGACATGCAGACATGTGACATCTACCAACTCGCACTGGGCCCGCGTGGTAGATTATTACATCCCACACCCTTTTGAAAAGAGAAGGCGTGTGTCCCAGCAGTGGGAACATTGTAGGGTGATTGATGTATGTATGTACATATAAAATCAATGACATATTTATCACATTTTCAGCATACATTCATATAACTTCACTATCTCCTCACACAATAACATTACTCCCAAGCTTCTCTAAAGTCACACACATTTTTATTCCCAGTTTCAGTTTTACATTTCATAACTCCGGCACAAGTCTGCGTCCCTAGTACTACCTAGTACAGTCACGTGCAGATATTGCATTCGCTTCGAGTCTGGTCTCAGCTCTAGTGCGCTGTGCGATGTCCACAGGAATACTTTGAAGGCGTCCGCAATCGTTTGTGTACGTGAGCATGTGTGGTAGGTGCTTAACGTGTTGAAAGTGAGATTGGATTAAAGGAATTGTAAGAATTATTGCGTAAAATACCTAGTTTGAAGCTTGAAAAAATCACCAGACTGATTTTGAGATTTCTTCATTGATGTTTTATTTATACATTATTTCTTTTTTTTTTTAAACGTTGCCCCACACTAGGAATTTCTCCTGTACCGTGGGTGCGTTTACAAACATTTAAACTCACATAAACAAACAGCCAGACCCGGAACAACTACTTGTAGGTCATACAAATATTTGTTCCGTGAACAAATAGTATACTCGTACATACTTGCTGGTTAAAGTTATACCAGAGATGAATTACAAACCTTCGTTGTTATGTGAGGCACAAGCAGAAGAAGACAATGGTCAAATGAATTATGACAAAACTGAACCCCGTCTCTCTGTTACACGCTTGACTAAGCCATTTAAAATACTTGCTTTTGCCCATGGCTTCGCCCGTGTGGAGGTTGGAGTCGTACTCCCGGGATACAAAGTATCCAATGTCCTAACGCAGGTCATGGTCTCTCTGTGTGCCAAAACTCATGCAAATCCTTTCAGACGTTAAGGCGTGAAAAGGTAACAGACAGACAGAGGTACTTTCGCATTTATCCTTCTTCCTACTATAATATTATAAACGCGAAAGTTTGTGAGGATGGATGGATGGATATTTGTTACTTTTTCACGCAAAAACTACTGAACGGATTTGAATGAAATTTGGCACGCAGGTAGTTTATAATCAGTATTAACACATAGGATACTTTTTATCCCGATATTCCCGCGGGATCGAAACTTATGCTGGTGAAACCGCGGGGCGCCGCTAGTAATTTTAATAAGTCTATTAGTAAATGGATGTCTTTCATCCAGCTAGCCCAAATATCTAATTGCTAAGGGCACACTAACCTTGACACAGCCCATTTTTACTATAGGTACCCCTAAACTACACCTACCTAGAAAACCAAAAACGTCACCCCAATTTCCCAAACAAAACCTCCCTAGGTACTCGTACAAGATAACGTTTACCGTTACTTAATAGTTATTTGACAATAATTTACGGTGACTAAGTACGGAAGGAGTGGCAGCATGGCGGCAGGATTGAGTTTCATCAATAATGAGGTTACAGGGCGCGCGGGTTCCAGTGTCAACGCTAACTAAGCCGTGCGCTGGTTAATGATAATTATGTGTTGTCGGGGTGTAGAGGGAACTTGTGTTGTGAACTTGTGATGCTGGAGAGTTAACGCTTTTTGATTTTAAGTTAGAATTGGCTTCATTTATTTATGTATACTTTATTGTACACCACAAAAATATACAACAATTTTTTTTTATTGGGCACTATAAATATAGGCTTTATGCGATCTCTTCCAGGCAACCTTGGATTGGACAGTAGTAGTAGTTTGGTAAAAGATGGGGTTAATAAAAACGCTTGGAGAAGAAATTTTGTTTTATTTTATTTATTTTTTTGTATCGAAGTTTTGTTTAAATATCGAATGTCATTGTAGAAGATAATCCGCTTGGTAGAAGAGTGTTTTAAATATAGTACTTACTAATTCCATGGTTTTATGACAGTTTTTTTTAATATCGAATGTATTTTTTTGAAGTTAATTATCCCACTGCTAGGTGAGGGCCTATTCTGAAACAGGACAGAGTGGGGCAGACTGGTTTCCAAAATATGTGTTCATTCAGCGTATGTCTTTGATAAGCCATGAAACTTTTCCATGCCAACTTTGGTGACAGCCACAGCTACAAGAGGCGTGTTCAAAACCCCCTGAAAATGCATGCATGTATCTTGGATAAAAAGTATATTCTTGCCCCCCCCATCTCCAATTTAGACGTTAACCTACCAAACTTCCAAACCAAGAGTATGGCAACCCAGGGAAATTCCACGAGTGGCAACACAGCCTAACTTGAAGCACATCCACTTAATATAGGGTCAACTCGCACACAAATCACGCAATATATTCGAGTTCACTTCTATGTAGTGGCATAGTGTTCTCGCATAGGTTTTGTCCGTGACGTCACTCGTGAGCTTTGAGTTATGGCCTTTACAGACACTCGACCACGCCCGCGGGAATTTACAATATGGGCAAAATGTTGTATTGTTTAGTCATATAGGGTTATAATGGAGTTGTTTAGGGAAATATGAAGGATGGTTTGGACAACCTCCGATCCAGTCCATTCTTAAATGTCACCGTGAATACTTAGCTCAAGTGACAGCTCACTCGAAGCATAAAGCACTTCAAGTGAGTTGTCATTCCACCTCATACTAGGGATGGACACTGTTGAGAGCTCACTTCACCTAAGTTTTCACGATGGGTTTTTTAAAGAATAGGTGTGCAATGTTCATATCTGTTTTACCATGAAAAAATATGCCGGAAACAATTTTAATCTCCTAGTTATTAGTAGTTTAGAAGTTCGCACTGGTTTATTACTTACGCGCAATAGAGTAATTACATCACATCCGGTAAGAAGACTGGAAGCCGAACCCAACATAGCTGGGAAAGGCTGGGTAGATTATGATGATGACAGTAATGACAGCAGGCGAGGGAACGTTCCACAGACTGCTCAGCGTAGTTTGGTGCGGAACCTAAATGGTGTTAGTTTCATTCGCTCTTTACCGATAAACACTTTCTAAGAAATAGTCGATAACTAAGTAATTACTTTTCAGAGAAATACAAGAGATTTTCTATGAAATTCAGGTTGAGTTAAAAGTTACAGGTTAATTTAGTTACGTTACGGTGTCTCGCAGCAACTATTTATCTTCAGCTAACGTATATGGTCTTCGGAAATTATGATCGCATAACCTACTGCGCGACTTGCGAGATGTGGGTCGTGGGTTCGAACCCAAGCGGGCACTTTACTTTTTGCAAATGATTTTATCACCACTGCAATGACCATCGTAATGTTGGGAACATTATGGGGTGGTTATGTAACCTTACTGTCCCGGTGTCCGGTCTACTATTTTTTCAAAATCAAAATCATTATGTTTTATTTCACTTAAACCTACATGGGCACTCATAAATCGTCAGAAGCTAGGTGCACGGTTCCAATTGGTCGTTTCCTATGGACAAGAGCCGGCAAGAAACCGCACGGTTACTCTTTTAAAAATAATTGGCTTTTACAATGTTTTCAAATTACAGTAGGTATGGGAGGACAGCGTAGACCTGTCAACAAGTACCAGGTACTTGATAAAATAAAAAATGGTCTACAGATCTAAAGTCTACAAGGCCTACAAATCCTCACATCTACACATTTTAATTTGATAAATATGTTTATTTAGAAATAAGCTCGCTGCAAGACTCAGTACCACCCTTCACACCACTAATCCCATCCCAACAACAACAACCTTCAACGGAAAATCCACAACAACATCCTTATCAGACCCAACCCTCTCGCACCCGTGTACCGTGATAATTGCACGGTACCCGTTAAATTGATATTTACTTAACACGTGAATCTTCACGGGACGCTGTATTTTGCACGATCTGCGTGCATAAATCATCCGAATCGTGTCGGGCGTGCATTAAAGCCGTCGATAGCTGTTGCATGGGAATGCTACATTATTATTTTGCACGATATTGTTTAGGATTTCATATACTATCATCATTCTGGTAATATTTATTTTAGAAGTATATATTTATGTATGTTTATTTGTATGTATGTTAGTTCAGTCTCGTAATTTTTGTTAAGTTTTTAAGTGAACTGCTTTTTTGATTCTTTGTATTATTTTGTTGTCTCCTTTGCTCTATCACACGCTGTCTACATCTCTGTATCTATGGTCCTATCTAAGGTATGCTGGAAGAGATTTCTTATGAAATAAGTATCACCTCTGTACCTATTTTTTCTGTTCTGTTTTTCATTGTCTATTTATATGTGTGTACATAAATGGTAAAATAAATAAATAAATACTTCGGGAAGATTAATATGTTGGCTGTATTTTTGGCTAATAATATGTAATGTTTTGACTTCAGCAAAGTATCAGTACCCCTGAAGTTTTTAATGTAAATAACTTACATACCGTTTTATAGTTAGTTAGCTGTTGTTACTTTTCGACATACCTAACTACAAAAAACTTATTATTTCAGTTAGCACTTGTTTTTTATTAGGGGGGCTTGTCGCTAAGTAATAACAGCCGCGCGGGTCGATCGATCAGGTTAAGCGACGCTTGCCGCGGTTGGTCCGTGGATGGGTGACCATCTTTTACATATCAAGATCCCTGCGTGCCTCGCCGTTGGTCCCGGCTGTCAATCGTGGATCTTTAGCAGTCGGGAGCCTGAAAGTCTTACAACCAGTCTTAGTCAAGGGGTATGGTATTACCCAGTAACTGGGTTGTGAAAGTGAGATAGGCGACTGCCTCATGTAAAATACTGTAACATACTCGGGAAAACGCTAGACAGATGATGATGTTTTTAGGGATAAATATGTTTGGGTATCAGCAAAGTATCAGTTTTTAATGAAACTATACTATTTGCATGTTTGCAGCACGTCTGAATTGGCTCAGTGTTCGCAATTTGCGTACCCTTTTATACTTATTTATCATAGCTGTTGTTACTTATTTGACATACCTACTAAAAACGGGTGCTAACCTATCTCCCCAAGTTCCCCAAAGCTTTTATTATTTACTAAAAGTAGTACAACGCTGTCTTGACCGAAATTGTGAATGGTACTGTCACCGAATCAAGGCTTACCGTCCGTATGTGTAATGTTATTGAGAGAACCAATGGGTAATAAAAAGCGTAATCTTTTCATTGCAATGTACGCTTAATTCTTTAAATATTATTAACATTATGCAATACTGATAGGTTATAAATAACAAACGTCGTTGTTCTGTACTTAATAACCAAATAGGCGCTCATCAATAGAGGTGTGAATGAGTGCGAATGAGAGGAAGATTATCAAAACTTATTTTTGCTGAACATACAAGCTGTGATTACCAAAAATGGTTGATTTTCAATGTGTTTTGCAAATGCTCTGATCGTTATCATATCGAGAAGCATTGCTATATTATTTTCTTTTTTAATTTAATAATAAAAATGTGATTAATAGTCTACATGATGGGTTTACTTAGAATTTTCGTGAGCAAAGAATTGCTTGCCAGATGCTTGCTTTCTTGATCTGTGTTAAATTTTTTAAGTGGTAATTTTTACCAGACCCCATTGTGTTCCCAAATTACCAGCGTAAACATAAGAGGCTACTCTTATGCTAAGCCAACGTCAGGCGCACAATTTCAAGTCCATTCCCATTGCTAACACGTACGCGCTTCCGCATTGATAATTTGGCGGGTAAACGCAGGCATTTAAATAGTCGGCAAAGAGAATAATTCTCGTTGTGCATCGTAGTGGGTTACATTGCAATGAAATGGCCAGAAAACCTACTCCTTACAAAGCGTTGCAGTAAGCTTAAGTCTGCGCCGTCAGTTCCAATGCCCATTGCTGAATGTGGACTTCGTACCTAACAGACTGCAGCCTTAACAAACCATTGATATAGGATAAGATTGCTATAGGATATTTTATTTCTAAAGAGCTTGTCTAAAATTGTGCTGTCAGAAGTTCATTTAATTCATCATTGACTTGTCCGTGGCTGCAACCCAACAGCATCCTTATTAGTATCACAATAAAGATCACTGTGATTTGGACAGTGATGCTAAATCAGAGGTAAAATAACTGTGAATGGTGTAGTCATGCCGTCTGTTTCTAAACTGTAGAGTTTGTGGTATCAAAGATAAACTGTTTGCAGAGCTGCTACTCATAATTTTTGACAGCACAATTTTAGACAAGCTCGTTAGCAGTGAAATAACCTAGAGCAATATTTTCCTATATCGATGGTTTGCTAAAACTTATCACAGGTAAGGTTGTCACAGTCACCTATCAAAATCTTCATTCTTTCCTCAAAATACCATCTCAGACATCGACCTGCATGGTCTTCATATGATCTGACCAAGATTATGTTTGGACTTTAAAAGGGACTGTGACCTCTGAGTTTGTTTCGGCCTTTCTTCTCAGACTAGTCAGATAGGAAACGCCGACCTCATCTAGTTTTAAAATATGATTGACGTGTAAAAGTGTTTGTACAAACCTACTTACAAAATAAAATCATTTAACATTTAAAAACAAAATGCAGCTCGTGTGAGTGGTTAGAAACTATTTCAATTTTAGTACATGACACGTGTAGTCAAGTTAAATATATCAAAAAGACCTGCAATTCACGTCGCCAACACGCAAAATAGTAGCTGGACATCTGCAGACGTCACTCGACACACGTCCTTGCACGTCTTCACGCTCGAAAGACACGGCCTTCTGCCCTCCCCTCTGCAGTGTCACGCTAGGCCTCACACAAAGGCCTCGCGAGTCCACCGCACGTGTCGGCCTCGATCTAGGCCACGCAAGCTTATACACAACCACGGATGTGGAATTTCGAGTCTTTGCGCGATCGGATACAGTATTCATAACGTGCCCTGTAGGATTTGATGTGTGAGGTTTTCAAATATCATATCCATCATGGTGGAGGGTGGAATTGCATTTGTATGATTTGTATCGTATTGTCAGTTGGTCTTTGGATTTGATGGCATGCTTGCTGATTGCAGTTGCACGTGTAAAAAGCTTATGCTGGTACGGTATGTTAGAACTGTGGCATTCACTTTGTAGCTGATGCAAATGTTTCAGTCAATCCAAAAATCCCGAGTTACTTGTTGATTCAAAAGAGCATTGTCTTTTCGTCTTTGTGCACCTAGAAGTGGGCCTAGCACGGACGCACAAGGAAAAGAAAAAAATAGTATTTATTGTGACTCGTACAGGAAGACCAAAAACTAAACAAAATCATAAAAAACCAAAGAAAACGTAACGTAAATTCGTACTATTTTTTCATTGGAAATACTCGTTTCGCATGTAACATTTATTAAGTTTGAACATCTCAAAAAACCTAATTTGTTAATGATAAGGTAAATTAGTTTTTTAAGGTTCACCTTTTATTGCTTTAGATTTATTTTTATAAATATACGGTGTTTGAGGTGGTTTGTTGTTTCCTTATATATTGATACCAAACCACAGGTCCTTTGGGCTTATGTTAGCTTGCCGTAAGAGGCCACAAATTATAATTTTTGTAACAGTTCAAATATAGAGCGGTCTGTTATTCTATATTTGAACTTTCCCCGTATCCGTGTTTCGTTTCCCACTATTTTCCGTTCCGTCCTTTATCCGTTTTTAACCTACAGTTAGGTTACAAAATCTGTTAGTGGCAATGGCACAACCTTCTGTATTTTATTTTTTATTTGGAAAAAAAACGATATTACATTGCTGTAGGTAGTATTTTAAGTTACTTCGTCGTCTCAACCTGTGAGCCTGCTTACTGTATTACCTGGACAATAAAATGTGTTCTATTTTGTAAGCGAGTGTGGGAAGCGGGTACTAATTACCATGTACGACCCCGCCAGCACTCGCGTTTATGTGATAAAAGCTCCATGTTGAACATATCCCCCTTTTTTTTTTTTTTTTGGATGGGAAATCATCAAATGACCCCTCCCGCTCTGGGTGGAGCGGAAGGGAGTGTCAGACTTTTACTGACTAAAACCCATCCGTGTTCCTTCCTTAGCCCTTTCTGTTCCAGGGCAGCGGTTAACCTTTCGGAAAATCCCGCCGCCCCGGCAGGCTTCGGCCCTATGGGGCCCCGTCCTCTGCTGACATCTCTTTGAGGCGCGCGTGGAACACAACGCGCCGTCCGGCACGGGCCTGGTCCTGATCGGACGGTGAGCTACCCATTACTCACCGCCCGCAGGCCCGCGCCTACGGTGGCCGGGAGTCAACAAATCCCCCTGACATGCTCATCAAAATAACAACTAATTAAAAAAGATTATACTTATCAACACGTCCATGTCAACGTATTATCATTTACTAGTTTATGCCTGCGACTTTGACCGCGTGAATTTTCATGCTCCCCAACCCACACCTCCTGCAGTGCGATTCTGTAACCATCCCACCGTGAAAACTTTGGTGAGCGTGGAGTGAGCTGCCATTCCAACTAATACTAGGGATTGACACTATTGACAGCTCACTCTAAGCTCACTTCACCTAACTTTTCACGAAGAGATTTTTACAGAATCGATCGGCTTGCCCTAACGTGATGTTAAATAGCCTATAGCGTTCCTTTAGAATTGGGCTATGAAATGCAAAAATATTTTTTCATATCCAACTGGTAGTTCTAGAGATTACTAATAGAGGTAAAATTTGTTCGTATTTTTTGTAGGGGCTACATACAACCAAACAAATTTTACCTCTTTATAATATTATGATTATTATATTATTAAGTACAGATTAAACCAAAGCTTACAACACAACACTACATAAATTATCAGCCACCATTATCTAAATCCCACCACTTTGCACGATGACTTCTAATTAGCTAATCGAAACACCGTCTGGTACATGAATAATAATAAGCTGGGATGACAAAGCTAGTGCTGTGCCACGCTCCGTAATCACGGCGGACATTATCCGCAAGCCGGCTATGACGTGGCTTGCAATGACACGCTTGACACGCTGTCACGTCATGTGACGTCAGTGACGTCAGTGATGCGGTGTTTGTGTTGTATCGGAATAATTGTCACTAAAAATTTGTATTGGTGTTTATTTGTAAAGCGTTTATTTTAGGTGTTAGTGGAAATATTTGTTAGATAATACTTAACATTATGACTGTTTTGTGCGCGCTGCAGAGGTGTGTTCACATTCATATAAATACTAGCTTCTACACGCGACTTTGTCTGTGTGAAATTTATTGCTACCCCGACCCACCCCGTCGCATCGCATCGCCCGTCCACTCTATTACTTCGTTTTCGCTCAGCGTTATTTCTGACTGTTTGCTTGGTTCCTAAGGATCTTAGCGTGATGTTAGCCTTCCTTAAGAATTGGGCTATAAAATGCAAAAAAAAAAAAATCCGAATGACAGTTCCAGAGATTAGCGCGTTCAAACAAACAAACGCGTTCAAAAAATCAATCTATTATTTTATCTGTTGTTGTCTATTGTTGTATTATTATTATTTATTTTATTGATTTTTATATTGAAATGTTGATTTATGGTGAATAATATCGTGTTATTTGATAAAGGATTTTGTTTATAACGTCCAGTTGGGTTTTTCAAAATATGCAAGTGTTGCATGTATGAATTTATATGATTGTAACTGAAAATTCCCTCTGATATAATTTTAGCAAATACACAGTTTCACTTTAAGCCTTTGTTAAGCGTTCAGCTCTTGTGACGATTTAAATTTTATTTGTATTCGCGAATTTTCATTTATGAATGTTGATCTGGTTTTAATACTTACATAGTGTTATTGTTGCTGTTACAAAAACTTTTAGTGGTCTACAGTAACATTAATTAGCTTTAAGAAAAGAAAAGGAAGACCGATCGATCAGGTTAAGCTACGGTTGTCGCTGTTGGTCTGTAGATGGGTGATCATCTGTATATACCGAGACCCCTCCGTGCCTCGGAAAGCACGTTAAGCCGTTGCTCCCGGCTCTCATTCGTGGATCTCTGACAGTCGTTACGGGTAGTCAGAAGTCTGATAGTCGGACAACCGTGTTACCAAGGGGTATCGATTACGATACCCCTTGGTAACACTGGTTGGTAACCCCTTGTTAACCTCCATAACCGGTTAGAGGTTAGATAGGCAGTCGCTCCATGTAAAATACTGGTATTCAGCTGCATCTGGTTAGACTGAAACCCGACCCGAACATAGTTGGGAAAAGGCTGGGCAGACGATGATGGTGAAAATATAATTATAATTAAATACGAAGTAGGTCACATAAGTGAACTTAAAAGTGTATCACAAATCTTCCATTTGCTTTTACCGCCCGTACTTTATACAATATTTACACTGGTTCGCAGCTAGTCACCGTAATCCGCCTAGTGTAAATAGGTAGGCGCCACCTTTGGTAAGCTGTGACGTGACAGCTGACGTCATACGGCACGTCGCTCTGATTACGGTGCATTTTTAATTATCAGCGTGTTTGTGTGAAAGTTTTGTAGCAATGTTAATTAGAAGTAATTTGTAAATATGTCAAGGTGTTTGGGGAAATATGTAGATTGTATTGTACTACTTTACCTACGACTTAAAAAAAAATCTTCTGTTTCATAGAAAAGTGCAATACCTACGCGGCCAAAACGTATGGAACAGCAATTTTTTTTTTTTAAATAACCGACGAAAGTTTCGACGCTTTGGGGTCTAAACTCATGTGCTGAATCCATGGTTACAGTTTGCGCGTCGATGTCACTGCCACCCTGTATACTTAAGACACAGATATGATTCAATCAACCTGTTTAGCCTTTTCCCAACTATGTTGGGGTCTGCTTCTAGTCTAATCGGATGCAGCTGAATACCAGTATTTTACATGGAGCGACTGCCTATCTGACCTCCACAACCCAGTTACTGAGCAACACGATACCATTTGTTATGACGTTGTCAGACTTTCGGGTATCTACTAGGACTGTCTGACTGTTGACG
This sequence comes from Apamea crenata, assembly GCA_949629185.1. Classification (NCBI taxonomy): domain Eukaryota; kingdom Metazoa; phylum Arthropoda; class Insecta; order Lepidoptera; family Noctuidae; genus Apamea; species Apamea crenata. The sequence goes on from OX451373.1 coordinate 9,773,550, forward strand.
GCACGGTTGGCGCAGTGGTTAAAGGTAAAAAAAAGGTAAAAGCGATTGACTGCTGCGCTGCGTGTCGCGGATTCGAGTCTCGTACGGAACAAATATTTGTATGGCCTACAAGTAGTTGTTCTGGGTCTGGCTGTTTGTGTATGTGAGTTTAAATGTTTGTAAACGCACCCACTATACAGGAGATAATCCTAGTGTGGGGCAACGTTTTACTTTAAAAAAAAAAAAGATTCAAGAATGACAGCCGGGATCAACTGCTTAACGTGCTTTCCGAGACACAGAGGTGTCTCGGTATGTAATGGATGGTCACCCATCCACGAACCGATCGCGGCAAGCGTAGCCGTCGATCGACCCGTGCGGCTGTTATCATTTAGCCACGAGCAAAGTAATGATTTACTAAGGTTAATTTAGTTGAAGGCAAGAAAAGTGATCAAGTTAATGTGTATTTTGAAAGATTAAAATAGTCTTTAGCAAAGAAAATATTACCACATGATGTTGACACACATGAAGCAGTAAAAGGTTCAGTGCAGTAGGTAACGACTGCAAACCGTGACTACGAGTTCCCACCGCGCAATAAAAAGCACTTCACACCGAAATTATCATCATTCCGACTAAAAAGGTGCAATAAAGCCTTGGGCTAGTCGGCACACTCAGTTAGCATCATTACGCCGAGCGGGGGAAAAATTCGCTTTTACTGAAAATTGGGTAATCGACGGCCGACAGGCGGTTTATTATTTTTAATATTGCCCCTGGAGAGTGTAAATGGTGTGCTCCCTGAGGGATGCTGTGTCGTAATGTCGGCATTAGTTTGATCGAGGAAATCCCGACCCGGTGTTAACGCTGATTGTGATGCCCTTAATTGGTGATTAAAGTGCCTATTTATCTTTTTAAAACGCTGTTGAGATACTTTAATGTGGGTGAACTTTCTATTTTTTCGGCTGAATGAAGTTTGTGCATTGTTACATGAAGTACTAGGTGTTGTAATAAAACGTTCTGCTGTCGTATTAGATTTTGTAATGAGTTTTTTTTTAGGTTCTCGCGGATGTTTTATTTTATCATTATATTTTGGGAAACCTAACCCTAATTAATGTGGGTTTAAGGTTATTATTTTCCCGGGTGTCGTCACTGCCAGGATCGCCCAGAGGACACGGTGGAGCATACGGTGGAGGTCTGCCCCGCTTGGGCGGAGCCCCGCCGTGTCCTCGTAGAGGCGATCGGCAACGGCGGCGACCTCTCGCGTGCGGCCCTAGTTCAAGCCATGGTCCGGGGTGAGAGGGAGTGGGAGGCAGTCACCTCCTTCTGCGAAGCAGTCATGCTAGCGAAGGAGGTGGCGGGAAGGCTGAGGGAGAACACCTCACGCCTCAGCCGCCGCGGGAGACGCTCCGGGCGTCGGGAGCCACGTGACGACTCCCGGCCACCGTAGGCGCGGGCCTGCGGGCGGAGAGTAATGGGTAACTCACCGTCCGATCAGGACCAGGCCCGTGCCGGACGGCGCGTTGTGTTCCACGCGCGCCTCAAAGAGATGTCAGCAGATGACGGGGCCCGATAGGGCCAAAGCCTGGCAGGTTAGCGGGATCGTCCGAAAGGGTTACCGCTGCCCTGGAATAGAAAGGGCTAAGGAAGGAACACGGGTGGGTTTTAGTCAGTAAGAGTCTGATACTCCCTTCCGCTACAAACAGTGCGGGAGGGGGGGTCATTTGATGATTTCCCATCCTCAAAAAAAAAAAGGTTATTATTTTGGTACACTCTCTCTTTCTTTTAAGTTCACAAAACAACTTCAAGTGAGACATTAATTTAAAATAATACAACTCCTATTCTAGGCAAATACTAAAAACATAAACCTAACATTCTCCTTTACGGTAACCCTACATTACCATTCTTATATTCCGCTTGGTACGACATGCAAACTGAAATGCTTGAGAAATATTTAGACATCGCCCGACGCCAACGTCGCGAGTCGCGAAAATATCCGTAAGACCGTGATTCGACGTGACACGACACCTCGTCGCCGACATGCGGACGCCTTTGCCTCACGCCGTCGTGCCCTGCCCAAATTGAAACGGCTAATCGAGCTGTCAGACTGTCACTCAACTGACATTATTTTATGTTAACCTCGAGGTATATTTTTTGGATATTTGTAAAGGTGCGTCAGTTTTTGTCATATTTTTTAACTGAAGGTCACCTTGTGATTTGCGTGTTGTTTGTTGATAGTTTGAGATCCATCTCGGATGCATTCACAAGTGACTAACAGATTCGAAGGTACGAGCTTAAATGGATTACGCAATCGTCCTATAATGTTCCGATGAGTCGTAATCTACCACACGGGCCCAGGACTAGGACTTGCCGGTTTCCTCGCGATGTTTTCCTTCACCGTTTTGAGAGCAGTGGTGATGAAAAAAATTAGACAAAGTAACACGCATGACTTGAACCCACGACGTATAAATCGTAAGTCGAGGACGTGACTACAGGGGCCACCGCTGCTCTAACACTATTTTTATTAAGTTTTACATTTTACAGAAAACATCCTGTAAACTGTAACAATAAAACCGAACACTTATTAAACAAACACATCGATTTATGTAATCCTCTTACACGTTAGTCCCTCATTATGTCAGTATCGAAGCTGATTAGCGGTTGACGTGAATCAAACAGGCGAACATGTTGTAAATCACGCGCGTATCGTCACGCGAGCGTGTCACGCTCACCAAGCTATCTGTGACGTCACGTCACGTCGCCTGCTTCAATTGACAGTTTAGTGTTTGAGGTAAACAATTACTTACGCAAATAAATAAATAGCTACTGCTAGGAGCACTCAGGTTATTGAGCTCGTAAATACATTTGTGTTGATCTTTTACTCCGTTTATTTATTAAAAAAAGATACATAATATATAAATTACAATAAATACCGTGACATAATCATGGTTCCCTTTACGTCAGTTCTAAAGCTCAGTAATGATTGGTATGAAACAAATGGCGAACATGTTGTAAATCATGCGTGTACTGTCACGCGAACGTGTCACGCTGTCGCGTCACGTCACCTCACGTGTTTCAATTGACATTTAACAGTTTACAAACAATCTAGACTTAAAAAAATAAAGTTATTGCACGTCCATTTTATACGGAAATATAATATAAATTGTGAGACATTCTATTACTTTTGGTGGCCTTGTGATAACGACCTATCCCAGACTTACGAGTTCTAGGTAGTGGGTTCGAACCCAGCTAGGCGTTTTACTTTGTGTAAATAATTTCTTCAAAACGGTGAAGGAAAACATTGTGAGGAAACCGGTATGTAGGTACTAGAACCAGAAAATCGAAAACATGTGACATTTACCAACCCGCACTGGGCCCGCGTGGTATAGATTACAGCAGCAGCAGGCCCAGGATACAGGCCTCCTCTTTTCGAGATGGGAACATTACATATAGACTGGTTAGGCGACATTGTAACAGCAGAAGTATACGTTTAACAAAGTTTATTAGTGATTGGCGTGTAACAAAGTGCAAAAACTTGTTTGCAATCATGCGTATTCGTGTCACGCTGTGACGTGACGTGACGTTGTCACTTGACAGCGATCAAATGCTGTAACAGGGACGTATATCGACTATCGAAACTTGGGGGACTTAATTGGTTAGCTTTTGACCTTTATTTATGTACTTTCATTTCGCGGAAAATGGATTGTAAAAGTTATTGTATGAAAATGACATCAATCAAATTTCAGATTAAACAAACATGTTGATTAAATTTAAAAACTGTGTATACATTTGCTCATAATATATGTACAGTGAAACCTCGATATAACAAATCGGAACAAGTAAATATTTGTTATATCAAGTAATTCGTTAAACTGAGGTTTGTTATATTGAGGTTAGGTTGGTCTAAAATTTGTTATACAGAGGTAAAAACGTGTCGAAACTTGTCGCGACTAAATCACATACTATTGGGAACGTTACATAAAGGTTTTGGGTTCACAAAATTCGTTAATTAGAGGTTTACACTTTTTTTGATAGTTGAAAATTCGTTATAAAGAGGTTGTTCGCAAAACATCTTCGCAAAGTAAAGGTATATTTTACATTGAATCTTATGGACGATTCAAGGGGATTACGAAAAATTTGTTAAATCGAGGAAGTTGTTATATTGAGGTAAGCTATATTAAGGTTGCACTGAATATCTACGAGTAGGTATATAACGGAGAACCGGGACCATTCGGATCTTTTGAAATCGTGACATCAACGGAGTTGACGTCACCATCTCCGCCGCTAGGCTCACTCATTGTAAAAATGAATACACCCAATTTATCTACTCACGTTTATTCTTATCACTAGTAAAACACAATAAAGAAAGCCTTTAAACTTAAATGAATCATAGAAATCGTACTCACAAGATATTCTAATGAAAAACCATGTTTTCACAAAATTCTCCTTGCAAATATGACCTCGCAGCCGCTTTCCATTTTTATGACCACCATGGCGTCGTCGTTGCGAAGTCATTACACTTATTGATTAACAAATTGCAGGTAACATTAATTAGAGTAACAAACTATGATTTGCTAATTCGTTTTACTATTTTTAGCACTCGATTTTAACATTGAATTAATTCTTTATTGCTTAAAACATTTAAACATCTTTTCAAACACGCACCATGTTTTTCCGCTTGACCAGGTTCAAACTATTTCCATTAAACAGAAATTAACCAAAAACCATTATTAAACTAACTCATATCGCTTATTAATCAGGAAATGAATTTAGCAATAGACAACTTGTTTTTTAAACCTAAGTTAGAATAAACCTTCAGTTATGATTTGCTATTACAGTAACCGGAAATCATAACATGGCTTTTTACATTGAAAAGTAGCAAACTCAATACAACAATCAAATCTAAACTAATTTAAACCTACCCAGTCATATTTAACTGTTAAGTTTGAACATAAAGTTAATATTTTAAAAGTTTAAGTTAGCCTTGCGTCGACACGGCCATTCTGCGAGACGGTGTGCGTGCTCTGCACCAGTCGCATAATTTAGCCTGAACTTTTCAATGATAATCGATCACAACAATACAAGTTATCAACCATTACTTTTATACCTTGTTAATCTTAAACAAAAGGTTATGCAGTTAGGTATTCTAAGTTATAGATATCGAAGTAAATATGGAAGGAATAAGAGTACAAAAGTGTAGTGTAGTGTATTCATATGACTAGTAAATAAATAGAATTTGCTGTAAATACGAGTATTGAAGTGCTTGTAATGCTACACACTTACTCACACGTTTATTTAGTTATATCAATGCAAATGCTCCACGCATACATGCTTGATTTGATTTCTCGTAGACAGGGATGATGCTGTGGTCTGAGCGGTCTTGTACGCCGTGGTCCACAGAGGCTCTAAAGGAATAGGGAACTAGGGTGATGCTGAGGTCTAGGCCTTATATTTATGACCGTGGTCCTCAGAGGCTCTAAAAGAAAAGGAAATGGAAAAAAGGTTCTTAGCTGTTTATACAGCTTGTTAGGGTATGATGCTGTGGTTCTGAGCGGTCTGGTACGCCGTGGTCCACAGGGGCTCTAAAGGATTTGGGAAAGGACGATGCTGTGGTCTAGGCCTTATTATTTTGACCGTGGTCCACAGAGGCTCTACAGGAATAGGGAACTAGGGTGATGCTGAGGTCTAGGCCTTATATTTATGACCGTGGTCCTCAGAGGCTCTAAAAGAAAAGGAAATGGAAAAAAGGTTCTTAGCTGTTTATACAGCTTGTTAGGGTATGATGCTGTGGTTCTGAGCGGTCTGGTACGCCGTGGTCCACAGGGGCTCTAAAGGATTTGGGAAAGGACGATGCTGTGGTCTAGGCCTTATTATTTTGACCGTGGTCCACAGAGGCTCTAAAGGAATAGGGAACTAGGGTGATGCTGAGGTCTAGGCCTTATATTTATGACCGTGGTCCTCAGAGGCTCTAAAAGAAAAGGAAATGGAAAAAAGGTTCTTAGCTGTTTATACAGCTAGTTAGGGTATGATGCTGTGGTTCTGAGCGGTCTGGTACGCCGTGGTCCACAGGGGCTCTAAAGGATTTGGGAAAGGACGATGCTGTGGTCTAGGCCTTATTATTTTGACCGTGGTCCACAGAGGCTCTAAAGGAATAGGGAACTAGGGTGATGCTGAGGTCTAGGCCTTATATTTATGACCGTGGTCCTCAGAGGCTCTAAAAGAAAAGGAAATGGAAAAAAGGTTCTTAGCTGTTTATACAGCTAGTTAGGGTATGATGCTGTGGTTCTGAGCGGTCTGGTACGCCGTGGTCCACAGGGGCTCTAAAGGATTTGGGAAAGGACGATGCTGTGGTCTAGGCCTTATTATTTTGACCGTGGTCCACAGAGGCTCTAAAAGAAAAGGATATGATAGGAGGGAAGCGGGAAAAACGGATTGTACAGTTTTACTATTTTGTAGTTTATGATGGTATCGGCCAGTCAACAAAGACAAAGGCCAATAACAGATCTCCTTAATGTTGTTGCTGTCTTATAAGTCATTTAAACTCAATTTCACAGTTAGTATCACGATAAACGTAAGAAGGAAAGAACTTAACACATAGTTTAAGGATCCAGCACCTGGGCAGCTTGGGAGGTAGACGGCTGTGGCTGCTTCGACGGCGGCGTACTGATGATCTGACATGTAGTTTGTTGTACTGGGTCATCGACCAAGTTCTCGGCGAACTGAGTCTTCAGCTAGCCGGACGGCAACTTGCTGAGGATCATCTTCGTTATTCGTCGACACGGTTTCCTGCTCGCCTGGTTGTGGTTCTCGGCGCAGCTGGTCGTGAGCAACCTTACGTGGACGCCCTCTGCCGGTCACACGCTTCACTATCTATCGGTCGTTGTCCAGGATCCTATATATCTCGTATGGCCCGCTGTATTTCAAGCCTAGAGACGTCTGGTTTCGGGGATTGTTCTTGACGAGTACGTAATCTCCTCGCTTAGTAGTTCTGGGGGTACACTGTGTTGTTGTGAGTCAGTAGTGTAAGCGGTGCGTCCCCCGTTACACTGTGTGAATTGCAGTGAAATGCGAGCTGTAAAGCTTCTAGCGCCGTCTGCCAGTGTCGTAGTTTTTGATTATGGTTAATGCGTTTTTCAAAGTGATAATAATCCCATAATGCGTTAGACCTGCCCGTTTGCTCGGCTTACTCCTGGCGCAATGGAATGTATGTCAATTCCGAAACGGTCCGAGTAGACTTTGAATTCACTAAGAAACTCTCGACCTCCATCCACCACGATTTGCCCTGGGGTTCCGAACAGCACCAGCATGGGGTTGCAAGGCAGCTGCCTCTTGTCATTTGAGTAGCTAAGCAGGACGTATTTTGGTGTACGCGTCAATCGTAACAATTACATTCTTATCTCATCCGTATGGATGACCTGCAACGCTGCAGTGGGCTTCTAAATTGGACGAAGCTGGGTTTGGACAGCGCCCAACGGCCCTTTCAAGGCCTTAAATACAACACAATTGTCTACAAACCTCCTGACGATTGTAGTCATTTTGTGGGACCAGTACGTTTCCCTCAGGTTCTATCAGGTTTTCTACCATCCGGAGACAGCAGACAGGATTGAGTATAGAATCCGTGAGAGTCTTCTTAAGCACGCCTTCTTCTAGGACGTAGCCTTCGGCCGGACTATTTTCCCAGGGTTTAGTATTCCAGTGATGGTGTCTATAAGCGGGGCGCAGCACGTCGTCACAGCGGTTCTCGATCTGCAGCGACTCAATGTCTCTCGTCATGAAGTCGACAGATATTTCAGTGGATGGGTTCCTTGAATTTTCGGTCGTATATGTAATGCCGAAAATGCTTGACTGTCCTTACTACCGCCAGGGTCTCGAGGTCGTGCGAGTGGTAGCGGCTCTCGGCGTCGGTGGTACACTGGCTGATGTATGCGACTGGATGCTGGCAATCGCCGTCGGTTTGCACGAACACCGCCCTGTAGCCGATGTTGCTGGCATCCGTGCAGAGCTCGATTGGTGCGTCTTCCTGAAATAGCATAAGGGTAGGCGCAGTAGACGAGTGTTGTACGATATGGTTTCGAGCCTCATCTCACCTTTCGTTCCATTACCACTTCACATCGCTCATGGTCAGTTCATAGAGTGGAACCATCACACGCGAGAAATTGGGAATGAAGCGTCTAAAGTATCAAGCCAATTCGTTAAACTGCCTAACTTGCCGTTTTTGGGGATCGGTTATCGGCCTTCGTTAAAGCCTCCACCTTTCTTGGACTAGGGCTGACTTGTCCGGCTGCAATGATATTGCCCAAATATTCGATGGAGCGTATAAAGAAGGCAGTTTTATCGACATTGATCGAAAAACCGGCCTTTTGGAGTACAATCAATATGCATTCCATATGGTCTAGGCCCTCAGCGAATACCCTACATTTTGACCAAACGTCATCAACATATACCTGGCAAACCTGGTATACCCCGAGAGTATCTATTCTCCGGTTCAAAAGTCGTTATCAGAACATCACGCAATTCATGCCACGTAGTGGTAGACACAAGCCAATTGTCAACCCATAACCTCGCGCGAGCTTTGGGCAAACTACCAGATGTCATTCTAACTTCATAATCGCTCAGGCCATAAGTTTCCGTGGCTGGTGTTCACATGTTGACACCACTCTCTAACCCCAATATTGGTGCCCGGATCGTATGATGGCAAAAACACATAATTTATTTTGACTTTGGGTGTATCTGGTTGTGTCATCATGCGATCGAACATGTGCTTCATTTGCAACATCTGAGTGAAAAATTCCGTCGGTACCCCATTAACAGAAGTGATTAAATTTTCATTGTTCAAGCCAGATGGACGGGCAGAAGTGGGGGTCTATCCCACTTCTGATAACGGAGAACCGGGACCATTCGGATCTTTAGAAATCGTGACATCAACGGAGTTGACGTCACCATCTCCGCCGCTAGGCTCACTCATTGTAAAACTGAATACACCCAATTTATCTACTCACGTTTATTCTTATCACTAGTAAAACACAATAAAGAAAAACTTAAATGAATCATAGAAATCGTACTCACAAGATATTCTAATGAAAAACCATGTTTTCACAAAATTCTCCTTGCAAATATGACCTCGCAGCCGCTTGCCATTTTTATGACCACCATGGCGTCGTCGTTGCGAAGTCATTACACTTATTGATTAACAAATTGCAGGTAACATTAATTAGAGTAACAAACTATGATTTGCTAATTCGTTTTACTATTTTTAGCACTCGATTTTAACATTGAATTAATTCTTTATTGCTTAAAACATTTAAACATCTTTTCAAACACGCACCATGTTTTTCCGCTTGACCAGTAGTTCAAACTATTTCCATTAAACAGAAATTAACCAAAAACCATTATTAAACTAACTCATATCGCTTATTAATCAGGAAATGAATTTAGCAATAGACAACTTGTTTTTTAAACCTAAGTTAGAATAAACCTTCAGTTATGATTTGCTATTACAGTAACCGGAAATCATAACATGGCTTTTTACATTGAAAAGTAGCAAACTCAATACAACAATCAAATCTAAACTAATTTAAACCTACCCAGTCATATTTAACTGTTAAGTTTGAACATAAAGTTAATATTTTAAAAGTTTAAGTTAGCCTTGCGTCGACATATATATTTAATAATAAAGCTGAAGAGTTTGTTTGTTTGAACGCGCTAATCTCTGAAACTACCGGTCTAATTTGAAAAAATCTTTTTGCATTTGATACCCGAATTCTTGGGGAAAGGTCTAGATTATTTAACATCACGCTAGTGTACTTAGGGGCCGAACAAAAAGAAAAAAAGTCATTAGGAACGCTATGAGAAAACGAAGTAATTGCGCGGGCAGGCGATGCGATGCGATGAGGTAGGCCGGGGGAACAAGAAATTCTACGCGGACGAAGTCGTGTACAGGACTAGTATATAGACTTCATTTAGATTTTTCAGCATCTAGCAACCAAATGACATCACCCACTTACAATACCCACTTCCTAACCTTTTTTTATAAAGGTTTTTCAACTATCGGATATTCTGATGACGTATTAACTAACCAAAGGGTTGTGTACCCGCGTCCTAACTCCGGCATCACACCCACGTTTAATACCGGTAAATAGGAAATCGTAATAACGTGTTCGGTTTGCGGTGACGTGTATCCGGTGTATCTGGTTGTTAGCGATCCGCCATATTTTATTTATAGTCTATGGTCTTTAAATTATGTAAATGCTCCGATGGGATTGGTCCGTTGTTTATACAGGATGTGTGTGTGGATTCACCAATTGTTTGATATTTAATTTAGGTGTGTTGGTGATTTATGTTGTCGTAAACACACCACACCTTTAAAATCAAAATGTATCGTCAGCTCTCCACTTTCCTTAGCCATTGGATGTAAATTAATAAAAAATAAACCATTAAAAATTAAAAATTCTGTCTAGACTTTTCCCAACTATGTCGGGGTCGGCTTCCAGTCTTACCCAATGCAGCTGAACACCTGTATGTTACATGAAGCGACTGCCTATCTGACTGCCACAACCAGTTACTGGGTAATACGATACCCCTTGATGAGACTGGTGGTCAAACTATCGGGCTACTGACGACCCGTAACGACTGCCAAAGATCCACGAATGACAGCCGGGACCAACGGCTTAACGTGCTTTCCGAGCCACGTAAAAAAATACGATATTTATTTATACAATTTTTTTGCTTTAGCCTATTTTGTGACCCTTTTTCCTTCAAAACCTCCCTGTCTTGAGCGATATCTGGCCATGTAAAATGTACCATTAACGTTCTTAAAATAATTACCATTTTTCCATTCCTGTACGTCTAAGCTGCACCTTGAAAACTGTTTACAGCACGTTAACAAAGCGTTGCAGCGTTTTTACTAATTATTATAACAAAAAACAACCGCGGTCCTTCTCTAATTATCTTGCCTTCTAAACAAGGAGGCACGACGCAAAGGGCTTAAGTTTGTAAATTACGAGAAAACTTGGGTAATTTATCAATAATTACTTGAGAATTCATTGTTAAGAGCCCTTTCTTTATGTTTTATTGTAATTAAATATTTTTGCCATTATGTTTGGGGTAGCGAGGCGATTACAAACTTTTTGAATTTTGATCATGTCTAATTTAATTTCTATTCGGCCAGTGGAATTAATTAATGCTTTGAAAGTAAGTGAAAAGAAGCGTTTGACTAGTTTTCTTACTTTTCTTAAATGTTGTTTTTTACCTGTTTATTTGATAAGCAAAAATCAAACATAACGCGAAATGTGGAAGTACTAAGGGAGGGCGCCCACGAGCAACTCAGTTGTATAGCAACTTTTTGTCTCTGTCTCCTCGCCGAGATTTTGACGATGTGCACACGAGAGCGACAGCAACATTACTTTTTTGTTAAATTTTCGGTTGAGCGGCAACAGGCTAGCCGGCAACCGTTTTGTCGCCGCACGCGCACTTGCATTGCAACCAATAGACAGGCGACAGTTACGTCCAAACCCGCGGAATAAAATGTCACCTAGCTGCCGCGTCGCGACATGCGCGGACTTTCATACAAACTCATAGACTTGATGTGGAAGACAAATTCGTTGCGGACACAAAAGTTGCTCGTTGGCGTAACTAAAATTAAACTAAACTAAAATGAAATAAAATAAAAAACGTATAATATTCATTGTTAATATACTTGTGAGCTTGGAAGGAGGCTTGGAATTGACGAGTCTCTATAAATAAATAAATAAATCCCTGGACATTTCACACAGCACCATTTGTCCCAAGCTAAGCAACCTAATGCTTGTGTTATGGTAACAAGATGGCTGATAAACTACTTATATACAATTTTTTTTTTTTTGTAAATACATACATATTATAGATAGAAAAACACCCAGACTCGGAACAAATACATGTAGGTCATACAAATATTTGTTCCGTGCGGGAATCGAACCCGCGACACGCAGCGCAGCAGTCAATCGCTTAACCACTGCGCCAACTGTGCCGTCAAGTAACAGTTCATACTTGGCTTTTTAATTAAGTAAGTAATAATAATAGCCACCGTTAACGGTGTCGAGGTCCAATCACAACGGAGATTAGCCAGGTTCGCAGGAGATATTATAGTGCACAAGCGTGTACACACAGGTGCACTCTCTGTTCCTTTACTCTCATAGTCCGATGGGACACGACACGACCAGGGAGAGATCAGGCGCAGGACCAACGGCTTTACGTGCTTGCCGAAGCACGGGGTATTAAACCGCCAACTTCCAAACTCCGGACTGTTACTAAGAAATTCCTAATGAAAAACCCAATAACACTTTGTCCGACCTGGGAATCGAACCCTGGACCCCACGCTCCGCAGTCGCGCTTGCAACCACGAGACCTATGAGGCAGCTTTTTGATTATTGTATATCTTAACCAGTAACAATGTATGCCACATGGACTTAGGGAAATTTTAAAACGTCTTGGTAAAGAAAACATAAGTCTTATGTCATCTCAAAACAATCTCCATGCCGTATAAACAACAAAACTACTCGTAAACATAGGTACTCATATGTCGGCTAACTGCAAACATCTCCAAGTCATGAATCTGCATTGGGACCACTTGACGCTCGCTCGTTAATTAAGCACATCTAAGATGGCTACAGGGCATAAGTAATGGTAGCTTGCCAACTTGTTAACTTATCTGGCTAATTTGTTGAAGGATGAACACACGATCAACTGGTTGAACTACGAGTACATTCAACAGTTTGAGTCTAATTGTTTAAATATGATGGGAGAGATATGTTAGATATGATATTTTCTCAAGTTATGATTATTTCAGCACTAGAAAAACGTACTACCCCGTTTGCCTAGTAGCGTAAGCATAATCAGCCTTCGTCATTCCCAGTGCTGGGACACAGGCATCCTCTCTGTAAGAGGGTCGGCCATAATCCACCACGCGGAAAAACTCATAGAATTTATAAACCAATTACAGGCACTCAGGGGTCAGGGGTTGGTCCGTCAGGAAGATAAAGGCAGTTGCCCATTCCAAAGCGTAGTAGGTTTCTATGGAGAAGAACGGGCAAGAAACTCCAGGGCTCAGTGCGGATTCGTTTATACTAGTACTTGGTTGAAACCGGTGAGGCATTAAATTCATTTTCTCAGTTGTTAATTAGGTACCAATTATTTAAACAAAGGTATCAAATAGTAGTAATTAGGTATTAGTAATATTTTAAAGCTGCTAGGTCATTTTGGCCAGTCAATCTATAAAAAAATCTATATTCTTTGCCCTAAAAATCTAGAAAAAATAAATGGTTAGGTATCAAATAGGTACTAAATTTTTGTAAAGGCGAATTGAAATTTTGGAGCCCTTACGTAATGTGGGCAGTCATCCTGACATCAGAATGACTGCCCATTTTTTAAATTAATTTTCTCAGTTGTTAATTAGGTACCAATTATTTAAACAAAGGTATCAAATAGTAGTAATTAGGTATTAGATTTTAGTAATATTTTAAAGCTGCTAGGTCATTTTGGCCAGTCAATCTATAAGAAAATCTTTATTTTTTGCCCTAAAAATCTAGAAAAAATATATGTTTGGGTATTAAATAGGTACTAAATTTTTGTAAAGGCGAAATGAAATTTTGGAGCCCTTACGTGGATATTCTAAACGTGGGCAGTCATCCTGACATCAGAATGACTGCCCCTTTTTTAAATTCATTTTCTCAGTTGTTAATTAGGTACCAATTATTTAAACAAAGGTATCAAATAGTAGCAAATAGGTATTAGATTTTAGTCATATTTTAAACCTGATCGGTCATTTTGGCCAGTCATTCTGATGTTCACCGAAGATCGAAATGAAAGCGGTCAGAAGGCCAAAAAACCAAAAATAAAACCTTAATGACTTGTAACAAACAAACAAATTCAAACCATTTATCCCAACCATCCTATTTACATCAAGTAAAGTACGTTTTTAAATCTTACTTGCTGTCCTATCACGAGTGGGCTGTGAAAATACTTGAGAAGGTTAGCATTGTATGGGCTCGCTTTGTGAGCGGGACAGGCGAGAGAATTGCGAAATAAGGCTGGCTGAGCTATTGTCCGCGATATATAAAAAGCCTATGAAATATTCGATAAGCCTCGTGCAGGGTTGCCATGGATTAAAATGGTTATATGATCAGATTTAGCCTGATTTAGCACGTTAAGCCGTTGGTCCCGGCTGTCATTCGTGGATCTTTGAATGAAAGTCTGACAACCAGTTTTACTGTCACTGGTTTGTGGAGGTCAAATAGGCAGTCACTCCATGTAAAATACTGGCATTCAGCTGCATCCGGTTAGACTGGAAACCGACCCCAATATAGTTGGAATAAGGCTAGGCAGATGATGATTTAGGGATTAGTGATATCCTTCGAAAAATCAGCTGCGTAGATATTTAAAGCTACGCTTGTGTAGGCAACACAAAGTCAAAGGATTGTTGGAGTCCGTTAGCTTAACTTACAGCTTTTAAAAACCGGTCAAGGGCGTGTCGGGCCACGCGCAGTGTAGGGTTCCTTATTTTTTATTACAGCCAAGTGCGGGTCGTATTCGCTGACTGATAGTTTCGTACCATGCTCTAACTACAACACAACCACAACGACACAACTACTCGACTAATACTACTAATAGTCGACTACGATACAACTGACGCTTAGCGCCATCTATCGACATTTCTATGGAGTTGTTCGAAATTTTCGAGTCAAATACAATTGGTCGACTATTACTCGTAAACTTGTAAAGCCCACATAAGTGTGGTAGTTTTCCTTTAAACTTCGTTATATATAGGTAGGTACCACTGCCGTGACATTTGAATTTCTAACTACAACCGTTTAGTTGGTAAAGGGGGGGGGGGGGGACACTTGACTCTAACGAAAATTGGTACTTTAAAGCTTGATAAGTCACGAACGGTTTACTTAACCAAAAAACGGTCTTCCCAAACCCCTAATATTTTTGAAAGACCTATCCAACGATATCCCACACGAAAAAAAAATTGTCATCCCCACTTTACATTTAGGGGAGGTACCCTAAATTAAATAATTGTTTTTTTTCATAATTTTATTTTACCACTTTTTCGGCGTCATTAACGTGTATACTCATGCCAAATTACAACTTTCTAGTACCAATAGTTTTTGAGCTAAACCGCGGACAGACAGACAGACGGACATGGCGAAACTATAAGGGTTCCTTGTTGACTACGGAACCCTAATACATACCATATTATTTAAATAAGTATCTTATATCTGTATTCTTAATTTCCAATACAGCGGAAATTGGGTTAAATAAATATTAACATATCAGGGTTTCGGGAAAGGGTTATGACTCCACACAATGGTTGTTTTTTAAAGGTATACCTTACAATGTGGGGTCAAAAATTAAAGGTAAAATTCCATTAGTATGTTGGGTGTATTTTGGTTGTAAGATATTATATTACCTATGCATATACAAACCCAGATTTTTGTAGGTAGCGCGGATTTTCAACAGAGGCGCATTTCTCGTAATTTTAAGAACGTTCAGACTCTGAGGGGCAATTCTCGTAATTTTAAGAACGTTCACAGTCTAATCTCAGTCTCAATCTGTCAAAATATACTTCTAATTTCCCTACATTTTTAAAGTTTTTGACCTTTGTTTGTCGCCGAGAGGAGACTGCGACTAAATTTTGAACGTTTTAAATTACGAGAATTGGCCTTCAGATCTCAGTCTCAATCTATCAAAAGTATCTCTAATTTCCCTACATTTTGACAAGTTTTTGACATTTGTTTGTCGCCGAGATGACACTGCGACTAGATGTTGAACGTTTTAAATCACGAGAATTGGCCTTCTGATCTTTGTATGTTCCTGGAAGGATTAACCGTTGCCACCCTTCTTTCGCATACGTACCCCGCGTCCTAACTGAAAACCACCGTCACTCGAGTACGTGAATTGTTAAATTATGACGTCCAAATGCGCCTTAATTGAACGCGCGAGTAGGTACGTCATGTTCATATATGAAAGTGCGCGACGATCGCGTACTCATGCGATGATCGTTTTCAGTTAAGAAATTGCCGTAGTATCATAAAACGCGACTGAAGATGGCAAGATGTTTTGTCAAGAGGCGATATATTTTGCAGTGTGGTGATTTGCAGAAGTAATGGCGTAATAATTGTTTCTTATACTATTGTTCAAGCAAATATGCGATTTTCAGCTTAGGATGATTGTCTAATAGCTATCCTGGTTTTATCTCACGAACGACGCGCGCTTTACTTGTGGTTACCAAGTGTTACAAACTCGCTCTGAATTTGTATGTAAGCGCAGGAGCTCACGGTACCGTCCGAGACAATGGCGAAGTCGGAAGTATATGTGACCGTGTGTGTGTCTTATGTGCCAAAACTATTTGTCTTCACGCACACATTCACAGCGTGTTCGTACATTTGGTAACCACAAGTAAAGCGCGCTAAAAAAAACACTGTACGGTATTGGAAAGATGGGAGAAAGCAGGATGGTATGCTCTATATTAAATGCATAGACTGAAGTTTGATCGTCTTGAATAGATTTCCAACTACATATTATGAACAATTATCTCATTGATGAATACAATAGAATAGGTACTCTTTATTATACGTACACACTATAAATTAATTGGTACAAAGGCTAAGCGTTTGGCAGACCATTGTTGTACAACTTCTTTAATGTCCATGAATAATATTTGTACATTTTTGAAGTGATACTTCTTAGGCGGCGTTCGATAATTGGACGAGAACTCAGGCTAGTTGGAACGACGATCTTCACAGTAGCTGGTAGCAGCTGGATGAGAGTTGCCGAAAATCGAATTGAATGGCGTGCACTACGAGAGGCCTATATTTTTTTTTATACTTTGCCCCACACTTGGAATTACTCCTGTACTGTATCGTGGGTGCGTTTACAAACATTTAAACTCTCATACACAAACAGCTAGGCCCAGAACAACTACCTGTAGGCAATACAGATATTTGTTCCGTGCGGGAATCGAACCCGCGACACGCAGCGCAGCAGGCGATCGCTCAGCCACCGCGACAACCGTGTCGTCTATGTCCAGCAGTGGACTGCTCTAGGCTGATGATGATGATGATGAGAGTGAAATTTCAAGGATGCGTCACGTTTAGGCAGAGACAGACATTTCGTTACATAAGAGAGAAGAAAAAAAAAGAAAAAACTCTATCTATCATATCTCACACTTTAATATCTCTTATTCTTTATTTTTTAAGAAGCTTCACTTCTATCGAAGTGTACGAAGCTGCGCGCGCATATTTTAAATTTTGGTTTTAGGAACACACACATTCACATTCACAAGTGCCGTAGGTTTGAAATATTGAATTTTCTTGCCTAAACATCTTGCCAATACATTGTTTAGTTTACAAGGGAGTCGAAATAATTTTCTACCAATAGCTTGTTAAATAAACACAAACACCGCTTACGATAATTACCCGGTAAAACATGGTTAATGGGTATCAAGCTGTCCCGCCCGGCATAGGGTGCCACGTTATTAAATTGTCGTCAGCTGATCATTTGGCGGTTTAAAATGCGGTACAGCTTTGAAGGGGGCGGCAACAAGTTATACCTCATCAATCCTAGCCTTTTTCCCATCTATGTTGAGGTCGGCTTCCAGTCTAACCTGATGCAGCTGAATACCAGTAGTTTACATAAGGGTGACTGCCTATCTGACCTCCAAAACAGGGTAACACGATACCCGGTATGACTGGTTGTCAGAATCAGGCTTCTGACTACCTGTAATGATAGTTAAAGATCTACAAATGACACCCGGAACCAAAGGCTTAACGTGCTTTCCGAGGCATGGATGGCCCTCCAATCCTGATCCTCCAATCCCCTCCCCCCCATCCCCTCCATCCTAGTCTTGATCCTTCAATCGACCTGTGCGACTGTTATTACTTAAATAGCCACAAACAAGTAATACCAACATGAAAGAAAAAGTATTAATTCGACTAGTAATACCAACACGATCATGAAACAAAAAAGTATTTATTCGACTAGTAATACCAACATGAAAGAAAAAGTATTCATTCGACTAGTAATACCAACATGAAAGAAAAAGTATTCATTCGACTAGTACTCGTAATACCAACATGGAAGAAAAAGTATTTATTCCACTAGCACAGGAACATAAGTAGACAAACTTAATATGTATAAGACACAAATGGATAAATAAAACGCAAAACAACAGTCAATCAACAACCAACTCAACCTATCGCAGTCCATTGCTGGACATAGGCCTCTCCCATTCTGTGCCACAACACCCTGTCCTCCGCCTTCCGTGGATGATCCTGGTGATCCTGATCCTGCACCCTAATTGCGTAACACACGATCAATCGGAATCGGTTTAATTTTGACAGTTCAACAACATTCATTGCGTTATTTACGTTGTTGAGCAGACACATCATGACACATTTTTTGAACAAATGAAGCAATATCCTTCAAAATGATTCAAATTGAGATTGATTGTGTGTTACGCAATGAGGGTGCTGTCCCAGCCACCATATTGAGGTGGTCGGTCCATCTAGCTTCTAGTCGTAATTCTAACCACCAACCACCATGTAAATATAGGGACCGCATAATTTACTATCACACCTACCTACCCACCAAAAGCCCCACCTAACAATGTCAATCGTAAACATGCAGTTCATAGCATGAACTGCCAAACAGTTTTGTCTACGGACAGCTGATTTACGACCGAACATACACGAATGATAATTCGGGCGCAATTCGATTCGAGCAATTTGCCGACATCATTTGCATCTATACGTCACTAATCATAATTGACGAATAGATATATGTTGCGTGGATATGGGAGTGAGCTGTGTAGCGAAAACCCTGGCCATGGATTATAGAATACAGAATTATAGGGACGGGATATCTATCTGCCTAGCCTTTTCTCAACAATGTTGAGTTCAGTTTCCAGTCTAACCGGATGCAGCTGAATACCAGTATTTTACACGGAGCGACTGCCTATCTGACCTCCACCAACCAGTAACTGGGTAACACGATACCCCTTGGTAAGACTGTTTGTAAGACTTTCAGACTTCTGACGACCCGTAACGACTGCCAAATATCTACGAATGGTAGCCTGGACCAACGGCTTTACGAGCTTTCCAAGGCTCGGAGGGTTCTCGATATATAATGGACCCATCAACGAATTGACAGCGGCAAGCTTAGCTAAACCTTCATTCGACACGTGCGGCTGTTATTATTTAGCCAGGAGCCCCCGATAAGGATGGGATATGAATGAGACTTAATTGGTACATACAGTGTGTATCATAAACGTGTGTATTTACGAGTAGAAACACATTTCTGATACACGTTGTATACGCAGTATGTGCGTTGTATGTCGCCGTAAAAGTAAACGTATTTAACTAATAAAGGGTCAAATTAAATTAGCCAGCGAAACTCCACGGGTGTATTGATTTTTAATGACGTTAAAACAATAAAATATTTTTTCTTAACTCATAATTTCACAATAGCAGCGGTCGTTGACCCCGTAATCGTCGGACGATTACGTGGACCTAATCGTCCTAAGATATCGATACCGGTACTAACTTAATTTAACCTTGTAAATCTTGTGACCACCAAGCCCAGGTCGGTGACCTCATTTGTTTAGTAGGTAAGTCAATATACACCGTGTTCCGGACGATATACATAAATTTCGACCAGATGTTCACACCATGGAAATAAGCATTTTTCATTATGGACACAATAATGAATTCAATATACAATATTTTTTTTGTTGATTTTCATACCTTGACGCAAATCACCCGATAAGCATGCCTCTTTATATTTCTCTCTTTATATTGCACTAAGCGGCAATATAGGTCAAATAAGACCCTTTCTCAGTGCATAGCTCAATTACGCACTAAGCGCTTCTCATCATCTTTTCTGATGCGCACAGCAAAGGAGTGGAATTGTCTGCCTGCGTCTGCACTCCCGAGTTCATACAACCGTAATCTCTTCAGGGCGAGAGTGAATAGGCTTCTTCTGGGCAAGCTCGTTCCACCGTAGATCTCATCTCTGCCTCTGAGCTGGATTGAGGTCAAGAGTGAGGCCATTGTCAATAAAAAAAAAATCATTAAATGAAATTACAAATATCTTTGTAACGAAGCATTTTTAAGTGTGTACTAGGTACTTAAAAAACTTAAAAAAAGCTTGGCTTGGCTAAAATAAGTACTAGGTACTTTGTTTGGCCAAGTGCTATTTCATTACTATTGAGTAGCGTCGAGGACGACGGGCGTTAATATCTATGCTCGTTTTGGGCATATCGAAACGTCTTGTACCTTCCAGTATGTTCCTGTTTATTAAGCTCAACGGTGTTACTTCATGCATGTTAAATTAATAGTATCTGTTCTGCGAGTGTGTGTTCATTGTTTAGTTTCCACTGGGCATCAGTCTCTTTTGTGACTAATGCATCATTTTAGGTGTACAGACATCAGACAGTTTTGTTCACAAACACACGTTGATGTCTTCATGCTGTGAAATGGACTTATTCTTTCAGTTTTTTGACAAACGTCACCCGAAAAATTACCACAGTTGAATATTAAAACACCATAGTTATGATAGGATTTAAGGTTTACTTGAATTTGGAAATCTGCACACATACATACATACATGTCCTAGAACCAAAAATTCAAAGACATGGGCCATCTACCAACCCGCGTGGTGGATAACGGCCCATTCCCTCTCACACATGAGGCCTGTGTCCCAGCAGTGGGAACTTTACAGGCTGATTATGCTATACATACATACTCACGCCTTCTTCACCTGATAGATAGGAACAAAAGAACGCCACCCGCTACGATCCCTTACATAATGATTTTGCTTTGATTTAGGACTTAAGCAATTAGGGTGCAGATGTATCAACGTATGATACATCTGCACCCTAATTGCCTAACACTGTTTCAGTTACAATACACATTGGTAATTGTCCGGAGTTGAACCCTAAACCTCGTGTATGGCAGGCGAGGCAATAACCACTGGGCCATCAGGACGACACCAAACAATAATCGTCAAAGAACTGAGATAGATATTGTCATTCTCTCGTCACCATCTGCGAAGCCTTTTCCCAACTATGTTGGGGGTCTCCAGTCTAACACCAGTATTTTACATGGAGCGATTGCCTATCTAACCTCTAATCTAACCCAGTTACTTAGGCTATACGTACCCCTTGCCCTTGGTAAGAGTGGTTGTCAGACTTTCGGGCTACTGCCGACCAACCGCTTTACGTGCTTTCCGAGGCAAGGAGGGGTCTCGGAATGTAAAAAGATGGTCACCCATCCACAGACCAACCGCGGCAAGCGTAGCTTAACCTAATCGATCGACCTGTGCGGCTGTTATTATTTAGCTACGGGCCCCTTGTCGTGATTCTCTTCGTATTATATAAAAAAAGCCGCCCTAAACACACAAGATACTTAACAAAAACGATACTGTTATACTCGTACCTACCCACGAGACACGAGGAGAACTTTCATAAGTACACACCACCGTTTATACTCACAGCACAATATGAAGCTCGAGTAAATCGCTAGCGTTAAGTGCGTAAACAAAACTGTTGTCTGTAGGCATACCCGCGGCATATACCTTGTTCACCAACTTTTATTAGTATTGGAAAAGTTTTATCGGGGTTTTTTGTAGCCCCAACTTTTTCCGATAAAAATCTGTCAGGTGGATGTTGGGATATTGGCTTAAGAGTCCGTAGGCTTCGTGATTGGTTCATCGAAATGAATTATGCTTCAAAAGAGAAATCTTTGCGATAGTGGTTGACTGGTAGAGAATGTCTAAGGCATTAATAATATGGGCTGATTTTTCCATCGCCAGATAATTTTTATTCGAAAATTAAAATGGACGTTTGACAGTTTTTGTATGGAATAACTGTCAAAATTTTAAAATTATTCCTCGATTAAAGTTATCAGATGATTGAAAAATCAGCCCTAATTTGTACCTTATTGTGAGCGAGAAGTTTAAATAACTAAATAAACAGTGTTAGTTCCGGTACACTGGTACTTAGGTTCATTTTATACCAATCGGGCCACCTCCTAAAGTATATACTATTACTGCAGAAACCAGTCAAAACAGTATTTGAAATACGTAATTTGTTTGTACGTAAATGATTATTTTTTAAATTAGAATATTGTAGTACATTTAAAAAAAAATATAGGTTGTGGTAGGCGGACAAACAAACAGATGTCATTATCATTCTCCTGCCCTTATCCTAATGTGGGGTCGGCGCTACATGACCTTTTCTACCATACTTCTCTATTAGTCGTTATTTCGCCAGTCACAAACAAGCAGACATATAAGATGAAAATATAAAAGATCCCTATTATACAAGGGACCCTAAAAACTTGAATGTTTACCGAGTTATTTATCGTTTTTTAACGAACACGCCTCCATCTTGGCCGAAATTGGGTTGAAACTGATCAAGAAGTATGAAGTGCCTAAGTTCGGGCGGCGTTAGCGATTGTTTGAGCTGCTCTTCAGTTTAAAATTGATAATGTTGGGGATCTGAGAATAATGAAGCAACTTGTAAACTGTTTTAGTCAAGTTTTCACACGTCTAAGGTTTTCTTACAATATCTTGTTGGTTTGGAGATTCTTTTGTTACAATGTAAGTGCTGCCGGTTTATTCTGTAAAAATCTCACCGTGAAAACCTAGGTGAAGTCAGCTTAAAGTGAACTGTCATTCCACCTGGTGGTCTATTCTGAAAAATTTCACCATGAAAACTTAGGTGAAGTGAGCTGTCATTCCACCTGAACAACAATATTGATGCTAGGGGATTGACACTATTGACGGCTCACTCCAAGCTCACTTTACTTTTCCCGGTGACATTTTTACAGAATTGCATCATTCGTTTTTTATTCATTTGTTTTTTACATATCATTAGGCCTTGTACTTACACGCTTTTCTTGCCTTCAAAAACGACATATACTATAAACCGCGCCGTAGAAAAAACGTGTCCGTCAACAAGCTTTCAGCGTGAGCCATCCTATATGGCGAATAAACCGTAGTTTTTCACGGCAAGACTATATCAAAACAAAATATTTTATTTTTTCGTCACGGTCGACGGCAAGCGTCAATTTGATCTGGCTCGTGATTGGTCAAATCGGTCCAACTTGTTCTTCAGGAGTAGGTAGAGTACAGTACAAACACACGAATGAGCAATTGAGCTTTAAAATGCAACTGAACCGACGTGTATATGTAAAAATAGCGAGGATCGACGTCGAAGTATCGAGATAGCGATCGCAACCGCGAGCATCTTCGGCATCCATGGCTGAACGCTGACCCCTAAAATACAGGTCCAGGCCTAATTTGGGGGCTAGGATCAGATTTGTGGGAATAAACTCGTATGCTTTCTTAATGTGATTGGTTTGTAACATGTATTTTTAGTAGTAGTAATAAGAAAAAAAAATATTACATTTTAAATTCACAAACATAATAGGTAGGTACCAAGAATAGAAGGCCCGTGGCAAAATAATTACAGTCGCACAGGCTTATCGATCAGGTTAAGCTACGCTTGCCGCGGTTGGTCTGTGGATGGGCGACCATCTTTACATACCGAGACCCTTCCATGCCTCGGAAAGCACGTTAAGCCGTTGGTTGTTATTCATGGATCTTTGACAGCCGTTACGGGTAGTCAGAAGCCCGAAAGTCTGACAACCAGTCTTACCAAGGGGTATTGCATTATCCAGTAACTGGGTTGTGGAGGTCAGATAGGCAATCGCTCCATGTAAAGTACAGGTATTCAGCTGCATCCGGTTAGTCTGGAAGCGGACTCCAAAATAGTAGGGAAATGCCAGGCAGATGTATAATAAGCAATATCAAATTGACCAGCCTTGCTCGACAACAGTAAAATAGTTATAATAAGTATCTACAGTCCGTCTGCTACTGCGTCATAAAAGCATTTTTCCCTAGCAAAACAAGAAGCCTAATGATTTGCAAAAAACAAATGAAAGAACTTGCTTCGTATAGTTTCTATTGAATTTGACACCACGGCGTGACGTACGCGATACTCTCGCCCGTGTAGATGGCGCTTAAGGACCATCCACATGTGACTGTTCCTAAAATACCCAAGACTGAATCTATATACTTTGTACTTACCTTTTTTTTGCGGATGGGAAATCATTGAATGACCCCTCTCGCTCTGGGTGGAGCGGAAGGGAGTGTCAGACTCTTACTCACCCACCCACCCGTGTTCCTTCCTTAGCCCTTTGTGTTCCAGGGGTACGTGGTAAACAATATGTTGACTAGGAACTCTATTTTAAGATAAGTCAACTCACAGTGAACTATATTAAATGACACCTACGTTATCGAAACGACAACTTCGTCTTTCAAAGAGGAGTTATTTAAAGCAAAATAACTCCTCTTTGAATGACGAAGTTGGGCCAGTCTTTGAACATCAAATTTTCACACAAACTTAGGTAAATTACGACCCACTCATAGTGACGTCAATCTCTAAAATAGAAATCAATATGCCAAAGTGCCAATCACATCCTTACTAATATTATTAATTCGAAAGTAACGCTGTCTAAACCACTGAAGGGAATTCAACGAAAAGATGGCATCCTGGGAAGGAAATAGATCACTTTTTGTCTCAAAAACAATCCTATATTTATGGGATGAAAGCTTATATGGGAGACCAGGCATTTCTTAAGTTAGGTTAGTTAATTTCCGACGCGGGCGAAATCACGGGTAGAAGCAAGTACAGCATCATCATCTGCCTAGCCTTTTCCCCACTATGTTGGGGCCGGCTTCCAGTCTAACCGGATGCAGCTGGATACCAGTATTTTACATGAAGCGACTACCTATCTGACCTCCACAACCCAGTTACTGGGTAATAGGATACCCCTTGACAAGATTGGTTGTCAGACTTTCGGGCTACTGACGATCCGTAACGACTGTCAAAGATGTCGGGAGGGGTCTTGGTATGTGAAAATGCTCACCCATCCACGGACCAACCGCAGCAAGTGTAGCTTAACCTGATCGATCGACCCGTACGGCTGTTATTACTTAGCCACAAGCCACAAGCAAGTATAGCATAATCCGCCTATAACGTCCCCACTGCTGGGACACAGGCCTCCTCTCAGTGAAAGAGAGTGGGCCGTAATCAAACACGCGGGCCCAGTGCAGGTTGGTAGATGTCACATGTCTTCGAACTTTTGGTTTTAGGACATGCATGTTTCCTCACGATGTTTTTCTTCACCGTTGTAAGAGCAGTGGTGATGAAATAATTTATACAAAGCGCCTGTTAGAGTCTGAACCTACGACCTACGACTCGTAAGCCGCGGCCGTTACCACTGGGCCACGACTGATCGCCACACATAGATTATTTCCACCAATTGAAAACACAGTGAAGGGATGCAATAATTATTTGCTACAACAGCACTATGTACAAATGGAACCGTATTCGTATGTAAGTGGGGAGATCACAATATGTTCTAGTTTGGGGCAACCCCGAGCGCGTGACGTTTGCTGTAATAAACATGGAGAGTGTTGCCAGAACATGCCAATTTCCCGCGAAGTTGAGAGTTGAAATGTAAGTTGTAGGGAAATGTTTATTTGAATTTGATGATATGATACACTCGAGAGCAATGAATCCGGGTCACTTAAAGAATGTTAAAAATCTCGGAAACTAAAAATGATAGGTTAATGCAATAAATTGTATTTAATAGACGATGTAATACTCCTTAAATGAAAGTAAAAAAAATATGAGTCACCATACATTTTATTAACACAAAATTACATAAAGAAAAAAACTGCTGATCTCTCCTTAAAACAAAAATAGGAAACATGAAATTTTTGAACTTTATTACGATTTTCTTGAATTTTAATACTTCGTATTGCCTCCTCGTGCTTCCATTACTGCGTTTACGCGGTTTGGCATGCTGTACACCAAGTTCCTTATACGATTTTGGGGAATATTCTCCCATTCCTCTGTGAGAGCAATTTTGAGCTCACGAAGCGTGATTGGGGGAGGGTTTCGTTGTTTTACGCATCTGCCTAGCTCGTCCCAAGCATGCTCGATCGGGTTGATATCCGGGCTGCGCGCTGGCCACTCCATACGAGTAATGTTCATCTCTTGAAGGTAGTCATTCACAATCCTACCTGTATGAGGTCGGGCATTGTCATGCATAAATATAGCATCCTCACCTAAATTGACCATAAATGGACCAACGTGATCATTGAGGATTTCTTCCACATATCTTACGCTAGTTAAAGAGCCGTTTTCTATGATCACCAGCTCTGTGCGACTTTCAGAAGAAATTCCGGCCCACACACAAGTACAGACCCACCACCGTAGGCTACTTTTTCTTCGATGCATGCTTGCTTGAATCTTTCCCCTGGTCTTCGATACACTCTGTGTCTTCCATCGTGCTTGTAGAGCATAAATTTTGATTCGTCGGAGAACATAACTTTTGACCAATCTTCAATACTCCAATTTACGTGGCTCTGGGCATATCTTAGTCTTGAAATACGATGCCCACGCTCCAGTTTAGGGCCGTTTGCAGGTCTAAGGGGTTTTAAGTTAGATTCAGCAAGCCGACGTCTTACTGTCCATGCACTTGGGTTACTTCCTCCGAGGCGTCGAAACTGATTTGTGAGTTCAGTTCCTGTGAGAAAGCGATTTCGAAGCATGGTGTTCACCAAGTATCGGTCTTCTCGTGCTGTGGTACACCTGGTTCTGCCCGTTCCTGGTCTGCGTAGGTTAGAACCAGTTTCTTCGTAACGTCGGAGAACTCTTTGTACTGTTGACAGCGACACACCGACAGTCCTGGCTGTATCGCGCTGACTCCGGCCGGTTTCCAGCATTGTAAGTATTCTGGTGCATTCTTCAGGCGTAAGCGACATAATTTCAGCTTGAATAATGAATATAGAGCACTATCAACATGGTTTATGTACCCACATAAATGACAGATTACAAACAAAAGCAAAACCAAATGCTGTAATTTCGTAGTTCCATCTTCGAAAGTGGCCCTTTTTCAAATTTGATTTTTTTATGATATAACTTTACAATAACTAAGAAGTTTTAATAACTTCATTTAAGGAGTATTACATTGTCTATTAAATACAATTTATTGCATTAACCTAGCATTTTTAGTTTCCGAGATTTTTAGGATTCTTCAAGTGACCCGGATTCATTGCTCTCGAGTGTATTTTTTTATATATAAATCTAATTTTCTAGTTAGCTTTTACTGGTCATTGAATCTCTAATCAGTTTGATAACTTATTACAGAAAAGTACACCATGCGTTCGTAGACGGCTACGGCGTAGCGAATGACTGATGCGCTACGCGCTGGATTCGTAGACTTTGTTGCTACGCGCTACGACCATCGACAGTCCGTCCGTCGAGAAAATTTAATGCGTTCCTGACACCTTCGCAAAACACGTGTTCATTTGTGCGAAACTGACAGGTTTCAAGAACGCATTCTCTCGTCGCCGTCGGGCGAACTGTACAACGTATTTGAAGAAAACTCAGGTGCTGATTATTATTTTTCAGATAAACTGACAGATTTTAAAACAAAACAAGCACCGAATTTTCATTCTAATCTTAAACTGCCACCAACAACAAAAGTTAACCCAAATCTTTAACCGAACTTCCTCAACTCGCAAGTGTTGGTAACCCCGACATAGCCCCGTTAGTTGTTATTTATTGCTCAATATTACCATCCGCCACTTACCCGGTAATATCGCAAATTATGTGCATATGTTAATTCGGGAACGAGCAGCGAATTCGCGAGATACTAGCTCGTAGTGCTATGAGGAATGTTGTTGTAGGTGGGTGCAGGTTACAGCGCTGAAGTTTGATGTATTGTTTGACGTGGAGAGATGCTTTAAAGCGCTTCTTAGATTGGTGACTGAAGATTGCGCTTTTTGTCTTTCGTCTTTAGTTGTCAGTATGTCTTTTGAGCAGTAGTAGCTCAGTGGTAACGACAACTTACGAGTTAGGCTAGCCTAGGCTCGAACCCAAGCAAGCGCTTTACTTTGTCTAAATTGTTTCATCACTACTGCTCTCAAAAACGATGAAGGAAAACATCGTGACGAAACCGGCTTCTCCTAGAACCAAAAATTCAAAGATACATGACATCCGCCAACCCGCACTGGACCCGGGTGGTAGATTACAGCCCACTCTCTCTTATAGATAAGAGGCCTGTGTCCCAGCAGTGGGAACATTATAGGGTGATTATGATTATGCCTTCTGTACATTTGGTTCGTATCTCAATGTTATTATTTGCAATGATAACACGTTTACGTTTACTGTCCACAGAGTAGACACAATAGTTAAACAATCAACCTGAACCATATGTGGTTCATGGGACAGGGAATGGGTTAATACTAGAGAAGTTAAGGTGTGTACGAAACCATGTTTCATTAGTTTCTGGTTTTACAGTCTTTTGATATAATTGTAACCTTAAAGATGTTAATACTTACCTATTTAAAAACTGTGACTTCCACGAGATAGAGAAATCTTAAAAAACTCACTTAAAAAAAACTTTTACAGATAATGAGCCAGGTTTGTTTACACTTGCCTCTATCCACTTGGTAAATTCATACTCGTGTCACCCACATACAACTAGAATACCATAAGGCCGTTTGTCCACCGGCACCGTCAACGGAACGTCAACGAGAACGAGATGACGGCGTCAATGTAATGATAGAGTGCGCGCGAAATAAGTATGCGCTCGGCCGAAATCGGAAACAATCGTTTTCCGCCATCTGTACGTTTGTCAAGTGTCAACTGTAAACCGTGTTTTCCAAAGAAATCACCACCATCATAATTATAATTATCGCCATCATTATGCCGAAAGTGATTAAAAGTGCTGGCAGGGATGTAAGATATAATTTTGAAGGTCAAACGTCGCGCGTCAGCTCATCATGCGCGCACTCTACATACATCGCACTTTTGCTGCGTGTCCACCACACCGTCACCAGGACGTCACGTTCAGTTCGATTTATTTTTTTCCTTGTCCTAGAGTTCAACAATAGGATGGACCCAAATCTTATTACAATCCAGCCTTATAAATAGACTAATAAGTATTTTAATTATAACCTAAACTATCAAATTGTCTTTATTAAGACGGACATACTTCGTTCTTGTGTTTGTTTGGCACTTTTGTACATTACACTATTCACTGACACTAAACACTAGCTCGAACGGTTTTGTTCTTTTAAGTCTTCTAACTATGTTTGTGTGGTCGAGAAGCTGGATTGCCTCGACGTTCACATGCTGATGAACTCAACTTTTAGGTCCCGGTGGCGGTCATCATTTCGTATGTACCAAGGTGCAAGTTCGAATAATCTCGTTCCTCGTTGACGTCCCGTTGACGTAGTGCGGTGACAATCAGTGTAATACTACTAATCGTCATTTCCTAGTATCCCATCGTAATTAACCATAAGATGTTCTCATATCATGCCCAGCGAACCGTCTGCAGATATAAGGGGTAGTTGCGATGCAATCATGCGTCCTGCTCCATTGGCTTGATCTTAACTGATCGATTGTGCTCTGATGAGGCTAGTTAAGCAGTAGGTATGTGTAACGGTACGTTACATGAATAATCATTGTTTATGGTACTTTGGAGGCATGAGGAACAGGGTGTAAAGTTCACTCAACCTCCATTGAAAAGGGAGGATCCTCCGACCAGACGGGTGTTGTATCTGGCGGGCAATTGCCCAACGATTGATACTGGGAAATTGTATCTATGCTAATTGCACGGTAAACTCTGCTTGCGAGATGCAGGATTTGCGTGCCGTCAGTATGACGCGTTGTTCGCATGTGGCGTTGTAGATACCGCTACAGTACTAACATCGTCGGCATCAGCTCCGTGTCCGGCTACCTACGGACCGAGGGCACCTTCGTCGCTTCGCCACCGGTGCGCCGAGCAAGTCGGTCGGCCGTGCCGTTAAATGCCCTTGTGACGTAACCTACAGCTCAGCACTGAACTTCGGCCAACTTCCATCTCCGGCTAGCGCCGGGATTTCGGCTGCAACCACAGGGGTGTACCTATCCCTGCAGAAGTGACAACAGACGTTTGTAACCCACGACCCACAAATCTTTGTGCCTCCGACTGGCTTTATTCTCAATAAATTTTTAAAGGTACACACCCGTTTTTTATTCTGACGTCATTTATTAGGAGGGAATCAACGGGTGGAGGTTAGCTAGAACAACGAAAATTGATTGAGAGCTTGTGGCTAATAAATAACACCCACATGGTTCGATCGGTCACTTTCCGCGGTTGGTCCATGTACGGACGACCATCTTTACACACCAAGACCCCTCCGTGCCTCGGAAAGCAAGTGAAGTCGTTGGTCTCGGCTGTCATTCCTGGATCTTTGGCAGTGGTACGGCTCGTCAGAAGCCCGAAAGTCTGACAACCAGTCTTACCAAGGGGTTACCCAATAAGTGTGTTGTGGAGGTCAGATAGGCAGTCGCTCCATGTAAAATGCTGGCATTCAGCTGCATCCGGTTAGACTGGAAGCCGACCCCAACATAGTTGGGAATAGGCTAGGCAGATGATGATGAACCTGTCTCATAGTGTAAAGCAATGCAAAGACGAATTTAAAAAAAAAAAAAAGGCTTTTTTTGAAAAAATTTCACTGTCAGATGAGTCAATGCATACTTATCAATTGTGAAAAATGTAATTAATCACAAATAAAAAATACATTTATAACGCCGGCGCTGTAATGAAGTAAATAAAGAAAATACGTTTATTTACGGTAAACATGACGCATAAAAAGAACACAAACACAAAAAATAACAAGTTGGGGGAAAATTTGCGTCACAGCCACGCAAAACGGCCATCGCTCAGCATAATGCTAAGACCCTATACGAGACAGAGCGCCAACGCTGGTTCTCAGCGACAACTGGCGTAACAAACTAACAGTAGCAACGGTTTTCATTTTGACAGTTCAACAACATTCATTGCGGTATTTACGTTGTTGAGCAGACAATTTTTTGGAATTAATTAACAATATCCTTCAAAATAATTCAGATTGTGATTGAAAGTGTGTTACGCGATTAGGGTGTCGGTTCCTGGTAAAGAAAGAAAGAAAGAAAATAAAGATGGTAAAGAAATAAAGTGAAGAAAGAAAGAAAAAGTATTACGGCAATAAAGTGGTACGACAATTATCGATTATTTTGAGAGCATTCAAATTAAAATCAAAAGCGTATTCCGCTGTCAAAAATTAGCAGGAAGGTCCCTCACGGCTGCGCCTAATTTAAACGATATACTTTATCTCCAATTAATATCAAAACTACGTGTCACATGACATAACCCTTCCACGTCTAGTACGATAGCCCAGCGTGTTTCTATACGAACGTGTATGGGCAAACATACACATTGCAGCCTGTCCAATGTTACGCAGACATTACGGGGGTGACACGCGGGCCGTGTTAGTGAAATACAACACAAGTGTATGTCACGCGGGGCGTGTCAGCCAATACAACACTTTACACGCCAAGCGTGAACCGTTGTGTTGTCCCGATTTATGTACCACGCCTCGAGGTCCGCTTATTTTGTAATGATCAAAACTCCTTATAAACGTTGCTTAGAGGTATTATAGCATCTGCTTAAGTAAGAACTTGTGCTTGTGCTTAGGTACATAAGTAACTGCCTCGTTGGTCTCGTGGTTGCAAGCGCGATTGCTGAGCGTTGGGTCCTCGGTTCGATGCCCAGGTCTGGCAAAGTATTTTCGGGTGTTCCATTAGGAATTTCTTAGTAACAGTCTGGAGCTTCGAAGTTGGTGGTTTAATACCCCCGTGCCTCGGAAAGCAAGTATAGCTGTTGGTCCTGCGCCTGGTCTCTCCCCGGTCGTGTCGGATTGCCGTCCCAGCGGACTACGAGAGTAGAGGAACAGAGAGTTCACCTGTGTTTACGCACACACTTGTGCACTTTAATATCTCCTGCGTACCTGGCTAATCCTCGTTGAGATTGGCCACCGTGACTGAAATCGGTCGGGAGGCTATTATTATTAAGTAAGAAGATTTAAATCGTTAGATTGGCCTTCACCGTACTTATGTCGCGAAAAAAGTGTGCACACTAATAAGACACACATCCCGAATATGGCGTTTCCATGGCACTGCGACATTGTGTCCGTCAGAGGAGTCTAAACGAAACCGAAACGCGACAATCGTGATGCTTAAGTGCGTCTTAAGTTTAAGCAATGTAATAATGGCGAATGTAGTAAGGGGGAATGTCTGTAAGTTGTGCACGTTGAATGCTTCTGTGTTTCTTCGGCTACATTGTCGTGATAACTATATTTCGCGCGTTCTCTGTTGTACAGCGAGACGTCAAGCGGTGTGCGAGAGAGAGCGCGCGAAGCGCAATAATGACAATGACAGCTCTTGAACGCGGCTTAGATATGCCGATCGCGTTCAGATTCATTAGTGCAATTGGTCCTAAATCCATCATAGCATAACTATTCACAAGATTCAATACACTTCCGTGGCTAATCAAACATCAATCAATGTCATGTTATCAAAGGAGTCCTCTAAACGCTGTTGACAAAGCCGAAACCCGAAAATGTTTACAGTTACGGCCAAATAGGTCCTCTATTTGGTTGTAACTGTAAAAATTTTCGCTATCCTTTCGACGACTATTTGCGGTACAGTCACGAGCACCAATATGTCAACACTTGGCAACTTTCAATTGCGATTTTTTCGTGAAATAACGAATGCAACATTAGATAAACCTATGGGTTCGAAAATGCTATTTTCGTAACAACATAAAATTTCATTCAAAAATAAAGGAGTAAATCGCTTTTGAATGAAGCCGAGTGTATACATACTTTTGCTCGTGACTGTACTAGGCAAATCGAGTAACCGAAAATGTGTCATTTTTGACTCGGAACCCTGTCGTGTGGTTGTGAATAGCGATGCTGATCTGACGAAAATCCGTACCAAATTCAAATAATTTATTTTCTCTTCGCAAACAATAATGGCATCAAATAAATTTAGACAAGCTTAGAAACTATAGGCTGATCGCTTAACTGAGACGTTGCCTGAGCTAGCTGCGCGGTGCGGGAGGGGTGATAGTTGTCACAAGTTGATGAATCCCTGAGCTCTCGCATCACGTCACCACACCTCTTTCGCACCGCGCTGCTACCTCAGGCAACGTCTGTTTACTTTAGGCCTCAAACAACACATTTATACAGGTGATAAAACAGCAATCCTGTGATAACAAGTGCCTACATATTTATAAACTAAGTGACACTCCAGTCAGCTGAAAACTCAATTAAAATAAAATTAATTCAGTAAAGTAGAAACCGCGACCAAACAAATTGAAACAAAGTGACTAAAAGCAAATATTACTCGATAAATATTCACGTCAAATTGTTGGAAATAAATCAACTTAGCATAAAACTATTTATAACAGGATCGATTCAATTAATGTGTCCACTGAAAGCTTCTGAATGGTAGTTTTGTAAAAACTCTGGAGGATAAGTGGGCATTCAGACGATCGATTGTAATCGGTGCTACTGGAATCAGTACGACACTAAGTTGATGGGCATAACATTTTATGTAGGCGACTATTTCTGCCTCGCAAAAGCTTGTCGAGCTTTTGCGAGCCAGAAATTGATTTATCGCAATTCTCGCACTTTCGGCGTGGAGAAAAGACACCGTGAAAGAATTGTTTTGGTTGGGGTCAAGGGGATGAACAGTGATATCTTGTAAAATGCTGCCGGTTCATGAGAGGGTAGTGTTGTCAGTACCTTTATATCACACACAAGATCTCAAAGGAACAATAATATGAGAAGATTTGTAGTGCCCACTTGTAATAATTATATTATGGTCGAAGGTGTAGAAATTTTTTTAGTCCCAACTATTTTCAATAACCTTCCAGTCGATATAAACAGTTGTATCACAAAAACCGCATTTAAAAATAAAATACATAAATACGAGCACCTCTTTAATATTTTTTGTCAGTCTCACTGTAGAGAATATCTAAAAAAATAAAATATTGTATGTGTTAAATTATTTCTGTGAATAAACACTTTTTCATTTTTCGTTTTGCTAATGAAAATCAACAGTCAGCAATATGACAGTGAAACGTTGAAATTATTGCGTTTTTATTTTGCTATTTCTGGTGTGATTTCTTTCTTTTTCTGATGATAATGAGGCCTGAGCTTAAAATATTATCGAAAAATCGTCATCGACGCACCATCGTTCACAGTGTTGAATTCATTTTTGAGTTATCAAACTTTAATAGCACAAATATTTGATTGTAACAAACGGTGATAGTCTAGCTATGCCTTTAAAGATTCCAGCTCAAAGGCTAAGAATAGAGCGATTCTTTTATTTCCTGAGATGCCTTGCGTTTTCAGAAGGACTGGAGCTAAGTGGATCGACGCGAAAAATGCTAAGTTGTTTGCATTGTTTTTTCAAGTAACTGTCTATTCCTCTTGTTTATTTATATTTTACTTTACGAAGGTTATTTATAGTTCATAGATCCACAAAGGAGTTTTTTTTGGGTTTCTTCTTTTATAAGTTTGGCGAAGTGAAGTGTAAATTGAAGGCAGTAAGTTATTAATAACATTACTAGGTACTTTAAAGAGGCGCATGGTTAAGTTATAACAGCCACACGGGTCAATCGATCAGGTTAAGCTACGCTTGCCGCGGTCGGTCCGTATATGGGTGACTATATTTACATATTGAGACCCTCCATGCTGTTGGTCCCGGCTGTCATTCGTAGATCATTGACAGTTGTTACGGGTAGTCAGAAGCTCGAAAGTCTAACCACCAGTCTTGCCAATCGGGTATCGTGTTACCCAGTATCTGGGTTGCGGAGCTCAGTCGCTCCATATAAAATACCAAAATCCAGCTGCATCTCGTTAGAACCCAAAACGCTAGGGAGTTATGACTCATGAAAAAGCTTCATAATCGACTAAGTACACTTGGAACTATAATTAGTATACAATACGACTTAAACATGATAATAATTTAACGTTACTAATTCATCCAATGCGTTATCTAGGTACCATATGATACGGAAGACTCGATTTATGTAACACAAACGTACTCATTGTACGCACATACGGCTGTAATCTAAAATACGACTTAGATTCGCGGCTCTTCGCGAAATATGAGCTCATTTTGGCGTTGTGTTACGTATTATATTTCAGGACGTACGCAGTAATGTGACAACGAATAATGCGAAGTAAGAGATACAAATAGATAGGCATGTTGATTTATAAGCGTTAAAAGTAACAAATAAATATAATCTCGTATATTATTTTACAAGCTGCGCCCCTCTGTTTTACCCGCATAAGTTTCGATCCCGTGGGAAATTCGGGATAAAAAGTATTCTAAGTGTTAATCCTGGTTATAAACTATCTGTGTGCCAAATTTCATCCAAATCCGTGTAGTGGTTTTTTCGTGAAAGAGTAACAAACATCCATCCATCCATACAAACTTTCGCGTTTATAATAAAAGATAAGATAAGATTTTATTGGATGTACGTAAATTATTAAGTAATAAATAGATAATCTATAATATATACGGGGATGTTAAGAAAAGCATAGCCATGTGGCTAACAATGGTTTCTATCTTAGACACCTATTTCACTGCAAGAATGTAACTCTGTGGGTATTAAGTAGTTACATTTAGAACACCCACAAATATAAGAAATCATAGACACCCAGAAAATGGTGAAAATCGAAAGTTTTACGAACACGTCCATACAATCGAGACTATCAAACCGAAGTCGTCTGAAGTCGTAAATTGCATCCAAACTTTCACCACATTTCACCCGACTTCCAGTCTGATCCATTTACGTTCGTGAAGTCCAGACTTGGCCTAGTTTTTGGTCTAAATCTAAATAAACGTACGAGACTTGCCTGAGAATAGAAAGGAATATATATCGGCTGTAAAGAAATGTTAGGTACCGTCAGAAAACGAGAACACGTTACATTTCATCAATATAACTTTCCAAGTAGGTAGTTCAGTTAATCCTACTAATATTATAAACGTGAAAGTTTGTATCGATGGATGGATGTTTGTTACTCTTTCACGCAAAAACTACTAAACGGATTTGGATGAAAGGACATTGTTCGGCGTCCATACATCGTTTTCCTAAGAATCAGCAGCGGCGTGAATATACTTCCTGTGCTCGAAATAATGCATATATTCAATTGAAACTAAATTAAAATCACGGAAACTTCTGAGAATTGTAAAAAATCCAAAACACTTTCGGATTTTGAGGTTATAATTAGGCCAATAGAAACATACGGTAATAACTTCGAGTTTATTAGTGAAAATACATTGCATTTCATCTTTAAACATATATAATTACAACTACTAATACTAATACTAATTTATTTGCATAGCACAGGATGCGGAATGCGAGTGACAAAACATATTTATTTTTTCAATGTAAACCAAACATTTTAAACATTAGATATTTTAATCACTCGGCATTTCTATCTTAAGCAATTTAAGCTTAGGTATAACCGTTTTCGATATTTCGATACAATCGTTATTTAAATTTCGATGTTTTGAACATTGACATTTTACCCGTAGGTATTTTAATTTTCGACGTTCAAATATATTATGTACCCACGAGACTGCCACACATACTGTCATTATTATCAAATGTCAAAGTGTCTATCAAATCATCGACTGTCAGTGTCGATGTTGCTTGTTTTACACGCAATTTCAAGCGCTTTATTCTGTTTGTAACTATAAAACTTATTCATGGATCAAGCGTTGAGGGTGATGAGTTTTGTAATTACAGTCCGCTGCGCACAAAGACTTGGCTGAATGAGCTAAATACCCTTTGCCTATTCAAAACATCAAATCGAAACAAAAAATAACGGCACCGGGGAATAAGATCGAAATTAATTACTTTTTAAAATGTTTTGGAAATTATGAAGTGACCGTTCTATTGTAATAATTGCAATGTCAATTATAATAAAAGCTAGTAATTATTTTACAGGTTTCATACGTGCTGATTCATATTCTATTTATTACAATGTCCTTTGGCACACATATGGTTTATAACCAGGATTAACATATAGTATACTTTTTATCCCGATATTTTCACGGGATCGAAACTTATGCGGGTGAAACCGCGGAGCGCAGCTAGTCCACTATAATATTAGGGTATTGGTCACCTACATATATTACCGAGCAGGACAAGAGTTGTTTGTCTCGCCATGCTTTCCACATGATGAAAATTTCAGACAAAATTTCAGTTGCAATCTCATCTCAGCGGCAATCAATGTCAAAAAGTTGTCAAAAATGTATGCAAATTATAGTATAGTATAGTAGAGGTATTTTTGACAGATTGAGACTGAGATCTGACTATGAACGTATTTAAAATTACGAGAATTTCCCCTCAGATATGTACATACCCTGAGATGTTTTTGAAAATGTTAACTTTTAATTGTATTTATTTTATCATGATGTTAATTTTGATAATTACATTGTTAATTTTTAAATTATCTATCTATCTCATAGGGGTAGGCTGAAACTACAGAACACTATCTGCTACGATCCTCACATACTTCTTTTGTAACGTTTACACGCTGTTTGCGAGTAGTTACTACGCACCTGACCTTTCTGACGAACATCACCAATGAGGGCACCATATGTATCAATTTATCGTGTTTTAAAACTTACAAAATCAATCTCCAGACACAATAACAATAATAAAAACAGGAATATGAATCTGCATATAAAATCAGTCTAAAATAACACCAACAAAGGTGTCAAAACACCACGAAACTCTGTCAACAAAAAACCCAAATGAAGACAAAGCCGAAAAGCCCAAATACGTAACTTTTCGGCGTAAAATACGTTAATATTTGTCAACACTAATTCGCATACATTGAAGTCACACCAATCCATCAGGAGTGACAAACTGTTGGCAAAATATTTCCAGTCCCATTATTTCATTTTCCCCGGCTCACACATCAAAGGTACCTGTAATTGCGAAGCGCGGAACCATATACATAACGAATACCCTTCGTTGATGCTAGAGTACCGTACGTGATTTTTCCCTGGAGCCGAATGCGATATTCGGCCTTGTGGCTGCCGAATACAGAAATATGCAGAGTTTTTCGCTTTTTTTATGTCATCAGTGAATATAGAACGGTGTTTTTTACCGTCTCTAGGAGGTGGAAGTGTTGGTATTTTGCTTGCTTTGTTGTGCCATTTTGACGTGTTCCTAAGGGTTGTCGCCGGCTGACTGTTTGGCTTCACATCAGCTTTGGCTCCAAACAAGCCGTCAGAGCGCTGACCGATTGCCGTAAGCCCTTTGCCGATAAAAGAATGACTTCTGTCGAGCTGTAGACCTTTGTTTATTCAGACAAAGAGCATGCAGGCATGTACATTGTGATAAATATTGAACAAATTATCAGCCAAATACTTGATGTTATTTTAATGACAACTTTCTGATCTATGTTTAAGTTTATAAAATAAACACTGGCTATGCCTTGAATTTGACTTATAATTAATAAACATTTAACACACTGACTTTTTCATCTTTTTCTTCGTTAGACGAACAATTCACAGCTTCTAAAAACAAAATTCATCAAAACCAAAGCCGAAATGTAATATTAGGTGTCACTCCACCAAAACCATTTTAAAATCTCCTCTTTTAACCTTTTCACAAAGCCAATGTGTTTGCACCGTGTACAGTCACAGACAAACTCTTTGTACAATTAGCAACACATTTTGGACTGGCTGCGATGACGCTAAACGTACTCTCGACAACTGTACCGTAAATTTATAGTGCAGGTCAGTTCATGTTTTTGAGTGCCATTTGTAATTGTTTTTAGGTCACGAAGTGTCAAGTGAGTATTTTCTAAATAAATTCCTTCCTTAGGTCCAGTGCAGCCTACTAAATTTTTAGGATTTACTTTACTAAGGCGTTACTTAGCACGTATTTTTAGGATTAACTTTACAAAGGCGTTACTTAGCACGTTCTTTGCATAATCAGCCTCTAATGTTAACACTGTTGGGACACAGGCCTCCTCTCTGTCACGCGGGCCCAGTGCTGGTTGGTAGATGTCACATGTCTTCGAATTTTTTGTTCTAGGACATGCTGGTTTCCTCACGATGTTTT
Organism: Apamea crenata; assembly: GCA_949629185.1. NCBI lineage: Eukaryota > Metazoa > Arthropoda > Insecta > Lepidoptera > Noctuidae > Apamea > Apamea crenata. The sequence goes on from OX451373.1 coordinate 9,812,606, forward strand.
CCTTCACCGTTTTTAGAGCATTGGTGACGAAATTAGTTACACAAAGTAAAGCACCTGTCTGAACTGGGAACTCTGGGTTCGAACCCACGACCTACAGCACGTAAGTCGGGGCCGTTACCACTGGGCCACCACTGCTCACGTACTTTGGTTACACGTTATTCCTGTCACTGTCGCACAACTGTCAAAGTACAAATCAAGATACAAACGGGAACATGTCTAAGCCAGCATGTGCTAAGTAACGTTTATAAACCTCGGCCTTTTTTTTTTTGGATAGGAAATCATCAATTGACCTTTCCCGCTCTGGGCTGAGCGAAAGGGCGTGTCAGACTTTTACTGACTAAAACCCACCCGTGTTCCTTCAGTTTCCTGTGTCGGGGGCCACGGTATCTCTTTCGAACACTCCGCAGCCCCGGCGGCATCGACCCTAGCGGACCCCGTCAGTTCGTGCTGACATCTCTTTGAGGCGCGCGTGGAACACAACGCGCCGTCGACCCGGGCCTGATCCTTACCGGGCGGCGAGCTGCCCATTGCTCGCCGTCCGCAAGCCCGCGCCTACGGTGGCCGGGAGTCGGCTGTTGACTCCCGTCCAGAGCGTCTCCTGCGGCGGCTAGGGGCGTGAGGGCGCTGAGATTGTCTCTCCCTCACGCGCTCCGCCTCCTCCTTCGCGAGCATTACTGCTTCGCAGGAGGAGGTAACGGCCTCCCATTCACTCTCGCTCCGTACCATGGCCTGGACCAGGGCCGGACGCGAGAGATCGCCGCCACGAGGACACGGCGGTGCTCCGCCCAAGCCGGGCATACCTCCACCGTATGCTCCACCGTGTCCTCCGGCTGATCTACACAGTGGCGACACCCTGGGGTTTTCTCCCACTTTATCCTGAACAGGAGCCTCCCGAAACAACCGTGTCCGGTGACGACCTGTGTCAGGCGGAAGGTGAGGGCGCCGTGGCGCCTCTCTAGCCACTCCTCAAAGAGGGGACTTATCGCCGCAATTGTGGCGTGCCCAGCACTGGGTTGCGACAATCGCACTCTCCATGGCGCTATGAGATCCCGCCGGAGCTCTGTCCGCTGTACCGTGATTTCTCGCGGCAGCGGAGTTACGCCCCGGCGTTTTGCCTCCTCTCGCCACTCCCATATGTGGGCGAGGACTTTGGCCTCCAGATCCCATGGCGGCAATCCGGCAAGGAGGCTCGCCGCTTCAGCGGAGACCGTGCGGTATCCTCGGATCAGCCGGACAGCCATGACCCTTTGGGACGCGTTCAACCGGCGGGCTGGTCGCCGCCTCAGGGAACGCGCCCACACCGGTGCCCCGTAAAGGGCCATGGACCGCACGACCCCCGCATAGAGCCTCCGGCAGGAGGCTTGGTCCCCCTAGATTGGGCAGGAGCCGCCTCAAGGCAGCCCCGGATAAACCTCGACCTAAAAGTTCATTTTCATATAAGGCGTTATATACTATGCTATTTTTTCTTTATAATATAAGTAAGTTGACCTCGACGACCCTTGACTCCTGAGTCCCAACAGAAGTGCCTCATATTGTAACTTTATATTCACCTTTTGACATCATCAATTCAAAAACGAAACTATTTAAAAAAGATTAGATTTGCCAAATAAGGCACACTTTATCGAATTAAAATCTAGACATTTTGCATACAAAAGATATTGAATTTATTCCAGTCTAAAATTAAGTCATTTCAAGTATACGGGGTGACATTGAATTTAAGATTAAAAACCAATATGTCATCAATATCAAATGATATTGAAGATAAAGTTCTTTCATTTGGAGTAGCAATGTGAACTCTGAGACTTGAAAATTCTTTCTGTTTCAACTTTTAATTAAAACTTTGTTTGACTGACATATTTATAGCATTTTTTATATTACTCGTTTGAGATACAAATTTAGGGGACTAAGGTCGCTAAGGTTAAATTATTTAGGTAAATTAAACTGCGCTGTGTATAAAAACATAAAGGTTAGGCGCCTTTAGGCTTTTTTTTCCTGCACTATGATATGGTGGGACGCGGGACGAACTATGTGGTGGGATTGGTCTGCATTGGCTTGGTTGAGTGGAAAGAGGAAAGGGAGGCGTTTGCCCTGTCGATGCCGTGGGACAATACAAGCTGGTTATTATTATTTGTTGGTATACATTTTTGTATCTCGGCTGATCAGCCGGTTTTATTGGGTAAGGTTTTACGGGCCAAAGACACGTGCTACTCCTGAGAGTACCCAAGTGATAGTTGATGATATAATGTATCAAGTGATGCAACACAATATCATAACATACCATTGTTATGACATTGTGTTGCAGTGGTGAATGATGTTTGAGTATGTGACATTTGTGTATCATTGTCGTTCTGCTGGTATTATTATGCAAAAAAAAATCTGGTGTGGCAACCGCGTACCGGGAGAGGTGTGCAAGATTTATCCGTGGGTTGGGCAGATGTGTGCATCGTCATTTCGCTACTTCTGGTTGAGTCCCATGTAATTGGCGGCGAGCCTTTTGCCATTAACCGGGCTAAAATAGACTCCGGGCTGTTACTGTGAAATTCCAGATAGAAAAACCCAATATGGTTGGTTGGTATGGTTGGTTTGCTGATCATTTTACTAGACCTGGGAATTGAATTCATGACCTCATGCTCAGCAGTAGTGCTTGGCCACTAGACCGACGAAGCAGTCGAATAATACATAATCAGCATATAATGTTCCCAGTGTTGGGACACAGGCCCCCTCGGTAAGAGCTAGTGGGCCGTAATCCTCCACGCGGGCCCAGTGCGGGTTGGTAGATGTCACATGTCTTCGAATTTTTGGTCCTAGGACATGCCGGTTTCCTCACGATGTTTCCTTTACCGTTTTGAGAGCAGTGGTGATGAAATTTATACAAAGTAAAGCGCCTGCCTGCTTAAATCTACGACCTACAACTCGTGTGTCGCGACCGTTACCTACCACTGTGCCAGCACTGCTCCGTAGTGAAATATAATAATTTACACATGCATGCCATTACCACACAATCTGCATATCTATTTAAAATCTACGTCCGATTTTAATATCCAGACCAACGTACCGACAAGTTAGTCCTTAAACTCTAAAATAAAACTCTCGCAAGTTGAACTAAAAAAAAACTGTTAGTTAAACAACGTCAGCTGACGCACGCGTCCTGTTAGAAAAATCAGCTTTTTCTTGTAATTTAATTCATCTACAAGTGTCGGAGAACTGGGGGATAAAAAAGCGAACCTCGACTATTTTCCCACAAGTAAAGTCCTCGTGGTCTAAGTTAATTAACTTTCCCACTCTTTTAACTGAGAATGAATTTCTTTAAAACGTTTACAGTAATAAGGTTGAGGTTTTTTAGTTGTTCAGTGTACGTGAGTTTGAAGTGAGTGTGTGGTGGAAAACTTGTGAATAAATGTTACTTTTCAACGAAGTTGTGCCCAATACATGGAAATAAATAATATGGACGAGTTTGTTTAATCGGATCCAACCTGTCTCTTGCTGGCTCCCCCAGCGACGCCCTAACCCGAGGTCCGTATCCCATAGGGGTCACCCTTAGAGTGTAGTCGCTTAGTTTTTAAGTTTTTAAGCCCTGGCTGAAGGCCTTAATTTATCGAGGCACCCACATGCAAGCTCGGTTAGGCAGCCGACAACCTTTAAGGAACCAACCTATGTACCCTTCCACCTTCCTATGTCCAGCCGTGGACTGCTATAGGCTGATGGTGATGATGAACCTTCAAGGCCAACCTGCGAAATGCTACTAAAAAAAAGGGCGAGTTTATTGGTACGAATCTTTTCATTTTAAATAACCAACTTACTCAATGCCCTACCCTTTCTTTGACTTTCTTTTTAAATGACAAATTATTCATCCATCCAACTTCAGCACGCGTAGCATGACCACCACAGAATCGGTTTTTGTCGACGGAAGAATACACAAAATGGCAGATTGTAGACAGATTTCAAAAGACATGTGATTTCTAAAGAAATTTGTCATTTTGTCTATTCTTCTCAGAGTTGATTACCTACATTAAATATTTAGATAATATCTAATGATTATATTGAGCAATTATTAACCCGGAAATAATAATACGTTACATACATACACGTTAATCTTTACTAAATTTCAATAAATTACCGAATCAATTAACAATATTAGGATTTAAACTAAAATTCACATAAAACGACAATACCGCAGTGATCACTATAGTAATTACTTCCTTGATTAAATTTAGTACCCTGTCACTGATACATACTGTTTGAAGGCTCATTTACACAGGATAATTCTCTCGCTTGTCGAGTAGCTAGAATGTCTTAGCGAGTCTTGCAAGCGAGACTCGCTTAGACATTCTCTAGGCGATTTTAGACTCACATCAGAAATAAGAAGTCGATTTTCTCATACGTATATACAAATAAGGATCATTTATTATCTTTTATTTGTGGTTTTGTGTGTTGTGCTATTGCTTTTGAGTGCACTAAATAAAGGTTTTATCCACCTATACGAGACTCCAAATGCGATTTTTCGTTTCTAGGGATGCATGCTTCCAATTCTGAAAGGTAAAGCGATTCTTGCCTTTCGAGTATCCTCCGATCTATTCTGTGAAAATCCCACCTTGAAAACTTAGATGAAGTAAGCTTGAAGTGTACTGTCAAATAGTGCTCATTCCTCGCATATTCGACAGTACACTTTGTTTCTAATTAATTTTTCTATCTTCACTACGACTAAAAATCTTGTTAAAACGTAATATTTAAGAAGCTTATTTTTTTGTAAGTGCTGTGTACGCCTGTAAATGACTAATACACCATAACTCAATGCTTATGTTTTTTTTTTATTATGTTAATGTTTCTAGTGAATAGGTCGTTGGTGTACCTATAAAAATAAATAAATAAATATAAATAAAAATAAAATAAATAAATCCCTGGACATTTCACACAGCACCATTTGTCCCATATGATTAAATAACAGCTGATATTTTTACAGAATAAATCGGACTGTTTACACGAGTCAACATTTTTACAGAATAAATCGGACTGTTTACACGAGTCAACATTTTTATCTCCTACTAGCTGCGCCCCGAGGTTTTACCCGCATAAGTTTCGATCCCGTGGGAAAATCGGGATTAAAAGTATCCTAAGTGTTAATCCGGGCTATAAACTATCTGTGTGCCAAATTTCATCCAAATCCGTGTAGTCGTTTTTGCGTGAAAGAGTAACAAACATCCATCCAAACAAACTTTCACGTTTATAATAATAGCAGGAAGTGCTCATACACATAAGCGACACCTGACGACGCCCGCCGTCGACGCGTCGTCGGGTGCAGTTGCCTCTGCCGTTGTCGTGACCACACTTACAGTAATTGGCTATTCGATTCGATCAACTATCCTCGTGTAAATGAGCCGTTAGTTGATGATTAATAAACAATGAACTCAATCGTTACATTAAACACTACATAATTAGAATTTAGATTATTTAACGCATTCGAATTAGTAGCGCGTCGCATAAAGTTGATGTAACGCTATTTAGATTTGAAAATTAATTATTAATTTGTCAAATAGGATTGTTATAACAGTTTAATCTGCGTTTGTGTTTGCCTAACCTATGTCATCATCTAGCCAAACCTAGCCTTTACCCAACTCCATTGAGGTTGGGCTCCAGTCTAGCCGGAAGCAGCTGAATACCAGTATTTTACACGGAGCGACTGCCTATCTGACCTCCATTACCCCGTTACTGGGTAATACGATCCCTTGGTAAGACTGGTCGTCAGACTTTCGTGCTTCTGACGACCAGTAACGACTGTCAAAGATGCACGAATGACAGCTGGGACCAACGGCATACCGTGCTTTGCGAGAAAGCGTACAAAGGTATCTTACTGGTAATAGATTAAAGATCTACAAACGAGCTTATGTGGGTTTGAGTTTATTATTCAACAAGCGTTTAGCCCGATGGTATTTACTATTAGCAACTACGTTTTTAAATTAATAAATAACGAACTTCCATACAAACTTTCATTTTATTTATTTTATTTGTTAGGGACAACAAACAGTTACATGCCAGGCTTAACTAAAAATTCTTAAATTAGCACAGTACTAGCTTTCATCCCCTATTTAGGTGTTAAATTTTCATTAATCCTTCCTTAGTGTTCATATTCGTGATACAGGGTCAAATAAAATAAGCTAGCGAAACTCCGCATACGTGATGGGTGTTGATATCGAAATACGATAAAACAAAAAAAATATTATTTTTTGATTATTTTTCCATCCTCTAGGGCAGTTACCAGTTTATTAAGTTTTTTCTTTAATATAAAATGGCAACCAACCAATTAAATTAGCTAAAGATAAAATTACAAAAAAAAAAACGATATTTTTACCATTTCTAGTAGATTATCGTTGGAGCAGACGAGTCCTGGAGTGGAGGCCACGTATCAGCAAACGGAGTTAGGGACCCCTAGCTACATAGATGGACAGCCGACCTCAAAAAGGTGGCTGGGCCAGACTGGACGCGGAAGGAGTAGAACAGGGTGTTGCCTATGTCCAGCAGTGGACTGCGATAGGCTGACTTGATTGAATATTATATATATACATACTCGTATATTTTTCATGTTCCCCGACCCAACGAGTCGCATAGCATCGCCTGCCCGCAATTACTTCATTTTCGCTTCTGCGTCTTCAATTCCGACTTATGAGTTGTAGGTCATGGACCCAAATAGGCGATTTGCTTTGTATAAATAATTTCATCACCACTGCTCTCAAAACGGTGAAGGAAAACAGCATGTCCTAGAACCAAAAATTCGAAGACATGTGACCTCTACAAGCCCGCACTGGACCCGGGTGGTAGATTACAGCCCACTCTCTCTCATAGATAAGAGGCCTGTGTCCCAGCAGTGGGAACATTATGGTCTGATTATGCTTATGTGGATTTCTTAAAAAAGTGATTAATGGATTGTGTGCAGAGGCAACAGTGTTCTCCTGTTTGGTATGTAGCGGTATCTACAACGCCACATGCGAACAACGCGTCACGCAAATCCTGCATCTCGCAAGCAGAGTTTACCGCGCAATTAGCATACATACAAACTTCCCGACATCAGTCGTTGGGCAGTTGCCCGCCAGACACAACACCGGTCTGGTCGGAGGATCCTCCCTTTTCTATTGAGGATGAATGAACTTTACAGCCTGTTCCTCATACCTCTATAGATAAATAATAACTCGATGGTCAAGTATGCGTTTGCTATGAGTTCTAATGATGATATTATTAACCTATCATTGTACAAGCTAGGAGATTTCACACATTCAATATGTGATCAAGTCTAAAGGCTCATAACGATAATAAATATGCCAACTCTGGGTAAACGTCCATTGTCTAATCATAGAAAGATACAAAAAAAAAACGTTTATTTGCGGCAAATATGACGCATAAAAGATAACAAGTTGGGGGAGAACAAGCGTCACATCAAAAATATGCTAAACATCTAAAACGCATAATGACACCAGCACCCTTATCCAGTAACGCACTTTCTTTCACTATCTGAGAGATTTTGAAAGAAACTCTTTTTGAAAAAAAAATCGTCTGCTTGACAACGTAAATAACGCAGTGAATGTTATCGAATTGTCAAAATCAAAGACATCGCAATTGTTAGTGTGTTACCTACCGTACCCCGCTCATTACCGCATGACAATACCATTCATATTTCATGTTTTAAAAAATACTGACGAAAATTCTTCCGTTGCCATTTTTACTTTCCCTTTATTAACTTCATCATAGCTCCCACTAATGAAACAACAGAACTACCTACTCGAAGCTCCTCCACCTCGATTTTGGCCTCAGCTACCTCACGGTAACCCTCCCATCCTCATTAGTGCGGTCCTCATGTCATCTGTCATCCTTTCGTGGCCAGGACACTTTGATCTCATGCGAGCTAACTGGGTCAAAACATTGCCGATCCTTGAAACATGCACAACCGTGTTTTGTATGTGGTCACGAAATGGTTTGGGTCAGAAGATCTACTGCAATTAAATCATACAATACAGGTGCAGGTGGTGCAGGTGGTGGTGGTGACCAACTCTGAGCAGTGGTGGCTCAGTGATAACGGCCGCGACTAACGAGTTTCAGGTTGTAGGTTCGAACCCAGTCAGGCAAGGGCCTGAGTGGGTATTTTGTGTATTTCATTTCATAACCACTGGTCTCAAAAACGGTGTGACAACCAGTCTTACCAACGGGTATCGTCTTACCCATTAACTGGGTTGTGGAGGTCAGATAGCCAGTCGCTTCATGTAAAATATTGGTATTCAGCTGTATCCGGTTAGACTGGAAGCCGACTCCAACATAGTTGGGAAAAGGCTCGGCAGATGATGATGGTCTCAAAAACGGTGCAGGAAAACATCATGAGAACAAAAAAATCGAAGACTATGACATCTACCAATACGCACTGGGCTCGCGTGGTGGATTACGGCCGAGACCCTCTCACAGAGAGGAGGCCTGTGCCTCAGCACTGGGGACCTTAGAGGCTGATTATTTTTATTTTTTTATTAGTCTTTCACGAGCCCGCGCGTCCTACTTCCAGTTAACCTATCGAGCTCATCTTTGTTTTGAAGCGCAGTATTGTGTTTCAAACACGATCCGTTAATTTAATGCCTAGTATACTGGGCTCCAATGCTCATTGGCAGACATTGAGTTTGGATTTCTGGCTGATTATAATAATCCTTCTGAACTATCTACATCGTGACACTATACTCTTGAACTAATAGCTGAAAAGTTAGCCCGTTCCGCTGCACTTATGTCAGAATTTATTATTATTGTTACGGAGCACGAGTACTGTCATTAACATCGCGCAGATTACGCTAAGTTCTAACTTCTGACAATTACAATAAACGCTTATTATCTGTTCGGTTTAGGGAATATTGGTTGATATTATTTGTTTCATAGTTTCATATTAGTTTCTTGTAATACTATATATATGTATTACAAGAAACTAATATGAAACTAGGTAGGTAATAACAATACATATTATACATTATTATATTATGTATAAATGTATTATTAAATTCAAGCCTCGTGTGTTTGCGGAACTTTTGGTTCCGCTTGTTATAAAAATAAAATATCTTACCAGTTAGGTTTTTATCTTATCTGTTTTTACAAATATTCAACCATTTGCATTGTTACATTTGGAAATACCCACTACTTGCCTTCTAATGACCTGAGGGGACATTCTCGTAATTTTAAGAACGTTCAAAGTCTGGATCTCAGTCTTAATCTGACAAAAAAACCTCTAAATTACCAAAAAAAAAAAATCTCACTGAGATGAGATTGCGACTGGATTTTGAACGTTTTAATTAAGGTAATTGGCCTTCGTACTTTGTTTTATACAATACCATATTATGCATCATACATTACCAAATGGTTGCTCCAGCATATGTATTTGTGATCAACAGTTTTAATAAGTCAACTTTAAATTGACGACACGGTTGGCGCAGTGGCTGAGCGATCGACTGCTGCGCTGCGTGTCGCGGATCGGATTCCCGCACGGAACAAATATTTGTATTGCCTACAGGTAGTGGTTCCGGGTCTGGCTGTTTGTGTATGTGAGTTTAAATGTTTGTAAACGCACCCACGATACAGGCGTAATTCGTAGCGTAGCGTACAAAGAAAGTAATTCGTAGCGTAGCGTACAAAAAAAGTGAAAAAAAAAATACATGAAAAAAGTTACAGTACGGTATAATTTTGTAGGTTTATTTAATATAGGACAGCTCCTTTCTTAAACAAAAGATAAGATTTTAGCTGTAAAACATTACCGCCAGCAATTTCAATTTACACCCGCTCTTACCGCACATTAAACAAAATATACCATGACAGTATAACATTACACTCATACATAAATAATTCAAACGAACATTTACAAGTAAAATGATGCCAATTACTTTAATTATAAGCATGACTTAAATCAGTGTTTTAAGGGCAAGCGTCCATGACACAGATATGAGAAGCTTTGAAGGTAAATCTTTGTAAAAAATAGAAGATCTGTTATATTGAAATCGGGGTGATAATTAGATGTGAATGTAGTCCAGGGAGGTAATTGCCTAACACACTAACCATAGCAATGGCTTTGATTTTGACAGTTCAACAAAATTCATTGCGTTATTTACGTTGTTGACCTGACAAATTTTTCGAACATATGAAGCAATGGATTAGCTCTTAATGGATTAATATCCTTCAAAATCATTCAGGAGGGTAGTTGCGTAACACACTAACAGTAGGAATAGCTTGCATTTCGACAGTTCAACTACATTCATTGCGTTATTAACGTTGTTGAGCAGATTTTTTCGGTCATATGAAGCAATAGATCAGCAATATCCTTCAAAATGATTCAGACTATGATTGATTGTGTGTTACACAATTAGGGTGCTGATTGTGATAGAAAGTGTGTCACGCGATTAGATGCGGGTTTTTAAGAAAGAATAAGTAATAGAGTTTGATATCTTGAAACGTGATTAAATTGAGCCCAAATAGCCTAAATGAGACCCAATATAAATAAAGTTCTTCTAACTATATAATTATTTTGTTGGTAGTTCAAATTGTGTCAGTGTCAGATTTATTCGGTTATTCTTATGATTTATAAAAATGACCGAATATTCGTGTTTGTTAGGCAGTTAGTATCATAATATAGCTAAAAACCACAACTACACACAGAGCAGCAACAAATATCAATACGGCTTAAACTCTCCACAAGTGCGCAATGCAGGGTTGATTGATTGTAAAACAACATAAACTCGAACACACGCCGCCTGCGAGAATTGTACTGTATATCCAAGTAGCACACCCATATATCACAACTTCAAACCGAACAAAACTTATAATCCGTTCAAACTAAACAACAGAAAAACGCAATTTACACGATGCGAGTAAAGTACACAACTAAATTACACAGTAAAACGCAAAAATCAACCTAGACGAATAACTTGTTACTCCCCACTAACTCCGTTAGCTCGACAGTATAAAAGAAAGTGTAAAAAACACAGTCTTTTATGCAATAGAGTGTAATTGCAACCCAACTGAATAAAATGATAAAAAGTAAAACTTCTCCTTAACTGTGGGCCCGCGGCAAACATCAAATTAAATTGTGTTTCAAGTCTTTCTAGTCTGTTTTTTCGCGCCATTTACCTTTTCCACTCATTTCATAGGGCATACCTGGAATTACCCTGGAATTATCTTAGAGTTTACCTGGAATTACCTTGAAGTTACCCCTGGAATTACCCTGGACTGGGGATTGTGTTAGCTCCGTGTAACTTTGGTATGAAGTCATTAGGTGGGAGCTGTGTTTAAGGAACTTGTGTTGCTTGATCCTGTTGGATATTATTAGTTTACTTACGTAAGTAGTGTTGCCATGCGTCAGGATATATTCTTGTTTCGAGAATGTCCGAATTAAATTCGAACTCTCTGCGAAAGTGGAGGCAATTCCACGGATGATATATACTTACATCAGCCTAGGCTTTATAAATGGGCTATCTTAGTTTAATGACTTTCAGATGGTAGCCTTATTGTGTATGTTATGTATGTATACAGGGTGTCAGGAGAACGCTTCCGAAGCCAGAACGTAGATTATATACAACCTTTATGCAAACGGATACCAATAACCTTTCGCCTGAAATTGATTATTTTCGCGCGTCACGTGGACTTGGGGTCGTCAGCCGCACAGCTGTCGGCGAGCGCGCGCGCACTTTGAACTTGAGGTCACGCGCAAGCGACAGATGATATTTATTTACGAATACATTGCTTGTTAGAGTTGTAAAGAAAAAAAATGTGTTTAATAGCAAATAATGGTTTAATTTAACTGTTCTCACAGCATAGTGTACGAAAAATGCTAAAAAAAATAGGTAAAATTGTTCATTTTTTTTTCTCATTTTTTTATGGTATCGTATCGAGAATCAGTAGCCCTATCACCTGTCTTCGTTTTCGGAAGCGTTTCCCTGCCACCCTGTATAATGGTAACGTTATTCTTGGATTTACGAATTGTGACTTTTTATGAATGTCGCATGAAGAGGGTTTTATCAGACTGATTTAAATAAAAACCCTAAATTGGATATAATATTAATACAAGTCAATCTACAGAAATTGTACTTAAAACATTTTTTTTTTATTCAGTTTGTCTGTTTGTTCCGGCTAATCTCCGAAACTACTGGACCGATTTTGACAGGACGTTCACTGGCATAGCTGATGTTAGAAGGAGTAATATAGGCTTTTTGTCCAAATAGCACGTTCCCGTGGGATAATTCCACATCCACGCGGACGAAGCCGCGGGTGGAAGCTAGTCATATATAAATAATTTATTTGCATAGAAACATGGTACCTATACAATGGTGTTAAATACGGTTGTTGTTGTATTTTATATACGTTGTTGAAACCAACAAATTAATCTCCGTTCATATTTTACAGAGAATGAGAAAATTTATAATGAACAGCTAAAGATCTTTCACTTACCATAATCAGCCTGTAATGTTCCCACTGCTGGGACACAGGCCTCCTGTCAATGAGGGGGAGTAGGGCGTAATCCACGCGAGCCCAGCGTGGGTCGGAAGGTGTCACATGTCTTCGAAGTTTTGGTTCTAAGAAATGCCGGTTTCTTCACGATGTTTTCCTTCACCGTTTTGAGAGCAATACAAAAAAAATACAAAAAGTTTATTGCAGTAACATGTACAACTTTTACAGTAAAACTTACATAGGGACCTCCTTTTAAGTAAAGATATACCTGTGCTAGGAGGCCCCGCTCTTCAATGACAAATTATAAAATGGTAAAAGTGGTGTACCAAAACATAATAAAATACAAACAAAAAGAAAAATAAAAAATTAAAGAAAAAATAATAATAAACTAAAATAGTATGTGAGTGTGTCTGTGTAGGTGAGGGTGTGTGTGTTGGTATGTGAGAGGGTGTGTGGAGGTGTGTGTGGGTGTGTGAGGGTGTGTGTGTGCAATGGTGATGAAATTTAATACACAAAATAAAGTGCCTGTCTAGGTTCGAATTCAAGACCTACGACTTGTAAGTCGGAGTTGATACCACTGCTCTTGTCTGTATTGTTTGGTGTCCTCACGATATTTTCCTTCAGCGTTTTGAGAGCAGTGATGATGAACTAATTTACACACAGTAAATCCCCTGATTGGGTTCGGACCTACGACTCGTACTCATAAGTCGTAGCCGTTACCACTGTTCCATATCACCGCTCTTTTACTTAATATCTTAGAAACCTAGCAAAATCATAGTTTAAACTTAAAAAAACGGGTTGCACTCCGGGAGTACCGGCAGAAGTGAAAACTTGAACATTAATGTTGCGCATTTTTGATATTTTGGAATGCGGTCTACTCTCCCTCCGTCTTACGAATTTTCGATCAGGTCACGTGTCCTGACGCGAGCTCCGTCTTACGAATTTTCGATCAGGTCACGTGTCCTGACGCGAGTTTAACATTTTTACCCATCACAACAAAAGTGCACAACGCCGCTAAAGAAGTTTTCACTTCAAAAATACTTTACCACTTTAAATAAAATATAGAATATAAAAATAAACGAAACGAGTAACTCTTAAACATCTTATTCTTTACAAAGTGCAGAATCCTGAATACTCATGAAAACGTGCAATGGTCGCTTTTACGATTCACAGTTGCATAACTTGTACAGCGTTGTGAAACTGTCCGCGATATTATTATAAGAACTACTGAAAACTGAAAAATAATAAAAAGAAAATTGTACGACTGTGGCGTATTTTATTTGGTATAACGTAGCATGATAAAATACTGATATTCTCTCCTACCTCTATGTTCCTCCTCTTGGTAACTTTCCGACAGCAAAACATACACACAAACACACCCCCATACACTAACACACAACGTTATAAACTTACAAAATTTTATTTAGTGAGATGACCCGTGATAACGGTTTTGTGGGGCGTAGTTGTAAGTGTAAGACTGCTGTAAACTTTGTATAAATATAATGATAAATGATTTTATTTTGTAAGTAGGTTTGTACAAACACTTTTACACGTCAATCATATTTTAAAACTAGATGAGGTCGACGTTTCCTATCTGACTAGTCTGAGAAGAAAGGCCGAAACAAACTCGGAGTTCACAGTCTCTTTTAAAGTCCAGACATAATCTTGGTCAGATCATATGAAGACCATGCAGGTCGATGTCTGAGATGGTCTTTTGAGGAAAGAACCACACAGATTGAGAGGACCTGTCCAGTCAGTGCATGCATTTGTCAGAAATCATGCAGCTCAACTCTAAACTTAAGGAGCTCGACGATTCGACAAACAATACCAAAGAAAGGACATTTATGTAAATACTAGTACATACCTACATACATACATAAGCAAGGTATTGTAATTTGTAAGGGTAAACACACACCACCTCCTAATAACATAAATGTCAAACACACTTGCACACTGCACACTCTACTGACGGACGGTACTAATGACCGGCTGATGTCGGTGCGGCCATTTTGGTTGCATGCCTATATTACAAGAAGGGGACCATTAAAATTATCATTCAGTCGAAAGACGATGATGATGGTTTTAAGGACGCTTTCTAAAGGTTTTCCCTAAGAGTGGCCACAACGTCTCGTCTCAATATTTAGCTGCGCCCCGCGTTTTCACCGGCATAAGTTTCGATCCCGTAAGAATATCGGAATAAGAAGTATCCTATGTCCTAATCCAGGTCATGGTTTACCCATGTGCCAAATCTCATCCAAATCCATTCAGTCGTTTTTAGCGAGAAAGCGTAACAAACAAACATACAAAAAATCAAATCTTTTCTTTTTGTAATATTAGTTTAGAATGCGATTAATTTTGAGAAACGTCTAAAATAATATGAAATTATTTTAAATTGGTATTTGCGCCAGTTGAAACGTCACATTGCATAACGGAGCTAAAATTACTTAGTCTAAATAAGCTGTTGATCATGACGTTAAATATTACCAACCAGAAATGTTTCCTAAAACGCCTATTTCCTCCAACGACCTCATTTTTCACCGAAACAAGCATTACCCCATTAAATTCTTATCCAGAATCTACAGTATACAGCGTACTCGGAAATATCTCATCATAATCTTATTACACCAAAGTTAACAAAGTAGGTTGCAACGATAGCGTCTATACTACATATTTCAAGCCTGCACTTCGCGCACACAGACTTATACCAAGAAAAACAAACTCAGGTAACACAAGCTAAGTTTAGATGCACTAGTTAAAACCTTAACTACTGCATTAACACTTACGGCCATTCGACGTAAAGTTGAAAGTGCTACTGCTTTATACAGCACTAGCTTCTGCCCGCGGCTTCGCCCGCGTGGATGTCGGAAATTATCCCACGGGAACGTGCTACCAGGATAAAAAGTATGTGCTTCCCCAGGATGCCATCTATCTCTTTGCCAAATCAGAAGTTCAGTGGTTTAGGCGTGAAAATGTTACATACAGTTTCAAGTACAAATACGCCCTAAAAACCGAATTACCCCTTTTTGCCCCGTCAGGGGTCAATTTTCGACAACTTTACATACTTATTATTAATTATTTTCTGTCAAAAGTATCAATACTGAGTTTCAAGTTAATCGGACCGCGCGTTCAATTTCAAATTCTTCCACACAAACTTTAGCACCCCTATATCCCCTTTGAGGGGTAGTTTTAAAAAACGAATAATGATAAACTTTATTGCTTACTTAGGCGAGTATTCATGCCAATTTTCAAGCTTATTAACCTAACGAATAAGATTTTTCATATAAACTTTACCCCCGCTTTTCACCCCCACAGGGGTGGAATTTTGAAAAATCATTTGGGATGTGTTCATAACTTGACTCAAAGATTATTTATACCAATTTTCGAGTTAATCAAGCCACGCTGTAAAATCCTCCCCTGTAAAATGGACTACCCCTTTTCAGGCCGTCAGGGGTAGATTTTCGAAAAACCCTGATACACATTATTCTTTCCTTTCAATTTTAGGTATAAATACTGAGTTTGCATTAAATCGGACCGCGCGCTAAAATTCTTCCATACAAACTTTGAAACCCCCCAATCCCCTTTTAGGGGGTAGTTTATAAAAACAAAAAATGACCAGCTTCATAATTTACTTAGATAAGTATTCGTGCCAAGTGTCAAGTTTATTAACTCAAGGAATATGATTTTTCATACAAACAAAATCCCCCCATTTCACCCTCTTAGGGGTGAAATTTCGAAAAACCCCTTCTTAGTGGATACCTACTCTTCACGAAGAATACACCCTCCAAATTTCATGTCTCTAGGACCAGCAGTTTAGGCTGTGCGTTGATGTCTCAGTCAGTCAGTCAGTCAGTCAGTCAGTCAGTCAGTCAGGACTTTGAATTTTATATATATAGATGTATCAACAAGGTGTGGTCATATGGTGTGACTGAGCGTGAGCCGATTTAGCCCGATTTACTATTTTTTTTAGCTAAGAAATCCAACCGTTAAATTCCCTCTAAAATACGATTACCTCATGGTGCGTGCAATTCTCATATTATTTTGTGCTGTAATTAGGAAATAAGACGAAAAATAGTTTTAACGTCGACATTACAATTTATTGTTGTTTGAACCGTTAATTTCCCTAAAACCAGAATGTACTTATGACATTTTTTTTTTCGTGACCTAAATATACTAATTTGGCCATTTAAAACTGATTCTATAACAGGCAAATTCTGATAACCCCCGTTAAGGGTGTGGTTCAGACTATCAAGCTGAACAACTTTCACCACCTGGGCCAACATTGTTAGGGCCGGCTTCCAGTCTAACCGTTTGCAGCTGAATACCACTATTTTACATGGAGCTTTGTATCTGACCTCTACAACTCAGTTACTGGGTAATACATATATTTCTAAAAGCTTTTTTATAGTTTCAATTTATAATTGTTATAATATTCCAATTTAACTAATTTATTTGTATTTTTATAGTTTCAATTTATAATTATTTTACTATTCCGTTTTAACTGATGTTTTTTTTTATTAATTTTTAAAAAAAAATATAATTTTTTAATTATACTGTATTTTAGTTTAACTACTTGCCATTTTAAATTCAATGTAAACTTTGTAAATTTTTAATTTTGTTATGATCATATATTTCCATTTTAATTTTTATTATTGATTATACAAGACAGTGCTGTGCACACCTATAAGTGACAAATTCACCGCAAAGCTGTTTATATAGAATATATTTAATGTAATGATTTAGTGAATAAGTCGTTGGTGTGTCAATAAATAAATAAATAAATACATGGGTGCTGGGTGCAGTTACTGGAGTCGCACCGCATCGTCAACTTCAAGGCGTTCGTGGTGCGTGTACCGAATTGTTATCTGCCCGTCGTCATGGAAGAAAACTTCTGACCGCAGGACGTGGTGTTCCGTCACTTCCGCGGACAAGTACCACAGAACAGCACAAGAACTAGTTAGTGAAGTACTATTTAATTTTTATAATAAAAATATGTATGTTTAGGTTAAGGTATTTATCTATGGGCCTACGTCGCCTGAAATAAATAAATACGACGCGCCTTGGTAAGACTGGTTGTCCGACTAAAACCTTCTTTTTTTTTTCGGCCACACATTTCTGATACCTGCTGTATATAAAAAACGTCTAACCGCCACTTGTTATTCTGAGGCGCGAATATGGATTCAAAGGACATTCAAACAGTTTTACGATGACCGTAAACATTTGAGAGAACGCTATCTCACTTAGTTCACGCAGTCGTTTACGTAAACGTAAAATATGAAGAAAGCATCCGAAATAAAGGTGCAACATAAAACTGGGCCAATGATAACAATATACGAAACCGTAAAAAATTTACAAGCCCTTATAAAAGTTTTATATTGTTTACGATCATCTCGTAGCTAGAATTTTTATCTGAGTTTTAAAACGTAACAAAGATGCTCTTTTTATATGATAGTATAAAATTGTTTGATTCTTGTACCTGTGTGTCGCTTACATCTTTCATATTTGACGAAACGGTATTTTTACTTTTGTGTAACATCGTAAAATCAAAATAAATAAAACCAAAGGGAAGCAGTATCTGACGGCACGGTTGGCGCAGTGGTTAAGCGATTGACTGCTGCGCTGCGTGTCACGGGTTCGATTCCCGCACGGAACAAATATTTGTATGACCTACAATTAGTTGTTCCGGGTCTGGCTGTTTGTGTATGTGAGTTTATATGTCTGTAAACGCACCCACGACACAGGAGAAATTCCTAGTGTGGGGCAACGTTTTATATAATAAAAAAAAAGTATCTATATTTATTGCAACCTATACAGGGTGACAGCACATCGACGCGCAAACTGTGAATTCAGCACATGATTCTAGACCCCCAGAGTATAAATTCTTCGAACCTACAAAATTTCAACAGGGTTTTCAGAATTCATCATCGTCTGCTTAGCCTTTTCTCAACTATGTTAGTCTACTTCCAGTCTGACCGGATGCAGCTGAGTACCAGTATTTTGCATAGAGCGAGCCTATCTGACCTCCACAACCCAGTGACTAGGTAATACGTAATGATGGTAATGTAGAATTGTTGCATACTGAGAAATAACACAACCTTATTAAAAGAAAGACCAACAACCTAAATCACTATTCGAGAGAGTTTTGAAGAATATTTCTAATCCATTGCTTCATAAGTTAAATAAATTCGTCTGCTCAACAATGTGAATAACGCAATGAACGTCCGCTGAACTGTCAAAATGAAAGTAAATGCGGTCAATTGTCATTTTATTTGTGTTACGGAAATTACCCCGCTGATTAAACGTAACATGAGATGTACCCGTGAAACTGCATTAAATTAACTTAGCAAGCACTACGAAGGGACTGTGTTTATTTCATTTCAGCCGATCTATTAAGTAAAAAACTCATTGAGAAAACTTAGGTGAAGTAAGCTGTCCAGTCGGTGATATTTAAATAAAATAAAATAAATCCCTGGACATTTCACACAGCACCATTTGTCCCAAGCTAAGCAACCTAATGCTTGTGTTATGGTAACAAGATGGCTGATAAACTACTTATATACAATTTTTTTTTGTAAATACATACATATTATAGACTAGCTTCTGCCCGCGACTTCGTACGCGGATCCAGTCCCTTTCTCGTTCCGATAGGAATTTCGGTAAGAGTTTGAACTGTGTGTTTATATGTCAGCCAATAAATCAATCAAAACCGATGGAGGATTTCGATTAAGTTTGGTATAACTTAGATTGAGTGTTGTAGACTGGGTAGGTTATAACTTCATTAAAATATAAAGGTAGAATTATTTTCATTCCGAAATTATGAAGCGAAATTAATATCAATTAGTTAACATCACTATTCTAAAAAAAATCTTTATAAACTATATTGTTGGTTTTTCCGTCGGGTGCCAAAATATAAAGCCCGGAAGCGTTGCTAACCCTTGAGAAAGCACCATAAAGTTGGCCATGAGAAAAACAGCCGGTTCTCAAATTAACACCAGCAGCTTTCAGTGTCTGTCCCTGTGACTTGTTTATTGTCATGGCAAAGCATGTAGTCACAGGAAACTGTGTGCATTTAAATTGAAAGGGGAAATTGTTGGGGATGAGTGGTATGCGCGGAAAGAACACAGTCTCACCGGCACCACTCCCAGTGAGGATTACAGCTACAATAATATTACGTTGCAAAGCTTCGACTATAAGTCGGGTTCCATTACACAGTTTTGGCGGTGTCAAATTTCGCATCAGCATTATCGGAACACCAACTTTGAGTCTTATTTTATGAGCAGGGAGACCACTCGCTGTGAATGAATTGAGGAACTCAACTGGGTAATTGGTGACGTCATCCTGATCGTCTACGTTATCAGAAGAAGTGTAAACGACTTCATCTCCAATAATTTCCCCCAATTTTTTTTCATTTATTGATGCAGCTTGTTCGTTTTTTGGGGTCGATATGGCGCGTTCACATAACCACGAATTCTTCTGGTTTCTTATGCTCTGAATGTCCCCAAGTACTGATTGTATAAGTTCCTCTTCGGAGGCAACAACTTTTCCAAGTTTATCAGAAACAGTCACCAGACCTGTGCAGGAAGGAGACCTTCTCCAACTTTTAATAATGTTTCTGAAAACTCTTGGGCATGTGAATTACCACCAAGCTGGGCTCTCATATTTATTGTTAATCTTAGTTTTTGTATGTAAGGCCATAGATACGAATGTTTTAATGAGGCGTTAATCTCATCTGCCCTAGTTATATTAGTATAAAGTGATTTCCACATCAAATGTTGTGATTGATCCTTGATTTTTATTATCTCCGCGGAAAATACTCATCAGACCAAACAAATTTTGTTAAAATGTCATGTCTGTATATGCCATAGTTTAGCTGTGCTCTCCGAGTTCCACATCAGATGTTTCAATCTTCGAATTTTATTCTCCCAGCAGAAAATACTCATCAGACTGAACAACTTTTGCAATGATGGCAATCCTATATATGTTATGGTTTAGCTGTGCTCTTAGAGTTCCACATCAGATGTTCCAATCCTCGAGTTTTATTCTCGCAGCAGAAAATGCTCATCAGACTGAATAACTTTTACTAAGATGTCAAACCTATATATATTATAGTTTAGCTGTGCTCTAAGAGTTCCACATCAGGTGTTCCGGATCTTCAATTTTATTCTCGCAGCAGAAAATGCTCATCAGACGCAATTTTTTTTTAAGGCGCCATTTTTGTAACTCTTATAGTTTAGCTGGTCTGTTGCGGTTCTGCATCAGGTGTTCCAGTTTCAAAAATCAATTATAGCCTATATGTTGCCCAGGTTTAATAGCTAGATAACAAAAAAAGTTTCATTCAAATCTGTCCTGTAGTTCCGGAGATTAGCGTGTATAAACAGACAAACAGACAAACAGACAAACAGACAGACTTTTTTTATTAGATTCGTGTTCTATTACTGTTTCTTAACCCCCCTCAATTATTCTTTTTTAAATATATTCAATGTACAGACACAACTTTTTTACATTCTTATTATAAGTAGTATAGATAGAAAAACACCCAGACTCGGAACAAATACATGTAGGTCATACAAATATTTGTTCCGTGCGGGAATCGAACCCGCGACACGCAGCGCAGCAGTCAATCGCTTAACCACTGCGCCAACTGTGCCGTCAATTTTTTTTTTTTTAATTTGTACAAACGCCAGCACATCAAGCTACCCAAAACTGTTAAATTTTCCCAATCAACCTTGAACCTAGTGCTTTAGCGTAACGAAAAATTATTTTCAAAATGTATAATGTATTTTTGTAAAATGTTTTTTTTTTAAATGTATTTTCTTTTTTTTTTCCTTCTTTTAGCGATAAAGTTGAAAATCTATTGAAAAAATAAATAAAATTAAAATTCGTTTGATTCAGACTATTTAAATGTCCATATTTAGTGTTAGAATTACATTATTACATAATTTGACAAATTGTAGCTTGATGTGCTTGCGTCTGTACACAATAGATCGGCAGGTAAGGTCTTCAAACTCATCATCAGAATCCAGAGTCCAACTTCGCCCACGGCATAGTCCTCTCTTTTCTTGTGGCAATCCCCACGCTCCTGTGCCAGCTACATCCAGGTTCTACCCATTATGTCAACTTGATTCCCATTAATTCCACAATCACTCTACGTCCTTCCATTTTGCCATCGATCACATTTATACCTTTATACATGTAGGTATATGTATGTACGTATGTCCCACCGCATTTTAGCGGGGCAAAATTAAATTAATTAACGATAATAAGTCCATCAAATTATTTTAACTAAAATACATATTTTGTTGCTCAATTATGTACATAGATTACGTGCTATTAGAATTAAAGTCAAAGCATTTATTTCATAGAACTCACTTTTGAACGTCAAAAATTACAATAAAATAGAATTGATTCTAGTCGCCCCTTCCATAAGGTAGTTTTCGTGTTTTCGTTATTTTTTTACAATAATTTCGGTATCCAGAAATGATTAATTGAGAAATCATTCGGTGCTATTAAAAGTCACCGCCTTTTCTCTGCATCGTAACGTTTCAAGGTATTATTAACCGTCTTTAATACAACACTAGGTACAAAATTCTTTCACAGGTATTTAACCTGTACAATCACAGTGATTTTTATTTAAACAAGTCGTGATTTTATGTATGAAATAGTGTTTATCTCGTAATATAGAATATAAAACTTTTATTTCAGACAGGAGTCCATAGGGTTAATAACAATTTTACTTAACTTCTAGTGTTAATAGGTTACAGACACAGATATACAATTGTAGCGAGGAGCTGCATCCATCTCCGCAACATTGTTTTTTTTTTATAAATAAATTTATTGAACCAATGTTACAGTAAGTTATTACCTTAAAATTAACTTAACTTAACATCGGTCTGTAACCGTTAGCGATCATCATTTGGATCTTTACGGCGGCCCCCAAACTAGGCGGCGCCTGTATCTTGGGGATCACAGTTGTGATACATAATGCTATTTGCCACTGGAGTTTATGTAAGAATAGAAGAATATATAAAACTGAATTAAATATTGAGGTCAAAGTGAAAGTAAAACTTAACTCTTATATCATTAAAAACAGAAATAAAGCTTACCTAAATTGCACTGAACAAAGCCTAAAACTAAAAATATTTGATTGTTTAACATTTCATTTTTAATTGTTTATTAAAAATGAAATGTTAAACAATCAAAAATAAAATGCTAAACAGTGAAAAATAAAATGTTAGATAATCAAAATTATTCTCCGCAATAAGTCATTTAATAATAATAATAATTTCCATTTATTTCGGACAGAATCCATATAAGTGTTAGTAACAATTTTCTTAATATCTATGTTAGTAGGAATCTAAAACAAAGTGAACTAAAACAAAGTGAACTAAAAAAAAAATAATTTGCCTTTCAAACATTCGTGGAGGTGGGTAGGCAAAGCCACCCAGACAAAACCACTACAGTAAACATGTATAATGTTGTTATTCAACTCATCAAATCGAATCCTGTAATACTCGTATACCTATCTATCCATTGTATATAACAAGGTCACTGGATGACCTAATTGGACTGACCACAAGACAGATACGGATAGGGTTACCAGATGGAAAATTGAAAAGTCCTGACAAAAAACCCCAGGAGTTTTTTAATTACGTATGCGACAAAATCTCAGGACTTTTCTATGGAAATCATAGAAAAGTCCTGAGATTTTGTCGCCTACGTAATCCACAAATCTGGGGAAAAAATAGTTATTGGTTAATTGTGCACATAGTTGATTCTAACTCCAAAAATCAAAGAGGGTGAATTAGATTATTTATGTTTAAATAATTATGTTGATGTTAATTACGTTGGTTTGTGAATATATCCAACGATCAATTATATGTTTTTCTATAAGTTGATCGTAACTTTCTAATTTTTTAAATTAAAAATCTACTGTATTTTATTGAAAATCTAAAAATCTGATTGACATTTCCAAAATCCGTCCGCAATCGTGTTAGCAGCCTAAAAATCCTGAGATCTCAAGACAAATTCTGGGATATGGTAACCCTAGATACGGTTAGCTTCAACAGTGACCCAACAACAGTGCTTTCTAGGAAATGGATCTATGCGCCCTACGTCATAGTGACCGCAACGCCAGCCATCGATGAATTATGTGAGCTGTTAGAAAGATGGATGAATATCCTGACATCGGTCAGGGGCATGTTTGTAACCGGATCACTTTGAGCCATGTTTGTTTTTCTGTAGTTTATTTACATGAATATTGAGAAAAAAGTAGTTATAAGTATAATAAAAATATAACATCTATAAAATAATAAGTTTCAAAAACTGTAACCCGACTTAGGAAAAATAAAAGTGCTCTCAAAAATACGAAATCAAGACATTAGGTACAAAAATGGTCACAGTAAAGTATACAGATACCATGTGGGTTCCAGGATCACCTACAAAATTATAATGTTTCAAAGTTTTAAACTAACCAGCTGTGCCCCGCGGTTTAACCAAGTTTCGATCCCTTGGAAATATCGGGATAAAAAGTATTCTATGTATATGTTAATCCTGGTTATAAACCATCTCTGTCCCAAATATCTTCCAAATCCGTTCAGTAGTACATCCATCCATCCATACAAACTTTCACGTTTATCATATTAGTAGGATTAACTACTACGCAAAGTCTCTTGGTGTTATTTTTGCGTTACTAACATATGTGTGAAGTAGGAAAGATAAGTAATTGGAAGTTGGCGGTGTGATAACCCCGTGCCTTGGAGATCACTTTCAGCTGTTGGTCCTGATCTCTCTCCGGTGGATTGCGGTCCCATCAGACTACGAGAGTGAGTGAAGAGAGATATTGCACATGTGTCAGCGCACACACTTTTTTTTTTTAATCTTTATTTATATAAGGGATTTTTGTACGCTTCTGCGACGATGTCAATCCCATCGTGCTTTTACAAATTAGTCCTAAGCTAAATAAACTAGTGTTAGTCATTATCATCATCATTGTCATCATCTCGAGAAGTTCCTCAAGGAAGACTTGTGAACCTGGCCGAAGGGTGTTGTGTACCGCCGGTTTCGTGGCCGGCTACATGACACCAGTCAGCGAAACACGACGCAGACACTTCGTGTGACTTAGTTAGTTTTTAGTGTAATTATAATGTTGTGTATTGTATGTGTTTTATATGGGATGGATAAATGGATAAATAAATAAAATTAAAAACTTAATATAATTTATTATCTAATAAAACAGTATAATATCTTTGCTGCTTCAGAAGTAGCGCGCGCACACTTGTGCACTATAATATCTCCCGCGCCGAAAGCTAGTCTCCGTCGTGATTGGTTGCCATGGCTTAAATACGGTCTGAAGGACCTATTATTACTAGTAGGTAAGATAAACTGCTCCCTAATTGCGTAACACACTATCAATCTCAATCTGAATCATTTTAAAAGAGATTGCTAATCCATTACTTCATATGTTCGAAAACTGTATCTGCTCAACAACCTAAATAACGCAATGAATGTTGTTGAACTGTCAAAATGAAACTGATAGTTTGTTATGCAATCACCCCGCTGTATAAGTATCAGTTTCGCTCTCATTAAACTACGAGGAAAACATGAATAACTGTTGATTAATTCAGCCAAGTTAAGCTAATAACTAAAGAGAAACCAGTTTACCTGAAGTTAGCGCCGGCATGAAGTGACTACTTGTGGTTTATTGTAAGCTTCAGGCTCCGAGCGTTATTGTAACATCTTATGTCTTCAGGTATTGTAATACTTAAATACTTAGCTAAGCTTCTTCATACTTGTTTATCTTGAACACTCGCAAATGAAATTATTTATAGACTTAACAGACTTAACAATCCTCAACGCGTGTTCACTTTTAATACTTGTTAGGGTTCCGTATCCAAGGGGTAAAAACGGGACCCTATTACTAAGACTTCGCTGTCTGTCCGTCCGTCAGTCCGTCCGTCTCTCTGTCACCAGGCTGTATCTCCTGAACCGCGATAGCTAGACAGTTAAAATTTTCACAAATTATGTATTTCTGTTGCCGCTATAACAACAAATACTAAAAACAAAATAAAATAAATATTTAAGGGGGGCTTCTACACAACAAACGCGATTTTTTTGTACCTACTGTTGTTTACGTAGTCAATGGTACGGAACCCTTCGTGCGCGAGTCCGACTCGCACTTGGCCGGTTTTTTAAATATGTGTTGGAGATTAGTGGTGGCCCAGTGGTAAAGGCCTCGATTTACGAGTTGTACGAGTAAGTAGGTTCGAACCCAATCAGGCGCTTTACTTTGTGTAAATTATTTCATTAACACCGCTGTCAAAACGGTGAAGGAAAACATCGTGAGGACACCGGCATGTCCTAGAACCAAACATTCCAAGTCATATGTCATCTATCAAGCCGGACTGGGCCCGCGTACTCTCTCACACAGAGAGGAACCTGTGCCTCAGCAGTGATGTACAGGGGGTCTACTCCGAAGTAGTATCGGCCGAATGTTCGGCCGTTTCCTGCTACGAAGTTACTATTTGGTTCAGTCGGTCCCGATCCTACACTCTTTCGAATATTGACTATGGTCCCGACCCAAATGAGTCGATTCGAACTTTTTTCGCATTTTCCAATAATATTCGGTTCGGCCATGTGTCGGTCCGATCCGAACATTCGCACTTTGCACTTCGGAGTAGACCCCCTGGTCTTGTTTGACTTCAACTCTTGAAGTTTTTAAGGGATATGCTGATATCTGTGTCCAATTATTTTCACTAGTTTACTACAATGGTGTTAGATTCTGTGGGAGTTTCTTAACTAAAACTGCCACAGATTATTTCCCGATCCTGTCAATAAAATATAAGAGATTCAAAAGACTATGACTCATACTCTCTTTCTTTAAATCTTATGACACTAAGTTATAAAATCCTGTTGGTTCCCGCTAACCTAAAATTGAATTCCAACATACAACGCACCCAAACAACCATAAACACACAACAAAAAAACCAATACACATAAATTAATAATAAACACAATACAATACGTTTCCACACAACTTTTTACAACGGATATTACGTGTAACTCGACGACAACAACACGCGTCGCATATGATTAATGTTGTGGGATGCTAACGCTAGATGTCAGTGCGGTCGCCAACGTAGCTGTACGGTTATAGCTGACGTGTAGATGTGTTATTATGTTTTGATAACGGAACGTGAGTAATGGGACTGGGTTATAGGTTTAAATACAGAGATTGGGGAGTTTCTAATGTGTTCCCTAGTGGTCCGAACCATATGCCGATTTTAAAATGAACATAATATTTTGTTATTACATAAGTGACCGACAGTTAGGTCTTTATCTATGAAATTGGAGATTTGTATGATAATTTTAAAATAAAAAAAATTTGGTAATTTTTTTATTTCAGCTAATCAAAGTACTGGCCCAAATTATCTATACAATTTTGACATTTTGATGGCAGTTTTGTTTATTCCTTTACTGTAGAAGTCTGCCGGACGGGAGGCGATGAAGTCAGCGAAAGCGTTTTGCAAGCACTTAAAAATTGTCTAAATTTTGAAAAAAGTAGAAATCTTTTGGGCAAGCTCACCGTCACCCAACGTACTCACCGGGAGTACGGTGGGTGACGGTGAGCTTCCAGCTGTAACTCTTGTAGCTTTGCGATGGTCTGTCGTGAAGTGTGAGCTCGCACGTTGTCGTGGAGAAGCAATGGGGAAGAGTGATTGACTAGTCTTGGTTGTTGAATTGCGAGCTTCTCCATCATTGTTTGCAATTCTTGGCAATAGACATCTGCCGTCACTGTTGTGCCATTCGGTAAGAAGCTGTGATGTACTGGTCCACCAGACAGTCACCATCATCTGTCGGTTTCTTACTAAACTTCAACCATATCCGACGACCCTGGTTACTTATTTCCTTTCGTGTCCGTACATAATAAATAAGTAGTATTCCATGTTACGGACGCGGACAGGAAATACAAACAATAAAAAGTTAGTTACAAAGAAAATGAAAAGAAAGAAGGTAAATTTATTTAATAATAATAATAACCCAGTATTAACCATTATTACCCATTATTTGACCCAGTTGTCGTTTGGAGGTCCATACGAGTCTATAGGTACTGTCCAATCCTACTAATATTATAAACGCGAAAGTTTGTATGGATGGATGGATGGATATTTGTTACTCTTTCACGCCAAAACTACTGGACGGATTTGGATGAAATTTGGCACACAGATAGTTTATAACCAGGATTAACACATAGGATACTTTTCATCTCATTCATCACTATACAGGTGAAACCACGGGGCGCAGCTAGTAAATAAATAAAATAAGTTTACTTCTTACCATTTTGCCTTACATTGCATGTCGAGGAGTCTTCATTTAGGCATAGAAAATGCCTAAAAAACAAAAACCTTATACGTAGTTATTGCAAGGCCATCAGGCCATGGTCCAATATTAGTATAACAGATACACATATTTTTATCATTATCACTTGTTGATTTTTTATTGCTACAACCTACAAGTCTTGGTTTAAAATTATCACGACAGGAAAGAAGGTGATTCACTGGCTCATCATCTGCCTAACCTTGTCCCAACTATGTCGGGGTCGGCTTCCAGTCTAACCGGATGCAGCTGAATACCAGTATTTTACATGGAGCGACTGCCTATCTGACCTCCACAACTCAGTGACTGGGTAACGTGAATACCCCTTGGTAAGACTGTCGTCATACTTTCGGGCTTCTTACTACCCGTCAAAGATCCACGAATGACAGCCGGGACCAACGGCTTTATGTGCTTTCCGAGGCACGGAGGCACCTCTTTATGTAAAGGCGGTGACCGCCTTTACATAAAGAGGTGCCTCCGTCCATCCAGAGACCCGCGGCAGGCGCAGCTTAACCTCGATCGACCCGTGCGGCTGTTATTACTTAGACACGAGCCAGGTGTTTGACCGGCTATTCTTATCCAAACACAATGTTCCCCACAATCAAACAAAACTTTCCTGTCAACAACATCACGAGTTTACCAATTTCGGCATTTCATAAGTAGGGTTTGGGAATTCCCGACAATTTCAAAGTCCCGGGACACAAGACATCCTACAGTCAAAGTCCCGGGAATCCCCGGGACTTCGACACTATTAAGAATTTTTTTTTTGTTTTTTTTTTAAGAGAGGTAGCCTTTTTTGAAGAATTATAATAAGTTAATTTCTGGTGAATCGTATTAAAAAAGGAAATTTTTTGTAAAAATCAACATTTATTAAACAGAAAATTAAATCTTAATAACTTTAACGTTAATTTCAGTCTTAATAATTGCTTTGTTTATTTCTTTTAAACACACAGATTCACTTTTAAGCAGTTAAATCTTATAGTTATAAAACGAACTTAGTTGAAAATCTTACTAATTCTTAATAACTTTACTATTATCTAGTAATTCTAGTATCTAATCTAACAATTTCGACAATCTTGGCTCGTCAAGATTGTCGAAATTGTTATTTGAAATTAAAAAATTTATTATTGAAATTGTTATTATTGTGATTGTAGACAACTAAAATACGAAAAATCCCGGGACTTCGAGACACGAGACGTCCCGGGACACAAACCCTAGTCGTAACCCCTTATCATGTATCTGTACATATGTGGTTATATAACTTCAGGCCCTGATCTCCTCCTATATGGAGTCAATTGATCTTATATCATATGTTTACATTATGTAATTTGTGTTTACTTATCCGCTATTATTATAGGTTTATTGCTATCCAATTTTGTTCGATATTAGCTTATAATCTGTTAGGTAAACTAGTTTTCGTTTATGATTAGTTGTATAAATATCCTCTTAATATTCTTATAGAAACAATCGATGTTCTCGTGAAAAGGAGGCCGACCTTGCAACAACTATTGATGTCTTTATAAGATTACTAGCAGCGCCTCGTGGTTTCACCCGCATAGGTCTCGATCCCGTGGGAATATCGGGATAAAACGTATCTTATGTGTTTATGCTGGTTATAAACTATTTGTATTTCCAATTTCATCCAAATCTGTTTTGTAGTTTTCGCGTGAAAGAGTGACAAACCATCCAACCATCCATCCTCACAAACAATCAATCAAGTATTCAATCAATTCGTCCATCCTCACAAACTTTTGGGTTTATAATATCAGTAAGAAGTAGAATTTACAGTTTTGTTACATTACGCTTAACGGTATCAAAATAAAAATAATAAACTGTTCCACATTTATAAAAAAACTAGCGGACCCGGCAGACGTCGACCTGCCCGAAAAAACGGCGCCACCTACCGGGTCCAATCGTGTATACAAACCTTGTCCTGACAATAAAAAACACAAAAAAAAGAATTATCCAATTAGGTGCAGTCGACCGGAAGTTATGCGCGTACATACATTTAGGTGATTCATTTTTATTTATATAGATTATTTTCAGTGCGGGTACTGGAACAGCTTAGGTGCCGTTCGGTCAAATGAAATGAAATTATTTATTCTGTACGGATTCAATTTGACGATTGACGACACGGTGGTTAAGCGATTGACTGCAGCGCTGCGTGTCGCGGTTTCGATTCCCGCTCGGAACAAATATTTGTATGACCTACAATTAGTTGTTCCTGGTCTGGCTGTTTGTGTATGTGAGTTTATATGTCTGTAAACGCACCCACGACACAGGAGAAATTCCTAGTGTGGGGCAACGTTTTTACTAAATACAAAAAAAAATCACACGTTTAACTACCCTGAGAAGAAATGGCGAAGCAAACTCAAAGATCAAAGTCCCTTTTAAAGTCCGGACATAATCTTGACAAAAACAACTGCAGATCACATAGATTCTCATAGGAACGTTGGTACAAGTACTAATAAAATATGAATCCTTATACCACCCATCGGAACAGTCTAATTACATCGATGCTTATAATTAAACTGGAAATAATCCCTGGGTGTACGATCCGATGTTTTTAGTACGGTTTTCTGAAACCCAAAAAATATACTCGTTCCATCCCTTTAAAGGGATTTGTTTTAATAATTTAATCATTTATTTTTCATAAGTCTTACAAATAAGGATACAAAAAGGGTTCACCATGCATTACTTAAATAACTTGTGGATATATCTTATCAGTTTATTCATAAGTAAACTAACGCTAAACCAGTAATTTAGATTTCATATGACAGTATACTCGTAGCGCTACGCGTCGTGGTAGCAGTTTCGTAGCACCACTACGAGCGACCGCTACACGTAGCGCCAGTTTCAGCGCCCACTACGCCGCACCGCCCGGGCCGGCGCCAAAAGCTTGGCCCGGCAAGGCGGCAACCCGCCAAACGCTACACATAAATTGCATAGTTCAATCTTACTTAATTATATTCCTTCGTTTACCTAACATACGTTTTAATCTATACAAATTATAAAATTAAGTCGCTTTTTGTGTCTGTCTGTGTTCCCCCTTATTATTCGTCTCATCCCCTACCTTATTGTTCGTCTTAATAACGCAACGCATTCTGATGTGGTTTTTACCATGATTTAGGGAATTTATATTTATTTATTTTATTTAACCATTTATGTACGTGAAACGTGAGATAAAACGTTACTGTGAATGGCGAGCGCTACCGTGTGATGATGGGCGATTTTTTTTTGCCCAAAATGGAAGAATTGGACATGCCTGACATGTGGTTTCAACAAGACGGTGCCACATGCCACACGGCACGCGAAACAATGGCCCAATTGAGAGCCGCCTTCGGTGAACAGTTTATCTCACGTTTTGGGCCCGTCAATTGGCCGCCTAGATCGTGTGATCTAACGCCTTTGGACTATGTCTTGTGGGGCCATGTTAAGGCTCATGTCTACAGGGATAAACCAGCAACGATTGACGCACTGGGAGCCAATATTGAAGCATTTATTCGTGATATACCGGCTGATATGTTGGAGAGAGTGTGCCGAAATTGGGCCTTGCGAATGGGCCATCTAAACCGGAGCCGCGGCCAGCATTTGCATGAAATCATCTTCAAACATTAAATTATATTGATCGTTCTATCGATTCCAATAAAGATTTCATCTAATTTTTCAAATTTTTTGTGTTTTTTTTGAAAATCAAATCCTATACCTCTTAAAAAATCACCCGTTATAAACAGACAAGAAGAAAGGAACAGAAAAATACGTGCTAAGGCGTTTCTAAAGAAATCTCTTCCAGCATACCTGCGATAGGAGAGTAGATAAAAAGAGATACAGACAATGTGTGTAAGAGTAAAAGCGAAAACAAGGGTCTTAGGGTTTTAGCGTGATGTTACATATGCCTATAACCTTCCTCAAGAATTGGACTATCCAAACCAAAAAGACTTTTTCAAATCCAGCTGGTAGTTTCAGAGATTAGCGCGTTAAACTCTTCAGCTTTATTATTAGTATAGATGTTATCTTATATTCTCACGTAAGCGGCTCTTTTGTCTTTTCTCGAGAATAAAATATTTAAAAAAATAAATATAAACCAATCAGCAGGGTGTGTATTAAGTGAACTGCACGATTTCTGACAAATGCGTGCACTGACTGGACAGGTCCTCTCAATCTGTGTGGTCCTTTCCTCAAAAGACAATCTCAGACATCGACCAGCATGGTCTTCATATGATCTGACCAAGATTATGCCTGGACTTTAAAAGAGACTGTGACCTCTGAGTTTGTTTCGGCCTTTCTTCTCAGACTAGTCAGATAGGAAACGCCGACCTCATCAAGTTTTAAAATATGATTGACGTGTAAAAGTGTTGGTTCAAACCTACTTACAAAATAAAATAATGTATCATTTAAGTACATTCAAGTATCGTGGCTATTTTAATGCACCCCGCATAAATAATGCATAAATGCCATTAATCACTGCACACTATTAAGGACATGTCATTTTTGCGATGGATGCCCCATATTTCCGGTCACAGAGCTTATCCGATGTCACTTGTCCTCAATGGATCACTATTTTGTGGAATTTTTATGTTCATGTTTTTTTCCTACGAGGGGTAAGTAGGTATAACAGAAAATCAAGGCGTTAAGTCCGACTTAGTACAGTTATTATTACAAGTGCATAAAGTTTTAATATTTACAGGGTTATTTTAAAGCTAGCTAAACACCGCAGATGCACAACACGATAAAATAAAAAATAAGAAGATTTCATGTTTTTTTTGGAGGTCAACGACCGCTATTAGTGCTGTTACTTGATGTATAAGTTGAGAAAAACTGTTTTGTCTTGTTTTATCGTGTCTATAAATCGATAAAACCTTTTTTTTTAACGAAAATTCCAAGATACGGTCTATCCTTAAAAAAAAACATCAAATTAATTTCTGTATTGTTTTATCATGTTTGGGTATCAACACCCATCTCGTCTGCGGAGTTTAGCTAGCCAGTTTAATTTAACCCTGTATAGAAATAAAATCATCTTCTAAACTGCATCCCTAGTTGCGTCCATAATAACAATCCCTTTCATTTTAACAATACAAGAAAATCCAATGAATGAATATTGTTTAAAGGTTCTGTCATAAAAAACACTCCCAATTCAAAACTATTTTCAATCCCAAATAAAGTAGATACCAACATACAAAGATGATAAAAAATGGCTCCCAAAAAAATCATCACCCTACCGAGGGTGCTAAGTCCCCAGATATACAACGCTAAATATTTTTTCCATTTTACCTAAGTATATTTGTTCGGCAACTCATAAAACTTGACTTAGAAGCGAACTAGTCTTCAGACATATTGCCCTCGACTGATATTGGAAATCTGAGTTGTATGCACCCTATATTTGAGGATCACTCGAATCGGTATGAAAACCCCGCCAAATTGAAAGGTAAGAAACTACTGACAAGGTCGAAGATTGCAACTTTTGAAGTGTTAAATGTTTGACAAGTAGGTTATGGCTCTGAGAAAAGATTTTGGAATATTAGGTATACACTTAAGGTGCGGTGTGGGGTCCGTGGCCAAAAAATTATAAGCCGCACAGGTCGATTGCTCAGGTTAAGCTACGCTTGCCGTGGTTGGTCTGTGGATGGGTGACCATCTTTACATACAGGCTGTCATTCGTGGATCTGTGACAGTCGTTACGGATAGTCAGAAGCCCGAAAGTCTGACAACCAGTCATACCAAGGGGTATCGTATTACCATGTAACTGGGTTGTGGAGGTCAGATAGGCAGTCGCTCAATGTGAAATACATACATAGTATTCAGCTGCATGAGGTTAGACTGGAAGCCGACCCCAACATAGTTGGGAAAAGGCTAGGAAAAAGATGATGAGATGAGGTAAGATGCAATTTTTTTGGTAATTGACAATAGCGCTTCGCGGCAACAAATAAGGTTCAAAACAGCGATGCGTTTGATGTTAGTTGAATCGAATGACCACCAAAATAAAAGTAATTTTGCAGTTCTAAGCTCAAAATTTTGAGAACCATGCGAAGAAAAAATTTTGAGCTCTGTTGTACGACGTTTTATCAAGATACTCTTTTATTTTTATGAAATATTTTTGAATATGTCTTTTCTTTAAACATTTGACAATTTTTTCTGGCTTGTAATATGTACTAATACGCTTAACTGTGTGATAAAAAATTGAGCATTTTACGGTGTCCTAATTTATCGTTCCCATTGCTGGGACACAGACCTCCTCGGTATGAGAGGCAGTGGGCTGTTATCCAACACACGAGCCCAGTGTGGGTCGGTAGATGTCATACGTCTTGGAATTTTTGGTTCTAGGACACGCCGGTTTCCTCGCGATGTTTTGAGAGCAGTGATGAAATCAATTACACAAAGTTAAGCGCCTGCCTGGGTTCGAACTTACGACCTACAACTCATAAGTCGGTGCCGATACCACAGGTTCACCAGTGCTCTTTCATGAACCCATGTTTTTAACGTTTATTTGTTCCCGCAAAATGTTAATCGACGTTGCTACAGCCTACATTTAGCACACGTTAATAGAAATTACACACAAACAAATAAAAGAAAAATATACACATAAAAAATGTGGTAATGTACAGTGAATGACGCTCCCGTCACGTGATATACAGCTCAGTGTTATGAATAATTTAGCCATTACGAACACTCCCAATTTCCTGGCAACAGAAATAATGTTATTTTTGATTACGATATCAAGTTTCCGTCTGCGATCTCGAAACCATACATGGAAAAGGTTTTTGGTAATGTCAGAATGCCCTACGTTATGTTCTGGAAAAATTTAAATCACAGCTTTTCAGTAATGTGTAGAGTTTTGGGGTAAATCGGATTATAAGAATGACTAAACTAGTTTTAGTAATTAATTAATAAGGTTTTATTAAACTGCTAAAAGTCTGTTTGTTAGTCACAACATAGTCTGTAAAAGAAGATATACACATAATCAATCAAAATCAAAAGTCATTTATTCAAATTAGGCTGAGAATCAGCACTTTTCGAACATCAAAATTACAAAACGCTCGCCCGTCACCACTTCCTAGTGCTTTAGCTGGGAAGAAGTGGCGCTACATCTACATTTATTTAAGTTTTACGACTACATTTGCTTGTGGCTAAGTAATAACAGCAGCACGGGTCGATCGATGTGGTTAAGACACGCTTGCCGCGGTTGGTCCGTGGATGGGTGCTCATCTTAATATACTAAGACCCCTCCGTGCCTCGGAAAGCACGTTAAGCCGTTGGTCCGGGCTGTCATCCGTGGATCTTTGAGAGTCGTAACGGGTCTTGAGAAGCCCGAAAGTCTGACAACCAGTCTCAAGGGGTATCGTATTAGCCAGTAACTGGGTTGTGGAGGTCAGATAGACGGTCGCTCCATGTAAAATACTGCAGCAATCATGCATCCGGTTAGACTAAAAGCCGACACCGCCATAGTTGGGAAAAGGCTAGGTAGATGACGACTACATTTGTTTGCTTATGTTTGTGTGATGACCTGGTGTTCGGCATCTTCCACAAGCCTATAAAAATCATGATCAATATGCTTAAAACGAAAAAAAATTACATCAAGGCTACTTCATACCTACTAAGTACATAAAAGCATTACGACATCAACACAACAATAACATGACAACAAAATACGCGACCGTATTTTGGCTTTTAATAAATTTCATTAAAACCGTCGCTCTTGGCTCCAGTCAATTAAAATGTGAAAGGCATGGACGCCCCTAATTGTGCGCAATACCTACGAGTATGTACCTTTATTTACGTGGAACAGCGAGCTGAGTGAAATTATATTTTGTTTCATGTTTGCGCACTTTACTTAGTGCAATTTGTTCTAAGAGTGGTGGAGGGAAACATCGTGGATAAGGAGAAGGGCAAACATGATGGTTTTCTGGTACAGCTGCAGGATGATCTACGGAAATAAACGGTTGATACTTTTAGCTTTTTCTTTATGTGTAAGCGCATAAGTTAATACGGGGCTATTTTACCCGCACCGATCGGTACCGAGTTGTTTCAGGTCATACTCTCGGTGCCCACGGGATAAGGGAACACCGGGGTGGGTTTTAGTCAGTAAGAGTCCGACAGACCCATCCGCCCTCCCCAGAACGGTGGGCTATGTGGATTTTTTTTTGGAATCCTACTCCCGATTAATTAACTTTTTTTGATGGGTAAAAACACATCGGGAGGAAGGACTCCTGTCAAATTGTGGTGTCATGCGTTCTAAGGTCAGACGCCAAACTAATCTTATGTCATTAGGTGCTAAGCAAGACTCCCTGAACCGGGAACCCGCGTCACTTTGCAAAACTGGTTTGACTAGCATCAAAGAAATGTTGGAGGTATGTGACGTCCAGAGTTTGAGACCTAGAATGAACATTTAAAGCACTCAAAATTACTTTAAAAAAAAACGTGTGCGTCTCGGGACGCCCGACAGAAGTGATAACTTAAACTAATCTATGGTATATGTCTATCGCACACTAAACACTGAGTAGAGAGAGGGGGAAGCATCTGTCCGAAATACGACTAGCGCTGTGGGTTAGAGTGAGAGAGGACGAGCCTGCCTACCGCTGCTGTATGCGTGAGAGAAAGGGACGCCAGACAGACTGGCGCCGTAACGCGTTACGTTACGAAGCGGTTTACCCTCCCATAAGAAGTCATCACTTCAAAAAAAAATATAGTAACTTAATATTGGTGGTTGAAAAAACAGAAAACGTTTCACAAGACGTAGGCTCCCATTTCACAATATGTAATTGAAAACCAATTTCGAGTAACAATATTAACTTAATGTTAACTTAGGTAATAGACAAGTAATCGAAGTAGAACTTTGCACAATTTCCTTCATCTAACTACCTATGCTAATCAGTTGTAGCGACCGTTATACAGGATGTGCCTTTATTGTAATTTGAATCAAATTATTAAAAGCCTGTGATGTCCCACTGCAGGGCAAAGGGGAGACTTTTGCCCTTTACCTTTTTACTAGGTTGAAGGAGCCCAGCTCATCCTGCCATCTCCGTCTGGGCCTGCCGTGATGTCGCTTGCCATTATTTGAATCGAAATGAAATGAAATTGTGTATTCTGTATATAGGATATCGTAATCACTTTTACACTTCATTTTAATAAAAAAAATGCTAGATGGGGTCGGCGTTTCCTATCTGACTACTCTGAGAGGAAAGGCCGAAACAAACCCAGAGGTCACAGTCTCTTATAAAGTCCAGACATGAAGACCATGTAGATTGATGTCTGAAATGATCTTTTGAGGAACAAAGATTTGAGTGGACCAGTTCAGCTCAACTCAGAACATGAGGTAGAAGATTTTAATACGGCAGAAAGAGCTCACAGCTAAGTAAAACAGCCGCACGGGTCAGTCAGGACTAAACTAATATTTATCTTCTGTCCTTTTCTTCATGAAATAGAAAGAAAAAGATGCACTGAACTTAAATTTAGTTTAGTTTGTGAATAAGGGAATCGGCGTCAATATCTACTTAAAATTAAGATAGTCAGGACATAGCAAAATCATCATCATGGTATAACTTGATTATACTTTGAAACACAGCCTGTATAATAGGTAACCTTGTCTGTGCCTATATTATACATGTATAAAGCGATAACTTTGAACCGTAGATGTATTGGTTTCCATTAGTTTAGGGTCTCTGAGGCCGCCGTCCTGGTTCTTCCAAGTGAACTATTTGGTATATTAAATTAGATACACGTATTTGACGTATTATACATCAATTGACGCAAACTGATCGTAGAAACTATACCTAGATAATGTGGGCTAAACGTTTATTTACAAAACTGGTCCTGAAAAAAAAAATGCATAATGAATTGAAATTGAAATTGATGAAATAAAGCCTTATGATACTCAAGGATAATGTAGTTTCTTATTAATGAAAGAATATTTGGAATCGGATTTATAATATTGCAGTAAAGAAAGTCCTGTCTAGGTATTCTGTGAAAACCTCACCGTAAAAACTTAGGAGAAGTGGGCTGTCAATGTTGTATGTGATGGTGCCTATCCCTACCACCAGGTGGAATGGCAGGTCACTTCACCTAAGTTTTACTGAATAGACCGCCAGTATTTGTTTGACGTTTGGAGCAAATCTGACATCTGAAACAACAGTGAAAAGTTGAACACAACACTCTCGATTTTAAGAAAGACACTTATTTACTGTCGCATTCTGTAAATATCTCAGCCGCCAATCCGCTGGTTTTTCTTCAAAACTGCCTATTCACCTAACTAAGCCTAACATTACCGTGATGCTTCACTCTTCCTCAAAAAACCTCTCCCTATTACAGCAAAACATTACCAACCTTAATCCGTAACTTGAACAAGACCCATAGTCCCTAATATACGCGGAAAATAAAGATATTCACGATATTCTCCAAACTCTTGTCTCCTGACGAAGTTTAGTCCCTGAGCATCTTATAGGATTCTGCTGAGCACACTGGAACTCTTTCAATCAAAATTTAAGTTGATATTGGAAAAGTTTTCGAGATTGATGCGTACGTAACGGTTATACGAACGACTTACTACGGCACGACAGTGTCCTGGGTGAGGCGGTGCTGCTCTGCGATGGAGTGACTATTATATAGAAGGAATATTTATATAGGAATATCAAAATGTTTGGCCGATTCTTGCATAAAATTAAGACTATAAAGAACGTATTTTCTTGTTTTTTTTTCTTATTTGGATTTATCGTGATACAATTATTTATTTACATTATAATCATACAACATAATTATATGCCCGCCTTTTGGGAAAACCCTAAAAATTCTGTTGACAGCGACGCGAACGAATTTTTTGATGAACTATGATTCTTTTCCCCCTTTTTTTATACACACATACATATTATTTTAAATCTGTTAGCTTATACTATTATGTAAATAATATATGACCCTGTATAGTTTTGTCGCATTCACATGATTCACAGCTCACACAGGACAACGAGTGAAGAAATCGGTAGAGATAAGTGGACCGGTTCGAGTAAAAAACTTTATTTGTAACTGCTATGTTTTCGGGAGGATGTTTACGCAAAACTTTTGTTACCTACCTCCCTTTTTGTTGCTAGGTTGTTACACTGATCTTAAACACACAATGGAGTATAAAATCGCTGGGATTTTCGAACGGGTTAACTTTAATACGTTGTGTTTTGTTTTATTCGGCGAGTTCTTCGGCTCTTTTATTGTGTACTTTGGCAGCATCTAATTTACTAAGGGCCGGTTTTCTGAGCCGTAGTTAAACTCAACCAATTGTTAAAAATAGTAACTAATGGATACATTTTTGCAAAATGTGTTTTTTGATCAATTTTTTGTTTATCTAATGGTCACTAGATGTTTCTTTTTTAACTAATAGTTAATTATTTGTTTTTTTTTTGTTTTGATTTGTGTTTTTTGCCATTGCTAATGGTCAAATAATTTAAAAAAATATCGTTGATATTACATCATTAGATATGCTAAAAATTGATCAAAAAACACATTTCGCAAAAAAATTACCATTAGTTACCATTTTTTTTTTCATGAGTGGGTCTTACACAATCATTTACATTCAACATATAATATAAAATCACGCCTTTTTTTTTTGGTTGCGTGGTGGAAATCCTCATGGACTTCCTCCATCGTGGACCCGGTTTTAGCCGGACTTTTACCGGCTAAAACCACCGCGGTGTTCCACCTCTGCCTATGCCTGGGGGTACGGGATTCGCATAAGCATTCACCGCTCCCCCGACAGACCTTGACCCGCTGTCCCAACAGCGGGTCCCACCTCCCCGTGCGGCCATTCTCACAATGGTCGCACACTCTCGAGTGGCGCGCGTGGAACACTGCGGCGCCCACTCGGGCCTGTCTGGTCGGACGACGGACGCCTCTAGTCCGCCGCCTGCAAGCCAACTTTCGTGGAGGTTGCAGATCGTTTTGCATCCTTCTCGGGCGCCCGGTGCGTCTGCTGCGGACGATGTGGTTTCTCTCTCCTGCCTCCTTTGCAGACATGATATCCTCGCAATAGGAGGCAACATAACATCACGCCTGTAACCCCGAGTGATTAGGCAGAGGTGTACCTATTGCCATCAACCAGGTACTTATCCAGGCTCCGGGCTGCTACTGAGAAATTTCAGATAGAAAACCCCAATAATACTTTACCCGACCTGGGAACTGAACCCAGTATCTCATGCTCAGCAGTAGCGCTTGCAACCACTGGACTAACGAGGCAGACACATTACCTACCTACTTACCTGATAAAAATAATTAAAATATACAGCAGCAACCACACATCAATACGCCTTTCACGTCACTCTCTGACGTCATAATGCGCAAGCGACGCCGACAGACAGACAGTCAAATCGAATTACTAATAGCAGCTTCCATTTGCGCGTCGACCATTTATATGACGTTAGTAGTTATGAAACGGCCGACATCAAACAACATTCATTTTAATTAAACGTACGATTTGAGTACGGACTAATTGATGTACGCATTGGGCGAATTCGCATAAAAATTGCACTCGGAAATGTTTTGATGTTACGTCTGTTTCATGGATAGAGATACTGTGGTTTTCAATGCGAATTATTGGAAACTAGATTTTGCCCGCGGCTTTGCCCGCGCGGACATTATGTCGGAAAATATCCCACGAGAACGTACTACCGGGAAGTACACTATGTGTTAATCCAGATTGTAAACTGTGTGCCAAATTTCATAAAAATACGGCCACCGTTTTTCCGCCTATCCGGATCATACATTCAGACAAACGGGCAAAAATTCTACTCTATGATATATGTCGGAGATGGTATTGTGTGTCTCTCGTTAACATCAGGCATATTTTAATTACTGTGGGCGTACTAAGGGTAGTGTTGGTTATAGCACAATAGAAAAACGGTTTGCAGTTCAAATCAGATTATAATTTACGAACAAGTTAGTCACACTAGCAAATCACGCACTGTAGGTACACACTCAACGATACGGAACGCAGACAGTTTCTGAGCACATGTTGTTCGTACGATGTCCAATGTTTCGATCATGCCGAGAGCTCTGCTCACACCGCTTTTGTAGCTGTTGCTCTCGACCCCCCACAAACTCAGGCTAGACTCTGTCTAGCGCCATGAGATGGCGCTGGCGTTCCGAATAAACGAATGACTCCGACATCTACTATATAAAAATAAGTCGGGTTTTCCTTCCTGACGCTATAACTCCAGAACGCACGAACCGATTTCCACGGTTTTGCATTCGTTGGAAAGGTCTCGCGTAGTTTTTTTTTTTTGGTTTTTCGGTCAGAAAATATGGAAAAAGGAGTAGGGTAGGAGTAGTGTAGGAGTAGGGTAGGAGTAGTGTAGGAGTAGGGTAGGAGTAGTGTAGGAGTAGTGTAGGAGTAGGGTAGGAGTAGGGTAGGAGTAGGGTAGGAGTAGGGTAGGAGTAGTGTAGGAGTAGGGTAGGGGGTAGGATAC
Source organism: Apamea crenata (assembly GCA_949629185.1). NCBI lineage: Eukaryota > Metazoa > Arthropoda > Insecta > Lepidoptera > Noctuidae > Apamea > Apamea crenata. Next base: position 9,853,861 of record OX451373.1, read on the forward strand.
CACGCGAACAAAGTAGCGCCGGGCAGCTAGAAATAATTTATATGGCAAAACAACGTTTGCCAGGTCAGCTAGTATATATATAAATATATTCTATCAGACTCGTTTCAATTGTATACTTTTTTCATAAATATCAAAGTTGTTTTATTATAGACTTCGTTACTATTTAACTATACGTATATGTAGATATAGATGTACTTACCGAAGGCAATGCTTGATAACAATTATATTTTCATGTAAAATATTGCTTTATTTTTTTTACTAGCCGCTACGCTGTTCGACTCCCGGGCCAAGGCATCCACTCCTTCCATCTTCCACTTAAATAGTACTGGGCAGGACATGTCTGCCGCATGCCCGATGGCAGGACGAGCTGGATAGGTTCCGTAAAACGTGGAAGGAGGACGCGCGGGCTCGTGAAAGATGTAAAATATAATTAATTCAAAATAAATTTGAAGTACAAAGATATTTTTAACTTAATAAAATGATAAAAAGTCAATGAAATTAAAAGTCAAAAACCGTATCCTGAAATTACTTTAAAGGCAATGTTCAAAGGTCTCAAACTAAACGATTACTTTGAACCTGAAGCACTTCGCTCCGTTATTAAACAAGCCAAAAATTAAATTAACTTTCCTTTTACCGTTTAAATATTAATTGGTAAGTAAAGTAATTCACAGAAAAACATAATTTAAAGTAACCGAGAACAAAACTATGTTCAACAAAGTAAAAAAACGAACAAGCCTTTAAAGGATTTTTCCAAGTACTTTTATTCAATAAATACACAGAATTTTCTCCGTTCTATGTTACCAGAGAGCCATCAAAAGTATATAAACAAATTCTAAGAACGTTTCATAATATCATTAGTCCGTAATTTAAATAAAACGAAGTGTATATTATGTCTATGGACTCTGCAAAAGGAGGTTCGATGTTGTGCCTCTTCCTTCCTGTGATATGGTAATGTAAACATTCAGAATAAAGTTGGACATCTTTTGATTAATTTTACTTAGTTGGAATATTTTAATGTTTTAACAAGGCGAGGGAAAACAATGGGATTTTATTATGTGGAACTTTAATTATGGTCTTGTAAACAGTGACGTGAATTCGATCAAAAATTGCTATGAATTCGATTATGATTGAAACCATCATAATTGAGGGGAAATTAGAAGGGGATTTCAAGGGGTATCGTATTACCCAATGACTGGGTTGTGGAGGTCAGACAGGCTCCATGTAAAATACTGGTATTCAGCTGCATCCGGTTAGACTAGAAGCCGACTCCAACATAGTTGGGAAAAGGCAGATGATGATGATAATGAACTTTAAGCAAAGCGTACGCTTTTATAATTTCTAGCGTGAAGATAAATTATCGTGGACGTCCACGACATCACGATAACACAGGGAAGTAAAATATATGGAAAAATATGAAGACGCTTTTAAATTTTGCCCACGCTAACGTTATAATATAACACATTTTAAGTGACATAAATGCAATAATACGCAATCGTGTGTCGTCGTTAGGCAGAGTATGCGGCAGCAGCAACAGCATTCTAATGTTAATTTCTGATAAATATCAGTGCCCAATATACTCGCTCTGGGTGAGATTTGTGGTAGGGACAGTAAAATAAATGTATATGCTGATAACAATATGTTGTAAATGTGTTTTATGATTGTATTTTTGTAACCCTACTAACATAGTATATAAGTTCAAATTGTTACTTACCATTATGGATCATTGTACTCTGACATTAAATATAAATTAAACTAAAATTAAATTAAGTTTTTTTTTCTGTGTTTGTGTAAATATTGTGTGCCTTACTTAATCTAAGTCAACTTATTTTCTTTTTTCTTTCTTTATAACGTGCACGTATTCCTATACATTTCATGGACGTTTACGTCCACGATAATATCGTCACATTGGAAATGATAAAATCGCACAATAACTTTACAATAAGTACAGCGAACCGCAACAACAAGTTAATTAAACTCGTTTGAGATAAATAACTGTTTTGGTATCGGTAAATTAATTTTGTAACTATCTGTAGAAGCTTTTAATTAGCGATCTAGTTATTTAATATTGATACTAAAATGTTATTTCAGCCTTGCCGTACGACAAATAATCACAAGTACGTAATCGTTATTATTTGACGTACCTACAACCGTTAACCAACCGTTAGAAACAAGCCCTAAAAATGTCTTTTGTTTTTTGCTTATCCAGCATTCAGTTTTTAAAAACTATGAGCAGATGAGTTGTAGGAAGACCTGGCAGGGAAGAATTATTCCTCATGAGGAGCAACTCTCTTATTAGTAATACAGCTCTCTACAATTTATATAATTAAAGGATGTTGCGTCTTCTTAGTCTGTTAGGCGACTAATTGGTTGGGGTGTCTCTCCACTCTGGACTTGGTATTTTCGCGAGCATGAACCTCTTCTTCCTTGACTGTTTTCATGTTCAGCTGTTCGTGAACTTCAGCGTTCCAAGTAAACCACGGTGAATTTGATATCTGTTAATGATGTTGTTCTGAGTTCTCAGAATCATGTTGATTGAATAGTTGAATGCCGTAAGTCCAGATGGGTTTTAATATGGCCTTAAAAATTAAAATCGTTGTCTACACAGCTAGGAATTCCTAGACAGGAGCCAGTAAAAAGTCAAAAATATATATAAATCGGCCTATAATGTTCCCACTGCTGGGACACAGGCCTCCTCTCTGTGAGAGTGAGTGGGCCATAATTTACCACGGGGGCCTAGTGCGGGTTGGTGGATACTCATCAACGCCCAGTCTTGAATCCAGAAGGCTGAAATTCCCTTACACGGAGGTTCCCTTTACGGTGTAGACAAGGAATATGGGGCGGAAGACGTCGCTCACAAATAACGTATTTACAATTTCTAGACATTACCCACAATAGAAAACTTTCCCGGTATTAATGAGAGAGAAAACAATAAACCATAATTCTCCTATTAACTATAAAAGTATAGTGTGATTGAAACAACGCAGCGTTATTTCATTGGAAAAATCATAATAACTACTATATTTACGTCATTCAGAATTTCCTGGTTTTCGATCTATACTACTAATAAAGCTGAAGAGTTTGTTTGTTTATTTGAACGCGTTAAAATCTGAAACTTCCAGTCCGATTTGAAAAATTCGTTTTGAATTTGATAGTCCAATTCTTGAAGAAAGAAAGGAAAGAAAAATGCGTTGTCTAACATCACCCTAAGACCCTGAGGAGCCGAGCAAAAACAAAAAAAAAACACACTAAGACCACTAAGCGAAAACGATGTAATAGCACGGGCAGGCAGCGATACGACGGGGTGAGTTTGGGGAACCAAGAAATTTCACGCGGACGAAGTCACGGACAAAAGCTAGTTTAAAGTGCGGGCCTGCGGGCGGAGAGTAATGGGTAGCTCACCGTCCGATCAGGACCAGGCCCGTGCCGGACGGCGCGTATGTGTTCCACGCGCGCCTCAAAGAGATGTCAGCAAATGAAGGGGCCCGATAGGGCCGAAGCCTGCTAGGGTCTCGGGATCGTCCGAAAGGGTTACCGCTGCCCTGGAACAGAAAGGTCTAAGGAAGGAACACGGGTGGGTTTTACTCAGTAACAGTCTGACAATCCCTTCCGCTCCACCCAGAGCGGGAGGGGTCATTTGATGATTTCACATCCGCAAAAAAAAAAGCTAGTTTAAAGTATATTCCCTTCATGCAAGATAAAGATAATGAAAAATACTAGATATATTCAGTAGCAGCAAAGTGACTAACATTACTACAGTCGAAAAAAAACTATCAACTGTGTTCCTATTCTGTCCCTCTTCACAATCTTTTATCCACACTGAAAAGGTAGAATTGACACATTCCTGTCCAGTTTCAGCTGATCTCTGATACACGATATGGAGGTTTAAAACCGTTGAAAGTTTGTGTGGAGAGGGGTCTATGGTTCTGGTTGTTAGAAACCACGCGAGCGATTTTTTACGCGGGGTGGTATCCGTATTTACATTGCAAAAGAGGTAGCCATGCTGGTTAGCCATTCGGGAGGCCCGTTCAGGAGGGCCGATAGTGAGGCATTTATGTGCTACCTCCAATAGTGCGAATTCACCTTGTTTTCTCCCCTGTGGAATTACTAGTTTGCAATAACAACGGTGTATGTTGTATAAGTAATGTGCTTGCGTGTTCTGTGCAGTTTGGAAACGTATACTAAGTTGTAGAGAAAAAGTTCAGCTGGAAAAAGTATTCTTGGACTCCTTTAGCGTTGCTTTCAACCTAAAATAATTGATTTGTCTCATCAGATATTCAAAATGGTTAAAAAAAATTGCAAAAAAATACAAACTCAAATATTTATCCTGTAGGTAAATACAGATGACAAATGACTTTTTTGCGATCATGCGTAGAAGATCCGCATTATTACTGCGTCGGATGCGAGACAGCGGCAGCAGTCTCCTGAGCATTGTTGAGAACAAGACTGAAGGCCACCTGATGAGACACCTGTGCGCAGTGCATAATGGCATGGTATAATATGTATAGGACTTCTTAAGTTGTGTTACTTTGGCAAACGCTTCTATAGCTTTTACAAATCAAACACAGGAAGTAGTACTTAAAAAGGCTTCGGTACAAAGATATATGTAATTTAATTTAATGAAATTTAATTGAGCTATGCAGTAACAAAGGTTCTTAATTTGGCCTATGTTACCGCTTAGTGCAATTAACAATAAAATTAACATTAAAATGCTATTTGCATTTCATTTGCAACGTACGAGAGGATCCCGAGAGTTAGCAAAGATGGACGATAATTTTTAGATTGTACGAGTATGAAAAATACTAATTACTAATACTAAATTATTAACAAAAAATAATAATCCTTTAATGTGTCCATAGTGAAAAATGCCTATATCTATCGTCCTTCGTATATTTATATCGACCGGAACACGGTAATTTATGTTTGTATCTTAGTTAATTATATGTACTAACAGAAGTAGTCGTTTATGTAATATTCACAAAATTATTTGTAATGTGCCTGGATTAAAGGTAAATAATAGCCTATTTTCAAATGCCATTACAAAGCTTTCAGTAAAGGTAAACCATATCTACACAAAATTAAGTAAATACGCTGAAACTGCTAAATAACCTAATCCACTACTTACCGAGAATCTGAACCGCACATACACACATACATAATCAGCCTATAACGTTCCCTTTGCTGCCTCCTCTCAGTGAGAGGGAGTGGGCCGTAATCCACCACATGGACCGAGAACCGCATACGAACCGCATATTCATGTAATTTTTCAATGATATCCAAGCGATATTTCCTTCCAGGAACCAATAGTTCTATTTAAAGAGAACAGTTTTCCCCTTACTATCTAAGCGGCTTAACCCCCATAGTCCCCAAACAGTCCCCATAAGACCCCCATTGAAGAATGTACTCTTTGGCCAATGTAAAGCGGTGTAAGGAGCTTAGGTGGTTTTATTTCTTCGTGGATCTTTCTTTAGCTGAGGTGAGGTATATTCGTGAAGGTGTTTCATACGAATATAGTTTGTTGAATAAATGTGGTAACATATTATGTAATTCATGTTTAAGTTTAAACATACCGAACTCGCCATGGATAGAGTAAGATATTGTTGAAGCAGTTTGCAAGTTTTTGTAATTGTGATAGGTAATGTTTTTTGCTTGACGTCGTGGATCATGAAAATCAAGTAATTTATTTGCTTGAATATGGGTAACACATAAGGTGATACATAAAACAAAAGTGCTGTAAGCCACATTCTACCTAAACACTACAGGTGTGCAAATCTATTATAATTAAAATATTTTTTTACATTAATCATTCATTTGATTTGACGGCACGGTTGGCGCAGTGGTTAATCGATTGACTGCTGCGCTGCGTATCGCGGGTTCGATTCCCGCACGGAACAAATATTTGTATGACCTACAAGTAGTTTTTCCGGGTCTGACTGTTGTGTATGTGAGTTTAAATGTTTGTAAACGCACCCACGATACAGGAGAAATTCTTGTATGGGGCAACGTTTTTTTGTAAATGTATTTCAATAATTAAAAATTTATTAATTACTAGCTTTTGTCAGCGGCTTCGTGCGCGTGGATGTCAGGAACTATCCCACGGGAACGTACCACCGAAATAAAAATTGTCCTGTGTTAATCCAGGTTACAAACTATCTCAGTGTTAATAGTATGAACGGACAAATAATACAAAGCTTTTATGTAAACACATGCGCTTAGTTCACAGACAAAGAGAAATTCCTTTTTTCATAACCGCAAAAGGAGTAGGTACCACACAAAAGCTCCAAAGTCAGATAAACCAGGCAGAAAAACGCAAATACTTTTAATTGGCACCCTGGCTGCAGATATCACCTAGCTAGGGTTTTAGGCTTTCATTTCTATGCCACACCAGAGCACTATGAGCAAAAAACTTAAGCCAAGTCAAGCGGCGCAGCGTGCGAACGTGGTTTTCAGTTAGATTTTTTAAGTTCTAGTCTGGGATTAGCGTTTCATTCGATTCAAACCAGAATTGGTATGCTTCCATAGAAACTGGCCAATTTATTCGCTATTGTCTCGCTTACTTCAACTGTAACTTCGTAACTTTAAGTTTTAAATGCTCCTTATTTTTTATTTATTTATTTTACCATTTAAGAATTAGCATTGCCATACAACGTGGCAATGCTGCCAGCCTTTTGGGCACTGTTCCTGTTGATAACGATGCGGACGAATTTTTTGATGCCCTATGATTCTTTTGCTTATTTGTTCACATGTAGGTACATATTATTATTTTAAATTTTAGCTTATATAATGTAACATAATAAATAATAAATGTAAAAGGGTAAAAAAAAATATTTATTTACACACATATATACGAGTACAATGTGTCGTTTTGCATCCTCGTCAAATACAAGGAGGTAACTATGCTACTGATTCTCGACACGACTCAATAATAAAATAAATAGGTTTTTTTTTCTACTTTTCGGAAATCGGCATGTGTGGGACGGGACACGCATTTTAAAGCGCGGCCTTTGTGAAATCACACTGTAACTGCCCTTTTACACACACATAAAAACGCGGCCGCTTATACGATACCATAAATGAAAGTGGTGTATTCTGAAATACTGTCAAACTTAAATAAAAAAAGTCATTTATTCAAATTAGGCTTAGAATCAGCACTTTTTGAACGTCAAAATTACAAAAGACAGTCCCCCAAAAACGCCCGCCCTTCACAGAAATCTCTTCCAGCATACCTCCTTCCTTTTTTACTATTTGTATTTCCTGTGCGTGTCCCATATAAAATATTTTTCTTTCTTTCTTTCAACCAGAGGTGAAGAAGAAAATTTATATGACAAAAAAAAATAGAGATATTTCACGGACATCCGTTAAAGATGTTTCAAATGGTGTTAAAGATGAAACTTCTTTAACTTAAAGGAAGTTAAAAAACATCTTTAATTACATTATTCACGACTTCGAGACTTTTAAAAACGAAATAGGTACCGCCTATTTGTTCTTCAGGAAGGTCAGGTGGTGTAGTACTCGCAACCGGAGTGCGTGTATGATCAGATGTATGAAGGTAAACGACGCAAAAGGAGTATGTAAAGTGGCGTTCTGTGAGTTTAGTTTTGTAAATGTAACTACTACTGAGAAAAAAAAAAAATAGTGTAGGGAAGTTTTTCTCAGGGTGTGTGGGTTGGAATTAAATCATTGGAAACGCACGTTTAACAGTAAAAGTAGGTATATAATTTATAGTAAAACACAGTGAAAGGCACAAACTGCATACTGCCGTATGTTTAGCCCCCACATGTTATTTTTTTTTTGTGTGTTTGTTATTTTTTATGCCGTGTTTGCCGCAAATAAATGTATTTTCTTTCTTTCTTTCTTTCTAACTGGATAAATAAAACAATCAAAGCTACATAAGAGCGGGTCGCGATCGTGGCGTACGGACTCGCGATCCTTCGTCCACTGTCGGTTGGCGAGCGTGCGAGGTCGCGGGCAGAGGTGTCATCCCGTTTGCCGCGCTTAAGGGCAAGTTCGAACACATACGTTAAGGGCATGCTACAATAGTATTTAGTAGTATTCTAAAAAATCTCAACGAAATACGTACCACCTATACCACACTACTGGCCATCTGACAAAATTACAAATAAATCCCTAACGTTCTCTTTGGGAAAATTTCACATTTCACAAACGTTGCTGCTGACAATTATTTCAGCTTTTTTCATACACGGTAACGAGAGGTCTTTCAGTACCAAACCTACCGCAAAAACTGAGCAAGAAATATGAATTGAATTTTTTGGTGCATTTTTCGTTCTGTGGCATTCACGCCGGAGTTTGGACGTGGCCTATTGTCGGCTAGTGGTTAGGCTTCATACGTGCTTGCGATTTGAAAAGCTCTTCAGTCTAGGCTAGGTTAAAATTTAGAGGGCAGTTGTGTGTTTTTGTACAGTAAACTGGCTTTTATATAGGTAGGCTTTAGTTTGTGCAGAAAAAGGTTGTATGCTACTAGAAAAATAAAATACTATGACGATATTTAAAATGGAAAACTCTGGCAGCTTTGTTCATATTGTTCACCACTGCTGAATATAGGCCTTCCTCAAGCATTGAAAAAAAAAAAAAAAAAATTGCCGCACTGACAGGTCCTGTGCTTTCAGCATCCAGTGGATCCTGACGACCTTCACAAGGTCTTCGATCAACGTTGGTCATCTTGACGTACTAAAACTACATGGACTGAATTTTAATATTCCAACCGAGCGAGGTTTGAGTACTAGAAAAGGCAGAAATCGCAAAATATTTTTCCATGCATTTCGTGGGAAATGACCATCTAACTGAAAATGACTCATTTTCTTGCTGTCTCTACATTTTTTTCAAAATCTGTGAATGGTGATTACATTTCTCAAAAAAACAAGGACTCTCCTCCTTTCCTAAGATCTTTTCCCTGTAGCTATAACGGTTAAGTTACCCCTTACTGCCCCATCTCAAAAATCAACCCCGCATACCAAAGCAAGGGAGATCTTGCTTTGATATATGTGCAAACATTTGCAAGGCCTACAGGTTGTCAACAAGCATGGCCGCTACACTGTTGCGTTTACGAATTCTCATACACGTCACGTTGTCATTCTAATATCAAGCAACAAATCGAGGTTGTGGATGAAAGGTGCTTTATTCAATTCAATTCATTTATTTTTCAGATCATTAAATCCATTTTGTGAGTAGATACATACACAACTTAAACACTATCCCCTTTATTCATAAACGTTGCTTAAAGTTAAGCAGTGATTAGCGACTGTTTAACCATACATTTTTGGCGTTTAAGCGTTACTTAACTTTAGTCATCGTTTATGAATAAACCCCTTTATGTTTTATTTTTTTCTAGAAGATATAGAATATATCTACTAAGGGGGCGTCCATTAATTACGTGAGCTGTTCCAGGGGGGGGAGGGGGTCGATCCGAATCTCATCTAATTTTACTTTGGGGACGGGGGGGGGGGGGTGTCGAGCCGAATATCACGTAATATTTTTTTCTCAAATAACAGAATAAAACTGCGAGAAAATTGGGTTAAATGAAGTAAAACATGTTCCTGCACTAAAATTATGGCCAAATCTGACACAATGATATTTATCTAGGTTTTGCGACTTGCGCAAAGTTGCACAGTGGCTCAATCAATCAATCGTCTTTATTTGTAAACATAGGCTCCTCATTTATTTGCGCGCCACCGCCAGCTGAACGCGCGACACGACGAACGTCGTAGCGTACGGAGTGGCAGCGACACACGGGCAAGCTCCGACTTGTTTTGTTTACGCTCGTAAACGTTTCGTTACTCGACGACTCAGCTGACGCTATTTATTCTTTTAAAATGAGCTATCAAGATTATTATAATGCATACCATCAAAAGACACGTCTATAAGACGAAGAAGTGCTGTAAAGAAGTTGTGATAAAGTTATGGAACGAAGCGAAGCAGAGGTTCCTAAAAAAGGAAGACTTGGTTCAGCACGTTCAGCATGAGATCGACCAACTGAAAATCATATAGACATGTTCATTCCAATAGTCACTCTTGAGACCGTGCATGAGTATCCGTGGACTGAATTCGAATAAATATTCTTTTATTAATCTCAGTAGTTACGATTTAAGTAGGTATTGTTCAATTCTCACTGTGATTCCCGCGTATTTTCTAAGTAATCTTAAATACTAGTCTTAAGTAGTCTAATAAATTAATGTATGAAACAAATTATTGTTTTTTTTTTTTTGTTTAGAATCAATCCAACACATTTACACTATAAATTCACATTTTGAAAAATGGTGCTGTGTGAAATGTCCAGGGATATTATTATTATTATTAACACGTGCAATCGTCGAGCTAAATCTCATTACATCACACCATTTCGGAAAAATGCCAAAAATTCCTCACGTAATTAATGGACGCCCCCTAATGCATTAATTCGGGAATAATCTTACGCAATGCCGATCCAAGCAATGAATGTAATTTCCATTTATAATGATTGCAGTCTAATCCCTTAACATTACCAAATCTAAATAATTACTTAAACAAACTATTAATAGTAATAAGCTAGCAAATACAGCAATATGTACGAAATCTTACGACGACAAAGTTCAGCAGATATTTGAGCTATTAACCGTCTCTTTAGCCGGTACATAATACATGAGGTAAATCAAACTATTACTGAGATTAGCAAGACGACTAGTCGCGTAATTATAATGTAATATTTATAAGCTTATATACGAACTAGCTGCGCCTCGCGCTTTCACCCACATAAGTTTCGATCCCGTGGGAATATCGGGATATAAAAAGTATCATATACGTTAATCTTGGTTACCATCTGCGGCTTTTATCCATATCCGTTCAGTAGTTTTTGCGTGAAAGAGTAACAAATATCCATCCATCCATCCACACAAACTTTCACGGTTATAATTTTAAGTAGTAGGATATATGTTGCATCATTTGGTAAAGGAGATGTTGCGTCATGAACTCATGATTGATATATTTCTTCATCATCATCAAGAATCGCTTTAATACGTGTAAATTATTTCATCACCACTGCTCTCAAAACTATGAAGGAAAACATCGTGAGGATACCGGCATGTCCTGGAACCAAACATTCGAAGATATGCGACATCTACCAACCCGCACTAGGTCCACACCCCGAGCGTCGCCACGTCCATTAGAAAGAGACCGAGAGATAGAGAGAGATAGTTTATAAAATAGACTTATCGTTTCGTACTATGTATTGTCTCAGATAGATACAGTGTCAGTATGTATTATACATATAAACATTTTTAATACTATCTATCAGGTTGGCCGAAGCAAGGAAAACCTGGGGGTCTACTCCGAAGTAGTATCGGCCGAATGTTCGGCCGTTTCCTGCTACGAAGTTACTATTTGGTTCGATCGGCTCCGATCCTACACTCCTACACTCTTTCGAATATTGACTATGGTCCCGACCCAACTGAGCCGATCCGAACTTTTTTCGGATTTTTCAATAATATTCGGTTTGGCGATGTGTCGGTCTGATCCGAACATTCGTACTTTGCACTTCGGAGTAGACCCCCTGGTCATTCATAGACGACTCCGCCTTGGAGTGTAAATGTGGTGCTGTTCCACAAACGATGGGACACTTAATATCGTGTCCTGCGTGTCCTGTCAGCTGCACGGTACAGGAACTGATGGACGCTGGTGATGGCGCCAAACAAGGAGCCGAATTCTGGGCCGAAGAAGAAAATTATTTAAACAAATTGTTATAAATAATTCATAGTTGCATGCATAGTATGTGTCAAACATGTCTGAATATGTCTTTTTTGTCTTTATGTTATCCTGCATGAGTTTTTATTCTTATATGTGTACACATCATCATCTGCCTAGCCTTTTTCCCAACTATGTTGGGGTTGGCTTCCAGTCTAACCAGATGCAGCTGAATTTATAAGTATTTTACATGAAGCGACTGCCTATCTGACCTCCACAACCCAGTTACTGGGTAATACGATACCCCTTGGTAAGACTGGTTGTCAGACTTTCGGGCTACTGACGACCCGTAACGACTGTACACATATTATACATACAGGGTGGCAGGGACATCGACGCGCAAACTGTAACCATTACATGGATTCAGCACATGACTTTAGACCCCATAGCGTCGAAATTTTCGTCGGTTATTAAAAAAAAATATTGCTGTTCCATAAGTTTTGACCGCGTAGGTATTGCTCTATTCTATGAAACAGAAAATTTTTTTTTGAGAACCGTCGAAAAATGTACACACACTAAGAAATATTTAAATACAAAAAGTTCAGTTTAAGGTACCTATATAACTTATACTTATCTTATCAATTGCCTTCGCTTATGGTTTTTATTATTTGTTTCTTGAATGTAGGTTTATTACTGTTAAATACATATCTATTTTATCTGTCATTATGTCCATCCTTTCGTCAACATAACCCTTTTCTATGGTGTCATGCTACGTGTGCAGCATACAAATGTCTTTGGGATCACCAGGAACAACCTTCAACCAGACATAGACCATCAGTCACTTAACAACCCAAATCATAACTCAAATAAATCTACAATACAATGGGCAGAAAAGATGGCGTATACGACGTATACATACGTTTATAGCCCGGATCGGAATACAATACGGACCACGCGCATTGTTTGCGCTGCCATTGTGCTTTCAATAAGCCTTCAAGAATAAGAGCCTTGCTCGTGTGTACTTGTGAATGTACTTAAGTGTACTAACATTCCCTTGAGATGGAGATTTTAAATTATTAGGTGTTTTAGGAGTAGGTACAAACGGCGTGTGTTTGACCAGGCGTATAATGGACAAAGTAAAAGGAGTGTGTTAGGATTCTGGTGGTTCTGCTTACCCCTATGCGAAAACGGAGTGAGTATATTTGTTTATGTTTTAGAAGTAATGTTTGGTCTGTGTACTATTCTATTCTAAGGGGTACGTATCAAAATCCCGAATTTTAATAGACCGAATTTTAAAATACCGATAGACGAAATCCCGATAATTGAAACGCCGAATGGTTGTTTGGTCGAAAGTTTTAAATCCCGAAAGTTCATTTGCCCGAAAGTTTAAAATCTCGAAGTTTAAAATCCCGAAGTACAAAATCCCGAAATTGCCACCGTTTCCGAGAAAAACGATTTTTTGTAAACCAGGTTAGGTTAGAACTGTGACCACACAACGCACGAGCCGAGCGAGCGCAGCGAGCGGTGCCGCGGCAGCGGCCGGCGAGTGCCAGAAACATATTAATCGCGGGAACTACGTCGCCGCTGTTTGGGATTTCATCTACCATTATTTCGTCCATTCGGGATTTCGTCCATTCGGGATTTCGTCCTTTCGGGCATTTGAACATCGGTATTTTGTGTTTCGATATAACGACTATCGGCATTTAAAACTTTCGGTATTTTGAATTTCGGTGTTTTGGACGTCGGTATTTCAATCATAGGTATTATGAACTTTCGGGATTTTGATACGTACCCATTCTAAGTACTACTACAGACTTACAAGTTACAAGGAATTTTCAGTTCATCATTTGTCGTGAAAATAATCTGTCGCACTAACGTACATCGAGCTGATGTCATTGTGCTGTCGCACCACTGATGGTCGACAGATCGTACTGTCGCCCTAACATTTGTCGCGTATTTGTTTGTCGCTACTTTGATACGGAGCTGGATCGAAGAAAAATAGAAGGTGTACTATTATATTCATTTCTCAGAAAGTAATGGAAAACACCCGGAATGTCGAAATGACTAGCTGGAATGATTATTTATATATATATATAGATGTAGATAGTTTCAATCCCGTGGGAATAAAAAATCGGGATAAAATGTGTTAATCCTGGTAATAAACAATCTGAGTGCCAAATTTGATCCTAATCCATTTAGTAGTTTTTGCGTGAAAGAGTAACAAACATCCATCCATCCTCACAAACTTTCGCGTTTTTAATATTAGTAGGTTTTAATCTTTTATCTAAACGTTTACTTTGGAACAAAGGCGCTCGCTGCTGATATTAAAATGTTATAACGCCGTTATCACCACGCTTTATAAATAAGTTGGTGATTACAGTACCTACTTATGTTGTTTGTTTAAAACTGGCTGCTGGCAAAATACAAGTGAGAAACCACTGTAGCACAATCGGAAAAAAAACTCCAGTTGTGTTTAAGTCCCATATAACAGTAGCAAACCTATTGCCATAAACCAGGTACGTATCCAGACTCCGAACTGCTACTGAGAATCGCCAGAAGGAAAATCCTGTAAAACTTTGCTCAACCTAGGAATCGAACCCAGGACCTTATGCTCAGTAGCGCTTGCCACCACTAGACCAACATAATCATAACATATCATAACCATCCTATATCTTTCCCACTGCTGGAACACAGGCTCTCTTAGAGAGGGAGTGGGCTATAATCTACCACGCGGGTCCAGTGCGGGTTGGTAGATGTCACATGACTTCGAATTTTTGGTTCTAGGACATGCCGGTTTCCTCACGATGTTTTCCTTCACCGTTTTGAGAGCAGTGGTGGTGAAGTAATTTAAACAAAAGCGCCTGTCTGGGTTCGAACCTACGACCTACAACTCATAAGTCGCGGCCGTTACCTCTGAGCCAGGACTAGACCAACACTAAACGATGAACAAAACAATAGTTTCAAAATCACACTGAAACGCAATAATAATTTCCCAAGACTACAGTATCATAATTCCTTCGTGTGATAATATTATTCAGCGGAATATTTATTACATATTCATGGTATTCGTTAAGCCTAATAATACGCACCGAGGGACGCCCCCAATATAACGATGTTATATATTTTGCTAAATAAATAACTGTTGGTTTGTATGTTCAAAGGCTATGTTTAGATTTCTGATGTTTGGTGTCGGATTAAATATGCAAATGTTTATTATTTTGGACAATTGAACTGCTTTGGATACAAAGTCAAAACAACCCTTTATCGTCTGACTAACTAAGGGCTGATATTTCAATCGACAGACAATTTTTTAACACGCTTTTATTAGGTCGACCTGTATGTAACTAACTATGTAATGAAATCTAAGGTAACTAATTTAACCATCTTCCAAGGGTCTTAGCGTAATGAAAATTGGCAGCTGTATGTAGTTCTGATGACAATACAATAATATGGTACTGTCGAACTGATCTGATGATGGAGCCGGAAGATATGAACTGGAACTTCATGATGGAAAATCGTATCATTGCTGTTTTGGATTTCTTAGAAAAGTCTTGTAATGAACTTTGACCGCGATTTTTTTTTTTACGTGCATTTATAAAAGCGTGTTTTTCTAGTTTTTTTTATTCGCAGGATAAAATTGTTATCTGTCGGTTTTTGTATGGAAGAACTGTCAAAAATTCAAAACTATTCCTACAATAAAATTATCTGCCGTTGGAAAAATCCGCCCGTATTGTACAAATAAATACAAAAACTTCTTTTGTTTTTTGGTCCGCATCGCTGTCATCCGGAAAAACGCAAAACGCAAACGGGCAAACGTGCCCAGGCGACTGGCAACATTTCTTCTTCATTCTTTGACCAAAGATCGAGCCAGTCTTAAAAAGGACGTAACATCTTAATTTTATTCTAATAGCATAACCCGCGTCTGCTTGTACGACTTGACAAAGCATGGAGATTTCTTTATTATTTTTTTATTATGACTCATATGCCAAGTTTCATAGAACAACTATTAGTAATGTTTAATCCCGTTTTTTTCATTTTTGTTTCCATTGTTTTGTCTCTATGTGCTTTGCTTTAATGAATTTTACTTTTACTGGTTATGTTAGTTTTATATCCCATCACGAAATACCATTTTTAACTTGTTAATTTTAGTTAATAAGACATCAATTTTAATTTTATAGTGTAGTGCTTGTGGCACTCCTAATGGTTATGGGGCATGCGGTGCTAACCTGGGGTCTACTCCGAAGTGCAAACTGCGAATGTTCGGATCGGACCGACACATGGTTGAACCGATTATTATTGAAAAATGCGAAAAAAGTTCGGATCGGCTCAGATAAGTCGGGACCATAGTCAATATTCGAAAGAGTGTAGGATCGGAACTGACCGAACCAAATAGGTCCTTCGTAGCGGGAAACGGCCGAACATTATTTATAACATTACATATTAACATACTACTTCGGAGTAGACCCCCTGTAAAAAATTGTTACCCTATATTATGGTAGATAGCACTTTAAATATTTACAGTGTAAACAATTGTTGGTTGGCCAATAAAGGAAAATAAAATAAAAAATAAATTATATGTAAGTTCAATGCTAATGCTGGTGAAAAACACATTAAAAACCGTTGCATAGTTTAGAAGAAAAACGCCGAATGACGTATGTGAAATACTTCGATGTTTGTATTGCGCAGATTTCATCCAAATCCGTTCATCCGTTTAAGCGTGAAAGCGTCACAACAAAAAATCGATTTTTTTCTCTTTATAAAGTTGAGACTAGATTGAGACTTTAGAGCAGATATAGAACTACGTCCGCGGCACTTCTATCATCATATAACCCCGTTAACGTCCACTACTAAACACGGGTCTTCATAAAACATTTACTTCAGCAATTTTATTCGACCAAACCTCATCATTCTCCTGCCCTTATCCCAAATTATTTGGGGTCGGCGCAACATGTCTTTTTCTTCCATACTCCTCTATTAGCCGCCATCTCAACAGTCACCCCCTTTCTAACCATATCATCATTCACACAGTCCATCCATCGTTTGTTTGGTCGTCCCCTATCTACTCTTATAGCCATCGACATTCATACTCAAAACTTTCCTCACGACATTTTCCTCATTCCTCCGTAATACATGCCCATACCATGACAACCGGTTTCCACATAACTTTTCGATTACCGGTGCCACTTTCAAGCTTCCTCTTATATACTCATTTCTTATTCTATCCATTCGTGAAACACCACACATCCCTCTCAGCATTCTCATCTCAGCTGCATGCAATTGCCTTTCATTCATCCCTTTTGTGGCCCAACATTCTGATCCATACAAGACAGCAGGTCTAACCATGGTTTTGTATATCTTCCCCTTAAGTTTAAGGGGAATGCGGGAGTCGCAGATTGTTCCCGTGACCTGCCGCCATTTCATCCATCCAGTGTTAATTCTGTGCTTAACCGTCCGATCAAACCTTCGACCAAACCTATTTAACTAAAATACTTACTATCAACGTCTATCTTAACGCAAAAAAAAACTTAAAAATACTTGCCTTTATTTCAATAAAATTATTCGTCTGTGTAATTTTTCATCGAATACGAATTCCGGCCTTTCGGAGAGCGTCGCCGTGGGCTAAAACAAAGTACCTACCTGCAGCTTGTTTTATATTAAGCTGTTAATTAATAAAGAGGGAAGGCGATGCTACGAAAAACGGCTAACTTTCTCAATTTCAACACGACCCGATGTAACGTTTAATTAAGTCAGTTTAGGACCATTTTTCTTTCTTTCTTTCTTGTAATAATTACAAGTTTCACAACTTCTTTGATCTAATTTTCTATGTATTTAAAACAGCTGGGTAATTAAAATTTAGTGAAAATTAATTGTACGGAATCGTCAGAAAGAATATTAGAAAAGTTGAGTTAAAATAAACTCAACTTTTACGCGGTATTTTAAGCTTAGGCTGTAAATGTCAGTATTTATATCTTGTTCTACTTAATAAATAGTATATTATTCACCTAGGGGATAAAGCAATGTCTCAGTGTGTTCAAAATTCAAATCACATTAATGACCAGCGGGTCAGAGCAATAGTGGCCCAGTGGTATCAGCCGCGACTTACGAGTTGTAAGGTCGTGGGTTCGAAGCAGGCGCTTTTCTTTGTGTAAATAATTTCATCACCACTGCTCTCAAAACGGTGAAGAAAAACATCCTAGAACCAAATATTCGAACATATGTGACATCTACCAACCCGCACTGGGCCCGCGTGGTAGATTATAGCCCACTCCCTCTCGAAGAGAGGAGGCCGGTGTCCCAGCAGTGGGAAGATTATAGGCTGATTATGTGGGTCATAATGAAATTCAGTACAATATTAATGCCCGGCTAAAGTATAGAGCTTAAATGACTTGCTTTAGGCTAGGTTTGCATGACATATAATTCGACGTTAACGCATGTGTGATGTGTGCATGTGTGACAGCGCACCTAAACTGCTGGGTCTAGAAGAACGTATTTTTGCACAAGAATTGGTTTTATAACGAAAGTGAACACTAAGAAAGGATTTTTAAATTGATCCCTTAAATTAGTAAATTTTATAGGATGAAGTTTGTACGGTTTTTTTTCATTTTCACCGATGAGAAGTCCCATCGGGCGACCGGCTCATGGCTCGCCTTTTAAGAACAATGTAACCAAAGAAACAAACCAATTGGAAAATGTACTCGTCGACCCACCCAGAGTGATTGCAGAGATATATGGAACTGCATCCCAATTGCGTAACACACTTTCAATCATAATCAGGATATTGCAAATCCACTGCTTCATGATAGAAGAAAATATCTGCTCATCATTTTCCTGCCCTTATCCCATGTTACTTGGGGTCCGCGCAACACGTTTTCTTCTTCCATTCTCCCCTGTCAACTGTCACGCCATCATTCACTCCCTTCTCTTTCATATCATTCCTCACACAATCCATCCATCTTTTCTTCGGCCTTCCTCTCCCTCTCCATCCATCAACATGTATATTCATCACTCTTTTAGTCACATGCGTTTCGTCCCTTCTCATCACATGCCCATACCAAGCTAACCGATTTCCTTTCAACTTTTCTGTCACTGGCGCTACTTTCAAACTTCCTCTTATATACTCATTTCTTACTTTATCCATTCTCGTCACTCCACACATCCATCTCAACATTCTCATCTCCGCTGCATGCAATCTTCTTTCATCCGTCTTCTTCACAGCCCAACATTCAGACCCATAAAGTACGACAGGCCTTATCACAGACTTATAAATTTTCCCCTTTAACTTGAGGGGCATCCGTGGGTCGCAAGTTGTTCCTGTGACCTGTCGCCATTTCATCCATCCTGAGTTGATCCGATGCGTTACGTCTCGGTCTACTTCGCCATCTCCTTGGACAAGCGACCCGAGGTACCGAAAGTCGGAGCAAATTGATAAGGGCGTTCCGGCGAGAGATATAGGCCAAGGACTGGAGAGACCGCCAAAATCGCAAAACAGATACTCCGTTTTGGTCCGACTTACTCTCAGGCCAACGGTCTCGAGTCTTTCCCACCACCCTTCCAATCTGCTCTGGACCTCTAAGCCGTTCTCGGCAACCAGCACAATGTCATCGGCGAACAGCATACACCATGGAGCCTCCTCTTGGATATCCGATGTAAGAGCATCCATTATCAGCACGAAGAGGTACGGGCTGAGTGCTGAACCCTGGTGCAAGCCGACAGCCACATCGAAGCTGCTCAACAAACATAAATATTTGTATGACCTACATGTATTTGTTCCGAGTCTGGGTGTTTTTCTATCTATAATAATACGAGTATGTATGTATTTACAAAAAAAAAAAAAAATTTTATATAATAGTTTATCAGCCATCTTGTTACCATAACACAAGCATTAGGTTGCTTAGCTTGGGACAAATGGTGCTGTGTGAAATGTCCAGGGATATTATTATTAAACGTAAATAACGCAATTAATGTTGCTGAACTACATATAATGAAAGTCATTGCAACTGTTAGTTTGTCAAACAACTACCCCGCCTGGCATTGTTGTTTTGCTCATTAAACCATATCTTGTTCTTGAGACCTCTTTAATACCTATGCCTTCTTTTGGAAGTATTCTTAACCAGAGTTTATCTATTCGATAGTACTTATTGGTTCAATAGCTTGACACATTACCTTTGTGAGCACTTACGGCTGATTTTTCAATCGACAGTTAACAAATGTTGACAGTTATTTCATACAAAAACTGTCAAACGTCAATTTTATTCCTCGAATAAAAGTTATCTGGCGATGGAAAAATCAGCCCTTAGTGGAATCCATTCTTATAATACATTTATATAAATAAAAAAAACGTCCACGTCGACGTCGTTTCGTTTTTTATAAAAATAACGAAAGTTATTCTGTAATATTGTTGAAATTACTCCATTTTAGAGTTATTTTTTAAATGTAAATGGCAAATAGATATTGCTTCATTTATTTATTAAACCATTACTGCTGCCGCATTTTGCTTTGTATTTATCGTGTAACGGAGCTCATAAAACGTTTAAATATCGAAATAACAAAATGGATTTAAGTAACCGTATTCGTAACTGCTAGTATTCTTACATACTTTTTTTGCGCTTCGTTTACGTTCAACCAAACAAAAGAGACTTGTGGTTAAGTAATAACAGCCGCACGGGTCGATCTATCAGGTTAAGCTACGCTTGCCGCGGTTAGTTCGTGGATGGGTGACCATCTTAACTTACCAAGACCCCTCCGTGCCTCGGAAAATACGTTAAGCTGTTGGTCCCGGCTGTCATTTGTGGATCTTTGCCACTCGTTACGGGTCGTCAGAAGCCCAAAAGTCTGACAACCAGTCTTACCAACTGGTATCGTGTTACCCAGTTACTGGGTTGTTGAGGTCGGATAGGCAGTCGCTCTAAGTAAAATACTGATATTCAGCTGCATCTGGTTAGACTGGAAGCCGACCCCAACATAGGAAAAGGCTGGGCAGATGACGACGTTCAACCAAACAAAACCGACAAAAAACAACCCCTAATTATACAGATATTAAAATAAACGTTTTAATTTTAAA
The DNA here is from genome assembly GCA_949629185.1 of Apamea crenata. Classification (NCBI taxonomy): domain Eukaryota; kingdom Metazoa; phylum Arthropoda; class Insecta; order Lepidoptera; family Noctuidae; genus Apamea; species Apamea crenata. The sequence continues at coordinate 9,874,592 of OX451373.1, forward strand.
ACTACAATATATACTACCTCATCATAGTAAAAGTGTCTACAATTTATATAGGTGTGAAAAGTTATTTAGTTCAATTAGTAAACATTTCCAAGTTTATTGTAGAACCGTGCTCCGCACTAATTGTCGCCATAACTCACAACGGCCACAGTAAAAATGAACTGTTTAAATTGTAGCCACTGTAAACTACCTACTGAAAATTACATAATAGCTTATGGCTTAGTCAATAAGGACGGAAATAGCAGTCGTATGTGACGCTGCGATCAACAATTCACTAGAATATGGTGATTATTGGGTTTTATTGATTTTTGCTGGACTGTATATCCGAGGATTTTATATGGAACCTATCAGGTGAGGTATAGTGAGAATATGGCTATCTTTCTTGACCTAGATTTGGTAGGTCTTTTCCTAGCCCTGATAATTAGCATTAATTTAATATTAATGCTCTGCCCATGCTAAAAATCTTCGTTCCACCAACAATCGTCTTCTACGATCTCCTTCTCACCGTTCTGGCTTCGTTCATTCTTCTTTCTTTGTCCAGCTGGTCTTTCCTTGGACTGCGCTCCCTCTGAACACCAGGACGGCAACCAGTCGGTTATCTTTAAAAGTGAAGCCTCGTGAACATATCCGTCAGAAGTTGGCCGTAACATCCCAACGCTGATTTGCTAGATTCGTTTTCTCCTCTACCGATCATTATTTCTCCTGACAGTTAATTTTGTTTAACACACCAATCAACCTTGAATCTTAATGACCATTAAAATATATTAAAGAAATTTGGCCTTCATGTGCTGACGTGTGTACTCTGCTGTCACTGTTATTTAATTATTCATATATAGTTTTTTTTACTCAATTCTCGACTCTTTGATGAATATTTATTCACATAAACAAGAGTAACCTTCTGAGATTATCTATCTTGAAAATTTAGAAGCATTCATAGAAATAACTTAATAGAATTTTAAAAATTGCTATATCATAAAACCAATTTGTAAAAAAATATCTATAAAAGAAACGAAACCAAGTATAAGGTTAAGCCAATCAAAACAAAAGTAGAAAAATAATAAGAGAGCCCGACATTGTTGAATTAAGTTTGATAGAAAACGAAATTTTCTTTTGTTCATAATAAAAAGAAAATAATTTTCTAACAAAGGCCAGATTTGATTGGCCTCGTCATTTGGCCTGTCAGGAAGTCAACTTTTTGTGAAAATTAAAGAAGGAACTTTTAAAGAAAGTTCAATGGAAAGTTTCTTAATGGCGGAAAGTTGGACACGTGCAATCAATTATGATTGACATAATTATGACAACAGGTAAACCTCGCTATATTAAAAATGCCTATAAAGTAATGGCTACAACAATCCTGACCGGAAGAATGGAATAAATATCTGTCTCTGGTTTCATTCACTCTTCTTTCTTTGTCCAGGCGGTATTTCTTCGGAATGCGCTCCCTCTAAATATCAGGATGGCAACCATTCGGTTATCTTTCAAAGTGAAGGCACGTGAACATATCTGTAAGACGTTCATAGAATAATCCCAGCGCTGATTTGCTAGATTTGTTTTCTCCTCTACCTATCGTTATTTCTCCTGACATAGTTTATTCCGTTTATATGTATGTTTGTACGTCTCTATGTCACTACGTCACCCTAAGGTTGACTGGTAGAAAATGCCTCAGGCATTAAGTTCGCGTTTCTACAGTATTTTTTTACTTGTGCATAAAGTTTTGATAAATAAAATAGATATCGAAATTGGGTCTAAATCATGTCATGCTTAAAGACAGACCAACAATCCAAGGTCGATTGTGACAAGACAAAACTGTCCAAAAGTAGGTTCTGTGCGTGTACGTTTCTAAACTTATAAAAAACTGGTGAAATAGGTAGTTCAATCGTGAATCGGTAAACGTAAGGTTTTTTTACCCTCAGGCTAGGTGGAGCGACGATCTTCGCAGGATGGCTGGTAGCAGCTGGATGAGAGTTGCCGAAAATCGCGTTGAATGGCGTGCAATAGGACAGGCCTATGTCCAGCAGTGGACTGCTATAGGCTGGTGATGATGGTGGTGAGGTAGGTGAACTGCTATGTCTGCAATTCCTTACATGGTTGACTAAAAGAATACGAAGAGAAGAAAGAATAATTATTTTCCGGGAATTGACTAGTGATATATGATATGTATGTACGGTCAAAGAGCGATAATATTAAGCCCTTTTTAAACAAATTCCTTCTCCATAATGCGGTATGTTCTCAGTAGTTCGATTCATTAGTTCGATCGTCGAACTAGTGAGAATTTTTTCTTAACTGTTCGACCGTCACGTGATCAAATGTATTTACTGCAATTTTTCTACAAAATGCCCAACACCAATAAATTTATCTAATGAATCGAACTATAGTGAGAACAAACGAATGCGGGCTCATGTTACGTTTTCGAACTGTCATTGTCGTTAAAAATGTGTGCTATGACATAATTGGTAGTAATTATAATAAGTTGCAAGTATTCTGTTCTTTTTTTCATTAGCCTACTAGCTTTTGCCCGCGACTTCGTCCGCGTAAAGCAACTTTCTTATTTTTTTTTCCGTAAGAACCATCCTCGTACTTCAAGATATATTCTGAAAAAAGAATTAGCGAAATCGGTTCAGCTGTTCTCGAGATTTGCGCTTAGCAACACATTCATTTTTATATTATAGATATAATGTCTCGACTGATAATGATTTGGCAAAGGCCTCCCCTTTTTCCTTCCAAACCACCCTGTCTTGTGCGATCTCTGGCCGTGTTGGCCCTGCAAACTGTCGTGAGATCGTCACACCACGTTCGCCGTGGTCTACCTCGACGGCGCGATGTCCTCCTTCAGGCGTCCAGTAAGTGACGATCTTTGCTCATCTCTCTGGGTGCATTCACGAGACGTGTCCAGCCCACTAGGAGTGGGCTGGACACGTCTTCAGCCTGGCTATTTTTTCTCCAACATTACAACACTATTTACTACAACAATATTTTTTGTATTAGTGTGAGTATTATTTTTTTAAATAAAAAAATGTAAGCACTTTAAGGGCTTAATTTTTTACCTTGACAGTGAAATTTAGAAATGGCGTCAGCTATGCCAAACAAGATGACACAAAGGGCATTGGTCACCCATCTTTGGCACTGGTAGGTTCATCATCATCGTCCACAGCCCCACTTCGGCCACTGCTAGTCATACGGCTTTCTTTTCTTGAGTCAATCCTTACGCTCTTGTGCCAGCCTCATCTGGTTTTACTCGCGATAGTAACAATGTTGGTTATTACCAACATTGTAAAGTTTTTTATATATAAAGTTCACTCATCCTCCATAGAAAAGAGAGGATCCTCCGACCAGACGGGTGTTATGTCTGGCGGGCAACTGCCCAACGACTGATATCGGAAAGTTTGTATGTATACTAATTGCGCGGTAAACTCTGCTTGCGATATGCAGGATTGGCGTGACGTCAGTATGGCGCGTTGTTCGCATGTGGCGTTGTAGATACCGCTACAAGTCTAGATTCAAAACGTTAATATGCTATATTAATTTTAGCCAGTTCGTGCAAGGGACTCTCAAACATTCTCAAAACGTTTACCATAACAAAAAACAGCCCACTTTTCCACTACCCAAGTACCTACATAAACGTTATCCCTACAAGTTGACACTAGTAACGAAGTTGCGAGCGGTCTTCCTAATTATCGGCACGGTTCGGTCCGGTCCACATTAGCTTTGACTCACCCGGACACGGCCCGAACAAAGGGACGAATAAGTCAGCCGCCGTGTTTGCTTCGTTTACACGCCAGTTTGACCTGTTAGGTGGCTGTTGTTCATGTTTAATTGGCGTTGGTTTTGACTGACATAATTGTATAACTGAGACCATGGCGAGAATTATAATAAACTAGCTGACCCGACCGAAAAAAGTAAGTTTGAGTAAAATTTCCTGTCCGGTCAAAACTTCAATCTATAGAATATCAATATCTCATGAAGTCTGTAGAGTTAGTTACATTTATGATTATCCCTATCAAATATATCAGTCACAACGTACTCCAAAACTCTCAAGATCTTGTCTCTGACGTCACGAATTATGATAATGTAGTGGTCCTAGTGTTGGGTTTTGAAGTACAATTGACTATATGTGACTACGATAATAGATATAGAAGATTGATTGTTACTTCGAAGGAGATCTATCAACTTCTAAGTTCTTTCTAATCTACAGAAAAGAAAGAAAGAAATCTCTTTATGTTTTTTTATTTTGTGATCTTTTCTGCCATTAAAATCTAACATTCTTAATAATAATTCGTTAATATTTTATTATACTTATGTATAGATTGCCCTATCTATCACTGCTGGACATAGGCCTCTTCCAGGCTGCGCCACCACACCCTGTCCTCCGCCTTCCACATCCAGTCTGTCCCAGTCACCTTCTTTAGGTCGTCCATCTATCTAGCTGAGGGGCGTCCCACACTACGCTTGCCGATAGGCGGTCTCATCCCCACGGTCGCAGTCGGGTCGCGGTCTCAGTCGCGGCCCCATCTACTCTACATATACCAAATAAAATATTAAAGATGAATTTTTGTCCACTTGTTTGGATGTATGTTTTCGGGATTGGCGTAGACTCCGCTGAACGGATTTGGATGATATTTGGCACACAGATAGTTTATAACCTGGATTACATTACACATAGGGTACTAGGCTTTAATCCCGGTAGTTCGTTCCCGTGGGATATTTACCAACTACGCAGAAGCCGCCAGCAAAAGCTAGTCTTATCTAAAGAAAAAAAAGGAATAAATCTCTTGTAAACTTATTAATTCCTCGATCTTTTCAGGCAATTTCGGCATGCTTATGTTTCGACATAATAATATTAAAATGTAACAGCCAAATAAGGGCAAAAACTTATTTAATTTCCTCTCTATCAAATAACAGTATAATTCTTCCTCGCTGTAGGCTCGCTGTTCAATCAATCAATCAACTCAGCCTATCGTAATATAATAAAACTGAGAGTAAAAGGCTACAAGACACGCCACGCCACGCCACGCCACGCCACGCCACGTTATATAGAAATATAACGTGGCGATACAATAGTGACATTAAGGCTAGTGGCCAGTAATCATAAAAATTATAACAACATAAAATAATTCGTAATTTGAAAACTACCGCGTGCGCCGCTCGCCGACATAGGGCTCTCTCTCTTGCCTTCAACTCGCCTACTCTCTGCACGTTATTCGTTTTATTTTCATTGATACGATGTTATGGCCCGTGACTCCGGCAAATGACCCCTGCGCTACAGTTCTTTAAGTACACGTTGCTCCAAGATGCTATTTTAGTAAATTGTTAATAAATAAGAACATTTAATGAGATTAAAATATGCTCATAAAACGAAAACGTGTGTACGTATGTATGTTCAATTAATGTCGCCATTAATTAAAGCGTCACTCTATACAAAATACTGAAATGTGATCCTAAGACCTCTGAATCAAAGCAAGAAAAACAAAGAAGAAAATCTTACACCCCAATTTCAAAGCCCCTCTAATAATCGACTTTCAATCGAACGAAAAACCGTTTTTGTGATATCCGAGCCCGTTTTCCTTCCGCCTAGTTAGAAGAAGGAGAGTGTGGCTAATTGTGCTATGATTACAAAGCTTGAAACAGGCTGAAACATCCTGAAACCGCCTGAAACACCGTGAACAGGGTGTAGGTGTAATCAGGGTCGTATATCCAGTACGGTAACCACGCTTTACAAAGGAGGGTTGGACAAAGAGAGTGTAGTCAACTGTTATTCGTATTCTCTAGGAAGCGTTTTACTTGGTCTAGGCTAGAAGTTGTAATAATGGGACCAGATTTTAGAATTTTTGGAGACAAACTAGAAAACAGACTAGAAACTTGATACTTCCGTTTTTTTTATTATTTGTCACAATCTATAGGTTTTTGAGTCAACTTAACCATTATATTTTATTAGTATTTCTTAATTTTTCAAACATTCATTTGATTGTTTAAAATAAGCCAGATTTACATTATGCAATATTTTCTTGCAGTTAACTAAACGGGAGGGAATTTTCAAAGTTCGATAACAATAAAATACTGGTGTACTTTACATTCACAATCAGTTTTCATCTTCTTAATCAGGAATCGCAAATGAAGGCAATAATTTTTGCTCTTACAAACAAAGAAGAACCAACCCCCTCAACTGTCGAGCTGTCAAAACAGAGCTATAGATACGAGTAATAAGGATAGAGGCAAGCTTTGATGCTGCCGCACCCCTTTTGGGGCTACTTGCATTTCCTACGATTTTTCCGCTATTTTACTAAGAAATATAAATATCATACCGAAGTTCCTTTTAAATTATTTTAGAATAGTTAAAAAATAAATAATAATCATATTAAGCCCGTATTGTCTCACGCACTCAACGTTTTGCACTCAACTTGATGCTGAGCCAATATGAACCCCTCATATAGGCGTCAAGTTCGTCCCGCCTGGGTCCTCCGCGATGCTTCAGGGACTCATGCTGTGGTGGTCTTAGCCCACAATGTATCCAACATACGGCAATCGTGTCCGGCTGAGTCCCATTTGGGCTTGGCTGCTTAAAAATAAAACAAACTGAAAAAAAGTGTCTCAAATTAAATAAAACTCTGGTCCCACTAAGGTTTCCAGACGCTAATTTGTTCTTAATTGACACCTGTTTTTTGTGTTCCACTGCGGAACCCTTTCTCTCTTTGGCTGAAGCCTTTTCTGGCGTGACTCGCTTTTTTAAAACAGAATTTAACTTTGATTTGAATTTTTTTTTTCTAAGCGGAACGAACGAGAAAGGGATACGAAGTGACTTTTTTTGTGAGTTCAAAATGTAAGGCAATTATTTTGCGCAGGTATTTGAAATGTTTCGATGGTTCTAGTTAACACCACATCACGCCTGTAAACCCTCAAAGGGGGTGTACTTACATATAGTACACCAATATCGGCGCCATTTCAGCAGTTTTGTCTAAGTCCCATGTAATAGATTGCATGCCTATGGTTATCAACCGGGCAAAAATCCAGACCCCGGCTGCTACTGAAAAAAATCTGATGAAAAAACCTAACAATTTGTCCGACCTAGGAATCGAACCCAGGACCTCGTACGCAGCAGTAGCACTTGCTACCATTACACCAACGAGGCAATTGTTCGAATGAAATCACAGTTTAAAACACAAAAATATCACCTTTTAAAAACACCTACCATTACCCAACTTGGAAATTTACACGACTGTTAAAAAAACGAGTTTTTTTTTTAAGCCTACTTCCCTTGCTCTTTTCCACTCCTCTCTGTCTTGAACTAGTGTGTATCAATCATATCTGTAAGCGTCAAGCTCGTTAAGTAATACATGTTTTTATGTTTATTTTAATTAAGTATCAAATAACTGTTCAAATACATTCACAAGATTAAACAGACAAGTTCTTTTGTCGCCACAGAAAGAATCACGCGCAAACAGCGACTAGGTATGTCTACAAACATTGCATCCTCTTCCTGGAACTAGTGAGTTTGTTCTCACAGTTACGTCACAGATTAGACATGTACAGAAGGTCAGCCAGAAACAACGAGAACGCGAAAATGCACGAGTGTCACCAATTTCGGGGTGACGATCACGTTACGGTCCCCAGTTTCAAGGACGAGGAACAAGATGAGTGTTCCTCATTGAAAAAAAGGAAGATTCATTGACCAGATTTTTGTACTGTATTTAGTAGGTCATACACACGAACGGGTCATTTTATTAATCATTATGTACAAATACTAAGGCCCCAGCCATAAAATCGAGAAGTTAAATTATGTTCCCTGCAAACAGAAATCTATGGAGTAATTTTCTTTCGTGTCTCATCTTAATAATGATTAGTACAACGACCTCTTAAAAGATTCTCAGTTACTTCAATTACACCTTGTATATTGATAGATGATAGATGTAGTTATTTGCAACTTGTAAATGGCTTGCTTGCTACATAGGTACTTCATATGTCGGCGTGCAGAAGTCACTAAACACACATAGCCTAACGTCGTTTGACATAATTTGATATCTCCGTACGCAGGCGTACACAGGGTGGGCAGGTCGACGCACATACTGCAACCATGAATTCAGAGTAGAAAATTGTCGTTCGTTATCAAAAAACAAAATCTGCTGTTTCATAGAGAGTGCAACCTACGCGGTCAAAATTTATGGAACAGCATTTGTTTTTAAATAACCGATAACTATATTTGTCGGGAATTTTCTCGCTCGTTGTTTGCAGCCGACCTTCTGCATCTAACTATATTGTGGGTCCGCCATACATGCAAGCCGCGTTAGACTTCTAATTAAAGGCTTTCAAAGTACGGCGAAGTGTCTACAATGGTCTCCGTGTCTTTATGTGTTGTACATTCATAAGTATTAATGGAGTGTGTAGAGTTTATAAACTCTACATACTCGTCTACCTAGGGATATCGTGTTACCCAGTAACTGGGTTGTGGAAATCAGATTGGACTCCGAGTAAAATACTGGGCTTCGGCTGCAACCGGTTAGACTAGAGCAATGGTGGCCCAGTGGTAACGGCCGCGGCTTACAAGTTGTAGGTCGTGGGTTCGAACTCAGACAGGCGCTTTACTTTGTGTAAATTACTTCATCACCACTACTCAAAAAACGGTGAAGGAAAACATCGTGAGGAAACCGGCATGTCCTAGAACCAAAGATTCGAAGACATGTGACATCTACCAACCCCTACTGGGCCCACGTGGTGGATCGCCCATTCCCTCTCACCGAGAGGAGGCCTGTGTCCCCGCAGTGGGAACATTATAGGCTGATTATACGGTTAGACTGGAAGGCGACCCCAAAATAGTTGGGAAAAGGTTAGGCAGATGATGAAAGTATATTCTGAGGAGAAATTCTCGTAATTTTAAGAACATTTACAGTCTGATCTCAGTCTCAATCTGTCAAAAATACCTCTAATTTCCCTACATTTTGACAAACTTTTGACATTTGTTTGTCACCGAGATAAAAAAAAAAAAAAAAAAAACTTTATTGTTCAGAAAAAGCAGTACAATATTTGAATAGCACTAGCCTTCACACTAGGATTCCCTGTGTCGTGAAGACTAGTCTCCTTCGATGATGAGAGATGAGACTGCGACTAGATTTTGAACGTTTTAAATTACGAAAATTGGCCTTCTGATTGAAACACATCAATTCAATCATATCATTTATTCATTCGTATTCGCCAGTACGAGCCAGTAATTTTACTGGTATCCATACCAAACCGGAAAACAGTAAAATATGTGTAATAGAAGTCATAATTCATCATGAAATTCAAAACCTTCTACCGTATACTTATGTTATAAACAGCACCATTAGTTCCTTGCTACTGTAGATTTAAATGGTGACCTGTAGGAAACCTCATTCCATATTAATTTAAATTATAATTGCGAATGTAACTCAGTCTGTTTGTTACCGTCACGCCTAAACTAGTGAACCGATCGTTATGTTTGAGATATAGGCTACTTTATTTATTTATTTATTTTATTTTCGAAAGGCTTACAGACTAATAACATTATAATAACAGTAATATATAACTAAATTGCTAATTACAAGCCTCCACAGATAAATACAAAAAATATTACTCCTTCATCGTCTAAGTAAGGGCTATTCCCCCCGTCCCCAGATAATTCCATTGGAGGAATAATTTTGAATTTTTGATAGTTCTTCCATACATAAATATTCAAACGTCAATTTCAATCCTCGAATTAAAGTTATCTAGCGATTGAGAAATCAGCCGTAAGTAACATTAATCATTCTCTCAAAGTTGTTTTTTCATCCAGGATATTTGTAATAATGTGCACACGCAGACCAAATCGCAGGCAAAGGCTATAAAATAAAAACCTACATGCATTCTACCTAGGTTTTTCCAAATTATGTTGGTGTCGGTTTCAAGTCTAACCGGATGCAGCTGAAAACCAGTTTTTTTTTTTTTTTAACGTTGCCCCACACTTGGAATTTCGCCTGTATCGTGGGTGCGTTCACAAACATTCAAACTCACATACACAAACAGCCAGACCCGGAACAACTACTTGTAGGTCATACAAATATTTCTTCCGTGCGGGAATCGAACCCGCGACACGCAGCGCAGCAGTCAATCGCTTAACCACTGCGCTAACCGTGCCGTCAAACCGTATTTAAATAGAGGGACTGCCTATCGGACCACCAAAACCCAGTTACTGGGTAACACGATACCCCTTTGGTAAGACTAATCGAGAGACTTTCGTCCTTTGACGACCCGTAACGACTGTCAAAGATCTACGAATGACAGCCGTAACCAACAGCTTAACGTGCTTTTTGATGCACGGGGTCTCGAAATGTAAAGATGGTCACCCATCCACGGACCGACCGTGGCAAGCGTAGCTTAACCTGATCGATCGACCCGTGCGGCTGTTATTGCTAAGCCATGAGCCCCTTAAATAAAAACCTACATACATATTACCTACGCAAAAATTACGCCATAACTCGTCAGCATAAAACACGAAACAGTTACTAATAAAAACTTAGGAGTTTAGCAGTAAAACGGAACAGGCCTAAATTGCTAAAAGAAAATGTCCGCTAAAAAGTTTGGAGTCCTAAACTTGTATTACCAAAAAGTTTGATAACCTTTGTGTAGCGTTCCTTTGTTATCTTGTAAATATCGTTCTTAAAACCACAAAGACCCTTTTTACAGCTAAACGTCTATTTATAATCTTCACTACGAAGCAAAATGAAAACCGGTATGGATTAGATTTCCTCATAAATTATTTTCCGTGTAAAATACGATGACGTCCATCTGATGGACAGCAATTTTCCTGGTCAAAAACAGCTGAAACATCACAGAGCATGCAGATGTTGTGTAGGCAACGTTCAAATTTTTTTTAGAAATTCACGCATGCCTGTTTTATTCGTCCATTCTACCACCTTCCTGAGTTTGAGCACCACTAAATAAGAGAAGTTAAAAGATAGAAAGGACTACCACACCGCAAAAAAAAAATACAGGGTTTAATTAAATTAGCTAGCGAAACTCTGCAGACGTGTTGTGTGTCGATATCAAATAAATTTCTTTTTGTTTTATCATGTTTAGATAACCCATTATGGCTGCAGAGTTTCGCTAGCTAATTTAATTTGACCCGGTAGTTAGAAATAAAATACATTTATTTCGCAAAGACTAAAAGACACACAATACACCAGATACATACATCAGATAAAAACAAATGAAAAACCACATAAAAAGTGTAAAGTCCGATTTAAGAAACTAGCAGGAAAGTGTGCCTCACGACGGCGCCAAAAAGGCCCAGTTCAGCAAAAATGCACGACAACTAGTGACGCTGGTTTTCAACTGGACCTGATGTGTGAGGTGGTGGATGTAAATCAGTTTGTCATGACATCATAGTAGTTGTGTACAGACCTACATATTTTGGTTTTTGTTCAAAACGCGTTTGCGTTCAATTTAACAATTTGCTAACTATGTAGTTTACTTATGTGTCCTTAGTATGTATTTACGTACCAACATGGTGTTTTGTACAACTATACGTCTGAGAGACGGACAGGACAATGGGTATACAAACTATGTGAGATTTATCACTGATAGCGGAATGATGTATCACATGGAGCACACAGGCTTGACATATGAGAACAACAATACTACGTATGATATGTGAGGGTGTGGTGATATGGGTGTACTGACATTGAGAGCGAAAGTGTGTTTGCTTTGACATGGTATGAGCTGGGTTGGAGTATGATTCTTATATGTACACTATGGTGTTTTGTGAAAAAGAAAATTGTATGAAACGTGCTGTGATATGAACTTTATCCTATCCTAGTTGCAACTGGTAAGGCCTCTTGTCTATCTATACATCATTTTGAAGGATATTGCCAATCCATTGCTTCATATATTTGAAAAATTAGTCTGCTTACAACGTAAATAGCACGATGAATGTTTTTAAACTGTCAAAATGAAAGCTATTGCTATTGTGAGTGTGTTACGCCGAAGAGTTTTTTTATTTTACAATTTTTATAAAAGAAATTGAATTAATATTGCATTTCGGTCGATTTTACCTTCTATCAAATACGTTAATATTTATAGACTAAGAATCGTTTGTTATTTATTCAATCTTTTCGCACCCAGAAAGGTACAAAGGCGGACTCAACCCGTTGAATGTCGTAATTACAGACACAATTATGAAGGCATTGTGTCTCGCGTAGATCTACGTTCCGACATATGAAGGGTTAATGCCTTAGGTATTCTCTACGAGTCAACCAAGGGTGGTGAAGATATTAGATGATAAGATGCTTTGGTTGAACTGAACAATGATAAAAAACTAGTAACTAATATAGGAGTCCTAACTTTAACCGATAGCGAGACACAATACCTAATAGAAAGTATTTTTAACCGACTTCAAAAAAGGGAGGCGTTATTTTGAAAGTTATTTTTCACTTTGTAACACTACAAAGTGAAAAATAACTTTAATTTCGGAAGTCGGTGGCGAAAAACGAAATACAAAAACCAAAGACACCGACTTCCGAAATTCACTTTGTAGTGTTTTTATGAAAGTCGGTTGTTTTTGACACCAACGTGCAATGCTTTATTAACATTCTACATAGTTTTACATGTGTTTTACATATGTTTTATATTTTTTATTTTGTTCTTGTTATTTTTATTTAACGTGCTTTTTGGTCGTATGTTAAGTTATGGATCTATGGTCTGATAATAAAGATTTATTATTATTATATGCTGATGTGAATATTGAATAACTAGAGCTATACATATGTATTATAAGTCAAATTTATTTTTCTTAATTTCGCTACGGATTTCTATGCGGTTTTCATCGTCATTTCGATTTTATTTCGGAAGGTTTAGGCGTAGAATACATTTAACGTACATAATAATATATTACAGCCGTTGGTCCCGGCTGTCATTCGTCGATCATTGGCAGTCGTCATGGGTCACCAGAAGCCCGAAAGTCTGACAACCAAGTCTTACTAAGCCGTATCGTATTACCCAGTAACTGGGCTGTGGAGGTCACATAGGCAGTCGCTACATGTAAAATAATGTTACTCAGCTTCATCCGTGTGAGTCTGGAAGCCGACCCCAATATAGGTAGGAAAAGGTTAGGCATAGATGATGAAACTTAGATATAGGTGTGCATACACTCGAGCGACTCGCGTCGACGACAGAGGCAACTTCAATAGTGTCGGCAGCTACCGTCGACAACAACAGCTCGTGTATTTGAGTCATCATCACCATCATCAGCCTATAGCAGTCCACTGCTGGACATAGGCCTGTCCTATTGTACGCCATTCAACTCGATTTCCGGCAACTCTCATCCAGCTGCTACCAGCCATCCTTCGAAGATCGTCGCTCCACCTAGCCTGAGGGCGTCCCCACCTTACGTTTACCGATTCGCGGTCTCCACTCAAGAACGTGTATATGTCGCAGGTTTTTCATAAAATTAGGTTTTTGATCAAAAACCCGGGTTTTTAATGAAAAACCGGAAGATGACACATTTTAAACTCAATTTCATCATAAACCTGTAACAATCCAGATTTTTAAACAAAATCCTGAACTAGTTTTGGTTTATGATCAATCTGAAAAACAAGCACGTGGTAAACGTTTCCTTATTACATTATTATTCTTTTTTTAATTTTGACTCAGTTTAACCGTATTTAATAGTTACAAAATTTCATTTTCGCGGTTTATCAAAATCAGATTAATATAGGTACGTCAAATTGAAATATTTCATTTCATAATTGGATTGAAGGAGGAGAATATTGATTGGACCATGGATGTAAAATTTTGATATTTTTTTTTTTGTTTTCTTTCTACTAAATTGCAAATAATGATGGATTGTTTTATTTATTTCATTTAAATTGATTTATTTGTCAAAAAAAAAAAAAAAGTAAACCCGTGATTTTGACAAGAACTTTATCATAAACCCAAAATAGTTCAGGTTTTTGATCAAAAATCTGGATTGTTACAGGATTATGATAAAATTGTTTAAAATGTGTCATCTTCCGGTTTTTCATCAAAAACCTAATTTTATGAAAAACCTGCGACATATACAGTATGTAACAAAAACCCTGTTGTTCCAAGTAGGGACGTTTTCAGAATCGATATCCGATGGTAATTACGTAAGTCAATCAAAAAAATATTGAAGAAAAAAAAATCAAAATAAATATTTTATAATAAATATTTGAAAAGTAACACTGATTGCTCACCCCTGCAAAGAGAAATAGGTAGCAACCGGTCGCTTTGTCGCTGCCCACCGCGCCGCACACTACCATACTACACTAAGGTCATGAACTCGTCACGTGTCGTTCACATCACTCAGCTGTTTGACTGATAGATAACACTTTGGGAACGTTAGTTTGAATTTTTCAAAAAGTTGGCTTATCAAGTTTGACGATTGATAATTACAATAAACACATAACCAGGCCTCCGTCACTCCATGTACTTGCACGTTATAATTACCTACCGCCCGGCCGAGCGGTCCGGGCCGTTTGCGGCCCAAATTCAGTGCTGTGGGATCGCGCCAAAGAGTATAATAATAATACGGGAATCGCGCGGTGTGAAGCAATCACAACTATACGTTTGAGTATTTAGGCACATTTTAGCATGCAGCGGTTGCTGACGAGACGGAGTAGGCTATTATAGCAGTAGGTAATTTTCTACTAAGTGAAGTATTTATTACGTAGTAACTATTTAGTCATTTGTGACATAACTAACACTTTAAAATTAATTTATTTACCCACAGAGCACGTACTTCCGTAGGGTCTTCTTCAAACATCACGAGGATTTCTTCCTCAATGTCATGGTCTCGAGTCCTCGGTTATCCTTCGTCAATACGATGTTGGTCTCGACCGTGCACAGACCCAATGTTGAACGTCCGTATGAGGAGACGTTGGGAAGTTACAATATTCCTCATTTGAATAAGACATTTTGGAAAAAACGCACACACAGAATTCACTCACAAAATCACAATAATTTGGTTCTTTTTCTAATGCTGTCAACGTACGATACATCCGTCCGGGAGTAAGTTGCGCGGGCGACTGAGGGACAGTGAGGGGGACAATCGGCTAGTGGCGGTCGTATAAAGGGAGTTTGTGCGTGCCGCCTGCTTTGTGTTTTGGCGCCAACCTGTCTAGCTATCGCGAATCAAAGGGGCCGCCGCCGGCGGCGGCAATCTTTATCGACCGTAGGCTAGATCCATTAGTACTTGTAAGTTCAGATGTTAAAAACATTTTGTAACAATGTATCGAATTTAAAAACTATCTGATTATGGACAATGTTCGGCCACCATTGTTTTTTTTTTTAATTATAACTTCAATAATGGTAAGCCTATAGCTATATATATACGCTCCTACAAGGAACAACAGGGTTTTTGTTACATACTGTATACACTCTGTCGCTCGTTTTTATGCACACTAATAAAAAAAAAACTCGATGTTCTGTCAAGTCGTAAAACCGTACGCTAGTAGCACAATAACGCAGTCCCACAAATTATTTGCCAACGAAACCTAAACTTGTGAACCCGAAGGTCACTAGACGAACGGGTAAGGAGTAAGTTTGTAGGCCCGGCTAATTACCGTGCCGCCGCGGGCGCCCTCTGTTGTGTCATAAAAGGAAACTTACGAACTAAGCTTACTATTATGTTCTGTGAGAACCTTTGGGTAACTAGTTTGAAGACGTGGTTCTGCTTGAAGAATTATTATTATTTTTGTTTGTAAACCTTTTTGGTGATGTTCCTTTGCCTCAATCAGTCGTGTCACACTACGCTTGCCGATCCGCGGTCTCCACTATAACTACGCTTCTATTATAATTAATCAAGAAAGAAAAAAAAAATCCCAAGAAACCCAAGAAAGAAAAAAAAAAAAAAATACAAACAAAAAAAAACAAAAAAAAAAAAAGAAAAAAAAGAGAAAAAAGAAGAGAAATTTTACAAACTTATAAATAATTTGTAAAATTTCTTGAGGAGTTATGTTACATTAAAATAATGATATGTACATGGGAAAAAATAAGCAAAAAATCATAGGGCATCAAAAAATTCGTCCGCATCGCTGTCAACAGGAACAGTGCCTAAGTTATGTTACTGATTACAGTCATTTTTAATAAAAGTAGGAAGATTTTCTAAACAAAATCAAAACGACCAGTCAGCCCATCAACGATAAAGCAATGATATTATCTGTATCTATATATATTCTCTTGTACATAAAAATCAATTGCCATGCGTTGGTCTCGCTAAAACTCTAAAATGGCTCGGCCGAATGTGATGAAACTTTGGTAAGTTGATGAGTGCGCGCCGGAGAGGGCTCCTAACAAAAAAAAATGCTTAGGAAGGCATTAGCTAGCTTGTTTTGAGACACGACACCCGTCTGGTCGTGGAACCTCCCTTTTCTATGGAGTATGAGTGAAATTTACACCCTGTTCCTCATACCCTATAGTACCGACCATCAAACTGAACAACTTCCTCCATGGGACCAACATCGTAATCGCGAAAAAGTATCCGCTGTCCCACATTAGGGTCGAGAAGGTGCCAGAGTTTTGTACCCTTAAAGGACATGGCTAAACCAGTGCCCTAAGCATGTATAGAAATTTTCCACTAGCTCGTAACATTCAAATATTCATTCATTAATTATTACGTGTTTATTATCCTCCTAGAACTTTCGTGAATTAGATCAAATAATTAAAAGTTTTTTACTTGTTTTCCCATGTTTTTGGTTTGGCAAGGAGAACATAAGATTTTGACCATACATTTCTGATACACGCTATATAATTGTGGCTGAGTAATATCAGGGCTTGTTGCTAAGTACTAACAGCTGCACGGGTCGATCGATCAGGTTAAGCTACGGTTGCCGCGGTTGGTCCGTGGATGGGTGACCATCTTTACATACCAACACGTTAAACCGCTGGTCCCGGCTGTGATTTGTGGATCTTTGACAGTCGTTACGTCGTCAGAAGCCCAAAATTCTGACTACCAGTCTTACAATGGGGTATCATATTACCCTTAACTGGGTTGTGGAGGTCAGACAGGTAGTCGCTCCATGTAAAATACTGGTATTCAGCTGCATCCGGTTACACTGGAAGCCGGACCCAACATAGTTGGGAAAAGGCTTGGCAGATGATGATGATGCTACTCGTATATAATGTCAACACAAAGAATAGAAAGCAAACTCCTGACTCCTAAGCATCAGCTCTTATTAAAACATTAATTCGAGTAGAATACAACAAGACATTAAACATTTAACCCTTCTGCTGCCATTGTGGATTTGTGTGAGTTAATATTGACACTTTCTGACTAGAACAATAAGGTTATTTCGCAAACTATTCGACTGCTCGCCTTTGTTACTCGCTCCTGAAATTACAATGATAAATACCGAATTCTTGATTTATCTTTATATTAATTTAGTAACGGTTGACGATAGAGATTTAGGGTTTGTGTATTTTAAGGCTGATTTTTCAATCGACAGATAATTTTTATTCATAGAATAAAATTAACATCTGACAGATTTTGTATGGAAGAATTGTCAAAATTCCAAAATAATTACTTGGATAAAATTATCTGGAGTGGGAAAAATCAGCCCTTAATTGAATAGTATTTAACTGGGGTATTGTTAACCGAGTTATTTTGAAATTAAAGCTAAAAAAATGAGTAACCGTAGTAAACTTTCCTGTGACTACCTCGTTGGTGTAGTAGTCCTGGGTTAGATTTCCAGGTCAGCTTGGAGTGAAAGTGTTATTGGATTTATCCATCTGGAATTTCTTAACGCTCGTTCCATCATAGACCTCATAGGGCTGCTTAAAAAATGAAAATTTAAAAAAGAAGTGTGGAGGTTGAATTTATGCCCAGTTGATGGTACTCGTAATCGGCACGCCCGCCCCCGTATTACATGGAACTTAAACATAACTGGTGAAATGTGGGTGTAATATAGGTAAAATTCTACCTAACCTTTCGGGGGAAACAAGGCATGATGTTTTGTTATGTAAACTTTAGTTCCTAATCCAAATGTAGTACTGTGTAGGTTGCTACGTGCCTACGCACTCGCTACGCTCGTAGAACGTGTGCTACGCCATAGCTACGGCGTAGCTCACATTGTATTTTAACAAGTAGAGATCGCTTTGAACGCCTTCGAACCGCAAGCCTTCAATTTGTTTTCAGATTAACCGCTTTTGAGGCATGTCCGTTCAAATGAGCAGTACGTTGAAACACTCAAACCACATCTGCTGTTCAGGTGACGTATTATAACGTTGTACCCGTCATGATTCCAGTGCGAGAGAGAGACGGAGCTATACATGACTGATAGCACCATCCCGTTTTCAAACTGGAATAATGATGGCATTAATACTTCATACTACGGCCCCAGGTGGCCACATTTTACATTAAAATACCTATTAGATTTTTTTAAACAATACAGTACCTAATATTAAAGAAGAAAAAGCAATACCAATGCCATTAATTTTGACAATTCAACAATATACATTGCGTTATTTACGTTGCCGTGCAGACGAAGAAGCAATAGACAAGATATTTTTTCAAAATCCTTGTGTTTGAAATTGAAAGAGTCTGTTATGCAAATGAGGTGCTCTTCTACTCCAAAGGGCAGATTTTGTGTTAATTAGTTTTGGGATAAAAAATTACCTTAAAACGCAAATCTACATATTTCCAACCGCTCCCGCTACAATCCACTCGTCCAATAAGGGCTTCTAGAATATTCTAGAACCCGTAGGAGAAACATACGACGTGCACCCTTCTGTTTGGCATTACCCGTGTGACGTCCGTCAACTGGGCACCGAAAAGGTTATATAATTTACGAAACTTTATCTTCGCGCTGAGCCCTATTGTTTTGATATATATTTCAGTTACTGGCAAAGCATTTACAGTACATACTGTGGCCTCCAAAAGTCAGTTGCATTTTCCCACTTCAGCTGTGATGCCACATAGTGATTTAAAATTTTAAAAAATATCAGATACTCCTTATTAATTATTTGATTATTTTTTATGATAATTCAAAGTTGAATTAGTTAATAAAAACGTTATTAGCTGTTCAAAAATTTGGATCACCAGAACTTTAAATCATAATGTGGTGTGTCAAAACTGAAGTAGAAAAATTTCAACTACCTTGTCACTTTCTTCAGCCAGTTGGCTGTCTCTGTACGGTGACGGTTCGGACTGTTTGTCAGTTTCACTTTCAGGGTGTGGTGATGATTCCTTGTCTTTTTTATGGGTTTCTGGCTTCGCTGGTGTTTGTATATAAAGAATAACTCCACCGCCACCATACAAATTACAGATGCAAATGTAGAAATTTGACATAGGGTGACACAAAGGGCGTTCTAATCGCTAAAAGCAAATGTTTGTGATTAGCAGCCGTTAGAGCACAATACATCCTTTGCAATTTCGTTTTCCCTACGTAGGTATACTGCTTTCACGCTATAGCAAAATGTCGGGTGTATGTGTCTATTAAAACCTATACTAAAAAACTTTTTTGCAAAAAAAAACAACCGACTTCTTGGCAAACAACGAAAATGCGAACCCAACGACACCGACTTCGGAAATTAAAGTTATTTTTCACTTTGCAGTGTCTTTTTTGGAAGTCGGTTGTTTTTTTTTTGCAAAAACGTTTTTATTTTTCACTTTTAAGTTGTAATTTTTGTTTAAAAACCAAACTATTGAACCGTTTTTGATGAAATTTCTATGGGACCATGCAATCTGAGAGTACAATTATCCTTACAAATAAAAAAGAATTTTGCAAATCGGCTTATAAATAACGGAGTTCTGAGGTACCTAACAAATACAAAAAAAAATACAGTCGAATTGAGAACCTCCTCCTTTTTTGAAATCGGTTAAAAATGACAGAAAGCGATTTAGTAAACGATCCTGAACAAACTACTTACATAATGTGCATTAATTCTGTTACACATTTGTAATTAAAATATTAATTTGATAGGTACATTTAACCACAACAGACGTGCTGAGTCTACTCTAGATTAAATATCAGGTAGTAAAGCAAATACGGCCAAAATGAACGTTCTCTCCAATTCAGGCCCGATTATTTCCTAGCCTGAAGGTAGAATAGCTAAAGTTGAATTTTGAGGCCTCTAGCTGGCTGTTTCGAAGCCGGGCTTTTAATTCGATAGTGCGATGATTATGCTCTTGGATATTCTCATGTATGATGGCTCCGGTGGGAGATGAACTTACTAGAGATAGGTATGTTCATTTGTAGTTTAAGTACTTGCAATAATTGCAAAATGGTCTGTTATTTTCTCCGTCTATCATCACTGCGCCTTGCCAGGTGTCCTTCCCAACTCCATTTCAATTCCATAACTCGTTTTCCGAAACCCTTCGATATCCAAAAATCTTCTTACGTCTGCGGATCTGGACGTTTGGGGCTTGGTCCATAAGCTTATGCCAAGCATGGAATGCTCCATGGTTCTGTGCTACTCTCACATGTACACAGCCTCCTGCGTGAGCGTCCATATCTCAGCACCGTACGTCAAAGTGAGCAGAATAAGCTGCAATACTGCTGACAATTTGCCTCATTTTCATTATCCTAGCCCGGCTGATAAAAACAGGTGCTATTACTAGAAAAATAAGGTATAATTGTAGCACTTAGTGGAGGAAAGTGTGTAGATCGCACATCGTTAAGTGCACGGGAAGACGGTCCGGAAATCTCTCGTTAAGGAAGTGTTCAGTACAGGAAAACTGCGCGCCGCTGTCACACCGGACTGTGGGAATAGGCCTTTAATTTTGCTGAGAACATTTTATGAGAATCAACTGCACTTGTAAGTTCGTACTTCACAATCTTGGATGCAATTTCAGGGGTTTTAAAATTACTACTTAGGTATGTATGGATACCTAACTATCAAAAATGTAACGTTCACTCACTGACAGACAATTGTAGACAGTGAAATGAATTCTTGTCGATGTCACCGTATGATTGTGAACACCGTTAGCTTATAATCTATCTAGCGAGATTGAAAACTGTGGATAAATTGTGATCTGTACCATACTGCTTACCATATAACGTATTAATTTTCGATTTTTTATAATCTATCCGTGTCAAACCGTCAAATTGTGAACGAACCTGCACTTACCGAAAGGGTTCACAATCTGTCCGTTTTTATCTCCCGTTAATTTGTGAACCGTCCCTGATTGGTCACTCTGGGCGGTAGCCGACTTGGTCGCAAACTAAACCAGGGCATCCCGACCAAATGGGTCAGGTTAGGTTAGAACTGTGATCAACTGCGCGCGAGCCAAGCGAGTGGATCGCACGGTGCCCCGGCAGTGGCCGGCGGGCACTAACTTCCAAGCTGGCCGCCGTTACTTGGCTATTTAGTATTAGCGCAAGGCGCCTTTCATCGCATGCAAGTTTGATACCAGTTTACAATTGGTCGGTTTGCCATGAATAGCTTATAACTTTATAAGCTATCGAAAAATAATGCGTTAAATTTTAAAGGTAGTTTTTCGATAGTTTTTAATCTCACGAGATAGATTATATTCTAACGATTTTCAAAATCATACGGCTTATGGTAGGTTCGACATATCCAGGATTTTTTTTGGTATAACCATCAATCAATATATATTACAACGCGTACTCATTTTGGTAAAATAAAACTGAACAAAATGCACTCGAACGAGGTACCTAATCGAAATGAACTTAGCGAACGGTCAATTGAGCTTAGTCATAACTCTTCGATCTAAGTATTATATAATATAATTATACTACCTACCAATTATTTATAAATCCATATTCAAACTACCCTCTCAAGTTTGAAAACTAAAACTTAGAAAATATTCAATTTAAACATATTAGGTTATTGGTTAGGAACAATTTGCTTTAAAAGAAACTATTAATTATAAATTATTTGAATTTTTGAAGAGACAAAAAGAAGCTACAAACATATTTTATCATTTAAAGCAAAGCAACGCCATCTAGTAACAACATAATTAAATTTTGATAGCTGTTAACTGGTTTTACGCTAGATGGCGTCATTTCTCGCTTCACACGATTTTGTTTCTGTACTGTCCATGGACTTTTGCAGCCCACTGTACATATTATATAACAGTTACACATTGGTCTAAATATAGCCGAACGCTCATCGCACATTAACCGAGAATCGAGTGGTTAGCCGAACTAAACAGTTTCGTGCTATTTTGGGATAAATCAATTAACAGTCTGTCTCTCATTCATCGTCCACGAGGCACTTATTATTATCTCCTTTATTTGCATGTAAACACATATAAGTTATATTTTTAAATATTAGAATATAGAAAGTATAAAAACATTTAAAAATATAAAAAATAGTAGCCCACCAGTATCGGGAACAGGGTCCAAGCTACCGGTGGTCAGGGCTCCAGAGAGAGGAACCTCCTGACGAGCCGTGTCCAGAAGTACCGCTTTCTGAATCAAGCCCTTGATCCAGCTGCCCAACGAGAGCCTCCTCAGGTGTTGGTCGAGGCTCTTGGCTATTAAGCCATTGGCTGTCACGACTATCGGCACAATGATCGCTGAGTCCACATCCCACATGTCGACAACCTCGCGAGCCAAGTCAAGATACTTGATTGGTTTATCTTTCTCGGCTTTCACGAGGGATGAAATTCATCATGCGGCACGGTTATGTCATTCAATCATAACAATCATTGCGCGCTGCTCTGATCGATCCATCACCACTATATCAGGCTTATTGGCAACAATAGATCTGTCAGTGATGATGGATCGATCCCAGTACAATGTGATATTACCATTTTCGAGAACTGGGTCGGGCACATACCTGTAGTACGGCACCTCCGATTCCACAAGATTGTATTTCAGAGCAAGTTGCTGATGGATTATCCTATTATTATTATTATGAGCCTGCGTTGTCCCACTGCAGGGCAAAGGCCTCCTCATTTCCACTTTTCTCGGTCTTCTGCGATGGTGGGCCAATCCTTTGAGAAGGAATCCAGCTCATTCCACCGTCTCTTTCTGGGCCGGCCGCTCGGTCGTTTCCTGCAATTTGGGATCCACTGAGTGATGGCTTTTGCATATTGCTGCTCCGACATGCGACAGATATGGCCAGCACCGTTCCACTTTAGCCCAGCAGCTGTGCGGCCAGCATACGCTTCTTGTGTTTTGGAACTAAGTAAAAAAGTCCTTAATGCGGTCCGTGAGTTTGACACCTAATACTTCGTTCCATAGCCCATCGGCAGACTCCAGGTGCGGACTTTTGACGCTTTGTAAGACACCATGTTTGCGCTCCATAGGTGAGGGTTGGAAGAATGCACACGTCCATGAGCTTTCGTTTTAGTGAAAGCGCGTTTTCTGTGCGTCGAGGGACTTCTTTGTCCTGTCTCGCCTGGAAGGATACTATTTGGCCGAGGTAAATATAATCATGGACATATTCAACCTGCACGCCCCCAATTTCTACGTCGCGTTCGGTGCTGTTCGTCATCAGCTTTGTTTTCGACATTTTCATCGTAAGTCCAACTTGAAGACTGGCGTGGCTCAGTTGTTCGAGCATTTGACCTAGCTAAGCTGCTGAGGAAGAAAAGAGGACAATGTCGTCGGCGAAACGTAGATTGGTCAATCAATCTCCTTCCCCGACGACAATACCGTTGTCCTGCCAGTTCGGATTTAATTTCTGGAGAACCTCTTCTAGCGTAGCTGCAAAGAGTTTGGGACACATCGGGTCGCCTTGCTTGACTCCTCGTGGAATTGGAAAGGATAGCCCAGTGGTATTTATGCGAATGGCTGCTGTACTATTACGATATATATTTTGTAACAGGTGTATATAAGTGGGTTCTATTTCGTGTTTTTTGAGTGCCGAGAATATGTTTTCGTGTGGTAGGCTATTGAAAGCCTTCGAGTAATCTACAAACGCCAGGTACAATGGTAGATTGAACTCTTGATGTTTTTCAATGACCATGAGGCATTTAAGTTAATCATAAACAAAATATCTTTATACTATACCTGCTTGGAAAGTACCTTATTACTTTTTCAAAATGAGGCAAAAAGTACGTCATTACTGTTGTACAAATCTGCGGGTCAAAAAAGTGTATGAAAATATGAAAATCCATTGTTATTGTAGTGTGTGTGTTTTTTTTTATTATCACTCGGAAGAAAATGCGATTCCCAACTCATGTGTATTAAGGCCCTCGGCAGAGCGTCGGGCCTCAAACTACTCCCTCGTTAGTAATCGGTCACTTTCTCCCCTCGGTGAACAATGTACTACTGTAGCGTGTCGATGGTAATCTATATATATAGAGTTTGAGTTCTGAGCATAGAATTTGGATACAAGTTTGGCACCTTTACTAGCGTCCATCGACTCCTGCAAAAGCAGGCAATAGCACCCTAATTTCATAACACACTATCAATCATAATCTGAATCATTTTGATATATTACTAATCCATTGCTTCATATGTTCGAAAAATTTGTCTGCTCAGCAACGTAAAACACGCAATGAATGTTGTTAACGAATGCCTATGAAAATAAACGCAACAATTAATTTAATTAATTTAGGCAAGTAAGAGACAATTAACAGTTTCATTAATAAAGGCTAGACCAGTAAAAGGTTTATAGTTATTGCTGTGTGTATACGAGGCTGAGTTCAAGTGGCAGTAAACTTGTCGCGAATTGACATGTTAGGCGTGGTACACACTTGTCTTCTTAAACATCATCATTATATTTTTTTTGCTGCTATTTCATGTTAACTCTTCTTTTATTTAGCGTGTCGATAGCAATCTCAATGGACTTGGCCCAGAATTCGGCTACTTCTTTATCGCCATCACCAGCGTCCTTCAGTTCCTGTAACGTGCAGCTGACAGGACACACAGGGCACGATATTAAGTGTCCCATCGTTTGTGGAACAGCACCACATTTACACTCCAAGGCGAAGTCGTCTATGAATCTCCAAGCAATCAGTCTATAACGTTCCCACTGCTGAAAGCCGACTCGAACATGGTTCTGCGAGGGTTACAGCCGAAAGTAGTTTATCGTCCCGCTCAAGCCGAATATGTATAGTAACTGCCGCGGGTTGGCTTTGTTCTTCAGCAAACACTGCTGAATCGGGTGTGCAAACCCGAACAAGTGTGTAGCTCCCCTTACGAGACAAGTGACATATTAAGACATTTCAGCGAAACCTCAGAAGGCCAATTCTCGTAATTTAAAACGTTCAAAATCTTGTCGCAGTCTCATCTCGGCGACAAATAATTGGCAAAAATGTGGGGAAGTTAGAGGTATTTTTGACAGACTGAGACTGAGATCAGACTGTGAACGTTGTTAAAATTACGAGAATTGTCCCTGTGGTTTTGTGTTGCAGATGTCCTAAAGAGGCGGTCACCGAGCTGTCACCCAGCGGTCCAATGGTGGTTTGCCGCCCAATGCAATAAAAAAGGTTCTAATTCTGTTGTTTTTATTTGTGAATACCATCGAGGCATATTTACGTTTGTCTAGCCTCGAGGTTATTCCCTTGGATTTATGTAATATATGTGAAAGTGTTTCTTTTATACACTTAGCATAAATAATACAACCGTTAGATTGTTCTAATACAATTGTGTTGTGTTTTTTTTTTATGTGGGAGACATTTGCGCGCAAACTGAAAGCATGAATTCAGCACATGATTCTAGACCCACATGCGTAGATTTTTTTACATCCTGACATCCTTATGTCTGGGCACAAAAGTGGAAGATCAAACTGAATGAGTCAAAATCAATTCATATTGACTTCACTAACAAACATTGCGATTACCACCCAATCAATATAAACGGCATGCAAGTGCCTTATGCTAACACTGCCAAATACCTTGGCGTAACTCTTGACGCCAAACTGCGTTGGAAATCTCACTTCAAAAAGAAAAGACAGGAACTCGACATACGTTATAAAAGTATGTATTGGTTACTCGAGAAGAAATCCTGCCTATCAATACATAATAAAATCATATTATACAAGCATATTCTTATGCCAAATTGGACATATGGCATCTAACTTTGGGGCTGTACTAAACGAAGTAACGTTAAAATAATCCAACAATTCCAAAATAAAGTACTCAGGGATGCTGTAAATGCTCCATGGTATATTAGAAATGACGACCTCCACCGTGACCTTAAAATGGAAAGCCCACGAACACAGATTTCACCGACATATGAATTTCGAGGCAGTTCAGCTGCTAGACAACACGGACATAGTGCGTAGGCTAAAGAGAACTAAACCATTTGAGTTAGTGTAGTATTTATATAGTGAATGAACAATAGTGCGGTGCTAATGGTGCTATACATGTAACCCATGAACAAAGTGTTTTATCAATTATCAGACCCTAAGAAAGTGCTACGAAACTGTGTAAAAGTGCAAATTGACACTATTCTTAGTTATAACATAATCTATCTCGTAAAATGGTAAGTTACAGTTAAATTGCTTATAAGTCTATTAGGCTAGATTGTTATCAATTACTAAGAACTTTTTAGTTCTTATTAATCAAGAAAAAACAAATCCTGACATTCTGCACAACATATTGTGCTGCCATTACCATTTACATTTTAACCACTGCAATATACTGTCTGTATACTCTCTGTGCAGGCTCTTAAATAAAACAAACGCACCTTACCCACCTTCGCAATTAGTCACTTTGAAGCCACAATTTTAGCAATTCTTCCTAAGAATTCCTAACGAGAACACTCCGTATATTCTCCACACGGAATCTCAAAGGACTAAAGCAAAACCCCCTGTTTTTGTAGTCACGTTTGTAGCTTTGACAACTGACATGAGGAAAGGCTGATTTTCAGCGAACACTAAACCAATTTTAATCCGTGCAGCAGTGTTCTTCAGTACGAGAAACACGAAATATTTTTGCGTATAGTAGAGAACCACCTGATACAATATACACACCGCTAAATTTTGATCGTTTTAATCCTTGAAGGGGTCATGGGGGGTACTATGCGTCCAACCCTGAAATCGTGAAAAAAAATCAGTTGATCCATACATTATGTCTAGTTATGCGAACGTAAATCCATGCATCAACTGTTTTTTTTTTTTTATTGCTAGGACACAGGCCTACTGTCTGTGAAAGGGAATGTCAAAAACTGGTCAAAATGTAGGGAAATTTGACGTATTTTTGACAGATTGAGACGGAGATCGGAGGGGCAATTCACGTAATTTTAAGAACGTTCACAGTCTGATCTCAGTCTCAATCTGTCAACCCTACATTTTGACAAGTTTTTGACATTTGTTTGTCGCCGAGATGACACTGCGACTAGATTTTGAACGTTTTAAATTACGAGAATTGACCTTCAGACTGTGAACATTCTTACATTTACCAGAATTGCCCCTGTGATATTTGAACATGCATAGGCACTTATTATAAGCATAGAGAAAGAAACGAAGCAATAGGAGTATGTATGTTAGCATTGTATCATGTGGCGTTCTGTAGTTTCTGCCTGCCCCCATGGGATAAGGGTATGAGTTTATGTAAGTATGTATGTATTGATAGAAACCACGTTTGTACCTACTAAAGGAAAACGTTTGATGCCTTGTCATTTGTCCCTGAACAGTTACTACCCCTTATTGGATCACTAAATCACGTCTCGGGAATCAAACTCCGAACCCCATATCACTAAGAATTCGACAAGCTTTCGAACCGAAAATCGACACCTTAAATCAATTAATCAATCATAAAGATAAGGGTGCATTAAAATATTCTCTAGGAAGAGACTAAAGTACGTACTGATTTGTATTAAAATATATTAAAAAACGTCCAGCGCATCCTGTGTATCCAGCACCTCAATAGCGAAATACATTTGATTTTAAAAGAAATTACTAATCCATTGCTTCATATGTACAGTCACGAGCACCAATATGTCAACACTTGGCAACTTTCAATTGCGATTTTTTCGTGAAATAACGAATGCAACGTTGAAGTACTACACATTACATAAACCTAAGGCTTCGAAAATGCTATGTTCGTAACAACATAAAATTTCATTAAAAAATAAAGGAGTAAATCGCTTTTGAATAAAGCCGAGTGTATACATACTTTTGGTCGTGACTGTACGAAACCTTTCTCTGCTTGAAAGTATAAACAACGCAATGAATATTGTTTAACTGTCAAAATGCACTGCACTACCAAGTGAGTTACGCAAATATTCTACAGGTCCTACTGACCTAGCTGGCATTTGTTTCCACCGCAAGAACCGTTCTAGTAAACCTCTTGCCGACACGAGAAATTGAACACGCCATTCGTCGTTTGTCTGTAGCAACAAAACATCACTACAGACAAGCGACAAATGCCCTCAGACACACAATAAGTCCAGTGTCCTAGGCTCCTAGGCCCGGTATAAATCCGTGAGAATTCGCCACAAACCGTATCGGTTACTAACGATTGTCGTACAGGAGAATGGCTGTAAATCGCTTCCTAGGAGTTGTTGCCTCCACATTTTGCGACATGACTAATGGCTTGTGGAAGCTGTTTTATTTTATTTTAAAGTGGGTTATGGATATTTCTAGCTTTGGTTTTTCTTTGTTTACTAGAACTGAGATTCTTTAAGTGCACTTAATTTTTTTGGTTTGTTAGTAATCACGCAAATCGTTCGTTGAGAAAAGCTCATGTCCAGATTTCAGTGAGCTAAGTACATTGTGAGAACTGTTTTTATAGCAGACTGTTACATAGTTTATTGATATTTAATAAATATTATACAGGGTGGCAGGGACATCGACGCGCAAACTGTAACGCGCAAACTGTAATTGAGCACATGAGTTTAGAACCCATAGCGTCGAAATTTTTCGTCGGTTATTAAAAAAAAAAATTGCTGTTCAATAACCGACGAAAAATTTCGACGCTATGGGGTCTAGGCTCATGTGCTGAATCCATGGTTACAGTTTGCGCGTCGATGTCCCTGCCACACTGTATAGAGGTGTGAGTTTGTACGTAGGGATAATCTTTGGAACTGCGGATCTGATCCACAAAGATCTTTCAATGATAGACAGCTATGCTATTGCCGAGGAATAGTTTAAATTGTATAAAATGATACGATATCACAATGATATCTAACTTTTTAGGAGTAATACTTTTACTTTATAGAGTATAATAAAGAGTCCATAATTTTTTTCATTTCTGCCGCTACAGCATTTTTGTTTTCTGTAGTCAGCATTGCTGTTTTCGTCACTAGTAGCTATGGTTAACTTAAATTGGACCGTGGAGCTCCTGCGTACACTCTCCGCACTACATTCAATAGAAGACAGACAGGCAAGCAACATTACGCGAGCGATTTTCAGTTCGTTGCCGTGAAATTACATTTTTCAGTGTCAGACGCGCCGGCCGCAAATTATTTTCCACGCAGATTTTATAGACATACTTTTA
The DNA here is from genome assembly GCA_949629185.1 of Apamea crenata. Lineage (NCBI taxonomy): Eukaryota > Metazoa > Arthropoda > Insecta > Lepidoptera > Noctuidae > Apamea > Apamea crenata. Next base: position 9,903,888 of record OX451373.1, read on the forward strand.
CTTTACGTAGTTTTAACGAGGTCTTATGGGTTTTAAACTATGTGTGTAAATTGGGTTTATCCTTACCCACCCATCCTCATCAGGCTAACTTGTGAACCCTTTTGTCTAAAATTTTTGAAAGTTCATTAGAGCGAAGACGTGTTTTGACCAAAAATTACGTTTACAGTAAAAAAAAAAGGTCCATCGATTTTTTGAGTGGACATCACATCACATCACAGCTTTCCCGCGGCTTTGCCCACATGGAGGTCGGAAATCTTCCCACGAGAACGTACGTAACGTTGGGATAAAAAGGATCCCATGTCCTAACTCAGTCTACCTATGTATGTGCCAAATTTCATCTAGATCTGTTCAGACGTTTTAGCGTAAAAGCATAACAAACAAACACTTTCGCATTTTTCATAGTTAGGACTAGCTACGTCCCGAGGTTTCACCCCCATAAGTTTCGATCTCGTGGGAATTTCGAGATCCAATATTAATCCTGGTTATAAACCATCTGTCTGCCAAATTTCATCCATATCCGTTCAGTAGTTTTAGCGTGAAAGAGTAACAAACATCCATCCATAAAAACTTTCACGTATATAATATTAGTATACTTAATTAATATATAATATTAATATAGGATTACTTTCTATGGGTACCTACTTACTTGAATTCAGTAGATTTTTTTCTAAAACTCTTGTTAAAGGTTAAACATATTTGTATTCTATCTCTATAACATTTTTTTCGTATAATAATATTATGCGGGTGTTAGATATTTCATTTTGATATAACTATATTGTTTGTTGGATAATGGCTTCCGTCACATTTTAGAAGTACCTAATTTGACTAGATATTGTGTTTACAAAAATCAACAGTCTTAACTTGTAAAAAAACACTTAAATGTTATTACTATAACTGATTAAGTAATATTTGATTATATTTGTAGTATATCCTAGATTTTATAGTGCTATTTTTATATAATAGGTTGTTTCAAATGATTAACACGATACTGTCGGTCGATGTTGATATACTTTTTGATGTCTAAGAATTAAGAACCAACTGTTATTAAATTGATTAATTACGTTATAATGTTTTAAAACTGTTTCACTACATAAGATTTGTTTATTATTATCTGTGTTAGAAGATATTAAGCCAAAATATATGATGATCTGTGATTGGTTCAAAATGGCGGTAGATGTTTTTACGTAAAAGACGTTGGTAGTGTATAAAAAGGATTGTAACGACGTTATCGAGGCAGTTGCTTGGTAGATGTTCAGTTTGTTAGTTCTAGTGCTGTTGTTATGTGGAATAGATCGACCAGATGTTACGTAAGTTATGTAATTTGATATTATTATATTGCTTATGACTATGTTGTTGTGTAAAATCATGTTATGGCCAATATTCCTAGCTATTGTTAGTATGTTGCTATTATTTTGAGTTCTCTTGGACTAAGTGCTGTTGTCATGTGGAATAGATCGACCAGATGTTACGTAAGTTATGTAATTTGATATTATACCCTAATTATTGCTTATGACTATTTGGTTATGTAAAATCATGTTATGGCCAATATTCCTAGCTATTGTTATACCCCTTTATTCATAAACGTTGCTTAAGGTTGAGCAGTGATTAGCGACTGTTTAACCATACATTTTTGACGTTTAAGCGTTGCTTAGCTTTGGTCATCGTTTATGAATAAACCCCATTATGTTGCTATTATTATGAGTTCTCTTGGACTGTAGTCCAAGAGATAGAATTAATTGTTTTTAAAGATAACGATAATTTATAACAACGTAAGAAAGATATTGATAGAATACTTTTATACTGTTTCCACGGAGTTTCTTGTCCTTCTTCTCCGTGATGACCTAGATTTACGAACGGACGACTAGCTTTCTGATTTATTACTGACAAGCCTAAATTTCAATAAATGTTTAGCCTTGTCTGTCTGTGCTTTACTTCATAAAACCCTTTCCCTACAAACCATATTCAATAATAACCTTCATACACGGTAAATAACTAACTAGTACCCATGCTGATATTTAAAGCTTGTTATTTGGGTAATATATAGGTACATATACTTCTAGAATATATACTGAATAATCTCACAGGTACATATACTTCTAGAATATATACTGAATAATCTCACACGGGCATAATATTATATTGCCGAAAGTACTAGACCACCATGTTTTTATATCACAGTAAAATATTTTTTGTAACATTCCCCTATAAATAAACATGTAAACCTATGTTTTATTCTTTTTATATGAGGTTAGGTTAAGTACTATTTTCTTTATTGTAGAAACTATAAAAGGGTATAATCGTAAGTTTCTATTTTGATTTTATTATAAATGTCTTTGCTTAAGCATTATTTTTATGTTTTTAGTAAATCATATTATATTGTTTATGAATTAAACATGAACTTACGAGTATAATTCTATTAGAAGAATAAAGAAATATCACATTAAATGTGTATGTATATGTTACAGCCAAGAGTCGGTCAAAAGTACTTTTAATTGAAAAAATCAGATAAGAGTAATTTTGACTGAACACGTTGGTCAAAAGTAGTTTTGTCTGATAATCTGTAGTTAATAGTGATTTTAACTGACAATATGTGGTTACAAGAGATTTTGGCTAAAGCTCTTAGTCAAAACTAGTTTTAACCACTATTATATCAATATATCAATCAAAGATTTTTTTTTTCTAATTTATAAATCACAAAATCACTTTTAACCAGTTAGTAGGATGTAATAAAAGATTTTATGTTGTTTGTTTATTACGCTTACTAAAAAAACAAGATGGCGGCGTTAGTTCCAATTTTAGCCACCCGCCAAAAGAACCTGGTACCGTTATAACAATTTTAAAATCAGAAAACTATACCACAGAAAAATAATCTAAAATACAATCAACACAACAAAGAAGTTTAAACTGTATTTTTCTCACCAGAAAGAAATTAAACCGTTACCACCTGTATAAGATATCAGGAACACATTAAAAGGTTCATAGTTTCCTATTTTTATTCGGAGGAGTGAGGAGGAACAGGTCGGGAGAGCGGGGGAAAGCGGGGGAATCGCGGGGAATTGCACCTAACTGTTCAATTAACAAAGAAATTGATGGTCGGGATGTTTGTTCCGTATTTTATTTTAACTGTCCAAGTTTACGCGTAATTTGAGACAATTGGATCTTTTATTTCGTGTTCTTTTAGATGTTTTAATGTGTTCTGGTTCTGTTATGGTTGTTATAGTGATTATTAATGTGATGATTAAATGCAAACATGTCCAATACTCGAGAGGAGGCCTCTTCTCACCGAAAGGAGGCCTGTGTAACGCATTGTGTCTCTTTATTCATCATCCACAGCCCCACTTCACCCACTGCTGAGCCTAGGGCCTCTGTTTTCTGCCAGCGGGGTAATTGCGTAACGTACTAACAGGAGCAATGGTTTCCGTGTTTTATTTTCATTTTCTTTCAGTTCAACAATATTCATTGCGTTATTTACGTTGTTGAGTAGTATTTTCCGAACATATATTATGAAGCAATGGATTAGCAATATCCTTCAACATTATCCAGATTGTGATTAATCGTGGATTTTTTTTCCGACCTCCACGCTGGCAAAAGCTAGTACATTATATACCGCTGTCATAAGGCCGAGTGCTGCAAAGGTACGCTTTCCTTCCAGAGTACATAGCACAAATATAATATTATTCCACCCGACACAGTCATTAAAATATGTCGCGTCCACTACAGTGTAAGTGTAGAGAGCGACTTTCCACTTGAAAAGCGTTGCACTCCGTTTTCAATTGCCGCCAGTGCTTTCTTCGGCGAAGTTGTACGACTGCTCTCCGGCGCATTTAGATTTCATGAGGATGATTATTTTGCCTGTGAATACACGGCTTTACTGTTGGAGGCGGATTCAGATTTTCGTTACCTTCAAGAAGATAACTGTATGTACTAAAAAATGGTCAATCATAATAAAATTTGTGTATGTACACACGAGCGACTCGCGTCAACGACAGAGGCAACTGGAACCCTCGGCTCAAATACACGAGCGGCAAGTTGTCGACGGCAGCCGCCGACACGCGTTGGCGACAGCCGTCGACGCCAGTCGACGGTTGCAGTGTCCTCTGTCGTTGACGTGAGTCGCTCGTGTCTATGAGCACTTACTCATATCGTCTTGAAAGCACTGGCGTTGTGAATATGTATTGAGTTAATACTTACAGCATAGCATATCGAATGAGGCATTGAAAGTTGTTTATTTATACAATTAAAACCTTCTAGTTTACCTACTAAGCTACATACAGCTGAGTAGACAATATATCTACAGTTCATCATTTATGGGAGCACACTATATAAACAAAACACTAGCTATAATAAATCCTACTAAAATAATTCTAACATTAAATACCTACACGTGTCTATTTGTATAGGTAGGTAGTTTACCTGATTAAAACTTCTCAATCCTGTTTACTATACCCATAAAACGCTTCAAGGATCAGAAAAGTTTCCCAGGGTAGTTAAATTTAATATAGCATGATAAACCACTGATTAAAATTTTAACGCCTGCCAGAAAACTTACTGCAATAAATTGAAAAAGAACAACTTAAGTATAAAGCGATTATAAATCTTCTTCTAAATGTGATTTAGAGAGATAAAATAAATTGAGAAAAAGGCTATCATTACAGAGAGTACTGAGTTTTTAAAATGAAGCCGCAAATGGTCCTTATTTATCTATTACTAGTTTCTGCCTGCGGCATCGCCCGCATGGATGTTGGAAAATTAGTCTATGCCCTTCCCCAGGATCCCATCTATCTCCTTGCCGTTCAGAGGTTTAGGCGTTAAAAGGTAACATATAGACAGACAGACAGAGTTACTTTCGAATTTACAGCTAGTTTCGAATTTACAATATTTGTATGGAAATTAAGTAATTAAATTATTCTTACTAACCTACTTATCTGTACTAAAGTTCGCTTATTAAACCCAGATACTAATCTCTTCATCATAAGTCTTTGTGTTTGCGTTTTTTAGTATAGAAATTTGACATTACACCTGTCAAATTAATGTCTGGGTTTAAAAAACGAACTTTAAAAACTTTTAAACAGGGTTGCCATTTCAATGAATCCCGCTGCCTGTTTTTCGCTTCTCTCCAACAATATCCATAACTTAAATCATATGACAGCACTCTACAATAAACTGGAATAAATTTCTAGCAACACAGCCGCAATAAAGTGTACACAGTGACCGAAACCCAGTTACAACAAAGTTAGCCAAATGTCCGCAGACCACTTCGAACGCATCCGAAAGAAATATGCCGTATTTCTTCCTTGGCACGATGCCAACCACACACTTCTTGGGTTTATTTTGAGTATACCGCTTTCAGTTGACGGCGCTAACCTCATCGATTGAATTTACACGAATTTGTTCTAACTCCAACAAATACCTATGTTTATAAGACCTGCAGTTTCAACAAAAGTGGTTCGTGGTAGTGAAACTCCAAGTTCGGAAGCTGTAATGAACGCTAATGTCCCAAGTTCTGGAAACCAGGAATTTGTTTGATCACAATGTACGTATACTCGTGTGTTTTACTCCAACATGACCCAGATTATTGATAGAATTTGATAATGAAGAAACTTATATTAATTTAGTAAGAGAATATGAGTTTGAAATGACTTCCATGTTATTAGGAGTTAATAAAGCTTTGTGAACAATGTCTGAAGATTGTTTTCAATTAGATAGTTCGCGAGTTTTATTTTATGTCTGTGATTTTGTAAAATTATGAGATTATGCTTTACCAATACTTACATAACTAATCAAGCAATATTTATTGTTAAGAGTAAGGGAAATCCAAAGGATGGATATTATGATTTTATCAAGCTATGTAGGTACAGATGAACCTACGAGTACCTATATAAAGTCTATTGAAATCCAAATGCTTGTTTCCAATTGGTGTTTCTTCCATTTAAACGAATATCAACTTTATGTAAATGTAAATTGGGTTAATTTCAGGATGACTAGTACTATAGAAAAGTTATTAAAATGTTTGACGTGTTAGTAGAAACTGAACTTTATGTTTAGGTATTAAAGTGTTTTTTTTTCAAAAACACATATGTGTTTACATGTTCGGAAACTATTATAGTAAACGAATTATCCATACCTATGTATGTACTCGTATGTTCATCTGTTCCCTCATAATCTTAACTTGTATTTTGACAATCGAGGTATCGCTTGAAGCGTCATGTTGTTCCATGGGTCCTAAATTACATGGCTTAGTAATGACATGTGACTCCGGCTATTATTACAATCAAAAAAGTCAACATGCATGTCTTTTTTAACCATTTAAGTTTTTAACTTTTATTTCGTTTTCAGGTTTATTTATTTTATACTGCTGTTAGCATCAGCTTGGTTTGTACAAGGACAGCCAGGTAGATGCGACCAACAGCCGCCGCAAGCTACCGTGATGGAGCCTTCTAAAAATAATGGCATTTATCGATTAGATATACAAAATCCCTCTTTAAATTCAAACTTCTACACGCCAGACCAAACATATGTTTGTAAGTATTTTTTATATCCTTGTTAGGTGTCTGAATGGATTCAAATCTCACTGATGTTCTTTATAGTAAAAATTTAAGCAGATTTAAACCTTAAACTGATAGTAAATTATGACCATAAAGCCAAAATGGAGCAGAAAGCACCGGCAAACACACACCTTACATTTTTATGAGCAGTATTCGTCTATTAACACTGTTGCCATAACTAATTGGTCAGGCGCAAGGTTCGGCAACGAACACAATGTGGAGACATTAATAGGACAATGAATGAAGATACTGGCAATACTAATGCATAAAAGCATTGTGGAAATATCAAACCAAATAAATTGTAGTGATGAGCCGACTAAGGGTTTTGCCGACTAGCTATACTGACTAAACTATTGGGTATATTTGATTGAATTTTCGTAATTTCGTCTGCAGACTGGGAACGCCATTAGATATACGCAGTTTTTATTGTCGTATTGTCGTCTCCACCGTGGCTCGGAAAGCACGTTAAGCCGTTGTTCCCGGCTGTCATTCGTGGATCTTTGACAGTCGTTACGCGTCGTCAGTCGCCTGAAAGTTTGACAACCAGTCTTACCAAGGGGTTTGGTATTACCCAGTAACCGGGTTGTGGAGGTCAGCTAAGCAGTCGCTCCATGTAAAATACTGGTACTCAGCTGCATCCGGTTAGACTGGAAACCGACCCCAACATAGCTGGGAAAAGGCTAGAAGATGATGCCGTCTCCACCTTGTTTATGCTACAGCTTATTTTCTAAATTTTTCATAGTGACTATACACACGACGATTCCTGATAAGCCGTTTCGTTGGTTCATGATAACTGCTGAAGATCCAGATGTGGACAATAATGTTTTCGAGTTTAGTCATAAAAATATTGACGTTGGTACTTTGAAGACATTAGACCAAGACAAGTCGCGGTACAGTGAGAGATGTTCCAGCTCTGTGGAAAATGCTGATAACTCTGATAAGACCAGCGTAGAGGTACGTATACTCTTTATTAAAGTACCCGACCATTATAGCATGTTTATGTCACGAAGCGAGGCGCACTTTACTCGTGGTAACCAAGTGTACAAACACGCTGTGAATGTGTGTGTAAGAGCAGTAGCTTTTGGTACCGTCCGAGACAATGGCGAGTCAGAAATGTAATGTGTGTGAGGGTGTGTGTGTGTTTGAAGTGCTGACGTTACTTGTCTTCACGCACACATTTACAACGTGTTTGTACACTTGGTTACCACAAGTAAAGTGCGCGTCGCTTCGTGAGTTAATAAAACTGTAATATGGCACAAGCAACCAGCTTCAGAAAGAGGATGTCTGTGTCTTTACAGCCAGGCGCTGTACTTACTCAGTTTATTTAATACTTTGTCTCTCCGTTGTGTTATCTACTTTATAAAAATCTTAAATTTACTCACAAATAGATAATGCACGCTAAACCGCTAGGTGGCTTCAAATGTAGCTCAAAAGTTCCTTAAATAACGCTGGTGAGCACTGAGGAAGGATTTTTGAATACTCAGCCCCATACAGAGATATACCTCTACACCCAAATCACAACCCAATTACTTAATTTTACACCCTGTTCCTTATGAGGTCAATGATGAAATTCTTCATCCTCCATAGAAAAGTGAGGGTCCTCCAACCAGTTGAGTGCTGTGTCTGGTGGGAAACTGCCCGAAGGATGATGTCGGGATGTAATGTATATGCTGGTTGAGCGGATAAGTTGGCTTGTAGGATGCAGGATTTTGACGTCACGCGTCAGTGTGATGCATCGCAGATGCCACCACACCCTAAGGCTGGATTTAGTGCTCGACCGACGGTCAGCGCTGAAATCGGTCGAACGTAGCTAAGTATATCAATTAAACCTTATGGACAACTACAGTGCAGCGCTGATCAATCGCTACGCGCGTACCTACAGCTACATCGCCTTGACGAGGACCGTCGAGTGTATTTCGGTCGACTGACGCCCTATGTCGGTAAATGCAGGTATTCAGGCTTTTAGTGCGATGCTGACTGCGCGACCGACCATACGTGCGATCGCAATTTCTCTTGTGACCTCTCTAGTGAGTACTCACTTTGCCGTCAGCTAAGCACTAAACGCTGGGTCACGACCGATAATCAGCCGTACCGTACGCGCTCACCGTCTGTCGAGCACTAAATTCAACCTAGGTGTTGAAATATTGTATAAAACTTCGTCATTTTTACCGATAGGAAACCCCATCCACACCGCTTGTAGTTTAATAAATTCAAAACTACCTTTCCAACTCCACCAGATCCATTGGGTGTCTCCAAAGCAGAGTACTAAGAACCAGACAGTTCGGATCCGCGCCATGGTGGCGGAGAACGATGAGACATGGTATACAGGAGACAATCTGACCGTGGTGCTTCAAAAGAACACAGAAAGAGCACTGGATAGTCCACCTTTCCCGGCATTATCGTACTGCAATCTCTGCAGCGAAGCGAGGTATGAGGTAAGCAAGACAGTCTAAAACGAGGCTGCTCAACAGGCCTCGAGGCCGCCATGTGGCCACCAACGCATTTGAATTGGCCCGCAAAAGCTGCTGTTGCTGCAGCTGGCGATGGGCTTTTTAGTACAGATTTCAGGATTTCAAACCAGCGGAGTATTTGCGTAGCACACTAACAGTAGTGATGGGTTTCATTTTGACAGTTCAACAACATTCATTGCGTTATTTACGTTGTTGAGCAGACAATATTTTCGAACATATGAAGTAATGGATTAGCAATATCCTACAAAATTATTCAGATTGTGATTGATAGGCAACGCTAAACCAACCTAACCAGCAACCTAATTGCGTGTACGCAATTAGGTTGCTGGTTTAAAAAGTATTTTGCTTCTTACTAACGCATTCTCAATTAGCCAACAGTAAAACATATATTCCTCAGATTTATCGCCAAATATCAAAAAGGTATCAGTGAAGTTTTTGTTTAGATTATTCAGACCCTCATGGTCTGAATAATCTCAAAATCTGAATAATCTAACTGTTTGATATTTGGCGATAAATCTGTAAGTTTTGTTCAATTTTAATAGCTCACGCTCACAAGCAAAATTATGTATACACTCGGCTTTATTCAAAAGCGATTTACTATTTCACGAAAAAATAGCAATTAAAAGTTGCCAAGTGTTGACATATTGGTGCTCGTGACTGTACTATAAGTGTAGGCAAGTTTTATTTACTACATGGCCCGCCGGTTGACTTAGAGAACTATGGTGGCCCAGTGGTAACGGGCGTGACTTACGAGTTGTAGGTAGGTCGTGGGTTCGAACCCAAGCAGGCACTTTCCTCTGTGGAAATGGTTTCATCACCACTGCTCTCAAAACAGTGAAGGAAAACATCGTGAGGAAACCGGCATGTCCTAGAACCAAAAACTCGAAGACATTTGACCACTAACCCGCATTGTGCCCGCGTAGTGGATTACGGCCCATTCCCTCTTAAAGAGAGGAGGCCTTTGTCCCAGCAGAAGGATCATTATATCGAAGAATCGAAATCAAAACTAAAGCCCACATTCAAAACTATTGGGTAGCTTTAGTCTAAAACAATAAAGTTTTTCGAAGTATTAGCCAACCGATTTCATGCAGTAGTAACAACTTAGTAATTCTGAGGGGACTTCGTAATTAATATTAAGTATTGACGTCCTTTTTACCTGCCGTACTACCTGAGTAACAGCAAAAGACAGGGTTATGTTATTAACTGTATTATTTCTTATTTATTGCAAATGGAAAGATGATTCATACAATAACTGAGCTTACCTAGCTATGCTCGTAGTCTCTTTAAATCATAAAATCATAATAAGAATAAAATTATCCGGAAAAGAACCGGAGTTACCGACATAGCTTGCAGAGTAAGCAAACTGAAGTGGCAGTGGGATGGCCATATCTGTCGAAGGACCGATGGCCGGTGGAGCAGAAGGGTCCTGGAGTGGAGACCGCGTATCGGCATTCGGCGAGCGTAGTGTGGGACGCCCCCAATCTAGATGGACAGATGACCTAAAGAAGGTGGCTGGGGTGGACTAGATGCGGAAGGCGGAGGTCAGGGTGTTGTGGCGCAGTCTGGGAGAGGCCTGTGTCCAGCATTGGACTGCGATAGGCTGAGATGATTGATTGAGCTTACCAATTAGGTAAGCTCAATCAACAATGCTTCAACAAACAAGCTTTAACGTGAGGCCACTAACGATTACCTCTGCTTACTCTAATGAGCACAAAAAAATAACTCATCTGATCTCTAAATGTGCTCCTGCCAAAATATGCCGAGCATTAGATGTCATTTATGCGTCATGGCTAGATGTGAACTTACAGTCCGACCGTCGAGAGAATGCGTTCCTGTCCGAAAATTCTAGTAACTAATAAAGATTACATTCGCAAAAGAGCTCGTACAGTGCTCTGCGGGTCCAATACAATAACGCCTTCAGAGTTCTGTTGGGGCTGCCGCGCTTTTGCGGTGCATCGGGGATGTTCGCGGAGAATGGCGTGCCAGATTTTTACGCACTGATGCGGACACGGACAGCATCCCTGATGCGGCGAGTGCGCGACAGCTCTAACAGCTTGGTGGCTACAGTAGCCGACAGGATTGACAGTCCAATGACGTGGCAATGGATGACCACTCATCGTGCGTCATTCTGATATATAAAATAAGTTGTTTAGTGTATTTTTTGTTTAGGTATGTGTTTTCATGTATGTATGTTTTGTGTATTAAATTTTAAAGTGTCTTGTTTTATGGACTTATGGTCTGAAATAAATTTATTATTATTATTATTAAATCACTGGAAACTGACAGGTGTCAAGAACGCATTTCCTCAACGGCCGGACTGTAACTATCCTAGAATCGCGCGCGATTAGAGTGGGGACTCTGTCAGCCCTGGCCGGCCCACTGAGTGACCTCAGGGAAGACGGCGCACAGTGATCGTGTGCTGCCTTGCACACTTGCACAGTTAGGTTTCGGGGAGACCCCTTTACAGTCTCCCCAGATATGAGCACTAATAGGCGTTGCACAGAGGGGGCCCCGGAATGGTCTTTTGAGAGGTAGCGGTGCCCCTTCCATGTGCAGATGGTGACCACCAGGGTGGTTTTAGTGAGTTAAAAATCCCACACTCCCTGGTTTTATCCCCAAAGACCGGGTGCCTTTTGAAGGTTTCCTCCCGAAAAAAAAACATATTCTACAATCCTGTGAAACTGTTACACTTACTTTTCAGCACACATCTTTAATCATTACAGGTGATATTCTACGGCAAATGGTCTCGAGTTGCCCATCCTCGCCACTACCCCAGCAAGCCGGATGACAATGGGTACAGCCACATGGTAGGCTGCTCTCACTCGCGGAACTACTCGCTATGGCAGCAAGGAATTAACGCCAGTGATGGTTTGAAGACACTGGCTGAAACCGCAGACAGTTCTGTGATGGAAAGGGAGATTATTTCTCAGGTATGTATATATGGCACTGGCCTGTAATAAACAAGTACGCTGGATTTCATACTATCGATGACAAAATGAAGACATTTGATTTTTGCCATTTTGGCGCTCTTAGCAACGTGAGCGACCGAGGAACTAATATTTTTGATAGCGAGTTTTCTAAAATACGCATAAAACAAAATACAGAAAAAGTCTTATTCCGCAACTTAGACCTACATCATCAGAGACATACCAAAACAACACGACGGCCATTAGCAACAATGTGTCAATTATAGTTCCAGAGACGCTCGAGTGGGGGCGCTTAGAATCGGCACAAAAAACAACTGTCATTTCGTGCTGTATATTTAGTCCAGCGTACTTGTACAATATAGATCAGTGGTTTATGGTACCTAATAGCCTCGTATATTTGTGAATCCACAATCATTAAATGAATCTCTAATATACAAACGTTGACTGCTTCGCTGGTCTGTCCTGGGTTTGATTCCCGGGTCGAGCAAGTGTTATGGGTTTTTCCATCTGAAATTCCTCAGTAGCAGCCTGGAGTCTAGATAATATAATATGTGCCCCTCGCCCCCTATTACACGGGACTTCAAAATAATAGGCCATAACAACAAATAAAATAAAGTTAAAAATTAAAGGTGATCTCATACAAGAAACGTGTTTTTTTTCTAAGTCTTCGTGTGCGAGTCCAACTCACACTTGGCCGGTTTTTTTTTATATTTACGTATATCTGTGACGCTAAAATACTTTTTCTAACTTTCTTAACGAACTCCGGTTCATTTATGGTTCAAGATGGCCGAAAGAACGGGCACCAGAACCCTGATTAGAGGCAAGAGACGTCACCACCCATACATGGCAGAACCATCCCATGCCCTCTTCAGGGTGGATAGGTTCCACCACCTGTTCTCCATAGCAGTGGGGATGAGACCCTCCCCTGACTGGTTCCTTGGGACGTCGCTGTTTGAACTGTGTACTGAGGATGGCTGGCTTGAAGATGAAGAGATTCCTCTGTATCCCTGGGATGCTGGCACGATGGATGGGATTTCTTATGAGGTAACTGTGAACTATCTCCTTTGTTCTGACTAGCTGATAAGCTGTTATCATACAAACTTGACCACCTCGTAGGTCTACAATATCTCAGTGAGTTGTCAGAGCTGCATGATGCACGGTACGCTTGAAGTCGTGGATATGGGTCCAACGGGGTCTGCTTCTTCTTTATTTTTTTTATCTGATTTATGTATCACACAGTCTGATCTCAGTCTCAATCTGTCAAAAATACCTCTAATTTCCCTAAAATTTTGACCAGTTTTTGACATTGATTGTCGCTGAGATGAGATTGCGACTAGGATTTTGAACGTTTTTAATAACGGGAATTTGCCTTCTGGTGTATCTTTTAGTCTGTGCTAAATAACTAGATATTCTTTCTTTCTTCTCTCTTTTCTTCGCGTCGCTGGCACGACTGAATTTGATATCTTGTTGGCCCAGAACTTTGCCACAACGGGGTTTGCGTAACACAGTATGGTAGCAATAGCTTTTATTTTGACAGTTCAACAATATTCACTGCGTTATTTACATTGTTGAGCAGAAGTTTTTTTCAAATACATGAAGCAACGTGTCATCCTTCAAAATCATTCAGATTGTGATTGATATTGCGTTACGCAATTAGAATGCCGCTGGTGTCGTGTAAAAATATTTAGTTCAACAAAGCAGCGGCAAACGGCTGCCGGCTGGAAGAACTGTTCAATCATTATTATATTATATTCTTCCAAATGTCATTCCTGTAATTTCAAGTAATTTTTAAAATTACCTCTAAGTGGCGAATGCAACGAGGGCAATGTCTAGTATCATCATCTGCCCGACCTTTTCCCAACTATGTTGGGGACGGCTTTTAGTCTAACCGAATGCAGCTGAATACCGCAGTACTTTACATAGAGCGACTACCTACCTGACCTCCATAATCTAGTTACTGCAAAACACGATACCCGATATTGGTAAGACTGGTGAATTTCAGACTGACCGACTAACCGTAACGACTGTTCCAGAATAATAATCAATTTCCTTTTTCCAGTCTCAGCCAACAGTCTCGACACCCAGAGACAACGTGGAGCGAGTAGAAGTAGGCTCCTTCAACATAGGCTCACCGTTCTACCAGATGAACCTGAACGATCTGCAGCCCTTCGCCAAGCTGAGGGTCAGGAGACTGGACGTGTTCCCGCTGATAGGGGCGGAGTGTAGTGAAGATGCTGCTGGTGAGTCTTCACTTAAACCTAAGCCTCGCTAGACATAAGCTGCATACAACCCGTTCCTCGGCTAGAAAGGTCTACGTCACGCTCAATCCTGCATCGCGCAAGCAGAGTTTATCGCGCAATCAGCATATATAAAACTGCCCGACATGATTCATCGGGCAGTTGCCCGCCAGACACAACAGCCGTCGGTCGGAGGATCCTCCATTTTCTATGGAGGATGAGTGAACTTTACACCCTGTTCCTCATACCTCTCTATATATGTTTATTTGCAGAAAACATGATACAGAAAAAGACAAAGAACACATACACAAAAAAGAACAAGTTGGGGGAAAATATGCGTCACATCCACGCAAAACGGTCATCGCTCAGCAGCAGTCGGTTACTCTCTAACAACTGCTAATCTAACCTAACCTGATATATTGCTCATAGAACAGATGAATAGGTTGTAGCCGGAATAGCCGGGTAAAGGTCTCGCTAGTGGCTGCTCAGGTTACGCTGCACGCTGGACGAATGATTTAGTACAAGCTTCTGACCGCCACTTCGCGTCGCATTGCATCGCCTGCCCTCGCGATTGCTTTGTTTTCCCTTAGCGTTCTTTTTACTTTTGTTTTTTTGCTCGGCTACTCAGAGTCCTAGCGTGATGTTGAATAGCCTTCCGCAAGGAATGGGCTATCAAATGCAAAAATATTTTTTCAAATCTGACTGGTAGTTCCAGGGATTATACCCTGTCCATTAGGTTAACCGTTTTTTGACAGCTGTCTTAGAACGTACATATTCCAGATTACGTAAAAGTTTACTTTAAAATGCGTAATAAAATAAATATATAAACTGCCTTATCTTATTGAATTATGTTATATATAAATAAGGTTTCTTACAGACAAACACCGTACGTGTATCAATGTATTGTGTGTTGCTGCAATCACTAGTTCCATCTGTCAAAAAACGGTTTACCTAATGGACAGGGTATAGCGTGTTCAGACAAACTCTTCAGCTTTATTATTAGTATAGATTGGTATAGAAATAGTATAGATGTAGTATAGATATTATTAGATATAGTTTTTTACATAGGAACTCACTATTTCATTTCCTCTATAGGTCAAAGAGGAATAAGCTACTTACCGATTTGTATTAAACCCACAAGTAGATAAAAAGTACACATTTAAAAACTAAACAAACTTTTATATTTTAGCTAAAGAAGAAGCTGAACAACAGGCTGAAAAAGATGAGGAAGAATCTGAAGAGTAAGTGAATTATGCTTTTATTATTGAGAAATAGGTAGTGTGGGACGCCCCCCCGCTATATTGACGGACGACCTAAAGAAGGTGGCTGAGACAGATTGGCTGCGGAAGGCGGAGGACAGGGTGTTGTGGCGCAGCCTGGGACAGGCTTATGTCCAGCAGTGGACTGCGATAGGCTCAGTTGATCACATCTTCCGTCCGGACATGTCATAACTATACGAAAAAAAAAAGGAAAAACAGAATGAATGTTTACTGTATCATCGATGGTCGATCCGCGGCTAAAGTGCACCGATGGCAGGGATTGACACTATTGACCACTCACTTCCCCTAAGTTTTCACTGTGGGATTTGTACAGAATAAATCGTCAGGACGTTCTGTAGTTTCGGCATAGCCCCATGGGAAGAAGGTATATATACAGGTTGGCAGGGCCATCGACGCGCAAACTGTAACTATGAATTCAGCACATGATTCTAGATAGACCCCCTAGCGTCGTCGTCGTTTTTCGTCGGTTATTAAAAAAAAAACACCCGTTTTATAGAAAAGTGCAATACCTACGCGGTCAAAATGTATGGAAGAGCAATTTTTTTTTTTTAATTACCGACTAAAAATTTCAACGCAAGGGCGTCCAGAATCTTGTACTGAATCTCTGGTAACAGGCTGCGCGTCGATGTCCCTGCTACCCTGTATATGGATGTATGTTTATAAAATGTTGATTTTAAAATAAAATAAAATAAAAATAAATCCCTGGACATTTCACACATCACCATTTGTCCCAAGCTAAGCAACCTAATGCTTGTGTTATGGTAACAAGATGGCTGATAAACTACTTATATACAATTTTTTTTTTTTTGTAAATCCAATTATAGATAGAAAAACACCCAGACTCGGAACAAATACATGTAGGTCATACAAATATTTGTTCCGTGCGGGAATCGAAACCGCGACACGCAGCGCAGCAGTCAATCGCTTAACCACTGCGCCAACTGTGCCGTCAAATTTTAAAATTACGATCAACGTAAAACCATTGGTGCTTGACTGACTAATCAAAAATCAAATCAAATCAGATCAAAATAATTTATTTGTGAAACATAGGTAAACATTTGAGGATCTTAAATATAATAAGTGCGCTATGTTGTGCCATCAAGACATACAAATATAGATGAGTAGAAATGGGGTTATAAATTAAACAGTCAACAATATTATGTAAATAAATTAAATCGGTCAAATTAAAATTAATGCAAATTAAATTAAAATCAAGTCAAAATTAAATAAGAATCAAATTAAATTAGAACCAAATTAAAATTAAATCAAAATCATAATCATAATATTATCCAAGATTTAATAATACAAATTCAAAATTATTTCAGTTCGTCATTTAAAAATTCTTCAATTGTGTAATAACATTTATCAATCAATAACTTATTAAGTATCTTTTTAAACTTTGTCAAGGGCAGCTCTTTTATATCGTCAGGTATTTTATTATAAATTTTTGGAGCTATACCAAAAAAACTCTTTTCCATCAACGACGTTTTACATTTCACTAGACACAATTTATTCACATATTGAGCACGCATTGGATTTTTTTTAACAGAGGAAAATTTTACAAATAAATGTGAATTTGTTTTTACGAACAGTGCAGTTTCCAGAATATAAAGAGATGGTAATGTTAGCAGTTTAAGCGATTTAAAATGTGGTTTGCAACTATCTGTTGATTTAAGACCACACATTGATCTTATACATCGTTTTTGCATCCTGAATACCGTCTCCCTTTCAGTTGATTGTCCCCAAAAAACAATTCCGTACCTTAGAACTGAAGCGACCAGTCCATGATAGGCGGTTATAAGAGTCTGAATATTTACTTTTTTAGATAATTGGAAAAGGGCATATGTTGATTTACTCAATCGTTTACAAGTTTCCTCGATATGGGGCTTCCATGTGAGTTTATTATCAATGTTGATACCCAAAAATTTAGCAATTGTAACTTCTTCTATTTTATAATTCTTAAATGAAACATTAATAGCTGGGTTTTCACGATGCTGGTGAAAGTGCATAACTTTTGTTTTATCTAAATTAATAACTAAATTATTAACATTAAGCCAATTTACTATTTTGAGAAGAGTTTCATTAATTTCATTTTGATAATCATTCGGATCGGTACATTTTACAATAGCTGTGCTGTCATCAGCGAAGAGGACCATTTTGTGTAGAATTAAATGTGGGAGATCGTTTATATATATTAAAAACAGCAAGGGACCAAGTACGCTTCCTTGAGGCACACCATATTTTATTAGTCTTGGTTCCGATGTATATATGGTTTCAATCTTACTATTTGGGCATATTCTAGATATTTCTGTGCATTGAGATCTATCACTAAGGTACGATTCTAATAGTTTAAGATGTCAAGGATGTTATAGCAGCACCACTCGCACATATAATTAACTTATGTATTACCGAAGGCGTATTTCCAACAAGCCTGAAAAAAGCGATAATTAAACCCCTATATAAAAGAAATGACAAAGAAGATGTTAAAAATTATAGACCTATTGCAAAAATACCCGTATTGTCTAAAATTATTGAGAAGGTAATATATAATTCCATATACACGTACTTTGAGAAACATAAGCTATTTTGCAATGAACAAAAGGGTTTTCGAAGAAATAATACTATAAACATGGCACTATTTGACTTACTATCCAATGTCATGACGTCTATGGATTGTAGAAAACAGGTTTGTGCTGTCTATACGGACATGACCAAAGCGTTTGATTATGTGGACCATAAAATATTGATACAAAAACTTCAAGGTTATGGCATAAGAGGCAATATTCTTAAACTAATAGCAGTGACTTACTAATGGTTTTACGTCATTCAGTTTACAAATGTGGTTTAGGGTTCCATTTAATCCATTTCCACCTTTGATGTACGAAACCTCGAAAATGCGATATATCACACTCACTGACAGTACTGATATCATGTACAGTCAAGAAAAGAGATAAGTATGCAGGTCGTCGGATATAGATTAGTAAGAAACGGATTGATGTTTTCGGATAAAATTTTATTTAATTAATAGAAAACAAACAGTTCATTTATCAAACTAAATTTCATTCAAACATCCATCGGTTTCTTACTAAACTTCAACTATATCCGACGACCTGCATACTTATCTCTTTTGTTCACTGTACCTATTGTGCTTTCAAAGAAACAGTTGTGGGAAATGTGTTGGTAAACATAGACAAAGAGAAGATATAGACAAAGGGGTAATACCTGAAAGGGCTTACTCACACTAGAATTTCTGTACCGTGCATTAGGTTTCATTTCGGTTTAGATTTTGTACAGACGCCAGCACATCAAGCTACTACAATCTGTCAAATTTATTTCATAGATTTTCAACTTTATCGCTAAAGTATTAAGGTTCAAGGTTGATTGGGAAAATTTGACAGTTTCGGGTAACTTGACCTGCTGGCGTACTGTACGTTATAAAAAGAACTCTTAGTTTAGAAAAGGACATCACGTGGGTAAATGATAACAGCCGCACGGTTTGATTGCCAAGTTCGGTCCGTGGATGGGCGACCATCCATTACATACAGAGATCCTGGGGGTCTACTCCGAAGTGCAAAGTGCGAATGTTCGGATCGGACCGACACATTATTGAAAAAATCCAAAAAAGTTCGGATCGGCTCAGTTGGGTCGGGACCATTGTCAACATTCGAAAGAGTGTAGGAGTGTAGGATCGGAACCGACCGAACCAAATAGTAACTTCGTAGCAGGAAACGGCCGAACATTCGGCCGATACTACTTCGGAGTAGACCCCCAGCTGTGTTTCGGAAAGCACGTTAAGTGGGTTGTGGAGGTCAGATAGGCAGTTGCTAGACTGGAAGCCGACCCTTGACTTGGGTAAAGGCAACTGATGATATTAAGAAAGAAATCCACCATCCTATCCCGCTTCCTACTAATATTATAAACGTGAAAGTTTGTATGGATGGATGGATGTTTGTTACTCTTTCACGCAAAAACTACAGAATGGGTTTGGATGAAATTTGGCACACTGATGGTTTATAACCAGGATTAACATATAGGATACTTTTTATGCGAATCGGATACTTTTAAATCCGGATCGAAACTGATGCCGGTGAAACCGCGGAGCGCAGCTCAAACGCGAAAGTTTGTGAGGATGGATGGATGGATGTTTGTTACTCTTTCACGCAAAAACTACTGAACGGATTCTGATGAAACTTTACAGCAATATAGCTTAGACATCAGAATAACACATACGATACTTTTTGTTCCGATATCCCCGCGGGATCTACACTTATGGGGGTGAAACCACGGGGCACTGCTAGCGTTTACATACATACAGGCCAAACAAAAATGTATCCAGTGTCAAAACCAAGGAACAAAACCAATCTCTATACCCCTAAGTCTATCGTTATGCATCTGTTTTACCTTCCAGCGAACCTGAAGAACCAATACTAGGAGAAGTAAAGCAGGCCCTAGGAGGCAATGAAGGGTGTTCCATCAGCGAATGGGGTGCCTGGTCTCCCTGCACCCTGGTTGAAGGCAACTGCGGTTCTGGTTTCAGAACTAGGACTAGACATCCAGTGGAAAGGAATATTTATGGCGAGAATTATGATGTAAGTGCCTGCATAGTCGAACTCATAATAACTTTATCAGGAATCACAACACGTTTTTTGCAACAATTCTCGGTGAATTGTAATTACGAAGACTAATACTCGTAACGGACTGAGATCGACACAAATAAATTTAATTTAATTTATTTAATTCAGACACAGTGATCCATATTCGTGTTAGTATAATTCAAAATTATGTTAGTAACCAAAGATTAAAATACATGTCAAAATAATAATATTATAACTAAAAGGATATTGCCTGGTTTGTGTGCACTCTGCTTTTATCTTTGCTGAGTACTAAGATTAGTTTTACATCGCGTGCTTCATATGCATGGACGACTTGTTTCCACTGAGTAGATCGCGCGCTTAAATTCGCAGCTTCGCATGGCGACGCACACAACCGCGACTTAGTGGGTGTAAAAACGTTAAATGTGTCATCAGTCTTAAAGGCGAATTTCACCAATGAAACCGCGTTAAAACAATGATGACACTGACACCTCTTGAACGCGGTTTAGACGTGCAGACCGCGTTCAGTCTTATTGGTAAATAAAATTCGCCCTAAGTTTGCATTATTAATAACAATAATAATTATTTATTTTTCCATATCATAGAATCCAATTTGTTAGTAATTACATACACACCTTAAACACTGATGGTGTTACACTAGTGTTTACATTTGGCAAATTTTGGTATTAAACTATGAAAAACAAAATTAAATCTGCGGTTGTAATCGAAAATATCCCTTAAGTATCTCAAAAACTTTTGATTTGTCACTTGGAAACATCTTTTAATTATACCCAAAAATACCCTTTTGTGTATTGAATTTTCTTTTTCATCCTCGCTGCTACATTTATGGGGAGTGCCACCCCTAATTAATTATTTTTAGCCGTACACAGAATACACCTTCTTTCCAATTTACATAGATATACTTAGTTCAAACAGTCTCCTAATAAAATGGCTGTGGAGATGACGAAATTATAAGGGTTCCTTCTATTTTTGCCATTTCGCAATGAAACCCTAAAAATTGGACGGAATTACGAACATACGTTTTTATTTTGGTTTGTACCCCTGTTCGCTATGTTACTAATACATTTATATATAAAAGACAATAGCCCAACGGTTAAAACGTGCATCGACTGGCTACCGAGAGAGAGGTCGCGAGTTCAACCCCGTTGGCCGTTGCCCTCGTAACCTTACTCATCGCATAGACATTCTTACCTCCGGGGAGTTAGGCAGAAATAATAATAATAATATCCCTGGACATTTCACACAGCACCATTTGTCCCAAGCTAAGCAACCTAATGCTTGTGTTATGGTAACAAGATGGCTGATAAACTACTTATATACAATTTTTTTTTTTGTAAATACATACATATTATAGATAGAAAAACACCCAGACTCGGAACAAATACATGTAGGTCATACTTACAAATATTTGTTCCGTGCGGGAATCGAACCCGCGACACGCAGCGCAGCAGTCAATCGCTTAACCACTGCGCCAACCGTGCCGTCAAATATACTAGTAGGTAAAATAATACTGAACCCACAATGCTAGAAATCTTAAAAAGACGTACTGGGTACTGCATAGCTATTCGCAACCGATCGATACGCTTCCGTGCCGAATCGAACATCAATCGATGTTATCAAAAGAGTCCTCTAGAGGCTGTTCACAAATCGAATACCCGATAATTTTGTCAGTTTCAATTCTATCAAATAGACGACCGCTGTTCTCCCGACAGCTGTTTGCTGACGAGACAAGGCAAATTAGTTGTTGAAAAATGTCTCATTTTCGATTCGACAACCTGTCGAACGGTTGTAAATAGCTAAATGCTGATAAGACAAGTAGTCGTAGATAATAAATAGTCAATGCTATGCTATGACAACGGAAATTCGCAGATTAAATTTTAAATCACTTTATTTCTTCTCCCTGGCAACCCTGGGGGCCCGCACCCCAATTGCGTAACACACAATCAATCGGAATCTGAATCATTTTGAAGCAAATTGCTAATCCATTGCTTCATATGTTCGAGAAATTTGTCTGCTAAACACGTAAATAATGCAATGAATGTTGTTGAACTGTCAAAATGAAACCGATTCCGATTGATCGTGTGTTACGCAATTAGGGTGCGCTGGTTACCCTAAGAATTTTCTTAACACCTACTTGTCTACTTCATTCAATTCAACTCTAAATATGTAATTGGAGCATCAATCCATTGTTCCAGTATCAAGATAATGTGCAAGCGCAGCCGACGAGCAGCAACTGTGAAGATCATGATACTAAGTTAGTTGAATATCAAAATTGTTTCGTTGACTGCTATTAAAACGGATGTAAAATAAACTGCCTAGCTACATGAATAGACGGG
Source organism: Apamea crenata (assembly GCA_949629185.1). Lineage (NCBI taxonomy): Eukaryota > Metazoa > Arthropoda > Insecta > Lepidoptera > Noctuidae > Apamea > Apamea crenata. The sequence goes on from OX451373.1 coordinate 9,926,297, forward strand.
TATTTTATTTCTGTACCTGGATACTGGATAGTGGATCGACTAGGTGTGGACTTGTAACCGGTTTGGACCGAGGAGAGATTCTGTCTTCTTGTTTTTGCGCGAAAATAAACCAGTTAGTGAGTTTTGCCGGCCGGCCGGCAGCGGCGTCGTCGGAGCGAAGCGGGGTGACGCGGGGGTACTGTCAACATTGTTTGAGCAGTCGGGTATGAACATAGGCGCGGATAGCGCATGCTCCGAGCGCAACGGCCTGCCTCGCGCGCGATCGCAACTTGTTGAATGTTCACTCACTTCACGCCAGTTGAGTCGCGAACGATGCGCCGGGTGGTCGTGTCCCGCATACGCATCGTTATCGCTCCGAACTTCGAAATTGTTTTACGAAAATATGTGAAGTTTCCAAATTCAAAATTGTGCACATCTACCGTGTCGAACGTGTTTATTTGTGATCAGTCCATGTAAAACGTTACAAATAAGTAGTTTTAAGTCATTGAAACTTAATAGGCTTACTCGTTTTACCTGCATGCCTCGTCCCACGTCTGAGCGGTTACCTACCTTATCGGATAAACGAACATTTTTCAAATGGATGTGCGTTTGAAATCTGTGATAGTGTGCGTGTTATGTGTTATAAAACTTCGTGAGAGCGTTGTAGGAGATTGTGACAAGTTTTTACTATAGTGACGTGCTCGGAGTTGTGATACGAAAAAGTTGAATTACCTCAAGTCAAGAACCATGTTTCTGCGCGGGAGTGAGGGGGGCATCCTCGCGGCGGCGTTGTTACTCTATTCGCTAGCGGTGGCGTCGGCGCAATACACAAAAGGTAAAAACTGCTTTCTTACCTGTGCAGACGCACTCCCTACGTTTGTCGTGGTGCTTTGTTCTATTGCCTTTTGTTCGGAACGTCTTGGAACGTCTTTTGAATTTTTAAAATGAGAATGTGTAAATGACGTCATGAACAAGTTCATACTCCTTTCTTGACACACAAGGAAGTTGTTATGTTGTTAGTCTCGTTGGTATTTTTACTTAACCTTACTTTTACATTTTTTTCCGGATATTCACCATACTCTGCAGTGCATGTAAATGAATGGAGTGTTTGTTTCCTGTTTCTTAGTAAAACTCGAATGACTAAGCTAAATGACTGGTTCTGACGACCGTTTTGTTATCAGAATTTAACGATAAGACCGGCGCGCCACACCTATCAATAAATTCTTACCTGTAGTACTTCGATAGATAGGTACTTGGTAACTATTAGATGGAGAATTATTACTAAGAAGGTATAGATAAGTAACCTACTATCCAAGTTCTCTTTACTTGATAATATCAATGCAAATAGTGATGACCGAAATGGTGTACATAGGCTACACAGTAGATACCTACAAACGGCGTGGATCGGGACGACACTGAAACAGATTTTAACGTTGCAATAATTATAGTTTGTTCCCAAAAAAGGCACCTAATTGTTAGTTATAATACAGTAAACACATTACGAGTCCTTTTATGCAACAAACTATTTTATTTCAAAGTTAAAATACCTTATAAAGTTTCATCCCGATTCATCCCTGCATCCCTATTCACCACGTTTGACGGTATTAATTCTTACTAACCTTTCTGAGGTTTTCTTCAACACGTGTTTTTAGCTTCGTGCGCGTGCCTACCTCAATCGACAGTTGATATTTTGTGCAATAATAATTAATAACTAGTGATGCTTACAAATTACTTGTCCGTGTAGGTCGTGAATGTGTGGCAATTTCTTAAAAAATAGCACGTCGTTTGATAACAGCAATACCTAAAATCTGTTTTTTTTTACTAGACCACAATGACAGCTAGTTGACCCGGCAAACTTCGTAACGCCTCAGAATCAACTAAATGTTCTCTAAGAAAAAAATAATTATCTTAATATTTTTTCGTGAAATTTTCCTGTTTTAATTTTAATAGTTATTTTGCTATGAGGAGCGGATATAAATCAAAGATTATACAAAATCGGTCCAGCCGTTCTTGAGTTATAAAATGGCGTGACTTGTTTTATTTAGACAATGGCGCCGATTCCCTTGTTCACTAACTAAACTAAATTTAATTTCATTGCATCTTTTTCTTTCTATTTCATTAAGAAAGGGACAGAAGATAAATATTAGTTGAGTCAGGACTCAACTAACAATAATAAATCTTCTGTCCTTTAAAAAAAAAATGAAAAAATTTCTATGGAGTATCTTAATTTGACAGGTAGGCAAGATACTCCATAGACATTTTAGAGACGTGATTAAAAACATGGCGACTCTAAAAATACGTCAATTTACGTTAGGCGCTAACTAATTTGACATAACTAAACTAATATTTATCGTATGTCCTTTTCTTAATGAAATAGAAAGAAAAAGATGCACTGAACTTAAATTTAGTTTAGTTCTTGAACAAGGGAATCGGCGACAATGTCATGTTGACAAAAAAGGCACAGCTGTCATTTTAGTCCAGCTAATTAGTTACCGGGCTGATTTTTCCATCGCCAGATAACTTTTATTATAGGAAAAAATATTGACGTTTGCCATTCAACATTATTTCCCGAATAAAGTTATCAGATGATTGACAAATCTGCGCTAAGATTGTTACCACCATGGTTGGTTTGGTCAACAAAAAAATACCAAAAAGCCAGTTCTCGTAACTTAAAACGTTCAAAATCTAGTCGCAGTCTCATCTCGGCGACAAAAAAATGTCAAGATGTAGGGAAATTAGCGGTATTTTAGACAGATTGAGACTGAAATTAGACTGTGAATTGTGTTATTAAAATTACGAGAATTGCCCCTCAGGTTCTACCATATTATTATTCTCTCAAAAATACCACTCGTGTTTCATTCCATTGATTGTAACACTAACATTGATTACGTGTAGGTCTGTGAATGTAAACGTTTTAAGTCATAAGCGACATCATTAATCATCATAACCATCCCTTCTGTCAAACCCTCGTAAGTCGTAATTCCTAGGTCCTAACACAAATACAAGCAAGAGGACGAAAAGGCCAAATACAGGATGGCAGGGACATCGACGCGCAACCTGTACAATGGATTCAGTGTGTGATTCCTGAACTTTTTTTTTGTACTTGACTACTAAAAAACAAAAAAACAACCCCTCGACATTTTTCGTCGGTTACAAAAGAAATCGTTCAATAAAAAACTTTTCTGTGAAACGAAGTTTTTTTTTTAATATCCTATTAATAATTTCTTCAGGGTCTAGAATCTTGTACTGAATTACTTACAGTTTGCGCGTCGATGTCACTGCCACCCTGTATAGGCACCACAGTCTATGTAGGTACATACAGCGACACATCAAGCTAGATATAATTCCAGTCTTAGCTGATCTCGCAATGTATAGGTTTTTCGTACAATCAGAAGTCAGCTTATACTTGTTATGTTTAACTTGATGTGTAGCCGTGCGTACCTGCGTTAGGTCTGCGCGACATTTTATGACTTCTAAATTGTTATTACCTCCCAGTCCTCCACAGTAGGTGGGTAATGTAGATAAAAAAGTAGGTAGCAATGAACGCAGGTAACATTTAAGCTAATTTCATTGTCTGGATAGGCACTATCTTGGAACCGTAACAGGTAAAATAAAAAATAAATGTACTTGACAAAAAAAAAAATGAAATAATCTCTCTTATAAGTATTATGCTATATGTAGGTATGTATTTATAATAGACTACCAGCAGTATTACCTCTCTTTCTCCCGTTAAATTCATCCAAAGTTGTCTTTAAAAGATCGCTTTTAGCCTACTGTGTCATCCTTTCTAAAATTTCTACATTTATATTTGTAATTAGAGCTTAGAGCAATATTTTTTTTATTCCTTCATTCAATCAGAAGCTTAATGTATTTAAGGCATTTGCAAAAAAGGCGTCATGGTTATTAAAACAACATTTTTTATTCGAATAATACCCGAAAAATATAAAAAATATAAATTAAAAAATCCGAATGTTTACAAGCCCTATCTATAACTTGTATGGTGTTCACTATAGAGTATTCTATTCTATACAATTCTTGGTGGTTTTTGTATTTTCCCAGGTATAATTTACCTTATAAAAAATCACGAATGAATCATAGCTTATTATAGGAAATGGTGCAATAGTAGATTGTTACAAAAAAAAACTCCGTGACGTCATTTTTTGTAGGTACATATTTTGATGACGAAGTTTTTAACTTTCCAGAACCTGGTAGATATAGTTTCTTCATCCTAGACCGGTTTGCAATTAAACTACGTTTCTTTTCACGGTTAAAATTCAAGGAGTGGCTAAAAATTATCGATTTCACTAAATAATAATTGTTAAAAGTTATGCTCACTCAGAATAAAAACTCGTTGTCGAGTAATTAATTGATAATGTGATAACTGATAACATAACAGTAATTGATAGCGTATTCCTCAAATACAACAACGTCCAATTAACAGTTGATTTAATACATTTTGCCGTACATAAACTCGCGCTATCTTCCCATTGGGGTAGGTAGAAACTACAGAACGTGATGACGTTCTGTAGTTTCCACGACTCCTTTTGTTTCGTTTACGTTCATACATCTGCGGGGTAATTGCGTAACACGCTAACATTAACTAATGGCTTCAATTTTGACAGTTCAACAACATTCATTGCGTTTTTTGACGTTGACCAGACCAAATTTTTCGAACATATGAAGCGATGGATTAGCAATATCCTTCAAAATGATTCAGATTGTGAGTAATAGTGTATCGCAATTAGGGTGCAGGCCTTGTGAAGAACATCACCAATAACTGTCAACTGTCACTCCTTCATACAGGTTATACTGTAACCTAGTTAGGAGATCAGAACTGCACCCACTACAATTGTAGCAAACCTGTAATTTTACCATGTATAATTTATATACCCATGTACTGCAATACTTGTAAAGGATTAATAAAGATTATTATTATTATTATTAATAAGCCACTAGTTTAGAAAATAACTTAAATATTGAAAAGCTGATTGTAATCGAATTTCTCTTGTTTACCCAGTGATTTCTAACAAAAGGACGTTTATTATTTATTAAAATAATAGTAGAGGAGGTCAGTCATTACTTAAAATTGTTCAGATGGCTGATAAAGCCATTTGTCTCAGTGAAAGGCGATCGTGACCAGTACATAGATGTATATTGTGTATATAGGTAGTCTATTGTTGCTTGTATTGCCTCGGACTATGAAAGTCCCCTTCATATGACCCAGATGGCCATGTATAATGGGTAGAAAGGTTTCAGCTGTCGGTTATTGTTTGTGTTTATGAAATCACCGAACAGATGATCTTTAGGTTTCATTAGGTACGTCGAATAAACTTAATAAATAATTATAAGAAATAAACATTCATTTCTTACTAGGTTTTTTTTTTGAGGTCGGAAATTATCCCACGGGAACATACTGCCGGGGTAAAAAGTATCCTATGAGTTTATCCAGGTTATAACTATCTGTGTGCCAAATCTGTTCAGGAGTCTTTGCGTGAAAGAGTAACAAACATCCATACAAACTTTCGCGTTTTTAATATTAGTAGGATTATTATTTATTAGTTTTATTCGACGTAATGTTGATGACCTAGTAGGCTAGTAGATACTTACCTACTTAAACCTTTCAGGTAAGAAGGTTTAAGAAATTAAACTACCATTGTTTCAAAATTGTTCAATATTCAGCTAAGTTGATATTTTGGACATAATGTATTTCTTAAAAATACATAAGACCGTGTTCCATTGTTTTGGGAACCAACTCAAGACGCACTAAACAGGAGATATATAGATATAATATTTTTTTAACTAGAAAAGCATATTCAAAGTTGCAACACTTGGTAAAAAAATACCATTTGGATTACCTTTCCGAAAGTGGCAATCTAATCATAAGTTTCGGGGATTCACCAAGTAACATGCAAGTACAAGGTTTATACTTTATATAGTAGGTTACGTTACTATAATAAGGTATTCCCCTATTGTTGTTTATGTAAGACCTAGTATTATTCATCAAAGACTTTGTTACTTTTATGATAAAAACGTCAAATATTCAAACAAAAACTACAACTAAAACCAATTACAGAATGAAAATCGCCTATTTTTTTTTCCACGATTTATATCAGACGGGTATATGTATAACAAATATCTGATACATATTTTGATATTTATTATAAATATCTGACTTTTACGAACCCTGAATTTTAGAAGACCCAAACAGTACGCTAAGCGGGTAGGCGGTGTAATGCAGGATTTATTCCAAAAATTAAAGCGGCCACCGCAGATTTAACTTTATCGCTCAACAGTCTTCATAAAGTAGATCGGCGTAGCTCGAAGCACAACAAACAAGGTTATGACCAAGTAGGTCCCAGCTCCAGCTACTTATTATGTACCAGGCTTAGCATAGAGTTACTAAAGCCATACTGAGAACAATGGCAGCCCCGACGGACTGCAATGCAAGCCCACGGCCCAAGTCTACAAGTATCTGAAGTATGAACTGTACTTCAATAAACCGGTACCTACAGCGAACTAAGACAGCAAGAATCGGTTCCATATTTATTTAAACATTGAAATGCGGTTCGATTTTTAAACATTGAAATGCGGTTTGATATTTAAACATTGAAATGCGGTTCGATTTTTAAACATTGAAATGCGGTTCGATATTTAAACATTGAAATGTTTTGCGTTGCGTTCGTTAATGAAATTTTTATGTGCCAATATGGTCGTTGGCTTCAAAGCTTGACCGGACAGTGTACTTGTTGGAAGATGTTTTTATTGGGATCTGTAGGATGACTAAGAGTCCCGCATTTTTGTGTAGACCAAAGTAATGCGATGAGCAATAAACATGTTTTTAAATGTGCAATGTCATCGCCCGCCACGCATACGGAGAAAACCATGTGCTTATATTTTTTCTTTAAATAAGTTATATTGTCACTATGTAGTTGCACGGCACTTGCCGGTCTATTCTGTAAAAATCTCACCGGTGAAGTGAGTTGTCATTACACGATGACACTATTGACAGCTCACTTCACCTTTACAAGTTTTCACAGAAATGATCGGCTGGCAATCAAGCGTCAGGAACACAGGACTTGACTCTTATATTCAATGTTACATCAAAGAAATCAGAACCCTGGTAGCATTTGGAGTGTGGTTACCGATAACGGCAGACGTGCGGGTTAAAATACCGTAATCGGAAAACTGGTTCTGCACCTGTAGGTAATTATCATTTATTACTTAATTAAGTACAGGTGTCCCGTGTCATGTACTTTTTACACGAAGTAATTCTTCCTTTATAAAATAAGTAATCTAAATATAATAAACTCAAAGGTGACTGACTGACTGACATAGTGATCTATCAACGCACAGCCCAAACCACAGGACGGATCTGGCTGAAACTTGGCATGCATGTAGATGTTATGACGTAGGCATCCGCTAAGAAAGGATTTTGATCAATTCTACCCCCAAGGGGATAAAATATGGGGATGAAACTTTGTATGAAACTTTGTCAATTTTAAACCGATCGGGCTGAGACTTTGCATGCATAAAGCTACTATGACGTAGGTACTTCTTAACGCGAGCGAAGCCGCGGGCAAAAGCTAGTATAAGTGTAGTAACTTATGCTTTGTGAGCACTCGGTCAAATATGACCCTCGCAGTAACACGAGCGTCCCTCCAATAATAATTTCCTGTCCCTCACACAATAAGCCATTCATTAGCCTTAATTTATGCTCCTTGCTCTCACCTCAACCACTGACAGTTTCTACAACATAAACTGTTTTTTACACAACACACACTATCCATTGCTCACTCCCTTGAAGAAATTACAAAGAGGTTTTGAACTAAAACTGCAATGGAGAGCAAAGTTTACGATGGTGGTCGCGTTTGTGCGTACACTCGTTTGTGTATGGCTTCTGTGACACGGCTGCCTATCGAGTGACGTCATCACGCAACCGGACCACTCAATGGCAATGGTATGCAGCTATATGCGCCTGACCTTTTTTTTTATGAAAGGTAACAATTCTGACAGAATGTTGAGTTTTTATTTTGTTGACTTGTCCGAAATGTGCATGTTTTTAATCATTTAATGTGAAATTCTTGTATTCCTTACTTATTGATGAAATATTTAAGTAAATATTTGATGATATATATATATATATATTTTTAATATTTATAGGTACACTTAAATAACAATGGAATTAAAATAATTACTTACATTTGTAATTCGACCGTGGCAAAAGCTTTAGCGCCATACGCCTGCGACAATCGAAGTTATCACGCGAAAAATTTACTCCAACACGAATTAATTGTCCGTTCGAATAATATTATGAGCAATTGAGCAATGTGTTGTGGAATCAAAATACATACATACTTATAGAATACAACAACACACTTCTTCTTGTAATGGGGTTAGGCAGGAACTACAGAAAGTCATCTAAGGTCGATTATTATTTTATTAATGATCTATAAGCTCAGGGAGGCAACCGGTGACTCCCGCTCTGGGTCGTTCTTGGTGCAAAGTTTGGCCATCGCTATTCAGCGAGGCAATGCGGCGAGTGTGATGGGCACCTTTCCATCAGGGGCGGGTTATTTTGTGACCTTTGACTGTGTGTTTACTTAATTTACACTATCATTTTATGTGTTTTTATTCCTAATTTATTTTATAATGTACCTTTATGTTTTAAATTGACGTTATTTCAAGTTAAACATATATATTAAAAAAAAAAAAAATCAAGCATTTATTAAATATGTTATGTAATTCATTAAGTAATCCCCAAGCCAAAGCTCAGTTCAGATGATGTTTCCGCATACAAACTTACAAATACCTCTTTATAATATTATTATTAGTATAAAAATACGAACTTGGCAGACAGAGCCAAGTTGGCAAATTCATAAGCAAATCGAATTTTCGGTAGCCACGGTGCATATATCAACTATTTGAATCAGAGAACCCAGGTCGATATCAAACGCACTACGAGGCGTGTTATCAGCGATATGATAACAGAACTTGTTCGACCCGCCCTTTCGTATAACACCACTCAGTGACGTGATTACCGTCACGCAACCTGACTGCCTGTTTGACGTGATGACTTCCAAAAATATTTCGTGAGTAATTTTAGTGTAATTATGTGTAGGTACATGTAGTCTTTATTGTAAACGAAGGTATTACTTACAACCGTTTAAAGGTTATTATGATAACCTACGAGTAACTTTGTCCGTATAAAATTTCCTGTCCCCCGCCCCACCCCGTCGCATCGCATCGACTATTACTTAGCGATCTTTCTGACTTTTTTTCTTTTTGTTTGGCTTCTAAGAGTCTTAGCGTGATGTTAAATAGTCTTCCTCAATAGTTGGGCTAATAAATGCAGAAAGAATTTTCCAAATCCGGCTGGTAGTTCGAGAGATTAAAACAAACGCGTTCAAACAAACAAGCCATTCAGCGTAGTTATTAGTAAAGTCAAAAATATGTGTTTGTTAATAGAGACGATACAAGTTTAAAAAATGAGTTTTGTTATTATAACCTAATTAAATTGAGTAACAACTTAACACGTTGACTATCAGACCACAAACACAATAGAAAATCTATTATTGGCCGGACACTGGTAACCGCGGTGGCATTCAATGTCTTAGTGACTAAAACAAACGCAAACATTAAAAAAAAAAAAAAAAAAAAGGTGAACACTTAGCTTTAATTATAAACATCATCAACAGCATTGGTGACCTGTGTCCCAGCTGTGGGAACCTTATGTTGTAAGGGTGATTAGGTATACCATAAACATCAACGAGCTCCCAAGGAATAAACTGTAATACACAAAACGATCCACGAAATGGCGAAAACATTATTTGAAGATCACACAGCACAAACATTAAAGAAAAGAGTTTAGAATAGAATATTCTGAAACGAAAAAGGATTGCCATATGAAAAATTCTTTCGTCAATGTATAAAGTACACACAGATAATCGGCAGAAGGTAATTCGATCATGCCTGTGTCTTCGCTGTCGACTTAAGTAAGTACCTAATGGAAATCCTGTGTTTCTACTCTTTGAGTGGATCGAACTCTGATGCTTTTCTCTTTGATGTGACGTATGCATCGATAATAATAACTGTATTTCTAGCTTACTAATTTTTTTGTTTTCAGATATCTAGGTATCCTACCAATATTATAAACGCGACAGTGCGAGGATGGATGGATGGATGTTTGTTACTCTTTCACGCAAAAACTAATGAACGGATTTGTATGAAATTTGGCACACAGATAGTTTATAACCAGGATTAACACATAGGGATACTTTTTATCGCGATATTCCCAAGGGATCGACACTTATGCGGGTAAAACCGTGAGGTGCTGCTAGTATCTTTATAGTTTCAGTATTGTTTCATTTACTCAAATACTTAAAAATATACCTTCTGTGGAAATTAGTGGTCATGGTATGGGCATGTGATGCGAAGGAAGGAGGCAAATGGCTACAGGTTTTGATTATGAATGCGAATGGGTACACGAGTAGGGGAAGGTCAAAGAAACGATGAATGGACTGTGTGAATGATGATATGGTAAGAAAAGGAGTGACTACCGAAATGACGACTAATAGAGAAGTATGGAAGAAAGGAACATGCTGCGCCGACCCCAAATAACTTGGAAAAGGGCGGGAGAATGATAATGATGGTTGTGCTCTCGAGGTGCCCTAGGTGGTCCAAAAAGGGCCAAGCCGAATTTCTAAATTCTATAAGACTGCTAACAACATAGTGAGGTAACTATTACCAATAGTCCAAAACAACCAAACCTAGTGAATATTTATTCATAGTGACAGAAATATATTACCAACCCCTTCACCAGCCTGTTATAAAGTTAAATCTTCCGGCAAAGAACATTTAATTTTCCAAACTATACCATGAAGATGAAATGACAAAGTAACAAAGTCAAAAACCGCTCAGGACTCGCCGCTTAATTAAAGTTAAACTCTAACGTAATTGGAATTCTAGCTCTAAACACAAATCCTAGTAACGAGCAGAACAAATTTAAATGTCCAAAGGCTATTTGTATTTTCTGCACCAAACACTAACTGTTAATCTTCCTGCCTCGGAAAACTGAGATAGTTCAAAGAATTACTGAGACTGCGAACGACAAATACCTATGCTGCTTTGGTTGCACAAATAAGAGGATATTGCTTGGTTTGTGTGCACTCTGCTTTTATCTTTGCTGAGTACTAAGATTAGTTTCACATCGCGTGATTTATATGCATGGACGACTTGTTTCCACTGAGTAGATCGCGCGCTTAAAGTCGCAGCTTCGCATGGCGACGCACACAACCGCGACTTAGCGGGAGTAAAAACGTTAAATGTGTCATCAGTCTTAAGGGCGAATTTCACCATTGAAACTGAACGCGTTCAGCAGTGCGATTCTGTAACCATCTCACCGTGAAAAGTTAGGTCAAGTGAGCGTGGAGTGAGCTGTCATTCCATTGGCACTATTGACACCTAACTCTAAGCTCACTTCACCTAACTTTTCAAGGTGAGATTTTTACAGAATCGATCGGCAGTGCATCTTAACCGCGTTCAAGAGCTGTCAGTGTCAAAATTGTTGTGAAATATTGATACTGACAGCTCTTGAACGCGGTTTAGAAGTTTCATTGGTGAAATCAGCAGTAAGTCGAATATTATGCATCATTCACCAGTAAATATTGCAAATAAAACCACATTATATCTCTAACACAGCACTCTCGCCTACCATCGCCAATGAAAACCAATTTCCTTTACTTTTATTCATAAATCGTAGCTTATCGCCATCGAGAATATCCATTCCGACACTGTCTAGAAACTAGCAAGATATAATCTTCAATATTAAGTTTCTTTGCGCAGCTGCATAGATAGTTATCGCTTTTAAAAATGCTTGAAATTATATCATAATGAGTTTCCATTAGTTGAAGTGGGCTGTTTAGTTTTACTACAGAGAAAAGTGCTGAGAGGAAAGTGGCGTTATGTTTATCCGTTAGCGTTGTGCTACCTGTAGATTTTCTCCCCATGTTCACAGATTATCTAGGAAATGGTTGTGTGGTACGCTATTGGGTGTTGAGATTCGTTTAAGTATTTATTGGAAGAGCGTCTTAACGTCTATAAGAAGTATAATAGAGTAGGTAAATCTTCTTATAGTTTTATCTTGTGAAGACGTCGATGAAAGTCATTTAGTATCTAGTATTAACATATTTAAGCCTGATCGAGGTGGTAGTTTTTATTTATTTACTTACTTAGTTTAGGGCACGATCGGCACGGGATCTATCTAAACCACGTTAATTAACTGTCGGTGTCATCATTGTTGTAGACTATTGCCACTGACAACAGTAACAGCTCTTGAACGCGGTTAAGATTTACTGATCGCGTTAAGTTTTAATGGTGAAATGGGCCCGAAGGCGACTCTGACCCGGAAAGAAATAAAGGTAGATTTTTTTTGCTCTATTTCCGCATCGTAAAAAGACAATTGTGTCCAGTAATTAGCCATGGAAAAACATCCTATTGACCTACACAACATCCTCAATATCAGTTGAACATTCGTAATTAAGCCAGCGGATATCACAATGGATCCCTATTAGTGTACAGCTATACGTTCCTCAAGGGTATCGTAGAAGGCAATATAAGCAACAATCGTGAGCCGAAACCTTCCGATTATTGCCGAAGCATCCACCCACTACATTGGCTAAGAAAACTGTGTCTGTTTGTTGAATGGTTCATGGATATGTAATGAAATTTGCTGTTGATATAAAATGTTAAGACAGATTTTGGCGATGTTGTTTTTACACCTAATTTTGACCTAACCTAGAATCATTGAGCTTACCGCCACCTATTGGCGTAACACACGATTAATCACAATCTGAATGATTTTAAAGGATATCGCTAATCCATTTAATTACAGTAGTGCGATTCTGTAACCATCTCACCGTGAAAACTTAGGTGAAGTGAGCGTGGAGTGAGCTGTCATGCCTTGCTAATGTTAGGGATTGACACTATTGACAGCTCACTAAGCTCACTTCACCTAACTTTTCACGGTGAGATTTTTATAGAATCGATCGGCAGGAATGAAATTTGGGAGAATAGAATATAATAATGATTGAACAGTTCTTCCAGCCGTCAGCCGTAATATGCTTTGTTGAACTAAATATTTTTACACGACACCAGCGGCATTCTAATTGCGTGACACAATATCAATCACAATCTGAATGATTTTGAAGGATATTGCTTCATATGTTCGAAAATTTTGTCTGCTCAACAACGTAAATGCCGCAATGAATGTTGTTTAACTGTCACAATGAAAACCATTGCTTTTGCTACTGTTATTGTTTTACGCAATTACCCTTTGTTATTGTTTGAGAGCAAAAATCCTGGATTTTTAATGCAAAATCGGAAATTAGCATCAAATGAACAAAATACGAGGAACTTGCCGAATAATGTAGTCCCCGCTTCACTTGGACTCGAACGAGGCCAACACATAATTTCATCACTCCAATTTTAGTTGCAACCGATTTTAATGCATTCTTCGAGCAGTCAAGCATTAAATGAAGTCGTACAAAATTACAATCTCCTTCCTAAGAGCTTACAACACATAATCAGCCTATAATGTTCCCACTGCCGGGATTGCCTCCTCTCTTTGAGAGGGAGTGGGCCGTATCCACCACGCGGGCCCAGTGCGGGCTGGTAGATGTCACAAGTCTTCGAATTTTTGGTTCTAAGACATGCCGGTTCCCTCACGATGTTTTCTTTCACCGTTTTGAGAGCAGTGGTGATGAAGTAATTTACACAAAGTAAAGCGCCTGTCTATGGCCCACCTTCCATCCTGCGCCGCATGCCCTGTCACCTGTGCACTTGATGATCTTATGACTGCTTCAGAGCGGAGTGCGTGCAGCTGAATTTTGGGCCAGCGATATTTAAACTTTTTGTTGTCGATACGCTAAGAAGTAGCGCCTGTCTGGGTTCAAACCTACGACCTACATTCATAAGTCGCGACCTTTACCACGAGGCCATCACTTATCTCAGCCAGAGCTTACAATAAACAATCGTAATGAATCGGGAGAGATAGAACAATAGATCCCTATTAAACGAACATCGGCGGAATGCTTCCCGAGGGTAACGTTCACGAAGCCATAGCGCTCGTTTTAAAAATAGACCCCTACGAACAGTACCTTCCCTTAGCGACAGGGTTTTAATTGATTTTCGAGGTGACCCGTCGTTGTCTTAGTTCGGTGATTATTTTACTTGAAATTGGGTCTAAAATCAACAAGTTCAAGACTTCAAGAGTAGTAGAAGTTTGAACTGGTCGTCTTGGACACTGTTTTCATAGAATGTAGACATTTATCTACCGAATTTACTAAATTCCGAGGTTACTTAAGCCTTAATTTAATGCCTGAGATCCATGAAACTAGTATAACAAGCTAGAACCTCTGTATACTATCCTGGCTGGCAAGCTAGTGCTGTTTACACGATGCTAGTAAGTTTAAAGCCATTAGTATTGCGGTAACTTAGTCCGTAGAGTAATGATCCGATGGAATACTACCTTCGCCGGCCACACGAGGCTAGTAAAATTGGTGGTGGGGGCGCTACTAGCTTAAAAATAGAACTCCATCCTATTAAGCCATCACACTATAACTAGCCTAAAAATGAGGATAGTTCTGTATACACGATGCTAAAGTGACTAGCTTGCTAGCTTACTAGCATGCTAGTATGCTTGGTAGCCTCGTGTAACCCCGGCTTAAGTACTAAGGCTTTAAAAATACCAATTTATCTAGTGTGGCGAGTCTATCTGGAGCTGGTTTCCGTTGAAACTAGTTTCGATGGCTTCCGATTGCTTTTCGCTCACACAATGGAGGCTTAATATCGAACCGACTGCGAATAACGTACTCGTTATCGGTTTCTTAATTGTAAACGATCGAGCGAGCTGTCATTCGAGATGTTAGTGATGGGTACATCTATCTATCTATAGTATGGAATAGTAAAGCTGAAGAGTTTGTTTGAATGCGTTAATCTCTTAGAACTACCAGATGGATAAGATTTTTTTTTTGCATTTCATATCCCAATTCTTGAGGAAGACTATAGGCTTAACGCTAGGATCTTAGGAGCTGAGCATATAGAAAAAGTAAGAAGGAACGCTAATGGAAAACGAAGTATTAGCGCGGACAGGCGGGTTGAGGGAACAACAAACACGCGGACGATGTCGCAGGCAGAAGCTAGTGAATTATACCATAGGTGGCAGGGATATGTCGATTGTCGGCATATGATAAGTTACGATGTTGGATGTTAGAAGAGGATGACAAGCGATGTCAAGGGCCATCAAAACAAGCTTTGTAAAATGAAGTGGGTTTCGCGCCAAGCAACTATTAACTCCAGACCTCCGTGAATCCGTGATTGCTCATTGTGGCCAAGTCACAATGGCCAATCAATGTCCATTCGTGCCAACAGAACATTTTAGCGGCAATAACCATCACGTTTTACGTCAAATCTTTTAAACTCCAAGAATTTAATTTCTCGGGATCGTCGCTTATAAAATATTATAGGGTATTTTAACAGGAATAAAAGGGATATTTGGAGAAGTCCGTTAATGTTAATAGCTAAGAATTATGGAGTATTCCGAGCACGCTGCAATCATCGGAATTCATGGTCCGTCTTCCTTTATACGGATATCTTACCCCATCCCATAAATGGCACCATTAAAAAGCTAAGACGGGGAAGGGAACGGAGCTACTTAAATATACTTTGCACGAATGCGCAAATTGATATAAAATACTTCATCTTTTGATATCTGCCTCAAGCATGGTCGCCGAGCCACTGAGATATTTTATGAGCACCGTATTTTGTAATGGTTGTGAAAATATGTAATGATAAAGAAATTGGTGGGATATCGAAATTCTTGTTAGAAGTGTTTAATTAGATAGACTACGGTAGTATGTATACTTCCATCCGTAGTCTATCTAATTAAACACTTTTTTTTTAAATTATTAAAATTTTTATCCGAATCAATTTTGAATTTTTGACAGTTCTTCTATACAAAATCTGTCGGACGTCAATTTTATTACGCAAATAAAAATGATCTGTCCATCGAAAAATCAGCCCTGAGTACCATAATCAGCCTTTACTGTGCCCACTACTGGGACACGGGCCTCTTCGAGAGGGAGTGGGCTGTGATCTACCACGTTCGCCCAGTGCGGGTTGGTAGATGTCACATGTCTTCGAATTTTTTGTTCAAGGACGTATGCCGGTTTCCTAACGATGTTGTTCTTCACCATTTTGAGTTAAAACCTATAAAATATTTATGCGTTTATTTAAATTTAAAGTAAGTCAATTAATAGCCGTACGCACGGCTACACATCAATAATTTCCAGTTTTAGCTGACCTTGCATTGCATAGGTTTTTCGTACTATCAGAAGTCAGCTTATACTGGAAATGCTTGCTTGATGTGTCGCCGTGTATTACATAACATATTAACAACTATGAATGAATTCCATTTTCCTCATAATTAATCAACAATAAATAAAGGAATCACTTACCTCAATCCTAATAAAATAATGTGTTAAACCAACAACGATAACAGTATCCCTTTGTAATATTTAATTGAGAGGGATATTCGGATATTAATTTCAATGAAAAAACTATTTGTACATCTTTTATACTCAAGGAAATTATAAATTAATTACGTAAACGTATAAAAACAGTTATGGGTTTTCATGGCCTTTCCGAGTTCAGGGAAATTCGTATGAATTTCCTTGAAATGTCTTCACGTCAAAATTGTCGAGGATTTGGTCTGTTACGATTTAGTCAGAAGTTCTGACGTTTCATAAGTGCCCATGTGGGTTTATGTGAAATGTTTTGATTTCACTTGGGGCTGATATTTCAATAGATGGCTTTTATCTAAAGAATACTTTTGACTGTTTGACATATTTCCTATAAAAAAGCTGTCAAACCGTAATATCTATTCCTGGGATAAAATGTATCTGTCTATTGAAAAATCAGCCCTTAGTACAATAATGACAGTTAATACAGGGTGAAAAAGTTATACGAGGAAATCCAGCTATTGATTCACATTACAAATATAACTTTTATGCTTGATTTGTCATTTGTTTCGAACCACTGACAAATTCATCCTTAAAAAAAAGCCTACTTAAAAAATCGCCCTGTAAATTGTACCTAATTTATCCGTACTTTAAAAAATTCCGCGTATGTCTCACTGTTCGTTAGTGAGGTTATAACTCGTACCGCTTATTCAATTTTCATGGTTACCGTTTTTCCATAGCTATATTGCTACAATGTCTGACAACCAGTCTTACCTAGAGTATCACCCAGCAACTTCATTCTTGGATCTTTGACCTTCTTTAAGGGTCGTCAGAATCCCAAAACTCTGACAACCAGTCTTACCGAGAAGTATCGTATTACCCAGCAACTGGGTTGTGCGTGTCAGACAGGCAGTCGCTCCACGTAAAATACAGGTATTCAGCTGCTTCCTGTTAGACTGGAAGCCGACCCCAACATAGGAAAAGGCTAGGCAGATGATGATGAATGTTCTCTTCTCTGGCTAGGTTTTAGTAGAAAGTAGTACAAGCACGTGGAACTAAGGACATAGTTATAAAAACAGTTCAAGTATATCGTAAGTCTCTGTGGATTGTCTCCTTCGAGTGTCGGTCATTCTGTGGCCGAATGGCGGGTCGTGACTAGGAGGTCAATCAGCTTCAAGATATAAACGACGCTTCTTATATATAACTAACTAACTGTACTTCGTCCACTGTAATTATATACGACTTCTGCCATTTGCGACTTTATGTAAGGAATTCATTAAGTAGAATTTACTTTGATGGGAATATCAATACACATACATACTGATACGTAAACTCATGCCATTACAATATCAATGTTATTGATTAATTTTGTCGTTATTTCCTTGATTGGACATTAGGTACAGACGCCAGCACATCAAGCTACTACAAACTACTACTATCTGTCAAATTTATTTAATAGATTTTCAACTTTATCCCTTAAGCATTAAGGTTCAAGGTTGATTGGGAAAATTTGTCAGTTTCGGGTAGCTTGACCTGCTGGCGTCTGTACATAGTTTATTTGCTCGTGACATTTTATCTTTGTGTCTGGAACCTTTCAAATAGGTCTTCTTCTATGTCCAACCTGGCCGTGTTATGTAGATGTGACGCATATTCTCCGCCATTTTGTTATTTTTTGTGTAAAACCGACCAAGTTCGAGTGCGCCTCGCACACGCAGGGTTCATACTACAAGGCACAAAATGCCGAAAACATTTCTTGCATGAAGACCCAGACAGACCTTTTCTTTTTATTATTTGTAGTTATAACGGCAATAGAAATACACACTGTGAAAATTTTAACCGTCTGCCTATTACGGTTCCGAGATATAGCCCACTGACAGACAGACGGACAGCTGACGGTTAGCAATAGAGTTCCGTTGGCCCCTTTGGGTACGGAACCCTAAAAACTAAAGAAAATTCATGCTATCAAATAAATTATGTAGGTAAACTAAACAGCGAAAAACAAACCGTTTGTCTTTTGTTTTAACTTGAGAGTCAATGCCCTTTACGAAGTCTGTGATCAAATCAAATCTAAGTGAGCATAGATCGTTTTACATAAAATTGACTTTCAAATATACTATCCTAAATAACATACATATATCCTTGAGAATCGACGGTAACTAAAGTCGTGACACCTCTTACAAGTCCCTAATGTCCCTTGACAGCATAGCTATTTTTAGGCTGTTTTCTGTGCTGGAATCAGGATTCCTGGGGATCTACTCCGAAGTGCGAATGTTCGGATCGGACCGACACATGGCCGAACCGAATATTATTGAAAAATGTGAAAAAAGTTAGTATCGGCTCAGTTGGGTCGGGACCATAGTCAATATTCGAAAGAGTGTAGGATCGGGACCGACCGAACCAAATGGTAACTTCGTAGCAGGAAACGGCCGAACATTCGGCCGATACTGCTTCGGAGTACACCCCCTGTTCTGTGGGTGTCCTAAGAGGTAACTTAGAAATTCATATTAGGTCGGGAGAGGAGTGGGAAGAAATCGAGCACTTAGGTTTGGATTTAAGACTCGGGCAGTTCGGTAAATAGTAGGTAGATAGCGCCTCTCACCAGTAAAACATTGCCAAGATGTTTGAGACTTGCATGTACTCGTATGAACGCAAACGAAGCAAAAGGAGTGTGTAAGGCTCCTAGCAGGTGGCTTTATGTAGTGTCTGGCGGGCAACTGCCCGATGATTCATGTCGGACCGTTGTATATATGCTAGTTGCGCGGTAAACTCTGCTTGCGAGATGCAGGATTTGGTGTGACGTCAGTATGACGCGTAGTTCGCATGTTTTGTAGATACCGCTTTCACTACTAATGGTAAAAATATCCCCTTATCCATTAAAACAATCTTAACTTCCTAAACACCTAGTTTATAATATTTTTGATTCTGGTACAAGATATGTTGCGTTTCGTTAAACGCCTGGGTTACTTTCGTTCCGTGAACGATGTTACGTCAAGTGTTTTTATTTTTATCTTCCATCTAAATAAAAACCTAACAGGCCACGTGGATTCAAGTGGTGCTGATTTTGGGCTTCTTGGAACCAATAATAATATACTAAAACTTATGGAGAAAGTTGCCCCATTCAAACAAGTGTTAAAAAAAAAATCCGATTGTTCGTTTTGGAGATTAGCGCATTCAAACAAACACTTCAGCTTTAAAGAATAAGTCGGGAAACATGGTTTCATTGGACAAGGTCTACAAAATATTTAACACACTTCAGAAAACGGAGGAATGGTTAAATAAAGGTATTCATCAAACAAAGTTAAAGAAATAAATGTCAAATGTTTTTTTTTGAAAATACAGGGTGTCGTATTTCTGACGCTTTCAACGTAATTCCAAGCAATTTGTCTTCGCGTTAGTCCATTAACGATGTCATCTCCCCAACTTGTGGCCTGTCATTAAAATATCAATCATTAAATGTTTGCGTCTACATTTATCATAATTACTACGTCAGAATTCCGGCCTGCTCAAGAATTAATTCTGCCGTGACTGACTTACCAATCAGTCTACCCAACCTTTTGCCGACTATGTTAGGTGAGTTTTTTTTTTTTTTTGAGGATGGGAAATCATCAAATGACCCCTCCCGCTCTGGGTGGAGCGGAAGGGAGTGTCAGACTCTTAGTGACTAAAACCCACCCGTGTTCCTTCCTTAGCCCTTTCCGTTCCAGGGCAGCGGTAACCCTTTCGGACGATCCCGCCGCCCTGGCATGTTGGGTGAGTTGGGTCGGCTTTCAGTCTAACCGGATGCAGCTGAATACTATTATTATACTTGGACCGACTGCTTACCTGACACGATACCCCTTGGTAAGACTGATTGTCGTATTAAGGGCTTCTGACTACCTGTAATGACTGTCCAAGTTCCAAGAATGACACCGGGACCAACGGCTTAACGTAGGGATCTCGATATGTAATGGATGGTCACCCATCCACGAACCGACCGCGAATAGTGTCGCTTAACCTTCGAACGCCCCCTCAGCTGTTATTATTCAGCTAAGAGCTCCGTGACCTACCACGTAGTATAATTACTGGCTTTAGTTTTTATTTTTGAAGTCGTGTGGCAAAACACATGCAGACATTCGTCCACTCGTGTCAGAGGGATGTTTTTCAACACGCTTGCGCGGCTTTGACACGTGTTGCCATGAAACTGTGACATGTTATGAAAGTGGAATATCTCCCCGTCCGCAGGGCTGCCCCACATCGTTTCCCGGCGTGTCGCGAGCTTTCCTGCTTGTGACACCCCTGTTCATAACTATCTCGTTTTGTTATTCGGTACATACATACGGACAGTTTGGAATTTTAATACGCTCTTTGTTGAACTAGGAATAGAGGATTTGTTATTAATTAATGTTATTATTCTCGTTAATCCCGAAATTGCGTTGTCAAGCTCAGGCACGGTTATGTTTAGGTCGTAATAATTGCTTTAAAATTATGTTATTTTATAACATTATGTTTATTTTTCGTACCGTTTTTACATACCGAGGCAACCCCGTGCCTCGGAAAGCACGTTAAGCCGTTGGTCCCGGCTGCCATTCGTGGATCTTTGACAGTCGTTACGGGTCGTCAGATGCCCAAAAGTCTCAACCAGTCTTACCAAGGGGTGGTTATTACCCAGTTACTGGGTCGTGGAGGTCAGATAGGCAGTCGCTCCATGTAAAATACTGGTATTCAGCTGCATCCGGTTAGACTGGAGGCCGACCCCAACATAGTTGGGAAAAGGCTAGGCAGATGATAATGTCGATTTTTCTTTTTAGTGTGCAAATTTAAGCTTTATATCAGCGTTTTTGTGAGTTTATTTTTAGAGTAACGTAGTGAGAATTCAACGTTCCGCCATGATCGCCAAACTAATAAAACTGCGGGTGTCTTGTGGTCTCATAATTTACGCAGCCCACCGCGACAGGCCAGCCCTGTCATTCTCATACTATTGTTATTAAATTTTATCACACCAAGTTTAAAGCGCTATTCATTGTAGGTAAGGTTTCATATTATAATGTTGTTTGGGACGAGACTTACGCCATTTTGTTTTTGAACTTCATTGTTAGTTTTGCGTTTTGTACGTAGAAATAACCCCGTATTACAACTCAGGTACTTAAATGTGCGCCATCTTTATTTCATCGATAAAATAATCAGTAAGTACACTAAGTTCCTATCTTTTGATTATTCAGTCATTTCCATTACCTTGAAATTACATAATACTTGTTAAACCAACGTTATATTCAAGTATGAAGTATATAATAATAAAATGACAGTCGTTTTATCATTTACTGTATACTACTAACCTAAAATATTTTTTTCGGTGTTAATGTACTCAGTACAAATAGCAACTGTTACACTGATAACGACATTCTCCGACTTAGCAGTAAACACAGAACACGTTTAGTTTTAATGAATGAGTCATTCCTTTGCCTCAAGTGTTATTTGCTGATCAATCATTTAAAAACAAACTTTAGTCCACGGACTTAGCAAGGAATTCTATTAAACTCGCGACAAACTTAACCGTCTTAACAACTTTGAAGGACTACCTACTTAGTAAAGCGGCATTTTATAAGCTTACTCTTTGCCCCAACCTCCCCCGCACCCTAATACGGCTTTAACTGAAAACCGTTAAGTATTCCGTTTGCAATTATAATTATACACTTCGAAAAAAAACCGGAATACCTAAATTGGCGAAATACAACAATACCTAAATATGAAAGCGTTCCTCTTTGAAGTTGCGAGCTCGGCCAAATTCCAAAACAAATTGAACTAGTTCAGCGGGTCCTGCTCACGTTACTGACCTGAGTTTTTACCTCCCATTCAAATCAGAGTGAGTCCAAAAAGAAGCTCAATACGATCACAAGAAATAAACCAACAATCGTGTGCGATTCGTCGAAATCTACACAAAAGTTATGGTGAAGGAGGGTCGGAGTTTCGCAAGTTTGTATTCGATTTCGCGGTGACTCACGGACCGAATCGAATGTATCGGGCGACCGCGGCACAACTTTCCGGCTTTTATTGACTTCCAGCCACGCTGGAAACCTTAAAAGTAACTTACATTAACTCTAATGTACGTATAACATTCACCCTTGTACGGACTACAGAGTTACCAGGCTACAAATGTTCCCCGTATTTCAATATGGTGTTTGAAGGAAATTGTAATGTAAAATTTGTTAGGCGACGGACTTTATCGAGCAAATCTGGGAAATATGCCGTGAGTCACGTCGCCGGCATAATGGAGGTGTACAATTCCCAAAACAATGTGATAGTTGTAGTTTATAGTGTATAATAAAACCATTACAACACGAAGTGCAATGTTAATATTGCGCTGTGAGAGAATATCATGAAAAAGGGTATAAACTTGAGTATTAAAACTACACGACATTTAAGGCTAAGGTCTCAATTACTGCCAACTACCAACTTTGGTCTAGACATGCATTATTTTTTACTTTTTACAGCCGTAGCCACTTATGTGCCAAGTTTGAAAATTTAAGGCAAGCCGTGCATGTCTGGTGTACCATAAAACGAACTTACGTGGAAGCAATCGAGGCGTGTGTATCATTATTAGTTGCGCCGTCAAAGTTAGGGGTTGTCTGGGTCCTTGAACGCAGCCAATCGGAACGCGCCGGTCGCCACCTGCCGACTTGTCGACAAAAAATACTCGACCTGCTTCGCTTTTAGCTCTTTTGTTAAATAATTTGTCCCTTGAGTATGTTGAGGTAAGGAAATAAACTAGTATCTAACTTTTTGTAGAATAGGAAGATATAGTTATTGTAAAATGAAGGTTCTGGAAATTTGCTCTATTTCGAATTACATAATAATTTCACTAACGGAAAAAATAAGACTGTGTGCGTTGTGCAACTTTACCCGCATTGACAGAGTTTTAATGGCATAATTTTGAGTCAGTTAAAAACTGGAAATAGGTAAAGTGTTCATTGGATGGCTCCACAGTACCAGACCAGACATCCAGCGGATGGCGACGATTTGTACATTGGTAATAACTACAGACTCACGCAAACGACGCATTGAAGATCACGCAATGCACTGCGAACGATCGACATTATGAATTTGGACTTTTAAATAGTGATGGGACATTGACACCACATTTACGGTTTTAGTCGAGTTACTAAATTCAATACGGTATTCGAATTAAGAACAACAGAAAAAAATTGTTATTAATGTTAAATAGCACACGGCTTATAAGTTATAAATTACAGTAAAGAAACTACCAAGCCTATTGTATGCCTGGCCGTTCTTGCCTGTTGTATTGACATTTGTGGGGAAAAAACCAAATTATACTCTTTAGAAAGAGAAATTGTGATTGATATCTCACAAGTGATTTAGCCGTACAGTACTAGAAAAACCTTTTCAATACTAATTTCAGTCACACAATACCCGTATAATGGTCTAATGTGAATAAAAGTTGTACATACCATGTTCCATTTCTTTTTTCGGTTCGTTAGTCCTCGGCTCTAGTAAGCACTTAAATGTCATTTTCAAAATGACGTTGTGTAATACTTGGTCATTAGAGTAGTGTGAGAATAATATTTTAACATTGCTTTTTATCTTTGTTTTAATCTTTAATAACTACTGTACACAAAGTAAATGTTTGAGTTTTATTTCGCGTTGTTGGTTTTTTTACTGATTGTCAGTGGTGTCTCTTGGGATCAGTAAATCTGTTGAAATCTCATGTTACTGTTGTGATTGATTGGTTTTTAAATGCTAACGAAATCCTTTGACGTGACATTTAAGAACTCATGCAGAATTGACGGGAAAAGTGACATTTAAATTTATAGTTCTAAATTCAAAAGCGTTTAGAGAGTTAATAGTGTTGTCTTTTTAATTGATAGACATAAGGCTTAGTAATTAAAGTAGTTAATAATCTTACTTTATACTTTGGCCTCGTAACAGCTGTATTTGTAGGTAGGTTTATTCATAATTTACACCCAAAGATAATGATAGCATTTAACAGATAACAATAATATTACACAATAATTTGATACTAACTTTGCCGCTGGGTACAACTCGTTAGTTATCTAAACAGTGGGCACTTCAAATAAACTATAAAGTTGGTGAATAAATTGTAGGTAGCCTGCTTTATAGCCCAGACTTTAGACTTCTCAATTTTATGTTCTCTATCTTTGCTCTTCGGTGTAAACCCGCCTTTAAATAATCCTTTATTCAAAGGCGGGTTTTCACCATTGAGCTCATGCACAAAATATAAGGTGCCCCATTCACTAAAAAGTCTAAAAACGAATAAGTTTAATTAGACTCTTAAAAATGAGAAATTAGCTACTAAATAAAAAAATTTCAAGTGCTTCTTCCGAAATTATCTTTTTTGACACAAATTATGGATCTGTTCGCTTATCATTTGCGCTCAGTTCTAAGAAAAATGCGAGGTCATGTGAGTCATTTTTGCTACTACAAAAGTTATTTCCAATTTATCAAAATATTTAAATACACGGAACAATAATTATTGTTTTCAATATTTATGATGACTCACACTACAATATCGTAACACTTACGCAAACCTTGAAATCTTTAGGTAGGTACTCGATTTCCAATGTTATGGTTTAGTTTATAAAGTATAAAATCGCAAATACACGTAATCGTGGTTAGTTTATTATGTGAATAAACTCAAGAAACGAAACCCACCTGTATTATAAATTATGTTTAACAATAGTGTGATCGTATACATTCTCATAGCATCACAATAATGTAAAATCATAAGAAAAAGTAAATAAGATTCTCATCAGAGAACCTGCATAATATCTTTATCTTTACTAATAATAAAGCTGAAGAGTTTGTTTGTTTGAACACCCTAAACTCAGGCGGGCTCCGGGCAGGAACTAGTAGCTACCTAATTTCATTAGGTACACAGTTTCAATCATAATCCTTGAGTTTTTAAGGATATTTCTAATCCATTGCTTCATACGTTTAATAAATCCATCTGCCCAACAACGCAAATAACGCAATGGACGCGGCTCAACTGTCAAAATGAAAGAAAATGCGATCATTATTGTCATTTTATGTGTGTTACGCAAATACCCCAGAGAACTAATGCTCCTACCACGCAAAATATTTCAGGGTTGGCAACTTGGCAGTTCCGATTCAACGCGACGTAAATGTATTCCATGAAAGAAAGTTTTAAAACCAGTGAGACGGCCGACAGTGGCGGCCTCTGGTGGAAATTAATGAAACGAATGACTTGAGTCATCTCATTCATTGCTTGTCTGCTTCTTAATTACTGGCTACGACCGCTTGTTGACATATTTAGATAATTAATAATTATGGTGGTAATTGGTACGTATGTTATATTTACTATGGCGTTCTAAATAGCTGAGAAAATAACTAAATTCAATGCAATGGCATTGAATTTAGTTATTTTCTCAGGACTATGTTAACTTCGTGTCTGGTGACAGATATGAGATAAATGTTGTGCCAGAGACAATTCTTAGTCCAGCACCCTAATTGCGTAACACTACTAACAACCACAATCTGAATCATTTTAAAGGATATTGCTAATCCATTGCTTCATATCTGCCAAAAATTTGTCTACTCAACAATGTAAATAACGCAATGAATGCTGCCCGTATCCCAATTTATTTGGGATCGGCGCAGCATGTCTATTTCTTCCATACTTCTTCTCTATTAGTCGTCATCTCGGCAGTCACCCCCTTTCTAAACATATCATCATTCACACAGTCCATCCATCGTTATGCTTTTCACCAGTCTATGTAATTTAATTTTTATTCTAAAATATGACATCATATTTTTCACCTCAAAATACCGTGTAACTCGCTCTGTCCATTAATATGAAGGCTCATAAAATAAAATGTTCAAAATCTAGTCACAGTCTCATCTCGGCACAAACAAAATGTCAAAAACATGTCAAAATGTACGGAAATTAGAAGTATTTTTTGACAGATTGGGACTGAGATCAGACTGTAAACGGTCTTAAAATTACGAGAATTGCCCCTCTGACTGTGAACGTTCTTAAAATTACGAGAATTGCCCTTCTGAACATAACTAACTTACCAACTCAATTAACTCGGTTAATTCTCCAATCTCCTCATAAAAATATCATGTTTTTTATCCAATATCAATTTACTTACAGCCATAAATAAAGCCCGAAATTATCTGTGCCTCATTGTTTTACACAGAAAAAAAAATTAAACCTTCCGGCTACATCGGAAAGACGATGTCATTGAGTTTCCGCCGCTTGTTCCATAATTAATTTAAAACGTCGTTTAAAATCTGGCGGGAAAATAATTTGTTTCGGAGCCAAAATAAGCGGAGGTAGTTTTTATTCAGTGACTGTCGGGAATACATTAAAAGTGGTATTCTGGCTACCGACCCTCGGTACTAATTGTTGTAGAGATACGTGAATGTCCCAGCTACGTATTTATTCATCAATATGTGCGGTTGAAACGACTGTGCCAATCACCATACTCGAAAGTTGTGTCAATGTGTCTAACTAACCGCGTGAAAAATCTTAAAACCCACTTGTTAGCAAGTTGGCAACCCTGCTGTATTTTTTAGCAATGGCCGTCGTCATAGAGAATGCGTCATGCTCGCCACGTTCGAAAATCGAACCATCTTGTAACGTATCAGGATATTCAAAATAGTCGTTGTAAAAAAGCACGTTTACGTGTAATCTGAACGGTAAAGTAGCAGCCGTGTTGGTCCCGACGACGACGCCTAAAACCGGTTATAGCCGGAAAGTGGAGCGTTGCCCTCATTCTCTTGAAGTGTGGTTACGATTTGATTTCTTGTTGAGTTTATGTTCAATGTCTGATTGAAATACTGTTATAATCGATCTAGGTAAACCTGTACCTATTTAATAATGCAATTCATCATTATTATCGGCTGTTACATGGTAAAAATATTGAAAAGTCTAACATAATTCTTTTCAAGTTGGCGTAAAAACTTCGTAATATTGTTAAACTCCTATTAAGTGCTTACCTATTACTTTTTATACCGTAAACAGCTCATTGTTGGCTGAAACCCTGAGGTTAACTAGTGAAACGCCTTTCAAAGTACTTAAAGTAACGAGTTTTTTATCCATTTTGTTACAACTATTGTTAACAGAAGCGATGCCTGATTATAAACGCTTTCTCTATTTCGTAACGTAATAATTATATTATTAACTGTTATTTTATTTTAAAGGTTAGGACTTGCGTAACTTGTTTTAGTTATTATATTACTTACACGCGAAATATAATGAATATTTCAACATTTTGTGGTTTTAGAATAGAAATACACAGTTATTATAAGGTAGCCATTTTGAAATTCGATACTGAATGCTGGGTAGTGGGTACAAATGAAATAGTCTGGAAAAATATTATTTTCTGTTTTGTGGATCACAATCATTAAAAAATATAGCACACTGCGGACAATTTTTTTGTACTAGGTAACATTTTGTACAGAAAATAAAAGTCCAATTTAGAAGTGTTACCATCATGAAAAAAAATTAGTGTCGGAAAAATGCCACCGTGTTAGAGTTGAATTTAAGTTATCGCTGAACGCACCGCTTTGCTAAAAGTTCAGAATAATCAGCAAAGGGGATTTTGAATATGTTAAAACTGCTTGTTTAGCGAAAAAGCGGAGATTATGAAATGCAATTGTAAAATTCGCTGAATATTCCATTTTGTTTTGAATGTTTGTGTTATTTCCATTTATGAGTTTCTGAATAAACCAGTATATTTGCTGATTATATTTTGGACTTTAAACGAGATTGATGGAGTGGGCTGTAATCCACCAGGCGAGCCCAGTGCAGGTTGATAGATGTCACATGTCTTCGAATGTTTTCTTCAACTTATTTCTACGCATATATTGGCGGCAAAATGTCTCCTTGTGGCATGTTCATCTGTCATAAATCAATCAACTCTACTATCAGAGTATCGCTGTCCACTGCTGGACATAGTAGGCCTTTCCCAAGTCCCACCCGGTCCTCCACCGGTCGGTCAGATGTCTATCTTTCCCTGACCTTTGTTTTGCTTATGGTTTTGTCTTTAGTTGTCGCCTTACTCTATTGCTATACCCCAATCGCTTTAGCTTGGCAATAGCGGTCATTGCCCTTTCCTTAATATCTCCGTAGGAACCCAAACAATAAACTTTATGGATTTTCATTATTGAAACATGTTGAAGATCACTATAGTCAGGACGTTAACGGACTTTATTTCAGTTTTTGAATTAAAGAATGCTGGAAAATGTGGGTGGGTGAATGACCGCTATTACCACGCTAATGTGATTTGGGTATAGTTTCTACTGATGATTTCCGTAGGGCCAATTCTGAACAAAACTTGCCATACCATGCATGGACTTGCATACTACAGGCACAAAGAGCGGTCACAAGGTAGGATGCCATTACTACCGGTATCCTTATCTTGTCTCCATTTAGAAGTATTGATGACAAACATCCGCATTGCGCGGTCATCTTCGCGCTTCCCTATAGCCAGGCTAAACCACTGTTATTTATTCTGAGCCTTAAGGAATTATCTCTACAAGAGTGTCTCGCCACAATAGCCTGGGGTAAAGAATAGTTTAAGTCGGCTATAGTCGGGACTGTCCTAGTTGTAACAAAGGCTATCCCCAAACAGACGCGTGATACATCGCGTCCCGATTCTTAGACGATGATGACGAGATCCGCGACTGTGCAGGGATAGTTCGTGACTGTTATGATAATAAAATTTAATGCACTAAAGGCTTTCTCGAACGGAAATTTTTGTAAAATTAATTTGACAAATTCTCAAGCTCACATACAGGTTGGCGCGCCTATGTCCTGCCCTGTCACATTAATTTTGTGATAATTTTCGTTTGGAAATCTGGCCGTATAAGCAGTAAAGCCGCGTCGCGATCATAGTTGCCTCGACCTATGTAAAAGGGCCTAATATGCGACGTCATCAAACATGGTAATTTCTTTCGGTTCCGATAGTTTAGTAATAATTGTCCTATCTTTGTGTATCGCTCACAGTAACGTAGACATCAGTTGAATTTGGTATACTCGTAGTTATCTGAAAGTACACGGAAGCCATATTGGAGCATCAAAATATATAGCATACTTAATCTCAATAAACACATTCCTTTAGATAGCTCATAAATCCCCACTAAGGATAGAATTATCTACCACAGAGCAAGTATTTTCTTATGATAATAATTAATTAATTCTATTTATCGCCTTATTTGTTTGTCCTTTATTCCGGTTAAGCAAACAAAGAGCGTTTGGGAATAAATATCGTGGGCCCTTTTGTTGTTTCTCCTATAAATATGTTTTTAACCGCTCCTTCTGCTAAGTTTTGTTATTCCGGAATTCAATTATTCATAGGACGTAATTCGCTGATCGTCTGTTACCGATTGAAAAGGTTAGCCGCATCTTTCTTTGATTCAGTTGTTTATTTTCCTTATTCATTTCCGCAAGGGTTATATATACTCGTACATTTTGTACAGATTTTGCAACTTGCAATGAATATAATGTGCATTGTAAATGTGTTTCTGATTTTTTTGTGAATAAACCTTTATTATTATTAAGCTAATTGCGACTCCAATAGTTTTGAAGGTAGAAGAGTTTTGGAGTTTAGAAGGAGCAAGCATATGCAGTGCGGAAAGTTGATAGCTGAGTAGGTGCGGCATGATGAGACAACACCGAAAATATGTTTAAGAAGTTTCTGATAGGAGCCCCGTGGTCCAGAGTAAATTTTCAGATTAAAAAAAAGGGCCAAAAATAAAGTGACCTTCATTCAGAGCCGTTGATTTTGGTATGATCGTGTGCGGCCTAACCCATATTGACTTAAATACGCTATTCTGATGAAGAAATTGTGGGCTTTCCCTAAATCTGACGACTTTGAAAACTCAGATTTGGACAATTTTTAAAAGGATAAAAGTTATTATGTGCAATAGTGTTATATATCCTGATAGTGTATATAAAAATAGCTCTGTAGCTCTTTATAAGTATTTCCTTTTTGACAATTCATATCAACTGAAGTTATGCAGAAGTCAGACGTTTATTTCTAACAATTGTACAAAGTAAGAAGCTTCCCACTTCAGCTATTTACATAACACCTTCCAACATTCATCCTCAATCCAACAATGGCGCAGGTTCGCAGAAATGCCTAATATAAATATTCTTGAACCGGTTGCTCCAATAAAAAGGGGATAAAATTTGAGGATTTACGAAGAGAGTGTTATTTAGGAATACCTTATCTATGCGGCCAGGCTTATGACGCGAAATAAGTATTTTTATAATAAACCCTAGCAGGAGTTATACTGTTATCTATCGGCTTCAGAAAAAACAAGATATGACTTTTTTAATCTCGGAGACTGGGCTGTTTTGATTAAATTATGGAGAAGCTAATATTACTGCGAGGAATGTTCTTCAAGATAATGTATCTTCATTATTTTTTTGTCGTTTTATGTTGGAGCAGATTCTGAAACATTAATAACTTAATTTTGTGATATTAATTCACTTACTAAATTAAAGATGCTTAAAGAATGAGATGATGAAGATGTTTCAAGAATACTGAAATAAAAGAGAGCAGTGGTGGCCCAGTGATAATGGCCGCGACTTACGAGTTGTAGGTCGTAGGTTCGAATCCAGACAGGCGCTTTACTTTGTGAAAATTATTTCATCACCACTGCTCTCAAAACGGTGAAGGAAAACATTGTGAGGAAACCGGCTTGTCCTAGAACCAAAAATTCGAAGACATGTGACATCAACCAACCCGCACTGGGCCCGCGTGGTAGATTACAGCCCACTACTTCTCTTATTTTTCAATGTATATTTTTAACTTAACAGATGATGCAGTATTTAATCGCTCCAGTTTCCCTTCCTCCCAGGCTATAATATTTCTGTATCGTCCATAAGCTATAACTCTGCCCACCCTATATCCTGTTCGGTCATATTTATTACGGCGCGGTATATTAAACGCCATCTTTAAAAGTTGACTGCTTAAAGGCGCTGTTTCAAAGGATATTGCCCAATTTTACGCTTCCATATTTGGCTAAGAGCTTGTTCAGATGTAGCGTATCCCGCGCGGTAAAACTCGCGGTTCCACGCAAGATAAACAATACCTGTGCACAAACAATGTGGAAATTGAAAACTCCCTTTTCTGTATATAATAGAAAAGTTAAAAGGGAAACCCATTCATGTTGTAATGAAAGAAACCTTCTTTTTTAATTCAGTTTGATTGATCTTTATTTTTATTGAGAAAGACATGGGAATGTTATGTTGCGAAGACGCGCGGGTGCGTGTCGCGAGGGGCGGTTCATTTATTACGTAAGACAATTTCGAACAATTTCTGACCCCCCCCCCTTCCCCTCCTTTGAGAATCTTACTTAAGATTGCAAAGAACCAAAAACGCAAAGAAAACGTAGCAAATAAAACTTATAATACACTCCCAGACTCTTAAATCGAGCCACCTAGCCTAATGAGTTAGTATCGTCCATAACTTAAAAAAAATATATGAATGATCAAATAGTTTTTATGCAGTTTTGTAGCTGACATATTTGTCGCCTAGTTGACATGCAATTGGTTCTAAATTTAAAATTGCAATCTAGAAAAACAAACTAAGAGTTTCAGTTGTTAATTTTTTAGGTACCTAACCTGAACAAAACAGAAAGTGAAAATTAGAGCTTTGATTATTGAATTCTTCATATCTACGGATTGAAAAAGTTCCTTAATTGCTTTAGTTAATGTTTAAACCGTTTCTGGGTTGAAATTATGGATACTTCGCCTGAGGTAGCGGCTCAAGCTGTGGCTTTTCTTCAGTCCGGTTTAAGCCAGAGGAACGTAAGTACACAACTCCACATAAGCCGATGCGCTGTTCAAAGAGTGTACTCGTACCACAGGTTCCTAGAGACTGGGGGATATGTTCGTCGTTTACGTGGACCACGATTTCGGGTAACAACAGAACGACAAGATCGATTTATGGTTGCGACCAGTTTGAGAAATCGTCACCTAACTTCAGTTCAGATACAAGAACAGCTTCGAGACTTTCATGGAGTCTCTATTAGTGCTCGTACTGTGAGGAGAAGACTTGCAGAACGTGGACTAAGACCGCATAAGCCTGCCAATGGGCCTAAATTAGCGCGTGCTCACCGAATGTCGCGCCTTTAGTTTGCGCGCCAACATTCACGCTGGACGCAAAGGCAATGGAGCCAGGTACTTTTTAGTGACGAGACAAAGATCATGCTTCATGGTAACGATGGAAGGAGGAAGGTCTACCGAAGGCAGGGAGAACGTTTTGTGCAGTGTTGCATAGAAGAGAAAGTAAGTTATGGCGGTGGGTCGTGGACCGTCTGGGGAGGCATTTCCGCCGCAGGCAAAACTGCACTTGAGTTTGTGTCTGGGCCTCGGATGCCATCACTAAATGCTGACCGTTATATACGCCTATGTTTGGAGGCTCATGTAATGCCGTATGCCGAGTTTGTAGGCCCAAACTTTATTTTTTTGCATGATAATGCCCGACCCCACACGGCAGGGATCGTTAAAAATTATCTCCAAGACGTTGGTATTACCGTAATGGAATGGCCATCAAGAAGTCCCGACATGAACCCCATTGAGCACATGTGGGACGAGTTAAAGCAACGCGTTCGAACTCGTCATCCAGCTCCACAAACACTACAGGAACTGAAAATGGCTATCGAAGAGGAATGGGAGAACATCCCTCAAAATGCGATTTTAACAATAATTAATTCGATGCCAAATCGCATGAATGCTGTCATTAATGCTTTAGGAGGCAATACAAGTTATTGAATAAACAGATTTGTTTGACTAAACCATATTTTCTTTAAAAATCCAACATAGGTATGTCTTAGACTGTACAAAGGCAAAATCAACACTTAGGTCATTTAAGTGCATTTAAAAAAAGAATGTATTCAAACTCAGAACAGCAGTACATGAGCCTAATATTGAATATGCCAGCTACAAAACTGCATAAGAACTTTTTGATTATTCGTATATTTTTTTAAAGTTATGGATGATATAAACTCATTATGCTAGGTGGCTCGATTTAGGAGTCCGGGAGTGTATTTGCTTACTTTCGTGATCTTACGTAAGAATAATCTAGACCCTCCCCCCTCAAATCGTCTTATGTAATAAATGAACAGGCCCTAGACGCGTCATCTGGATAGGGTCTTAGCAGTAAGTAGGAGTAAAAAGTGGGGCCAGCACATAAGTCACTATTATTGATTACATTTACTGCTAGTAAACAACTTTACTGTGGCTAGCTTATGACGGAAGCGCGTTTTCATTGTCTCTAAACAATAAGTTGCACCTTACAAGCCTAATATAATTTTATGAGGGGCTCATGGCTAAATAATAACAGCCACGTGGGTCACTCAAAGGTTAAGCTACGCTTGCCGTGGATGGGGCTATCCATTACATACTCGTATTGAGACCGCGCGTGTTTCGGAAAGCACGTTAAGCCGTTGGTCCCAGCTGTCATTTGTGTCTGTCAGTCTGACAACCAGTCTTACCAAGGGGTATCGTATTACCCGATAACTGGGTTCTTTAGGTCAGGTAGGCAGTTGCTCCATGTAAAATACTAGTATTCAGCTGCATGCGGTTGGACTGGAAACCGACCCCAACATAGTTGAGAAAAGGCTAGGCAGATGATGACATGTCGAATATAATATATTTTTACTTATTAAGTAGGCATATGTAATGTTATCTTGATTATAAACTGGACTCATTGAGTGATTCAATTTTGTTTTAGCAGTCTATGACAAAATAATGTGGTACTATTACAAATAACAATAGAAAAAATGTGGTTAAAAACTTTCATTAGTAACTGCCATTAATAAGACACAAAAAAGGACAAGAAAGGAAGGAAGGAAAAGCCACGGCAATATTATCGAAAAGCCGCCCTACGAAGTGTCAAACTCACAAAGAGAAGTTCTATTCCTGCTGTATAGTTCCATCTCTCTCTGACAACACATTTACTAGCCTAACAGCCATTTCAGGGGGGAGCAAACTGACTTACATCTGCCGACAACTTCCACTCCTCTTCACACGTCATTTTCTCCAGTCCATCAAGTAACCAAATGTCGTTTGCCGTATCGTGTCGTGTTTTCGTGTCCCGTAAGACAATGGAACTCTACAGCTACGGTGATAAAAGTGAGTCGGCCTTATCTTCGTTTTTATGGTGCATTGCGTCGTGGGCCCCGTCAGTAAGTATGGGTGTGCTATACGACCATAGTTTACTTTGTTACTTAAGTAGGTAGGTCCGTTCTAAGTACGTAGGAGGTAATCATGTTTCGGTCTGCTTTGGGCAGTGTTGCCAGGGGGAGAATTAATCACTTACTTTTTCTTCGTTGGATTGTGGTTTTCACCCTGAAATGGACATTATACTGTAGTAGGTTGAAGACTGTCACATTAGCTGAATATTACATAAGCTGTAAACACTTTGTGTATGACCACAAGAAGTTTTCCTTTAGTGATATCTTCTGTATACCTTTCATCGCTTTGGAGAAGTAGGGGTAATGCTGGAAGCCTTATTTATTATATTCTTAGGGCCCAAGTCGCTGAAAGAGAGCAGTGGTGGCCCCAACGGCAACGACATACGAATTGTAGGTCGTGGGTTCGAACATAGGCAGGCGCTTTACTATGTGTAAATAATTTCATCACCTCTGCTCTCAAAACGGTGAAGGAAAACATCGAGAGGAAACCGGCATGTCCTAGAACCAAAAATTCGAAGTTTTCCTTTAGTGATATCTTCTGTAAGTATAGCTAATTTAAGACAATTAAACCATGTTGCATGTTTATGTAAGTTTTAATGACTAAGCATAGTAGCAAAGATAAAATTGAAATAATTTGACGTCAATTTGTGGTAAGTACAGACGCCAGAATATCAAGCTACTACAATCAGTTAAATTTCTTCAATCGATTTTCAACTTCATTGCTAAAACTTTAAGGTTCAAGGTTGATTGGGAAAATTTGACAGTTTCGGGTAGCTTTATAACATTATTCATTAATGCACTTTAAGTACTTACATTTTTACTTTAATTGCCTCTGTTTAACCATAAACCACTACAGAGATATTAATTTCGAACATTGTTAAATTCAGTACCTATTAGTTTTTCTAATACTGACCACTATCCTTTTTAATACAAAATAGTTTCAGTTAAAAAAAAAAACATTCTGTATTCTGCCAATAAATTACTTCGTTTGTTCGTTTGAACGCGCTAATCTCTGGAACTTCTAGTCGGATTTGAAAAATCTTTTTGCTGTTGATAGCCTAATTCTTGAGGAAGGATATAGGCTATTTAACATCACGCTAGGATCCTAAGGAGCCGAGCAAAACGAAAGAACGCTAAGCGAAAACGAAGTATCAGCGCGGACGTGCGATGCGATGCAACACCGGGTCGGGAAACAAGAAATTTCACGCGGACAAAGTCATGGGCAGAAGCTAGTTTCCCACCATAAATGTTCAAAATCAAACAGAACATTCCCCTGACACTCAAACTATTACAATACAACAAAATTCATGTCCTACGTATTTTCAAACAATAAATCGCTTAGCTCCAACATAATATACGACTTCTAGACAGGATGCGAGCACAAAAAATGACACGTTTTGCATATAAATGTTCCTCCTCAGACATACCCTGTACCTGAGTAGGTAGATAGGTACATACTTTCACGTAGGCTCGGCGAAACCTATAATTTCCTGTCAGGTTGATATAAAAATGATATGTTATCAGACTGGAATTTGGCTTCGAATAAGACATAAGTGGTGTGTTGGAATAGTATTTCACAGTCTTTTTTGTGGATTATGGATTCGATCAGTATATAGATTGGAGCAGTTGTGGCTCAGTGATAACTGCCGCGATTTACGAGCTGTAGGTCGTAGGTTAGAACCCACAGGCGCGAATTTCGCGTGGGTTCGAACACAGGCAGGCGCTTATTTTGTATAAATAATTTCATCACCTCTGCTCTCAAAACGGTGAAGGAAAACATCGAGAGGAAACCGGCATGTCCTAGAACCAAAAATTCGAAGACGTGTGACATCTACCTACCTGCACTGGGCCCGCGTGTTGGATTATGGCCCACACTCTCGGCGGAGAGGAGGCTTGTGTCCCAACAGTGGAAACATTATAGGCTGTATTCTGTGTTTTACAATAATATTGATTTCCCATAATGCCTGGTTTGTAAAATCCTCGATAAATTCTTTTTTATTGATCCCAGACATAGAAAAGTTCAATAAAATACAATAAACCTCATTACAAAAAGAAAAAAAATACTCGTTAATTTTCCATTAAGTCTTGGCAAAAGCCCAAGGATTAATCAAATTGACGTGTTAACTTGTATAAAACTATGTCGTTCGCAGCTGCATGTAACAGATTAAGTTGTCGCAACGACATAGATTGATTGTGCACTAGCTTAGTTAAATAAATATACGATAAATTAAGTAACGACCTCTTTGTTTGAGCGAAATAATGAAAATTAAGTTGTTTAGGTAATTGCTGGCAATACTTAATTAAGTTGTTTGGTGTCAAGAGACCGATTAAATTAAAATATAATTATATACGAGTATGTATATGTATATGTTCAGTATTGTAATTAAAATCATTATTATTTTGTGTATTTGATTAGAACAGCCCGATTCAAACTTTATGGCGGCTCTGAAGTGCGCTACTCGTTGCGCAGTACCTCACCCCTCAACCCCGCTGACAGGTGAGTTTGTTACTGCGCAGCGACTCGACTAATGTTCCGAGCCGCGATTAAGTTTGAATCGGGCTGCCAAGAGCATGATGTCCATTACTTCTTCCCTGTATCAGAATTGATCTTTTCCTTGCAGTGGGAAAGTTAGAGACTGATCAACTTAATACAATATTAAGTTCTCTTACAGACAACAAACAACCTGGTTCTAGAAGCGAGAAATTTGGCCTATAAGTTCCTTATACAGAATGGCGATTTAGTCACCTCCACCCGTTAAGGGGGTGATTCTACCCATCGTATTAAACAACTTTCGCTACGAAACTTATTTTGTAAATTTTGTATGGAAATTACATAATTTTTGCCGATGGAAATGCCATCGGGCACACGGCTTGTATTATAATAAAAACCCTGCTGGCATTGCATGACTACGAACTTTGCAACAGGATCGTTCATATATATTTTTTCTGCTTTTATTCCGACATCATTTAAGTATTTGAAGGTGAAAACCTCCCTGAACATTATACAACCCGTTCTGAGTGTCGCTGCCCCAATTAAAACAGAGCCTTCTTTCACCACAGCGGTTAGCATCCCCTGCCATTTCGCGGCTGCACTACATGACCCCTCATGTACCTGAAAAAAGGGGTTACGACAGCCCTTCATTACTGCCGAGTACCTTCGTTAAACCCTGAACATAAATCACAATTCTTTAACAAACATAAAAATCTCATCACATTCATTACGGTACTAGGAAACTGGTGGAAACAAGGTCGTGTTTCCCCTGTCAATTAGCCAAATTAAATATACGGGCCCGGTTGGTTGGTAGAAATTAATATCACTTTCGCACTGTCAATTTAGTGTCGAATAAGGCCAGCCTCACGTGCAGACCGAAAATATGAGGTGTTGTTCCAGGCTTTTATTTATGGCCTACTATTAGATGATGTGAGAAGAAAAATGTGGTTCAATTTTGTGCGGGGATTTTTGGGGATCATTTTTTTTTGGCTTGTGTCAAACATATGGATCCTTTGTTCTGTTGGACAATGAAATTCAATAAAATTGTGGGATTGTGGGTTATGTATTGCTTTTGTCTATGAAACAGCAGTTTTTAGACAACGTTCAGAATCATGTTCTGAATCTATGTAGTCAGTTGCGCGTCGATGGGATGCCACCTCCGCCTGCCGCCTGTATTTTAGAGACCTCAGAACATTTTATTGTTATCGCTTGTTTTATCCATTAATCATAAAGAAAACAAAAGACTGGCTATCTGACAGATTATAAAACCCAATTTACACAATGCTAGTCTCTTGCCTGTGCCATAATAAAACACAGCTTAAGACCGTGCAACTTTGATTACTGCTACCACTTGTAAATCAAGCTTTAGAAAGAAAAAAGCTTAAAACTCCTTCAACTTAAAAATCAGAAACCATCTTGTTTTAATTAACGCGGGTAGTTTCAAAAAAGGAACGACGGACTTGGGAGCTGATGACCCAAGTTAATACGAAAAACTTAAGCGTGTCTCAAATTGATTGTCCGGAAAATTGGTGCTTAAAGCAGAAACTATTCGCAGTAACGAAGTGAAACCAATATTTTGTGAAACGAGCGTAGTTTTGAGGACGTGGAGTCTGACGAAAGATCATCTATCTTTTTAACTGCTTTCAATTTCATGTGATATCTTTTGGGGAGTGACAGAGGGATAGAGAGAGATGGTAATTGACTGTTTTTCGAGGAAAGTGTAATTTACTTACTGTACTGTACTTTGGTTGACCTTCGAATCATTTTTAAAACCTATTCCAATAGTTATTTGCTAATTCACTGTTAATAGTGAATCATGGAACTGCTTTTAACCTTTAACTTACTTACCGACGAAAAATTTCAACGCAGGTTCAGAATCGTGTACTGAATCCATGGTAACAAGTTGCGCGTCAATGTCCCTGCCACCCTGTATAGATTTTGCATAATTATGCCTGGTTTCTGAGGTCCGTGATAAACTTTCAACAGTTAAGTATTTATCCCAGACATATATGTATGTATGGCCACTGAGGGGCTTGTGGCTAAGTAATGACAGCCGCACGGGTCGATCGATCAGGTTAAGCTACGCTTGCCGCAGTTGGTCCGTGGATGGGTGACCATTTTCACATACCAAGACTCCTCCGTGCCTCGTAAAGCACGTTAAGCCGTTGGTCTCGGCTGTCATTCGTGGATCTTTGATAGTCGTTACGGGACGTCAGTAGCCCGAAAGTCTGACAACCAGTCTTACCAAGGGGTATCGTATTACCCATTAACTGGGTTGTGGAGGTCAGATAGGCAGTCGCTTCATGTAAAATATTGGTATTCAGCTGCATCCGGTTAGACTGGAAGCCGACCCTAAAATAGTTGGGAGAAGGCTCGGCAGATGATGATATATGTATGGCCATCTTTCGACAAATATGGGGTATATTTCACCCACACGACATGCCGCCAACCTTCAGGTAGTTTCCTATATTTTTATTTTTTCAGACAACCGAAAAAGGTCACCGAACTAAGTACAGAACACCTTGAATTCTTTAAACAAACATAGCATGCCAAGTGTGAGAACGAGGTCAGAATATAAATGTTCCTGCGCACACTATTATATTCCAGTTTTTTTAAGCATTATTTGCTTTGGTGAAAAAAAAAAATAACCCTGTATTTTTAACGCGCTGAATACATTCAATGAACACGTAACACGAAACTCGGTATTCTGTTACCGGATGAAATGCTTTTTAATTTGTTCTCGCCTAGATAACTCGGAAATTGTTAAATGTTTGATTGTTGGGTAACAGCCTAACAGTTACAGCATGTCGACTGATTGTTAATCTGAATTTTACATCAGCCGGTTTATTCTATAAAAATCTCATCGTGAAAACTTAGGTGAGTGAGTGAACTTAGGTGGTGAGGTGAATAGTCTTGATCACTAGCATCAGCCGATCGATTCTGTAAAATTCTCACCGTGAAAAGTTAGGTGAAGTGAGCCTAGAGCGAGCTGTCAATAGTGTCAATCCCTAGCATTAGTTGGAATGACAGCTCACTCCACGCTCTCTTCACCTACGTTTTCACGATCGGATGCATACTTTTTTCTTTGTTCACTATTCGTGAGTCGAAACTACATTTTATAATAGAGTCTTAATATTTTCTCATTGACGTTGATTAAACCTTACCACGCAACGTCTTGATAACCGTACTTGAACCCATCAATTAATACGGTGGCATGATGGACAACTTCAGAGCAGGAAATGCGATATTTCTATTATCTGGACCCAACAAGGCTCGCACTCGCAGCTCTAGATAGCTCCCTAGATACCTACTCCAGCTAATTCGCTACTGTATAAGACCATCACGTACGAGGTCGTATCATGATGAATCGCTCTCAGGGATATTACAATTTTCGTCCTTTTAATAAAAACGGTCCTATTTGCTCCTCGGACCTTATCAGTATTCCTTCCTTATTTCTTGATGATTAAAAAGAAACGTACTTTTTGCTATAATAATCTTCTACTGTCACAATTTATTTGTCGTCCTCGTCCTTGGTAATATTCTTTCTACTCTAACCAAACTTAATTATATATGCAGTTGAATGTACAATTTATGTTTTCGAGAGGAAATGTCAACTCTGATGTAGGTCTCCGAACAAATTACTAACAAACCTTCATAAAAGTCAGAACAAATTTTACAACAAAATCTCTGAAGCGAATACATAAAAGAGTTTGTTAATGCATAAAAGTACGAGTTATTTCAGAGCGAAATTTTCTTTTGTACATATTTTAAGGGAGGACTCAACAATCCCGAGTCGCAACAAAGTTTTTAGGAAAATTCCCCACTTGTTACGCAACATCGTCTTGTTTAAAGTTTGCTCAGATGTGCAATAGTTCTTCACGTGGCGTTATACACTTCTTGAATTATTAAACTGCTCCTAACATTGTTATAATATGGTAGGGCAGGAAGACCGTCCTAAATTATCGACCACTTATTAAAGGTAACTCAATCGCCCGAGGCAACGAAATCGATACGCCACCAACTCGAACCGCCCTCATACCGCTATCGATAGTTGCTATAATGTTCCTGCGGTATTGCACGGCACCTCCAAGATAGGCATCGAAAAACAGGTATACCTTTCTAACTTTCTGCAACAGCATTCGATATCGATAAAATTTGATCATTATTTTCTTGTTCGAATCCGATGTTTCTCAATTTTAGATCTCGCCTTCCCGGGCACTATTCGAAACAGCATCGGGACTACAATTAAGTAGGTACGTTACTATCAAATAAGGAATCTTTAGTTTCCAATCCAATTTGCTGTATTCCCTTGCGTGTCTTAGGGGGAAGCGATTTATTTTGATTATAGTTGTTCCAACGGTAGAAAACAAGCTATAAATTAACAGCGACGACTTAATTAGTCCGCGTGTTCCCAATACCATTAGCGGTACACGATGACAGCTCCCTGATTCGAAAAAGAAATTGATGTAATATCTGCTAGGGCGTTTCCGAAATTAATGTTCTCTGACAAATTGGCTATGGGAGAAATTGAGGGGATTTTAAATAATTTGACACGGCAAGGTGATGCCATCCTTGCTTACACGGGGAAAATTTCCATATTATCAGATTTTGCACACTCCTCATCCTTTTATCATAAAACTGCTCTCATGTCAGCGACAGAGCTCGTTCAAGGATAAAGTTCAAAATGGCATACGCCATTTTTGCTTAAGCCGCCAATGAGAAACTGGTGGGACTTCGCAGGAGGCTTAAGACTACTTAACATCACTTAGCACATTTACTTACGGAATTTCAAGCATACATTGAGCTGCCAAAATTACTTATGATTTAGCAGGCTTTAACAGGATTAAAATTTACTGTGTGACAACTTTATTAACTTGAATTGAAAAGTAGGCTT
Source organism: Apamea crenata (assembly GCA_949629185.1). Lineage (NCBI taxonomy): Eukaryota > Metazoa > Arthropoda > Insecta > Lepidoptera > Noctuidae > Apamea > Apamea crenata. The sequence continues at coordinate 9,968,361 of OX451373.1, forward strand.
GTATCACTTGCCTACTTTGTCGCTCGTTAAAATATTTATTCAGGCGACGAGGAGTTTGAGAATTTCAGGAAATATTTGAATCATAATTAAGAATGACTAGAAGCAAGAGATAACGGTATCACAAACAGTGATAAAGCCAAGGCTACAAGAGTTCATCGACTTGATCTAGACACAGTAAACGTCAGTCATCCTCCAAGACATTGGACCATTGTCCTCAATTTGGCACCAACTCTAAGATCGTTAATTGTAAGAAGTTATGGGAGATTCAAGCTGTGAACATTTACAAGCTGTTAGCTTGTTATGTATGTTAGAAAATGTGTTATTGGGAATTACACTAAGCCTCGAGCATAACCCACCCAGAAGGACCCACATAAACAATTTTTAGCGGTATCTGCCCGATTCGGAAATTCGGGAGCAAAATTGCGTTGAAGATGAAATGCACATACACCTCCAATCCAATGTTCTTCGCACTTTGCTTTGGTATTACGAATGGGAGCAGTTGCCTCGTGAATTTCGGGTTTTCGAAATCCCGGATAGATTCGTCTGCACAATGTTTATTCGGAGCGGATACATACGTTCATGTAAGATATTCAATACAGGAAAAGCCGGGATCGCAAGAATTACGATCGTCCCTTCCTGGTGCGACTGCATGTAACACTCTTATTGATTTCTCAATATTTTACTGGGTATTTTATTTTTGTACATAATGTAAGCTTGAAGTGGAAACTGAGGAGTTTTAGTCTTCATACTTCTTTTTGGCGCCTCTTAGCGCAGTAGACTGACAATGTTGATAATAAATTCATGTTTATGTCTCACCAAGCGAAGCAACTCTTCCCTCTGGGCGATGAAATCTACTTCTTATAAATGCGCAGTTAACACTTACTTGTCTTCTTGTTCTTGGTTTGTCTTTTCTTCGACTTTGTGTTTTTCGCCATTCAAGTTCCCAAATTAATTATTCAAGTATAGTGTCTTTTTCTCAATTTTGGGGCACCAGTTTTTGTCAGCTTTGTTGCTTTAATCCGAGCTGGCAAGGGACAGCAATATAGCAATTTCTTTAGGATTATTATGTTTGTCTCCTTAAGAGTCTTTGTAAACATTTTTCGAGTCACCAAGACTTGTTGATCCTTCTCCATTCTCCAGCAGTTAGCAAGTTATGCGAAAGTAAATGCCTTTGCTTGAAACGGTTCCTAAGCACGCGAGATTTCACTGGCTGTTACCTTAATTAGACCTCTGCGTAGTTAAGGGCCGTGAAAAGCCGTGATAATTGCTAACAGGGGACGCACTATTGGTATTAAGATAATTTTCCTAATATTGTTAGTGTTAAAATTTTGTGCATAAGCGTTATGACCTACTTAGATTATGTAGACGCTTGAAGGGCGACGCTTGAATCGACGGTATCTGCAGTCACTCACGAAGAATAATATCTGACTAATAGTAATAATAATATCTGGGTAGAGTTACCTATATTTTAAACAGCTCCTGCCCGCGACTTCGTCTGCGTGGAACTTCTTATTCCCCCGACCCACCTCATCGCAACGCATCGCCTGCTCACCCTATAACTTCGTTTTCGCGTAGCGTTCTTTCAGCTTTTTTTTTGTGCTCGTCTCCTTGGTTACCTAGCGTGATGTTTAATAGTCTTCCTGAAGAATTGGACTATCAACTACCAAAATATTTTTACAAATCGGACTGTTAGTTTCAGAGATTAGCGCGTTCGAACAAACTTTAACAAACTCTTCAGCTTTATTATTCGTATAGATAGATTATATGACTCAAGCCTTACAAATTCTTCGTATTTAGATGAGGCGTGCGAAAATTGCAATGCTGTAAATCTCTGGACTGGAATGGTTTTAGGTTTCCTCTGGACTGTTCTCCTACGTACAAATTGCTCAAAGATTCGTTATACTAAGCTACAAAGAGCCAGGTACGCGTGTCTATAGGGTTATTTTTAACCTTCCCCAAAACACGCCATGTTACATTGAACTGTTTGCCATAATTACAAGTGAAACTGTACAAAGGTTGGATATAATTCCATTCTTTTGGTGGCTATTGAATGAAATTTAGATTTGTATTGTGTTAACCTATTGTTACAAACGATAGAGTCATGCACGCAATATTTAGCATATTGTGACGGTAAATTGCTTTTAATATGGTGCTTAAAAAGTAGCAAATTTTCCACCACCCAACGTTTATGGTGTAATAGCGTGGGTGTGACAAACTTTTCTTTTTTTTAAAGACATTCCTGAAGGAATTAGTATACTCACATGGAAACCGTACGGTGTGTAATCACGCCATTTATTTTATGCTAGCTTTATGTCCATTGTTAGTGTGGCTGTGTGCATTATTTTAAAAAAAACTTGCAATCGTGATGATCATGACTAGTTTCTGTCCGCAACTTCGCATCGCCTGCCCACGCTAGTATTTTATTTTCGCTTAGCTCTCTTTCAGATGTTTTGGTTTTGCTCGGTTCCTTAGGGTCCTAGCGTGATGTTATATAGCCTATAGCCTTCCTCAAGAATTGGGCTATCAAATACAAAAAGAAATATTCAAATCCGACTGGTAGTTCCCGAGTTTACCCCCTACATATAAACTTACAAACAAATTTTACCTCTATAATATTATAGTACTTAGAGTCTTTACTCTTCAGCAACAGCTTCTTGACACTATCAGCCCAAGTAACATCTCAACCTGTTCCCTTAAAACAAAGCATAAAGTTTTATTATCTTTTTACTCAATAACTTCCATTTGGACCTTACAGCCCCTGAGACTAAGAAAGGACATAAAACGTAAATTCTAAGGTCAGCAGTAAATGGACAAGTAACAGTGAAGATCTAAACAGCACGAAAAAGTTTTAATGTGTTCGGATATAAATCTGGCTATTTGTCTTTATAAGCTTCCCTTGGTGTGGTAGTGAGGACTGAGGACACAGACGTACACAAAGGGTGACAAACTTGGAGATGTTTAATACGAGTTTCTATGTTTCTTCTAACATATAATGTGATGAGTGTATGTATGGCTTTTGGAGAGCTTTTTGGGGTGTCTTATCGTGGATCTGGAGTATTGTGGGTGGTTTATTGACATAAGTGGTAAAATGTTGTGCTTAATACCATGGAAACTTTTTGCGGATCCCCTTGATAGGAGGAAAAATATTCTATCCTTTTCTATAGAGCATTATTATAGCTTCGAAACAAAAAGTCGGTAGAATCCATTCAGCAGTTTCAATGTTTTAAAGACGAGCCCCCTTTATGCCATTCACCTTTAATTTAATTAACCAATCATAATAAAAGTCGAAATAAATCTCCGACTCGTAAACCGCGAAAAAAACTCCATTTACAAAGAGTATTACGTTCATAAACATGATGACGACACAACAATAAAAGAAACATAATCATCAGCAGATCGCAAAACGTGTGGGATTTGTGATGAATAAGCTTCACTGACCTAAACACACTTTATTGTAGCTGTTTCATCATGAATACTTGATTAGGTCACCTTTGTCACACCTGTGGCAAGTCTAGGAATACGTATATTCTTGGTATCGTGTATATGTATATATAGCTTCATTGTTAGCAGACATTATTTATAATCCTTTGTCATTAAAACGCAGCGTAGTTGTAGTGTCTTTTTTGATATTCGAATTGTCTGATTCAAAATCTTTCTTTTTTCTTTCCTTGTCGTAAAAGGAATCCAAATAGCATTTCTTAAATTTTCTAGCAAACATGTCGCATTGTTTGTCACCACGTTGTTCTCTGTCTTGACTCCTGTATCAGCGAGTGGAGTGACGACTTCCCGTTAAAGTGTTTCAACAAACTCCTCAAAGCCCAAACTTGAGGGTTATTTTATTCCCCGTGACTTAAACGTACCCCAGTTATTATCTTTACGAGGGGTTGAAAGCTCTCACTTTTTATTATTGCCGTTTATATTGTGCTGTGGCGTACTTAACCGTAGTCGAGGTCAAACCGAAAGGCCCTACCCAAGAAAGCACTTACTTCGTTACGATTGTTATATTCTAAAGTTTTATTTATAATGAGCCTAACTCTTTAGAATTCGTGATCCGTTACAAATGGGGTTTTTTGCTGAAGGGTTGTTTGTGTTTTAGTTGGAACCAATTATTTTTAATGTATGCGACGTATGGGACGCGTTAACCTTTATAAACTTCTGTTGTGTACAGAGTCGGAGTCGAGGGTAACACTATATTATTCCAATGCTGGTTCCTCGAGGGAGCTGTTTTGCCCTGTATTAGTTTCCACTATGTTATCTTGGGCACAAACAATAATAGTAAGTCATAAAAGTATACAAGTATTAACATTTTATTCCTTAATCCTTGAATGTTTTACATGAATAGTGTTAAATGCTTTAATTTCATTGAACTTGAAGACGTTGGCATAATAATAAGTGAGGTAATAAGTCTACAACGCTTCAGAACCGTCTCTGATGAGTAATTATACAATTAATTCAAGAAGGCACCTAATGTTAAGGCCGGGAGAAGTTTGTTTTAGTAAGAAATGAGAAACAATGAGAGTTGTTTGTTGAGAATTTTCTAGAACTTCTAAAGCAGCTGTTGTTTCTTGTTAATGTTACATTGTGATGCTGTAATGGATTGATGATGATGCCGTTCTTTTTATTTCGTATAATGAGACGTTTGTTTGGCTGTGGAACATTGCTAACAATTTTGTAACACGTAGGCCATACCTACCCTTAGATTTCCAAGGCATATATACCTTACAATATCCTACATTGTAGGGTATATATGCCTTGGAAATCTAAAGGTCGTAACCTGACCACTGCGGCTATGGCAATTGATAATGATATATATTGATATGCTAAAAGAAATTTTATTACTCACAATAATTGAAAGTCTTTTTCTTTTCGTGTGGTTGGTACTCTTCTTCGACAGTTTATATTGTTTGAGCCCAGTAGGTGGCCACGTTAATTGGCAGTCATTAAGTCGTAAAAGGATTATTGTAGTTTTTTTTTTAATAATCTAGCTAGGACGACAGGGTATCTTAAAAGTATGGTAAGTAACATTGAATAACTAAATGAGTGTTGCAGTTGTTTTCAGAAGGGCCACAGCATAAATTGTAACTCACAAGAACCAGTCAAGCCTCTTACCCAAGATAGCAATTACACATTTTGTCCAGATATAATCTTAACTAAAAACAGATAACTACGAAAACAAACGAAGTGTTATTCGTGACTACTCGGTTACGCGATGGTTATTGCATATAACAGAATATAGCTATCTCACTCTTGCGTAATACATTCCGTTCCATGCAGCCGGTCGGCATGCATAATTGCATTTATACTCAGAACCAAGGTCAAAACTATCGTAGTTGAATGCAGCCGGCATAGATACTAGTTTATGACCTTTTTAAACGAGTTTTATTTCATTTTTCTAGACTTTAATGGCTTCATTTTGAGAGGTAGAAAATAAAGATATGATATTAGTGGAATTTATTCATGGTCCTATTTCTGGAACTTAAAAATGACCTTGCAAAGATGGACACACGAGCTGGCAATGGGTCTGTGCTTGGAAGTCAATGGGTGCACGCTTCACTTACGGAAAAGATCCTTGCAGAATTATATGGAGGAGGTCTTTGTCCAACTCGGCAGGCAGAGAGTTGGACAAAGGCCTCCTGCGATCTCTGTCGGTTGATAATATGGCACACAATGGTGATCTACTTCAGAAATTATTTTTGCATTTGCTCGAATAGGGTGAAACCATCACAACCCATTCTCCCACTTGGTGCAACCTTGAGACGCACACCGTTCTTTGTATATTCGTTATTTTGATTAAAAGTATGTCATATTGTCGCCTAATATCTTTAAGTATGTTTTCATTTTTATTTTTTGTATGTAATCCACCAACCCGCACTGGGCCCGCGTGGTGGATTACGGCCCACTCCCTCTCACAGAGAGGAGGCCTGTGTCCCAGCAGTGGGAACATTATAGGCTGATTATGATGTTGGCACCTTGTTTTTATATATTCATGAAAAATTATCATTTAATTGTGCTTTTGTATGATGTGCTGTCTTTTGTGTGCACTAAATAAATGGTTTATCTATCTATCTATCTAAACAGTATGACAACTAGTATGACATCACTGCAGCTCTAGATCAGTTGCATAAAGGCATATAAGCAGTGCCTACCTCGATAAATCACCATAAGCCTGTCAAATACATTTTAGTGTGTGTGCAGTTAAGAAACTCACTAAATTATCATACCTAACAAAAAACAAAATCTTCATTCTCAAACAGCGAGCCATTCAAACACGCGCGGCAGTAGGCAGTCGCCAGACGGCCTACTCGGCTCCCGTACTATTAGCACATTGTCATTGGTCTTTACTCGTTCAAGTTAATAAACGAAATTAAATTCCTGCCTACCTATTCTGAAAACCAATGCACGCCACTGCTCTAAATCCAGAAATTAAAATCTAGTCGTCTCTTGCAACGGATGCGGTCAATTTGAAGACCACAGCTATTACATATACCAACACTTAAATATGAATGGTAAAATAAACAACTTATGAAATAACCATGTTTTACTACCGTAAGGCTCAAGTTTCTGTATTATGCGGCAACGGGCTGGATATTCAACAAAACCGGAATATATTGTTTGCAAAATATACATATACGAGTACCTATTTTGAAAACTGAAAATGGAAATTCAACATTTTCTAACAATGTGGAGTTTGTGAAAGTTAGAATCTATAATAAAGCTGAAGAGTTTGTTTGTTTGAACGCGCTGATCTCTGGAACTGATTTGCCTTCTGAAAAATTCCTGCCTTTGATAGCCGAATTCTTGAGGAAGGTTAAAGGTTATTTAACATCACGCTATAACCCAAAGGAGTCGAACGAAAAGAAAAAAAGACAGAACGAATGCTGAGCGAAAAGGAATTAATCGCGCGGGCGGGCGATGCGATGCAACGCAGTGGGTCGGGGGCCCAAATTACAGATGGACAAAGCCGGGGCCAGAAGATAGTACATGATATTTGTCTTTTCAAGTTCAAGAACAGTAACGGTTGTGATTCGTACCTCTATTTATAAGATCTGACCTTGGCTGTCGCATTCACGTACTTTTAGGGTTCCGTACCTCGAAAGGAAAAAACGGAACCCTTATAGGATCACTTTGTTGTCCGTCCGTCTTTCTTTTATTTTCAAGACCCTTTTTCTCAAGAACGCGTGGAGGTATCAAGGAAATGGAATTTATATCAAATACTCAGGTCTACTGACCCTTGGAGCTGTGAAAAAATCAAACTTCTAAACCAACGCAGTCAAAAGATACAGCCGTTTATGCCGCAAATTTTCGACACTCGCAAGGGAATCAAAGCCCACAGGGTTCCTGTGAACTTAAAATCTTGAAATTTGGTACGAAGCAACGTCTTATAGCACAGATAAAGAAAAAATTGCGAATATTGTAAATTTTTAGTTACATCATACAATAAAAATAGGTTTAATAATTTTAAATTGTACGGAACCCTCGGTGCGCGAGTCCGACTCACACTTGGCCGGTTTTTTTGCTCTATACTCTGTTCGGTTTTCGTTCTACAACAAACAATCTCTGTACTCATGTATTTTCAGATTGAAACGTTGTATTTAAAGTGGGCCATTAGCGAGAAGACATAATTTGAGTGGAAATTCTGTTTTAGATTGAAGCTGACACACATTCTGCAACCTTTTCCTTACTGACTGTATAAAAAACGACTCAGTGACTTGTGTAATTTCTGACCACTGAACTGATTTTGATAGAAATTGACGGAGATATTTCTGTGTGTTATATATAATTATAGTCTATACGTTATTGATTGATGTTGTGTAGCAGGAAAAAAACAGAAGTTATTAGAATTCCTCAAGATTACAAATTACGCAACTAGAGTTCAATAAAAATAAAGCCACTATCAACGATGCAGCAAAAAGAACACCGAAGCGATCGCAAACTCACCGTGTCATCTTTAATATTGTATAGTTAGAGTGTGTTTATTTGTGCTCTCCACTGCAATAAACAAACTCGTCATGATTCTCTGTTGTCGTTACTACCGTACGTTTTAATTGCGGTTTCGTACATTCTATTAATTCACAATAACAATCGAGTAAGCCTGTCATGGCCGTTCGTTCTACATAAGTTGTAACTTAATAGCTACACCTTTCTCTTTGTTACTGTATAAGTGTATACAATTAGTTGCCCTCTTGTCTGCCTATATCCTTTCGTACCTCAGTGAGACTTGATGTTAATTTTTAAGCGAGTTTTATGCAAAATTTCTTTGTTCCTGAAATAATGTTTACCACATTTTCCAAGAACAAACGCCAATTTTTTCTGCTCTCGACAATCGTTTAAGGCTTTAAGCCTTTTGATACGGGGCGTGTTTCCAGCTCGCTTTGTGTTTCTATTCTTATTTTAAGGACTACGGAAATGCCTCGTAAATGCGACTTTTTGCCGTGAAAAGGAGGAAACAGTATTTTATCTTCCATAAACTCTATGAAGTGTCCACTCACCGTTATTGGGTGGTTTCGGTACTAGAGGAGCCGTGGAGGCGGAACACAACATTGTTCTCCGTTGTCGGTCATCTGTCGGCCCGGTAATCTGGTTAAGGTCCTTTCGTAATACAAGAGTAATGTCATTATGGCGTTTACGACCGTTTTCGCTGTCCTTCTGACATATTGCTGGGATGTTTATCGCGTACCCGCTTCCATATGCTATATTTTTTCCTTTATGATATGTTATACCCGACCGCGGTGGGTAATATTTTCTTCAGTTTCTTTCTACAGCATGTTTTTACGGCTGTTGCTTGAAATGAGGGAATTCTTGGAACGGGGTTGGCCTCGTGATTGATGCATACATATAAGTTACTAGAAGTGGGTTGTAATACATGTTAAAATTTGCTCGGTTTTACGGGCTTTTGTGGGTAATGTTTGTAATGAATGTTTACTTTGTTGTTGGTAGTTTGCCGTTAATGTTTTATTCAACAAGTATTGTATGATCTAACCTAATCTTACTAGCCTTTGCTATCCTACTGCAGGGCTAAAGCCTCCCTCTCCCTTTTCCACACAATTCTATAGTTTGCTAATCCGGCTAGCCCTTCCTGTAGGAGTCAAGCAAGCTCGTCTCGCCACCTTCGTGTCAGCCTGCCGCGATGTCGTCGAGCGTTAATTGGGACCCTATCGGTGGTTCTTTTAGCCCATTTGTCATCTGACATGCGGCAGACATGTTCGGCCCAGTCCTACTTAAGCTTAGGGGCTTTCTGGGTAACGTCCATGATCTTGGTTTTGGCGTTGTGTTATATTCTAGGTAGTTTTTCTTTTATTTGTCCTGTAACGGTAGTATTCAGATGTCTGAATTAGAAATTCGTCTTCATTATTCCGTGATACCTGTCGTGTCGTCTGTTACATTTACCGTAACAAGTGACTCTCGTCCATTGTTACGCCGAAATGTTAAATAGAACAAAACAAATTGTTCAGTTGTTAACCATTCGACTACCGGTTTGTTGGATTGCACAAGTTCAACGATTTTTGGTTCATAAGTGGGTTTCGGTTCATGAATCACTGAGCAAACATTCCAATACACAGTTCCGATCGTTTCTGAGTATAGCCCATTAAAATGTTGACTACCAGTACCAGTTAAAATTAGACTCGGAGCAATTTGATCTAAGTCGACCTACTTACTGACACTACAGACTTTCAATGTACTTACCTTCTTAGACTACTTCAATTACCTAAACTTTTTTGTCTCATTCTTGCATTTGTATTCGTTTTTGATTAGAAAAGGACGGGGATATTTTTTGTTGAGTCACAAATCACGTTGCCCGGTCAGTATTGAGTCACGAAGTCCTGCGGTCACTGAGTCACATGAAAGATTGCGTTTAGCTCCGCTTTGAGTCTGAGTTATTCATCGGCGCCTGCGCTGATCAAACGATTAATATATACACGTAGGTACAGTCACTGAGAAAAAGTTTAATTTTTTTAATTGACCATGAAAATTGGTGAGAGAAATCGCATGAATTTTTTTATCTTCTTTTCAGTAATATTCTCATAATATGACGTCATTAGATGCTGTGTCTCTCTCATTTTACTTTGAATCGGTACTTATGTGTATCTAGTGTGCCCGCGACTTCGTTCGCGTGCATGTCAAACTAGCCTAATGTTACTCCTTATAACATCACCTATCTGCCAGTGAAAATCTATGCGTTTCGGAGATTAGCCGGAACACACAGAGAAACATTTAAAAAATTGTTTTTTTTTTGTTTAAATACCCACATACGTATTATATTCTTACATAATTTTAAACATTTAGTAAAAAGCTGTATTTTGAAATTACAAAAATACACTTTTTTATTTCTTATTTTTATAAAATCAAAAGTAATTTATTCAAATTAGGCGTAGAATCAGCACTTTTCGAACGTCAAAATTACAAAAGACAGTCCCCCAAAACGCCCGCCCTTCACCACTTCCTAGTGCTATCGCTGGGAGGAAGTGGCGCAACAAACTCCCCAGCAGCACAGCTAGCTGTATAGTTTTTGCTGTCTTTAAATCGCAATCAAATGTCATTACATTTTCAGTATCCTGGGTCATAAATAAGTATAAAAGGAATACCCACGTTAATAAACATACAATAAACGTTATTTATTGAGTAATAATTCTGTTCATTACCGCGCATAAATAAGTCCCGCACGGGCATAAATGAGGTGACATTACTCTCGAGACACATTCGCAACTTCTTTGTTCTTAAACGCTGAATTAAGCCAATTTTAAACGTCCATTATATACATAAACTCACTCCTCATGGGAGTAGGCAGAAGCTACAGAACACCACCTGTTCTGCAGTGCGATTCTGTAACCATTTCGCCGTGAAAACTTAGGTGAAGTGAGCGTGGAGTGAGCTGTCATTCTAAATAATGCTAGGGATTGACACTACTGACAACTAACATCAAGCTCACTTCACTTGAGTTTTCACGGTGAGATTTTTACAGAATCGACCGGCTGATCCTTACATACTCCTTTTGCGTCGTTTACGCATCTGCGGTGTAAAGTTGCGTAACACACTACCATTAGCAATGCGTTTAATTTTGACAGTCCAACAACATTCATTACGTTATTTACGTTGTTGAGGATATATAATTTTCTCTGGGTCTTCTACTACCTGCCTGGGAGTCTCAAACGTCCACGAGGGCGCGTTATCGCCCACGTTGAGAACCTACATATAATCTAAGCAAACTCTTTCCAATTTTAGTCGCTACATCTTTTAAACCGCCTCGTCCGTTACAAGCATAACCAAAGTATATTTACAGAAATAACCCCAAGTAGCAACATACGCGGTATATGTATGTTTTGAACAGTAAAAAGATTAAATTAATCTGAGCAAGCCTTTGATCTCGCACAATTTCTATACCTACTATTATAATTTCAGTCTACAAAGAGAATGTAATGAAACCATTCTGGTATTTGTGTTATATCCTATTACTGCTGTCCTACACAGGAATGGAGTAACGTTTGATCAGGCGAGCATTTTGAACTTTGATAAAGCCACAGGCTAGGTTTTAGGCTGATTTATCAAGTTCCCTGTGGCTAAATGAAATGACGTGACACTGAAGAATCCTCTCTGCCATTTGAGTTTTCGAGGAATTAGTGTTTAATACATGTCAATGGTACGGAACTGTCTGTTCTATAGGGTGGTAGGAACATGAACGCGATACCTGAGGGGCAATTCTCGTAATTTTATGAACGTTAAAAGTCTGATCACAGTCTCAATTTGTCAAAAATACCTCCAATTTCCCTACATTTTTGACATTGATTGTCGCTGAGATGAGATTGCGACTAGATTTTGAACGTTTTTAATGACGGGAATTGGCCTTCTGTTACCATAGATTCAGTACCTACATTATTTTGAACTCTGAATTGAAATTCCTTGCCGGTATACCTGACCTTATTTAATACAGTTTTAAGGATCCTCTTTAGCAAAATCAGCGTATAATGTTCCCACTGCTGGGAAACAGGCCTCCTCTCTTCGAGAGAGAGTGAGCTGTAATCCACCACGGGGGCCCCGTGCGGGTTGGTAGATGTCACAAGTCTTCGAAGTTTTGGTTCTAGCACATGCCGGTTTCCTCACGATATTTTCCCCCTTCACCGCTTTGAGAGCAGTGGTGATGAAATAATTTACACAAAGTAAAGCGCCTGTCTGGGTTCGGACCCAGGGCATACAACTCGTAAGTCGGGGCCGTCAGTCGAATCCTCCATATGTTACCTTAAAGAAAAACCGGGCAAGTGCGAGTCGGACTCGCGCACCGAGGGTTCCGTACAATTTAAAATGATTAAAAATATTTTTATAATATGATGTAACTAAAAATTTACGGTTTTCGCAATGTTTCCTTTATCTGTGCTATAAGACGTTGCTTCGTACCAAATTTCAAGATTCTGAGTTCACGGGAAGTACCCTGTAGGTTTTGATTCCCTTGCGAGTGTCGAAAAGTTGCGGCATAAACGGCTGTATCTTTTGATTGCGTTGGCTTAGAAGTTTGGTTTTTTCACAGCTCCAAGGGTCTGTAGACCTGATTATTTGATATAAATTCCAGCTTGATACTCCACGCGTTCCTGACAAAAAGGTTCTTGACAGACAGTCGGACGGACAACAAAGTGATCCTATAAGGGTTCCGTTTTTTCCTTTCGAGGTACGAAACCCTAAAAGTAAAAAAAAAAATGTATTTGTCCGGTTTCATTAACAAAAAAAAAATGAATCCGGACAAATACATTTTTTTTTAAATTGTTTTCTCAAGCAAAGGATAATGCAAGCCGCTTGGAATTCTTAAAAAGTTATCCGTAACCGAACGTAATCCCGTTAACGTTATTGGGGGCAACACTAAGTTCTAATTCAATTACCGTGTCCGCTGTATAAAACATTTCTGTTTGTTAGCTAAGCTTTGTAATTCCTTGGATTATACACGGTTTATTTGTTTCATCTGTATTCTGTATTGATTGCTTTGTTTTTATTAGCAATCTGTTTTGGAGAAATTAGTCAGGTAACTAATTTTCTGTCGTGTCAGCTAGTATGTCAAGCGCTGTACGTTAAGGGGGATGAGTTAGGTAGCGAAATTCAAATTTTCTTACGTTTTTTGCAATTTCCCTGTCAGTGTCAGATTGTATGTTAATTAAAATATGATTCGCGAGCGTAACGAGCATTATAATCATTAATACTCGTTACAGAATTATAATCATTAAAATCATCAATGAAATATCCATCAATAGAATAGAATTAGATTAACCCTGTCAGTGCATATAGGTATTATAATACTATTGAATGACTATTTCTATATTTATAAGACAATAGGATTATATGAACTTAGAGGGTTGTATTGGTGATTTGAATGATTATAATTCTGTAAATTCATACCTGTTACGGTCACGAATCATATTTAAGTCAACATACAACCTAACACAGACCTGCAAATTACAAAAAAAAACGTAAGAAAATTTAAATTTCGCCGGTTACCTAGCGCATCCCCTTAACCAATTTACCTACGTCAAATCACTTATATCGAGTTTATATCTAGAACATTTTTCTGACGTATGTCTTTAGTAACGCGCGTTTTTTTTGGGTATTTGGCATTTGGCACGTGAGGAAATCGCTTTTCTTCAGAAATAGGATCTATAAAATATAGGACAAAAGGAAATACACGAAAATATGAGTTGTCTGCTTGACATTTCGTTTGATAGACGGCTAGCGAGAAATTTCTTCCCGAATAAATCTGATACTAAATAGAATGTCTACGACTTGGGAATTTGAGAAACCTTCATAGTTATATATTTGACATAAAATGTAGGTATTAATGGATATCTACTTACTGATTTACTGTCAAACTTGTTATTTATAAATGAATATACATTTCGAAGAAGATGGCCATTTTGTTCCGCCGACTGAATAGTAACGTCAAAATCTTAGTAAACTAGCGCTTCGCCCGCGGCTTGGCCCGCGATTAATGTATTTTTTTTTAAATATAGCCTATGACACAGGTGGTATGATAACGTAGCTTTTCATGTGTGAAAGAATTTTTGGAATCGGAGCAGTAGTTCCGAAGATAACCCCTCTATATATGGCGATATGATGCGATGTGATGGTTCTACTTTTTAATTATTATGGATATGTTTTACTACTTTATAATATCAGTATAGATTATTTTGTTGACTGCATCTAATGGTTCTATGTTCTCTTTTGTTCCAGGTACTTCTACTCAGATATTTAACACCTCCATTTTACACGCTTCAACAACAGAATCTCCGAATAGCTAATGAAGAAAGCACAAATTGGAAAGTGCAATCAAAATGAGAAAGTAATTAAGGTTCGAGTATTAATCATTTATCGACAAAAACTACGCAAGAAAATTCGACGTAGAAAAAATTCAGATATGTACTTTTTGTAGCCTACTTCGCAGTTGAGTTTCCCTAGGGGCAGAAAGTCGGAAGTTTTGGTCCAACTGTAAGAAAGAAAAAGACGTGGCTGAAAAAGCTGAGAGTTTCCGGGACTCCAACGCTAGTAATGATTCCTCGGTTTGGCTTGCTCGTTATAGCCATCAAAATAGCTTCGTGAAGGACTAGAGTAGCTCTTGGAGACCCTTCAGTCGTTGATGTTATCAGATATATAGATATATCTGGCTATAGAGTGGTGCTTGAAATATATTATGTAGATCATAGATCGTAGGTGAATAGTATGCGTTATATTATTGTTGTTTATATTGTTCTGCTATCTGATGTTTGTTTTTGCCAAGTTGATGTCATTGTTTTAATGATGGTATAGTAGGTAGATGAAGACAATGATGTCCTCAGTGCAAATTAGGCGGAAATGCTCCTAGTGCTAATGAGAAAGGAAAGAGAAATCGTCTTTTTTATTTATTTTATCATTTATGTAGGTAAACAGAGTAAAACAGATACAGATCCTACTAATATTATAAATGTGAAATGTATGGATGGATGGATGTTTGTTACTCTTTTACGCAAAAAGTACTAAACTGATTTGGATGAAATTTGGCACACAGATATTTTATAACCAGGATTAACACATAGGATAATTCTATCCCGATATTCCTACGCGATCGAAACTTATGCGGGTGGAATAATAAGTGTGCCATAGTTTTTGCGTGAAAGAATTACAAACATCCATCCATCCATACATCCATTCATCCATCCAAAAGGTTGCTTATTTCTTAAGAAATGTCTTCCAGCAGATCTGTAAAAGGAGAAATTAATAAGAAATGTAGAATTTAAAGAGATATAGGTAGTCTTTATGAGAGTTTAAGATCAATATATATTAAGCTTATATTTATACATATATGGTGCGATTTAATTGCATACCATAAGTTGAAGTGACATAAAAAGTTGTATTAAGACAATGCAAGTAATTTTTACTTCAATTTCATAGTATGCCACAGGCAAGAAACTAACGGCGTGTAAATGAGGTTTTACTCAAACTCAAAGGAGGACACACAGTTAAGAAGTATTTTGTAGTTTATCATCAAAAGATGGCCGCGGTCATTCCAGCCGTTCAAATTCCATTTAGTTCGAGTTCCAATATCAATTTAGCCAGTAACTACATAGTTCTGAGATATAGAACTTCTCTCTAGAAACTTGAATTGTCTGTCTGGAATTTCGTCAAACGTTTGTGAGGTCCAAGACGAAAACGCTTGACTGACACCATATACTGGCGTGATTCATCAATTCATGTAAATGTCCGCATGCACGCGTGGTTATTGAAATTCACTTGTACCAGTCAATCGGGAATCAGGAGTATTTAGTCAAAGCAAATTGTTAAATGGACATAACATAACAGCACACCTGCGTTCTTCGAAGCGTTAAGCAGAGGTTTATCTGTAATTCACCCACATTTCGAAAGTTCTGATTAAGTCCAGTGGTTAATGAATACGTGGAAAGGAGACGTTTCATTTTTGTATGGAGCTTTGGCTAGGGCGTGAACATTTCAGGAAATCTGTGAAATATATCTATAAACATATAATAGGCAATGATTTACAGAATTAATTTGTATTAATTTAGTACAAAATTAAAATTGAAAATATTTGACATTTGTTGTGAGTAAAATGGAGACATATTGAGTCAATGACAGATGACAATGACGTTAATGTCATTATAACCTAAACGAGATATTTTATGTTTTTGCTTCATTGTTAAGCTCTACTTACTACCACTAGGTAATAATATGGGAAGTCGTAGAGAAAACTCGCAAAATAACACTGAAAGCCACGAAACGAACACGCAAACCCAACGCACGAGACGAGACTGATTGACAGTCAGTCCCATGACATTGACAGACAGTGTATGTCAAAATAAAACGTTCGGAAGTACACTGGCCAAGTAGATGATTAATCGAACTAAAATATTATTATCAAAATATTATCCATTAATAACACATTAGAAATACATGTGATAGATGAATTAATAATAAGTGATACCTTTTTATAATAATATTTAATGTTTTTGTATTTACGGTTTCACACTTATTTCAGATCCATTCTGGTTTCAGAACGCATGTTTGCTGTCAGGACGCAGCCATATTGGCCATAACGATAACAAAAGGCAATAATTGAAAAACTTTAATTTGTTTGTACACAAAGGGTTATTCTCAAATTCACAGATTAATATTTTTCCTAAATTCAGGGTATTTTTCCCCGTTTTTGATATATTGTACAAGTGCTAGCCAAAAATTAAACATCTCCTTTGTTTATTGTTGTAAGGCTAGCCGCACATACACAATAATATTGTCAATAAAATACATATTGTCAATAATATTGTGTGGTGTGGGGCCCTTATTTCGGTATATAATATGGCGTAGTGTGCGGGATCATATTATATTGATCGATGTTTTTGTCAATCTTGCATTTACAATATTATTGTGTGTGTACAGCTAGCCTTATGAGAATAAAACGCAATTTAACTAATTTGTGAAGGCTCATAATATAATATATAACTCATAATATATAACTCCCGGAAGGGAATCTGATTTTTCTCAGAAAATTTCATGATTTGTTCTCTCGTTTTATCAATCAATAAATAATGTTATTATTACTCTATCAATCAGTAACAAATTCTCACGGAAATTACACCAGGCCCGTTTTATTCACAGTCACACGTTCGATGAATTCTCAGTAACAGTAATGGAACTTCGCATTCGGAGATATAACTGATGATGTGTAACGGTCCTAACTGGTACAGCGATGCCTCTATGAGTTCCTACGTTCCTAGTACATTTCATGAGGGAACTAGCAGCGCCCCGTGGTTTCACCCGCATAAGTTTCGATCCCGTGAGAATATCGGGATAAAAAGTATATTAAGTGTTAATGCTGGTTATAAACTACACGTGTGCCAAGTTTCATTCAAATCCGTTCAGAAGTTTTTGCGTGAAAGAGTAACAAACATCCATCCATCCATCCATACAAACTTTCACGTTTTTAATATTAGTAGGATGTACAGACGCCAGCAGGTCAAGCTACCCGAAACTGTCAAATTTTCCCAATCAACCTTGAACCTTAATACTTTACCGATAAAGTTGAAAATCTATTAAAGAAATTTGACCGATTGTAGTAGCTTGATGTGCTGGCGTCTGTACACACAGTAAATTAGATACGATACCTACTTACGACATTGTAATTGTAACATTGACATTCACACACACTAACATCGACATCGACAACACACACATTGAACATCGGCATTGTTGTATTATAAATTAGTATTTTATTTGGTTTGGCTAGGTTGTTTTTATACAAATGCATCAAATTACTTGTGTTACCAGCACACGAGGTAGTACGACAGTCGAAAGGGCGATTTCGATAAATTATAAATATTCCTATAAATACATAATGTATTACCTATTTGATAAATTCTCATTTCATGAAAACACAGCCCCACTTCTGAAAATTAACCACAAAACCGAATATTGTAGGTATATTTTAATAGGAGATAATAAAGCTGCATAAAGCCACTCAATGCATCCATCATCACGGGCGGGTTGCACGATACAGAGGCTAATCAAAGGTTAAATGTTGAACAACCGAACATGCATTCATTAATCTAGCACTCGCCGCTGTAACTAAATTAATGAATACTTAACCTTCTTGGATATGTGTGGAACTTTGCTCGTCATCTTGTTCTTGGTTCATGTTACTTGGGGTCGGCGCAACACGTTCTCTTTTTCCATTCTCCCCTATCAAGTGTCACGCTACCATTCTCTCACTTCTCCTACATATAAAAAAAAAAAAACAAAATTTTAACATACACACAATAATACACACAGTAATATATGCTATAAACAAAAGGGTTCGGGGGTGAAGATAATGGTTACTAAAATATATACGCTTTCGGTGCGCAGCTCCCAGTTGACGGACGTCACACGACTCCTGTCAAAAAGGGGCGCACGTCGTATGTTTTACAGGAAGCTTCTAGAATGTTCTAGAAGCTTCGACTCGGTTTCATTGGCGGGCGGGAACGAGAGGCGTTTCCGCCAAAAGTGCGTGGATTGTGGCGGGAGCGATAAGAAAAAGGTTCGCGTTATAAAAGTCATTTATTCAAAATAGTCAAAATTACAAAAGACAGCTCCCAAAATTCCCGCCCTTCACCACTTCCTAGTGCTTTCGCTGGTAAGAAGAAGTGGTGCAAAAAACTCCCCAGCAGCTATCATTCCTTACATAATCCACCCATCGACATTTATGTTCCTTTCTCTCTTTAGCCCGGTGGAAATCGGCAGGTCCTAGAACCAAAAATTCGAAGACATGTGACATCTACTAACCCATACTGAGCCCGCGTGGTGGATAACGGCCTACTCTCTCTCCCTGAAGCGGAGGCCTATATCCTGGCACTAGGAACATTATGGGCTGATTATGTACTCTTTTAGTCACATGCGTTTCCTACCCTCATCACATCATACAAGGCAAACGATTTCCTTTCAACTTTTCTGTCACCGGCGCTTCTTTCAAAGTTGAACGTTACTATCGTGTGAGTAGTACTCGTTAATTAAGTAAATTTTCAATTGCTGAAGAAAGTTCATCGATTAAGAAAAGTACGGTCGGTTAGTTAAGTATTTAATCGGCTGATTAATTAAAAACTTTGATTAGATTAGTGGAACGTGAAGCTAAGCAACCGTGTAATTCGTTTATGTTCATATTGCGTTCGGTTTGCCTACATATAGAATGGGTAGAGGTCCCTGACTTAGCAACGTAAGGCTTCATCTCTTTGCCAGGGCGGCGGGATCATCCGAAAGGGTTACCGCTGCCCTGGAACAGAAAGGGCTAAGGAAGGAACACGGGTGGATTTTAGTCAGTAAGAGTCTGACACTCCCTTCCGCTCCACCCAGAGCGGGAGAGGTCATTTGATGATTTCCCATCCACAAAAAAAAAAAAGGCTTCATCTCTTCGAGCAAAAAGTATTCACTCTTTATGGTAACGAGAAGTCGAGCCTGCGACTTACGAGATGTTGGTCGTGGGTTCCAACCCTAGCTGGCGCTTTGGTTTGTGTAAATAATTTCATCACCGCTCTCAAAACGGTTAAGGAAAATTTGAAGACATGTGACATCTACCAACTCGCACTGGGCCCGCGTGGTGGATGACAGCCCGCTTCCTCTCACAGAGAGGAGGCCTATTATGCTTATGCTACGAGTATAGGTCCCTAACTTAACAACGTACGGCTTCATCTCTTCAGGCAAAAATTTTTACTATTCGCTCTTTATGACGTAGTTTCTAAGGCTAGAACTTGCCAAATTCCCGCTGAGACATAAAAACTATGCAACTTTTGACGCAGTCTGTTCGTATCTTGCAAAGGTACTAGCATTCAAAAAGTAAATTGCAGTCTGCGACCAAGTTTGTTTACTACATAATAATTTAAATAACTACTACTTAAACTACTAACTACTATTTAAATAACTTAACTAACTAAATAAGTAAAGAACATTTTCGAAATGTCTGAATTAAAAAAAGATAATTGGAAATCTCTGTTTCTATGGAAAATTTAAAATCGGTCGAATTTAGCTGTAAGTACCAGTTTTTCGAAAATGTTCTCAATTAACTTTTTAGACCTATATATCCTGCTTATATTAAAATCGGTTCATTTATTTCGAAAAACAAGGACTTGAAAGTGTGTATGAAACGCCGTACGTTGTAAACGCTCTTAAGTCCCATGTAATGAAGGCGAGCCTACTGTCATCAACCAGATACGAATCCAATAACACTTTACCCGACCCGAGAAACGAACACAGGACATCTTGCTCGGCAGTCGCGCTAGTGACCACTAGGCCAAACCGTGCAGTCAGGCAACCTTGTACTTTATAAACTACACCTTTATTGTATAGTAACTATTCTAACATATGTATCATGCATTAAGTATGTAGTTTAGTCAACATTGAACTTATGGGATCCCTTTGTTCAACCCTCCCAATGATATTTAAAGCTCAATCAGTGACATTTACTTTGAAATCATTACGACACGTTCCTACCTCTTCATAACACCTTGCTTCATGCCTAAAGTACAGTCAGGGAAAGGAATTATTAAGCGTTTGACACTCAACATCTGCCAACCCGCACTGGGTCCTCGTGGTGGATTACTGCCCACTCCCTCTCACAGAGAGGAGACATGTGAACATTATGGGCTGATTATGCCATGTTGACACCCTACTTCCTTAGTCTATGATATAGCCATTCCGTACAACTGTCAAAGAATGACAGTTGTAATTTGTATATACGGTCAATTAGAGTTGGTTGTTAATTCGCTTACTAATTAATTTCCTTGACCTTGAAATAAAATTGTTTATTCTGTATATATGATATCGGAGTCACTTTTACAGATCATATTAAAAAAAATTGGCTAGATGGATTCGACATTTCCTATCTGAGTACACGTGAGAAGAAATGGCGAAACAAACTCAGGGGACAGAGTCCCTTTTAAAGTCCAGACATAATCTTGGATAATGTCTGAAGGCCAATTCTCGTAATTTAAACCTTTCAAAATGCAGTCGCAATCTCATCTCAGCGACAATCAATGTCAAAAATGTAGGGAATTCAGTGGAACTTAGAGGTATTTTTGACAGATTGAGACTGAGATCAGACTGCGAACGTTCTTAAAATTACGAGAATTCCCCCTCAGAAATGGTCCTTTATGGAAAGCACTACTGACCTTGACGTTATGCTTGGTTTTCTTTATTTAGTAACATAAAAGGTAATATTAGACCTGAAATACTTCAGTAAAGCCGTAAACATTTATATACCTATGCCTCACGAAAGTTGTGTGTGACATAAAAATAAAGAATAATTTAATTGGAACACTTCTCTGGTACCGGTATCAATCAAGGGCAACGGTACCGGTTCCCAAAAATACCGGTATTTCAAGCCTGGTTATTACCGACGTAAAAAGGCTTTAAGGCTCCCGCAGACAGGCGCGACGCGACGGAGCGACGCGATTCTGGTAGAACAATTTCAATGGAGTTTTAATATAAATGTTCCTACTAGTCACGTCGCCTGCCTTAAGTCCTATCGAACCTCTTTTTGACACCTCCAACAAGAAGCGAAGTAAGTGGTCTTTTGTTAGCCACATGAAATTAAATATTAACAGAATAAACCCTAAAAATCGATCCTGCTCAGACTATTTCCATACTAATCAATACTAATACTAAAGCTGAAGAGTTTGTTTGAACACGCTAACCTCTGGAACTATCAGTCGGATTTGAAAAAATATTTTTGCATCTGATAGCATAGCCCAATTCTTGAGGAAGGCTAAAACAAAAAAAATGTTACAAAGAACGCTAAGCGCAAACGAATAGCGCAGGCAGGCGATGCGATGCGACGGGGTGAATCGTGGGAATATGAAATTTCACGCAGTCGAAGTCGAAAATCTGTGAGTTTGTATGTTGGGGGTAATCTTTAAAACTACTGATCGATATCGACAATTCTTTCACTAATGGGAAGCTATATTATCCTTAAGTGTAATCTTGAGCTACAAATAAAAAAAAAACAAGGCTATATTAAAAAAAAAATATAAAATAATATATATATACGAGAAAGTCAGTTTTACACGCGGGCAAAGCCGCGGGCGAAACTAAGTACAAATATAAATAAAAGTGGCTTACTTTATTTAACTTGGCTGTATGTAATTTGGTCCAAAGTTAAACAATGTGACTAATTCTGGTGCTCCAAAGCATATTTATTGTACTTAATCAAGTTTTTGGCTTTTCTGTGAGTTTATTAAGTTAATTAAATATTAATGTTGGTGAAACGTTTATGAGAATTCTGGTACAGCTACATAAAACAATGATTTAGGGAGCAGATATTCACTTTTGTATTGAACTTATAAATGGTCATCAGCATGACCATGAGTTATTTGAGATTGAAAATATTGAAATACTTGATACAAAGTATCATCAGCATCAGCATTATAAACAGGTGGCAGGGATATCGACTCGCAACCTGCCCACCATCACCTGACCAGTTACGAAGGATTCAGAAAAAAAAAATTGCTGTTCTATACATGTTGACCGCGTTGGTATTGCACTTTTCTATGAAACAGGATTTTTTTTTTTTTTTTTGATAGCCGACTAAACATGTCTCCGCTAGGGTCTAGAATCATGTGATGAATTAATGGTTTCAGTTTGTGCGTCGATGCCACACTGTACTGTTTTGACGACACGGTTGGGGCAGTGGCTGAGTGATCGACTGCTGCGCTGCGTGTCGTGGGTTCGATTCCCGCACGGAACAAATATTTGTATTGCCTACAGGTAGTTATTCCGGGTCTGGCTGTTTGTGTATGTGAGTTTAAATGTTTGTAAACGCACCCACGATACAGGATAAATTCCTAGAGTGGAGCAACGGTTTAAAAAAAAAAACTGGAGCAGTCCACTGCTGGACACAGATCTCTCCATTTCTCCATTCACACGTCATCCAAATCCATCCTCAGCCAATGACACTTGACTGTATCATTTGTGCTACAAACAATCATTGTGCTACAAATAATAGTAGTAGCTTGCAAAGCTATATTAGTTTTACACTACAACAGTTACCTACTGTAATACCGACTTCAATGTTTACAATATGTAAATGTATTAGAGAGTCGTTTGGAGACCTTGACATACTACTATACCCACTACTTCCACCACTCAGTTACTATGTATATGTACAGTTGTGCAGTCAATAGTCACTCATTCCATTGTCGCGCGTACGTATTCAATGACAAACAAAATGACATAAGTGGATTTTGTACGTTATCGTTGTTGTGTTGGGGAATTGAAATATAGTTTCTCTCTATTTTCTATTCTGGTAGTTGTGAATGGTAGTCGGTGTGATGACATATAATATATTTGTAGTGGCATTTCTGTTTCTATACGCTTAACTTTTTCCTTTTGACATTGTACTTGATATCAGCTTCTTTTAAAAAAGTCAGATACCCGTTTTGTGTGTGATACTCTCATAAACTGGTACATCATTTTCATTTTTATCAATCCTTATATCAGTGTTCACTCCCTTCTCAGACACGTCATATTCCACATATCTTCCATCTTGACTTAGGTCTACCTAGCTGTCAACCCTCTTTTTTAAATACCCCTTTATACTGACATAGTCTATGACTCTGCGTCTAGTCTGTGAGAATTATAGGATTCTATACTTTGGTCAGCTCCTCCTCTGCCATAGCTTTTAAATTGGTCTCCAACATGCCTTTCATTTTGGAAGGGAACACCTAGGTAGGTACTCCGTGTTCAGGGTACAACAATGTCTACTTTATTTACCTGTAAAGGACTAATACTTCTAAAGGTACCATGGTCCCACTAGTGTTGTGGTGATTATGCCAATAACTTCAGCACCATTAACTAGAGTGGACCCTCGCCTATTACAACCCCCTAGAGGGGACTCAGGGGGTCTATTCACACGTCACGCTAACCATATTCAATTAATGAAAAATTATAACTCATAATGTTGGTAGGTGCAATCATTTTATAGTCGGCTACTATATAACCTACTGCTCGTTAATGAGTCATTTTATTGTTATAGCCCACGGTTTTCATTATATAGTTTATGTACCCTCATGAATTCAAATTAAAAATAGTGTAAACCTCATTTTCGTGGTCGCTTTTATTCTTTATGCTTGATATTAATAAGGACAATGGCTGTGATAATGGCTTTAGAAATGCATTGTCTTTCTATTAGAGTAGAATAGAGATAAAACTTTAAATTAGTTCTCTTTTTTTCAAGAAATATTTACCTCGAAGGGCTGATTTTTCAATAGTCATATAACTTTTACACAGAGACAGTTTGATATATTTCCGATACAAAAGCTGTCAAACGGCAATATTTAGTCTTAGTTATGAGATATCTGACTATTGAAAAATCAGCCCTTAATGGAAGGACTTGGGAGAGGCCTTTGCCCAACAGTGGGACAGTATAGGCTAAAAAATATAAAAAAAAAAAACTAAAAAAAAAAATATGGGTCTTTTGTCTGCTTCAACGATGAATATTGCAAAGCTTCTGTAGGGTTGGCAGCACTGTGACAAATCCCATGAGGATGGGCTGTGGGCGACTATAACTATACTTACCAGGTATGGTTATAGCAGTAGGTATTACATACAATCTTTGGAGGTATGAGAAACAGGGTGTAAAGTTCAATCATCCTCCATAGAAAAGGGAGGATCCTCCAACCAGACCGCGGGGTAAACTCTGCTTGCGAGATGCAGGATTTGCGTGACGTCAGTATGACGCGTTGTTCGCATGTGGCGTTGTAGATACCGCTACAAATCCATTAACTGGATTGCCAAGAGGATAACCGCAATCATGCACATGAGATCACATATAAATAACGTGTCATTCATCACGCGACACCCATGATGCATCATCATAACTACTACAGCATACTACCACGAACATTTCCTACTCATTGGCATAACAATATCCATCTCTCGCTCGAACATAACACCATAATACTGATTTTCCCCTCACCGCAGAATCCGAAACCTTCATAGAATTTATTCAAACAATGTTAAGAGTGGGCACAGACTCGGCAAGTAATTTCACTAGACAATAGTACGTCGTGCAAAGCAGACCACGACGAAAACCGGTTGTCGAGGCTAGTCGGCGTTCTCCGTAGGTACCTAGGTATCTGCCTAGCTAGGGATGTGGTTTGTCATAGATTAAGGAATCTGTGTAGAAGCAAATTGATGTAGAAGCAAAACGCTATTGCAATGGTTAAAAAATTGACACCTTACCTGTCTGTATTTGTACCTTAACTGTCAAATAATGGCTGTTGTGATTTAAATATACGGATTATTTAAGTGCTTAGGCAACCAATTGGCTTAACCATGAATTTCCCTGTCTTTAAAATTTTCTTTGTGCATATGCCGCATAATCAGCCCATAATATTCCCATTGCTGGGACACAAGCCTCCCCTCTGTGTGAGGGAGTGGGCCATAATCCACCACGCGGGTCCAGGGCGGGCCGGTTTCCTCTCGATGTTTTCCTTCACCGCCTAAAACAGAGGTGTCAAATTTACTATGCGCGAACGCAGAGCGCGTAGCGTTTCCAGCAAGCAATGATACAATCCTGACTGTTACAAGTATCTTACGCCCCGAAACTGATGTTTGTAAAGCGTTAGTTTCACTTCTTGGAATGATATGGCTAGAAAGGGAGTAACTACCGAGATGACGACTAATAGAGAAGAATGGAAGAAAAAGACATGTTGCACCGACCTCTAAGAAATTGGAATAAGGGCAAGACCCGGTGGACCGATGCACGGTGAGCTGGTGAAGGTCGCAGGAATTCGCTGGATGCGAGAAGAACGGAACCTGTCGAAGTGGCGGTGCTTGGGGGAGGCCCATGTCAAGCAGTAGACGTCTTTCGGCTGAAATGATGATGATGAAGGGTAAAAGAACGATGATTATGAATTTCACTTCTATACTTTCTTATTCTATGGCTTTATTCAAAGCTTGCTAATACGATAGCAATGCGCAGTTTTTTTTTTTAATGCAAACAGAGGTAGCCCTGAGTTGGTTCAGCCTTTCCTTTCGTTAGTCGTTGGATAGTGAAATGTCAAAATATCGGGTGTTAGTAAACCTGTTTGAAAGGGTGTGCATTTTGTATGCCTTAAGAAAAGAATGGATAAGTCGACAGTCCTCCTTCAGCAAGCTTGGTGATTAATGCCCTTGTCTGTATGAAGAGAGGCCTTTGCCCTGGGTATTATTAGCATAAGCATAATCAGCCGATAATGTTCCCACTGCTGGGACACAGGCCTCCTTTCTGTAAGAGGAAGTGGTCTGTCATCCACCACGCGAAAAAAAAAATCTTCTGTTTCATAGAAAAGTGCAATACCTACGCGGTCAAAATGTATGGAACAGCAATCTTTTTTTTTTAATAACCGACGAAAAATTTCGACGCTATGGGGTCTAAACTCATGTGCTGAATTCATGGTTACGTTTGCGCGTCGATGTCCTTGCCACCCTCTATATTGCTCAGCCTTATATCAGCTTTGTACTAAAAAAATAAATTGATAGGATATAAAGAGGTTAAGGAAAACGGCCCTTTAGTCAACTGAGCCCGCTCGAACTTATCCCGCGGGATGAGTTGACCTAATGAATTTTTTGAATCGGTCAACTGATCCCACTAATACAAGTACAGACTTGAACAAAGTGTTAGGACATTAGATTTACAAAAATGATCAATAATATAATCACGTGAGGTCACTTTCTATGTTATGGGTTTTGCCCTAACTATCGGCCGTGCAAACATAATGTCCTTTAATTACCGTTTAGCCAAAACCCTTATCTGTCCTGTCAATAATAATCCTTCAGTTACGAGTTAAATACATTTTATGTTTTTAGGAGGCAGTGATTTTTGAGGCTGCATATATTTTCACCAAGCATTTTAAAATCATATTTTTTAATAATTAATTAAACTAGTTTTTTTTTAAATCGACACCTGAATAATAAAACTGGCAATAGGGATGATGACAGTAAACAAAAGTCACTAAAGTAATGCATCTATGTGAAATGTAAATTATTTATTGCAAAAAACGTATTTATTTTTTAATTATCAGTGAGATTATTTAATATTTTAATAAAATAAAACCACAAAATACGACAATCCGATCCATGAGAACCATGGATCGGATTGTCGTATTTTGTGGGTACATTTACAAAATTTAAAAAATGCTTCTAAATTATACAAAACTATAGTTTGCAGATAAGAAAAAAAATATATATAAAAAGTTACTACCAATAGTGCAATGAATGTTGTTGAACTGTCAAAATGAAACCGGTTCCGTGATCGTGTGTTACGCAATTAGGGTGCTGCTGGTACCTAAATAATAATCAAGAACGGTTTTTTTTTTCAAAACTTCAAGTGCTTGGATTAGGAGTGGGTTAGTAATGGATGGAAATCGAACTCGCGACTTCACGATCGAAATTCCGATACCGTTAGGTTAGGTTAGGTATTAGACTACTGCCCCTTCAAATTTTGACATTACTTATTTACATTTAGTTTCTGTTTATTAATCAAACTACTGTGATTTTTTAAATATATCAGTATAACCAAGCCATGGTGTGTCATTTTTTACCCCAAAAAATTTTGTTCACGTGTGTACATATTTATATATAAATATTAATCTTTTTTTAAAGTGGGATCAGTTGACCGATTCAAAACATTCATTAGGTCAACTCATCCCGCGGGATAAGTCCGAGCGGGCTCAGTTGACTAAAGGGCCTTTAGTCAACTGAGCCCGCTCGAACTTATCCCGCGGGATGAGTTGACCTAATGAATTTTTTGAATCGGTCAACTGATCCCACTAATACAAGTACAGACTTGAACAAAGTGTTAGGACATTAGATTTACAAAAATGATCAATAATATAATCACGTGAGGTCACTTTCTATGTTATGGGTTTTGCCCTAACTATCGGCCGTGCAAACATAATGTCCTTTAATTACCGTTTAGCCAAAACCCTTATCTGTCCTGTCAATAATAATCCTTCAGTTACGAGTTAAATACATTTTATGTTTTTAGGAGGCAGTGATTTTTGAGGCTGCATATATTTTCACCAAGCATTTTAAAATCATATTTTTTAATAATTAATTAAACTAGTTTTTTTTTAAATCGACACCTGAATAATAAAACTGGCAATAGGGATGATGACAGTAAACAAAAGTCACTAAAGTAATGCATCTATGTGAAATGTAAATTATTTATTGCAAAAAACGTATTTATTTTTTAATTATCAGTGAGATTATTTAATATTTTAATAAAATAAAACCACAAAATACGACAATCCGATCCATGAGAACCATGGATCGGATTGTCGTATTTTGTGGGTACATTTACAAAATTTAAAAAATGCTTCTAAATTATACAAAACTATAGTTTGCAGATAAGAAAAAAAATATATATAAAAAGTTACTACCAATAGTGCAATGAATGTTGTTGAACTGTCAAAATGAAACCGGTTCCGTGATCGTGTGTTACGCAATTAGGGTGCTGCTGGTACCTAAATAATAATCAAGAACGGTTTTTTTTTTCAAAACTTCAAGTGCTTGGATTAGGAGTGGGTTAGTAATGGATGGAAATCGAACTCGCGACTTCACGATCGAAATTCCGATACCGTTAGGTTAGGTTAGGTATTAGACTACTGCCCCTTCAAATTTTGACATTACTTATTTACATTTAGTTTCTGTTTATTAATCAAACTACTGTGATTTTTTAAATATATCAGTATAACCAAGCCATGGTGTGTCATTTTTTACCCCAAAAAATTTTGTTCACGTGTGTACATATTTATATATAAATATTAATCTTTTTTTAAAGTGGGATCAGTTGACCGATTCAAAACATTCATTAGGTCAACTCATCCCGCGGGATAAGTCCGAGCGGGCTCAGTTGACTAAAGGGCCTTTAGTCAACTGAGCCCGCTCGAACTTATCCCGCGGGATGAGTTGACCTAATGAATTTTTTGAATCGGTCAACTGATCCCACTAATACAAGTACAGACTTGAACAAAGTGTTAGGACATTAGATTTACAAAAATGATCAATAATATAATCACGTGAGGTCACTTTCTATGTTATGGGTTTTGCCCTAACTATCGGCCGTGCAAACATAATGTCCTTTAATTACCGTTTAGCCAAAACCCTTATCTGTCCTGTCAATAATAATCCTTCAGTTACGAGTTAAATACATTTTATGTTTTTAGGAGGCAGTGATTTTTGAGGCTGCATATATTTTCACCAAGCATTTTAAAATCATATTTTTTAATAATTAATTAAACTAGTTTTTTTTTAAATCGACACCTGAATAATAAAACTGGCAATAGGGATGATGACAGTAAACAAAAGTCACTAAAGTAATGCATCTATGTGAAATGTAAATTATTTATTGCAAAAAACGTATTTATTTTTTAATTATCAGTGAGATTATTTAATATTTTAATAAAATAAAACCACAAAATACGACAATCCGATCCATGAGAACCATGGATCGGATTGTCGTATTTTGTGGGTACATTTACAAAATTTAAAAAATGCTTCTAAATTATACAAAACTATAGTTTGCAGATAAGAAAAAAAATATATATAAAAAGTTACTACCAATAGTGCAATGAATGTTGTTGAACTGTCAAAATGAAACCGGTTCCGTGATCGTGTGTTACGCAATTAGGGTGCTGCTGGTAGGTACCTAAATAATAATCAAGGACGGTTTTTTTTTTCAAAACTTCAAGTGCTTGGATTAGGAGTGGGTTAGTAATGGATGGAAATCGAACTCGCGACTTCACGATCGAAATTCCGATACCGTTAGGTTAGGTTAGGTATTAGACTACTGCCCCTTCAAATTTTGACATTACTTATTTACATTTAGTTTCTGTTTATTAATCAAACTACTGTGATTTTTTAAATATATCAGTATAACCAAGCCATGGTGTGTCATTTTTTACCCCAAAAAATTTTGTTCACGTGTGTACATATTTATATATAAATATTAATCTTTTTTTAAAGTGGGATCAGTTGACCGATTCAAAACATTCATTAGGTCAACTCATCCCGCGGGATAAGTCCGAGCGGGCTCAGTTGACTAAAGGGCCAGGAAAACAACGGATAAAGTGTTATTGTATTTTTCCATTAGGAGTTTCTCAGTAACAGCCCGGAATTTGAAAGTTGGCGGTGTTGTCCCCGTACTTCGGAAAGCACGTTAAGCCGTTGTTCCAGGCTGTCATTCGTGGAATCGTGAACAGTCGTTACGAGTCGCCAGAAGCCCGAAAATCTGACAACTAGTCGTATGGCTATTATGGCTAGTAGTATGGCGTATGGTATGGCGTACTGGTACAACTCTGCCCAATGCTACGGGGAAATAAGGCGTGATATTATGTCATGTTAAATAAACATTGTATCTCGGTACTGTAAAGAGAGAAAATAAGATTTTCACTGCATTCTGCTGCATTTTTAAGCGGTTGAGAATCTCCTAATTTATGTAGATGTGCAGCGAACCTTAAAAGTGGTTTTGCTTTTTTTACGTAAGCATTTGTCGTGGACAAAATAGAACGAGTCAACTCTTACTAATTGTCACGTTTCCGCTATATAACATTTTACATTCGTTCTAATATATGCTGGCACATATTTTTTCTCGTGAATTACCAAAATTATCATCATCTGCCTTGCCTTTTCCGAAGTTGGCTTCCAGTCTAACCGGATGCAGCTTAATACCAGTATTTTACATGAAGCGACTGCGAATTTGACCTCCATACCTCAGTTACAGGGTAATACGATTCCCCTTATTACTAAAATTTAGCAGTAAAATCGAAATATAGTAAAGTATAATAGTAGTTTCTGCCTATCCCCATGGGAAAAGGGCATGAGTTTATGTATGGTACCTACCACGTAAAATCTAAAAATAGTATGGAATAATAAAACAAAGTCAAAGTTTTTTATTTGTTAAACATATGTGTAAAAAAGGTGTTTGAAATAGAATAGGTATAGAGTAGAAGTAGTAGGCATACGAAATTACAATTTTTTCGCTTGAACCTGTTTTTTTAACTTGCTTAACGATAGCAAGTTAAGAAAAAGTCAGTCGCTACAGCGTCATTCGAAACTAAGTACCGGAACCTAAGAACTTCGTTCCATCCGGGTGTCCCTTGACACCTCTCAAGTTTTTTTTTCATAATTTTGCTCTACTAAAACTTGTACATTTTGATTTCCACAAATGAAAAGAAAGAAAGTGTTTATGATAAATTAAACAAAGATTTCTTGATATATAGATTTACTAGGGCTTTTACAAATTTTTGATATCTTTTTTGATACGTAGTGAACAGAGGATTTTTGCAAGAAGTTTTTTGAACGAATGTAAGATTTGAATGTAAGAATGAAAGTTATTGAATGAAGACTATTGAGCGAATGTGTCGTAGACATCCTCGGGGGCCTTGAAAGTTATAGATGAAGCTTTCAAGATCACTTGTCCGTGTAGTTTAAATCTGGTGAAGGTAACAGACACAATCTGTTGATGGCTCTCCGTATGGTGCCTTGTGAGGTAGATACGTCGGCGACTCGTGGCACACCATCAGTGCCGGGAAACAGCTTCGAGACTCTTCCAAGGCGCCAGCATAGTGGAGGAGTCCTGTCGTCTTTGATTAGGACCAGATCGTCTATCTTTAATTCTCGGCACCGCACCTTCCACTTTGTGCGCTGCTGGAGCTCCGTGATGTACTCTGTCGACCACCGCTTCCAAAAGTGTTGACGAGCTTGTTCTAGTCGCTGAAAACGATCAAGACGGTTTGTGCTATAGTCAAGCAGGTACGGCGATGGCAAAGACGTCAGCGGCCTACCAATTATAAAGTGGCCCGGGGTGAGTGGGGATAGGTCTTGAGGTGAAGGACTTAACGGACATAAAGGTCGGCTATTAAGTATCGCCTCGATCTGAGCAAACAACGAACTCAGTTCCTCGAACGTCAAGTGAGTATTTTTAAGTACTCTATATAAATGGAACTTCGCGGATTTGACCCCGGCCTCCCATAGACCTCCAAAGTGAGGAGCGTATGCTGGTGAGAAGCGGAATTCAACGCCTTCGCGAGATGCAGAGTCAATAATAGAGTCGCTATTGGACTTAAGGAACGTATTTATCTCCTTTGCTGCGGCAACAAAATTTCTACCATTGTCGCAGTAGATGACCTTTGGTTTACCCCTGCGGGCTATAAATCTTTTTAGTGTCAGCACAAACGCATCCATTGTCAAGTCACTGACTAACTCTAAATGAACGCATTTGTACCGAAAGCAAATAAAAATACACAGGTAGCTTTTGGTTATTTTACACCCTCGGCCCTTGCGGTCCGTAATAAGAAATGGACCGGCAAAGTCGGTACCTATCGTGGAGAAAGGAAAGTCAGCTTCAACGCGATCTGCAGGTAAGTTTCCCATAATATTATCCATAGTACGAGCATTGAAACGACGACAGGTAACGCACTCGCGCGCTGCACGTCTAGCGAGAGCCCTGCCTCCTACAGGCCAATAGCGTTCCCTTATAGATGCTAGGAGATGCTGAGGACCGGCGTGCAACAGGCGTAGATGCTCCTGTTTGAATATTAACTTTGTTAAATAATGACTGGACTGCAACAAGATAGGATGACGTTTGTCATAATGGTAAGTAGATGAATCGATGCGCCCTCCGACTCTGAGAATCCCATTTTCATCTAAGAATGGATTAAGAGACGAGAGAGCGGCTTTAGAATTTAAAGATTTACCCTTTTGTAATAGTCCTAATTCTATAGGAAAGGAATCTTTCTGGGCTAACTTTATAGAAATGTTTTGAGCGTTTTCTAACTCGGAAACCTGAAGTGGACCTCGTGATCTGTCCGACCGTTTGTGTAACCTACAATTGTTGATGAACCTTAAAACTCTAGCTAGAACCCGAATAAGAGTAGTTAAATTAGAATATTTCGCTAAATCCACAGACAAATCTGGCATGGAAGATGCCTCCTCACCCCCTAAAGTATGGTGGGTCTTAAGCTCCGGCAATTCTATAGAATCCGCAGTATAGGCGGGCCAGGAATCCTCAGATTCTAAAAGAAACGATGGACCATTCCACCATATAGAGAGATCTACCTGGTCTGGATCGATACCACGCGAGACTAAATCAGCCGGGTTGATAGAAGTGGGAACATAACGCCAGTCTATGGAATTTGTCAGCTCATTTATAGCAGCTACTCTGTGGGCAACAAACGTTTTAGTTTTATTAGAGTTGAGCCAACCTAATACTACTTTAGAGTCTGTCCAATACACCTGACGTTCAATAGGGCAACGTAATGCGGCTAAAACTGTAGCAGTTAGTTGAGCTCCTAATAGGGCAGCGCAGAGTTCGAGCCGTGGTATTGTCGTGGGTTTAATAGGTGCAACCCGTGATTTTGCACATACCAGGCTAACTTGTGTAGCGCCGCTAGTAGAAATGGATCTCAAATATATACAGCTGCCATAGGCACGCTGCGAAGCGTCACAAAAACAATGTATTTGTACAGAGGAATTATTATCAATTAAAATATATCTAGGAATCCTTAAAGAAGACAAACATGAAGATTTACTAGAAAAATTTAACCAGGAAGACCTGATTTCTTCAGGAACAGGTTCATCCCAATCAATTTTGTGGCTCCATAGTTCTTGTAGTATAATTTTAGGTTTAATTGTGAAAATAGACAGAAGACCAAGAGGATCATATATTTTAAACGTTGAGGAGAGTATAGTTCTCTTCGTGACATTTTCAGAAGCCGAAACATCATGCTGAAAGTGAAGTTCATCCGAAGACGGCGTCCAACCTATACCTAGGGTACTAGTCGAATTACTAATCATAAGATTACCACTTCCCAGGTTAACGGAGTCTGCGAGTAACTCAGGTAAGTTTGAACGATACTTACGCAGATGAAAACTTCCCTTTGCTAATTCAGAAGAGACTGAAAGACGAATATGACGTAACTCCTCATCACTGCTTGCACCGGTAAGTAGATCATCACAATATAGATCATTTTGTATTATAGTTTTGATCTTCTGATCTGAACACTCTTCACCTATCTGCCAAAGGGAACGAGTAGTGAGAAAAGAGGCACTAGCGAACCCGTAAGTAACTGTATTTAAACGAAGCGTCCTTAAAGGCTTATCCTCACTATCACGCCACAGTATCAGTTGAAGATTGCGATCAGATTCTTTGAGAAGCACTAAGCGAAACATTTTCTCTATGTCTCCTGTTAAAACATACTTATGTTGTCTAAAACGAACTAAAATATTAAACAATGGTTCTTGCACTACTGGTCCCACCATTTGCAGGTCGTTAACAGAAACACCAGAAGAAGTACGAGCCGAGGCGTCAAACACAACGCGTAACTTAGTTGACTCGCTTTGTTCCCGTATCACTGGGTGGTGAGGCAAGAAGTAGGCATTTAACGGTCTAAGCTCCGGAGATTCAGATAGGTGACCTAATACTTCATATTCGTTTATGAATTGACAGTATTGTTGTTTTAACTCTGGTTGTTTTCGGAAACGAGCCTCTAAATTAAAAAACCTCTTTTTGGCTAGATTATAGGAATTGCCTAAACAATCTATGCTATCACGAAGTGGCAACCCTACACAAAATTGACCATTACTAGTGCGAGTAGTATTGACGAGATAATGTTGCTCACACAACTTTTCTTCTCTACTCGGGGGCCTTTTTTGAGGAAAATTTTCAAGTTCCCAGAATCTAGACAACTCGTCATGTATGTTACTAGAAGTGTCATCATTTGAGACAAAATTGCACATGACTGAGTTAACTTTATTTTTATTAAAACAAGGCAATGATCCCGTAACGAGCCATCCCAACTTTGACGCTTGAAGCTTAGGATAACCATGTCCTAACGAATGCTGCTGGGCGCTTATGATGTCCCAGAATAAGTCAGCACCAATCAAAATATTTACTGGGGATGGTTCATTTAAAGTAGGATCTGCTAACTGGTATCCATGAATATTTAATTTTTTTAAATCAAAATATGATTTAGGTAAGTTGCCGGTAATTTGAGGCAAAACTAAACATGAAACAGTCACATTAAAAGAACTTGTTTCAGAATGAATGCGTAGAATACAGCGTTCTGTGTTAATATTTAACTTAGTGTTACCAATGCCTACTATGGTAGTGTCCGATGGCTGAGGAATCAGGTTTAGATGGCGCTTTACGGCCTGTGTGATAATTGTCGACTGACTCCCGCTGTCGAGCAAAGCTCGCACTATCATAGTCTCGTTGGTGGCTGGGTTGGTAACCTTTACTTGAGCCGTACACAAAAGTACTTCAGAGGAGCACGTTGAAGACATAGTGACGGAATTAACCGAATTGGAATTTTCAGTTTCTACTGATTTATGAAGAAGAGAATTATGTCGTAATTTGCAATGACGACATGTCGCTGAAAGACGACAACGTTTAGCTATGTGACCAGCTCTCAAACAATTCTCACATAGTTTGTTAGAAGCAACAAATGCTAACCTATCTTCTAGTGGGCTCGACTTAAAAGACGGACACTCATACATGCGATGACTATTCTTACAGAACAAACATTCCGGTGTTTTAGAAGTAGAAGTGTTGCCTTCGTTTGGTACAGCCACTAAAGACTTGGAACTATTTTGTTTGTTTTGATTGCTAGAGAACTGTTTTTGTTTGTCTTGATTATCATGTTTATGGCGATAAACGGTCTCTAATACATCAGCGCGACATTTAAGGAAACTGAAGAAATCATTAAGCGAAGGTATGTCACTCAAACTATTTCTATGTTCTTCCCACTTGAAATATGTATTACTATTTAATTTACCTGCAATAATATATATAACTAAAACATCCCATTTATCAGTAGGTAACCCCAGTGAATTGAGTGCGCGTAAGTTTTTAGTGACGTGGTCAATAACGTATCTTAAAGACTTGTCATTTTCTTGAACGGCATTAATGTTGAACAAAGACTTAAGATGGTTATTTATCAATTGACGCTTATTGTCGTAACGTTCGCATAAAAGTTTCCATGCTTCGGAATAATTACTATGAGAAACCTCTAAATTAGCGATCACCCGAGCGGCTTCTCCGTCAAGATAAGATTGTAAATAGTGATATTTATGAATACTTTCGATCTTATCATTATTGTGAACTAGCGAAACAAATGTTTCCTTAAACTCCAACCACTTAAAATACGTACCGTCGAAGTTTGGAATTTTAATCACCGGTAATTTAAAACCTAACGCATTACAGCTGTGATCGTTATGATGACACGTAGCCATAGAAGATTTATTTTGAGAATTACTTTCATTATCCTCAATTATTGAATTTTTCTTAATTAAATTTTGAGCTAACGCAATACAATGGTAGAAATCGTTTTCTATTAAATCTCTAGTAACCAACTCGCTACTTTGACTATCTACGTTGTTAATTTCTAACAGATTCTGCACCTCATCAAATTCAATGAACAATGCTTCAATTTTCGATAGCTTCAATACGAGTTTACTTATTTCTATTTCTGAAATGGATTCTAATAAAGCTAAACTATCGAGACTTAACTTAAATTTCGTTACGCGTCCTCTAATAGAACCGCGTTTGCTTATTAGTTCCTTTAACTTAAAAGGTTCGGACATTGTAATAAACTCGTAATGAGCTAACACAAACAGATGTTAATAGAAATAACGAAATAGGTATATAGCATACGATACGCTCCTCGCTTTGTTGATCAGGTGATGCCCGCGGCTCACGTAGACTGCATACTCTGGTGAGCTATGCAGGTGGGGACGCGCCGGCAGTCAGGGAACAGCGATGCGCAAGCGATGCCGTGTCACAAGTCACAACGCACGATCACTGGAATAGATCAATTACGTGCGCCTTAGTGAACTGATAATAACAACTAATTACTCGTATGACGAAATGACGACGGTTCGTAAGTTTACAGTTAACTCGGGAAATATTTAGTATGTAAGTGATATAAAGGTTGAATTGAGTGATAAAGAGATAAAGAATCGATAATAGTGGAATAGTTTTATAGAAATTGCAAGCTTGGTTTGAGCAACGGTAAGAGAATTATTGAGTTGCAATTAGTTAAAAGTGCTTTAATTTAAGATGGCGGTAGGTCTACAAACAAGTGAAAATTAATTGGACTAATTGTGCTTTGCCTATCCTATTAAGATTTATTTCGAAAATAATTATGGTTAGGCACAATAGACACAAATAGAAAGGTAGGAACTTCACTTGACTTCGAGAAACTAAATCCGCTAAATGCACAGACTAAAGGATAACACAATAGGTATGTTAGTAAGATGGAACGAGCTCACTTTAAATAGGCAGGCAGCTAATCCCAGCAGTCCTTTGTAGGCAGGAGCATGTAGATAGTGATTCCTCTGGCTCGTTCTAATGGTGGACCTTGCTTGATCGGAGTTCCGTAGTGCCAGCAGAGTTCCCAAAATGGCTTGACGAAGGCAAGGTTGCTCGACCCAGGTAGAAATAGGATGCCAGTCCACAGGCACGGTGATCTTGGATTCTCAACACGGCCTTCCGTTGGTACTGGTAAATGTCGTCCGGTGTCGACGGTGTCCTTCAAGTGCCCTTGATACGGGAACAATGTGCGTGGCTATTTAGCTTCGATCCGAGGATTGTAGGTCCTGTCACGGTCGCCACTTTTGTTTATGATAAATTAAACAAAGATTTCTTGATATATAGATTTACTAGGGCTTTTACAAATTTTTGATATCTTTTTTGATACGTAGTGAACAGAGGATTTTTGCAAGAAGTTTTTTGAACGAATGTAAGATTTGAATGTAAGAATGAAAGTTATTGAATGAAGACTATTGAGCGAATGTGTCGTAGACAGAAAGAAAATCATTTATTTGCGGCAAACATGACCCATAAAAAATAACATAAACACACAAAAAAAAAATAACAAAGTTTGGGGGTAAACATGCGACATATCCACGCAAAACGGCCACCGCTCAGCATTATGCTAAGACTCTATACGAGACAGAGACACTCACTCATGCGGTCTGGTGATAAGAAAACATTGTTTATTTGGCAACTCATCACACTATATTATTGTCAAATTAGTATCGTGTACCTAAAATGAAGTAATCATTAGTTACTTATTAATTTTAGTTTGATCAGAATAACTCAGGTTATTCGAAGTTCCTTATCACGTATGATTTAAAACAAAAACAAATTTTTGCAGCCGCCGTCTTGGATTTTTATTTTGACCTCACTATCGGCTTTATCACCCTCGAAAAGTATGTAAATGATACCCATGATGAAATATTTGAAAATTTAAGCAGCCGCCGTTTTGGATTTTCATTTTGACCTCACTATCGGCTTTATCACCCTCGAAAAGTATGAAAATGATACCCATGATGAAATATTTGCAAATTTTTGCAGCCGCCATTTTGGATTTGTATTTTGACCTCACTATCGGCTTTATCACCCTCGAAAAGTATGAAAATGATACCCATGATGAAATATTTAAAAATTTAAGCAGCCGCCGTTTTGGATTTTCATTTTGACCTCACTATCGGCTTTACCACCCTCGAAAAGTATGAAAATGATACCCATGATGAAATATTTGCAAATTTTTGCAGCCGCCATTTTGGATTTGTATTTTGACCTCACTATCGGCTTTATCACCCTCGAAAAGTATGAAAATGATACCCATGATGAAATATTTGAAAATTTAAGCAGCCGCCATTTTGGATTTTTATTTTGACCTCACTATCGGCTTTAAAACCCTCGAAAAGTATGAAAACGACACCCACGATGAAAAATTTTAAAATTTTCGCAGCCGCCATTTTTGAATTTTTATTTTGATCAAATCCAATCTTTTCTCATTTTAATATTAGTTAGATATGCCTACTACGTACTACTTGTATTTACTATCGTTAGCATCCA
This sequence comes from Apamea crenata, assembly GCA_949629185.1. Classification (NCBI taxonomy): domain Eukaryota; kingdom Metazoa; phylum Arthropoda; class Insecta; order Lepidoptera; family Noctuidae; genus Apamea; species Apamea crenata. The sequence goes on from OX451373.1 coordinate 10,007,245, forward strand.
CGCGCACAAATAGAAAGAAATGGGCCATCTGCAGCGAGCTAGTCAATAAACGCACACTGATACAATTCGTTCATAAATATTTGCACTAACACAGACAAACGCGCGTAGTCGGTCGATAGCCGGAGCGGAGCAGCGAGCGACACAGCCCTCCCGTCTCAATGCTAACGCACGACTGCCGCCCGCGCCCGCGCAGAGCACCTCTGAAGCTTGATCTTAAAGTGGGGACATTTTCTTTGCAAATGTTGATTGATTTACATGAGCTGTTTCAAATCTGTAGTACCTCTAACCATCAATTTTTCAGTGTAAAAATATTTCGAAAAATCAAAGCCGTTTAGAAGTTACATCGAATATTAGAAAAAAATAGCGTGTTGGTAAATATTTTTTTAAGGCAAAAGTATTAGCCATACGAAAAAAATTCTTTTCGAGAAATGTTGTCCATGAATCTATAGCAAAAATATATTTTTTTCAGATCTTCTAATCAAGCCGTTAATGAGGAATATTCTTCATAAAGTGACCGTGTTACGGTAATAAACGAGAGTAAGGCCCTTAAACTATCGTCTATTAAAGTTAACAATATTGTAAACAAAGGGACTTTGCGAATCATTCATACACTACAAATAGAAGTTCATAAGAAATGAAAGAAAATAAAGAAAAAAAAATGCGTTAATTGGCATTACCCCAAAAAAAAAAACAACAAAAAAGAAAGAACGCTGCCGCACGCTGTCGTTAAATGAAATAACGACAGCTTACAATATTCCAGATAGTCACAGATTACCACGTAACAGCTCCATTAAAATATCAAAATAAATAAACCGTATATTTAACCACAAACATATTAATAGAAATACGAGTATTTTCTACAAACCCACATGTTCCACTTTATGAATGGGAGTTCGGCGTATAATAATACGCCAATTATCACGCAACCTTACAGGCACTATACTTGGCGACTAGCTTCAACCCGCGGTTTCGTTCGCATGGAAGTCATAAGATACACAATATACTAAAATACATTCTTCAGTCTCTCTTTTTTCTTTTTGCGCAGCTCCTAATGGTCGTAGCGTGATGTACAATGTAAGAGCCTATGATCTTCCTCTAAGAATTGGGCTATCAATGCAAAAGAGTTTTTCAAATCCGACCCGAGAGATTAGCGCGTTCAAACAAAAGAAAACCTAACAAACCTTTTACTTTATAATATCAGTAGTATTTATAACACTGTCGACTGTTTATTTCATAAACCTTGAACCAATTCTGCGATTCAACAAACCTGCACTAATAATAAATAATAATTGGCTCTGTTTTGATTGGCCTAGATCCGAGCAGTTTTGAGGCCTTATTCCGCCTTGTATGTTCTGGATCTTGTAGGTTTAAACCATCAAGCCATTTTTAAATTTCGAACTATAATCCGAAAAAGTTATAGTTCTTATTACAAAAACTGTCGTTAAACCCCAGTCTAAGTTGTCAATTTTGCATTAAGAACTTAACGATTGTCGGAATAAAGTTCAAAATACTAACTGGCTCGAAGGTTTGGGCTAGGTTTAAACTTAGAACTCGTTTTCTAATAAGAAGGCTTAAGTTCAGAAAGTTCATGAATCCTTGTTGAAAGACAAAATATTCCAAGCGAAAAACGTCTTAAAAACTCTACTGCAACTAAAAGGTTGAACAACCTTATTATTTCCACATTTGGCCGATTATGAACATCACGACTCGAGGGAGCATCAAATCCGATTTGCGAAACCCTTACAAAGTTGACGTGTAAGGATTGAGTTAGGAATGTTAAACCAACGACTACGTATACCTATACGAAGGTAATACAGGATCATTTTGACGCTATATTTAATTCAGAAAAGCTTGGATTTGAAAAATGTACTGAGTTTGTATAAAGGGTCTCGTGGCTAAATTATAGCAGCCGAGTGGGTCGATCAAAGGATAAGCTACGTTTGCCGAAGTCGGTTCGTGGATGACAGTCCTTTGCATATCAAGATCCCTTCGTGCCCTCGGAAAGCATGTTAAGCTGTTGGTCCCGGCTGTCATTCGCATTCTGACAACCAGGTTAACTGAAGGAGTGTCGTGTTACCCAGTAACTGGATTGTAGAGGTCGGATGGGCAGTCGCTCCATTTAAAATACTGGAAGAACACAGTTGAGAAAATATTAGGCCGATTGACTGAGTTTGTTTAAAAATGCGAGTATTTCCGAACAGTGGCATTAGTATTGGGTGCATTTGAACAGCCTCTCATCATCTTCTGCCCTTTTTCTTTCTATCTCTTCACTGTATCTTCTTCTCCCATACATCTTTCACCCTAGCTCCACCTTGCTTGCCTCATAGATTTACCACGAACGCCTACTTACATAGTCTTTCATTCTGACTTGGTCACCACTGATATTCTTATCTGCTTTCTTTGGCATTTTCATCTCTTTAGATTCTTTTTCAAACCGTTCACTACCGAGACTCAAAAAAATATTTCCTTTGTTAGTTGTTGCCAGATCTGAATCAATCGAAAGCGTTTTGATCACATAGTGCACTTTTTGCTTCGTTCTCTTCATAGTATCTTCTTCTCCCATACATATTACAGTTTCGCTACACCTTGCTTGCTTGTCTAATATTTTTATCACGAATACCCACTTAAGTAGTCTTTCATTCGGACTTGAGGTCACTACTGTTATTTTTATTTACCCTCTTTGGCATTTTCGTTTCATTAGATTTTTTTTTAAACCTTTCATTTACAATTATTTTGTTAGTGGTACTTCTTCTTTTCGTGTCGACGGTAATCTTCTTCGATATTTTATATTGTTTGAGCCCAGTGCCTGCACCTGGACCTGTCACCAGGCACCTGCCTCGCGTCGGTCTTCAGCTCCATCTGCAACTCCACCTTAGCCTCCTCAACCCACCTATCGCGCATCGTCACCCATACACCCCACCTCCACATTATACACACCACTGCCATTCCATCTTCATCCTTATCTGGTTTGATTTCTACTTACCTTTCTTTGGTTTAACTACCTTTGTCTTTAAAGATTAGCTTTTCTTGTCGCTACACGACATTTTGTAGTGCCAGTTGGCCACTTTGTTAGTTTTTGCCAAATCTGAATGAATCGACAACGTTTTGATCTCATTTCGACTTTCTTTAATGTCTAGATTAGCTTCTTTTAGGCTCACGATATGATCTATTTCTCAACTTCGTATCGTTCCAAGAGAAAAAGACGTAACTTAGTCTTGTTTTCAAGTGTCACTACAAGACTCAAGTAATTCGATTTCTTAGAACTTGTGCGTCCTTTGATTAGTGGAAAAACTTGTTAGAACGACTTCAGGCGAATTTTGTGGTGTAAACCTAAATTAGAAGTCTAGACATTATCTTTAGTGTTGTCTTTATATTAAAATTATGTAACAATTTTGCTCCGAAGCTACATAATTGAGTGAGATTAAACGGTCTCGAGACTGGAGGTCAGACGACCGATTATAAAGTTAAAGAAACGACTTTTTATATGTATATGAAATGTAAGATAAGATCTTTGCATATTATTAGCGAAGTAGAGCAAAGTCTTATTTGATACTTTAATAATAACTTCAATAATATAAAAAGTCGTTTCTTTAAGTACTACTTTTTATGACTACTCAAAAAAAAGTTTTTTCAGTTCAAAGAATATATTCCTTCACCGCAAAATGAAAATACAGAATCCTACTATAATATTATAAACGCGAAAGTTTGTGAGGATGGATGTTTGTTACTCTTTCAGGCAAAAACTACTGAACGGATTTTGATGAAACTGTACAGTAACATAGCTTATATATCAGAGTAACACATAGGAGACTTTTTATCCCGATATTCCCGCGGGACCGCCACTTATGCGGGTTAAACCGCGGTGTGCTGCTAGTACTGAATAAGGTTAAAGTGGCTTTACCTGAACCGCAACAGTTCAACGTATGGGATTTGAACTCACGACCTCTTTAGCTTCAGGCAGACTTCACAAGAAAGTTATTGTCAGCTTCGTCAATTGAATTCGGTTTCTGAAGAATTAAACGGTTTTCAAATATTATCTATTTATCTCTGTGTAATGAAATCTTGATATCTCTAAGCAGCTAACTAGATAAAAACTACGAAACGACTAGCTTCAACTTTCTGACTAACTGACCGACTATTTAATTTTGACAATTCAAAATTGCCTGTAAATGGTTTAATTGAAATAACTGATTTGAGTTTGAGTTGAGTTTTGAAAATCCGTGGCATACCTACTGTCGCGCCATTTTGAAAATGGCAGCCACGCATGAGACCTATACAGGGTCAAATTAAATTAGCTAGCGAAACTCCGAGGATGTGATGGGTACCTATCGATATCTAAGCACGATTAAATAAAAATGAAATTAAATTGACGATTTTTTTTTGTAGGGTTTTTTTGTACCGACCTCAGTTATTGTCACTTGAAATATTAGTCTAAAATTCAGCTTTTAATTGTGTAAACTTCTCGAACGTAATGGGTATCAATATCTCAACACGACCAAGCTAAAGAAAACAGATTTACTCATCTCATACGCGGTCCTTGAATCCCATAAAAAAACATTAAATCTTTTTTGTTTTTATTTTATATTGCTTAGAATTTTAGATATCCATAGCCATCTCGTCTGCAGAGTTTCGCTAGCTAATTTAATTTGACCCTGTATAAATCGATAGCTGACATCAATGCAAACGAAAAACATGCTAAGACCAAACCCCGTGAAGTGTCACGTTTCCAAAATATTAACGTTCAAAGTTGATGACTGAAAAATGATTTAATAAGTAAAAAAAAGCCGAACGTGTAACCTACTCTTTTCTTTTAAGTCTACAAACCTACCCTGGTTTGTCTGAATTAGATGTTACACAATTTCGTAAGTTTTTTCATTTGTTTTTGCCGTCGTAAATTGTCCCCACATCTTTTTCTTCTTAGCCAACTTTAAAGTTATAAGTGCCACGCTACAAGCATATTGTACCATCAACCATGTGCTCTGTTACTTGTTGTAAGAATGGTTAATGTTCACGCGAATGCTGCGCCGGCGTCGGTCAGCCGAGGTCAACGACCGGGGGCCGCTCGACAACCTTTGTGGCCGCAACGGGTTGCTTGGGGCTAGTGACCATTGACTGACACGTCACGAGTCGATAGTTCGAGGCTTAGTTTATATTGATAGGTTAATGAAAATGGTTGTTTTCCGTCATGGTGTTCTTTTTTTGGGTGATGGATGAGTGGGTTTGAGTTCAAGGGAAGTTTTTTTGTCAGTTTCGCTCGAAGCAAAATTCAAAGATACTCTCAGCAGTCTCTATTTTATTTGGGAATTATTTAATGTATTTTATTCTAATTGGGCTAATATACCCACCGAGTGGAGCCCATTAAACGCAAGTTGACATCGCGTCAAGCTAAGGCGAAGATGGCGGGACGAGCATGATATCTACCGAAAGCTCTGGCAACAACAAGCAAAAGACAGAATTGTGTGTAAAAGAAACAGGCAGGCCTTTGCCCTGCAGTGGTGTAGTGCTGGCTAGTTAGATTTGATAAAAAAAATAATCAGGTATTCAGCCACATCCGGTTAGACTGGAAGCCGACCCCAACATAGTTGGGAAAAGGCTAGGCAGATGATGGTTTGGGACACAAAATAGTTATCAATTAGACGGGATAAAACTGGTCAATTTCACTTAAATTTTTCTGTTTTAGGGTTCTTGAAGATATATCCTGGCATGGCTAAGATCGTGCTGCAAAAACCATCGCCATTTTGTTACCAAATCTGTGTCAAAGTAATCATAACAAAACACGCACAGGCAAATCATGTGAATTATCTTTTGAGAGCGCAGCATAATGTAGCGTGATGCATTCATTTCCATTTAATTTCGTAACATTTTTTCTGTAACACACGTCACTTTGTCCCACTAAGCTATTGTAAACTCAACGGAACACCAAAAAGAGATTCTATTGTCATTTAAATGTGGTCTAAATTCGTATACAATGTGATGGTATAATGGAAACCCGCACAGTGTCACGGTCATACACGATAACGCGGACATATTTTTTAAACTCCATGCTTGGATACATATTATAGTTTTCTTGAATCTCGCGTGTTATTTTTCGTTTGAAAGCAATTTGCTTGCAATAAAAATGAATGTTTAATTTCTCTGTGTGTTTTAATAACCGTTTTTTGTGTGTTAAAAGTGATAACTGCGCGCTGTTAGGTTTTGGAGATTTTTCACGAGTTGTGTCGTTTTCCGTAAAATAAGAGAGAGACAGCAGTGGTGGCCGAATGGTAGGCCGCGACTTACGAGTTGTAGGTCGTGGGTTCGAACCCGACCAGGGATTTTACTTTGTTTAAATTATTCCACCACCACTGCACGTGACGGAAAACATCGTGAGGAAACCGGCATGTCCTAGAACTAAAAATTCTATAACATGGGACATCCGCCAACCCGCACTGGGTCCGCGTGGTGGAGTACGGCCCCCTCCCTCTCACAGAGAGGAGGCCTGTGTCCCAGCAGTGGGAACGATACAGGCTGATTATGTTATGCTAATGCTACGTAAAATAAACTTCACGTGGTTATCGAGACATGGGATGGTACGCAATGTCATTCATTAGTGTTATATCGTGGTACATGTACCTACTATTCGGAACAATAGTTCTGTACCATATTATCATATGGTGTGCGTGCAGGCACTGCAGACTACAACTATTCCATGTTGTGAAATTATCCACGAAACACGATTTTGATACTGAGTTGGCTGAAACAATATTTTTTCTGGACACTGCAAATATACTGTACAAAAAATAAAAATACATATTTCACATACATCTACATCGGCACTTCAGCTAGGTTCATTGTTCCAATTGGTAGACCCATATGAAGAAGAGCGGGCCAGAAACTCCACAGTTACTCGTTTAAATTTACTATTATATTTAATATCGTTAATGCTATCCTATAAAAAACTTTATTAACATAGGAAGAAACTTCACCCCACAAAATATTACAGCATAAATACACGCCCGCCACTTAGAACACGATGCATCAAGCAAAACTATTTTTAACCGTACCGACAGAGATCAATGAAGCCACTTGAAACTGCTGTAAATACTTCCGTGTTTAAATAGGGCGGACACTCGATCTTTAATAGCAGTCGTATCGAACAAACAATAACAAAGCGAACTCGAACGATATCGAATCGGAAGTTGTATTGGCTATTCAATACCGGCCTACATTGTCCCGAGGTACAGCAAAACCTCGACTCATACAGAGAAGGCACGAGCATTCATCACCTCACTTGTTCCGTGCAGCTTGTTGATTTAATTCCATCAAAAGGTTTAGCGTCCCGGTTGCGTAGCACTTACGGAATGACAAACCTTTTTTATTTTGTCGGCATTCTGATATTATCTTGGACATTATTACCACCTATCCGAAATGTCCAAGGGGAGGAGTCCCCTTGGACATTAAAGCACTAGGAAGTGGTGAAGGACGGGCGTTTTGGGGGACTGTCTTTTGTAATTTTGACGTTCGAAAAGTGCTGATTCTCAGCCTAATTTGAGTAAATGACTTTTGATTTTGAAAAACATCGTGAGGAAACCTGGACTTGCAGTTAACTAGCTGTTGTCCGCGACTTCGTCTGCCATGCAAGATGAAAAGTAGCCTATGGCCTTACCCAGGTCATGGTCTATCTGTGTGCCAAATTTCATCCAAATCCGTTCAACCGTTTTAGCGTGAAAGCGTCACAAACAAACAGAGTTACTTTTATAATATTACTTAGGATTAGCATTTAAGTCTGTAATCGTCAACCCTTCTTGAGCAAGCGTGCTAATCAATGCACGTGCCTTCTTTGTATGAGAAGAGGCTTTTGCTCTGCAGTGGAACAATAGTAGGCTGGTATTGGACATATCGCAAATTGTTTCATGAGTTAAAAAAAATTCGTCGGCTCCACAATAATAACGTATTGAAAATTGTTGAATTTTATTGGCAAAATTAAAAGCATGATCATTCTTCGAAGCGCAATAAGGGTGCTCGATAAACGGTCCCTTCAACAGCGCCGTAGGCCGTACCATCATAAGTCAATCCGGAAATTGTAGTCGATCAGTAATTTCTTTGGCATAAAGAAGTAAATCGAGTGCTTATACGCATGTAACTAAATCAAATTCCCTTCACTGAGCTTATTTCGTATTTTAGTTGGTAGAGGAAGAACCGAGAGAACCGTCATGTAACAACTAGGAACAAGTCACCGCGTGATGAAGCGTATTCCTGATATGCTGTCGTGACGTTATTAGGGGTATTTGTGCGTTTTTAGCATATTATTATCGCTCCATTTGCTATACAGGGTGGAATTTTGTAATGCCACCTGAAGGGGAAGTACTCTTAATACTGTAGATAGACAATTTTACTCAAAGAAAACATTCCTTTATTTTTTAACAGAAACAAAACTGCATTCAAAGATTTTCAAAAATTTGCTTGCCACAGCCGGGAATCGAACCGACTAAAATCTGTAAAAATTACACCCTGTACTTTTATTGCATTGATCGTTAGGATCAATTATAAGGATGAAATCTCTCTAACAAACTTGATAAATAAAATGATAGGAAAACTATAAAATCTTAAATTATTTTAATTATTTACAAGAAATTGTAAATTAGCATGTCATGGTCATTTAAACACTGTCAAGTATCTTGAAATATTGGATCTCTTAAGAAATGAGTTAAATGGTTTCCCCGAGCAAGAGCGAAACCAAATAATTCTACAGCAAGATGCTGCTCCAGCCCATAACAGCAGAATCATTACTGCCTACATTAATATCCATTTTAATACCTGGATTGGTACAAACGGCACAATCAGATGGCCTGCGAGATCACCAGATGTCACCCCTTTAGATTTTTTTTTTTGGGGGATATGTGAAAAATCAAATTTACATTAAATCTTATGCGAATGTAAACGAGTTGAGAGTTGAAGTTCAGAATGCGATTTATAACACCACCACAACACGTCATTAAAGGTTACTAGAAATGAATTCGTTAGAAGAATACATTTGTGTATCCAAGAAAATGGAGCCCATTTCGTACAAATAATTTGAGATTTTATAGTTTTCCTATCATTTTATTTATCAAGTTTGTTAGAGAGATTTCATCCTTATAATTGATCCTAAGGATCAATGCAATAAAAGTACAGGGTGTAATTTTTACAGATTTTAGTCGGTTCGATTCCCGGGTGTGGCAAGCAAATTTTCGAAAATCTTTGAATGCAGTTTTCTTTCTGTTCAAAAATAAAGGAATGTTTTCTTTGAGTAAAATCTTCTATCTACAGTATTAAGAGTACTTTCCCTTCAGGTGGCATTACAAAATTCCACCCTGTATACTCTATGCTCTCACGATTATAAGTAATTACATACATACGGCTCGGTGAAGTGACGATCTTCGCAGGGTACTGGATCTTGCTGATAGCAGCTAGATGAGAGTTGCCGAGAATCGAACTGAATTGTGATGGCGTGCAATTGGAGAGGCCTATGTCCAGCTGTGGACTGCTGCAGGCTGATGATGATGATCATGACATACATATATACCTACAGTCACGCCTTCCTATGGGGGTAGGCAGAAACTACAGAACGCCACTTGCTACAATCCTTACATACTCCTTTTGCGTCATACACGCACACCGGTTGAGAGTACTACGCACCTGACCTTTATGAAGAACACCAATGAGGTTACTGTAAGTCCTTCTAGGGCGTCTGTCCCTCTCGTTTCCACCCACATCTGCCTTTTTGTGAGTCTCCTTTCACTCGTCCTCTAAACATAACCAAATCTATGAGAACCTATTTCGTATCAAAATTATAGATACTAACCTAGTTTCCCTTGCGGGATGCCGGAAGTTGTATACGGAACCGTGACATCATAACTTGACAAGGGACTGTGTAGTCTTGTAAACCTGCTATAGGTATCATTATATGTTGATGACTGTGTAGGTAAGTACTGAATTTTCCGACTGTGTACAATGTTCCAAAGTTACACTATTTTTATCTCACGAAGTAACGCGCGCTTTACTTGTAGTTACCAAGTGTACAAACACGCTGTGAATGAGTGCGTGCGAGTAGCGTCAGCACATAATACACACATGCACTTAAGACTTCGCCATTGTCTCGGACGGTACCGGAAGCTCCTGCGCTTACACGCACATTCGCAACTGTAAGTCCCAAAAACGTAACAAAATACCCAATTAATTTAAGATAACAATTACACAATACTTAAATAAGCTAACAATCTTAAAATAATATGTACTTGTATCATACAAAACGGGACGGGAAAGAATCGTAGGATATCAAAAGAAAAGTGCCCATGAGCAGCGGAGACCATGAGTTCGAAACCAGCAACGCACTTTACTTTGTGTATTTAATTTTCATGAAATGAAATACAAAAGTAAAGTGCTTTCAAACCGGTGAAGGAAAACATCGTGGCGAAACCAAATCTTAAAACCAAAATTTCGAAGACATGTGACATTCAACAACTTGCAATGGATTACCACCCACTACCTCTCATAGAGAGGAGGCCTGTGTCCCAGCAGTGGGAACATAGGCTGATTATGCTGTGACAATGCTGATTCTTTGGCCAAAAATAAAATTCAGTATAATGTAAAATATGTAAAATATGAACTCGAACATATTAAAAGTCAATAACACCATATCTTACGACGTCTTCCGCCATTTCGGATGCTTGAAGTTATGACTTGGTTCTGCATATTTCCGCCATAACTTAGGTTTTACTAGCTAACGGTTACATTAACTGTAATATGTGGTTTACGAGAAATATGTACTGCCGATGGGAACCGTTTAAAGCGGTGCCCGAAAGATGTATCATAAAAATTACAGTATGGATCGTTATATGCATTTATTATGGCACTCATGGGTTATGGGATGGGAGAGCGATGTCTGGTAAATGTATTACACCATTGCTTCTATGAAAGTCTGTTATGTTATTAAGTTTGTCTGCGCGATATAATGGAGAAAGATGTGTGTCTATTTATATATCTATAACTATCTTCTATGCTAATAATAAAGTTGAAGAGTTTGGTTGTTTGAGAACGCGCTAATCTCTGGAACTGCGAAGATAGTTATGTAGGTATATTCAGATTCTTGTTAAAGAAAAATTTTCCTCGATGATATTAAAGCTGTTATTGAGAATCAAGAATAAAAACATGGCGACGGCAGTATAAAAAAAATACAGAAGATTCGGACTAGGGTTAAAAAATAAACTTCGGCTGTTAAATGAAATTGTCGTACAATTGATATCCCAATTCCAGCAACTCTTAACAAAAAACGGTCTTCATAAACCCTTGCAAGTGGTTTATAAAATATTTTCTTACGCATCAACCGACTGCGGGGTCTAAAATATGATTCATAAAAATTACCGCATTATATAACCACGGAGGGTGAGTTCGTAAACCTCTATTAAATGCTCAGTTTTAAGGTTCACTGTAACCGTTAACTTAATAAACGCATTTCCTAAGATTACCTCTTTGTAAAGTTCATTAACTTTTAGAAATTATGGTCCTTCAAGAAATTCATTTTCTCTAGACATTTTCGATTAATTGTTGCAATTGGCGAATTTTATAAGCAGGGGAAGCTAATATATTATTCTATGAAAGTTGATTAGTTACTTAATAATACTCGTAATATTGTTGTATGCGACGAAGAAGACAAGGTAGATAAAACTAAAGTGCTTTTGAAAATGTACTGTGGCCTCCAAAAGTTAGTCGAAATTTTTACACTTCAGCTATGACACACCACATTATGATTTAAAAGTCTAGTTCTAAATATTTGGACTGTACACTATAACGTTTTTATTGACTAACTAGCTGCGCCCCGCGGTTTCACCCGCATAAGTTTCGATCCCGTGGGAATATCGGGATAAAAAGTATCCTATATGTTAATCCTGGTTATAAACCATCTGTGTGCCAAAATTCATCCAAATCCGTTCAGTAGTTTTTGCGTGAAAGAGTAACAAACATCCATACATCCATACAAACTTTCACGTTTATAATATTAGTAGGATTCAACCTGTGACTCGTCATACAAATAATCAAGTAATCCATCAGGATTCAGGATCACCTGATTGTTTTTTTTATTTTAATTCATAATCGGCATCACAGCTGAAGTGGACAAATGTCAATTAACTTTTGTATATACATATAAGTGGGTAGTAAAGTTGACATAATTCGCAAAAAAATTGAATTGTAATATTATATAGCAAGACTAATTCCCTAACTATTGAATTAATTCAATTCAAACCAAAAACGCCAACGGAAGCTTATTATTTAAGCTCCACTACAGCTTAAATTCAAGCAAATTTTATAAAGTTCAGTGCCTGTCAATGCCAGCAGAGCAGTCTGCCAAAGGAGCAAATGAAAAGCAATTATTTCTCCGACTACCCGCCGATTTGCCGAGAACATTTCAAACCGTAATTAATTCACAAATTAGCAAAGGACAGCTTATCGAGTTGGTATTTTTAGATGAGTGTCGTAAACCGATGGATGAGCAAAGTTGTTTAATTTATTTCATAATTTTATTAGGGAGAGTATTTAGAGGGTTGGGCGCCAGTTAGGCCGCCATATTCGTCAAATGAAAATCTGTATTGGTGATGAAATTTTAATTGATAAAGTTCTGTCGTTTATTTTGTTATCTTGTTATGGGAGCTTTGGATTTATGCCTATGGATTTTTGGATTTTTAAGCTATTGCGTGACCGCGAAACACGTTTTACATTTGTATGTAAAGGTGCGCGTTGAAATATGTGTTCGGAATATTAAAGATAAGAACGCACATTCATGTTAGTTATATCCTACAAGTTATTACTTTCAATGTAAAAAAAAACAATTTCTTCAGTTATATTATGTCTGCAATAAAGGGGCTTGTGACTAAGTTATAACAGCCCCACCGGTCGATGGATCAACGCTATACTTGCCGCTGTTGGTCCGTGGATGGGTGACTATCTTATATCCATACAGAACAAGACCCCTCCGGGCCTAGGGAAGCACGCTAAGCCGTTGGTCCCAGCTGACATTTGTGGATCTTTGACAGTCTTTACGGGTTGTCAGAAGCCCGAAAGTCTAACAACCAGTCTTACCAAGGGGTATCGTATTACCTAGTAACTGGGTTGTGGAGGTCAGATATGCAGTTGCTCTATGTAAAATACTGGTTTTCAGCTGCATCCGGTTAAACTGTCGATTGAAAAATTTGCCCTAAAACAAACATTGTTTGATTTACAAAAGCTAGAAAATCTGAGTCTACAAATGATTTCTAGCCACTTTATCATTTGGCGAGCTAAGAAATGTACAGCCGTAAGTGAAATATATTGCAGGTAGACACGCAACACCCTATATCAACGTCATTAAGGTTCTAATTCACTTTGAAAATTAATTAACCTACTTTGAGTGATATATAAAAACTAACAATGGAAGTGAGTGATTTTATCGTGAGTTGGTTCTTCTAATACGGGTTTAGAAATTAAAATACATACTGTGTTTTTAAGAATTTTGGGGTGATGGATGACTGTTGAATTTTTTAAGTGTTTTTTATTGCAATTTTAAAGGCTTTTAATGTATCAGTGAACAAACTCAGTTGATTGATGCGTAGAACTTTTTATGAACAAAATAAAATTTGTGATTTAAGAGCTTTTGATTGCCCTATTGTAAGAAATAACTGATTATGAGATCAAAATCATTTAAAAAATAGCTTTACAGGGTCAAATTAAATTAGTTAGCGGAACCGCCGATCGATTCTGTAAAAATCTCACAGTGAAAAGTTAGGTAAAGTGAGCTGTCAATCCCTAACATTAGTTGGACTGACAGCTCACTCCACGCTCACTTCACCTAACTTTTCACGGTGAGATGGTTACAGAATCGCACACATGATGAGTTTCGATATCTAAGAGCTGATTTTTCAATCATCTGATAACTTTATTCGAGAAATAATTTTGACATTTATTTCATACCAAAACTTTCAAACGTCAATTCTATTCCACGAATAAAACTTATCTGGCGATGGAAAAATCAGCCCTTAGTGTAATAAAACAAAAACATAGGTAAAGGTCAAGTAACTACGCGATCAGCGGACGTTGATCCGCTAATAGTGTAGTTACTTGTAGTCTCAGTTGAGAAAACATTTACTTTATCGTGATACCCATCACGTCTGCGGAGTTTCACTAACTAATTTTATTTGCCCTGTTATGTAGCAGTATGTGTGTTACATACTGCTACATAAATATACAGGGTTAAATTAAATTAGCTAGTGAAACTCTAGGGTCAAATTGAATTAGCTAGTGAAAGTCCAAACCATAAATAATCGTAACGACAGAACTGTGTAAGTAATGTATACTTACCTATTGAGTTATCGCAGTAAAGACAGACATTCCACTTCCACAGTTACTTAAAGTTAAATTAAAACTATTTACGTCGATACTATCAGTTAAAAGGTTTTAAAAGCGTAACCAAACGCTTCGTGAACTTTCTAAGTTATTGTTAAGTTACGATCGCCTGACGGCTTTTATTTCTACTGTGATGGTATTGGAACTTATTGTTTTATGTAGCTTTTTTAACATAGAATATTTATTCAGGCTAATGGCTAATGAATGACGAGTAATGACTAATTAGCAGCTGAAGTAGTAGTCCGTATATTTAAATCACAATACTGTCATTCTTTGACATATATTATACAACAACAATCAATGTCAGTCAATGGCAATGTGTATGTTGTGTGTGTGTGTATTCGGCTCTTTAGTCAACTGAGGCCGCTCGAACTTATCCCGTGGGATGAGTTGACTAAATAATTAATTTTATTATTTTTCCTTTATCAACTGATCCCACTTTAAAAAAAGATTAATATTTATATATAAATATGTATTCAATGTCTATGACGTAGGGTATCAAGTTTCTTAACAATTGATTTCCCTAACTGTACTGACGCCAGTTCATCAAGCTACTACAATCTGTCAATTTCTATAATAGATTTTCAACTTTATCGCAAAAGCATTAAGGTTTAAGGTGGATTGGGAAAATTTGACAGTTTCGGGTAACCTGCTGACGTCTGTAGATTAAACCGAAAAGTACCTCAAAAAATTATTTCACGTTTCTTCCATTTTAATTTAAAATAAACTGCTCTCATAAAATATCCAGTTATTTGTTAAGAAAAAAGAGTAGCCTGCTCAGGTAGATTTTTTAATACAAAAATTATGCCAGATCATTGATCAAATTCTTAATAAGTAGCGTAGGCTTCACCCGCATAAGTCTAGAACCCTCAGAAATATCAGGATGATGACCCTATGTCCTTCTCCAAGTCATGGTCTACCCATGTGCCAAATTTCATCCAAATCGGCTCATCCGTTTTAGCGTTGAAGCGTAACAAACAATCGTACAAAAATCTGCAGGTCTGCACCCTAATTGCGTAACACACGATTAATCGGAATCGGTTTCATTTTGACAGTTCAACAACATTCATTGCGTTATTTGCGTGCTGAGCAGACAAATTTTTCGAACTTAGGAAGCAATGGATTAGCAATTTGCTTCAAAATGATTCAGATTCCGATTGATTGTGTGTTACGCAGTTGTGCTGGTTCTTAAAGTTGATTAATTTTAACATTCCGCTTCAAAACTACGACTATCCCTGAATAAACGTCAGCCATGAGAAGCCATGTGAAAACTAGAAAGTCTCATAGTTATACTTAAATAGTCATATATAAGTAGTCTCACGGAAACATGACATGGGGCCACGTACGGATGACTAATGTTTCTGCTGCAGTGACTTGCAGTTAGCTTGCCTTTTGTCTTTTAACAGGGAAGGAACAGTAGTACAAGTTATCCTGGGTTATTTTAAACTTAAAGCGCCCCGTGGTTTCACCCGCATAAGTTTCGATCCCGTGGAAACAGTCTGATCTCAGTCTCAATCTGTCAAAAGTACGCCTAATTTCCCTTACATTTTGACAAGTTTTTGACATTTGTTTATCGCCGAGATGAGACTGCGACTATATTTTTATCGTTTTAAATTACGGGAATACTGATATTTCAAGTGACGTTAAAGATATAAAGTTTATTTAGAACAACTTAAGTTTTTTATTTACAAAGGACAACGAAGATAGCCACAAAAGTAAAATACTGTGGCACAGCTATCAACGCCCAACTCAAAATATATGCAAAGACATTTTTCCAGAAATCCCAAAGAAAGTTATTGATACTCTTATATAGAAAATCTTAGTTACTTGTTGATAAGGAAATATCAATCTCTGTAGTTAGCTTCAATAAACTAGGCTTATACTATTAAATAACAACAAAAAGTGCGAATCGTCACTATATAATTTTTTCTATAGGCGATTCGCACAAATTGTCATTTTGAATTTTATCCACAAAGTATAGAAAAAAGGACCGTAGCGAACAAAGGTAATAAAAGTTAAATATTATAAAACGTATTCTTTTTTCCTAACTTTATTGCAAAAAATTCAAAATGGCCCAATTCGTGCGAGTCGCATATAGAAAAAATAATATAAAACTGACGATTCGCACTTTTCGGGCGAGTAAATTCGTGCGAATCCACTAATAAGCTGCAAACTAATAAGGAAACTCATTAAACCCAGTCCTTGTTAATAACTGATTGATTTATGGACATACTGGTCTCTTCTTGTACTGTGGTAGGTTTGAACCTTTGTGCCGTTTCATCCTTACACCGGTCCCGGCCCGATGTTTAGAGGTAATTTATGATCTCTCTAATACTCATAACAGTCCTTGGGTTATTGTAAACTAACATATGTAAACTTATCTCAATATGTCTGTGTTTTATATTTATGCGAGGTGATGCCTGCGGATATACTTTTTTTGTTATTTCTTACCAAATAAATAAAATTTAAGTGTAAAATAACAGCTTTTTACTAAATGCACATTAAAGTATACATGGTACTTTATTTTTTTTTTAATATACATCCGTCTGCCTGTCTGTTTGTTCCGGCAAATCTCCGAGACGGCTGGACCAATTTTGACGGGACTTTCACTGGCAAATAGCAGAGGTTATAAGGAGTTACTAAGGATTTTATTAAGCGCAGGAGCTGCTCCCGGTGCCATCTGAGACAGTGGTGAAGTCGGAAGTGTATATGTGTTATGTGCTGACGCTACACGCACACATTCACCGCGTGTTTGTACACTTTGTAACAACAAGTAAAGCGCGCACACATGTGCACTGTACACAGCTCAGTTGTTCGTACAATTTTCGGTACTTTTACACTACTTTTACTATTAATCAAAAGTTTTCTCAAGATCCGTAACAGTCAAAGTTCAAATCACCGTTCCTTACAAAGTTTTCAGAAAGTTCGTGTATTCCTGAAATATATTCGTGATTATTAAAGATTAGAAAAAGATTTATCTCCATTATGTGATTCGAGTATGGAGTTATTGAAGTGTGTAGCTGTTAAACTTGAAAAAGCAGCCAAGTGCGAGTCGGACTCGCACACGAAGGGTTCCATAAAACAGTACAATATTTAACACTACATTTTTTTTTCTTTATAATATTTTACCGTCACTTTTAACGTCACTTGAAATATAAGTTTATTCACATACGTCAGAGGGGCAATTCTCGTAATTTTAAGAACGTTCACAGTCTGACCTCAGTCTCAATCTGTCAATAATACCTCTAATTTCCCTTACATTTTGAGAAGTTCTTGACATTTGTTTGTCGCAGAGATGAGACTGCGACTAGATTTTGACTTCGACTACGTTTTAAATTACGAGAATTGGTCTTCTAATATCGACATCTAAACATAAGATACTTCAAGTAAGAACACAAACGGCTATCGGTGACCATTTTTATTTTATTTTTTGTTGTTATAGGAGCCATAGTAGTACACACTCTGAAAATTTCAAGTGTCTAGTTATTACGGTTCAAAAGATACAGTCATGTGACAGACGGAGGGACGGAAGGACAGCGGAGCTTTAGTAACATGGTCCCGTGGGCACTGGGGGTACGGAACCCTTAAAATATATAAGGAAAAATTTTTATATTTATATATGACTTATCAACTCTTCACGCATGTTGAACATAAAGAAAATGGCTGCCAAACTCGAACGCCTCCGCTCGAATTTAAAGGAAATAAAAAATCGTAGTAAAACAAAACTCGCAAAGAAATTCACGCTTTCAAACATAAAGGCGTAATGAAATTCATCCCCCAGAGTGTTGTGGGGTATTATTCAACCACATACAATATGTAGTGTGTCGGTAACAAACGCTACCAGACACGGAGCTAATGTAGCGCAGTGTTGGAAGCGCTTGCAAGCGTGCTTCATTTGTTTTTGGCAAGACAAAGATTATAGAATATTTGTTAGCTATATGTGGATTTATGGAAATAAACTTCTTGTGTTCCCGTGTCTCGAGAGGATTTCTGGTTAAAAATTTTACTTTATTTAAGGACGAGATGGTACACATGTGTACCACAAGCGGTACAAATTTGTACTAGCTCGTCCCTGAGAGGGTAGGTAATACCTTATTTTGACAGATACATAATCTTAATCACACGCAAATCCATCAACCAATTTTGAAACCAAATATACTTGGTCAACGTTCATTATCACCAACAGTTGGCCACACACAAAACACTTGATCCTAAACAAATAAAGCCGAAACGACACCTCGATTCAGGCACATCTAAATCCACATCCTAACTCAGTGTCGCCAGCTAGAAATAACACGGAAAACGCAATTAAAACATTACTCAGGGACACAACTACGTAAGCAATTACATTTTATGGCTTTACAGCCGCTTCCAGCCGCACTATGTCCTTATACTCCGTTGCGATTTGTAAAGGAATAATTCCTCGGGTGTGTGCCGGGTATACTTCTTGCCAGGTATAATTTGCCTCACCGTTTTATGAACAATTACATCTACCTCCAACCATTAATACACGGGAATTCGTGAAATTTGCACCGCGATAACGACGCTTTTGTTTTCGTGACGTCACCACTCGTTCCGCGAATGTGTTCTGATTTATCCTGCAAATAAGGACTACAATACCCGATATGTGAAACTAGCTTATTCCCGCGACTTCGTCTGAGTGAAATTTCTCACTCCTCCGACCCACTCCGTCGCATCACCTGCTCGCGTTATCACTTCACTTAGCGTTGAACTTAGACTTTTTTTCATTTTGCTCAGCTAGTAAGGGCCTATAGTCTTCCTCAAGAATTGGGCTATCAAATACAAATACTATTTTTCAAATACGACTGGTAGTTCCAGACACGTAGATTTGTCGGACTGGTAGATTGAGACGCTATAACCAGCGTCTATAAACATGAAATTTCATAATTAAAACTTGCTCAAAGGAAACCATTACTAAAGACTCTTTTAACACCTTTTACGACCACAGCTAAGAGCGAAGATGCCATTCCAGTGGCAACACTGCAGGGCCATTAAATAAAAGCCAAATAAGAAAGAAATCCATTTGCTCTGAAGTAGTAATTCCTGGTTACTTTACGTCCGCCATTTCTGCGAAGACCAGGGAACAATGGGGGTGTTTTCTTAAAACAAAGAGTAACTTAACGCTACACTGTTATTGTGTAGGACAAGCCTTAAACAAGTACTGGCATTGTACTCGAATATTTATTTCTAATACTTAGCCACAAGCCCCTTTCCAAGAAATCTGTATTCTTGGAAAGGGGCTTGTGGCTAAGTATCTAATAACAGTGGGGGTCGATCGATCAGGATCTTTACATACCAAGACCCTCTGTGCCTCGGAAAGCACGAGCCGTAGTTCGTAGGTTCGATCCCAGACGGCGCTTCACTTTGTGTAAATTATCCCATCACCACGACTCTCAAAACATCGTGCATCGGGAGGAAACCGGCATGTCCTAGAACCAAAAATTCGAAGACATGCGACATCTACCAACCAGCACTGGGCCCGCGTGCAGTGGCGTGCATTGGTTTTCAGAATAGGTAGGCAGGAATTTAATTTCGTCGTATTAACTATAACGAGTAAAGACTAATGCCAATGTGCGAATAGTACGGGAGCTGAGTAGGCCGTCTGGCGACTGCCTACTGCCGCGCGTGTTTGTATGAAGATTTTGTTTTTTGTTAGGTATGATAATTTAGTGAGTTTCTTAATTGTGGGGCACACACACTAAAATGTAATTGACAGGCTTATGGTGGTTTATCGAGGTAGGCACTGCTTATATGCCTTTATGCAACGCATGCCACTGCCCGCGTGGTGGAATACGGTCCACTCCCTCTCACCACGAGGAAGCCTGTGTCCCAGCAGTGGGAACATTATAGGCTGATTATGCTACTTTATCCATATAATGTTATACATTGTAGGAACATAAAGTAATAATATATAATATATAGTAATTATATTTAACTTATTAAACAGTAGAAGTTTAGTGTCGACATAATCACAATGTTCTCGTTTCTTTCATCAAGAATAATAAATTACTGTGATTTATCGTAAGCAGCCATCTTGAAAATTTCCTCTGAGCGATGACTGTAATTACTAACAGTCATTAGTTGCTATCGTAGTTTTACTCTGTAATAACCTATATGAGCGTGAAATGTTCTATAATTAGATAGAACATTACACATTCTTACTACGTTTTAATTTGTTCTAATCAGAGAATTATTAATTTATATTAATAAACGCAGTTATACAGGGTTATCATAAGAGTCAAGTTATTAAACGGGTATCTCCTCTGTGTTACGGTAGTAATTTTACTTTATTGTAACAAAAAAGAAAGCAGCGTGAGAAAAGAAAATAAAATCCAATATACGAAATAATTACTTGATCTTGACTCGGCTCCTAACATAAATCTCTCAAAAAATGTCAATAATCCTACAAAATTTATTGCCTATGTCGAATGTTAAGAACATTGGTACGGTTACAGTGACATGTAGAAAAAAAGTCAAGTAAAACCATAGCTACAAAAAAAAGACGATAAATAACGTTACTCGAAGACCGCGTAACGACATTTGGCCAGATAAGGGAAACACTGTAACAAAAAAATACAGACACTGGAGTAAAAAGTCGAATGTAGAGACTAAAAAGACCGCTCAGACATAACATAAATTAGAATGAAGTGTTTCATTCAAAGGGCGATAAGCCACCCTTCGGTAAAGTAAGTTAAGTTCACGCAAAAGTTTCAAGTACCGACGCGACGTACGGGATATATCAAACTTATCTGATATAGGTCACCAGCAAACGGTTAACAAGGGCCAAAATCACTTGCAGTCTTGTCAAGTTACGGCTTAGTTTTTGATAAGGGAAAGCAGCTCTTGTCAAGGAAATACCTTTCTTGTGTTTAGACATTTCAGAAGCTTTGGAATGCCTTGAGATTTTAACTTCGGGGAATTTCAACACCAGGATATTTCTTGTTTTGCCTCGAGCAGTCACATTATTTTGATGAATTTTAAGCTAATAAACGAAGGTAAATCTTTTATAGTTTATATAATCAGCCTATAATGTTCCCACTGCTCTCTCTGCTCTCTGCACTGCTGGGACACTGGTTTCCTCTCGGTGAGAGGGAGTGGGCCGTAATCCACCACGCGGGTCCAGTGCGGGTTGGTAGTGGTCACATGTCTTCGAATTTTTGGTTCTAGGACATGCCAGTTTCCGCACGATGTTTTCCTTCACCGTTTCGAGTACTAACTACTAATACGTGTTAGTAATTTTAGTCATCGATCACAAGAAATGTTCAAGATGGTTGCTTACGATAAATCACAGTAATTTATGTTCGAGAACATTATAATTATGTCGACACTAAATTTCTACTGTTTATTAAGTTTAATGTACTTTATGTTCCTACAATGTACATTGTAAACATTATGCGGATATACTAACTACTGGATTATTGCGGGTACTAACTTCAAGCTGATATTTTTTACGACCGTAAAATCTTTTTTATTTTCATAGATATACTTAATGCTGAAATTCTAGCGCGCGTTATCACGTAATAAATGAACAACACTTTTATTACCCCTAAATGATATACTGAATATTATTTTTTGTGAACACTGTTACAAGTAGAATTCGTTACAAAAATGAAGTTCTATTGCATACGAAGTGCTTACTTAGTCCTTGTAACTATGTTCCCTCCCAAGCTCTAAACAAAACCATACCTAGTATGTTTTGGTCCTGGGATTGCAGTTGGAAAATTACTGTTTGTTAATTTATTATTTCCCTCATTGCAGATTACTCTAAATAAATAGAATGACATAAGGTGGATACAGTTGCCAGCGTAGAAGTTTAGCAGGATTTTATTTCAGTTCATATTTTTTGGAAAACTGATATCTACGCATGTCAGTAGTACATACGTTAATAACTAGAATATGGCCAATTACAAATTTTACACTATGAGTAAGTATTATGAGTAGTACACATTTTATTTTCTGAATATTCGCGTATACACAATGTACCGAGGACTAAACACTTCTTATAATAACAATAGAACTTCCTTTTTGTAACAAATTCTAACATTTAGAAAGTAGAGTTTGTAACAAAAATGCCCTCTTTTCTCTTTCACTTTAGGGATGGCTTTTACGAAAACGAAAGCATAGGAATCTTTGATCACGTTCACCAAGTCAGATTACATAGTGCCATTGAATTAGGAGACAACCTTCAATGGGTTTCGCCTGAGTGGAGACCACCCGGCGAACGAGTCCGTTAATTAGCATTGCTAATAGCATTGAGGCTCCGATAGTGGGAACTACGCTTAATACATGGGAAACCCTTTGATATGGGGCGGGTGGGCCAACCTTTCCTGATCATTTGAATTTTTTAACAGTTCTGATAGGACACGCTCTGATGGTGTTTGGATAAAAGGTAATGCCAATAGCTTAGAATAAAAATACCCTTTATTATGTGCACCATACATATTAGACATAAAACTGAAATTTAAAGAATTTTTTTTTTTTGAAATTTTCCAATGGGCAACACAATGGGCGGTCTTATCGGCGGGTTAAAAGCGATCTTTTACAGAAAACCTTTACATTGATTAAGGGAGAAAGGAGTGACACTACTGCAGATAGTTTGTGATGTACTATTTACATATACAATGCAATAGTACTAACGTTACGTTACTATAGTTAGTTTAGTGGAAACCGGCATGTCCTAGAACCAAAAATTCTAAGACATGTGACATCTACCAACCCGAACTGGGCTCACGTGGTAGATTATAGCCCACTCCCTCTCGAAGAGAGGAGGCCTGTGTCCCAGCAGTGGGAACATTGTAGGCTGGTTATGCTTGTTAGTTTAGTTACTATATATAAATTCGAATATTAATCGCGTTGAAAACAATAACAAAAAGGGAATTGGTATGTTTTAGTTCATCGGCAATTATTTCCTAATGTGTTAAACGCAGACAATTACACTCAAAGCACTAATTACATTTAATTGTGACCACATCAAAATGAATACTGTAATTAAAAGTTGGCAAATGCCGCTGCAGTGATATATTTTCACTACAGCTTTTTGATATAAAAATGTTTCTATTTAAAGCCTATTTTGGTGGTTTGGTTTTATTCTATTTTTTATTTTCAAGAGAGATACCAACGTCTCATTATTTTTCATAACATCGCGCCTGTAATCCCCGAAGGGTTAGACAGATGTGTCCCTAAGGTACATTTCATATTATTATTATTTTTTACATTTCGCCAGTTATGTTTTTAAGTCCCATGTAATTGCCATCAACCGTGCACCAATCGGGGGTTCTACTGAGAAATTTCTGATAAAAAAAAAATCAAAAGACCGCCCGAACTAGGAATCGAATCCAGGACCTTATCCTCCGCACTAAACCAACAAGTCAAACATTATTTTTCATCGCAATTTATTTAGGTATAGAAATAACCCTGTATATTTTTTATACCACCGATAAAAAAAAAGACAAAATATTGAAACACTGTCCCTTCCCATCAAACGAATAGCCAAATAAATCGTGTTATAGAAATAAATTCCTTATTCCGGCAAAATAGAGTCTGATAGACTTTCTCCGATAAGGTGCCGCCGGTCAAAGGTCCCGACCAATGTTATCTGGACTTCGGACCGCGATATCTCACGAGAAGAAAATGGGACGGTCTGGGAATAAAGGTGTATTATAACACTTACGACTTTTTGCGGGCCAAAAAATCTTGCGCGTTCAAAAGAATGTAAGTGCCGAAGTCTGAGGGAAATCGCTGGTTGATGACTCCTGAAGTTGTGAAGGTCTCCCCTGTAGGTAATATTTGACTTTTTTAGAGGATCAACGTGGAATTTCAGAAGATTACTTTTTTTTTTCAAGAAAATATTTGGAGCGTTCTGTATGATCTATACTAATAATTAAAGCTGAAGAGTTTGTTTGTTTTTTTAATGTGTTAATCTCTGTAAGTTCCAGTTGTATTTGATAAAATCTTATTGCATCTGAAAGCCGAATTCTTGCGGAAGGATAAAGGCTTTAACGTCACGCTAATACCCTTAGGAGCTGAGCAAAGATAAGTCAGAACGAACACCAAGCGAAAACTAAGTAATAGCGCGGGCTGGCTATGCGATGCGACGGGGTGGGTTGGAGTAATAAAATATTTCACGCGGACGAGGTCGCGGGCAGAAGCTCGTATAATAATAAATATCTTTAAAAAACGTGGAAGGTAGTTTGGTGTTGGGAGGTACCTAAAAAAAGTAGTCAAAAGCTTGACGCTGATCGTTTTCAAATTCCGATAAAAAATCGAATTTGCCACTTTCGCAATTTTCTCCGCGGCACTTCGCTAGATAAAGACGTTTTTGTTATAAAAGGCCAACCAATTTAAAAGTGCGATTTGTAACCGTCTCCGAACACAAAGTCACGTAGTAAGACAATATATTCAGTGAAATAATTACGCAAACGAGGAAACCCTTTTAGTTAATCCGATAAAAGTTTGTGCCCTTGCGGCCCGAATGAGCCGCGTACACTGCTAACGACTTACGACACTTTCTTTAGTGAGAATATATTTTAGGTAACATTATGTGTGATCTAATTTAGTTGAGATGAAAACATACTTCACGTACTAACTTATTTACACCAACACATTTTACCTGAGATAAGTTTTACAACCGTCATGTCCTAGAACCAAAAAGTCGAAGTCATGTGACATCTACCAACCCTCACTGGGCCCGCGTGGTAGATTACAGCCCGCTCCCTCTTGATCAGAGGAGGCCCGTGTCCCAGCAGTGGCAACATTAAAGGCTGATTATGTAAGACTTACAACAAGATCTAGAACATAATTTTGATCTTAGAAATCTATTTTCTTTTCCCTTACGAGGCTTCAATTAGATTTACCTACTTATGCAAAAGTGCAATCTGTGTTGATGAACAAAGCACATGGAATCAACTCAGCCTATCGCAGTCCATTGCTGGACATAGGCCGCTCCACAACACCCTGTCCTCCGCCTTCCACATTCAGTGTCCTCCAAATACAATACACCCAAAACGATGGCTGGGAGAGCCCAGCCACCTTTTTTCCGATGAAATTAATTTAAATTAGAATCTTGAATATGCACTGAATGTAATTTTAGAATGCATCTGTTCCACATAACATTAATCCCGACCAATAATAAATTTTAGTCACTCCATGTATTTTCAGTCCGCACCAGTGTACATGCACTTACGGATGGGGACACGAAATCGCCCGAGGCGTTTGCCAAACATCAATCTTGACCGAGTTTGCCAAGATTGCCAAGTTCACTAACTCCTCAGTTCGTCATTCCACGCCAACTCGACTCACGAAACAATTTGATTTCCCTAATACCCACTCGGAATACGAAATCTAAAGAAATATTTCGCCGAAATTATACGTCAAAGTTTTAAGATTATTGCCGACTGTAAATAACAATTTTCTTACGCCTTTGCTATTGCTTGTGGGCGAAATTTTGACATTACTTGTGTTATTAGGGAACAAGGTTGGGCAGTCACATCTGGATATTAGCGAACAAGACGACTTTGAATGTCTTACAGAGGTTTGAGGAGGACATTAAATCGTGCAGACCGTCTCAACGGTCGGAATAGGCTCGTTCACTTTAAAGACATACTTTAGTCTTTAGATGGCTCGAGATTTCTTACGTTTTCACAACTTAGTAATGTAATTGACAGCTCATCTGATGGTTATGGCGGTTTTGCACAAATGTGTTTTATAAACCGTCTTTTATTAGCCAACGAATTCAATTATCATCATATAAATTCTAGATTTTCTCTTTGCTATTATCATTTCCATTTTCAACAGAAATAGTACTAACCATTCGGAGCTAGTACAAAGTGCAGAATTCAAACAATGTTTTCGCACAAACACAGAACCGCACACTTAAATTCATATCACAATTACTGTGCACTTCACAGAAAATATCATTTACGATCGTTCCAGACGTTTACAGAAATATATTTGATTTCAAACTTCTTCCAACTGAAATGCTGTCGCGAACACATTCCTGAACAATCCAATAAACCAATGGCCGTCTAGCCTTGTTTTGTTCATGACCACAGATATCATATCTTAGTCTGAAAACTAGTCTGTGTGTAGCACCAAAACATCTTCAAGTTTTCTGGGAACGACACTTCGGTAGCTTTAAGATTTAACTTTGTTTTTGGTGATTTGGTTGAAGCTGTCAAATTTGACGAAAGAACTCAAAGGCTGATTACATACAATGGTACAGACAGACGCCAGCACATCAAGTTACCCGAAATTGACAAATTTTCCAATCAACCTTGAACCTAATGCTTTTGCGATAAACTTAAAAATCTATTAATAGAAATTTGACAGATTGTAGTAGCTTGGTGTGCTGGCGTCTGTACCAGTCGTGTACTAATCCACGATCTTAAATAATTTGATGACAGAACCACAGACTCTAAAATGTTCGATGTTATTGCTAAACATAAATTGAAGGAAGAAGTAATTTGGAGAGCATTCACACTCTTTTAATATTCCGGCGTAGCCTGCGTCCTAGATCCAAAACTGTAAAAGTTTAATCATATAACTGTTATGGCAGCAGAAAAATCTATAGAGTACGAAACGGGAATAGAAATATATGGAGCTGTAATACTCAAAGAAAAACGTGCTGCAGTGAAGTTTGATAGGAATATTCTGCTGAACTGCGTTAAAATAGGTCATCCTTACTTTTCCTCAGGGGTTGGCTTGCAACAAGCAAGTAATGGGGGGGAGAGGTAATATCCTTTGTATTACTGATGAAAGATTATAAAGGGGGTGACTACCGAGATGACGACTAATAGAGAAGTATGAGGAAAAATACATGTTGCGCCGACCCCAAATAAACTGGGATAACGGCGGGAGAATCATGATGATGATGATGATGATTAGGACATTCCGTTTACCTCACGATGTTTCCCTTCACCGTTTTGAGAGCAGGAGAGTGGTAATGCTGTGCATTAATTAAGTCACGTATCGTATACTGTTTTGTAGCTCGCGTGGTGCGGGTTTAGGTCACACAGTGCTATAAAAACATTTTCTATTCATTTTTTCTTTTCATATTTTTTTTAATCATTCCTAGCTCTTTCTACTCCGGAGGGACTACTACTATCATCAGAACTGTACAAATTGTCTAAATAAACTCGAGCCTTACATCCCGCCTATACCATCCCGTTACAAAATCACATTGCCAAGCCAACCAAGCATCGCCGAAAAAAAATAATTCAATCCACACACGTTCACCTATCCGAATATTTAGCCAACACGATACGGTTTAGGTATTTGTCGCATCGATTCGATCTGATTGCTCGATTGCGTCCATTCGATATCTCGATTGGTCCTCACTCGGTTCGATTCGATGCATTCCACAGCAACTCAATACGACGCGTGTTTGCATTCGGATGCGATCGCTACAAGTTTAATGGCAATGTTCTCTCGATTCCGTATGGGTTTCTGATTGAATTAAAAGTTGTTGTTTCTTGTTTTAGGGGGTAATTGAATGTTGTGCTGTAGTTTCGGACGGATCTCTAAAGACTTATTGGTTTGGGTATCCAAGATCCATTTAATCAAGAGCCTCCCTCTGAGATCTCGACCCTATATTATCTGTATTGGATCTGATCGCTCTGCTCTCGGCAATGCCACAATCTATGTACAATTACATTATCAATTAAAAACCCATAAAATGAACGGGATTGATAAATCTAAAGAACAATTACGTGATCCCGTTTTTAGTTTTAGTTGTTTCTTTAATTTGCCCCTGCCCACGGACAGATAGATTTTACCTGGATTCATCAGTGGCATACGGTGCCAGAAATGCATCCGTGAATCTGACCCTATTTGTTTACTAGGTATTTGATAAAACAACACAATCTGCATTGTATAAACTGAACTACAATTTGTTTTCTATTATTATAATACTAATGTTTACCGTTTTCTTTTCAGGTATGTAAACTTCATCTATCATTATGACAACATCTATTGAAGCATCACTATAATGTTCCAAGGCAACTACTGGGTTATCTTTCTGGTAAGCTGTTTAATTACTTTTACATATTAATTCCGTATTAAAACTAAGAATTAAACCGATATATTCTCCCTCTCATATAGCAATTTCTAGATAGTCCTATATAGATTGTAACATTTACGACATCGTCTCACGAGCTAGTGTCTCTTAGAGTCGTGCTCACCCCATAAACGTCTAAAGCGTGATCCAAGTTCGTTCGTAACAAACTTACAAAGGAAGCTATCGGCTATATACCCACACATATATTTACACCCAGTATATATCTGTCAAGCGAGGCGTGTAAGGTAATTCAACACGTGGAGCTTCGGCGCCGAGTAATTCGCTCCCGGAATATTAAACGTATAACCGCCTCCGTTGCATTCGATGTATTGACTGTTAAGACGCTTACACACTTCCCACCTATAACACCTTCCATGAAACTTGGGCAGGATTACTGCCACACCGTTCTTTGATAGATACTTAGCGTCTCGAACGCTTATGCAAGATCCATAACACGATTTTGCGCCAAGGAGCTTAGGTTCCTCTATGTGATTTGGAAAACAATGACTCAATATTTAGCTGGCCTATTGTTGTCAATGTATTATGCATTAGCTTACCACAATCAAATATGGCACCCATAACCACTTCATTATTCGTCAATAACTGTCCTTGGTTGCCTTTTCCAGACTATCCAATTATGGAATCCATAACCACTGTATTATTTTTCCATTTAGATGCGCTTTGAAGGACTTAAATGGCTCCTTGTTGAGTGCACTGGCATCTGGTACTCCTTATCAAAGGTACTCTGTATGTAAGTAACCAGGTTACCGCCATAGGCACTCCAACGTGAATACTAAGTCGGGAAGTATTACCAACTTACCTGTGACTGTTTAATATATTCATTGGAACCTTGCAACTTGCTATCTGCCGTAAGACGTGAGATGCAAAAGTTTTGCCCACATAAATATTACTGCAACTTCCTTTACGCCAAACATTTTATAAAGAAAATTGATGTTTAGACTTCTTGAGAATATTCTTAGGATTTTTCATATTTTCTAGATACAAAAGAATTCTGTATTTTTGCACAGAATTGGTCGAGTGCCGTGCATTTCCGGGCCTTCTCGGGAATTCTTCTCATGCAGAATGATTGATGCTGTGAGCATCACTGAAAAATTATCAAAGTCGGGAATCGGAAGTGGTCAAAATAGCCGTAGGTGTTTCCAAGCCGCCATTCCAAAACAACCCAAAAAAAAATTGCAACATCAAAATTCTAATCCTGCAGTTTATATTTTTTTGGTTAAGGAACGCTACAGCGAATTTGATCCCTTTTTAGCGGTAAAAGAAAAAAATACACCTCAAAACCTGGTAAAGGCGCGTCATGAGGTAGAACATTCAATGGGCTATTCTCCTCATTGTTTCCTCCATCAATATCAGTACCTACCTCATTCAATATTCATCGTCTAATCTCCCTGAACATGAAAACATAAATAAATTTGAATCTGTTATATCCTCCTTTATATTTAACAAACCGTTAGAAGTTTATTGTTGGTTTAAGGGCTGATTTTTCAATCATCTGATAACTTTATTCGAGGAATAATTTTGAAATTTTGACAGTTATTTCATACAAAAACTCTGAAACGTCAATTTTATTCCACGATTAAAAGTTATCTGGCGATGGAAAAATCAGCCCTAAGATCAACATATACTTGTACTATGTATTTGTTTGTCGCCGAGATGAGACTGCGACTAGATTTTGAACGTTTTAAATTACGAGAATTGGCCTTCAGATCAATACTATAAAAAAGTTGTAATGAATACCCCAGTATTTTCAGCTTAAAGAAAACACACTTTCAATTCAATTAGCCTACTATCCGATTTCAGAGCAATATTTAAGTACAGCAATACAATACAAACTTTATTATTTGATTAGGGTAGTAATAAACTGGCAACATTGTTTCAAAGTTTCCTTTCTTAAAGTCTGAAACTAGATCAGTTTCCAGCAATTCTTTTGTTAAGCTAAAAGAATGCAAAGTAACTATTTCAAAGGAAGATTTATAGGAATGTTTACAAGATTTACTCTATTCAAAAAAAAAAAACTCAAGATTGGATAAAATATAAGGACACGAAATAGGCGGATATTCAAATTGAATATTAGACTGTGTGGGCATTTTTTCAAACATGGACGCGGTGCGTGTCGACAAGGTTTTGTTTTATTTATAGCCTCCTGTTCCATAGAAGATTTTAGTCTTAGTGCTGACTTAAGGATTTACTTTAATACATTAACAAAAAATAATACAAATAAGGCAATATTAATAGTCTTATAGGTGTGGTTCCTGATGAAATAACTCACAACCAATATCAAAAGAACAATCATTTTGTTTTGGAATAATAACAAAATTGATATCATTACGGAGGCGTAATTATTAGTAAGACCTTCCACATCAACAGTAAGTTACTACATGGTATTTACATGATCTGACCAAGATTATGTCAGGACTTTAAAAGAGTTTTTCTCGGCCTTTCTTCTCGGAGTAGTCAGATAAGAAACGCTAACCTCATCTAGTTTTTAAATATGATTGACGTGTTACAGTGTTTGTACAATCTTACTTACTGAAACAAAACCATTTATCAGATTTTGCAAAATCAACTCTCAACCACCCACCGAATCTTCTTCTATCTCAGCTAGAGTCTAGACGAAAGCATGTCTATAACAATTCCCAATAATATTATTACAAGCTTCTATGCTGATTTTAGGCATGGTTACACGAGTGAACACGAAATGACTCATACATGAATATTAGGCCGATTTCTATGCGTTACGCATATCAATATCATTTTGGGAACGTTTACATAATGTGATACATAACATCACGATTATAGTACCTAAAACGGACGCATGGTGATGGGGCATTAGCTTTAACTAATTTTGAACAGTTCATGGTGAATTTGTACAGTCTGATTATGGGTTATCTATCAGTAATTTGGTAGTATCCGTAACTATCCGTCCGTCACTTGTAATTAGCTTTTTGTTTGACTGACTACTGAAAGCTATTGGTGATTAACACATAGTTGAACATTTACTTACCCCTTCATTCATAAAAGTTGCTGAAAGTTAAGTAGTGATTAGCGACTGTTTAACCATACATTTTTGACGTTTGAAAGTCACTTAACTTTAATCATCGTTTATAAAAAAATCCCTTAATACTTACATTCCTTTCGAGACACATAATTACCGTCTTCTTTTCTTTTAAAAATATTATGTAAAAAAGCCAAGTAATTATCACTCTCCGCGCTGATAGCTCAAAGCATTTTTAAAGACTTCGTCGGAGACGATAATGAGTCATTTTGTCAACATTGAGTCAGTTTTTTTTAATTATTATTATAAGTTCACAGCAAGATAAATATTTAATATAAACTAAAACTAAGCCCCACAAAACCGTAGGAGTAGTTTGACTGTGGGGTCTGGCGAGTCTTTATACATTACTTTAACTTCACACTTAAGACTTAGGTAGCACTTTAATACATTAAAAAATAATATATTTTTAAGTTATTTTTTAATCTGTTTTTACTGGTTTCACTCCTAATGTCTGCCGGTAGACTATTCAATAATATGGTATTCGTTTTTATAGGCTCTGGGTACAATGAATTTGCCGGCAGCCATAGATCGCGTATTATAGTTGTTGAGTACATGGGTCAAGTTATGCTCTTGGGTCCCATGGTGATTATCTGCTAGAAGATATTTATGTTTGAAACTGATCTATAATCTCCTTTATAACTGTTTTTAGTTTTTTGAGTAACAAGTAGTTTTAAGAATCGAATTTGAAGAGCTTCTAATTTATTCAAGTTACTTTTAAATGTTAATCCATAGCTGTCAAGAACATTACTCATAACATAATTGAATCTATTAATTACATGTATAGTATATACATCTTAATATACTAGTAGTAACTTTAAAGCTTAGATGGTACATTTTATTTAATGATATTCTTAATGTACTACAAATGTACCACTTCCTGCTAAATATCCAGATAACTTAGCAGGCTGATCATTTCATGCAACTTTCATCCATCTTTGAATTTAAATCATGGATAGAGGAAGTCCTTTCGTTCAAAAATCTTACGACTAAACGACTGCCTATCTGACCTTCACAACCCAGTTAAGAACTGGATAATACGACAAGACCCTTGGTAAGACTGGTTTTCAGACTTTCGGGCTTCTGATTACCTGTAACGATTGTCATAAATCGGCAAATGACAGCCGGGACCAACGGTTTACCGGACGGAGAGGTCTGGATAATGTATGGTCACCCATCCATGGACCGACCTCAGCCCTCAGACCTCAACCGTAGCTTAACCCTCGTCCGACCCGTGCGGCTGTTATTATGCAGCCACGAGCCCCTCATTGTACGTTAATCACTAATTCCTATCAATAAGTGAGTAACATCAGTTGATGGTAGCATAGTGTGAACAATGGTAACATTGTGCTGTGGGCCAGTTTACTGATATTTACCAATCAGCGTATTGTCCTAAGCCGCGGATGCTAAAACCTCATTGGCTGGAGTGATGTGATTACCGGGTATGTTAGGGTGGCCATCATTTAACATGCTATCTCTAATATTTCTGTAGCACTTTTTTTTGGTGAATTTTATTTTATCCCCGGAATGAGAATCACGGAGAAGCTTCTTCGCCAGCAGGTCAAGCTACCCGAAACTGACAAATTTTACCAATCAACCTTGAACCTAATGCTTTAGCGATAAAGTTGAAATTCTATCAAAGCCATTTGACAGATAGTAGTAGTTTGATGTGCTGGTATCAAACAGATATTTTTTTTTTAAAGTTGGTAGTCAATCAAAAGAGGAGGTCGGTTGAAAATGCGTGCATTTCAAAGACACTAAGAACTGCTATCTAGAAAGGGTAGAAATAAAGTTTTAATAAATAGATCCTCCTCTACTGCGTCCTGTCTTCAGCTGACTATTCCTTATGTTAGTCTTTATGTGGTATTTTTTTACTTTTACTTTATGACCTCCATCATCATAATTTCTCCCGAGAAACGTTTTATGACCCTAATCCAATTAAAAAGTGAAGATGACACCACCGGTGACGATGGTGGTTGTGATGATGAGGTGGTATAAAATATCGTCGTCGTTTCGTTTTTTTTTTCTGGTGTACAATAAAGTATATATCTATAAATAAATAAATATAGGCGCTACCAGGACATGTCCCACGCACTTCATATTTGACATCCTCTCTAGGTTGTTAACAGATGATCGTAGACAAAGACCCTTTGTTAGCTCTAATTAAGTGCCAATCTATTAATACTGCTTGTTACTATGTGTTCATAATTATTATAGGTATGAACGATAATTTATTAACATGGTAACAAGTTATAATAGGATAGTGTTAAAATCACTATCCGATCTCTTCTGTATCTCACCGTGAACACTTAGGTGAAGTGAGCTGTCAATCCCTAGCATTAGGTGAAGTCAGCTGTTAGTGTCACTTCACCTTAGTTTTCATAGTGAGATTTTTACAGAATAGATTGGATATTTTTGCTTGCTGATGATCGTCAAATGTTTTTTTTTCTTTATTTTAAAGATTACATGTAGTGTGGTTTTTAGGGTTCCGTAGCCAAATGGCTAAAACGGAAGCATTATGGATTCGTCATGTCTGTCTGAACCTCGGTGCGCGAGTCCGACTCGCACTTGACCGGTTTGTGTATGACCAGAATTGCTCTCATCGAACTAAGTTATGTAAGTAAATGGGTGAAGATAAAGAGAGAAGGGTTCGATACCTGAGCTATTTCTTTAATTAGCAGACAGGACGCTGCTTCATAACTTTTACGACAAAACTCACGTGAACCCCTGAGAAATCTAAAGGGATTGAAACTGAGTTATTTGATACTTACTGTGATTTTTGCTACAAAATCTTACATTCTCAAGAAACTCCACATCTAGTCATTTCGTGGAAGTATTTAGGCCCTCTATTCTTACGAGAATCAATGCATTTCACTATGGTTCACAGCTGATCGCGAGTCGTTAAAGCGACGCGATCAGCTACGTACAGACCGATCAGTTCGTGTACGAACGACGCGTGTCTGTTAAGGTAACCAATAAGTATTTCTATTCTATACTCTTTTCTTTCTACGCGTTAAGCCGTTGGTCCCGGCTGTCACATGTAGATCTTTGGCAGTCATTACGGGTAGTCGGAAGCCCACAAAATGCGACAACCTGTCGTGTAACCCAGTAACTGGGTTGTGGAGGTCAGATAGGCAGTCGCTCTATGTAAAATACTGGTATTCAGCCGCATCCGATTAGACTAGAAGCCTACCCGAATTGGGATAAGGCTAGGCAGATTCTCTGGCTCTTTTCTTTCTACATCGGAATCGGGACTAGTCTTGTTCCGGTCCCACATTGTCCTCACCACGTTACTCCGTAATAGGCCGGTTCACAGATGATCGCGACGCGTTAACGCGACACTGTGCAAACAACGAGCGTTTGTTCACGCTAATTAGGCTCAGTGTAACGTAAACCGAGGATTAGGGTTGCCCCCGAGCGAGTGTGTAGTGAGAGAATTTGGCGTTAGTGAGTTTTGACGTGATTATGAATAGAAAATTGATAGTAATTGGATACATAATTATATTTTTGCCATGATTTTATAAATTGTCCTACCCATTTTTCATTTTTGCTAAAAAAATCAAAGTTTATTTCGACGTTCAATGGGTCATTAACGGCTAATAAAAAAAATGGATCATAATAAGCACACAAAAAAATACAATTAAAACGACTTCAGATAAAAACATATTACAAACTTCGTTGACTGAGTCAAATTCGTGAATGGTTCACGTACTGACAATCGGTGGCTATGGTTTCTTAACTTTATTTAATAATTTTGACTAAGAAGCTGCAAAAAAAAAAAGGTAATATTTAAAGCATTTTTTTTTTATGAGATTCTATTGCTACAACATTAATGTTGTAGTCTGTTTTGTTCATTAATTTGAAGCATTACAGCATAAGTTAGTAATAATGTTCGGCAATTAACTCATAAAAGCAACCAATTATGTACTCGTTTATACTAACACGGTCATTAACATAATTATGTATTACTTAGGAGAACATCAGACGTTCAGTAAAACAATACTTTCACTTTGCCTGAATTACCATTTTTGTTAATGGTTTTCCTCATGCTATTTAAATAGAAAGAAAGAAAGAAAATACATTTATTTGCGGCAAACATGACGCACAAAAAGAACACAAACACAAAAAAAAATTACAAGTTGCTAAATTCTAAGACCCTGATACGAGAAGCCTTTCTCTGGTTTTTAGCGACAGCTGGCGTTGACGTGATAACTTACAAATTTGTAGATATGTAACTGCAAATTTACGGTTTTCGGTTTTGTTCCTTTACTTGTGCTACATGACATTGCTTCATGCCAAATTTCATGATTCTTGGTCTTTTGATTCCCTTGCCAGTGTCAAAATATGCGGCAAAAACAGAGCATAAAAGGCCGTATCTTGATTTTTCACTGCTGCAAGGGACCACAGACCTGAGTTTTTGACATTAATTTCAACTTGATATCTCCACGCGTTCCTGAGAAAAAGGGTCGTGACATACGAACGGACAGACGGATAACGAAGTGATCCTATAAGGGTTCCGTTTTTGGTGCGGAGTATGGAACCCTAAAAACAACAATCAAAATTAATAAAATGAGTCATCGCTCATCATCATTATCCTGCCCTTATCCCAATTTATTTGGTGTCGACGAAACATGTCTTTTTCTTTCATACTTCTCTATTCGTTGTCATCCACTTTCTTACCATAATTAATATAATCATTCACACCGTCCGTTCATCCTGTCTCTGGTCTTCCCCTACTCTTATAGCCATCGACATTCCATACTCAACTTTACTCACGACATTTTCTTCATTCCTCCGTCACATGCCCACTGATTTCCACACAACTTTTCAGTTCATTTGTATTTATTTTAAAAAGGTACAAAGGCGAACTTAATGCCTTAGGCAGTTACCGGTGCAGATTTCAGACTTCATATTTAAATTAATTAATATTTCAATTAAATTCTTACTAGTATCATTAAAATAAGCAAGATTTTAATTTTTATACCTCACATGAAAGTAAATGGAGGATGTCGTACCTATCAATTAATTGCATACAAAGGAAAGCCCGAAATCGTGCATTTTAAACTGCACTAATTAAAAATAATTCCTGCCAATTAATTTGAGCAACCCTAGTGAGGTTTAAGCGATGTGCACACTGGCTGCAAGCGTGGGATAGAGCCCCTTAAGCGTCAATGTGCACCATGCTTTACTATAATGCTATTTTGTTTAACTGATTTCTGTAATCACAGCTACATATGTGTAATTTGCCTTATTAATTGGTTATAATATTGTGATTGGTAATAAATTAGCGTGAGCCTTTGATTTCAAACTGTCATAACTAATAATTATTTGGTGGGAAAGTAATTTTGGCTTAGAGTTAAGCTCGCCTCTGTAGACTGTAGTTAAATCACTGATAAAATATGTTTTGTGTACATACATTATAATATAATTAATCATTTACATCATCATTCATTTTCATTTCATCATTTTTTTATTTTTCATTTTTTTTTCTGACTTCTGACCTCTTTTCTTTTTGCTAAGCTCCTAAGGGTCGTAGCATGATGTTAAAGTTTTAACCTTTAATCATCCTCAAAAATTGGGCTATCAGATGTAGAAATATTTTTTCAAAACCGACTGGAAGTTCCAGAGATTAGCGCGTTCAAACAAATAAACAAACAAAGTGTTCAACTTAATAATGAATATAGATATGTAATCGCGTATCGCCAAGCGTAGTTTGTGACGCACCTCAGCTAGATGGACAGACGACCTCAAAAAGACGGCTGGGATAAACTGGATAGGAAGAGCGGAAGGCGGCGGACAGGGTGTTGTGTCGCAGCCTGGGAGAGAACTATATCCAGCTGTGGACTGCGATAGGCTGAGTTGATTGAAACATTATAAGGTCATCTTTATTTCCTTACAATAAGACATTTTTTCTGTAACTTCCAAGAAGTTTCTTTTTCAATTTCTGCGAAGTCAACTTCACAAAAAATAACAGACAACAAGCAGATGTTACAGTTTCAGTTCCGACTACAAAAACGTACCGAAAATGTTTTGTTCTAAAACTTTTCTAATATCCCCAGGCAGAACAAAAACTAACACTGTCTGAATTCGGCCTTGTACTGAATTTAATATGTTTACCTAACTTTTCTAGGTATTCCATTTACCTGAGGTCAAAAGTATTTATATACAAGTAGACAACAGCCGTATAAATCTTCCTATACCTGAGTTATCGTATTTCTTCTTGGTGTCGATGTTAATTCTAATTAGAATCGATCAGATCAATTCTCGTAATTTTAAGAACGTTCACCGTATGATCTCAGTCTCAATCTGTCAAAAATACCTCCAATGTATAATGTAACATTGACAAGATTTACTTTTTTGACAAGATTTTGAGTTTAATTGTCGCTGAGATGAGATTGCGGCTTGATTTTAAGCGTTTTTAATAATAATAATAAATGTATTTCAGACCATAAGTCCATAAAACAACACACATTACAATTTAATACACAAAACATACATACATGAACAAACATACCTACACAAAAAATACACTAAACAACTTATTTTAAATATCGGAATGACGCACGATGAGTGGTCATCCATTGGACTATCTATCCTGTCGGCTACTGTAGCCACCAAGCTGTTAGAGCTGTCGCGCACTCGCCGCATCAGGGATGCTGTCCGTGTCCGCATCAGTGCGTAAAAATCTGGCACGCCATTCTCCGCGAACATCCCCGATGCACTGCAAAAGCGCAGCATCCAAAACAGAACTCTGAAGGCGTTATTTTACTGGACCCGCAGAGCACTGTACGAGCTCTTTGTATAGCTGACCCATAGGGCACTCGTGTTTTTGATTACGGGAATTGGCCTTAAGAATTTGGTAATGTGTCTCGAAACAGGTCATTCATAAAATCCTTCTACTTTGCTTGATGTCATCACAGTTTCCTGCCAGTGTATTCTGTAAAAATCTCTCAACAAACTTAGTTTAAGTGAGATTGTAGTGAGCTGGCATTTTTTATCTGTTGCTAGGGATTGATACAATTTAGAGATTACTTCATCTAAGTTTTCACGGTGAAAACAATTCCAGAAATAGATCGGCTGACATCTGCAAACCAATCTTCACGCGAAGAAAGCTGCTTACATAATTTCTTTAATAATTCTCTTCAAACTATTCCTTAGTTTTGTTTTATGACATCCATCTGGTTATTTT
The DNA here is from genome assembly GCA_949629185.1 of Apamea crenata. Taxonomy (NCBI): domain Eukaryota; kingdom Metazoa; phylum Arthropoda; class Insecta; order Lepidoptera; family Noctuidae; genus Apamea; species Apamea crenata. The sequence goes on from OX451373.1 coordinate 10,045,975, forward strand.
CGTATCCACGTGACAATAAAACAGCTTATATCTAATTGTCATATCCGACCTACAGTCTAAAGGATTTATTTATAAACGTTGATTAAAGTTAGAGAAGTTTAAACCTCAAAAATGTATAAACAGTCGCTAATCATTACTTAAATTTAAGCAAACTATACATAAAGGGGCTTGTATTTCTAGATCTGCCTGGCCCTTTTCCAACTATGTTGGGGTCTGCTTCCAGTCTAATCGCTCGTCGACTACCTATCTGACCCCTTAGTAAGACTGTCAAAGATCCACGAATTGCATTTCTAGATATAAAGCCAATATCTATGGCAATCGAGGTAATAATCAACCCTGACCTATCCTACATGCTGCAAGAAATCCAAAACAAATGACCAACAAATAACAATAAAATGTTACTAAAAGAAACCCTCATTAGTTTCCCTTCCTTTTTAAATCCACAAACAACACCACTTCTCGCCCTCAACAATATAATTGCCACGTTCTTTCAGCAAACTGCTCATAATCTTAGCAGAGCCTAGTAATCAGGCGCGACAAAGAAAGGGTGTTATTTATGCAAGCCTTCAGCCGTGACACATAAAGAGGGTAATGAGGTTGACACACGCATCCTTAATAAGCTTAGGAATTATTAAATTTCTTAAACAAACAGGACTTAAATTTCGTTATGTTAATCAGTTTGTGCCGGGTGTTGAGGGATTGTTTTTAGAGTACAGTACCTTATTGTGTGTTACGAATCCGTTTGCCAAGTTGACAAAAGAAAGCAACATTCTCTTCCAAACGGTCGAAGAGGACTGTTGCCTCACAAATGCCAAAGAAGCGAGCACCATAATCAGCCTATAATGTTCCTACTGCTGGGACAAAGGCCTCCTCTCTTGTTGAGATGGATTAGGCTGTAATCCACCACGCAGACCCAGTGCGGGTTGGTAGATGTCACAAGTCTTCGTATTTCAGGTTCTAGGACATGCCGGTTTCCTCTCGATGTTTTCCTTCACCGTTTTGAGAGCAACGGTGATGAAATAAATTACACAAAGTAACGCGCCTGACTGGGTTTGAGCGCACGACGTTCAACTTGTAAGTTGGGGTTGTTACTGGGCCACCAGTGTTCTCAAGAGAAAAAGTGAGCACCGCTGTGTAGGTTAGAATTTAGGCAACTAAAGCCTAAAGTGACACTAAGTGACACTTTGATTAATGCCTAAATAAATAAATGAGCCTTTAGATTTCCAACGCCAGCGCTGAAAGTTAAAATTCCAACAGCTCACTCTTGTTACGGCATTCACAAGCTACTGTAAGTGACAACGGGCATTTATTATTCAGACCATTAGTATAGGAGCAGTCTCCTGGACCCGAAGAACGATATTAAGACTAGACCACTAATCCTCTGTAGAACATGATGATTATGGTAATCCGAACCATTCCGAGTTGTTAGACACCAAATCCCTATGGTCTCAAATGTTAACTAGCTTATCCTTATAATCCAGCACACTGTACCTACACTGTAATTAATATTTTGACAGTCTTCTACGGGAAGTTTTTCTGCCAGACTTTTTTGTATGTTTTTAGTTTTACATTAGTTAAGGACACAAATACATAGTTAAATACGGACGCCAGCACATCAAGCTACTACAATCTGTCAAATTCCAGTTTCGGGTAGCTCGACCTGCTGGCGTCGGTACAATAACAAAAAGTACACTACTACTCGATATTTATACGCTCATCTCATATACATATACTCCATATATTTGACAAGATCTTCTTCCATTCATCAGCGATATCTATAAATTTATTGCCATAAAAAACGTCCCATATAACAGCGGAAGTCTTTAAGATGAATCAGTCACATGTGCCTATGGCTCGTGACATCGCCAGCTGTTGAAAGCAATAACAATAATATAGTACAATTTGTACATCTGCCTGTGAGTCATGTTAGTTGTTCGTGTGTTATTGTATTATGGTGGTAAAGAACGATTGATCACGTTGACTGCAAGTGGCGAATTTGGAGCTCGGCAGATTATCGCGTTGTTGGGAAAATATGACGATGTTAATGTATTTGTATTGTTGAGGTTTATTTAAGTATGTTTGTTTAACCATGTATGTTTTTGTACTATCAACTGGGTTTGACCCGAATTAAAAAAAAAAAACAATATTATTCTTGTCAACCTTAAATACTCGTATTGTTAAGGTTTATTAAACAAATCTTTCCATACCCTACAATAGTCCTGCACCAACCGGGGGTTGTCCTTTTTTTTTTTGTTGATGGGAAATCATCAAATGACCCCCCCGCTCTGGGTGGAGCAGAAGGGAGTGTCAGACTCTTACTGACTAAAACCCACCCGTGTTCCTTCCTTAGTCCTTTCTGTTCCAGGGGGGTTGTCATTGGGTGCGCTTGCATAGGGATAGTCGTCAGTTGGTGCCACATGTAATTAAAAATGTCTAACCGGCCTATGCGTGTTCGCTACGGGCCCTCGTACACCTCCCAAAGGTCCGGGACCCCAGGGTCCCGAGAAATGTCAAAAGATATAAACTAATATTATGATAAACAGAAAATATTTTGTTGTTTGTTTGTTTCGCTTTCACGCTAAAACGGCTGAACGGATTTGGATGAAATTTGGCACATGGGTAGACCATGACCTGGATTAAGACATAGGGTACTATTTATCCCGATATTCTCTCGGGATCGAGACTAATGCGGGTGAAACCGCGGGCACAGCTAGTTCTGAATACTTTCATAGGATTTCCCTTTTAGCATATTATTTCCTTTAAAAACATACACCACCTTGCATCCTGTATAAACATACGACCATTTTCAAAGAATTGAAGGTATTCAAACAACGAAATAAACATTCAATCCCCAATTCAGCCCCTCAACAAACACTTATCATTAACAAACTCCAATCAAATAATTGTCCAAAATAATGTCTCCGCGAAGTTCCGCTTCAATGGCGCTAGTTAACATTTTGTTCGTCCTACCCTCCCTAGTCTATTACACGAAACTTCACGCTCGACTCGCGCAGAATTAGCTCAAACTTGGTAACTACATAGTAAGATCACGTAAAGAAGGGTTAAGAGTAAAGCTGAACAAAAAATTTGGCACTGCTTTTGTGTCATATTATGCAGTATGCAACTGTGGATACACCAGGGGTATCGGCCCCGATTACGATTTGGTGGTGGGTTAAAACCCAAGCACGCGCTTTATTTTGTGTAAATAATTTCATCACGACCGCTCTCAAAACGTTGAGGGTGTAGCGGTATCTACAGCGCCACATGCGAACAACGCGTCATACTGACGTCACGCAAATCCTGCATCTCGCAAGCAGAGTTTACCGTGCAATTAGCATACATACAAACTTCTCGACATCATTCGTTGGGCAATTGCCCGCCAGACACAATACCCGTCTGGTCGAAGGATCCTCCCTTTTCTATGGAGGACGAGTGAACTTTACACCCTGTTCCTCATACCTCTATAAAGGAAAACATCGTGAGGAGTTTCCTCACGATGTTTTACTTCACCGTTATGTCCTAGAACTAAAAATTCGAAGACATATGACATCTACCAACCTGCACTGGGTCCGCGTGGTAGATTACAGCTCACTTCCTCTCGAAGAGAGGAGGCCTGTGTCCCAGCAGTGGGAACATTATAGGCTGATTATGCTCTATGGTATGTGGTATGCATACATGACTTATGATTGTGTTGACTACAGTCAGCTTCTTCGGGGGTTTGTGGCTAAGTAATTACAGCCGCCCGGGTCGATCAATCAGGTTAAGCTACGCTTGCCGCGGTTAGTCCGTGGATGGGTGACGATGTTTACATACCAAGTCCCTCCGTGCCCTCGGAAAGCACGTTAAGCCGTTGGGCCTGGCTATCAGTCTTAGATCTTTGACAGTCGTCGTAGACTGGTTGACAGAGTTTTCTAGCCGTTGGTAGTCAGAATCAGAAGCCCAAAACTGACAACCAGTCTTACAACGGGTATCGTGTTACCGTTACTGGTTTGTGGAGGTCAGATAGGCAGTCGCGTCAAGTAAAATACTGCTGCCCGCGGTTAGACTGGAATCTAACCCCAATATAGCTTGGAAAAGGCTAGGCAGATTCATGTGATGTTTATTATAATTCCTGCCTGATGAAATAAATCATGCTTCTAAACTGTAAATTAACAACGAGTATTTATCTCAATGAAAGTGTTTTTCAGAATGGATGGACGTCATTTTACAAAATATTTCAGTGTATTTGTTTTTTTTTTTACTTTTTTATACGTGGGCAGATATCTAAGTAAATTATTCCGTTTTGCGAAGTGAAATCTCTGGAGTGTTGTGTTATAATTTAATGAAACGCCAAGCCTTATAAATATTTAATTAGTTACTTAAATATTTATACTCTAGATTGGGCCTAGTGAAAAAAAAATACCCGGAATAATGTAATTGATATTAACCTTTTTACCTACTCCCGAGTGGCCTGAAATTCTAGTGAAAATTTCAGGGCCTTGGTTTTTTTTTTAAAGAAGATTCTTAGTAATCAGCAATTAATTTCTACCGTAGATAGACATTAATTGCTGGGTAGCTACTGAGAATTTTCTTTAATGAATAATGAAGACTTTTCACTGAATAGTGGACACTTGGACAGTATTTAACGATACTGTCCATTATTCATAAACAAGTATTCAATTCCTAATACCATAGACGAACGACGATTATCTATCTATCTATTACTAATACCATAAACTGTCAAAGGAAAAATAACATAATCACCTAAGAACATTTGGTACAGTCTGTTGTCAACATTATCTGACCCACCCTAAAAACTAACGAATTTGGACCCTCTACCTGTAGCATTAAGGTTTATTCAATTTATAATGAGCTTAGTAGACAAGTGCTCGAGGACTCGAGGAATAAATACAATAACAATACAGACACGCAAATTTGATCTTTAACACGTGACGTTAAGGTAAACCCACCTAACATTGTCGGTGCCACCGGCATTATATATCATTTTGTTAAGCTATTTTAATCATTATCTCGTTCACGTTAAAGTTGAAAAGCTTATAAGTCACACTACATAATTACAACGGAATCTTTAATTTCGCGTATTTCCAACAAGTTCTTGTGGCTTAGCGGTTTGATGCTGGATTGGCGACGAACAACATGTGGGTTCGAAAACACAGTCCACCTATTATCAGTTTCTTTTTTAATTTGTTTTCATTTCTACAATATATCTTACATTATTAACGAACGACCAATATGATTTACGCCTAATAACTTATCTTGTAAACAGGTGGGTAAATTAAAAAGTTTAAGTTCACAGAATTTATATTTACCAAGAATGGTTGGATACGAAGTAAAACATATATTGGCTCCGTGAGGTAGATAATAAATTCATCTAAGTGACAAAAGTTACACTACGCCTAATAGCAGTGACTGCGCACACACATTTGTAAATCGTTTCACATAACTCGTTAAGTATTTTTAAGCAATTTGGTGTAAAAAAGCATCATGTTGTCGCAATTTAATGACTTTATCAAACATAAAATCATATTTTTACATGAGCAGAATGTTGGAATTAGAGAGATTGGTCGTCGACTTAATATAGCAGTAAGTGTTTTTTTATTTCTATTTTATTTAATTGATTGTGATTAATGAACGCGTAGTTGGCTATTTTAGCATTACATCCACTCCTTACAAGTTACATACACGGTTACAAAAATGTATTTTTTTTTTGTTTTAGAGAAATACGGTCAGACTATGGCTAAGACGTTATGGAGACAATGGCAATATTCGGCGGATTCGTCCAGGAGCAAAAGCCATCAAGTATAGTCCTGAATTCGAACGCCACCGGGCCATTGTTTCAAGCCTATGGGGTCAAATGGTTTTAAATTGGGACACAACGGAAGTCCGTAACAAACACAACTTGGTTGAGATTGTAACATGGACTTGGGAGCACATGAGAGGCAAAGATTTGTGTTGGAATATGGTGCGCGGTATGCGTAGCCGCTTACAGCAAGTTATAGCAGGGGACGGTGCGCCACTCCGCTACTAATTAATCTACTTAGTAGGTATTTTTAAACACACCATGTAAGTAAATGCTCAATGGATTAATTGTTGAACCATTAAAAGGCTGCAGATTAAGTGGTGATGTTATTGTTATAAATAGATTTTTTCTATTTAAATAACATGTTTATTCACTACATATAGGCAGCTATAAATCTGTAAAGCATTTCACAGATGAATTCATTTTCTCGATAGCAAACTTTTAAGCATATGCATGCCTTTTTTAATGTTTATAAATGGTTAGATTTGATTATGGCATACTAATATAAAATTATATTAATTTGGAAATATGTATATGAGCATTTACTTACTTTATCTTACATAAGTGTTTTAATGAAATAATAAACATTTTAAACTTGCAATTTTTTAGTTTGATTTATTTACAAACTGCCCGTTTAAAAAGACAAGACCCTACGTCATCCATTAAATAAATGTAAAAAAGTGTAATAAAATAATAAAAAAAAACAGCAGAGTAAAAAGCTATATTTAGGTCAAACTTGGTTTCGAACGTAGACAACTATGAACACCGCACTACCTTAGTGACCACAAGACCAACTCAACTCTTATAAGCAGTATTGAAATTTGATCTTAGTTGTAATGTTACACGCAATATTCTAAAGAATTTGAACCATATAGTATACTATCATAAAGTTTATTTTTGCACAGCACAAGTAGCCAACCTTCTCCTCGTGCAAATAGATTATTTTTTATTTTAAATAATCACTCCATTGAGACATGATAATAAATAAAACTACCTTTAAAATAGAAAATAAAAAATTGTAAAGAGACGTTGTTTTTCCAATTTTATAAGGCAAGGTAAAATATGTTTGTGCGTAGTCACTGCATACCCTTAGTAGCATTTGAATACCAGTTTTATACTGAATACGAATATTTATTTTTCAACTACCCACTTATTACAAGCTATGCGAAAATATTACCATTTTAGAAAGTTTATATTTGAAGATTATCCATCTATAGTTCTTTACAATAATACAAGAAATACTTTTGGAATAAATTCTAAATTGAAAGCAAAACAATATCTTCGTCGCAGGATTCGATCTCGCAACTTGTTTTTCTCAGTCTTATACACAGACCACGAGACCAGAATTACTTGAACGTAGTTATTAAAATAAGCTATTACACTAATTATATTATAACAAGTAGTTATAACATATAACTTAACGCTAACGTTATAAAGATCAAATTTGCGTGTCTGTATTATTATTGTATTTGTTCATCGAGACCTCGAGCACTTGTCTACTAAGCTCATATAAATTGAATAAACCTTAATGCTACAGGTAGAGGGTCCAAATTCGTTTGTTTTTAGGGTGGGTCAGATAATGTTGACAACAGACTGTACATAACAACTGGTATTCAGCTGCATCCGGTTAGCTCTGCCGAGCCTTACCGTAACCCCAAAGTAGAGTAGAGTATTTGCGTTTCTTTTCGTTATGTGATTTAGGTCTGATTTTTCCAACGCCAGATAATTTTATCTGAGGAATCATTTTGAATTTTTGACAGTTCTTCAAAGAAGTGAAAAACTGTCAGACGTCAATTTTATTCAACGAATAAAAAATATCTGTCGATTGAAAAATCAGCCTTAAGTAATAGTTATTTAGGTTGTTTCTCTTTCTACCCGTCCATCCCCCTGATTTACTACCCACATATGTACGAAAACGGAAAAATGTGACCTTCATCTAAAGCACGGACCACACGGCACGAACATCGCGGTTTTCATTCCTTTGTTACAAAACCGTTCGATCTATTATAATGTATCTAAAGGAATGTTGAGTCAGAACTGATTTATAACTGACTCATTGGTTCACCTTGGACTTGACACATCGTTGTGATTAATTTATTGTCTCGACTTTTATACTATATGGATTTGCTATCCGTATTTATATTAGATTAGGGGGAAAAGAAATATGATATGCTGTGTACTTTTGACAGACCACGAATCGCTATCAATAACAAACTTCCGCTTCAGCTTCCCGACTAAAGTCTCCTGAGACCCTGATTTAAAAAGAGAACTCAATTTTATATTTCGAAGAACATGACATTAGGATGACGTTTACATTTTGACAGACACGTTTAAGATTTTCGTATCAGGCGCTATGTCATTCGCAGACTCCTAAATCGAGCGACCGTGCATATTCACATGAAGCTCTTAAACATAAAAATAATGAGTTAAATAAAACTTCTATGCAGTTTTGAAGCCGACATATCGGGGTCACCATTGTCCCAAATGTGAAGTCACGACCATCTAAACAGTTGCAAACCTTTATTTAAAAAAATGCAGGTTGTCCGGAACTGTAGTTTAATAAAATACACGAAAATTAAGCTTCACTGGTACAGTCAACAGCAAAAGTACAGCAGAACTCCGTTAATTAGTATTGAATTTCTGATTTTGATCATCTACTTTTGCTGTTGACTGTACCACAAATGCAGAAAATTGAACCTTGTGTTATAAATTATTCTAGCCAGCTTAAACCCTGCACCTGTCCCCTATGTCCCGTCAACAAATTAATCTCCCATAGTAATCTGTACCTCAGGCGACCAAAGCGAGGGAATTACGTTCATCCCTCCGTCACTAACTACTGTGATGGCCCGCCTTTATGTTGACGGAGTGATGCGTGAGATTCTCCAGACGTGTGAACAGAGCTTTAGATTATTATTCGGATATTGTTACCACCTGGACTTAGGTAGGCATCTTTTAAGTGTAACAAAGGGAAATACAAAATATAACAGTACAATAGGTATTCGTATGCTGAAAGGAAATTGGAGCACATACAATATTGGTCGGACATAGTAGGTACAGTTGGCATCAAAAATTTGTGTAAAATTGGATCCCGATTATTTTTGTTTGAAAAAAAAGAACGAAAATACATTTACTTAGCACAGACTAAAAGCACACGATATAATATAGTTAGGTACAACAGATAAAAATACTGAAAAGTCCGATGAAAGAAATTAGCGGGAAAGTGTGCCTCACGGCTACACCAAAAAAGGTCCAGTTCGGCAAAAACGCCAGACGACCTTTTGAAGTTTTTCTTGAATCATGAATTCATGATTTTGTTCAAATTTTTGTAAATACTCTTCCTCATAATATTATTAATTTCAAAAGATCGGCACTAGTTATGTCCTTTTGATAAGCAACGCACATCTGTCACAAACGCTGCCAACCACTAAATAAACACAAAAAAACTGTAATCCACCAAGCTACACTAAGCTACGCTAAGCTACACTTAATCCTTTCAAAAATAACAAAAGCACCCCAATTTTTTTTTACAAAAAATTAACCCATTAAAAGTGCTTATTCTTCATTAGTATTATAATAAAAATTCATAGCGATGTTACTTCTCCCATCTTGTTTTATCGTTTCAAAACCGGTTAGTACCCTTCTATACACCTGTTCCCAATTTACGCGCTATTCAAAATCATTCTTCCGTTTGCCCGGAGCGATTTGCATTTTTATTCATCATTCAGCTTAGGGTGCCCAGTTGTACGAAAGTTTTGGGTAATTGTTGGGGTAGTTGTTAATAAATATTTATTGGAAAAAAGTAATGGAAATCGAGGTCAACTTATGTGTTGTTAAGTTCAAGGTTCGCGTTGGCGATTTTTTTTAGGCGACGAGTTTAAATCGCGCGCGGGATTTTCAACTCTCGATGTTGAGCATTGAGGATCCAACAGAATGCTAAAAAAATACACTGTCGAATTTTCAACTCTCGGCTATAAGCAAGAAAATGCAGTACGTGCTAAAAATTCGCTCGTGAGTATGTATGAGGGCTTTCTTTTGACACATGGAACGTAAAAACCATATTTCCGAACAAAATAACCATCCGGAATTATTTATGACAACAAAAACACTATAACGAAGGTCTCTTTTACCGTTCAGAACCGCTACTTTTATTGTAAGCCCTTGCTACTCAAACATATGTTCTAAACAAACAGAATTTTAATTGTATTTCATAATTGAATCATAGGACCTCAAGCGTCGCAGAATTGACAACCCTTAAACAAATGGTACAAAATTAGGGTGGTAACTAAATAGCTAGTTTAATATTCGGTGGGGTCCCGACTAAACTATGTCGGGTTTTGTCCGCGGTTTAACGAACCATGATTGTATAACACCCCACTAAATCAGATTTTTGACGGTGTCATTGTCCCGCAGTTAATTTATCACAAGTGGTGCCACGTTTTTTATTCCGCTGCGACAAACTATGTCAAATTGTATAAGTCGATATGTGTGTGTGTAATTCGCGTTACTAACACTTTTGTGCTTAGTTGTTTGTTTAATTTCTTTTACTGAGAGCAGATGAGAAAATAATTTCCGTAGTTTTTTCAAATTATTCGTTCTTTCTTTTCCATTGAACAAACCTTTTCATGCATGAATAAAAACCTAATACGCTCTAGTTGTTTCTCGGAAAGACTTCCAAAATGCCAAAAAAAGAGTCTATCTATAATTCTTTAAAAATAAACTGGTGCCCACAAAAAGCGCACGGTATAAAGGTCCAATAATATCTTTAGAGCGAAAACAAACAGCCTAGCCTAGAGATTAATTCAACTGTAATGAAAAATCGGCCATGCAAAAAAATAATTGGTTCTTCTACAAAGGCCTCTATTTCCGATGAGCAAAAATTTAAATTTTGACTAGCGCTCTACAGTAACGGCGACCGTTCGGAGTTTTGTGATAAAATATCAATTTTGTTTATATAGTGGCTGGTTTAGTGGTTTTGCGGCAAATGTGTTAGGTTTCTGTGTTATGGCATAGCTTTTTGGCGTTTCCCAGATTTGGTAGTGGCGTTTTAAAACTATACTGCATATGGTTGGGTTGTCCATCTCATCATCGTCATCATCATTTCCGTCGATAGACGTCCACTGCAGGACATAGGCCGTCTTCACGAGATCATCGGTCTACCTTGTGAGAGGCAATCCAAAGCTACGACTTCACTCGGTCGCCGCTCCAGAACCTTTCGGCTCTTTGGCCTTCAACCATCTGTTCCCCGAGCAGTGTGCCCTGCCTACTGCCACATAAGTTTGGCAATTCTTCGGGCTATGTTGGTTTCCTTGGTTCTCCTACGGATCTCTTCATTTCTGATTCAGTCTCGTAGGGAAACTCAAAGAACAGCTGTCTCCATTGCCCTTGTCCCATCTATGAAACAGCAAACGTTTCTCTTATAAATCATCACAGGAAATGAAGAACAATTTGAAATGGTAACATTTTCTCGACGTCAATGTTAAAACATCGCTAAATTAATAACAATTCCACAGTAAAATTCTTTTTATAACATTTCTGATAACGACTTTGCAACGTTCATTGTGAGTTGCCAGCTCACAATAAAAAGAGTTGCATTATTACCATATCGTATCAATATTCAAAATGTTTCAGTGCGGCTGTGTTTCGAAATATTGTAACAATTTTCATGAGATTCTCTGCAATATGTTTAATTTGTCCAATTGACCGTATATTTTTCAGTTTTTTGTGTATGACACTTTATATTCGAACCTTCATTATGCCGAAGCCTGTGTTTTCTGCAAGTGCGTTGCAATAATATTTTTTATGTTTATCTTTATTTATTTGGGTTTGCGAGTATTTGAAGGATATGACAAGCTTTTATGAATTTGCAAGTTTTTTCGAAGCACAATTTCGAAATTTCCACTCATACATAAATCTAAATTCGAAAAACTATGAGTGATAACTATGAGTCTTATAGTTGGACCGGATTCTGATTGAATGTGTGTAGGGTGTAGACTACACACACTCAATCACAATCCGGTTTTGAAGGAAATTCCTAATTCATTGCTTAATAGGTTTGAAAATTTCATCTGCTCAACATTTTAATGAACGTGGCTAAACTGTCAAAATGAAAGGCATTGCCATGGATAGCCATTGTATGTGGGTTTCGCAATTAACCCCTACCAACTGTTAATAAACAAAAGACCAATTTCAAAGCTTTCAATAACAAAATTCTTTTGTTCGTAAAAACGATCACTTAATTTTTGTGCTGACTGTATTTTAGCTGGTGGGTTGTTGACATGATTAAAGCTATACTTAATCTATACTAATAAATAATAAGCTGAAGAGTTTGTTTGTTTGAACGTGCTAATCTCCGGAACTACCAGTCGGATTTGAAAAAATAATTTTGTATTTGATAGCCCAATTCATGAGGAAGTCTCTAGGGCAGTGTTTTTCAACGTGGAGGTCGGGACCCCCTAGGGGATCGCCAAGCCCCTTAAAGGGGGTCGCCGTTTAAAATAATAGGTTCGAAATGGAATCAAACACTTCAAAGCTTCAGTGGTTGATTGTGGGAATTCTGCTTAACCAAAAGGTACCCAAAGTGACAGACTTGAATTCCAAGTTAGGGAAGGGGGTCGCGAAATATTTTTTTATAATAAGGGGGGCGCGCTATGAAAATGGTTGAAAAACACTGCTCTAGGGCCTAGAGCATCACGCTACGACCTTTGGGAGCCGAGCAAAAAGGAAAGAGTCAGAAAGCTAAGCGAAAACGAAGTAATTGCGCGGGTGGGCGATGCGATGGAACGCGGTGGGTTAGCGCAGGCAGAAGCTAGTTACTAATAAAAAGTCCAATTAATAAACAATCTAGGCCAGTTTTATTTAACCGACTTCATAAAAGTAACGCGTCGTCGTCGTTGAGAATTGTATCCGCTATGGGAATACTCATTGTTTTCATATTGTATTGTTATTTCTTATAATTATCATAATTGCACATCCGTGCTGCGGCCGCATTATCATAATTATCATTTCTATACGCTAATACCATTGTTTTTGTAGTGTCATTGTTAGCTTTACATTTAAATAATTAAATTGATTTCAATGTGCAACATTTTGCCGTTTTTTTAAATGAAACGTTACTACAAAATGTAAAAGCCTGTATTTCAATTTTACTTAACATAACATCACGACTGTTATCCTAGAAGGATTAGACAGAGGTGTATCTAGAGTACATCCTCATTTCACCAGTTATGTGGGCGAGCTTATTGCCATTAACCCGGCACAAATCAGACTCCGGGCTGAATTGAATAACTAAGAAATTCCAGATATACATTTTCAATAACACTTTGCCCAACCTGGGAATCGAACCAAGGACCGCATGCTCAGCAGGCGCCCTTGCTACCACTAGACCAACGAGGCAGTTTATTGCAATTTTCTTCGCGTTTATTATAAATGTTTCATACTGTAGCTAAAATGTATTGATAAGATATAAAAATATATTGGTTATCTTTCATCGTGACATTCAGAGATGGAAAGTCACCTTTCACGGTCATTGAAACTCCATTTTTATCAAATACCTACCTCAACTACTTACTGATTATTATCCTTCATAGGAAATGATGAATCTTGTGGGTACTATCGCCAAAACCTACATCTGACCATTTTAAGAACAAAATCCCGTGCACACGATGACCACAGCTGCGCCCGTAAGTAAAACGAAAGAGGATCCTTTTTAGGTCGACTAATAATATGCGCTGCAAGCAGGAATAGTCCTTACGGTGGTCAGATATAGATTTTGGCGATAGTACCTAGGTACGCACACAATACGTGCGTGTTAACAAATGCTCCTTCATCCCAATACGTGTACGGGGTTGTGCTAAAGAAGCTTTCGAAAAGACTTTAAGAGAAATATGTATATAAAAAATTGAACACGCCTTCATAAGCCTCCCAAAAGCACAGGCGATTTTTATTCGCGCACTTGATTTTCAACCCAACGAGGGTTGAAAATCGAGTGCGTGAATGAAAATCGCTGCAAAATGAGCCGAGCATCGAAAATCCTACAGAGTGTATCCTAGCGCGAAAAAAAAATCGCCGCGATAAAATTACGCCCGTGCACCTGGCCTGTACCACCGCCCGTGTACCTCGGCTTGCCAGCAAAGCCGACGGCAATAGTATGTACCAACTGGTTTCTGAGAAATCTGTTCAGTTATAGGCCATTTTGAATGCAATAAATGTTTACGACTCTTTGTAGCGGGAAGTGCAAAAATATTTGGCATACTTTTACCTACATTGTTCATTGTTCGAATGGCAATTTACACTTATTATTATGTTGCATTCCATATTGTAGGTCATTTATAATGGTCGATCGTACATATCTTCTGTATTCTGCAGTTTAACTTACACTCGAGGCCAAATAAAAGGTAATAAATACGTGAATATGGGTTCCTAATGGATGACATCATCTACCTAGCCTTTTCCCAACTATATTGGGGTCGGCTTCCAGTCTAACCGAATGCAGCTGAAAACCAGTATTTTACATGTAGCGACTGCCTATCTGACCTCCACAAACCAGTTACTGGGTAATACTGGTTGTCAGACTTTCGGGGTTCTGACTATCCGTAACGAATGTCAAAGATCCACGTATGACAGCCGGGGCCAACCGCTTAACGTGCTTTCCGAGGCGCGGAGGGGTCTCGCTCGGTATATAAAGATGGTCACCCATCCACATACCAACTGCGGCAAGCGTAGTTTAACCTGATCGATCGACCTGGATGGCTGTTATTATTTACCCACGGGCTCCTCTCCGATACCGCATATCTTTTGTATTTAGCAGTTTACGTCCACTCGAAGCCAAATAAAAGGTAATAAATACGTGGATATGGGTTTCTAATGGATATAGGACACTGGAATGGTCGTAGGTGTGCCTACAAATTGTTTCTCGTATATCAAGCTGACCCACTATTAAGGAATGTCGCCTATACGGCCGGCTCTTGATCGGCTCCGCTTTTACTCGAGCAGTTACTAGTTACCTCGTTGAGCGTTAGCTGTGAGAGCCTGCTATCAGCATAGTAACTACTCGCTATTAATTCTACTCTTGGTCTATTTCAGTGCAGTGCTGCATAAGTGTGGAATAGGTCATTCTGCAGTCCATACATAGGCTTATTTAGATACCTACCAAAAGTACTAATGCATGATTTGGTCTCGTGTCAAAATTACCACAAGGAGACATCGGAAAGCAATGTTGTATGTATAATAAGAAGAAACGAAAAAACAAAGAAAATCGTTTATTTACGGTAAACATGACGCAGAGAAAGAACACAAACACAAAAAAAGAACAAGTTGGAAAATATGCGTCACATCCACGCAGAACAGCCATCGCTCAGCATAATGCTACGACGCTATGCGATCATGTTTGTTCGTGTTGTGATGCAGATGAGATCCGTTATTACTGGGTTCATTAGCCACATTAGCTACATAATTCATCAGCCGAGGTACCTACATACGCTGTATTGACGTACCTAATACTAAAATGTCCCATGACATGTGCCTTTTTTTTTTTGCAATTTTTTTGACGATTTTTTTGCAATACTTCTGACCGTCTTCTATAATAATAATAATATAGAGAGGTAATTTGTGAGAACGCCATATAGCAATTACACCCACGGAGCAAAAAATACTGCTCCGATTCCGAAAATTGTTTTACTAATGGGTATTGCCGGGGTCTTACGATTGTTTATGTCAAAACAAGAAATTTGAGGTCGCTAGTCAGAAGCTAGTACTCCAACATAACTCATTAAGGGCTGGTTTTTCCATCGCCAGATAACTTTTAATCGAGGAATAAAATTGATGTTTGACAGATTTTTTTCAAAATTTCTAAATTATTTCTTTTACAAAATTATCTGGCGTTGGAAAAATCAGCCTTATGTCACATATATTATTATTACCAATTAAATTTAAATTTAAATTAAATTAAATAATGAAGAAAGAAAGAAAGAAAATATGTTTATTTGCGGTAAACAGAACACAAACACAAAAAAAAATGTAACAAGTTGGGGGATTTCACGCAGACCAAGTCGCTGGCAGAAGCTACTGTACAATAACTAGCCAAAACCATAGCCTTTTACATAAAAACATGGGTCAAACCTCGAATAATGTGCGGCACCCCTCCTCGCGGAATATTAAAACCGTCCACACAGTTAACGTAATCCAATTTGTGAAATGTTTAACATTAATTTCAGAGGCGGCGATTTTCCGGACATTTGCCGTTTAGTTGTAAATATTCAAATGGCAACCTAAGTAAATGAACACCCGAATGAGTGAGGGTCTGTTTACAAATCTATGGGGGTGATGGCGTATGCATAGGAACACGATATTTATTGAAAGTTTGCGAAGGGACACGAATTGTTTGACGTCAGAGGCCCTTTTCACACTGGGTGTACACTAGGGCTGCCAACCCTACTCATATATTTTTTTTTGTAGCCGTTAATGTTCCACTGCTGGGCAAAGGAATCCCTACTCTCTTTCCACCTCTCTCTGTCTCTGTCAGAGCTATCAAGGACCAATTCTTATGAAAGCAGGATGAGCTGGAGTTCATCCCGCCATCTCTGTCTGGGCCTATATAAATGATAATGATAAAATGTTTGCCGCAAATAAATGTGTTTTTTTTCTTCTTCTTCTTCAAATTATTATTAATAATTAATATTGTAATTATTATTAATAATTAATATTATAATTATTATTAATTACTTCATTTCTGTAAGTAGGTTTGTACAAACACTTACACGTGAATAATATTTTTAAAAGTAGGTAGATGAGGTCGGCGTTTCCTATTTGACTACTCTGAGAAGAAAGGCCGAAGCAAACTCGAAGGTCACAGTCTCTTTGATATAGTATCCTGCAATATTGGAGACTATTTTTCTATGAAATTCGAAAACTTGGCGAAATTTGGCGAAACTCTGATTAGATTTTCATTTCAATACAAAATGGCGAGATGACCTCAATAGGGCCAGCATTAATCTCAATGGTATTTTATAACCTTTATTTAGAGTGTAATCATTAGTACTTTTGAGACGTAAAACAAAAACTGTTAGTGAAAGCTCAAAGGAGCAAAAATTATGCATTATAAAATAATAAATACATAGTTTTGAAACATCCCTACTATATTTATTTTTTCGCCATCTTCTATGTTTTTACAATGAGATGGCTTCGATAAACAAAAAGATGGCTATTATATACAAAAGGTTGGCATCCCTAAAAGGTCGTATTATCACATAGGTGGCGTTAAACGGTTGAGGGCTTTTCGCTCAATCGCTATAAAGTTTTCGTGTAGTGTGTGCTGGCCTTAGGGCGAAATGCATTACGCACTTTAAGTTAAACATGTTTGGGGTTTGTTTTCCTTCTTAAGATTTGCAGAAGAGGTTTACATGGATGAAAAGTGTCTTACTGGTTAGCAATAAAAGTATTGATTAAAGATACTATGTTTTCTGGTCTATGTTTTTTGGATAGGCTTCTGTCCACGACATCGTCCGCGTGAAATTTCTTGTTCCTTCGATCCACCGCGTCGCATCGCATCGCCTGCCCGCGCTATTAGGTAGGTACTTCGATTTCGCTTAGCGTTCTTTCTGATTTTTTTAAGTGATAAATTCTTATGGGACGGTAAACGTAAGGTAAGTCCGTCTGGCTTCCCTTTCTCTGTATTATACCATCTATATTATTATAGCATCACACAGAGACATATATATTATTATACCATCACACAGAGACAATCCGTAAATATATGTATTTTAGGTCTATTTTCGATACTAACATACACGAGACCAACGCAAAAAATTGGATGTGATTAGCACACTGCAGTGATTCTCTAACTTATAATTAGTTGGCGGGCGGTGCTAATTTGCGGCGTATTTTTTTGGCCTACAATACACTTTTACAAGTTCCAGATATTTTTTAAATGCAAATAGAACCTTCAGTATAATTTAAAGAGAGTGTCAAATCTGCCGAACAATCTCGTGATTAGATTTTTAAGTTAGTATGAAGTTTTTATCTCAAAGAAATGAAAGATGAAAAGAGACGAATAATTTACCTACCATTGTTTGTAACTACCATCACAGAAGATTTCCTGTGATGGTAATTTACTATTTCATAGATGGGACAACAGAGGAGGAAGGATACGCATGTAACTAAAAGAGTTATGAATATAAACGTCGATGGATGGAGAGGAAGAGGAAGGCCAAAGCAAATATGGAAGGATTGTGTGAGGAATGATATGAAAGAGAAGGGAGTGAATGGTAGCGTGACGGTTGACTGTAGAAAGAAGAAAGAAAAACGAACATGACGCAGAGAACACAAACACAAAAAAGAACAAGTTGGAGGAAAACATGTGTCTCATTCACGCAAAACGGCCATCGCTCAGCATAATGCGACCATATGCGAGACGGGCACCTGCACTGGTTTTCAGCGACAGCCGACGTTGATGTTGTATGAAAGAGAAGGGAGTGAATGGTATCTTGACGGTTGGCATGGGCGAAAGGATGAAGAAAACGTGTTGCGCCGAGCCCAAGTAACATGGGACATTTAGAGCCTGTGATGTCCCACTGCAGGGCAAAGGCCTCCCTACTCTCTTTCCACTTCTCTCTGTTTAAAGCTTCTGAGGACCAGTTCTTGTTGAAGGAGTCCAGCTCATCCCACCATCTCTGTCTGGGCCTGCCACGATGTCAATTGCCAACATGGAACAAGGGCAAGAAAAATATGCTGATGTAGTTTTTGTCTAGATATTTGTAACACAGTATTAAAAAACTCTGAACCTCAAAAATTCCGTAAATGTAACAAAATTCCTTTCATGACGCGAAAATTTATCCGTATCGGAATTCATAACGTCGAAAACAATTTATATGCAAAACAGGCAAACAAACGATCACACATACCACTTGAAGTTTTCTACGAAATTTAACGTACATTGAACAAACCGTTTCAGTTATTACACCATACAGTATTTATATTCCATTTATACTCTTTACCGTGTAATATTACACCGGTTTTCACACAAAGTACATTTTCGCGAGAATTTCGCCAAGCTCCCTTTTCGACGTATTACGAAATGGAATTTTGCATATTTGCATCAGCTATCGGAGCACGTATGCCTTGTTCGGGCCTGCTGTGTATTTTTATGATTGTCTGGTGCAATAAATCTATCAATTGGTTTTATTGCTGTCCTGTGTTGTAGCCAAAATTCTTCCCAATGGATGGAAGACCTAGAAAGGAATATCCTGGATGTGATGACAGCAGATGCCATTGAGGAGTCGTAACATGGATGACCTAATGTTAGCACTTACTAATGTTGTTTTATGAATTGAATGGCTTTTTCACATACATTAGTTCCACAGCATAATCAGCATAATTGTAAAGGTGTCACTACTGGAACACAAGCCTCTATGAGTGAGATTGGTCCAATTGGTTGGTGGTGGTTTGGATTGGTCAAGTCTCTCTCTATGAGAGAGATTGGTCCGTATTCCACCATGTGGATGGCACATGTCTTTGATTTTTTGGTTCTAGAAGTTTTGAGAGCAATCTTTCACATAGTTCGATCATAAATAGATTTGAGAATTTGATGCAGGATTCGGATCGCTTTTACCTTTTATGGAATTGACTTTGAATTTTGCTTCATCGCCTGTCAGCGAAGATAATTATTTGCTGGGGGTGTACTCCGAAGTGCAAAGTGCGAATGTTCGGATCGGACCGACACATGGCCGAACCGAATATTATTGAAAAATGCGAAAAAAATTCGGATCGGCTCAGTTGGGTCGTATTATATCGACCATAGTCAATATTCGAAAGAGTGTAGGAGTGTAGGATCGGGACCGACCGAACCAAATAGTAACTTCGCAGCAGGAAGAGTTAGTTTGTTTGAACGCGCTAATCTCTGGAACTACAAGTCGGTTTGAAAAAACTTGAGAAAGGTTATAGGCCGAACAGAAGAAAGAGAAAAAAGTCGGAATGAATGCTAAGCGAAAACGAAGTAACAGCGAAGGCGGCCGATGCGATGCGTACCGGTGGGTCGGCGGAACAAAAAAATCCACGCGGACAAAGTCGCGGGCAGAAGCAAGCTTATAAATATGACAGCTCTTCTGTTTATCAGTGAATCATATTCCTTATACATCAATATCTGCAATAACGTTTTTGCAGTACCTACTCATTGCATTAGTTTCAATGGACGATACAACATGATTCACACACATATTGCTAATGGTTTTAGATTTCTTGCTTCCTATTTATCAATGCAAGTCTGTTTGCATGTACTTGTATCGAGTTTCTATGGAATAAATGACAACTGTGATCATTCCGCGAATCCGGACTAAGGCTAAGGAAAATATAAACTTGCACTTGTCTTCAACGATTTCATTGAAGAATATGGTCGACACTTCACGTGACTAGAGGGCTGGTTCGTTCTTTGGCCAAAGCATTAGCATTGCCAGTCAACGTGGCAATGCTGCCAGTTTTCTGGGCATGTTTCCGGATAACAGCGATGTCGACGAGTACTTCGAAGCCTAAGCGACCAAAAACCAAAAGGATTTTTTGCATTTATTTGTATATTTTAGTCAATTAATTTAGTACTTAGTGTAAATAGTTAGTTGTGTAATATATTGTACGAGTATATAATCATTTTAGTGCTAATGAGATAGAATTATGCATTCGACATTGAATTACTTTTCTATTATAAGTATTATTGGATTCTTTTCACAAGATCATGTGCCTTAATGTCTTTACTTGAAGGGACACAATCCCGTGGAACATTAGTTGAGTGGGATTCTCAAAAGTAGGTTTTATAGATTTGGATAGATATCGAGTTTGTCGATTCTCCGAATCTCAGATTCTATCTGAAATCACATTTTCAGCAGTTTAGAGATCCTAGTGCTTTTTAAAGAGGAAAAAAACCAATATTACCTTTTTTCGTATTCTACTGTATTTTTGTATACACGATGATGGTGGTGCCGATTCCCTTGTTCACAAACTAAACTAAATTTAAGTTCAGTGCATCTCTTTCTTTCCTTTTCGTTAAGAAAAGGACATAACATAAATATTAGTTTAGTCCTGTCAAATTAAAATTCTCCATAGACAGTTTAGACGTGATTAAAAACATGGCTACTAAAAATACTTCAATTTACGTCAGGCGCTGACTAATTTGACAGGACTAAACTAATATTTATCTTCTGTCCTTTTTTTAATGAAATAGAAAGAAAAAGATGCAGTGAACTTAAATTTAGTTTAGTTTGTGAACAAGGGAATCGGCGCCATTGTCTGCCTCGTCGGTGTAGTGGTCGTAGGTGCTACTGCTGAGTATGAGTTTGATTCCCGGGTTGGCCAGTGTTATTGGGTTTCCATCTAGGATTTCTTGATAGTAGCCCGGAGCTTGGATCTGTTCCCGTTTAATGGCAATAGGCACGCCCCCTATTACATGGGACTTAAACATAACGGTCGAAATGTGAGTGTACTAGATGAAGGTACACATTTGCCTAACCCATGGAGTGATATGGATGTTATGTGAAAAAGTACTAAAATCATGTTATATAGGATGTGTCTCAAGTTCAAATAGAGCACATTTTTAAAGTCATTCGCCTGCAAAAATTTCCTTGTTTCAAGCTAATTGCAGCAACATACAGGTAATTAGTTGCCTACCTGATAATCCTGATTTATTCTAGATTTAAAGTCTGCTAATTTAGTACCGCCACGGTACCTAGACCGGTGCTCTTCCTAGATTAGCAAAAGCTCATTAGGCTCTCCCGTTCTGGACATACTTTTAGAAAAATAAACCTCATAAATTACGTTGCCTTTTAGTTTATTGGTTACATGCTTCCATTATATAACGTCATGCCTGTTCTCCACGAAGGGTTAGGCAGATGTGCACCTATAGTACACCTAGATTTCGCCAGTTATGTTTAAGCTATGTCAAACGCATATTGCCATCAATCATGGCACAAATGCAAAATCCGGGCTGCTACCAATGGCAATTCTTGTTGGAAAACCCCCAATAACACTTTGACCGATCCGGGAATCGAACCCAGTACCTCATACTCAGCAGTAGCGCTGACCACCTGATCGACGAGGCAGACAGCTCATTCCAGTTTAAAAAAAAAAAAGGTTGAATACAACTAAAAAGTAATATTCGTATCAACTTAGTAGTTTCAAAATCAGTATCATCATCATCGACCTGTACCCCAATAGCGTAACACACGATCAATCACGATCTGAATCATTTTAAAAGATGTTGCTAATCCATTGCTTCATATGTTCGAAAAAATGTGTCTGCTAAACAACGTAAATAACGCAATGAATGTTGTTGAACTGTCATTCCTATTGTTAGTGTGTTATGCAATTAACCCGCTGCTTGTCCCGCCATCTTCTACGGGTCCATCTTCGTCTTCTTCTAAATCATGTTCTTCTTCATGTTCTCTGTTATTATAATGAACATAATAATTATAGATGAAATATCTGTAGGCTATACTATAATTTGCTCTGAAAGCGAATCATCTTTATCAAGATAACGTTACCTGATATTAAAATGAAAAAATTAAAGTATCATCACCCAATTCCTTGTTAATTCACAAACTTTTCTAGTTATGTTGAATCTACCCTAAAGGTTAAATGTCAAAGGTTTCATCTTTCACTGAATATTTTAACATTCAAAATTAGGGGCTGTTCATTTATTACGTAAGACAATTTCAACCAAATTCTGACTCCCCTCCCCTCTACATAAGAAAAAAATAAGACTTGAATGATTGTCCCCCTCCTTGGAATCTTACATAAGATCAGTATCAACCAAAATTGCAAAGAAAAAATAGCAAAACAAAATAAATCAACAATTTTTGGTTACTTTTGTGATCTTACGTAAGAATAATCTAGACCCTTCTCACCCCCACGTAAGAAACAATAAGACTTGCTCGGAACCCTCCCCCCTCAAATCGTCTTACGTAATAAATGAACAGCCCCTTATCGTAAGCGCATTTTGACAAACGAGTACTCATTTTTCAAGCCTCTATGGAATAGGAAAATAAAACAATTGTTTCTTTTGTAAGTCCCTGTAAGAACAAAATGGATTCTAATTTCTTCTTTATGTTGTATTTGATCTCCTTTGTTGTTCAAATTATAAACAATATGTGAGTGGTTTTATGTAACATTTGAGGCTCTTTTATATCGTACGTTTTAAGACTTCTGTCTTCCTTCAGGGCCTTTTCTGTTATAAATAGGTAACGATTATAAATCACATTTTTTGTCGTATCAATGATTCCATTTCCATAATTATTTTATACTAGCTTCTGCGCGACTTCGTTCGCGAACCATCCGTTGCATCGCATCGCCTTCCCATGCTGTTACTTCATTTTCGCTTAGCGTTCTTTTTGCTCTGCTCCTAAGAGACCTAGCGCGATGTTAAATAGCCTTCCTCAAGAAATGGGCTAACAAAGGAAAAAAAAAAATTCAAGTCTGACTGGTTTAAACCACCGCGCGTTCAAACCAGCTGTTCAGCTTTATTATGTATTAGTATAGATCTTCGATCAGAATTCGGCCATGTCACACCGTTAGCTTTGGCCTCAGAAAGGTCTTTCATAGTGCAGGTGTTATTGCTCATAGAGCATTACAGGAGGTGGGGCATTGGTTTAGGTGCAGCTCCACTATCGCATTATGGCTCATCTGGGCACCCCCACCTGACTAAGTTGTACCTCGATCACCAGGAAGGCAGGATTACGAGATTGCCCTTTACCTTTACCAAGTTCTATTTAACTTGTATGAATGACAAACTCATTCATATGGACTTTCTGGTGGACTATGGGAAATTATTTTTCCCATAGTCCACCTAGGTGAACAAGGCAAGGCGGATGGACCGTGGGCAACAAACGATTTTAAAATGCTCCCGCTCGCTCTATAATCTCAGTTCTGCATCAAAAGTTTCGTAAGAAAACTAACCCAAAAACTTATCTAGGATTTATTTCCCAAAACTAGGTCTCATCTCGGCCAGCTATCCAAAATTATTCATTCCAGGTCATACTCGACTGTTTTCGTAATAACATGGCCGCCAACGGAAGAAGGTAAATTGCACCGTCAAAAACGGCGGTTGGGTATACCGACATTCCAGATTTAAATTCCGGGCAGGTTTCGCTAAAGTAAATCATTGTAATTTAATTTTGTTCGGAGCACCTTCTTCGTGCGTTGGGCCTTCAACTTTGAGGATACGAAGTCGTTATGGTTTGAGACGGGAAAAGTGGGTCTGAAACGTTAAGTATGCGTAGTTTTTTTTTTGGAGGTCAGTTGGCAGAATATTTTGTCGAAGAAAATATACTCGGGTATTTTCAGTTTTTTTTTTTCTATATTTCTTTGAAGGTAGTCTAGGTTTCGCCAGAAAAACTTTCTATACCTAATGCTAGGAGAAATACTACAGCTGGACCGAGCATTGACCAAATCAATACAGCAATTCTGGCTGGATCGTGTAAACATCATAAGGAAACCGGCATGTCCTAGAACTAAAAATTCGAAGACATGTGACATCCGCCAACACGTACTGGGTTTGTGGCGGATTACGGCTCACTCCCTCTCATAGAGACCTCTCTACTAGGTCACCTGGCCCGTGTCCAGCAGCGGGAAAAGTGCAGCCTGATTATGCTATGGCAATGTTGATTCTTTGGCCAAAAATAAAATGCACAGAAACGGGACGCCCACAGCAGTGGGAACATTACAGTGGCGTGCATTGGTTTTCAGAATAGGTAGGCAGGCACTAGGCCGTGTCTAGTCTAGGCACACGCTGTCATTAATCAGAAATATAAAACAAAAGTTTTGAATGTTAAAAATTATTGTCTAACCCACTTTGCCTTCTATGAACTTTAACTGCAAAAAATCTTCGAGTAGGCCGTCTGGCGACTGCCTACTATTGCGCGTATTTGTATGAAGATTTTTTTTTGTTAGGTATGATAATTTAGTGAGTTTCTTAAGTGTGGGGCACACACACTAAAATGTAATTGACAGGCTTATGATGATTTATCGAGGTAGGCACTGCTTATGCAATGCACGCCACTGGAACATTATTAGGCTGATCACGTATGTATCAAAACATACAAACTCATTCAATGTTATATTTTACGCTAGCAACACGTGTACTCATTTGCTTATGTTTCCGACCCTCACGGAAGAAGCCCCATAAGGGTCAAGAGAGTACACAATACAAATATTATATTACCATGGAATATTTACTTTGTATTCGCAAAGGTTCGTTTTTAACCCCTCGTGTAAACATGTTATATAAAATGTATCGAAAAAACATAAAAGTTCTTAGACTTCTGAGCGTTTAAACAGCAGTTTTGTGGTCCATAATATTATACAGCGTGTTTCAAAAATGTGCGTTCATATTTAAGGGTGTGGTTCAGACTATCAAAGTGAACTACTTTTTCTATGGGACCAACACCGTAATCACGAAAAAATTATCAGCTGTCCCATACATTTGGGTCGAATAGGTGTTAGAAGTTTTGTTTGGGATAGCTCATAATTTTTTCGCAATTACCATGTTCGTCTTACGGAGAAAACAGTTCAGTTTTACTTGTTCTTTTTTGTGTTTATGGTCGTTTCTCTGCGTCATGTTTGCCGCAAAAAAAAAAGATTTTTTTGTCTTTATTTCGTTAGTTTGACGATCTGTCACAAACGTCACCCATCGTCGTCGTCGTGTCGTCTGTCTGTCTGTCTGTGCCAGAGTCTCAAATTTGCCCACACATATCTGATACAGGCTGTATCTATAAGTTATAGGCACGAAACTTCAGCCTGTTATGACCATGTATTGATCATAAGGGGTGTTGCCAAGACTACGTAACGATTATTAGTCATTTTTTGTGAATAACGAGCCGATTGTTAGGGCTGCCTGGAATTTTAGAGATAAAACTTAGAATAATGTTGGTACGGGCTCATGTTTGAAGTGGATATATATTTAGTAACCACGTGTGTATTTTAGATAAAAGTTAGAAATTATTTCGCATACGTTTACATATTTTGATATTGTTTACTTGGCTCGGTTTCTAGCTTCGAATAAAATAAGAAAACACACACGTATATCTTCTATAGTAATAATAAAGTTGAAATGTGTATTTGTTTGTTTGAACGCGCTAATCTCTGGAACTAGGAGCCGGATTTAAAACAAAAAATTTGCGTTTGATAGCCCATTTTTTGAAAAAGGCTATAATAAGCTACGTCACATCATGCTAGGAGGTAGGACCCTTAGGAGGACAAACAAAAAAAGTTAGAAATAACGCTGAGCGTAAACGAAGTAATATCGCGGGCAGGCGATGCGATACAACGGGATGGGTCGGGGGCCAACAAGAAACATCACGCGGACGAAGTCGCTACTCAATATTTTTTTCTAAACACCGTTATATTTCTGTTATAACACATATTTTAATAAAATTTCTCTTGTAAACACAACTACATTCTTCCACAACAGAGGTAGCCTGACAGCCCTATTATCTACAACGTGTTCCTTGTATACAACTTGTTTAAATTCCTTGCAACCGGCGCAAAGAGCGAGCCAAGTCATATGGAGATTCTTTATGGCATTACTTGCAAGAATATACTATGTAACAACCTAACATTATAATAACAAAACGTAGTACAACTAGAATTTCGAGATTTAGTATCTACGGAAGATTTGTGGTGCTCTAGTTTAAGGGTGTTTGTTTCGTTCGCAAAAGCTGGATCTGTGTTCTGTGTTTTGGAATTGTGGAAATCAATTTGCTTCCACACTTAATGAAATTGTTATACTTATTCCGTAAGTATAGTTTTTGATAGGAAAATAGTCGAGCAGCGCACAGTATTACCGCTTTGATCGAAAATTTTAACATTTTCAAAAGTGTAAAATGATTTATGTTAAGATTTGTATATATATTACTAGTTGTGCCCGCGACTTCGTTCGCGAGTCCCTAACCCTAATTCCTTAGCCTAAGTTACTCCTATTACATCAGCTATCTAGCAGTGAAAGTTCCGTCAAAATCGGTCCAGCCGTTTCGGTGATTCGCCGGAACAAATAGGCAGACAAAAATTAAAAAAAAAATGTTTCTTCTGTTATAAGAACCGTAAATACTGTTTGAGTCTCGACAACCGTTGCACTTTTTGACTTTTAATCAGATTTACAATCAAATATTTCAGTTTCCAAATTTCCAAACACCGAATTTTATCGTTCTTAGGCCTAAATATCTCACAACAATTCTGTCCCAATTTGTAGGTTATGTAAAAATCAGCGTAATCCGGTCTCAATAAGTAAGATTGACTTAATTAAATTTCATCGCTCACCCTCCTGTCTCCATCCAATGAATCGGCATCGTTCAATTAAAATTGAATATTGTGCTCCCCCTGTAGATGGCCCTTCAAACAGTCAAGACATACTTAAATGGTTCTTAATTTTTTTTTATTGATGCCATTTGTGTTTTAAATTGTTGATTTATAACGGGTGTAAAAAGACACTTATCGAAGCCGAGAGTCACTTGTACTGCCTGTTATTGTGATAATTTTTTTGTACTGGACCATACCTGGGAAACTTCTGGTTACGTATATATTGAAGGTCGAAATTCTAAGTTTTACTGATGTGTTTTTTACAGAAACAAGTTTTTAATGTTATAACACAACTTTAAATACCCCGCGACCCCTGCACCGTTGTGCACCCATAAGCACAATTTTTTGTGTGTGTTACATTGAGCACTACCGCACACAGCAAATTTTCACACAAAAACTAAAAGTCGTTTCCCAACAAATATTTATACGCAGTGTTACTTAGTTAGATGTACAGAATGCGGATGGGTCTTTTTACATCCTGTATAATAAAAATGAAATATTTTTCGTTTGGTAAGCGAATCACTTCCGAACGGCTAGACCGATTTGGCTAATTTTGTCAAAATCCATGTTGGTCTGTTTGTTCCAGCAAATCTAATAACGGTAATTGGATGTAATACTAGTTTATATATTTTAAGATAAAATTCCAAAGAGCTGTGGATTTTGTGAATAATAAATAAATCTCTGAAACTCTGATTTTGATGAAATTTTGTATGGGGATACTTTGAACCCTGAGAAAGGACATAGGCTACTTTTTATCGACATACCACGCGGGCGGAAGCTCGTTATTATTAGAAGCCTATGGTGCTCCATTCATTATTTCCAGTCTACTGATATTTTAGGTCGACTAAAATACCAATGGAAAATAAGTGAAAAATATTACTCGTTTATACAAGCCAAGTTACTTTAGCAACTGCAACCATTATCAATATTTATTGTGTTTATTTATTTGTGGTTTCCATTTACTGTTAACAGTTCCGACCACATTGCGTTCTGCTTTAATTGTTACAAAACCATTAATGGTGTCCATTAACAAATTGTTCTCTTGTTTACAGGTAAGCATTTTGGAATTCAGAAAAAGTTCATACTTCCTCCAGTATCGGATGGTAATAAGTGTTGATTTTACTCTTAGGTCCATGTCTATGACCCATGAGGTCTTGGGTTCGATTCCCTAGTCGGGTATAGGTTTATCCATCTGGAATTTCTTAATAGCAGCCCGGAGCCGGGATTCGTGCCTGGTCGATGGCAAGAGGCCCGTGGTCTATTACATGGGACTAAAACATAACTGGCGAAATGTGGATATGGACGATAACTTTCTACTGGGACGAATAGAATCATGTGCTGTATTCATGGTTACAGTTTGCACGTCGTTGTCCCTGCCACCTTGTAGGTATTATCCTCCATAGCTTATTTAGATTTCGCAGTTTCTACCCCAGGTACTGTTTCTTTAACTCCGCTACCACGTCGCTGAGCTAATCATTTTAGCTCGTGCCAACAAGAGCAAAAAAGTTTGCAACAAAAAGTATCCTGTACTCACTGTTAGGGTTAATGGAGGAACACCAAAGGAACGGCTGTTGTAAGGATTTATATAATACGTTTATTATCCTTTTACATTTGTATATTGGAAGGTGTGTTTATTAATATTACATAAGACGTGTGATCCCACACAAGGCTAAAAGAGTAGTACTGTCGCTATGCGAAAGTAAGGATTTCGGTCAAGTGGTAAGGGCGGGCTCTATAGTAAAAAATAATATTTATGAGTTAGAAAGAGAAAGACGATAGTGTTGAAGTAGGATCGATTTGTTTTTGCTATACCAACATTCACGGCTACACATCAAGCTATACATAATCTGACTATATAAGCTGACTTCTGATTGTACGAAAAACCTATACAATGCGAGATTAGCTAAAACCGGGAATGTATAGCTTTATGTGTAGTCGTGTGTACCCGTTATCACGACATCTCTCACCCCATTAAAAAGCGATCTATATCATAACGAAAATCAAATATAACAAATTGAAATCCACCGTACAAACACAAACACTGGCCACACAGAGCCGAGCGTTTTATTGAGCGAGATTCAAAAGCAAAATATTTATTGTCTGTGCTTCTCGGCTTTAAAATAAATACGCCGGCCGTGTTTTTACTGTGCTCTATGGGCCAATAAAGATGGTCGTCGATTGAATGGCGGTTACCGGAAGATTTTATATTTTTTTTGTAACTTAGGTCTTTGGGTGGTTTAGTTGTGATTGAAGAGATTTTTGGATTTCGTTCAGGTTACATGAGAATCAGTAATTTCGTGGACAGTAATGATGAGAAATGGATTGACTGTGTGACGAAGAACGTACTTCGAGAAAACTGATGGCTGGTCGCCATGTTTGGTAGAAAAAAAAAAAACAAAAAATCACGCTTATCTAATAATCTATTGGATTCCTCAAAACAAATCATATGAGCCCAAACTCGAGGGGTTTACTAGTAGCCACTGAAGAGTTCCACTATCCATTTCCTGTCTCCATCATCAGATCAGCTCCAAGATACCAAATTATAGTTTTGTCACTCGAACTACATATACATACAAAGTTTCATTTTGGTGCGACAGTTAGAAGTAGATCAAAATTGACTTGTAAGATTAGAATCTTACAAGTCAATTTAACTAACTAATAATGAATGTAATAGATTACATTGTTTATTAATTAGTTACTTACATGTGAAGCTAATAAAAGCGTGTTAAAAATACGTACTTATTGATAAGTCACATGTTATGTGTGAGTGTAATAGAGGAAATTGGAAAAATAGACCTTATAAGCAAAAGCAGTAAGATAAAGCCATTCGATTAAATTCCGAGTAGGATCAATAAGATCCAGCTCCCTAATCTTGATTGACTGACAGACCTCAGTAATCTAGTGAAGATTTAGATCGGTCAAGGTTACAATACTCGATTAAGGAAACCTTTTTACTGTTCGAAACCACCTTAATAAATTAGTCCCGGCTCTCTTGAATTTATTGTCGGTAAGCAACGTCGATTGTGGTGGCAAGAAGATTTTTGGGGGTAATAAAGACAATTGTTGTGTATTTATTTATTAGATATGTAAACACTGTCTCATTCGCACAAGTAGTGAGGTCGCTGCTGTCACTAATGTCATCTGTCAGTCACCACGAATGACGGGAAAAAGTCGAAAGTGCACAAGAGGCTTGGTGTATAGCAGTGTTCAAAATCTCAGATAATATACGTTCCATCGTCACTTAATCAGTTATACAGTATACTATACTTTAGTGAAATGTATTCTAAGTTGATTTTAGAGTGACCATTTGTAACAAAAAGGTCGTAATAAGTTTAAGATTTCAATGGAATTTAAACTTTGTTAAGTGTGACATTCAGTTTGTTGTTCCATAACTTGACAATTATCTCAAATTCTTAATCCAAATATAGTAGTTAGCCAGTGTAGTGATATAATCAACTTAAATACGGAAGCAGGATTCTGCAACATTGACTGACAAATCTAATCTAGTTGAAACAGTATCACAATGTTTGTACTTAGATAGGTAGGTACTCAACACGTCATTCACAAAGTGCTTTGAGCAGGATTCATGCACTTTTCTATTCGAAAGTTGGCACAGAATGAGAGATTCACTTACAAAATTAACACTCTGTATATTACTTTACCATTCTAGTATACAATATCTTTTTATATATAGTTTGCTCATGCAGTACTTCATAATCAGCCTATAATGTTCCCACTGCTGGGACACAGGCCTCCTCTCGTAATCCAACACAAGGGCCCAGTGCGGGTTGGCAGATGTCACATGGCTTCGAATTTTAGGTTCTAGGACATGCCGGTTTCCTCACGATGATTTCCTTCGCCGTTTTTGAGAGCAGTGGTGATGAAACAATTTACACAAAGTAAAGCGTCTGGGTTCGAACCTTCGACCCACAATTCGTAAGTCGCGACTGTTACCACTAGGCCACCACTGTTCCTTAACAAAAACAAAAGAGAAATAATCAAATAACGAAAACACGTTGCTTGGAATTGTAAAATCACGAAGTGTATTCCCGTGATCGCGATACGACGCATCCGCAATTAATCTATGTGACGTTAAATCATTACTTATCTTCGTTTGTTGTGTCTATGGACTCATATTTTACAAATGGCGTTCACTTATGACGCGTGGTTATTTTGAATTTCGAATAATGGACGCTGTATTTGTAATCTTTGTTTGTTTTTGTTTTGTGTAAGTCATAAGTTTCTAATTAGATAGGATACTAATTAGCAAGAATGATTAGAATGATGTTGTGTGGATCACCGAAATAAATAATCTTCACTAAACTTCTTGAAAACTTCTTTAATTATTTTTAAAACTTCTTACAAAATGAAAACGTCTTAATAGCTCGCTCGCCATCTCCCTCTTTTCCTTGACCTTTCTCTTTCCCACTCACTCTCTCATTCACTCTTCGCTGCGTTCATATTCTATTTGTTTTCTTAAAATTATGATGCGTTCCGAATTAACATCCCACATACTCACACATGAACTTCGAAACAATTACTACTACTATTTTATTTTGTCACCGTACATTTATGTAGTACGAATCATTTATCCTGACTTGGTTCGTACGTCCTTTTCTGGTAACCACTGAAAACCAGCGCTGTGCTGTGGAATAAAGCACATCATCTTGCTGAGTTGAAGCCTTCTTGTCACAGTCATGAAGTGCAGCCGTCGACTATTTCTGCTTTGTGCTCGTGATTATAATTATATCTATTTTGTTTTTTTTTTTTTAATTATTCGAGTTAATTATTCTTTTGTTAACACATGTTTCTCTGACAAATAAACCTACTTTTCCAAGTAAAGCCTTTAAAAAACCTATTTCCATTTATTCTATAGCAACAAACAAACCCAAAACTCACAAATAACTGGATTTAAATAAATTACATCACGTAACCACATGTAATAGATGTCAA
The DNA here is from genome assembly GCA_949629185.1 of Apamea crenata. Taxonomy (NCBI): domain Eukaryota; kingdom Metazoa; phylum Arthropoda; class Insecta; order Lepidoptera; family Noctuidae; genus Apamea; species Apamea crenata. The sequence continues at coordinate 10,078,052 of OX451373.1, forward strand.
AATGTGTTATAACTTGTAACAGTCCGCTATAGTTTTAAACAAACCAACTTGTGCGCGGAATCTAAACTTTTACATCCTTAACTTTATACGTGTAACCCGGGATTGTGCGGGAACCGGGATTCTTCCCCCCGGGATCGTATTCCTGTATGCTATATTGTGCTCTGAGTGTTAAGATGCAGGTACGATTAGGTTATTTCTTATGTTTGATATGAAGAAAGAGATTTATTGAGTGCACAAATGTTGTTTTGTCGGTTGTACAGCTAATAAAAATGCTGTTATAAAGAGCTTACAAGTTTTAATTTTTTAAATTGATAAAAATATCCGGTTGTCAGCTACGAGTACGTCTTACCTAATAAGGCTGATCAACCGGTCTCACCAAGGGGTTTCGTATTACCCAGTAACTGGGTTTTGGAGGTCAGATAGGCAGTCGCTCCATATAAAATACTGGTATTCAGCTGCATCCGGTTAGACTAGAAGCCGACCCCAAGGAAAAGGCTAGGCAGATGATGATGATGATTCAGGGGGGTTGGGCCCTGGACGACTTTTAATATTGTCATGTGTATGATCGCAAAAATTTAACCAAGCCTTTAAATTGTAACTGATATTATAGGTATCCTTATAATCATGGCGTTAGTATATCGAGAATATGTCTTTTTAAGAATAAGTCTTTCTGCGAATGAGTCCAAAGTAGAAATAGGTTTCACGAATAGGGTTTTTTCAGAATGAGGCATCATCATTCTCCTGCGTTTATCCCAATCTATGTGGGGTCGGCGCCGGCGCAACATGTCTTTTTCTTCCATACTCCTCTATTATCCGCCATCTCGACAGTCACCCCCCCTTTCCAACCATATCATCATTCACACAGTCCATCCATCGTTTCGTTGGTCTTCCCCTACTCTTATAGCTATTGAAATTCATACTTAAAACTTTCCTCACGACATTTTCCTCATTCCTCCGTGACACATGCCCATACCATGACAACCGGTTTCCACACAACTTTTCAGTTACCGGTGCCACTTTCAGACTTCCTCTAATATTTTATATTTTCATAATATTCTTATTTTTTCAGAATGAGGCAATAGGTCATTTCGCGAATAAGTCCAATGTCTACTAAGCCAGTTTATCACAGTTAAACTTACGCCATGTTTCGCTATTTCCATAAGAAACTGACCTTTCCCAGAAATATTTCTAAAATTTCTGACGTTATATAGTATTTCAAAAGCCTCCTAAATCTTGGAGCCTCTTTCAGAAGACGCGAGGGTACCGCTCGTTATTTAAATTGGAACATGCCATTTTATGGCTAAATAAAATTTTTCCTTTTTACTACTTCGAGTAAGCAAAAAGCGAAAAACGGTATACTCAGGTATTTTTTTAAGCAGATCTATCTAAAAGTAACAATCAAATCGTTTAAGCGTAATTGTGAACAAGAAGTAAGACCAAAAAAACGATGAATAGCCTGGAAATGATGATGTGGTTAGAAAGAGGGTGACTAGCGAGGTGACGATTAATAGAGAAGTATGGAAGAAAATGCCATGTTGTTAGAAAGGGGGTGACTAGCGAGATGACGATTAATAAAGAAGTATGGAAGAAAATGCCATGTTGTTAGAAAGGGGGTGACTAGCGAGATGACGATTAATAGAGAAGTATGGAAGAAAAGCCATGTTGTTAGAAAGAGGGTGACTAGCCAGGTGACGATTAATAGAGAAGTATGGAAGAAAATGCCATGTTGTTAGAAAGAGGGTGACTAGCGAGGTGACGATTAATAGAGAAGTATGGAAGAAAATGCCATGTTGTTAGAAAGGGAGTGACTAGCGAGGTGACGATTAATAGAGAAGTATGGAAGAAAATGCCATGTTGTTAGAAAGGGAGTGACTAGCGAGATGACGATTAATAGAGAAGTATGGAAGAAAATGCCATGTTGTTAGAAAGGGGGTGACTAGCGAGATGACGATTAATAGAGAAGTATGGAAGCAAATGCCATGTTGTTAGAAAGGGGGTGACTAGCGAGATGACGATTAATAGAGAAGTATGGAAGAAAATGCCATGTTGTTAGAAAGGGGGTAACTAGCGAGATGACGATTAATAGAGAAGTATGGAAGAAAATGCCATGTTGCGCCGCCCCCAAATAAGTTGAAGAATGTTGATGTGAACCAATACTATAATCAAAAGTTGATACCATTACAAAGGCAAAACGCTGTCATTCTGTGCCTGGAAAGGACAAGATAAAAATCTAAAATAAGAAAACTGAGGGCTGATTTTTCCAACGCCAGATTTTTATCTGAGGAATAATTATGAATTTTTGACAGCTTTTCTATACAAAATCTGTCAGACGTCAATTTTATTCCTCGAATAAAAAATATCTGGCGATTGAAAAATCAGCCGTTAATTAGATTTTTCTTAAAACCTATTTATGTTTTAAGAAAAATCGCTACAGTCGATGTACTCTATTAAAATCTCACCGTGAAAACTTTGGCGAAGTGAGCTGTTGATATGTCATCAGTTCACTTCGAGCTCACTTCACATAAGTTATCACGGTGACATGTTTGCAGAATAGACCAACTGTAATCAGCTGCAAATTCCTGGTGTTCAGCTGCATCCGGTTAGACTGGAAGCCGACCCCAACATAGTTGAGAAAAGGCTAGGTAGATGATGATGACCGACGGTAGGTAATTATAAGTCGTTTTAAGCATGTTTTAAACTTCGCGGGCTAAACTGTAGGAATCACCGTAATGTTCAAATAGAGTTTGCCAATCTCTCAACTACAAATTCTCAATTCATAAACCGGGGGTTAGGTATTAACTGGTTTTCCTATACAATTTATATCAAGCTGCGCCTTGTATAATGATCGTGCGCTTTCTAATAAGCATTCAGTTTCTGATTTAAGACGGGACGCGCGCGCTGACTGATGTCTACATCTATCTGGGAAACGAGGTTATTCGTGTCCAGAACCGCAGATGTGGCTGCTTATACACTTACTTTGTGGGTATTATAGCGAATATAAAGAATTTGCTCGTTAAAATCATCTTTTATTTCACATAAACCTACATGGGCACTTATGAAACGTCAGAAGCTAAGTGCACGGTTCCAATTGGTCGTTTCCTATGGAGCAGAGCCGGCAAGTAACACCACGGTTACTTTTAAAAATAATTGGCTTTTACAATGTTTTCAAATAACAGTAGGTATGGAAGGACAGCGTAGGCCTGTCAACAAGTACCAAGTACTTAATAAAATGGCCTAGGGATCTAAAGTCTACAGGGCCTAAGTTTAAAACTAACGTATCGTTCCTCAACACAATTATTAAGCACCTTCACCAAACCTCATCGCTGTTGCTACATTTTGGTCCTTCATACAATTCTGCAGTCGTATATAGAAAGCATGAAATAAAATAGGTCTGTCAAACCGCTTTGTTTCTCTAAAGAGTATAAGTAAATATGTTAATATTACCCAATTATAGCAATGGCAAAAGAAAATACCTAATCTATGCGATTTATTTGCCTAACATATAAATAAATATGAGTACATATTTGGAAAAATAACTTTCATTCCTACACAATAAAGTTCAGTATACGCTACAACTTCAAACATTTTTATGACTTTTTAAATAGTGAAATCAACTTAATTGCCACTATAATAAAGCTGATATTTGTTTAGCTTGAAATAACATCAAATGGAAACATAAATACATGTATGCGTACAATAGACCTTATATTATTTAGAAACACAGAAGAATAAATACAAAGTCTGAGGACGTAATGAATGACCAAGAAAGATGTCCAGTTCACGGAATGATTACTCTTAGCCAAGTTACTTTATCTCTCCCATATCAAGTCCAGCATAAAAATAACAATACAAAAACTAATTGTATTAGTCTCATAACCAGTATAACTGTATGAAGTCTTGTCGCTAGCAGCTCCCGTCGCCGGTCTGTCGCTAATCTTGTAGCTAAGACTGTGTACAGACTATCGTTCTGTGGAAACAAAGATGGCGAGAGCACAGCCCCATAATCAAAGTTGTTGTTCTTTATATAGTCCGTATTGTAGGATAAATAATTATAAATAACTAGTTGTTGCTCGCGACTACGTCTGCGATACAGGATAAAAAAATCCTTTTTCCTTTTCCATGTGCCAAATTTCATCCAAATCCGTTCAGCCGTTTTAGCGTGTCGAATCACATCAATCAAAAAAAAAAAAATCGATCGATCTTTTCTCTTTATAATATTAGTTTAAATAGTTATCGCCCCTTTAAAGTTGGTGGATAAGATTTGTTTGACAGCTTAACGATTATTATCTTGGTGACCGCCATCTTGGAATTTAATTTAGTCTTTTTTCGGCATCAGCACACCCGAAAACTATGAAAGTGACGTCATAAATCGACGATAAAAAAGAACCATGCTTTCAAAGCAGTTTTGACACCAGTAAAAACTGTTCTGTCTATGATAGAGAAAACTATGTATTTTATATCTAGTGTGTGCACTGACTAACAACTGCCATAGAACGAGCAATCTCATTAGGCCGGATTCACACTGTTAATCAGAAAAACTCAGCGTTTGCGAATTCGATCCGGATGAAATACGAGTTTTATACGTAGGTACGTGAACGCATACACTTTCTAGTTTATACTCCCAAGGGTAAGAAGGAAAGGTGATATGGTGTGTTTTTCAATACTATATTTGCCTTGGGAACTGTTTTGTTTATGGCTGTGCTTCGTCATACAGTAGCAAGAGTTCAGCTTTCGATATTCCTTTGAAGCTAGTTAAATATGTGTAACAACCAGTGTTAATTTTTTCGATCAGCCGCAACTCCTCCGAAAAGTTTATTTTCTGCATATTTCTGGCACACTATAGCTTTAATAAAAAATTGCAATATAACTCTTATTTTTTATTATAATAAAGTATAAATTAGAATTATTGCCGTGAGTTTGATAAAGCTCTCGGCAATCATTCTAATTTATACCTTAACTTACCGAGATAAGAGTTACATTGTAATGCGGATTTTGCGATATTGAGATAAACATAAGGTGTAGAACATTCACGTTCGTCGTGAAAATATTATTAAGTCTGACAGAGTTATAGAGAACCTTGTCGGATTTTAAAAGCCAGGTTAGCGCAAATTCAAGCAACAAAAATCGGCCACCGCAAATCCAGCTTATGTCCCCGATCCCCAGTAATTCTTCACGTAACATTTTGCCCCAGAACCTAGAGATGCTAAAATTTCTAACACACGGGTTACAGAACAACAGTACTTTGGAATTAGTTTCCAGCTTCGTGCTCCACTCCGTGATTTTAGGAGACAAATATCAGAGTTAGGCAAATAGCCAGGAGTTGACGGAAGTTTTGCCTCGGATAACTAGCGGGCTGGTTTGAACTTGAACGCGTCATGTCTTTGTGAGATTTCGAAGATGAAACTTTGATTCGCTTATCACTGAACTGACGTAATAGTTTTTTGTCAAATTGGGATTGTGGACAAATGTTTAAGTAGTTTAATTTTTGTGTTCTGATAGGTTGCGGGCCAACTATAGTCTGACAGCTAACCAGCTATAAAACAATGTCCTACAGACCGTATTTCGACCACGGCGGCCAATCTCAACGGAGGGAGAAATTATTGTGCACCAGTGTGCGCGCAGACACAGGTGCACTCCCTCTGCCCTCTCTCTCATAGTCCGATGGGACGGCAATCCGACACGACCGGAGAGAGATCAGGCGCAGGACATACGGCTGCGGCGGCGGTTTCTTAGTAGCAGCCCGGAGTTTGGAAGTTGACGGTGTGATGCCCCCGTGCCTCGGAAAGAACGTTATTATTTTAACCGAGTGATGAATAGAGTTTCTAACGTATTTTACATGGAGTGACTGCCTATGTGACCTCCATAACGCACAACCCAGTTACTGGGTAATACGAGGCCCTTTAGTAAGACTAGTTGTCAGATTTTCGGGCTTCTGACGACCCGTAGCGACTGTCAAAGATCCACGAATGACAGCCTGGACCAACGGATTAATGTACTTTCCGAGGTACGAAGGGGTCTTGGTATGTAAAGATTGGTCACCCATCCACGGTCCAACCGCGGCAAGCGTAGCTTAACCTTATCGATCGACCCGTGCGGGTGTTATTATTTAGCCATTCAAGTATAATTAATTAAGTAACAAAGTCCAAAGATTGAAAATGTATCTCCTTTCTACCATCATCATCATCATCATTGGCATCCTTCTTCCACCCACTGCTGAGTTTAGGGCTCCTCCCTTTAGTGCCATGCTTCCCTGGTCCGTGCGAGTCTCATCCAGGTCTTCCCCACGATCCTCTTGCCAACGCTCCTTCTACCGTTTCTCGGCAACCATTCCACCATATCATTTTGGACATGTATTTATTAATATTTCTTCCTTAAATACCTATGCCCGAATTAAATTATGTTCGGAACGTCCCAAGAAACGGTCAGTCCCAATATTTTTCGTTATGGACTTTGATAAAATGCCAGCCAACTATAACCTAATTTCTGATATCTCTTCGATATTTCTCCGGATCAGCCTTGAAATATGTCTAGATATTCTGGACTGATTTAATTTTGTCGTCGTCTGTAAAGCAAGCTTATTAAGTTCGGCAACAATAGACAAAGTAATTCTCTCTCATTAGTGACAGTTGAGCTCAGAAGAGCGAAGAGTTCAGAGTTCTGAGTGTATCTTAGACATTACTGACATCGTTGAAGGAAAACACGTGAGTTGATTCAGGGTCAGTTCACACCGAGACGCGACGCGACGCGACGCTGCGCGCACACTTTAAAAGAGAGAGCTGCACGGCGCAACGTATTCTGAACTCTCACAATGCAATGTGTACCTTTTCGTGTAGAAAATAAAGTATATTTTGAGTCACTCTTTTAAAGTGTGCGCGCAGCGTCGCGTCGCGTCGCGTCTCGGTGTGAACTGACCCTAACCCTTCATAACGTAGATCCACGCGACACAAAATGGCTTTTTAATTGTGTCTGTAATTACGGCATTCAATGGGTTTAATACAAGCCTGAAATCGCCAACCCGTCGTGACCAAGCGCGGTGATCAATGCTCGTCGCATCGCTCCTTCTCTACATGAGAAGAGGCTGGGAAATATCAAATATCCTCTCCCGCTCTGGTTGGAGCGGGAGAAGTTATTTGATGCATTCATCAAAGGCATGTAAGACTTTTACTAACTAAAACCCACCCGTGTTCCTTCAGTTGCCTGTGCCAGTGGCCACGGTAACTCTTTCGAACAACCCGCGACCCTGGCAGAAAAGGCCTTTGTCCTGTAGTAAAACAATAGTAGGAAGTTTTTTTTACAACCTAAAAATATAGGCAAGCACACATAATCAGCAGTCACGAGCCGCGTCCAAAACGGACGCCAGTAACACGATGCTTTCGTCGCACGAACTTCATAAATCACGATTATCTTTGTCTCATCTTGTGAATACTTAAATGAACCTTAAAATTATTATCATATATTTTTCCAAAATCTCCAAAAAAAAAAACCTTTACAACTTACTATCTGACGTACTCAAAATCAGGGATACCATAATTACTATTGTTTACTGCGTAGAGCAAAGGTGGCATAGTGGTAACGGCGGCCATTTACCAGTTGTAGGTCGAAGGTTCGACAGGCGCTTTACTTTGTGTAAACTGTTACATCACCACTGCTCTCAAAGCGGTGAAGGTAAACATCGTGATGTAACCGGCATGTCCTAGAACTAGAAGACATGTGACATCTACGAACCCGCACTGGGCCAGTTCCGCTGCATCCGGTTAGACTGGAAGCTGACACCGACATAGTTGGGAACTACTCAACTTCAACTACTATTTTGGGAACGACTTTCAGTCTACCCGGATGCAGCTGGATACCAGTAACTACTGCCTATCTGACGTTAATCAATTAAGCAATCAACTCAGCCTATCGCAGTCCACTGCTGCACGTATTGCTCTCCCATGCTGCACCACAACACCCTGTCCTCCACCTTCCGCGTCCAGTTTGTCTCAGCCACGTTTTTGAGTCCTCTGTCCCCATCTAGCTGGGGGACATCCCACGCTACATTTGCCGATACGCGGTCTCCACTCCAGGACTTTTCAGCCCAACCGGCCATCGGTCCCTAGACAAATATGGCGTCCACAACCCAGTAACAGTACAAAGCTTGCGTGAAGATATATTTAACTTAGTAACACACTCGTAATGTAAGCTTAGCTTCCACACCAGCACATTACCGATAAACGCTTCACAATTAACTACCAACATATAAAACTAATTACAGTTTAACTATCACTGTCATTAACCGCGTTCAACTGGCGTTATATTTGAACGTTGAGTTGGTAGATTTACGGCTTCGATTCAAACTTATGAGTCGAAGAATCTTTCATTTCCTTTACAAGTTATTACTTAAATTGAGTTAAAGTTTATTATCGTTGGTGTTAAGTTTATGTGTGGGTTTAAGAGGCCAGAGATGTCAAGGCGGTCGGGGTCCACCAGAATCCTTTTAGCTAGTAAAAACTTAGTATACTGATTGTGGCCATTTCATATTTGTTCTTTCATACCGTTAACTGCCCCGTTGGTCTCGTGGTTGCAAGCGCGACTGCTGAGCATAGGGTCCTGGGAGCGATTCCCAGGTCGGATAAAGTGTTGTTGGGTTAAAGTTTGGAAGTTGTCAGTGTGATACCCCCGTGCCTCGGAAAGCACGTTAAGTCGTTCGTCCTGCGCTGGATCTCTCTCCGGTCGTGTCGGATTGTCGTCAAATCAGACTACGAGAGTGAGGGATGAGAGAGTAATATCTCCCGCGCCGAAGGCTAAAGGTCGAGATTGACCGCTATCGCCGAAATACGGTCTAGAGGACTCTTCTATCATCACTCAAGATGTTGTGTGGTCAGCCAACTGTCTTCGTGAAGGTTCTGCAGTACCTAAATACCAACTTACTATTGACGTAGTAAGCTCATGGTCTTCTCATGCCATCGCTCGAGCCCAGTCTCCTGTCCCTCACACACTCTCTGCGCTCAACGAGTGACCTCTCGGACGTTAAGCTGGACTGTGATGGGTGCACGGATGCATAGAAGAAGATCTTGCCAGTATGTCTGGAGTATTGTGAGATGAGCGTATGTCTGTCGATTAGTTGTATACTTTTCATTATTTTACTTATGTGTTTGTGTTGTCTTTAACTAATGAAGAAGAGAAGAGATGCCAACCACATAACTACCTTCACAAAAACTTCAAATGCAATTAGAAACAATTCGATCTCAAGGTGATTCGATCTACATTTAATTTAACATTCTAAGGGCTGGTTTTTCAATATTCAGTTAACTTTTTCTGAGGAATAAATATTGCGGTTTGACAGCTTCAGTATGGAAAATATGCTAAACTGTCACGTTTATCCATCAGATAAAAATTACCGGTCTATTGAAAAAACAGTTCTTAAAACAGTAACTTATCAGTTAATTACCTTCACCACCATAAAAATTAAAAAGCCAAAGTCACTCGCTCGTCACAAACGGGACGGACATGACGTAGGCACTTCCAAGTCAACACAAAGTGACTGCGGAAGCTCCAGCTAATGATAAAAACGTCCAACGCTTCACTGAAATGAAAGTGTCTATTGTGATGCGCAGACGTTTTTGAGACGGAGTTTTAACAAGGTAGGAAAAAATAGAAATGATTCGTCATCGGTGCAGTGGATGAAAGAGCGGTCGCTAACCTCGGTAACCTAGGTTTTTTGGAACTTATTTGATTTTTCTGCCATTTGCATTATTGGACGTAACTTGGCTTTCACTAGAACTATGAATTAATCTCGCTGTGTTAATTATTGACAATGGATTTTTTGTCAAGTTTGGTTCGTTGGTCTAGTGGTTACAAGCGCTACTGCTGAGCATGAGGTCCTGGGTTCAATTCCCGGGTCGGGCAAAGTGTTATTGGGTTTTTTCATTAGGAATTTCTCAGTAACAGCCCGGAGCCTGGATTTCTGCTCGGTTGATGGCCATAGGGTCGCCCCGTACTACATGGACCCGCATAAGTTTTGATCCCGTGGGAATATTGGTATAAAAATCGTATCTGTTAATGATAATCGTATCGTATATGTTAACCTTGGTTATAAACTATCTGTGTGCCAAATTTCATCCAAATCCGTTTAGTAGTTTTTGCAAGAAAGAGTAACAAACATCCATCCATCCATCTATCCATCCAAAGTAAGACTAGTAAGATAGGATTTCCAGTGGTATAGCCTTAAGTAAGCACAATCAAAGCTCTTATTAAGGGCTTTATGCTCTACACACCCTACTATACTCTATATCGTCTTCACACCCTTCCGCCATATTGGTTCTCCCAGACTCCTTCAGTCATTCAGTCCTTCACTTACATTCCATTCGATCTATTCCTTCTGGCATTCATTCCCACGTATATAATAAGCTGTACACCCCGTTTGCACACCGTTGCCGCGGTTCGTGGTAACACAGAATTAGTACTACAGCAAAATGTGTGAAATGTTTCGCATTCGTAACGGTAATATTGCAGTGGTAAGCAGTAGTGTTAACTCTACTATTTTGCACACAATAATGCACTTGTCCCTCCACTCGGAAGCGACTAGTTGACTATTTTCTCGCTCAAGAAATCACCAATATCTAAAGGTCCCGTGTCAGTAAAACAGATGCATATATTAATAATTGATCGCTGACTGCTCACACTGACGGCGAGTACTCGTTTGTCGCAGCGACAAGAGCTATCAAAGAAAATACTCGCTCAGCGACGCTCGTTGAGCGGGCAGAACAATCGGTGAGAGACTCTCGCTTGCTACATATGCATACCAGTACCAATTGACTGGGCAGTTATTCTTACTCGTCGCACTCGCTCATAGCCCAGCGAGGAAACTATCCGAACTACACACTCGCTGCTCGTTGTTCGTCAACTCGTTTCTAGTTGCTAGCTCTACTCGCTTCTGACTAATCGCCGGCAGTGGGATAGGCGGCCAAACGTGATAAAAACAATGTATTTAATGTGCAGTGTCTTTGCAATGGGCTCTTCGTAATTTCAGCCAGAAGACCTCGGAACAAACAGCCTATATGCGTAGCCTTTTCCGAGCTATGTTCGAGTTGGCTTCCAGTCTAACCGGATGCAGCTGAATACAAGTGTTTTGGATAGAGCGACTGCCTATCTGACCTCCCCAACCCAATAACTGGGTAACACGATACCCCTTGGTAAGACTGGTTGTCAGACTTTCGGGTCTTCTGACTACCCATAACGACTGTCAAAATCTACAAATGACAGCCGGGACCGACGGGTTAACGTGCTTACCAAGGAACTAACATAATAAGAAAAAAAAACCGGCGAAGTGCGAGTCGGGCTCGCGCACCGAGGGTTCCGTACAATTTAAAATTATTTTTATTATATGACGTACTTAATTAAAATTTACGGTTTTCGCAATTTTTCCTTTATCTGTGCTATAAGATGTTGCTTCGTACCAAATTTCAAGATTCTGAGTTCACGGAAAGTACCCTGTAGGTTTTGATTCGCTTGCAAGTGTCGAAAATTTGCGGCATAAACGGCTGTATCTTTTGATTGCGTTGGGTTAGAAGTTTGATTTTTCCGCAGCTCCAAGGGTCAGTAGACCTGAGTATTTGATATAAATTCCAGCTTGATACCTCCACGCGTTCCTGAGAAAAAGGGTCTTGACAGACAGACGGTCGGACAACAAAGTGATCCTATAAGCGTTCCGTATTTTTCCTTTCGAGGTACGGAACTCAAAAAAGATGAGTCTAGTAAATCGGCCATATAAATCAAACATGTAGCCTAGGTCTAACGAGGCCGGGTTCAAACCCATGACCTTCCCGCGGTTCGCACGTTGATCGCTGGACTATTGCGTACATAAATCTTGTTGCAAGAAAGCTAGGCAGGTTTTCTTTTTCATTATCTTTTTGACCTTGTCGGAGAAGGTCGTGGGTATATGAATTATGTGTAAGTATGTGTTGGTTTCAGAGGTAACGAGGTATGCCATGTAGTTATTGACATTTCAATTAAATTAATAATATATACCTTTATTTATATCCATTTTGGTGATAATACTCCAGCCTCATATTTCAAAATATTTGGCTCAAATGGAATGCTATAGTGATGCAGCACATTCCCAAGTAGTTAATGTTATTGGACATTAATTTTTATATTGTTACTAGCGGACCCGACAGACGTACTTGTGTCCGTTGTGTCATACAAAAATCCCATTGAAAAAAGCACTTTTAGTTTTTCTCGAATTTTCCCATTTTCCAGGTAACTTTTCCAGTTTTACCTTTCCGGTAAACCTTAGTCGCAATACTTCTAAGAGGAAAAAAATTCGAACCAAATCGGTCCAGCCGTTCATAAGTGATGCTCTTGCCAAGAACAGCATTTATATTTTTTTATTGTATATTAATAAAAAAAAAATTACAAATCATTGTTGAACAATTTAAACATACCACACAAGCCATCGCGGGTTTAACAGCGGTATGGCCAGACACGGCAACTCACTCATTTATACTTAGTCACATAAGATATGAAACTATTTCATGTCTCATCAGCTAATCTGGACTCAGGAAATACCACACTTCTTCTCAATCTTGCCTAAATATTATATATACATTTGTCAAGAAATTCTTACCTTTTCTAAACCGACTCGTTTTGTACTCGAAAAAAGTCGTGACATTCGTGACTGGTCATATTCTCAGATAATTTATAAAACAGTGACACACGGGCCTAATGGGAGACTCTTTAACAGCTCATTCATCATAGTAATGAGGTCAATGACACGAACCACCTGACATAATTCTCATATTACTCCACCAAATAGATACTTACAGAAGGTTGCCTCCATACAACAAGCAAAACACGTAGTAGCGAAAATAAAAAATCACTTTACTGCCTAAATAAAAACGTATAATTTTTTTAGGTAAACTAATTTTTATTTTTTATTCTGTTTGTTTTAGCTGTAACATCCATAGTTAATAAATAAATATAAAATGTATAAAAAAAAAACTAAATTACAGTATGTTGCTGCTGCAAAAATATTAGGAAAAGAAGAAAACAGGAGAGTTGAAGTTTATAAAATTCAGGGTATCTTTTAGCATAACATTTTTTAACGAACTTCACGAACTATCGACTCGATTTCTCGATTTCCTAATATTTTTACAGCAGCAATATAAGTCTTGTAACTAATAATCGTGTTTTGTATTTAGATTATTGTATATTTAAAAATTGGTTTACCTAAATAAAATATAAGTTTTTATTTAATGCAGTGAAGTGATTTTTTATTTTCGCTTCAACGCGCACACATTTATTTATTAATTTATTTGAAAATTTACATTAGTTCTCGACAGTCATACGCTCATCTCACTATTCTCCAGGACAAGATCTTCCATTCCCCGAACACTTCACAGTAAGGCTTAGCGTCCAAGAGAGCTCTGAGCTCAGAGAGTGTCATACATTATAGACACGTGTTACAAATTCCCTTTAGTGAGTGCGTAAGAATTTAACTTGAACAGAGTATGTTTACACTTCCATCAGATCGACTGTTTTCGAAGGTTGTATGGAGCTGAACTTCTGTATCTTATAAATGATTTGTGACATAACTCTGACATTACTTTGTTCATTTGAGTACGAAACATTTTTAATTAGATCCCCCTTTGGTATGTGAAACTTTAGGGGGGCACCTATGTGAATTTAATTAGGGTGCAGAGTTTAAGGAGTTACAGGTGCGTTGTTGGGGATTCTGATATGGGATGGATTATCCTGGCTTATGAAGTAAAATTAAGAACTCTCAGGGAATTTATCAGAGTTCCATAGGATTTATTCATTTTGAAGTAGCTTAACTCTTCAATCCAGCAGATGCTGTCTGGATTAAAGGAATATATTTTAATTGCTTTAAAAAAGATCGTGAGAAAATATGCATGTCTTAGGACCAAAAATTCGAAGACATGTGGTATCTACCAACCCGCTCTGGGCCCGCGTGGTGGATTGCGGCCCATTCCCTCTCATAGAGAAGAGGCTTGTGTCCCAGCAGTGGGAACGTTATAGGCTGATTATGCTATTACTAGCAGCGCCCCGCGGTTTCACCCGCATAAGTTTAGATCCTGTGGTAATATCGGGATAAAAAGTATTCTATGTGTTAACTCTGGTTATAAACCATCTGTGTGCCAAATTCCATCCTAATCCATCCCATCCATCCATCCATACAAACTTTCGCGTTTATAATATTAGTAGGATTTATCTATGGAATGAACAATGTTTACCCTTCTGAACTCTAAAAATATTTTTTTAATGAAGTCTTTGCACAAACTAATTTGTATCATTAACTAACGATCACTTAACGTGTACAAGTTAATTTGGAAACTTCAGTAACCCTCTAAAGTTCTAAAAATAACCTCACATTAGTAGGGGGAGTTCGTTAGCCAATGGGCTATTATCGACACCACTCTCTGGACAGGTGTTTGAAACCGCCGCGATCGTTTAGTGGTGGTGAAGGGTGAACACAGCTGCTGATGATGGTGATTTAAATCCGGAGTAGAGTAAAAATAGAATTCATTTTGTTAGGTTTAGTTTGAAACCTTAAACCTTAATAAGGTCTGAAATCACCAACCCATCTCGAGCAAGCGTGATGATCAATGCTCTTGCCTCTGTATGAAAAGGGGTATTTACCCTACACATAATTAGCCTATAATGTTCCCACTGCTGGGACACAGGCCACCTCTCTGTGAGAGGCAGTGGGCCGTAATCCACCACGGTTTGGGAGGCATTTGGCCTGCAGTAGGACAATAATAAGCTGCTATTTTTAGATGACCCCTGTAACACAGGTTCCACCTAGCATGGGGGTCATTGATCAAATCGCTGTGCACTTGTAAGTTCTACGCTGTAAATGCTGCGCATACCTACTTTGTACATTAATTATGGAAAATAAATGTATTATATGTCGTTTATTTATTTACTCATCTTATTTTATTACATTTTAAAATCATCATTCTCCTGCCCTTATCCCAAATTATTTGGGGTCGGCGCAACATGTCTTTTTCTTCCATACTCCTCTATTAGCCGCCATCTCGTCAGTCACCCCCTTTCTAACCATATCATCATTCACACAGTCCATCCATCGTTTCTTTGGTCGTCCCCTACTCTTATAGCCATCGACATTCATACTCAAAACTTTCCTCACGACATTTTCCTCATTCCTCCGTAATACATGCCCATACCATGACAACCGGTTTCCACATAACTTTTCAATTACCGGTGCCACTTTCAAACTTCCTCTTATATACTCATTTCTTATTCTATCCATTCGTGTAACACCACACATCCCTCTCAGCATTCTCATCTCAGCTGCATGCAATTGCCTTTCATTCATCCCTTTTGTGGCCCAACATTCTGATCCATACAAGACAGCAGGTCTAACCATGGTTTTGTATATCTTCCCCTTAAGTTTAAGGGGAATGCGGGAGTCGCAGATTGTTCCCGTGACCTGCCGCCATTTCATCCATCCAGTGTTAATTCTGTGCTTAACCGTCCGATCTACTTCGCCATCGCTTTGCACGAGTGAACCGAGATACCGAAAGTCGGAGCAGACTGGGAGAAGCGCGCCATCAAGCGCTATGGCTCTAGAGTTGGAGAGACCGCCGAAATCGCAGAACATATGTTCAGTTTTGGTTCTGCTGATTTTCAAGCCAACATCCTCCAGCTTCTGTTGCCATTTCTCCAATCTGCTCTGGATCTCGGATCCATCTTCACCGACGAGAACAATGTCATCGGCAAACAGCATGCACCAGGGGGCCTCTTCCTGTATGTCCGCCGTCAGAGCGTCCATAATCAATAGGAAGAGGTAAGGACTTAAAGCCGATCCCTGGTGCAAGCCTACAGCCACACTGAACCACAACATTTTAAAATATATTTTAAAATATAAAAAATAAGTATAAAAAAAAAACATTTAAAAATATAAAAAAAATAGTGATCCACCGATGTCGGGAGCAGGGTCCAAGCTACCGGTGGCTAAGGCTCCAGAGACAGGAACCTCTTCACAATGCGAACCGTATCGAGGAATACAGCCTTTTGAATCAGGCCCTTAATTTAACCGCCTTATTATATTATTATTATTATGCGTCTGCGATAGAGTTGCGAGTCCACTGCAAACAGGTTTGGAAAAGATTAGACGCATTATAACTATGATGAATAATTAGGTACCTAGGTAACGGACGCACGAACACCAATATGTCAACACTTGGCAAATTTCAATTGCGATTTTTTCGTGAAATAACGAATGCAACGTTGAAATACGACACATTACATAAATCTGTGGGTTCTAAAATGCTATGTTCATAAGAACATACAATTTCATTAAAACATAAAGGAGTAAATCGCTTTTGAATAAAGCCGAGTGTATACATACTTTTGCTCGTGACTGTACTAGTATGTATAAGGCTTAAACTGTCTTATGCTTCCTCTTTTCCGTGATCACGGGTGTGACAGAACTGCTGGCTTGTTTACAAAACTTGATAAGCTTAATTCTCCCAGACAGGCGCGAAGCGACGACGACGACGTGATTCTGGTAGAACAATTTCCATGAAGTTTACGTTGAAATTGTTCTTCTGCAGTCCCGTCGTACCTGTCAGCTCTTAAATGTAGCTGTCACACCAGACTGCACATTCTTATACCTAACTGCTTTTTACCGACACTCTGAAGAAGAAGGTAAAGCTTTCTTTGGCCTTGATATAAAAAAAGTAGATGAAGGCTATAAATCTGGAGAACAAACAGCTCTGGGTAATGTGCAAACAATAAAGAACCTAATGTGAATTGTTAAAGAAACAAAAATACACACGCATAGGAAATACAAATAGTAAAAAAGTTACATTCAAAACAACACAAAAAAAATACCTGTGCGAGGCCAAAAAGGCTCATATATCTTAGCATAATGCTGCGATATTTGGTGTATTCCCGTTCGTCCCACTGACTTCGTCCCCGTAGTGGGACGAACGGGAATTTACAAAAATAATATTAAATTTGTTCCCGATCGTCCCATTCATGATTTTAGGGGGACGAACGGGAATGTGTTCTTAGATTAGCGCCATTCGTCCCACTAAATAATTTTGTGCGTATTGTTTAGTCGTTGTTTCGTAGTTTACTTTCAAAGGAGATGTTTGATTTTGGGCTACCACTATGTACACTACATAGATAAGTAGGAAAAAAATAGGGGAATTTCATAAAAATACTAACAAATTAATTTGAAGAATGGTACAAGCGTACAAAAATGAACATTTAAATAAAAACGTTTACTAGATTATACAGCAACATTTACATAGTGTACATGGGCCATTTTGAGAATTAGTCCTTTTGCGCCTAAATCAATACTAAGTGTGTAATAAAATTATTGACTTCTGTTTTTTAGAGCTCAACAACAATGTCACAAGAAGCGCATCTTGGTCCCTCTAGTAGTACAGGAAGCTGTTTACAATATATACAAAGAAAAGGTGGAATCGTGCTTCTTCGTGCTGGATATCATTTTTTGAGGAAAAGGCAATATAAAAGCGGAGCTGTTGTAGCTAGTAACTTTACCTAAAGATATTCCCAAATTTGCAAACATTAAAAGCTCTTTGTATCGCCATCGAAATAAAACGAATAATATTATTAAAATAATTTTCAATGACGTTAAAACGGTTGAGATTCCTCAAAAATTTCAATCTTTTTTGTTAGCAGATTACTGTTACGATAACACACGACTACTCATTTTTTGTTCCCAAGAAGCTAGAGAAAAATTAATAGTTTTAAAAAATATATTTGGTGACGGTACCTTTAGGAGTTGTCCATCTCTGTTCCAACAACTTTACACGGTTCATGGTGACTTAGGAAGTGATAATCAAAGCACAGCGTTGACGCCATTATTGTACGCTTTAATGTCAAACCGTAAAAAAGAAACATACGAGATACTTTTCAAACTCGTTAAATCTCAAATCAACGATTGGAATCCTACAGCATTTACCAGTGATTTTGAAGAAGCAGCTATGTCTGCTATACGTACAATTTTTCCAGAGATAAGTATACACGGTTATTATTATCATTTTAATAACGCTGTTTGGAGGAAAGGCCGTGAATTAAACCTAACAAAAAATAAAATTTTAAGACGTCAAGTAGCCCTAAGTGCGGTGCTTCCATTATTACCCGAGGACCGTATTTTTGAAGGCTGGTTTTATGTCGTTGGCGAAAGCCCCGATGATAGCCAAAGTGAAAAATTTCGGCAATACATGCTGTCGCAGTGGCTTCAACCAAATTTCGTAAAAGTGTGGTGCAGTTTTGATAAACGACACCGTACTAATAACTTTGCCGAAGGGTGGCATTTTAAATTAAATAGTGCTATAGGCAAAAAAAATATTTTAAAATTGCTTACGGTGTTATATCAAGACTCCAACTTATACAGCGTGAAAGCAAAACAAAGTCCAAAACGGCGTAAGCTACATTCAATCTTGACAGACCAATATGTTATGAATTGCCAAATGCAACTTCTAAATTCAGAAATAACCATAGGACATTTTCTATAAAAACTTACGTAAATATTAATCATAAGTATTATAAGCAAAGTGCTCGATGGTTGTACGTTGATATAATCTTTGTGTGCAATAATTATTATCGCCTTTTTTATGGTCTCAACTACTTTATTAAATCCATGTCAATTTTTTATTATTGTTACTCTTTATGATGTTTTATATTCTTCTTGATTTTGTGATATTTTGGGTATTTTTATTGTGATTTTGTTATAGTTTATTGACGCTATTTATGTGTAAAATTAACGAGTTCACTGTCCTGATCACTTATACTTATAATGTTTAACGCAAAAATGTGCCACTGTATACCTACATAAGCAAGTGTGACTTTGTAATAATTAGGACGTTTTCTTTTTACAAAAAGAAGCTGATTGAAGAAACTAGCTGACTGATTTTTTAATCATAATTTTTAGTTTTATGGGGAATTTTATTTTGTTTTAATGTTTCAGTGTACCTATGTGTATTTTTGTACGTAAAGTAGATTCTGTGATTTAAACTGTGATTTTTATTCCTTAGTAAATGACTGTATTTTTTTTTTACCATTAAAACAACCAGTCTGAAATTATTTGGTGGGACCAAGAGGACTAAAAAATAATTAATAAATTATTCCCGTTCGTCCCATCAACAAAATTAGTGGGACGATCGGGAAAAAAAATAACGAATTCCCGTTCGTCCCACTACGGGGACGAAGTCAGTGGGACGAACGGGAATACACCCGATATTTGATGATGCGATGCGATATGAGATGTCCAGGGATATTATTATTATTATATTATTATATTTAAACGACCGAACCCAATAACCAATTGACAGATCGCTACTGATGGTAGCCAGTACAAATTATAACTGCCAGTATAATAATTATAATCATACAGATCGCTACAGATATAGATTACTAGCTGCGCCCGCTGTTTCACCCGCATAAGTTTCGATCCCGTGGGAAAATCGGAATAAAAAGTATACTATGTGTTAATCATGTTTATAAACTATCTGTGTGCCAAATTTCATCCAAATCTTTCACGCCAAAGGAGTTTTGGCGTGAAAGAGTAACAAACATCCATCCATCCAACCATAAAAACTTGCAGGTTTATAATATTATTAGTAGGCTTGGGACGTTAAAACCAGAGGTTTTTCTACCTACAGTACGCAAAAATTGGTGATGGATAGGTTTAATTGGGTTCGGCCGTTAGTTTATCGTACTAAAGGTACACTTGTTTCTCTTATCATTTAGGGTAATTCCTTACTGTAAAACAAATACAGAGTACAGACGTATTTAGCCCTCGTTTATCACTAACTCATATTTAAACACCCGTACTTAGTAGATTACGTAACGATATGGAACCAAGTATCTATCCATTTAACAGAATCAGAACGCGGCCATTCCAAAAAGCAGTTAACTCGAGCAGTCATCACAGCGGATAAGATCACGTCACTAAGATAATTGAGCAGAGAAACAGCAGTTATAACGGCTCACGCGCCGATATAACGCTGCATTCCAGTACCAACCTTAAAAGAATTAATAAAAAATAAGCAAGGGTTGCGCCCGCGCACTTCGATCCCAAGATAAGGGCCTTACACGCCCGAGTCGCTCCGAACATGGCCGAAGAAACCCGAGCACGGGAACGAGGTCATTCAACGCTCCGTTTAATTGCCGTCCCTTATCAACCCGTATAGTCGTCCTGCTTACTCCTATTTGAATATTTAACTTTCTATGGAACAGAAAATGCAGTCCGGACAATGATTTAGGAAAGTACGGCCAGTATATCATTTATGTTAGAGCAGGAGCTTGGGCCACATAAATTGAATTAATATGGACGTCAATTTGTTTAGGGAACGGTCGATGCTCTTATTTGAGGCATCGTTGTGATAAATTTCTTTTTGATCCAGTCAATTTGTTACACTTCAGATCACAACGTTATATAATGGCTGCTGCTCGGTTTCAATAACAAATTCAACCTTAGTTTTGCAATGTAATACACGTGTTTTTGCCTTTATTCTTTATCTTATCGTCGTATTTGTGAGTCCGGTTATGAAATTGAAAATTGTTTTTTTTTTCATTAAACCAAATGGGTTCTCCGAAAATAACAAGCAGTATGTAGTTATTCCCAATTTTATCAGCAGGGCCTGTGTAATTTTATATCTAAACATGCTTTTCAACAGTACTTAGAGTACTTTTAATATTGTAAACTTTTTATTATTGTAATAAATACCCAAATGAATGATTAATGTAAGAAATATTTAATTATAAAAATAAAATATAAAAGATATTTGCACATCTGTTCAGGTAGGATCTGTTTTAAAGGACTCTTTTTATAATTATGTATCACTTCATATTTAATTAAAGATTTTCTTAGTCTTAATCTAATGCGGTAAGTCAAATACAGGAACCTAGCTTTCAAACTACTTCGTTAACTAAAACCATCTAAAACCTCGTCTCTCACAGTTAGTCAAACACTTAAACCCAGGTCCCAAGATTCCGTTTAAAAACGTTCTTTGAGCTTTCAAAGAAATCCCCAACTATGAAATTACTGGCTGTTTCAATGGTTTCTAGGTTTATATTTCAACCACTTAGGCCGAACTAAGTTATATTCCCGGCACTAAGTTAGTCTGTGCAAGTTGCGTCAAGTTGAGTTTGAAGCGTTGCAATTTGATAGCTCATCGGGCAACCACAGAATTATTAAGTTATCACTTAGGAGCTGGGAATTTTTTACTACCTTTTATTAAATAAGTGTTTATAAGTTTAGGCTAAATCTTTCTTAATTTGGTTAGGTTTTGAACATGTTGGAAACACTTAGCCTAGATAGGTCTCGACAAAATTATCTGACAGAATGTTTCTTACAATTTCTTTTTTCGGTTCAGAATTTATCTGGTTGATTCTATCTTATCGGAGATAGTGAAATAGGCCTTCAAAGTGAAGTAGACAAGATAAAAGAGTACGAGACAAAAAAGAATGAAAGAAAAGTTTGAGTATTCTAGTTAAGAGCTTACAGAGCTTAGCCAGGCTTAGACTCAAGCTCAAGACAGGTGTCTTTTTCTTAGTAGCAATAAGATTTATAGTCCTCTGTCCGGTGGTTCAGTTCTATTCCTTGAAGTAGTAAAAAATAAAGAAAAAAAGCGAAATTTTCCAAGACGTTCTCACGTGATCTTCCAAGCATTTTCTTTAACCAATATAGTTTTGGAAAGTATTAATCGATTGACGGACACTGAACGAGACACAACAGAAGTTTTATTGTTCTTAAGTCTGAGGGCGTTTAGTGTCAAAGTATTAACTTGCGTTTTTGAATGACCTAAGTTGCTCAAAGTCGATGAGGTATACTCAATAAACCTAGGTATTTGAGCAATAACGAACTCTCTATACATTTATACAACAACTACCTTTTAGACATAGGAAATTGCTTGTTTCCTCTTTATCAGAATGTCTACAGTTTCCTTACTTCAATCACAAATATAGTAGAAATGTGTGCTTCGTTGAACTTCAGCGAAATTCCTGCGAAAAAATGAACGAGACTTTATAATAATCAACGGGATTTTTATTACGTGGAGGTTTTTGAAGCACGGCTCTTTGACTACAAGTTTTTTTTTCTAGTTTAGATAAGTTATTGTTTTTTTAAGTTATTATTCTCAAAACGGTGAAGGAAAACATCGTAAGGAAACCGGCTGTCCTAGAAGCAAAAATGCGAAGACTTATGACATCCGCCATTCTGCACTGGGCCAGCGTGGTGGATTATGGCCCACTCCCTCTCTCACAGAGGAGGCCAGTGTCCCAGCAGTGGGAACATTATAAGTTGATTATGCATTATTTTTGCCAACGATCTCTTTAACGTAATGTCAACTGTGTTAAAGAATAAACTGCATTGCCAAGCGACGCCGACGGCCGTAATCTTGGATAAACAAGATTAAAATTGTCATAGCATTGTATACAGTTATTTAGTGAACAAAATAAAAATATGATTAGTAGATTGCATTATCTTGCCGAAGGAAAAGTTATAGTAATTTGAGCTTTCGTTCAAAGGGTTGAAGGTTTAAAATGGGATGAGGGAGCACGTTGAAACGAGTTCTCCTAGAGAAACTAAATGATCGCATGCGACTAAAAAGTGTTGGACCTTCTTTTTGTAACTGCGCTCAGTTTTAGAGCATCTTAACGAAGCATTGGATAAAAAAATATTAGTAAAAAATTCCGGACTGCAGAGCGCCCGGTATTTCCAAATAGGTTTACAAAAAGATGATAGTATAGTTCCATTTTATGCTACAGTTTCATTTAAATTGTCTCGCAGTTTAGTAAAAAGTATTCGCAACTTTTTGCTGCTTAAAAGGTGTCCTTGATGGATTTCGTTTTTACAGTTTGCATTTTGGGAAACGACAAAAAGGCACAATGTTTTGTAATGGTATCAGTTTTTGCCATAGCTCAACAAATTGTTATGCGAAATAAGACTTTATGCTTCCTCATAATCTAATTAAGACTCCACAAGTTACCTCCTAACTTTTTTATATACAAAACTTGGCTTAAAATTAAATTTTCCGTAAATTGTTCAGTCACGAGCACCAATATGCTGCCAACACTTGGCAACTTTAGATTGCGATTTATTCGTGAAATAACGAATGCAATGTTGAAATACGACACATTACATAAACCTATGGATTCGAAAATGCTAAGTTCGTAATAACATAGAATGTCATTAAAAAATAAAGGAGTAAATCGCTTTTGAATAAAGCCGAGTGTTTACATACTTTTGCTAGTGACTGTTCATGATTTTTCTGAAATTACCAACATTTTTGTCGACCATTTTGTTCTTTACCACCACCGATCACATCATCATCATCATTTTTGACGGCCATTTAGTTTTATATTTAGTTTAATTTGTGATCTTCCTGAACGAGTCGCCCTTTTTCTCGTTAAAAATCGCTCATCTTTTTCAACCAGCTTTTGTCGTCTCCAACCCCAATTGATATAATCCCTTATTAATTCACAGGACAAGATATATTAAGCCCCTATTCTTAGATGAAAGGACATACAAAAGCAAATAGTAAAATAAATTCTCTAGATCAAGCACACTGCATATTCAGTTCAGTGACCGTCATATCTACGATCAGCGTGCGCGCAGATATCGTCGATCAATTACCGACTGTTACAGTCGTATATCACCGACGCAGAGTAGAGAATCAATGGAGAACGCAGGCATATACTTCGGTGAAGAATTCGTCCCTTCGGTGATCTCGTGTTATATAGCGTATTTTCGATTGGCGACTCTCAACTTGGATTACTCGTATGGCAGTTCACCTAAGATATCCCAAAATCAGTTACGATACAACACTATTTTTGTGGTAGCTGGGTGGCTTTATCTCAAGGACTTGCCTGTTTTAGCAACAAAAAGTCCTCGTAGCTATTAAGACAACTACAAATTCTGTCTATCCAGCTATACTGGCTTGTATTGACGACAGATGCAGCTATCGGGGCAGTGCTTTTGCAGATGTCTTTCTCAACATTTACCTAACAAATTTTACAACTCATCATACTGGGCTAAGTTGCGCCACAACACCCGGTTTTCAATCTTCTGCATCCAGACTGCCCCTAAGTATTATGTACTCCATGTTTTCGTTACTCTGTGCCCACCGACGTCATTTCAGATTCAGATGAAGATGATTTCATTTATTGTTCCAGCTACACGTATTATTGTGCTGGATGGGACGCATAAATATTTTTGTTGGGATAGTAAATATGGCACGTAATGTGGGTAGATAAACACAGCTGATTAATTGTGAGAAATTATTTATGATCGCATCTTTGTCTGCGTGATTTGTCTTCATTCTATTCTCATGATCTTAAATTATGGCTTTTGAGAAACTTGAAGTAATCACTTGTAAATTTTCACCAAGTTATTTATCATTTAACATAACTTCACGGCTATATTACTGGAAGGGTTAGGCAGAGGTGTGATAGTACACACACATTTAGCCAGTTAGGTTTAAGTTCCATGTTTTAGGGGGCGAGCCTAGTTGCATCAACCGGGCAGACTCCGGGCTGCGACTGAGAAATTCCAGATGAAAAAAACCCAATAACACTGCCTGACCCGGGAATCGAACCTAGGACCTCTTGCTTAGCAATAGCGCTTGTAACCACTTAATCAAAGAGGTAGTCAAGTTACTTATTTAGAAAAATAGTATTGTTACCGACACTAGTGTGATTGTACACGTTCTATCGATTTACACCTAATCTCTTTGGCACAGACCTAAGGATGACAGCAAGAATCGGCTTATCTAAAATTTATAAAAAAATATTACACATGTTTTCGGCCCTCGTTGCTCTTCACAAACGTTCAGTAAACAGCTTTGGAAAGTAAAAAAAAACCGGCCAAGTCGGACTCGCGCACCGAGGGCTCTGTACAATTACAATTTACGATTTATGACGTATTAAAAAAAAACTACCTACTAGATATCGTTCAAACCAATTTTCGGTGGAAGTTTACATTGTAATGTACATCATATATATTTTTTTTAGTTTTATCATTCCCTTATTTTAGAAGTTACGGGGGGGGGGGGGGGGCACATTTTATCACTTTGGAAGTGTCTCTCGCGCAAACTATTCAGTTTAGAAAAAAATGTTATTAGAAACCTCAATATCATTTTTCAAGACCTATCCATAGATACTCCACACGTATGGGTTTGATGAAAAAAACATTTTTGAGTTTCAGTTCTAAGTATGGGGAACCTTCTATTTTTGTGTGAAAATCTTAATGCGGTTCACAGAATACATCTACTTACCAAGTTTCAACAATATAGTTCTTATAGTTTCTGAAAAAAGTGTCTGCGACATACGGACGGACAGACAGACAGACATGACTAATCCATAAGGGTTCCGTTTTAGCCATTTGGCTACGGAACCCTAAAAAGAACATAGTACATGTATTGAACTGCGAAAATAAGTACGAAATAAGTTCAAGTTTAGTTTAATAGAGAACGAACATGGGAAATGCCGAAAATATAGTCGCAAACGTCATGTGTCCTACGGCTGAATTGTTTCGGATATATACTGGAATTGTTAAAGAAATATATGGATAGACTTATTCAAGCAGCGAGGACGTATTCGCTCGATGTATTCGGTTTCATCTCGATAGCGACACAGATATTCCTTTTGCTCGCGCTCGCGTCTACTATTTTATTTTAGGCTCGGTCCAAGCGAGGAAAACCGACGTCCCACAACGTTTGCCTTTTCGGTGCTAATTGCGAAGCGAAACCTGTGTGGTTGCCAATGTTTTGTTTAGTATGTTTTGGTTGGAATAAAGCAATTTTCTTTTGTTTTATAATAGCTGTTTCCCCTTATCAACTTGGATGTAAAGATATAGAGATACGAAATTGCTTATTATATCTTTTTCATGGTCATCGCCATCCACACCACAGACTTCACTCATTGCTGAGTAGTATATGCCTCTTTTCTTGCACCTATGCTCCTGCCTGTGTGTGGTAACCTCATCCAGATTTTACCTGCGATGGTACCAATGTCGTCTACCCATCCCGCCGCCGGACGGTCGACGCTTCATTTTCCAGTCCTTGGACGCCTTCATCTGTCATCACTGCGCCTTGCCAGATGCCCTGCCCCGCTCCTAGTTTCATTAGTCGTTTTCCGATATCGTACGTCTTCGGATCTCGACTTCATTTTGAATGGTCTTTCATGGTACTGCTTGTAAAATATAGAATTTTAGAAAGCGGTTGAAATATATTTAGCTCAAAGACCAGTCTCCTTAAGAATGTCACTTCAAAATTATATTATAACCAAATAAACAATGTCGACTCGATCCAACAACCAAAACTAGGTTGCTGATAAAATAGTTCAACTAATATTGTACGATATTACGTCACTTATTGTGGACCTTCCTTTGTTTCCTCAGACATATTTCGGTTAACGGTAGGAACCAATCAATTTTCGTAGTCCCTTATAAATCATCTCGGCCGTCTCCCGTCATGGGCGATCGTTGAAAAAGGAGGATGTTTGGGAACCCACTGGACGATAGGTTTGTGGACTAATGTTGTTAGTCTGTTATAGTTTCCGGGAAATATAATATAAAATGGGCAGGAAATTAGGGTCAGGCAAAAAAAATTGACATGCTGTTTGTCTTAGTTTTCGAGATTTAAAGCTCAGTTCTGGGGGCTTCAGAGTCTTTGAACTCAATAATAATTAAGTCTTACAGGTGAATTCAATTTAAATGTATTGAAAACGCAGCACATAATTAATATTTTCCAAACTGAATTGATCCTTTGAATTTCCCATTCCCATAAATTGAATTCGTTTAAAATACAATTCATTCCGCAAAGATCAAATAAGCATAAAATTTACTGTTACCGTTTCCCCACCTCGAGTTGTTATTGTCCGGAGACGAGGGAATCTACAGTCAATATCTGCCTTCCGATTTCATAAATCATCTGTGAGACGAGTATACCTGCTGCCTGCTGCTAATACCTAAGTTGCGTGTTTTAAAACACAAATGTTTTGCACTTTCGCAAATTATGCAAACATTAACATAAGTATTGCAAGAATATTCAAATTAAATGTACGCCGCCGACCTAATGACTGACTTGTCGAGAGTATACAAAGAAATTACTCTTGTAATTGTTAACTATAAACATTATTTATTCATATCTACATCCGGAGAGAAAACTTTTTAACATTCTGCTGTAGTTCCAACTTTTACGAACGAAAATTTTACAACGAAATCGGTATTCAGAACCGAATGCAAATAAATGGTCAATCAAAATACACGATTTGCGGAAACTGTTACATATTTCAGTGACAAAAAGTGTATAAAAGCAATATTTCATTGGAGTGAAACTGTCGGTCCTGTCAGCAGGATTGACGAGCGTCCTCGGGGTTCGCACGGCTCCATGTCACCCGCCCAAATATTAATTTCTTAAGTAACGCCACCAGTGTCCCATACTTACATTTACTTGATGAGCAACGCGGTTATTGATGAGCCTTTTATGTTACAAGTACGTCTATTCATCAGGCAAAAATTTGCTCGTCCGTCCAGAAAAAGCGGGAGTGAGTTTCTGTTATTATTTTTTCCTTTATCGCTCCGATGCGGACGATTGGCTCTGACGAATATCGTCGACAGACGAGCGAGCTCCTTTTGCTCCGAAAATACGTCAATGTGCCCACAGACGACATTTCTTCGTTTGTTCGGCATTGAATGGCATTTTCAAATTAAAATATCAATGAATGCTTCCCTGCTGTCATGAGACAAGAGTATCCTATAAAAAATTACGTTCATGCTGTCTCCCACATTCTTACAGAAATACATTGTTTCATTTGTTTTGGCGAAGATGTTCGTGTTTTGACAAAGCCGCCGCCGGGGGAGAGCGTGGATTTGTAAGGTTCAGAAAGGGATTTCGCTGTCGTACCGGGGCGGTAGATAAATTGTTGGGAAAAACTCGTCGCTAAGAGATTTTTACTGGAAGGTCTTGATAATGACAGCTCTCGAGACTCGACCCTTTAGGATTCAAGTGAGGTTCAATAGCTTCCACAGTTGCGACGTTTTCCAAAACATACAATCTGTTTTTTGTGTAACAGTTGTTATACTTCGCTTACTTAAAACCTTTTTGAAGTTTGTCGTAATGGGTCTTGTTGTTATTTTTGTTTGTTATTGCGAGTAACGATCTTAGCATTAAGTTTTATTTTGTTAGGTTTTGTGAAGCTAATTTTTATCAACTTGACTTCCTTTTATTTTCATTTCTTATTCTTCATAGCCTTTAAACATTCTTTTTTCTCGTGAGTCACCTGCATTGGATAGTCTTATATCTATATAATTGTGTCTTTTTTTAAATGAAGCTTATCACCCTCAAGCAGGCTATTAAACTCTCATTTGTAATGCGTGCTAACCCTCCATTTCTTCCGAACACACGTACTTATGTCATCAGCTGTCCTTATCGTTAGCTTTTTACCTGTCGTCACATAATTACGTAGTTTCTATACTTTTTCTAATGTTCTCACGTTCATTCGTTCTACTTATTAATCTTAGATTTTATACTTATGTTTGATTGATGATTTGGGATCTTTTATTAGAGCTTTTACTTTATTTGTAGTTTCAGGTGGAGCTTCGTCTGTGTCAAGTATTTTTAATTTGACATGATGAGGGTCGTATGTATCATTTATATTTTTAGATTTAACTTCATTTTAATGTTTTTTTTTTTGCTTATAGCTTGAAGTACAATTCAAAATCTTTATTTTTACCGATATTTCAGATACTGCATACGTTGTTCATATTATTTTGCCCAGATTTTTTTTTTTTCAAAGATCTTTGTTACCTAGTCCGTTATTATAATTTAATATAAATATAATTTTAGTTCTCAATTCTTTCCTCAATGTTAAGTTCTGCTTAGAGTTGGTTGGGTTGCTAAGCAGAGGCATAGACGGAATAATACTTCTTCATTTACAAGTAGGAATTCCACCGCCGGGTATGAAATGCTCATTAGTAGTTCTGTAGAGAGTTATGTTAATTACTTCACTCCGGCCTTATCTGCGACCTAACGTTTTATGACGTCACAAGCACTAAAAATGTACTTAAGCACATACAACTCTGTTTTACAAGTGGTCTCTTAAATAAGCTCGAATTATACGGACACGGGTGCGAAGTTAATTCCCCTATAAAACGCATGTTGAATATGAATTAATTTCAGTTCTTGTGGTAATTATACATGGAAATACAGAATTTAAATATTATTCTAATGTCGTTTTCGCTCCGAAAATTATAAAAGCAAGTTTTGCCACGTAAAATGAATGACATAAAAATAATGTAAAACTACCTGCTTTATTGACATTTTCTAATTGGTCCGGGGTCACTCAGGTCATTCCCATTTGACACATCTTCCGTCAAAAAATGTCAGGCAGTCGTTAAACCAACAATAGTAACACGGAAGTATTTTACTACCCTCGTTTACGATAGAACTGTAAGTGAAGTGTCAGATAAAACTGTTGAGTGTCCCGACAGGACGCCGACACCCGACACCCAGACACTGCCAAACTTTCAACAATTCTGACTAAACTTTGCCTGAAGCAAAAGTTGTATAAAAGTGTATAGTGTCTGTTTGAGCCGGCAAATTGGTGTCTTATAGCAGTAATGAAACAACTTAGACTGGACTGAGGAAATTACCGTGAATACAAACAGTCACTTGCCATCCCCTTGACTGTCTCAAAGAAAATTCTCTGCTCATTAAAACTGTTTCCATAATATTTTGCTAAGAAAAATGCTTAGCCAATAAGCAACGTTGTTTGCTCTTGAATTATTTCTGTATAAAGGAAAAGGAACTTAACGTATGCATCCATTATATTATTTAAACTAGCTTCTTGCCTGCGACCTCGTCCGCGTGAAATTGTCTCCAACCCATAGCCCGCCTGCAATATAACTTGGTTTTCGCTCAGCATCCTTTCTTTTTCTTTTTGCTCGGCTCCTAAAGGTGCTAGCGTGATGTAACGTACATGTATAACCTTCCTCAAGAACTGGACTATCAAATGCAAAAAGATTTTATCAAATCCGATTGGTAGTTCCAGATATTATCGCGTTCAAACAATCAAACTCTTCAGCTTTATTATTAGTATAGAGACATTTATTTTCATTTACAAGATAACACTAAAATAACAAAATTATATCCTAAATTAACTAAAACTATTTACAAACTAAAATATAGCGTCAAAAAATTCATCCGCATCGCTATCGACTGGTAATGTACCCCACTGGCGTTATTATATTATTTATTATACACACTATTATTAGTATATAGATTCAAAACTGCATTCTGACATCTAATTTTCTCATCATTCCTGACCTCCCTGGGCTAGATCTTCTTTTGCGAAAATCTGATCGTGAATCAAGTCCAAGTTTGCCTCGGTTAGGATAGGATAAAGTATGACTTACATTTTAAAACTTCCTCGTACTGATAAGATCGAGAGATTTGATGGGAATCCTATACGACATATTTATCGGTGTGTCGTGACATGACTTGAGTCTCCTTATTCTGTGACCTCATATGTTAAAGGTTTTAAATGACGACGTGGAAGAGTCGAAGGGTCTTCATAGACTGGTTTATGGTTTCTTCGCTAGTGGATCCGTGACTTTGGGTTGTAAAAATAATATGGTGAAAGACCTCGACATGTGAAGTGAAAATTGCCGTCTTTTATACAGCTTTGGGTAATTGCTCAATGAATTTGTATTTGATTGTTGTTACATGATTTTAATGTTAGTTACTTAGTACATTTTGATTTAGAATGTAGTATGTACTTCTTCTTCTGAACGTGTTTGGCGCCATGACTAGCGTCCATCAGTTCCTGTAACATGCAGCTGACAGGACACGCAGAACATGATATTATGTGTGAACAGCACCACATTTATATGTTGTTATAATGTTACCATTCTACTGTTTAGTCATACGAGCATTTTAGGTTTCCACATTGATCACTAAAGGTCCTCTAATAAAGGTGGTGAATCTACTGACACCACCGTAGTTGTCTTGTATTTCTTGTCTTCGATTAAGTTGTTTTTTTTAAAATATTATTAGGGAAGGTAAGTTAGGTACATATATGTCAGTATATTGTACGTAGTCTAATAACATCGGCCAACGAAACCAGTACACTATTTTATAGTTAACTAAAACATATTACAATCACTTAAAATTCAGCATATGATTCTAGACCCCCTAGCTTAGGGTAGAAATTTTTCGTCGATTATTAAAAAAAAAAAACTATTTCATAGAAAAGTGCCTACGAGTTAGTGAAAAAACTTAAGCGGTTATAATGTATGGAACAACTAATATATTTTTTTCTAAAAATTTCTACACTACAGGGTCTGAATAATTCATGGTCACAGTTTGCGGACTGGCTAAAAATTTATCCTGTATACACAGTTTCAAGTAGGTATAATTCGACTCGGTTAAATTAAAAATATTTAAGTATGTAAAGAAATTTTGTAAAACACTCCAAAAATGTTTGACGTTTATACTGAGCACTTAATCTTTTAAGTGGCTGTTCACTATGTACATCAAATTCGAATATATTATCTCATCTTTCCTCATTTTCATCTCGTTTTTGGTATATTGTACCAGAATTTGGGAAAGCTTCTTTTACATTTCTGCATTCTACTGAAAAAGTGGTGTCCTTTCAGTTTTATATTCGTAGAGTGCAATTGTGAATTAGAATGTCGTTGTTCTTTGTTTTTTTTTTCACTTGTCGTATTGCATAATCAGCTTATAATGTTCCCACTGCTGGTACAGAGGCCTCCTCTCGGTCAGAGGGAGTGTGCCACCACGCGGGCCCAGTGCGGGTTGGCGGATGTCACATTTCTTCGAATTATTGGTGCTAGGACATGCCGGTTTCCTCACCATGTTTTCCTTCACCGTTTTGAGAGCAGTGGTGATGAAATAATTTACACATTTTTCGGACCTACGCCCTAGAACTCGTAAGTTGCGACCGTTATCATAGGGCCACCACTGCTCGTTATCACCTTGAGAGACTACAAATTGATACTGTTAAATATACTGCTGGATAAGCTGAGCTGTTAAATGTAGACCCAAATTGCTGATCTTAAAATGATAGTCCCCAAAACTCCGTCTAAAATATCCTATTACGAAAACGTGTCGAACCTTCTCTAATTCCGTTAGACCGTTATCTCTTAAAGGCTAGTGTACAACAAACTTACCCTCAGCAATCGGGTTAACAGTGTCATAACCTGGACTCTAACAATCAGTAGGGAGTGGTCGGGTAGACCCCGGCAGTCCCCTGAGACGCCAAGCAGTTCCATTTTCAAAATTGCAACGTAATAAAGGTTGGGAACCTTGTCTTTTGAGACGACTAGATTCCAAACTTTATATTTAAAAAGGTCTTCTCAGGTAGTTTTTACTGTTTTTTTTTCAATGAATTCTGAGTCAGGGTTGTGTAATCATGTGTTACTCTTTCGGTTTCTGAATAGAAATGGAGACGATAAGTGTGATTACATTATTGTTGAACCGTTTTGTGGTAAACCGTTTTTTTTTTGCTTGTCTGGGTAAATGAAAAAGTGCTTTAAGACCGCCGTTTTGTTGCCAACTGTGCCAAGTAAAGTGAGCTTCTTAAGTAATTTCTGTCTGGCAAACTTGCCATAGATTGTGTTGCTGGAGGCCACGAAATTGTCTCTCACAATATCATGAAATTTTCTTGGCTGCACAACGAAAATTGATTGATTTCTAGGCCGTATCCCGTAAATATAGTCCTCTAGACCGTATTTCGGCTATGGCGGCCAATCTCAACGGAGAATAACCTTCGGCGCGGGAGATATTATAGTGCACAAGTGTGTGCACTCTCTCTTCCCTCACTCTCATAGTCCGATGGGACGGCAATCCGATACGACCTGAGAGAAATCAGGCGCAGGACCAACGACTTAAGGTGAACAACACACATCAGTGAACCCACAGTTCCGTCAACGTGTTCGCAAAGTTCAGTATCAGTGCTACAGTGTTGCGTCAGTGATTCAATTCACACAGGTCAGTACTCAGTTCACGGAGCTTCAGTGAAAACGTGTCCGTCGTCAAGTATCGTGATTGTTGCTGTGTCTCTGTTCAATACTACGGAGCTAGCAATGATAGCTATTGCTTTAGACGAAGAAGAGAGACAGATGGAGAATTCTTGACATTATACAAAGAATTAGTTAAAGATGAAAGGAAATATTTTGAATATTTTAAAATGCCAGAGAGCTGTTTCAATATTCTTCTGCAGAAACTAGGACGTAAGCTATAGAAGAAAGATACTCGTTGGAGGAAGGCTATATTTCGTTTTTGATGCCGCGGCGTCCGTGATCCGACTAAAAATATCGTTGTCAACGAATACGTCCGTAACTGCCGGTGGCGGCACTGACACTGAGAGCACTGTGTCGTCATTGATAATGATACTGACAAGTGGGGATGCGTTCATAGAGAATGTATGAAAGAATATTTCGCACTGTGCCGGTACTGTATCGGAACTGTGACTTCACTGATATGTTTGAATCGATCTTTAACGTACTTTCCGAGGCACAGGGCAAGAAATTCCTAACGCAAAAATACAATAACACTTTGACGGACTCGGGAATCCAACCCAGGACCTCACGCTCAGCAGTTGCGCTTCCTACCACGAGACCAACGGGGTAATTATACCTGTAAAGCCTATTAAGTAGACCTTAATTCCACTCTACAAGAATATGTTAATCATATAGGGCCCTAACAACAGCTCCTATCGATCGTATAATATTTCATAGCCGACTCAATTTCGAGATCCAAACAATATCCCTTTGAGAGGTATCAAATTGTGGCACAGGAGACGTTTTATTGTCTCAACGTTACCGTTAGACAACGGATTGTGGGCAACAAATACTTTGGGTTGGATCGAATACTTGAAGACTGTAAATTTAGAGTTTTATTAAAATTCAAGCATCTGCCCGCGACTTCGTCTGCGTGAAATATCAAGCCCACCAAGCCAACTATCAACTATCAAGTCAACTATTACTTCACTTTCACTTACCGTTCTTTCTTATTTATTTTCTTTTTGCTCGACCCTTAAGAGTCCCAGCGTGATGTGTAATAGCATCCTCAAGAATTTGGCTATGAAATGCAAAAAGATCATTTCAAATCCGACTGTTAGTTCCAGAGATTAGCGCGTTCAAATAAACAAACTAACTAATTAGCTTTATAGATAGATTCTCTCTATTTCTTTTTTTACAAAGTAATAATAACTTTTTGTTTTTTAATTTGCGGCTCACAGGTTAACCTAAACCGGAATTGCCTGTGGCTGCCTCAATTAATTAAGGCCTCCAGCCAGGGCTTAAAAATCTTAAAATCCAAGCGACTACACGCTAAAGGAAATGTACGGACCTAGGCTTAGGGCGTCCCTGGGATACGGCAGCAATGTCGGCTGGATCGGAATAGTACAGTACCATTGTTGTAGGGGCTTGTGGCTAAGAAATAACAGCCGCACGGGTCGATCGATCAGGTTAACCTACGCTTGCTGCGGTTGGTCCGTGGATGGGTGACCATCTTCACATACAAGGCGAAAGGAAGGCGGAGGTGCTCCGTGCCTTGGAAAGCACGTTAAGCCGTTGGCCACAGATTACTAAATAGTTACTACGCGTTGGCTGTCATTCGTGGATCTTTGACAGTTGTTACGGGTCGTCAGAAGCCCGGTTGCCTGACAACCAGTCCTACCAAGGGATTTTCGTATTATCCAGTAAGGGTTGTGGAGGTCAGATAGGCAGTCGCTCCATGTAAAATACTGGTACTCAGCTGCATCCGGTTAGACTGCGAGCCGACTCCAACATAGTTGGGAAAAGGCTAGGCAGATGATGATCAACAGTACTGAATTGTTTAGCCTCAAATATAACTGTAACAGGAAATTAACGGCTTTCATAATTAGAGCCTCGTCATTAGCGCCGGTAGCGGCGTGATAATTAATAGAATCACGGTAAAATTAACCTGCAGTACCTATTTTGATCGAAGAAAGCTAATTTCCAAGTTCCTATACCTTACCGGCCGTCGCCTCGACTACCGTTCCTATTTGTTCC
This sequence comes from Apamea crenata, assembly GCA_949629185.1. Classification (NCBI taxonomy): domain Eukaryota; kingdom Metazoa; phylum Arthropoda; class Insecta; order Lepidoptera; family Noctuidae; genus Apamea; species Apamea crenata. The sequence goes on from OX451373.1 coordinate 10,113,117, forward strand.
GGATGACGCAAAAACCGCTGAACGGATTTGGATAAAATTTGGCGCACAGATAATTTATAACCTGGATTTAACACATATGGTACTTAATCCCCGTAGTAAATTCCTGTGGGATAATTTTCAGACATCCTCGCGGGCGAAGCAAAAGCTAGTCGATTATATAGCATGTGTTAGTTTAACAGTACGTAAGATAGTTTTCTTTATTGCGACAGTAGCATTGCTCCCACTCGTAAATACAGCCGAAGGTAAAGAAAACGATTTACTATTCGATTTTGTACCAAGTAACATATGCCTTTCAATAAACTCAAAGGCGAGCGTTCGACTTGCCGATCGACATACGTAAATATTTCTTCACCGTCTTTTCGTCGCTTCAATCGATACAGCAGCGCTTTACATTTGTAAATATTCAGCGTAAAGCGCTAATTGGTTCCCCTAGAGAGAACTGACCGATTTGTTCAGCTAAAATGAGTCAATGTACTGTTGGTTGATTGGTTCTCGAAAATGAATAAACAATGACTTTTTATATCCGTTATAGAGATGGTGTCGATAGCATTACTAAGTCTCTTTGCCAAATATGGTGTTTTTTTGCGTAGAATAAAACCAACCGGTCTATTCTGTAAAAATCTCACAGTAAAAACTTAGGTGTAGTTAGCTTGAAAAGAGTTGTCATTTCACCCGATGCTAGCGACTGACAGATTAAAGTATTCACGGTGAGATTTTTACAGAATACATCGGCTGGTTATATGTGTTAATACCAAAAGTAGTACGACAAAAATAAGGCTTGATTGATTTATCATTTCGATCTAGGTTAATGGACAAAAATCTTTCGAAAGAATCCACAAACTTCCCGAAAATAAGCACTTAGCGTTTCCGAAAATTAATGTGTAAGAACAAAAGTTGGTGAATTAGTATGGCAATAAGAGGCTAGGCCAAGATATAGGAGTGTATACTTTTTTGGCACTAGAGTTGCAGGTTAAAAAATAAGTATTGTTTCTTTCATGCTCTAGAAGTCGTTGGCGAGACTCCAAGCTTTTTTTAAAATCTTACAATTGACTGTGAACTTAACACTATTTGGATTTAGGTCGATGGTTTTGTCTTGGCCCAAATTAGCCTTTTTCCATGGTCCGTGACTTTTGACAGATTCAATTGTTTTCAAGGCATGCCAACAAATCTTCGGTCTACTTCTTGTCCCTCATCATAACTGTTCTGTATCTATCTCAGTTCATGATTCACACTTATAATCACATTACACTCTTCATATATTCGTCAGCCAATTTGTATTCTTCATGAATCATGACTGAACTGTTAGTATAAACGAATTTGCATATCTTTTATCTTGAAAGTAGAGATCCAACATTGAGTAATGACTGAGTTATTTCAATATCTTTTTCCGAAGCATGTTGTATCGGATAACTTTGTAAAAACTTGGGAACTCTTCGCTCCAACGCCTCCGAAGTGATATCTACAGACTTCGCGAAAAGAAAATTTTATAAGCAAATATATTTTCATACATAATTTCCTCAAATGTTTGGATATATACTTTTTAGAAAATGTTGGTCGCTAATGTTTTATATCTAATGTTAAAACCATCAAACCTTGTTGGCATTTGTAATGTTATTGTTGCTGTATAGAATTCTAAACATACATCATATTCCTTTGTTTTATTAATACCCATTGGAATTGCCAAAAACAACAATGTAACGTAAACACAATATAAATGTATGTATTATAAATTATTTCTCTACCATCTCTCGCGGGGCATTGGAGTCCCGAACGATGTTGGTATTATAAACTGTTAAGTTATCAAAAACACAGACTTGTTCGGTTATCCGGTTCTTATTATCGGATTTCCGCTTAACTTCAATGGTAGCTTAAAATTACTTTACGATCTGTCTGTTATTTTTCTTTGACTCGTCACTTAGTTTTCAAGCGTCTTCAGATGTTTTCCTTGAAGACGCTTGAAAACTAAGTGACGAATCAGAGAAAATTGAATACTGAAGGATTATTCCTTCAGTATTTATTTCTAGTTGTTGTTGCCTTCGTTTATATTGTAGCCTATCTCACCAGAGATTACAGCTGCAATATTATCCGTTTAATAACCACACTTCGACAGTAAGACACTGATTGAAAGTCACCTAACATCTCCAGAACTTCTCCATCTTGGAAGCGAGCGAACGCGAATTGGTATTACAATATTAAAGCCAATTACACACCGGTTATGTATCCAAACTCAGTGGGAGTTCTGCCTGGCTTATTAGTCATACATATTCCCTCTGTATCGTGTATACGGCCCAAATCTGATTTTCTATTTGTATCTGTATCTATAGGATCACTTTCAGAATACATTGCTTTGGGCTGATGTATGTCTATCGCAGTGATACTCGTATGTACATTTTGGTTTAATAAGATTTAACAATATTTGTTAATTTGGTTTATATACAAAATGTTGAACTCGTATGGTTATAGATTTGTGTTTAGTGCAAAGGTCAATTATAGTGGGCTTATTGTCAAAGTTTTAGCACAATTCGGTGATTGGTGGATGTTGCCTTTGGTTACATTAAACACTGATAAAAATTGTGAACTAATATTGACCAAATTCTGGAGTACATAGCTACCTACCTGTCCACTAAGTAAACTTTTTAACCATTATTTCATATCAGACTTGAACCCTCCATGGCTCTGATATAGCTAACGTGGATAGGCATAAGAAAGTCATAAATATGTATGAAAGGAAAGATGTACAAAATAATAAAGGGTAGGTACTCATTTTTCTCTACCTATTATTCGTTCATAGCCCTTAAAATAAATGAGGATGAATAAATTCTGAAGCCAAGGCACTAAATCTACATATTTAAACTCAATTTGAACTCATTGACTTTGATCATTGGTCCAGATCTGCTTTTCGTTTGCCATCGAGTTCGTTGTCCTTCAGGGCAGCGGATACATTATAAACATATACACACTTGTGTAAATATATAATATTGATACAATTATTCTGTTTATTTCAGGTATGTGGGTGGGAAGGTCCCGATGGGATAGGAGTTTTTGAAGAATTTATAGCATGTGGTAATGTACACTTTTTCTACTTCGGCGTTACATGTAACCTATGGTTTATGTAAATTAAGAAATCAGTAACATGAAGAGTTGTAGTGGTATGTGTACACGTGGCGACATATGGAACTATACATTTCCAGTGTTAGCTGACCTTACAATGTATAGGCTTTTTGTACAATGAGAAGTCAGCTTATACTGGAAATTTATAGCTTAATATGTCGTCGTGCGTACATACGTTCGTTCAAACGTTCATGTTTCAGACTAAAATCTTATTTATGACATAGATTGATATAATATTAGTTTATAAACGTTTCAAAGTTGAAAACCTTTTTTACTAGCATGTAGTGGACTTCCAATTACCATTACACAATATCCGCTCTTGTAGGTATACTTACGTACGTACGAGTAAATAAACTCCTTTAGAAGTAAAAGCTAACTGCGCACAGGACTAACAATCAACAATACAATCTCCTCAATGGACCCAGCATGCACACTAAAGTCCATACGTTTGATGTTTGACAGCCTATAATTCCAAAATTCATTGTATTCTACCCTCCAAAACTAAAATATTGGGTAATTTCGCAGCTTCAGTTCCCTGCTGAGTCAAGCAGGGCAGGGAAATAGCCCGGGCTTAGCCCGCGGGCACAATATTTGTAATAAAATGCAATTACGTATGAATGTTGCCAATTTGATATCGGCTCATTGTAACACTCCCGAGGGGGTGTTCGCGCCCCAAATTAGGGTAGATAGGGTACACTTCCCATATATTGCCCATGTTTTTTCGTTTGAGAATGTATTAGATTGGGCTATTACTATGTTAGTAGCAATTTGGGAGCTGTTTGTGATTTTTTATATGCATTAGTGTGGTGTGACTGATTTTGAATTAGATCGATGATTATGTTTCGATTCAAATGGATGCATTTGTGACATAATTGGATTTTTCCTTTTGAATTGTTCTTTTGTGTACATATTTGTTATCTAATAAACTGCATGCTCATTCCCCTCTTTTATTATTATTTTCTCAGTCTGTTTCTTTACCGATCCGTGTACAAACGATCCTGCCTTCCGCAATCAGTGTTGCGGTTACCAACCCACAATGCGACAAATTTTGGTGTTGCCGACCAACGTTTGTTCAGGGTCATGTCTTGTTTGTACAGAGGGACTCCAATTTCAGTATTAACATTCTTATTGCCCTTTATCTACGGACTATTTTGTTACTGTTATAACTTTAATTGTTTTCTCTTTAAGACCCTTTTTTGTGTCTCGCAAGGAGTATATTTGAATGCCATTTTATCCCGGAGGGAGTTGGAAAAGATGACTTAAGGATGAAGCAAGCGATAGGATGAATATCAGTAGCTATCCTCCTGTCAAATTATAGTACTAATGCTCTGTGGTCACCAGTCCCACTGCCAAGCGCAGTGATTACATCATTACCATCCACAGTGCCCGCCATGTTCAAGAAAGACTATTTCATTCTCAACTACTTCTAAAGCAGTCTCCGTCTTTTTCTCCCAGCTTGCTCGAATCAATTCGCGAGCGGAACCAACTCCCCCTACGAAGTAAGTTATTACATTTTTTCCATAAACTAGGTCCCATATTGCGACTGGGAGTCGCACATATGCTTAATGACGACTTGTTCTTCACGCTATTAGAGAATGTTACGGATGATGATCCGTTTGTGTGAATTATTTGAAAGAGAAATGTAATGTCTTTGAGAGTGGTTTCTGTGTTTAGTGATAGACTAGGTTAATTTGTTTTCTAACAATGTTTAGCAGTTAATTAAAGTGGTTTCTTTGAGAAATAATTTTGTGAGATATATTGGATATGGTTTGAAGCAAGTCCTATTCAAGGTTTTCATACTAAGTCTTGCCTACCAGGTTTTTTTCCAGATTTCAATCAGTCAATAATCATTCTCGTCTAGATTATCTACCATTCTTTTCTGATGAATCATCCGTTAAATACGATATTTGCTAATTCATGATCTGTAAAATTGCCTATTCGTAGTCCATTGTTTTCCTAACACGCCTTCCGGCGTCGGCGGCTATCAGGCCTTCTTTCTGCCTATTTAGTATTTAAACAATAGAATATTCAATACAGCTCTTGAACTGTTATCAAGTCCAAGGCTTTCACAAACATCTTCTTAGTCCCCAATATTCAAATCTTAATTCCCGATACACAATCGTCATAGCCCCATAAATAATACTCCGTAATATTGTCCATTCCCTTCTAAATTATCGTCCGATCAAATTATATGCTCTCCCTCGTACATATGGTGTTTAATGTCGTCATGCTCTTGATTCGCGCCGTTAGCCGAATGTTCTGGCCCATGAAATATCGGAGGGCCATGTTTTGCCAAACGTCCCTATTAATTGCTGTGTCCGATCGAGAGAGGGTGCTTAGAATATATGTAGGATGACCACAGAGTGATGAAGTGGGGAGCAGAAGCTTCACTTCTCATAAAGGTTGATGAGGGGCTGGGAAATTGTTGCTACGCCAAGAGACGCTAGAATTTTGTTCGAGACTTAGACAATAGATACTCCAATTAGATAATCTAATCGAACTGAAATCGCTAGGAATACACAATAAATGTTATTATAAAACACTAGCTGTGGTCCGCGAGTTCGTCCGCGTGAAATTTCTTGTTTTAACATAAAATATATCCTTTGACAATACTGTAGCTTCCCATTAGTGAACAAATGTTCGGAAACAGATCAGTAGTTCTGAAGATATTATCTCTTTATACAAACTCACTACCTCTTTATAATATTATTATAGTACACACGGCGATATATAAACATTTCCAGTTTTAGCTGACCTCAAATTGTATACGATTTTCGTACAATCAGAAGTCGGCTTATAGCTATATAGCTATAGCTTGTATAGCTTGATGTGTAGCCATGCGAACCTTTAGAAGTATAGATAAGTACGATTGATGAATACAGCAGTGAAATGAGATTGATTTTTGTCAAGTTCAGATCTTGTCAAGCAGGACTGCTTGAGCCAGGTTTTCATCTGAAACCTTTGCTTTGTTTTCTCTTGGTGTTCTTGTTACATACGGCGAGTATACATTCCTTTGAAGACATTTCGGCTATCTAAGACCTGAGGGGCAATTCTCGTAATTTTAAGAACGTTCACAGTCTGATCTCAGTCTTAATCTGTCAAAAAAACTCTAATTTCCCTACATTTTCACAAGTTTTTGACATTTGTTTCTCGCTGAGATGAGACTGCGACTAGATTTTGAACGTTTTAAATTACGAGAATTGGTCTTCAGATCTCTGAGAGAATCTGATACCCGAAGACATGATCGATTGGTGATCTGATCATGTAACCGTTGTATTACATGTCAATACAGTAACTATCAATGTTCAACGATGTTTGTTGTTGTAGTCCTTGACAATCAAAGCCTGCTATCGAAAACTAGAGGTGTAACTAGTATTCTGTAAAAATGTCACCGTGAAAAGTTATGTGAAGTGAGTTGTCATACCCCATATTCCCGGATGACAGTTCACTTCAGCAAAATTTTCACGGTCCAGTTTTGACAGCAGAGCTCGGCTGTATATGTATGTAAACCTTCTGTGCTTGTATACTCTGTGTCATATTCTGTGGTTTACATATAGATAGAGCACGCTATAAGCTTTGAAAGCCTTAACCAGAATTGATGCTTTCAGGTGTTTGTAGACACAGGAGTATAGAGGCTTGATTTGATATTCAAGGGACAAACTGAGGGTCTATTAAGCTGGCTTACGCCGCGTTTGCATCCTTATAGGTACCAATTGGGTGGGGTACTTGTTTTTAGGACAAATAACCTAACCACCATCAATAACCTTTTCATAGCTATAGGACAAGCCTTGCAAAATTCCTAATTATAATTTACCTACATTTGTTATAGATATTTTGGGCCAAACTTTCTTCCTTCAATTGCATATTGTTTAAGAGCACTGTTTATATTAGCTGCAAGTTTTCCGAACAGAATAAAATAAAAAAAATTGACAAGTCAGTTTTTTCAGACATGTATTGTGAACTTTTTTGTTCACCTTTTTGACGTTTTTGCCAAGGTTTGAACACAATCAACCATTTTTTTAGGTGTAAACGATAAATGAAAACAGTAGACGCACCGTGGAGAATACATGTTTTATATCCTGTAGTAAACACGGCGTTAGATAGGTTTCGAGCAAAATGTCGCATCGCAGCACATTTAACATAAACTACACTCTGTGAAGATTTCAACTGTTTATCTATTACGGCCCATGAGATACAGACCCCAGACAGACGGACGGACAGCAGAGGCAACCTTTCTACAAGTACGGTACGGTACGTTTTGGGTACAGTCCCTAAAAACTGAGTGATTAAGAAAGACGTTGCAGTAAGATTATTCGATTTACACAATAGCAAGCCTCCTGCCATGCTTATAGCATCGGGTAAACAGGGCTTAAGGTAAGTAATTGCTTAACTAACGTGTTTTCCTTAAGGGAGGGCTCTGAACGGGTGTTAAAGATCACAATAATCGTTAACTCAATCGAGTATATGCCTTAGGGCACCCTTGTTTCATTGAATCTTACTGCTTGCCTGAAAAGATAAGCGTAATAGTACATAATTATCTTGTTTTTCTTTTATACTTTTTGCAGCATCCTTATTAGGTAAAGGTTTATGGCAGTCGGTTCGTGTAAAAATATATACATACGTAAAATCGCGCCTTTTTCCTATTGGGGGTAAGCAGAACTACAACACGCCTGCTACGATCCTTATGTACTCCATTTATATACTTTTGCTTCGTTTACGTTCATTTGTATCTATCACATAGTTAATTTATATGTCATGGTTTCATTAATCCATTTGAATTATTTTACCTATTGTGGTATAGTAATTTTATTTTTAGGTGCATCGTCTTCGCGTATAATTATATTATTAATGTATGCAATGTAAATCATTTTAAAAGAGTAACGGTGGAGTTTCTTGCCCATTCTTCATCATACGAAAACTACCTTTTTGAAGGGGCGATTAGAATCCATTCTATTTTAATAAAATTTTTGAAGTTCAAAAGTGCCTTTTATGTGCCTATTGGAAATAAATGATTTTGACTTGAATTGAATTGATTATAATTTAGACAGTGGTAACAGCCGCGACTTACGAGTTGTGGGTCCTAGGTTCGAACCCAGACAGGCGCTTTATTTTGTGTAAATTATTTCATCACCACTGCTCTCTAAACGGTGAAGGAAAACATCGTGAGGAAACCGGCATGTCCTAGAACCAAAAAATTCGAAGACATGTGACATCTACCAACCCGCACTGGGCCCGTGTGGCCACTCCCTCTCACAGAGAGGAGGCCTTCCCAACAGTGGGAACATTATAGGCTGATTATGTATGAGACTGAGATTAGAATGTAAAATTCCCTTGTTCTTCAAAACAAGGGAATTGCCTTTCTGGTCAAAACATTCATCATCATTATCATCCACAGCCAGACTTCAACCGCTACTTCAGCATTGTACTCTCTTTTCATGTGCACACCCTAAGCTCCTGTACCAGTCAAAATATTACCTAGATAAAATAAAATATTACCCAGATTAAAGCAAAAAAACCGTATAGGAAGCTGGATAATTAACTCACCATACATAAACCTATGCTCATTAAATCCGTTTATAATTTCTCTATAAACCACCCCACGCGTTTTAATAACCCGCTCCATCTCATAAAATCCTCCTCCAACAAGTAAATGAGCTTTTAAACTAATAAAATATGACGTTATGAAAAATAACGGGCCTAATGAAATTCTTGATAAAATATTACATGTTGATCGAAAAATAAATTCCATTTAGGGAAATGCATTTAATCAGGAACGCAGGGGTTCCCAACCCTCATCCCTCTGGCTAATCAAATAGTTACCATCTTGTAGTTATTTATGTAAAAGGAAGGGTAGTTGGGGGGAGGGGTGCTTTTCACCTCCCCACGTCAACAAGGGTCTCTCAATGGAAATCTGCTAATAAGAATTTTATAAGATGCTTTTCCGATGATTTGTGGGGGAAAGATAATCTTTCTTTTGTAAAAGGTTTCTGATCTTTAGGTCCAGATTAGACTCTGTGCTAGGTATGGTGTATCGTTATTATAATAACTGCACCGTTGGTCTAGTAGGCGTAAGCGCTGACTGCTTAGCTTGGTGTCCTGGGCTCGATTCCTAATTCCCTTGGGCAAAGTGTTATTACGTTTTTCCATTAGGAATTTCTTAGTAATAGCCCGGAGTTTGGCAGTTAGCGCAAAGCACGTTAAGCCGTTGGTCCTGCGCCTGATTTCTCTCCGGTCGTGTCGGATTGCCGTCCCATCGGACTATGAGAGAAGAGAAAGCACCTGTGTCTGCGCACACACTTGTGCACTATACTATCTCCCGCGCCGAAGGTTACTCTATTATTAAGGTTATTATAATATTAAATGGAGTATAGCACCTTAGCAACCCTCTTCATATAACTAGATTCGGCTGTCCCAAAAATACAAATAAGCTAGTCAAGTGCTAGCAATAAAAGCTGCAAAATATTACATTTGACCCCGTTGGCACTGCGCCTGAATTATTAGACTGGGAACCGGGAGGTCTCGGGTTCGTATTAAGTCACTAGTTTTTATAGGCAATGCATAAAATGTTCATAATTCTGATGATCTACTGCAACTGAAAAAATTTAGAAAAACAAATGAATAGTAAAATGTCTGAAGAAAGGTCTTTATATAGTAACTATTGAATTTGAAATCATAATACATATCGTGTTTTTTAGTTAACTAAAGGAAACTACGTTTTTATTAGAAAGTCATCCCATTATTGCTTCCTGTGATACATATTACAATACAATTACTAGCGTAATCAGCCTAAAAGATCCCACTGCTGGGTCTCAGGCCTCTTCTCTCTAAGAAGGAGTGGGCCATAATCCACCACGCGGGCCCAGTGTGGGTTGGCGGATATCACAATGTCTTCGAATTTTTTCCTCACGATGTTTTCCTTCACCGTTTTGAGAGCAGTGTTGATGGAATAATTTACACAAAGTTCCTACTTGGGTTCGAACCCACAACCCACACGACTCGGAAGTCTCGGCCGTTACCACTGTGCCACCACTGCTCTACCAACACGATTACTAATTTGTTTTATTCGAGTTAACTTTACTTATTTGTATGCACGTATTTCTGAGACAAATAAACCTATTTTTCTTTATTTTCTGTATTGAAGCTGAATTGTGGATTAACCACTGATAAAGCCTATTGTTCAGCATTGGACGGTTATTAACGAGATCACGAAAATTTTTGCACACCACAAAAAAGCGGCACTCATAAAATCCTATCGCCTAATGCGATAACGGTGTCGTCAGCGCTCACAGCCTCACACTAAAACCTCGGAATGCGTGTAAATTCTGAATCAATCTCGTCATAAAATATTACTAATCTTACTTATAACGATTTCTATCACGTTCACATATAATGTTTTTCGTAAGGTGAGTTTAGACTAGAGCATTTACGTATAACAGAAAATCGAGCATTCGCCGTTTTTAAAGGGCTTTGAAGATACGTGGCATACCTACCTGTCGCGCCATGTTGAAAATGGCGGCCACGCATGGGACCTGTATAAATCGAAAGCTGACATCAATGCAAACAGAAAACATTATGAGACCAAACCCCTTAAAGTGTCGCGTTTCTGAGATATTAACGTTCAAAGTTGATGGTCGAGTCACGTGATCAACTTTTTAATGTTAATGTTTCCGATATATTAACGTTCAATTTTAAACGTTTCAAAATGGCGCGACAGTAGGTATGTTAGGGTCTATATAAAAAAACTTTAAACCCCTCTTATCGAACCGCACGTCGAACACGACACTCGATGTTTTGTTACAAACTTGATTTTATTTCAAACCAACGAGCGTATTGGTGTAACATTTTATCGAGCAAAGGTACCAGCGGTTACTGACATTTAAATAAACGCAAGGTAGAAAGAAATGTTACAGGCAAATGCTCACTCTCCGTGAGCATTACGTCGAACTCAGCGTCGAGAATTCGCAGTAACGTTACATTACATGGTAAGGTAATGCTTGTGAAAACTGAGCTTTTGACTGTATTGTACCATTCTTAAGAACGGTACATTACATTGAAATGCTCGAGAAAATGCTCACTCTAGTGTATATTCACCTTAAGGGAGCTTGAGTCGCGCAACCACGTACGTAGTCGCCCGAGATTGCTCAATCCGAATGCGTTCTCAAATTCGTATTTCGAATGCCACTTCTAGCCACTAGAAGCAGTCGCCTCGGCTTGGAAATTAAAAAGAAAATCGGTTCGCGCCATTTTGGGCCGTGTAAGCGACGATTCGTAAAAATGTTATAGGATTTTTGTTGGTATTTTTATTATTTTTTACAGGAACGAAAAAATGTAGGAGCCATTTTGTATAAGCTAATTCAGAAATTCTCAATTCGAAGTGAAATGGTTGTAATGCGAGTAATCTCGCTTGTTATCTACTTCAGATGACGTTATTACATTATTTTGTATTTTCTATCCTCAACTTTTATGCCATGGAAGTAAAAAAAAAAAACGTGTAACGTGTGTGCTGGATACATGCATGCAGTCAAGTAAACAGGTTTACTGGTGTCGGATTGTCTGTCCGAAACCTTGTTTTTAATTTTAATTATTTTTTGTTCTTTATACTAACTTATTTTATAAATATTTTTGTGCTACTAAAAATAATATGGATGTGTGAGCGACCGAAATAAATGACTTATTATTATTAAACGCCTATTTTCGGATTCGTAAAATTTTGTGGGAATTTTGTTAGTGTATGGATAGGTATTTTTTATTAAATTCACAATACGAAATTAAATGATCGTAATGCGAGTAATCCTCCTTGTTGCCTACTTCAGATAAACGTTATTACATCCATATTTTCTTCCTTAACTTTAACTCTGTGTAAGTAACTAATAAAACAATCTTTATTTACATCCAAAACCATACAACCAACGACTTGGAACAAAACTTCTAAATTCAATTTTAAAACTAGAACATCTAAGTCGTTCACTACCGTCAAATATTACCCAATAGCATGACTGAATTCAACTACTAAAAATTGAAATTAGAACTTCGTGCCGTGACTGCTATCGACCAATCATACGGTTGCATTCTGCAGTCTATTGCCAACTGTCAATACTTTCTTCTATAGAAAATTGGCGTGAATAATAAATACTGAGGTTTAATATACATCTATCTATATACTAATAATAAAGTTGAAGAGTTTGTTTGTTTGAACGCGCTAATCTCTAGAACTGTCAGTCGGATTAAAAAAAAACATTTTGCATTTGATAGCCCAATTATGGAGGAAGGCTATAAACTATATAACATCACGCTAGGGTCCTTAGGAGCTGAGCAAAAACTAAAAAAAGTCTGAACGAACTATAAGCGAAAACTAAATAATAGTGCGGACAGGCGATGCGATGCGACGGGGTAGCCCCCCCCGGGGGGGGGAGGGGGTGGGGATTTGACGTGGACGAAGTCGCGGGCAGAAGCTTGTAGTTTATTATATTCCGGCCTTTTGTAACTGTTGAAGAATAATCTCAAAATACATGAGAAAAATTACCGAAAAACAAATAAAATATTAAGCAATAAAAACAAAGCGGTATTTTGGGGTCCCGTGGTTTATATGTGACATCATTAATCTGGCCCCGGCTGGGGGCTGGCCCACGCAACTCGTCAAACATGACAGATGACGTCATTACAACACTATGTTCGTACAAACACGCACTTGCCTACCTTAAGTTGGGGTAGGCATTTATACAGGGTCAGATTAAATTAACTAGCGAAACTCTGCAGACGTGATGGGTGCATAATCAGCCTATAATGTTCCCACTGCTGCAGCTGGGACACAGGCCTGCTGTCTATAAGAGGGAGTGGGCCGTAATACACCACGCGAGCCTAGTGCTATTTATCTGTTTTTTTTTTATTCTAGGACATGCCGGTTTCCTTTCGATGTTTTCCTTCACCGTGACGTGATGGGTATCCATATCTAAACACGATAAAACAATAAAGAAATAAATTTGAGGTTTTTTTTTCGGGAGTCATATACCGCTGTTATTGTATTTACTTGAGAAATATCAGTTAAAAAAATCAGTTTTTCTGTGTGTTAATTTCACAGACGTGATCGGTATCTAGGTATATCTAAAAACGATAAAACACATCTTCCCAACTCATTCTTCAAGTTACAACACCACCGGAGTCGTTAACCAAAAAAAAAAAGAAACATTAAATCGTTATTATTTTTATTTGAAACTGTTTAGATATCACATCTGCAGAGTTTCGCTAGCTATTTTAATTTCACCCTCTATTTACAGCCTTTTGTACGAACATGCGTGTCCTAGACAAGGAAACGGACAATAGAATAAATCTTTAATATAATTCTTGCCCCTGCAATGTAGTACCTAATTAATAATTAATTAAAACTGTCAAGTTGAGCTTGGGGTGCCTTGCGTTGAGCGCAACTGTCTTGTGACACGCGATGGCGGGAAAATATTTTCCTACACTCCAGACCGTCCTTCACCTTGGTAATATTTTTACTAGCTTCCGCCCGCTTCTTCGTCCGCGTTAAATTCTGTGTCACATCGCATCACTGCCCACGCTGTCACTTTCTTTTTCGCTTAGCGTCCTATCTCACTATTTTTCTTTTTGCTCGACTCCTTAGTGTCATAGCGTAATGTTAAACAGCCTATAGCCTTCCTCAGGAATCGGGCTATCAAATGCAAAAATAATTTTTCAAATCCGACTGGTAGTTCCAGAGATTACCCCCTACATACAAACAAATACCTACCTCTTTATAATATTAGTATAGATTTTTTTTTTACTACGCCTACGCTGTCCCACTCCTGGGCAGAGGCGTCCCTCCGTTCCTTCCATTTCCGCGAGCCCACGCGTCCTCCTTCCAGTTTTAACGGAACCTATCATATAGAATTGGTATAGATATATTTTTCTCCACAAAAGAACATTTTTCTTTTCCAAAGTAAATGTCACATTCTATTAACATCAAATGGAACCCCCAAAAAACAAAACATTTCACATCAACCCCGAAGTTACTTCACAAACTTTTAGACGTAGCAAACAGGATTTTTAGTTCCACACAGTTTAAGTGGCGTAATATTAGCCGTTATTACCTTGCATTAAGGTCGATGTTCGCTTGATATCCCCGTAATGGACACGGGTAGGCCCGCAATTAAAATGCTCATTAAACTGTCGCTGTTAGGGTGAGACATTTTAAATTGCGCATATCATCAGTTCAAAATTACGTGCGGCGGTTGTGTCGCCGCCATTTTATGACGTCACACCGACGGAGGTAACAATGGCGGGCTGTAAAAAAACTGGTGTTTGGGTGTTTCTGCAGGAATGTTAAGTTTAATAGCTGTGCCCATAATTTAAGTTTTAGACTCGCTTGCTCACCATTCACTTAATAATGTACACAAGTAAATTAAAGCAAATACGCTCAACGCTAGACATATCTATTTCATACATCATTGCTTTTTAAGCTGAATGACGGCTAAGTTAATTGTTTTCAGTGACTTAGCATAATCAGTCTATAATGTTTCCACGGCTGGGACACACACACGGGCCTTCTCTCTCCGAGAGGACTGGGCTATAATCTACCACGCATGCCCACTTGCAAAGTGCGGGTTGATAGATGTCACGTGTCTTCGAATTTTTGGTTTTAGGACATGCCAGTTTCGTTTCGTTAGGTTTTATAACAATCTTCATCGACACTACAATAATCTGCCTATAATGTTCCCACTGCTGGGACACAGGCCACCTCTCTTCCAGAAGAAGTGTGACATAATCCACCACGCGGGCCCAGAGCGGGTGGGTAGATATCACATGTCTTCGAATTTTTGGTTCTAGGACATGCCAGTTTTCTCACGATGTTTTCTTTCACCGTTTTAAGAGCTGTGTTGATGAAATTATTTACACATAGTAAAGCGCCTGCCTGTGTTCGAACCCACGACCTACAATTCGTATGTCGTTGCCGTTGGGGCCACCACTGCTCTCTTTCAGCGACTTGGGCCCTAAGAATATAATAAATAATGCTTCCAGCATTACCCCTACTTCTCCAAAGCGATGAAATAAGTTATGAATTCAATTTAAAAATGGCCCATCAATTCCGGCCCCAATATGAATGGGCACTTGAAGAAATGAAAATGCATTAGGAGGCTATACAGGGTGGCTGGGGCTGTAACCATAATGTCGGCACATGATTTGGTCCCCCCCTTTGTTGATATATCGACGGTTATATTAAAAAAAATCGGTTTTACATACATTTTGACCTCGTAGGTCTTGCACTAGTCTATGAAACAGTATTTTTTTTTGATAACCGACAAAATTTTCTACGCTATGGGGTCTAGAATCAAGTGTTGCATTCATGGTTACCGTTTGCGCGTGAATGTCCCCGCCACCCTGTATAGAAGAAAGAATACGGCTGCAATAATGCTATATCTTGAAACAAATATTGCTTTAGAACTTGGGGAGCCAAAAAATAATATTTGTGAATATGACCGATTCCCTTAGTGCAAATTGCCCTTTGAATAAATATGCCATAAAGTAAACAGTGCTCAATACTCATTCTAATCTCATTGCCAATGCATATTGCACCTTCAATCAAATGCGGTGGTTATGTGAGGGTGGGGTGAAATATTACCAATAGGGGGACAATGAATTGTTAATAGAGAAAATAGGGTGGACGTGTGAAAGAAAGCATTAGAAAATAATAACGTGAAAGTGTTATATATTTTAGAAACCATGATAATATATAGACGCATAATACAGGATGGCAGGAACATCGACGCGTTATGAAAAATGCAGTACCTACCTGGTTAAAATGTGTAAAACAGCTTTTTTTTAAATAAATTGTTATTTGTACATATTTCAAGCATAATTACGTAATTGTCATAAGCGTCATATGAATTAATAAAAGGTTAATCAAAGAAAATTACCATATCGATTTTGTTTTATCCTTAGGTCATTTCAACAAGCTGAAACTACCAGAACTTTTTGTTACATGTCACTACACCGAATCAGAATCAACTATAATTGTAGATCCACCAAAACAAGAACACAAATGATTTACCAATTTTACTATTCATCAAAACCAAGCACAGCAACTGATCCAAACGGATTGTTAACTCATTATCATATTGGGTTATCAAATCAAAATTCACATTCGCATTCAGAACGTGACGGTTGGTGATGCCGGTAAATAGGTTTAATGTACGGTCTCTATCTGGGCATCGCGTGAATTCCGGGCTGGCAAAAACCGGCACTCGCACGCAAGGATTAATAGGGATCATGGGATCCGGGATCCGGGATACGGCTGTGTTTAACACTCCCGCGATGCGTTGTGCGGTGTTGCTTTAGTAGTTTTACTCAGATTTGTCTTTTGGATATTTCCTGATTCGAGATTGGGGATTTAGGCCTTGATTAGTTGGTGTTGTTCTCTTAAATGTCTTCAGGAAAATTAACTGCTCTAGTTGGAAGATTAGGGATGACTTTCGCTTGAACGATTTCTTGCTTAGTAAAGCCCACCATGTCTGTTGTATGCGTGACGTTATCGTCTCGTTTGTGTCCTCAAATTTAAGAGCACGACAAATTTTGCCATTTTAATCCCGTAACATTTTTACCCAGACAGGCGCTTTACTTTGTAAACCTCTAATTTCTCACAAAATAGTGGAGAAAAACTTAGTGTCCTAGAACCAAAAATTCGAAGACATATGACATCTACCAACCCGCTCTGGGCCCGCGTGGTGGATTATATCCCACTTCTTCTGGAAGAGAGGTGGCCTGTGTCCCAGCAGTGGGAACATTATAGGCAGATTATTGTAGTGATGATGAAGATTTTTACATGAATATGATTGTAATAAAACCTTCTTCAAGCCTCACCTACTCTTTCAATAATTTCTAGTGGTCAAACTGAAGGACTGCCATTTGCCCTTTTCGGGGTCCCAAATAATATACCAATTAGATCACTAATTTACTATCACCACGTTTGCGTATGAGCGAAGATTAGGCTCGAGTCCGTTTTTGTCCGTCATGAATTATTTACTGAAACCGTTCAGTTTTGTCACGGTAGTTAGTATCCCTTGTTTGAAGTGGTTTTATTTCAATTCTTTGAGTGGTATAGGATTAATCTATTTTTGTTTGAGCTTGAATGGATCGCTTTGTTTTAAACCTTTTTGTGTTCCAATTTTCATCGGACGGTATTTTGTTGGCAGCTCTCGAATTTTTATCAGTCGTAGAAACTCTGGAATGTTCTATGCAAATAAGTCAGATATTGTTATTAGGTACTATCATCAGGCGCCTAAATGTTAACTTTATATACAGGGCTTTTGGGCCGCATCCTCAAATATCGGAAGACTGTTAAAAACCAATTACCATCATAATAAACGTTGCTTAACCTTAAGAGACGTTAAATGTCAGAAATGTGTGGTTAAACAGTCGCTAATCATTACCTAACGTTAAGTATCGTTTATATGTAAATAAACCACATAGCCTGCAGATTATTAGTCGGGAGAGTCTACGGGGGAAGCTCATGTTCAACTATCAACGTTCACAGGGTGTTACTGTTTATAGGGACCTATTTCTAGGTAAATAAAACACGCAACAATGACTCTTTATCATTCCACGGAAGGGGTAAGTGCCGATTGGAGTTTACAATGGTGCATGAAGACAGCGTAAGCTCTAAAATTTACGATCTTTAAATCCTTTAAGTCATTAGCATTACTTTGAAATGGTAGGAAGTGAAGTTTTCATTATTGGATGTTGCGCTTGCGACCTTTGGAGGTGATTAAATTCGTCAGAAAATATTTTGTAACCCTATGAAGAGGTATGTAAGTTTGAGCGAATGCAGGCGATAATGAGCGTTATGAGTATAGGTGGAAAGGTGGTTTTACTGTAAACTAAAGAACAAAAATGAACTTTACTAAGCTTTAAACAGCAACTATTCGTTGTGTACAGGGTGGCCGGGACAGAGACGCGGATACTGAAACCATGAATTCAGCACATCATTTTAGAACCCACAGCGAAGAAATTCATCGTCGTTTATAAAAAAAAAATCTGCTGTTTCGTTTCATAGAAAACTACCTACGCGGTCTAAATGTATGGCAGAGCTAATTTTTTTTTAATAACCCACGAAAAATTTCTTCATGGTGGGGTTCAGAATCATGTACTGAATCCATGCTAACAGAAGGCCAATTCTCGTAATTTAAAACGTTCAAAATCTAGTCGCAGTCTCATCTCGGCGACAAACAAATTTCAAAAACTTGTCAAAATGTAGGGAAATTAGAAGTATTTTTTGACAGATTGAGACTGAGATCAGACTGTGAACGTTCTTAAAATTACGAGAATTGCCCCTCTGGTTGTGCCTGTCCCTGCCACCCTGTATTTCAGAAACAAAGGTTCTCAGATATTTCTAAAAGCATTTTTGACTGCGATATTTAATACCGATACCTACACAGCAAAAGCATAAAAATAAATTGCTCTATACCCTTTCCTTAACTGTCAGGAGCCGATGCTATAAAACGTATAGAAAAGTCCTTGGGCATAAACTCGTGAACGGCGCGAGTTGAACCAAGTTTTTTCTTAAATCAACCATTTTGTAGGTAGTTTTTAGTTGTGTGGAACGATTGTTCTGTTATGAATGGGTGATGCAAGGGAAGTGTTTTGAAACATGGCTTTATTCTAGTGCAATGTGAGCGTTCCAACTATTTCATTCATTCGAATTATGTTTACACTAGTTACGCGCTTCTGCCTGGGACTTCGTTCGCTTAAAGTTTCTCGCAATAGTATAGCTTTCCGTTAGTGAAAGAATTTTCGGAATCGGATCAGTAGTTCCAAAGACTAACCCCTGCATGCCAACTCAAAATATTACCTAAAAAATATATCTGCAACAGTTTATTGCGCAAAACTAAGCACTATATCCTGTCCATTAGGTAAACCGTTTTTTGACAGATGAAACTAGTGATCAACACACAATACACTGATTGATACACGTACGGTATTATAATGTCTGTAAGAAGCCATAAACAAGATAATTCAATAAGATAAGGCAGTTTATATATTTATTTTATTACGCATTTTAAAGTTAACTTTTACGTAATCTGGAATATATATGTTCTAAGACAGCTGTCAAAAAACGGTTAAACTAATGGACAGAGTATAGGGGTACATAAATCATATATGTAGTAAAATCTAATTAGAGATTAAAAGATTTAGTTTTACCCAAAGAGCGAGGAAGGAGATTTTTCTGCAGGGGAGTTCCTTGCGCCACTTCTTCTTCCCAGCTAAAGCACTAGGAAGTGGTGAAGGGCGGGCGTTTTGGGGACTGTCTTATGTAATTTTGGCGTTCGAAAAGTTAAAAAAACATTTAATTAGATTAGAAGTTACAAAATGCTAAGTTATTCGTTACTTTTTGGTCCTTCGGCACATTTCGTCGAAATATCCAGCCTTCTGCCTACCCCTGCATAAAACATTGGTTTCCTCGTATTTCGGACTTCATTGTACAGACGCCAGCACATCAAGCTACTACAACCTGTCAAATTTCTTTAACAGATTTTCAACTTTATCTTTAAAGCATTAAGGTTCAAGGTTGATTGGGAAAATTTGACAGTTTCGGGTAGCTTGACCTGCTGGCGTCTGTACCTCGAAATCATTATCGTATGGTCTCAAATTGCTCATAATTGAGTTCTCTTTGTTTATGGTTGTTTGATCGTTACCCATGGGCTCTATGGTCAATGAATCACGCGCACGTGCAGTTTGGAGTACATTATCGCTTTCTCCCTCTAAGTACAATAATTATGGGAAGTTGGATGACATACAGCTTTGACGTGTGTAGGGCGTGTTAGTTGTTATGTTACACTGTAAATCAGATGAGATTGCTTAGATTGGTTTTATAGAGGAGTGTTTTTGAGTTATGCTTCTTAATTTTCGACGTATTATTCGTACCGGATACGATAGCTGATTGACATTCAACTGCACCTGGTTATATAATAAGCTAAGCTCTGGTTAGGCCCAGACCTGGGTGACCCTGATTACAGTAATCAATATTTAAAAGAATCCACACGGAATAAAAAAAACTCGTTACAGTTACGATAATATCGTACAGACGTCAGCAGGTCAAACTATCAGAAACTGTCAAATTTTCCCAATCAACCTTGAACCTTAATGCTTTTGCGATAAAGTTGAAAATGTATTAAAGAAATTTGACAGATTGTAGTAGCTTGATGTGTGGCGTCTGTACATGAAACAAGAATGTCTTGTGCTAGATGTCCTTTTGTTAACACTACAAGACCGATTAGTTAAAAGAAGAGAGTAATCACAAATGATTGTATCGTAATTATTACTTAACATAATTGTTCAAATTACAAGTTACAGCTTCTTTATAAACAGTCATTCCTTACTACATTGTAATGTTATGTTAAACTAGCTTTTGCTAGCGGCTTCGCCCGTGTGGACTTCGGAAATTATCGCACGGGAACGTACTGCCGGGATGGAAAGTATCCTATGTGTTAATCCAAGTTATAAACTATCTGTGTGCCAAATTTCATCCAAATCTGCTCAGCAGTTTTTGCGTGAAAGAGTAATAAATATCCATCCATCCATTCTCACAAACTTCCGAATTTATAATATTAGTAGAATAGTATCTAGGATTATAGTAGGATATTATATAGTAGGATGTATATGTTTTGCAATAACTACACATACACCATTACATTGCACCATTTAGGCGATTAACACACTGCCACGCACCACGCAGCGTAGCGCGTGAATGCGTGTTTTAACGTTGCTTGTAAGTATCTCCATTTGTATAGAAAACACGCACAGTCCAACACACAGAAAATGCATCCACGCGCGTTTTTCGGATCCACGACACACATTCAGACCATTTGATTTTGGATGGGCTTTAACGGCTTTGAATGAAATGAGTCAGAGCCGCCGTGAATCCACAAAACGCAACTACGCGCGTGAGTGCGTAAAAAACCCGCACGATGATGCAGATCTGCACTCCTGCATGTACGCGCGTAGATGCGTTGACACGCAACATGCAGCGTGATGTGTGGCAGTGTAATAATCGCCTTAAGTATGGAGCTCAAATATACGAGCGGCACGTTGTCGACAGCTGCAGTTGCCTCCGGCGTTGACGCGTGCCGCTCGTGTGTACGCACTCTCAGGCGATTAACACACTGCCACGCACCACGCAGCGTAGCGCGTGAATGTGTGTTTTAACGTTGATTGTAAGTATCTCCGTTTGTATAGAAAACACGCACAGTACAACACACAGAAAATGCATCCACGCGCGTTCATCCAGATCACGCGCCTACAAGCGGAGAAACATGCGCACACGCGCGTGGGTGCGGGGCGAGACGCAAGGTATGGCACACCGAGTCTCGCAGTGCCGTGTGTGATTTTGGATGGGCTTAAGCAAACCTTCGCAAAAAGTTGACAAAACTCGTGACACTTTAAGCCCTAACGTCCCAGATTTACCCAAGCTGCAAAAACTACCCACAAATCCCTCATTGTCCTTCCAACCCGTATGTCGCGAATAAAGCAATCAATTGGACGCGAGTGCT
The DNA here is from genome assembly GCA_949629185.1 of Apamea crenata. Lineage (NCBI taxonomy): Eukaryota > Metazoa > Arthropoda > Insecta > Lepidoptera > Noctuidae > Apamea > Apamea crenata. Next base: position 10,134,767 of record OX451373.1, read on the forward strand.
TTCACTAAGTGCTTGCTAAAACATCTCGCTACTTATATTAATGGGCCGGGCAGCGGTCTAACGACACTCGGTCCATTGCACGCCCAAGTAATGGCGACCCATGGAATTATTGTTCAGCTCTATTGGGAAAACGTTATCGTTATAATGCTACGTTTGATTTGGTTATGAGGTTTATTGAGTGTCAATTGTTTTTTGATAGTTATGGAGGGTATTGCGTGCGGTTAAATCAAGTTTGACCTTAGATATTTGGTTAGTGATAATGTTGATAAATTATGTATTTGCAAATGTTTTTTTAATGTAGGCCAATGCTTGTTATATTTCTCTCCTACCTGTAAAGAAACTTATGGCTGGATACCCTACAGCTCTGTCTATCTTCTTTAGGGAAAATTGGCGTGGTTTTATAATATTCATTGTGCAACTAGCTTTTGCACATGTGCCTGAAGCGTGGATGTCGGAAAATATCTAACGGGATTAAATGTACCCTATGTTTTAAACCAGGTTATAAACTATCTGTGTGCCAAACTTCATCCAAATCCGTTCAGCCGTTTTTGCACCAATCAGGAACATACATACAAACAGACAAACCGACAAAAAATCTTCGTTACTATTTTATTATAGTATACAATAATCAGCCTATAATGTTCCCACTGCTGGTACACAGGCCTCCTCTCGGTGAGAGAGAGTGGGCCGTAATCCACCACGCGAACACAGTGCGGGTTGCTAGATGCTCCACTCTGTATGTATAGAATAAATTCTCTTAAGACAGCACGTAGTAGGTAGGCTACAATAACCAGCGATACTTTAAAAAAGCAATCAACCTCCGAAATATGTTTATAAACCCACTCGATATAATTATTTACGCAGTCACGTTCGTACGCATACTTTGACATCTCCGACGTCCCAAAAAGCTTCATTACTAAATATCCATGGAGCTAATATCCTTATTTCCAAATCCCATAAGAGCATGGGTGTGGGTATTACCATAATATTTGTTATTTCAAACGGTCGCATCCTGAGGTATCCGGTACGGCATTACGGGATCCCGTTATGCAGATTAACTACTTTTGTACGACATCCAAATAAAATGGCTCAATTTTGATGTGAGCCTCTTTTTATTTGGGTTGGGTTCCTTATAATGTATGTAAAATTATACTCTAGTAATGTTTTAATGTACTACGTATTGGCGAGACAGTATTGTAGACAGAAAGAACATATGTACGTTTATTTGCAGCAAAGATGACGCATAAAATGAACACAAACGCAAAAAAAAAATAAGTTGGGGGAAAACATGCGTCACATCCACGCAAAACGGCCATCGCTCAGCATAATGCTAAGACCCTATACGAGACAGAGCCCCATAGCTGGTTGATCCCGCTGGCCGGCTGGTGGAGTGGTGGGTAGATCTGTGAGTGTCGATGCGGGTAGTCAGAAGCGGGACCAATAGGTATCGTATTAGATATACATATAGAATACTCCATGTACACCATAAAAATTACCCAGTAATTGGGTTCGACAGGCAGTCGCTTCATGTAAAATACTTGTATTCAGCTGCATCCGGTTAGACTGGAAGCCGACCCCAACATAGTTGGGAAAAGGCTAGGCAGATGATGAAAAAACAGTCGTCGAATATGTCTTGCCCGTACCTTCTGTAATTAAATTAACTTTGTGGAAACGTTTTCTGGCATCAACGTTTTTTATTATATTGGATTCCTCGAATAGCGTTAAGTGCATTTTCAACATTATACGTAGCCATTTTAGAATTAAAACTATTTCGGCTTTCAGTGTAAGTTACTTTGTAACCACATCACCAGTCCGAACTGTAAATGCCGAAACATTCTGCTGTCGGCTCATTGGCTATTTTCGTTGTTTGTGATAGATAGTAGCTAGTTTCGTTCACCTTTTATTCCTGAGGTTATTTGCAACGTAGCAAAACACAGGCGTATTTTCAACATAATCACATAATCAGCCTATAATGTTCCCACTGCTGGGACACGCGCCTCCTCTCTTCAAGGGGGAGTGGGCATCCACCACGTAGGACCAGTGCGGGTTGGTAGATGTCACATGTTTTCGAATTTTTGATACTAGGAAACTGTTTCCTCACGATGTTTTCCTTCACTTCACCAAAATAGAAACAGTCAATAACATAACATCACGCCTTATTCGCGGAAGGCTTAGGCAATATATAAGCTTATTTCAAATTCAATTGATAGAAAGTAGAAACATATTGACCGCCTCAAATACATTAACTTGATGAAGCAATATCGAACAAGGACTGAGTAAACAATAGACGATACGATCTCTAAGCAAACAAATAATAAACAAAACCACACAGGAAGCTCCACTCAAATCTAAAAGGAAAGACCATTTCACACTCTTATCTACATGGTCTTTACATGATCTGACCAAGATTGTGTCTGGACTTTAAATAAGGCCTCGTGAGTTTTTTCAGTCTTTCTTCTTAGAGTAGTCAGATAGGAAACACCGAACTCCTTTAGTTTTAAAACATAATTTATTTTTGACGTGTAAATGTCCGTTCAAAGTTATTTTACCTCTGAATTTGACTACATGCTCGTAAAACAAACGTAATATAATAGTATAATACATAATATAAACCTACTTACAGAAATAACATAATTCATAATTTACACAAGTTAAACTATCGTATCTTCATATACATGGTAAACTGTATACTGTACCGTATCTTCGAAAGCTTATTTTCAAGAACGTATTTTCTATCCGCAAATTGTTATACTGAACCCTAAGTCCGAAACGCGCGAAGATAGTTGGACGATAAAGAAAGATTTACCGCTCGATGTTCGTATCTGTAATGTTTGCTTAAATACTGTTTTATTTTCGCCTCGCGAGCAGGAAACGATTATTTGTTTGTTTAAGGTACACGTAGTATAGTAAAAATTGCAGTAAAAATGTTACCATAACTTGCTGTTTTATGCTCTTTCCGGTTTATAAAGTACTTGAGTGTTACTGTGGGTGGAATTTTCGAGTCGAGTTTGCTTTACGTCAAAAAGTCTCGAGTATTTATTTAGGATTGAGACCAACGACAAATCTTCTGATTAATTAATAAGTTCGTCCACTAAGTTCGTCAAGAACTGTCAACAGCAAATAATTTCATTAGAATTGAAGGATTAAAATTGGTCTCTTTATGAAGCCCTTCACAGGCTTAATTTTACGTCCCTTACGCTAAAAGGGCTGGGATAGAACATGGATTATGTCGAGACCGGTCCCAAATCTCATTTGTAATAAGGGTTTTGATAAATTCAATGATAGGGGTCCCGATTTTAGGTGCTAGGATTTGTTGATATAATCTTTTTAATATTCTCTAATGTATGACGATGTTTGTGAAAAATTTAGCTCCGTAAAACATACAGCGTTGTACCCTAATAAAGACATTAATTAGAGCTGGGATTAAAACATGTTCGGACTTATGACTAATGGGCTGGAAATCCGGAAATTGCGTCATCCGAGTTGAGGACCCGAAATATTTGTGACTTAAAAAGAGACCATGATCTGTGTGTTTCATTTTTTCTCGGGGATCAGTCAGCTAGAAAATGCCAACGCCATCTTGTTTTTTTTTTAATTTTGACCAAAATGACTTTGTAAAAGTGGCTCAGAAGATCTACTTACAGAAATCAATTCATTTCACAATTCCGGTCACCGATGTTCGCTCGTTAGTAATAGAGCAATATTTCGCTTAATACTCTCGTTGTTATTTTTGTTGTTATTTAATTTTGATGGTTGTTTTATTCTCTAAATTATGTGGTCTGGTGTGGTAATGATTAAATAAACAAAATTCATTTCAACTGTTGGTGAAAATAATTGTAAGTATATCAAGTTACAACTCTTTTCGTAAAAAAAAAACCGTATCCGTTTTCCTTCATCGGTCGTGGATATTACAGTATACTTCGAATATAAGCTTTTAGCTCGTATTATAAAATGATATGGTGGCCATATCGAAGCATAGTGATCCATAATATGGGTCATTGTCGACCACTTTGGTGGGACGTAATGGATTTACCTGCTGAGGCCACAATCATTTGGCTTAGTTGCTTTAAGTGTTATCGCCTACTAGGGAAATAGACTGTTAATGATAATAGAGTAAATAGAATTTAGCTGGGTTTCAAGCGAAATATTATGAACGATTCAAAGGGTTTCTAGCGTTACGCCCGTGGGTTTGCCCACACGTCAAGCAGAGTTTCAGAAATTTTTTTTTTTTAGTGACTCACTTATGACACTCGGGGATAATGAACCTTCCCACTTTTTCATTAAACCTACACTGTCCCATTGCTGGGCAAAGGTCTCCCCCATATTTTTCCACTTTCCTTTGTGCTGTGCCTTCTCCGTCCAATCGGTTAGGAACGAGTCCAAATCGTTACACCAGCGTTACTTTGCCATTAGTGAAAAAAAAATCGAAAGTGGATGAGTTGTTCCGAAGAATAGCCCCCAATATCACGAGTCCAAATCGTTACACCAGCGTTACTTTGCCATTAATGAAAAAAAAATCGAAAGTGGATGAGTTGTTCCGAAGAATAGCCCCAATATCATCATCTGTTTTGCCTTTTCCCCAACTATGTTGGGGTCGGCTTCCAGTCTAACCGGATGCAGCTGACCTCCACAACCCAGTTACTGGGAAATACAAAACCCCTTGGTAAGACTGGTTGTCAGACTTTCGGGCTTCTGACGATCCGTAACGACTGTCAAAGATCCCCGAAAGACAGCCGGGACCAACGGCTTAACGTGCTTTCCGAGGCACGGAGGGGTCTTGGTATGTAAAGATGGTCACCCATCCACGGATCAACCGCGGCAAGCGTAGCTTAACCTGATCGATCAACCCGTGCGGCTGTTATTACTTAGCCACGAGTCCCTCATTAGCCACAAGCTCCTCAAGATTACATACAAACTCATAAATACCTCTTTAGCAAAGTAGGTTGTATTGATAATGTATGTAGGTATACTATACTTATTCAGAACGGGAATGTTAATAATATAGAGCGCAGAGATAAGTTTAACTTAGCAAGAATACTGGACTGCGGTACCATTATAAGAACAGTGACCCTACAAAATGTAAAATACAAAGGAAAACGGTGCGAATTGTTAAAATAAACATTTTAGTAACATAGTACTTATGCAGAAATAGCGCACTGCCTACCCACCCACGCGGAGAACACAGGTTTACACTTACGTCATATTGTATAAAAAAATATTTGGAAAAAAGCCTTAAAAGAACGGCTAAATTCTAGTCGGGCTCACATAGGAAGGGTTCCGTATACCGGTACAATACTAAAACTACATAATATTATGTATTAAAATAGTTTGGTTAAAAAAAACATGTTTTTCATAAATAATCGATTTTTATTATTTGTTGTTATAGCAGCCATGTAACCAAGTAGTACCTACATATTGTGAAAATTCCAAATGACTACCTATTACGGTTCAAAAGATACAGTCCTATGACAGACGGACGGACACCGGTGCCTTATTAATAGGGTCCAGTTGGCAATTTCAAGCTACGGAACCCCAAAAAAAAATTGCAAAAAACCTTGGGTTCTTAAAAAAACCTCGCATTGTCACAGCCGAGTGTGGAGCGTATAAAAGTGTCCGGGAGTGATTGATGAACGTATGCCGTGTCGTGTGTCTGCAGCTTTATGCCACACTCGCTAAATGGATGACATACTACGATATGAACGCATGACCTTTTTTCCCCCTTTTTTTCCTAAGTAGAGAGTCTCGTTATAAAACTTCTGGTTTAATGGCAAAGTAGTGTTTAATCCGTGTTCGGACTGCGAAATAATACTAATCCTTTGTGGAGGTCAGTGTAAAGGCGTCCCGTATTCGAAGAACTTTATTTTACTTTTATAAGATTAAGCTAGTGAAACCTTTACATTTGATGTAAGTACTTTATGGGTTTCTGGCTCTAGTTTACTGGTATTTAAAAGCTGTAAATACAGGGTGGCCGGGACATCGACGCGCCAATTGTAACTATGAACTTAGGTCATGATTCTAGCCCAATGTAGATATGCTTCGTCGGTTATAAAAGAAAAAAATCTGCTGTTTTATAGAATAGTACAGAACGTACGGTACAGTACCTATGGGTTCGAAAATACTATGTTCGTAACAACATAAAAGTTAATTAAAAAATAAAGGAGTAAATCGCTTTTGAATAAAGCCAAGTGTATACATACTTTTGCTCGTGACTGTACACGGTCAAAATGTATGGGAGAACCTTTTTTTTTTAACAACCGACGATAAATTTTAACGCATTGGGTTTAGAATCATGTACTGAATGCCTGGTTACAGGTTGCGCGTCAATGTCCCTGCCACATTGTTACTGAACTATGATTAAACATTGTAAAAAGGTTATATTGGGATCTTTGATCGCGTCGACTGTAATAACACACTTTACGCGCGTAGGTGTTGTACCTAGTTACATGTTCCAACAAATTTACATAAGCTAACACGTCATCATTACAAATAATCGAGGGGACGGGTCACCCCAGTCATTTTCAAAATGAATATTTATACCTAACGAGCTCGCTCAGTCACGGAATAAAACCAAAATGCATTTAGTAAATTGTTCAAATAATGATGAATGACTTTTTTATATGGGAAGCAATCGGCTTGAAGGTGCTCTGTTTAATGAAATAATGTCATTGCTAGCTTTGTCATTGTCTCTTATCTGACATCACTTTTGATGTGATTATATTTGTGTCATATAAATATATATCACGCCTATAGGCCGCGAAGGGTTATGCAGAGGTGTTCCTGTGGTACACCCACATTTCACCAGTTATGTTTAGGTCCTATGTAATAGGAAGAGCCTATTGCCGTCAACCGGGTACAAATCCAGACTCCGTGCTGCTACTGAGAAATTCCAGGTGGTAAAACCCAATAACTCTTTGCCCGACCCGGGAATCGAACCCAATACCTCTTGCTCAGCAGTAGGGCTTGCGACCGCTAGACCCACGAGGCAGTCGTCTAAATATATTCCTCTGAAATCATTACTGAATGGTTCTGCGTTTCTGCACTATTTGATTTTGCTGAGTTAACATAATTACAGGTGTGTGGTCGTGATCTATGTATGAATCAGTACACTTTTATGTTTGAAGAGAAAAGTTCACGTCCCCATTGATTCTTAATGGGGATTTGTGGAATAACCCATCTTTATCTTTGTCTCATTTGTCTGACGGTTTTCGGTGACTTATCACGATGAAGTGGACTTTGTTTCCTGAGATAACTTACTCCATAATCAGCCTATAATGTTCCCACTGCTGGCACAGAGGCCTCCTCTCGTGGAGGAGTGGGCTGTAATCTGCCACTCGGGCCCAATGTTACTCCATAATCAGCGTATAATGTTTCCACTGCTGGTATATAGGCCCAAGGCCTCCTCTCGTGGAGGAGTGGGCTGTAATCTGCCACTCGGGCCCAGTGCGGGTTGGTAGACGTCACGTGGCTTCGAATTTTTGGTTCTAGGACATGCCGGTTTCCTATAATACACTCACGGAGATAGATGCACTTAGAAATATTCTAGGAAATAATGGTCTGCAATGGCATACTTAAAGTATACTTATTAATTACACATTAAACCACTTTACGTAATTACGAGAAATTATTTAGATACTAAACTATAATCTGTACTAAAAGTTCTAGCATGTGATAGAAAAAGAAGTACACTCAAAACGAAAAATGTTGAATTAAACTAACTAAACTAAAGTTACTGCAGTCATATTTTTGTATCACCAAAAAACTCGTAACTCGAAATAAAACTCAATTAAATACTAACATAAATTCTGCAAAATTACATCGGAGCCCATAAAAAAGACGCATTACTTGATAAAAAGTACAGTCTACACAAAAGTCATCCATTACCATCATACATTACGTGCTAACTATGTTTAAACAATATTTTTTTCGCATTAGCGAGCAATCCATTTGCCACGGAATCAATTAACCGTATGTTATGGGTAAAACAACAAATTTGACTAGTAGCAATACTGTTAAGTGCATCATTTGCCAACACTGCAACTTAGTGTCGCACTTAACCACCATTCCATTGCAATTTCAACCTTAAAACCTCTACATAGACGATAAGTTCATTTGTGTAGTCCCTGGCCTAAATGTAAACGTCATCAATCTTCGTGCGCGTTGGTGAACAAATAAAGTATGTGCCATAAGTGAAGCGCATAAACAAATTCAGTTTCGGATATGTTTTGACACATACGTTTAGACGGATAGTGTTTTATGAATTGATCGAGTTGACTGGTTGGTGACAGACGGGCTAATGGCTTGGAGTTTGAAGCTGTATAATTATTTATGACTTGATACAAGTTTTTGATGGAAGTAATTAGTAGTTACGACAGTTAGACATAGTTAGATACGATCTTATTCTTTACCTTGTATTGATTTGCTGAAAATTTATATTTTGTTAAGTACCTTCGGAGTAAATGCGTAACACGCTGACAATAGCAATGGCTTTAACTGTTCAACAAAATACATTGCGTTATTTACGTTGTTGAGCAGACAAATTTTTCGGACATATGAAGCAATGGATTGGCTATATCCTTCAAAATGATTCAACTTAAATTCGGAAAATCTTATAAGGGAGGAGGCCATACTTAGCCGTGGGTGGCGATGCTGATGATGAAGAACATTTCGATGATGAATAGTTAGCAGTTTATTAAAAACCAGAGACTCAAGCGTAATAAGAACGCTACACTTGGCTCCAGATAGGATGTAAAAACGAAATAATTTCGTGTTATATGTATGTCAAAAGCGGTCTGAAATTGCCTCTTTTTAGTACGAAACACGAGTCATATACTTAGTTTCAAGCACTGGTTTTTGTGTTAACGGTTGCATTTCCTCGTAATAAAGATCGTTATGTTTTTATGTTTTTTGCAGTTTTAGTACATTACTTTTGGCTTTGACGACACGATCATAGCTTGTTCTAGGATTCAAATACTTAACACTTTTGCATTCACCTGTCCCAATCAAAACATCTTAACATTATTTCCTAATCTACTTTTAACGTGATCGAACATATCGGAGCAGACTGACACCGTTGTCTTATTGTCAGTTCCAAGAAATTCATAATAATCGCAGCCTCTATACTCAAACCAACATACACTACCGCTTTAAACGCGTTCCATTGCCGTTTAAACACTGAACTTCTTTCATCAAACCGAGACTATGCGATCAATGGAAACCGTATAGGACAAAAACTGGCTCGTATTACATGGTGTAGTTTATCTCACGGTGTTCTGTTTCTCGTTAGTACTGTTAGAGTGTGTTGGACTGACATAAGAAACCACAACTGTCATTTTATCGTAAGAATCGTGTTCTAAGAAATGATGGGGTGTCACGTAATTCGGTGAGCGGTCAGTCAGAGGTGTCAATTACTTTTGTCGGGATGAAAAAAGATCTTTGACTGTCTCTGTGGTCTAGGGGTTGCATGCGCTACTGCTGAGCATGAAGTCCTGGGTTCGATTCTCGGGTTGTGCAAAGTGTTATTAGGTGTTTCCATCTAGAATTTCTCAGTACGAGCAGCTGGGAGGCTGGGTTTGGGCCCCTATTACAAGGAATTTAAACATAACTGGCTAAATGTGGGTGTACAAAGGTACTATCGACAAAACCTATAACTGACCATTTTGAAAACAAAATCCCGTGAACATGATGACCACAGCAGCTGCGTCCGTAAGTAAAACAAAAGAGAATCCTTTTGAGGTCGACTAATAATATGCGCTGCAAGCAGGAATAGTCCTTACGGTGGTCAGATATAGATTTTGGCGATACTACTATCGCCAAAATCTATATCAAACCACGTCTACCTAACCCTTATGCAATACAGTCCTGATGGTCGTCAAGACTATCAGTTATAGGCTACAGTGGCCCAAAGGTCATCGCTCATTCCAACTAAATTTGAAATAATCCTGTAAATAGAAATTTCGTCTCAGTCAAAATCTATTTATTTATTTATTTATTTGCCAGAAACATGGTATATTATAAAGGTGTTTATAATAATTATAATTATAGTGCTACATGTCTCACCGTTTTAACGGTATGCAAAAACAATTTTCTAATTATAATTACATGAATTTACAATTAGCATTACATTCATTTTCAAAATTTAACATTAATCACATTACAATAATAATACAATATAATTATACTTTGACTTTTCATCCATAATATATGTATATCTACTTTGACACACACATTACATTACTTACCTATTACTTTCAATTCCTATTATGTAGTTACATTTATATTAATAAATAATTATTATATCAAGATTTATTGTATATTATTTCAATTATATTATATATCATTACATTACACACACTTACATTAATTTAACCATATTATTAAGTTAAAATTAAATTCAACATAATAAAATACTATATTAACTTAAATAATTATTTATGCCTATATTTGGATGCCAGATCAAGAGAAAAGAATTTACAGGGACATTTTACAAAAAACTCGTGTATTGAATAAAAACATTCCTGTAACAACCAGTTCCGTAATGCCGAACAAAATTTCTTGAAGGGTAGTTGGGTAATTGACCTCGGCAAAGCATTGTAGATTAAGGGAGCCATGTAGATACAGCTCTTTCGGAAGAGTTGCAACTTAGGAACAGGTATCTCAAAATCCAAATGTGCAGCTTTCCTCTTAATAGTATTATCCCTTCGTTCAAATAACTCAGAATTGGATCTTAGGAACTTGGCAATTTCAAGGATATATATGCAGGGTACAGTCAAAAGGTTATGTGACTTAAATATAGGCCTACACGAATCAGACCACTCCATATTAAAGATTGCGCGGATACACTTTTTTTGAGCTATGAAAATTCGATCTATTTCTGAGGAGTTTCCCCACACAACTATGCCGTAGCGAATAACCGAACAAACATAGGCATGATACACCATTATGGCGGTTTCTCTTGACGTTACATTTTTTACTTTTCTCAGCGCAAATACAAATTGATTGATTTTCTTGCAAAGAATCTCAATATGATTTTTCCATGTTAAGTGCTCATCAAGTGTTACCCCTAGAAACCGTGTGTTATGTACCTGCTTTATGCTAATATTATTATACGCGACATGAAGATGGACAGGTTTACTTTTCGATGTTTTAAAGTGAAGTACGCTCGTTTTATCAATGTTTAATTTTAGTTTGTTTATATCTAACCATCTTATTATATCATGCAATGTTTGATTAATTTCATTATCATAGTTTTGTTGATCTTTACTTTCAATCATAACTGTGGTGTCGTCAGCAAACAGAACACACTGATGTTTTATTGATTTTGGTAGGTCATTTATAAAAATAAGGAACAGTAACGGCCCCAGAATGCTTCCCTGGGGGACACCGCAATAGGTTATTCTTGGTTCGGATTCACAATTATCCATACTATTTGATAATTGGTTTAACTTTGCTACTCTGGTTATCTGCTTCCTGTCACGTAAATACGACTGAAACCATTTTATAGCAGGACCTCTTATTCCATACCTTTCCATTTTATTTAATAGCCTAGCATGGTCAACGAGGTCAAACGCCTTACTTAAATCTAAAAATAGTGCACAAGAAAAGATCCTTTTATTGATACTGTTCATAATTTGCTTTATTAACGAGAAAACTGCTAAGTTAGTCGATTTACCTTGTCTAAATCCATATTGTTGACTTACTAGAATGTTATATTTATCTAGGAACCTTAATAACCGCCTGTAAATTACTCTTTCAAATACTTTTGAGAGTATGGGAGTTAGTGCTATAGGTCTATAGTTGTCGACATTAGATTTGGAGCCTTTTTTATGTAATGGCTTAATTATGGACAATCTATTTCTGTAATAAAACTACAACCCCCAACCCAAAGCTCATCGCGTGTTCGCCAGCCATGTCCTACCCATTCCATCTAAATCTGAAACAATCCTGTAAATAGAAATTTCGTCTCAATCAAAATCTATTCCTGTAATAAAATCTGCATAACTTTACAAAAAAGAAGATTTCATTTGACCTGTTAAAATATTGAAATACCTAAGCTAAGGTAGGTAAGTGGAATTATATTAGCGCCGCTCCAGACGTCTTTCGTAATAACTCGGGTTTTTTCTAGAAAAATATCTCTTTGGAATTACCTAGTCAGACGATTGAAAGATTTTCTAGATTGAAAAAGTAGTCTAAAAAAGTAATAATATGTACTTAATAGGATACTAAAGTTTTGTTAGAGCTTTTGGCTAAGAAATAATAGCCACATGGGTCGATCGATCAGGTTAAGCCACGCTTGCCGCGGTTGGTCCGTGGATGGGTGACCATATTTACATACCAAGAACCCTCCGTGTCTCGGAAAGCACGTTAAGCCGTTGGTCCCGGTTGTCATTCGTGGATCTTTGACAGTCGTTACGGGTCGTCAGAAGCCCGAAAGTCTGACAACCAGTCTTACCAAGGGGTTTCGTATTACCCAGTAACTGGGTGTATGTAAAATATTGGTACTCAGCTGCATCCGGTTAGACTGGGAGGTGACCCCAACATAGTCTGTTGGGAAAAGGCTAGGTAGTTGATGAGGATACTAAAGTTTACGTGAAAAAAGTTTACCTACAGTCTTCTATCATTAGTCTTTATCATACCAGACATACAGACCAGGGGTCTACTCCGAAGTGCAAAGTGTGAATGTTCGGATCGGACTGATACATGGCCGAACCGAATATTATTGAAAAATGCGAAAAAAGTTCGGATCGGCTCAGTTGGGTCGGGACCATAGTCAAAATTCGAAAGAGTGTCGGAGTGTAGGATCGAAACCGACCGAACTAAATAGTAACTTCGTAGCAGGAAACGGCCGATCATTCGGCCGATACTACTTCGGAGTAGACCCTGAGCTCACACCTTCTTCCTATGGAAGTAGGCAAAAACTACAGAATGCCACCTGTTCCGATCCTTTCATACTCCTTTGCTTCGTTTACGTTCATATACGCGGGGTGATTGCGTAAAACACTCGCAGTGGCAGTTTTGACAGTTCAACATCATTCATTGCGTAATTTACTTTGTTGAGCAGACAAATTTTTTGAACACATGAAGCAATGGATTGGCAATATCCTTAAAAATGATTCAGATTGTGATTGATAGTGTGTTCCGCAATTAGGGTGCTGGTGAAGGCTCCGCTGGATGCGGGAAACAAGAATCGGTCCAAGTGGCGGGTCTTGGGGGAGAACTATCTCCGGCAGTAGACGTCTTTCGGCTGAAATGATGATGATGATGTGTGAAAATTAATCTATTCCCCTATAGAATAGGGATGACCAGACGGGTGTTGTGTTTGGCGGGCAACTGCCCAATGATTCATGTCGGGCCGTTGTATATGTATATGCTAGTTGCGCAGTAAACTCTGCTTGCGAGATGCAGGATTTTGTGTGACGTCAGTATGACACGTATTTTGCATGTTGCGTTGTAGATACCGCTACAAATCTACTTATTATTTTGACTCATGATCATAAATCTGTCTATGACTGACCCTCTCCCTAAGTTAAATTAATCTAAATAAAAAAACTCACTAATTAAATTAACTTTCATTGGCATGTATAATTAACACAATGTAGCTTATGAATTTATACGTAAAACTATATTTAGAGGGGTCCCTAGAAAGTCATGTTGCGAAGTAACATAACACGACGCTTGTGCTCCCCGAAGGGTTAGGCAGAAGTGTACTATCGCGAAAACCTGACCATTTTGAAAACAAAATCCCGTGCACATGATGACACAGCTGCATCCGTAAGTAAAACAAAAGAGGATCCTTTTTAGGTCGACTAATAATACGCGCTGCAAGCAGGAATAGTCCTTACGGTGGTCAGATATAGATTTTGGCGATAGTACCTATAGTACATCCACATTTGACGAGTAGCGTCAGCACATAATACACACACACTTCCGACTTTGCATGTGTCTCGGCTCGGATGATAACGAGAGCCTCTGCGCTTATACACACATTCACAGCGTGTTTACCACAAAGCTCGCGTCGCTTCTTGTATAAAAAATATCTAACACTATGTTTAGCGAGGTCAGGAAGTCATACAAATATTGCGATGTTTTAACTCTAAAATAGACTAGAATTGTGTTTTATAAATAGACTAGCAGCGCCCCGCGGTTTCGCCCGCATAAGTTTGGATCCCGTGGGAATATCGGGATAAAAATTACCCATGTGCTTAACCTGGTTATAAACTATCTGTGCGCCAATTTTTATCCAAATCCGTTCAGTAGTTATTGCGTGAAAGAGTAACAAACATCCATCCATCCAGACAAACTTTCACGTTCATAATTTAGCAGGATTTATAGTAGGATCCTTTTACTTTAAATTCCGCCATTTTCTGAAGTATGAAGTTCCAAAAATAGAGTTTTTATTTCAAGCTCTTGTAGTCAACATTTTTAGACCTAAAAAGACACTATATTATAATGTCTCGTTTATTACTTCACAAAACTAATTCAGTGTAGTTTTAATAAAGCCAGCTTCATGATATATTACCCTAGAAGCTAGGAGTTAATATACTTTGTGGCCTTCCCGCGTAGGATGTTGTGAAGAATATGAGATTTAATAGACTCCTCGTGGTTTTATGTCTGGGCAGGTTAAGGTTGAGGTTGAAAATAATACCCTGAAGGACAGGGGAATTATACAAAAGGGGACTAGGCTTTTCAATGCCCTATTTACTCCACATTGGCGCCGATTCCCTTGTTCACCGACTAAACTAAATTTAAGTCTGTGCATCTTTTTCTTTCTATTTCATTAAGAAAAGGACAGAAGATAAATATTAGTTTAGTCCTGTCAAATTAGTCAGCGCCTGACGTAAATTGACGTATTTTAAGTCGCCGTGTTTATAATCACGTCTAAACTGTCTATGGAGTATCTTAATTTGACAGGACTAAACTAATATTTTATCTTCTGTCCTTTTCTTAATGAAATAGAGAGAAAAAGATGCACTGAACTTAAATTTAGTTTAGTTTGTAGACAAGGGAATCGACGCCATTTGCTCATAATTGACTGACTGATTGCGGATCAAAATAGAGAAAAAAAAGAATGTTTTTTAATAAAAACATTAAGTAAATCATCGAACAAATGACATCGTTGAAATGGTTTTCTTATTGGTAGAAAATAAGTGTTATATAATAAATTAGTTCTATTACTGATAAAATAGGTATAAATTAAATTATTCTGTACAGAATCTACATAAATTAGCAAAATAGTTACATAAATATTGATGTCCAGCTTTCAAACTAACACACAGGACATTTTCGCCTGAATTAAAAAGTGGAATCAACTGGAATAAAGTACACCATTTAAAGAACTAGATGAAAGAAAAAGTTACACAATTCAATCCTTGAGAATTTTTTTTTAACATCGGTAAGTAGAAAGTGGTTCTTAATTTTCAATTTCGCCGAGATCTCCTCTACACGATATTACCCTGCCTTTATTAAATTCCCCTGCCATACAGGCCTTACCTACTTATTTTTCACGACAAAATTGAAAACACCTCCGGTGCAAAGGTAACGTTCTCACAATATAAAGATTGGGTTTATTGGGAATCAAGATTGAGTCCGCCATAGGCAGGTAAGGGCTAGAATCGAGAGGCAAACATAAATTCCTTTACGACAAATAAAAATACGTTCCTTTATAAGCCAACGTCAAGAATAAATCATTCAATCTTGTGGAATTTTATCCGGTTTTTTCGGGTTCCATATCGCGAATGTGAAAACGAAACCCTTTAATATTCCCCTGTTGGGAATCGCGTACTCTTCTCGGAGTTATACACGAGTTCGTAGTTTTAACGCGAACTGGCGTAGTATATTGTGTACTTGAAGGATATTTTAATAAAATATATTCAGTATTCTCGCTCGTTTTCTGACGGCTTCTACACTTTTTTTTTACTCCTTTCGGAGTGAAATATTAAACGGTATCATCATGTCAGGTTTCAAGTGAAGTAGTTTTATTTTTATATAGGCACTTACCTAATTTTTTCTCGCAAAAAATAACTGTACACCTTTGTCCTCTATCAAAGAGACAAATGCTAAAACAAAGAAGACGACCTCTCAGTAGTTAATTTTCTTTCTTTATTACCGTAAAAACTGGTTGCAGAAAAATGAGAAACCCTGGCTCCGGAGCTAGGTTAGCGTACCTGTATTTCAGGAGCCAGAATTAATTTAATTAATTAACTTCTAAGAATTTCTACAGGATTTTCAGCAATTCAATTAAAATGTTATTCTAAAACAATTAAAAAGTTTCCATCCTTGATTCTTTCCAAATCCGTAGCTTACAAACTCCTTCAAAACAAACAACTCAATATATCTTTTAACACCGTTTTTAAATTACATTTCTGATCTTATAAACCTTCTTCCTTAACCCTCGGTCCGTTTTTAACCCGTTATCGCGGCCGGGTTCAGTTTAATCTCTTAAACCGCTCCAATTTGCCTCGTCTTGACTATACGCTCTTACCGAGTCCGTTTTTCCGTTCTGTTTTTGCTGAAGTTTCTTGAAACTTGAAGATTGTGATAGATTGAATGCATTTGTTTCTTTTCCTCTTGCAATCTTTAAATTAGTTGTTTGGTTTTCAAACTGTTTTTCTTGTCTGATGAAGGAAGTTAAGATTTTAACTTACACACAATGATATAATGTTGTAAACAATAGGGTTTTGGGTAGAAGGTACAGATTAGTAGAATATATGTATACGCTTTCGGTGCGCAACTCCCAGTTGGCGGACGTCACACGACTCTGTCAAAAAGGGGCGCGCGTCGATGTTTTCTTAAGGAAGCTTCTAGAATATTCTAGAAGCTTCGACTCGCTCTGATTGGCCGGCCGGGAACGACGCGTTTCCGCCAGAAGCGCGTGGATTGTGCCGGGAGGGGTAACAAATAGGTTCGCCTTATATCCTCCCCCTTTTGACCGGGTTATGACTCCATGCCTGGACGAACAAAGTAAGAAACGCATCCTCCCCCTTTTGACCAGGTTATGACTCCATGCCTGGTCAAAAGATTAAATAAAAATGAACGTATGGTTTAGTTACATGCAAGGTTGTTAGGTATACCTTTGCCTATCCCTTCAAGGATTACAGGCGTGATATTATGGTATGTTGTTAGTCTTGGCTGTTGTGGAATTCTGTAGGGAATTGAAAAGTTTAATTTACTTAGATGTATGATAAATATATTATACAATAATATTTTACGATATAATATTTTACGACTGGCAGTCGTAAAATATTATCCAGTGCTTAAAAAGAGAGAAAGCCACTATCTGCCATAATCATAAGTGCCATTGATAAAAAAATCTATCCGTATAGGCACATTTCAACGTCCGCGTCCTGGCGGAAATCACATGTCCATTTATTTTCGCATCATGTTAAGTACTGAACCAATTTCTATAAATGAGCCATTAGTCGGCCTGTCCAAGTTGGAAAAAAAATGAACGAAATAATGGATGAAGTAAGAAATGAGTATATTATAAAGGAAAGTTTACGCGAGTGTCAGAAAAGTTGAGAGGAAATAATTTGGCTTAGTATGGCCATATGATGAGTAGGGATGAAATGCATGCGACTGAATGAGTGATGAAAATAAATGTTGATGGATGGAGAGGGAGAGGAACGCCAAAGAAAAGATGGATGGATTGTGTGAGGAATGATATAAAAGAGAAGGGAGTGAATGATCGTGTGACGGTTGACAGGGACAATGGAAGAAGATAACGTGTTACGCTGATCCTAAGTAATATCCCAAAGCAGGAAGATGATGTTGATAATGATGAATTAACGGTCCCACATGACGATGGCCTCGTGAAAGCCGAGAAAGATAAACAAATCTAGTATCATGACGCATCAGCAGTAATCGCAGTAGCAGTTAATGCCATTTAATCGATGTCTGTCAAAATTGTATGAGCGAGAAACTAATGACAATTATTTTGGATCGGCGGTGTAAGAAAAGGTGCTTTCGATGCAAATAGCTATCGGTAAAGGATTATTTAGTTCAAGCGTGTTCCAGCGAACCAAGACATAGGCAAATCTTGGTATCGGCCAATCATTCATTATATGTAGCGTTATTCGGCAAAACGTGCTGTCGCTAAATAATGGTATCGACTAATAGTTTTTTCGTATTACCGTTCATCGGTGAACCATGCTTTCTGTAGACAGTTATATCGTTCAAGGGTAATTCGATATACCGTACGAGACTCCTTGGAGAGACATGGGGGATGTAGACTCGGCGATCATTGCGCTGATTGTCGTGAAAACTAATGACTTAATAGCCAATAGCCTCGAGAAACACCTGAGGAGGCTTTCGTTGGGCAGCTGGATCAAGGGCTTGATTCAGAAAGAGGTACTTCTGGACACGGCTCGCATCGTTAGGAGGTTCCTCTCTCTGTTATTTTAATTATTTTCGTTATTTTGGTGTAATTGGGTACATAGATGATATATCACTAACCTTTTTAATAATTCTGTCCAGTGCTTATTGCACGTTTTCTGGCGTTTTCTTAATTATACACCCAAGATTTAAGATAAGGCGTTATCTTTACATCCAGTGGATTTAATACCCGTTTATACGACTTTTACTTTCGGTTTTAATTAAAAAGGCAAACGTCAAGAGGTAACAAACATATCAATTTTAATGGGTTAAAGGTTGTTGTGAAAGTTTTATACATTCGAATGAAAGAAATGCAAAGGTTACACCGGTTTCCACGTAATATTCTCAAAATAATAATTATGTAAATTAACATGAACCAACTGGCTTGTTCCTGAAATATAATGCAATTGTTTATTCTGTTAATATGACATCGCAATCACTTTATCAATTTGAATGTCATATAATAAAAAAATAAGCTATATAGAGCCAGGAATTTGGAACAGGAAAAACAAACTGGATTTCGTTCTTAACAAAGTTCAAATTCGTTTGCAACTAAAACCTTATTAGAACCTTTTTGTTACAAATTGATCTTCTCTCAAAAATCAACTTAGAATACATTTCACTAAAGAAGATAACTGATTAAGTGGCGATGGAATGTAAATTATCTGAGAACAGTGCTATAGATGGAGTCTACATTTCCTATCTGATTAACCCTCAGAAGAAATGGCGAAACCAACTCATGGGTCATGCTGATACATTGAAGTAGTAATTACATCGAATTTGGTTCGAAAATCAATTCAATATTATGTAGTATCAGGATAAAAACAAAACACAAATTACATCACCGATAACGTCAATCAAAATCGATTCGATTTCAAACAGAGATTCAGGAGTAAAAAAACATATTAACTTAAAGTTCCTTTTTTAATCCCAGATACTAATCTGACATTTAAGTCTTTTGTGTTTGCGTTTTTTAGTATAGAAATTTGACATTACACCTGTCAAATTAGTATCTGGGTTTAAAAAACGAACTTTAGATACAGTCAGGGAAATAAATAGTTAATCAAACTGTCAATTTGTCGTGTTATAGTTTAGCCATTTTACACAACTGTCAAAGCATGACAGTGGCGATTTGAATATAAATACCGATAATTTAACTTGATAGTAAAGCATTACTATTACTTCCCTAACTTTACCTACACAATTTGAATGACAAAAATAAAACAAACTGTCCAACTTCATCGCATTTCAAAATCCAAACAGCCAAACAAAAATAATATCAAAGTACCCACCAAAAAACATTCCCCGAAATCTAAAAACATTTTTACGACGCCTCGTAATCCAAGTCCGGCCAAGTTAGGTAATGGCGTCTCCAGACCCGTTTAAAATTTCATGAAAACGGCATATTTTAGCCCCTAATAGATAACTTTGGATTATAAGGCGGCGATGCCTTCGCATTATATATTCAATTCGTGAAACGCAAAGAGCATAAATCTACTGGGCCATTCGTAAATCTTAAGTTTTGTAGATATCTATAATTCAAGAGTTTTAGCGACATTCGTACAAGACGTCGGCATCAAAAATTCCAGAGATTTGAGATGGATTTAAAAGTAAGTGTACAAATAAAATAGTCTGGAATACAGTTGATGATAATGCTGACATTTATAGCTATATCAATCTATGCGTATTATACAAGGTACACGATAATATAATAGAAAATAAATCTTTTAATTCACACAGGAGTCCATAAGGTTAGTAACAATTTTACTTAACTTCTAGTGTATGTAGGTTACAGACACAGATACGAGTATACAAAATACGACACTAAATTAAACTACGTATATCTAATTTCTTACCCAGTCTGCATACAAAAATTCAACCTTTTATTGCGCGGTAAACTCTGCTTGCGAGATGCAGGATTTGCGTGACGTCAGTATGACGCGTTGTTCGCATGTGGCTTTGTAGATACCGCTACATATCCAATAGTTTAGTCACTATAGCTGGTCAAATATTGGCAATAGGTACTGATAGTCGGCCCATAACTACTATTTAGTTTTCCTCCGCCTTAGTGGTGTAGTGTAGGCGGGAGATGTACACCGGTATGTACGTGTTATTGTATTCCACTGCTGGACAAAAGCCTCCCCTTTGTTCTTCCAAAACATCCCGGGATGTCTTGAGCGATCTCTGGCCATGTTGGCCCTGCAAACCTCGTTAGATCGTCACACCACCTTCGCCGTGGTCTACCACGACGGCGATAATAATAAATATATATTACAATATATGTAATAAAGAATTCAAAATGTTTTTCAAGTCGTAAAGATCTTGAAAAGCGGGAACGGGTCACTAGTTAGTAGTAAACTTAACACAAATTGTGGTTCCGTCTGATATCCAAATGAAATAATCAAACTACTGCGAAACGTAAGCCTCTCAATTACTGCTTCAATTTATCAAAGGTAATGTGGTCATCGTCAACGTACACCAGCATCAGGTATTTATAAGCCTTTTAAGGCTGCGGTTCCACTGAGGCGGAGCGGAGCAGAGCGGAGACGTGCTGTGCCGCGATTCACCAATCACATGGCTTTGGCACATGGCACCTACTTTTCACAGCTCAGCCCCGCTCCGCACCGCTCCACTCCGCCTCAGTGGAACTGCAGCTTAAGTCCCGGCCTGGCCTGTCACCGAGAGGCCTGTGTTCCCAGCAGTAGGAATATTATAGACTGATTATGACTGGTCTTTCATAGCTCCTCATTCCAATTTCCAAGGAAGTATTCAAGTCGCTGCCTATTACAGGGGACTTAAAAATAACTGACGTAATGTGGGTGTACCCTGTAACCCTTCGGGGATGTCAGGCGTTTTTTTAGGTATGTGTCCAAGTCTTTTGTCCCGTGCTAAATATACAGGCTCACAACTTCTAGCATGCGATAGACGTGTCTAGAATAATATTGATGTTGTCCAGTGTTTTTTTTTTGCTGTGTGACCTTTTCTGTCAGCAATCTTTGTTTTGACATTACGGGTCGTCAGAAGCCCGAAAGTCTGACAATCAGTCTCACCAAGGGGTATAGTGTTACCCAGTAACTGGGTTGTGGAGGTCAGATAGGCAGTCGCTCCACGAAAAAGACCGGTATTCAGCTGCATCCGGTTAGACTGGAAGCAGAGTCCAACATATTTCAGGAAAGGCTTGGCAGATGATGAAGTAACACATACATACATACGTATAAAAAAATATGTACGTTGAAAACTATAACAATATGATTCACATAACAATAGTTACGAGAAATAAACTACAGATGTATTTCCACGGTTTAGTATGAATGTGGAGTATGGACTGTTAATCTGATCAGTCATGGGAATGAATGCCGGCATCCGATCGGCATCGACTGGATACTATAGCTCAGTTCGCTTGTTAAACTAACATACGGGCCATATCATTGTTATCTTGCGAGATAACATTTGTATCGTTATGTATGATACAATTGTTAAGGTGATACATAATAGGTACACTAATTTTGTCAAGTGCTAGCTATGATTTTTAGAGCATGCATTAATCAGCGTATAATGAAAGTTTTGAGTATGAATGTCGATGGCTATAAGAGTAGGGTAAGACCAAAGAAACGATGGATGGACTGTGTGAATGATGATGTGGTTAGATAGGGGGTGACTACCGAAATGACGACTAATAGAGAATGGACGAAAAAGACATGTTGCGCCGACCCCAAATAATTTGGGATAAGGGCAGGAGGGTGATGAATGAATCAGCCTATAATGCTGGGACACAGGCCTCCTGTCTTCGAGGGTGAGTGGGCTGTAATCTACCTCGAGGCGCCAATTGCGGGTTGGTAGATGTCACATATATATTCGAACTTTTAGCTCTAAGACATGCCAGTTTATATTTTCCGTTACCGTTTTGAAAGCAGTGGTGATGAAATTATTTACACTAAGTAAAGTTTCTGGTTTGTGTCGTTTACTTAGACTCTCCCACTTATTTTTTATACATAATATACACGTGTTTCTGTGACAAATTAACCTATTTTTCTTTCATTCTTTTATATGAAAGAATTTCAAAGCACAATAATTTAATTACGCAGTAATATCGTTAAAAGTAATAATATAATTTAAACTTCAAAGTCTTCGTTCCAATTACAATTGTTTCAAAATAATAGACCCATTCTTTCGGAAAATTGTATTATAACCAAATTACAAGACTTACTTAATTTTATTAACTAAGTAGGTTGTTTAAGTATCGTTGTATTGAAACTCGCTCCAAGTGTACTTAAGTTTGATCATCCGTTTTAATAACACAAAATTGGGAATTAATGTACACTGGCGAGCACTTTAATGTACAGTTTAAATGTTTTGATTTTAAAATTGGTTAAGTTTCGACCCGTGGGATTGACGAGGCAATAAAAGACTGGAGTTTACACTTCGTGGTCGACGATAGAGTTCGTCCTGTAAATATTTACTGAAAGGGTTGTAAATACAAATATTATAACAACCTGTGAGATTTCTCCATAGGCTGTGAGTTGTGACTCATGGTTTTATAGGGCTCCATGTAAAGGCAGTATGGTACTTAAATGAATGTTTAATCACTCAATTTAACTTTTTTTGCAGGGTGACAGGGAACCTATTAAAATCTACACCCTTCCGAGTAAAATATGAAATTGGAAGTTTTGATGACGGAATTAACATTTTGTGTTTTTTTTTAAAATAATATCCTCTTTGGCATCGTTTTAAGAATATTATCACATAAAAGTATGAGTCTTTTAGACTTACTAATAATTCTCACAAACAATAAGCCACCCCCAATCAAGTCCAATAACTTAGCTAGATAATTTTAAGACGTGTGTTACATAGCAACGATATTTATCGCCATAACGAGTATCTCCACTACGTGATCTGGTTTTAATATTATCTTAATGGATTGTTGTTCATTTATGTACTTGTACAATACCGTCTTTGTGTTCAATGATTGGTGTGCTAGTTCTCATGACTTTATGTGTAATGTTTGGATTATTTGTTGTGTCTTCGGGGATGAAAATATCCTTTTGATTTGTTATTGTGTGATCTCCTGACGTAATGAACTTGCTCAACTTAGGTACCTATTGATCTTTTGACGTGTTGGCACGAGCTATATGTAGCTAATCTAATATCGTGACATATTCGCCAAAAATGTAAACAAATATGAGTTTATGGAAAAATAAGTTTAATTCCTACAAAATAAAGTTCAGTTTACGCTACAACTTCAAACATTTTTATAACTTTTGCAATAGTGCTAGTCACTCTGAAATCAACTTAATTGCCATTCAAATAAAGTTGATATTTGTTTAACTTGAAATAACGTCAATTTGAAACACATAAAATTTGAATATACATGAATCCACTACTCGGGCTCGGGTTGGTAGATGTCACATGTCTTCGATTTTTTGGTTCTAGGACAGGTTGGTTTCCTCACGATGTTTTCCTTCACCGTTTTGAGAGCATTGGTGATGAAATAATTTACAAAAAGTAAAGCGCCTATCTGGGTTCGAACCTACGACCTACAACTCGTTAGGTGCAGCTGTTACCACTTGGCCACCACTGTTTTATAAAGATGGCGTAGTGAGGGTTATATTTTTGTATTTTACTTTGCCTTATCGAAAGTAGTTATCGCCACCTGTGGCCACCTGCGACGCCATTTTTTGAAGTTTTGCCAACCATCGAGATAAAATTGGATTTCATAGGCACATGTAGGTAATGTAGACTTGAAAACGGTTATAATAAACACTTTTTCTCATGTGACATAATAGTCATCTACCAACCCCTACTGGGCCTGCGTGGTAGAGGTTGCCTATGTCCCAGCAGTGGGAACATTATACAGGCTTATTATGTGTGTTCCCACTGCTGGGACACAAGCCTCCTCTCTATGAGAAGGAGTGGGCTGTAATCTACCACGCGGGTCCAGTGAGGGTTGGTAGATGTCACATGTCTTCGAATTTTTGGTTCTATGACTAGACTATGCCGGTTTTCTCACGATGTTTTTTTTTTCACCGTTTTGAGAGCAGTGGTGATGAAAATTATTTACACAAAGTAAAGCGCCTGCCTGGGTTAGAACCCACGACCTACAACTCGTGAGTCGGGGCCGTTATCACTGGGACACCACTGTTCCACACACGCTCCTGCTCCACTGCTAATAAGTAGTAGGAAACGTTCGTCTGTCCCGTATCACAACTCCCTGATACAAAGTAGACAGTGTTATCACCACATTCCCACCTACGTGCATCGGGTAAAGTTCCGATTGCCCTCATATTTGCATAACCGATAGAGTAAGGTTATTGAATCCTTATCGAAGGTCCCTGACCCCTATGTTTGCTCCTAGGGTGCGCCGACAGCGATACTTGATCAATATTTGAGTCAAGTATGTGAAATGGTGCATGTCTGTTTGTGATATGACTGTTTTTTTGGGAAATGGGACGCTAATATGAAAAGTTTTGCGCATTTTTACTTCTGTTTAGGTGACATTTGGAACTGAAATCAAACTCAAAGCATTTATTTCAATCAAATCATTAACAAGCACCTTAATTGTTAAGGAGTCGGAAAGTTGTCCATTCGTAAGAGTAGTAGCGGAAGAAAGGGCGAGAAACTCCGTGGACTCTCTTTACAATAAAAATATAGTATAATTATGTAAAGTGTATTCTTCCCGTCTTAACCTATGGTGCAGACTTTGTCTTTGACTAACATCCAGAAGTCCAAACTCAAGGTCTACCAACGAGCAATGGAGCGCAGTATACCAGGCGTTAAATCGACGGATTCTGTTCGAAACACAATACTGCGCTCCAATACAAAGACGCTGAAGCTGACGTGGCTCAAAAGGCTGCCCAACTTAAATGCGACTGGGCAGGACATGTCTGCCACATGCCAGACAAACTGTGGGCCAAATAGCACAGAACTGGTGCCCTGAGACAGTGAGGCGGGGTCGCGGCAGACCACGTAGGTGATGGCGGACGAGCTGGATAAGTTCCGTCAAAACTGGAAGGAGGACGCGTGGTCTCGCGAAAGATGGAAGGAGTGGAGGGACCTTTGCCCAGGACAGCAGATTAGTGAACAAAAAAAAAAATGTAAAGCTGATTTGTGACTCGTTATAAGTGATAACCTAAATAAGGAAAGGAATTTCTAAGGTTTAATTAACAGATACGCTTTTCTGTATAATTTAATCATATTACATATAGTGTACTGAGTATCCTTGCAGATTGGAGTACAAATACTCTGGCTGAAAACGTTATACGAGTTTCAAAGCTAGAGTTGGAATTCAGGACCATTTAGAGTGCACTATGTACATACCAACAGTAGTCCCCTTACTTAAACGTATATATTTAAGTAGATAGATAGATTGATAAAACATTTACTCAGTGCACAATTAAATGACAACACATTACGGCTGACTTTTTTTACCGTCTCGTCTGGACAAAAATACGATATAAAAGGTGAACGGAGTAGAAACCTCTGGCTCAGAAATCTCTTTTTTTTCACAAAATAAAATCTTCTTTCTCGATAAGTACCTAATGGATGGTCACCCATACACGAACCGACCGCGGCAAGCGCAGCCTAACCTTTGATCGACCCGTACGGCTGTTATTATGATGCCACGAGCCCCTCTACTACTACTATTTTTTTAATTACCTATATCCGAAAAACGGCTCACGTTCGAAAATTGTAAATCACTACTTGAATCGCAAAAATATTTATTTTATTATAAAAAAATATTGATATTGCCATGTTCCGGCTTGTTGGAAAATCATATTTCACTATTTATCAATAAAATATTTTTGTTTAATTCATGAGCTGCAACATTTTGTTTGGCTAACGGCCAACGGTTAGTCAGTCATAAACCGCATAAATCATTATATTCATAAATGTTTTATAGTGTAACCGATAGCTAATAATGTAGGTACGCCAAGTAAATAATAAAGTTAAATATCGCATCCTGCTTTTATAACTAGCTACGCCCCGCGGTTTCATCCGATCCCGTGGGAATATCGGGATAAAAAGTATTCTATGTCCTAATCCAGGTCATGGTTTACCCGTGTGCCAAATTTCATCTATATCCGTTCATCCGCTTTAGCATGAAAGCGTAACAAACACATACAAGCATACAAAACATGATCTTTTCTCTTTATAATATTAGCTTGGAGACTAGCTGGGCTCTTATTCTCAACTGCGCGAAATGAACGCGAGATTGGCGGGAATAGCTAAAGAATTGAAAAGGTCGAAGTGGTCATAGTGAATTAGGGCCCTGATCTAGCTAGTCGTTGTCCTGTCCAAATTTCAAAAAGAACAAAATTATCCAGAATATTCGAAGTGTTCAGTCCAGTATTGATACCGTACACCCACCACTTAACCTACTATCATTATCAACCCTCCT
This sequence comes from Apamea crenata, assembly GCA_949629185.1. NCBI lineage: Eukaryota > Metazoa > Arthropoda > Insecta > Lepidoptera > Noctuidae > Apamea > Apamea crenata. The sequence goes on from OX451373.1 coordinate 10,161,528, forward strand.
TCAAACAAACGGCACGCTAACTGCGTAACACACTATCAAACCACAATCTGAATCATTCTGAAGGATATTGCTAATCCATTCTTTCTTTATTCTATATTTCGGACTACACATACAAGTACACATAGTCCATATAATGTTAGTGACAATGACTTAAAAAACTATGTTACTAAACTTTTACAAACTATACAATGGAAATATAGGATCAGGATCAGGACCGCACTACTCGTATATTGCTTCATATGTTCAAAAAAATTCGTAAGCTCAGCAACGTACCTAAATAACGCAATGAATGTTGTTGAACTGTCAAAAGAAAAAGGGGAAAGAATCGTATGGCATCACAAAATTCCTCCGCATCGTTGTCAACAAGAAAAGTGCCAAGGCTGGCAGCATTGCCACGTTGTATGGCGATGCTGAATCGTTGGCCAAAAACTAGGCCAGCCCTTTGGTCAAGTGAGAAAAACCAAGTGGACAATTTATTTATTTTAAATCTGTCATCTTATATTAGGTAAAGACCTTCTTTGAAAATAAAAAATACACTGTCAGAATAAAACCAAGACACACTAACAGTAGCAAGTGTGTTACGCATTTACCCCACAGGTCTCTTCTTCCTTTCGCATTCGGCATTAAATTAAACAAGTTTTCAACTTACTACTGCAAAACTACATTAAGCTTTCAAGCTAAACATTCAGGTTAAATACAGTTCTAGGTCATGAACTACACTTTTTGCCTGGACTACAACCAATAAAGTTGGTTACTTCGACCAATTTACAACCAGCATTTGACCTAGATTCGACCAACTTGTTGGCTGAAAAGTTGGGGCAATGCAATCTGTGTACTTTGGATTGCAACGTGTTAGGTCTGCAGAAGTTTGTTGAAGCTAGATTTGTTGCAAACATGCTGGTGAAAAAGTTTATACTTTTTGCCTTTGGAGTGGTTCGATGTTAATTTAGAAGGAAATCTGAAGGTAGAGATAATAACGATAGTACAATATAGTTACACTCTTTTTATATAACGAGACATGACCTTTCGTATCGGCTTTATGCATAATCAGCCTATAATGTTCCCACTGCTGGGACACAGGCCTCCTCTCTTCGAGAGGGCAGGGGCTGTCATCTACTACGCAAACCCAGTGCGTCATGTCTTCAAATTGCTGGTTCGAGGACATGCCGATTTCCTCACGATATTTTCATTCACCGTTTCGAGAGCAGTGGTGATTAAATTATTTACACAAAGTTAAACGCCTACCTGGGTTCGAACCCACGACATACAACTCGTAAGACGGGGTTACCACTGGGCACCACTGCGACTTTGATAAATTGAACGATTCGACCGTCCTTTTCCATTATTCAATCAACAAAACTTCAAGCTTAATCAGATTGATTTTCTAACCCCTTTGTCCTCTAAAAACCACCAAACCCCAAATAACAAATACCATTGTATGTCTCTCAATGTCTGTCGGGTTCACCTATTGCCTCATATTTGTAAGGTCAGGAGCACACTGGACGGTATTATTTAGAAGGGACAATAGCCAAGGGTGTGTACTGTACCGCGTGACATTAACCCGACCCGCGTTATTGTGGACCCGTCCTTACATAAGCACATTAGTTTGGCGGCTTAAGGGTAGTTATTAATAGAACTTCGAGGTTTGGGTTTCTTTAAAAGTAAATCTTGGGTACGTAATCGCACTTTAGATGTTGTGTGTCCAGAATAAGTTTGAGGTTAACTTAGTTTGAGAGGTTTACCTAGATGTTAGGCTATCGTAGGTTTTATTATACCTAGTCTCATGATTCTTGGGTAATATCTTTCTTACGACTATCTTTCACCTTAATCTGTGTGGTTTTTCCCTCAAAAGGCCATTTTAGACACGAATCGGCATCGTCCTTAGATCAGAAGGCCATTTCTCGTAATTTAAAACGTTCAAAATCTAGTCGCAGTCTCATCTCGGCGACAAACGAAATGTCAAAAACTTGTCAAAATCTAGGGAAATTAGAGGTATTTTTGACAGATTGAGACTGAGATCAGACTGAGAACGTTCTTAAATTACGAGAATTGCCCCCCTGTCTGTGAACGTTCTTAAAGTTACGAGAATTGCCCCTCTGACCAAGATTATGTCTGGACTTGAAAAGACACTTTGACCTCTGAGTTTGTTTCAGGGCTAGTCACATAGGAAATGTCGACTCCATCTAGCTTATTTTTTTAATATGTTAAAGTGATTCCGATATCATATTTACTGAATAAACAGTTTCATTTCAATGACTATTACGATTAAGGGCTGATTATTCAATACTTAAATAACTTATATTTGAAGAATAAATATGGCAGTTTGACATATTTTCTATACAAAAGCTGTCAAACCGCAATATTTATTCGTCAGATAAACATTATCTGACTAATATTGTATTTCGAAAACAACAATTTGGTATCACAATTTGATCCTTTTCGTCGTCACAAACTTGAAGGAAAACGGCTTATATTGAAAATACTGACAAAGTAGGGTTGGCCACTAAAATATTATCGTCACTCATGAAGACTCTTATATCACACCCTTATAGAAATAGAATAACATCCTTGATACTTGACTACACATAACGCTCAAAAAAACGACCCATCAAAAAAACATGATATTTCGCCACACCATCCTTCACTCTCCAAAAATACCACTTCCCACAACGGTACATTGACGGCCAAACGAAGTAACCCACTTCGCAGATACACTTATTTACATTTCACATTTACACCATCGGTACTTAATTGATACTGTCCGTTTGTAAAGGGTGATTCAGACGCTCTATTTAATGTTGAAATGAAATGGGAATTGGATTACCAGTATTTGGGTGAACCGGCTCTGTTCTGTGTGCTCTTTATAAAGATGAATGCGAATTGTAGAGGAATTTGTTTGAATATTATTCAAGTGGTTGAATTTTTTGTTGGGATTTTGACGGTATTACAAATATTTGCTATTTCTAAATATTTGTTGTGTAATTTGTTTGCAAAACTTATTACATTCGCTATAATTATGATGTAGAGGTAAATGAAAGATACAATCAAAGAGTACCGTGTTTAATGCCAACTTTTTAAATGTTTTATTCGTATAAAATAAGTTCAGTTGATTTACTTACTATCCAAAATGTTGTTTAAAGGCAAAGGTCTAAATGTTAAAACAAGATCGTTAGCATTCATTCGTCTTTTAGGCTTTGTTACGACTAATACAACGAAAAATCCAAGCCTATCGTGACAGCTAGGTTGAAAAATAAATTACGACCCATTCAGTGCACGTGAAACTATAATTAGTTTCAAATTGGAGTCATGATTTAAATCACGATGGCAAAAATCACCCTTTAAACCGACCTTTGAGTTCACAAAATAATTTCACACTTTAACACCGGAGACGCGTTTGATTTTACTAAGCGTGACCTTTTTGCGCTCCAATCCTGATGCATAACCGTAAAAACCAGGCCAGATGTTTATTATGCTGACTCACTATTCTTAAACCCACAAAATGAACTCTATCCCCGCGGCATAAGGACCATTACAATAATACGTGGCGATATGCTTGAAGATGCAATCGAGTTCGATTTGAAATTCAATAAAATTATCTGCCAAGTCACATGGAGCAGTTTTTAAGATCGCGTTCCGATTTCGTATAAGTAGATTGTTGTCGTTCAATAATGTTGGAAAGACGGGAAATGTTCCTTAAAAAGTTCTTGAAGAAAGTGTGAATTTCTGAGGTGTCATTTTATTTGTCTGGACTTGTAAAATGTACATTTTAAGGCTCCCGCAGACAGGCGCATGCGCACTTTAGAGCCTTTAGCTTTATAAATATTTACCTAAAATGAATTTGGTTCATGTTGGTAGTCGTCGAAATATATCTTCCAATTTAGGCTAGACATAAAACCGTGATTTTCCTTTTTCGAATCACGAAAAAGGTGCGACCACAAAATAGAATTCGCACATAACTTTACCTTCGACCGTAACACAGCTTCCTAAAAATAACGCAAAAACGCGCAAAAAAAATAAAGCGGTTTGCATCCGACCATCTGCTCGATAGGCATCGAATCCAAAAGATCGGATGAGTGCATGTGTCGGTCGAAAACACCTGTCGTTTTCGGTCAGGTTTGAACAATAATGGAATCACCACCTGGCATGCTTCTATTTTTTTTTACAGCATATGGATCGGGTATAGCCAACCAGCCAACCGGTTTGAATCTGATCGTTTTCTGCTCTGTATCCGCGCTTCCTTTCTCTGGATTTAGGTAGTTAGCATGAATATTTTAAAGGTTGAACGCGTTATAATTATCCCTTGCTGTAGGACCGACGTCGATCCTTGTATCAGCCCAAAGATTTTAATCACTAGATTTACCCTCACCGTACTTAGTCACGCGCAAAAGTTTCTATATTGAAATGAGTGAGCTCAATAACGTTTCCATAACAATCAAGTCAAATCTCCGCGCTGCCACTGACGACGCCGTGGAAGTGGCAAAGTTTTGGGCCAAAAATATTTAAAATTCAGTTCCAGACAATAATTTTATTCCACAGGTAAAATATATCTGAATTTAGTAAAAATAAGCCTAAAAACAAATAACATTGGGTGTCCGAGGTGTAAAAAATAAAATAGAAATGCGATTATCTTTTGGCGCAAAACTCTCTCACGAATCTCACGATATAAATCTTTGCATCAGCGTACATCCGCGTCTTAAGAATCGCTGTACATAATTGCTACATGAATAAGTTAACAGCTGTCGCGTCGTTATAAAAACGCTGACAAAGGACGAGAATTTTGAAATTAATAGCCTAATTTCAAATTTCTCTTGCTTTGTTATTAACACAGATGGCTCATAATTCCATCAAAGAAAATTTTCGCCCATTTGAATTTTATTATGAAATATTTTTTTTGTTATTTTCAATAATCTCGACTGAAAAAAAAAATTATTTACGTGTTTCGTTCACAAAGGGGTCTTATTCAAAGTGAATTTCAAATTGAAATTGGTCTTCGCTTTTCCAAAGCGCTGAGGATTTATAAGAACAAGAACAATATTGATTCCGTGAAGCATCAAGGCTGCCTTCGAAGTTTCTTTGTGATAATCGCTATTATTAATTGGAATTATGCAAACGAGAGCCAAGTTCTGTTTTTGACTGACAACTGCGACGTCTTTTGTCATTAAAGCGCAGATTTTGTTATTTCGCTTCTCTTTTGTTTATGGTATTGAGGGCGTTTTGGTTTCTCGTCGTGATTTCCGCCCTTAGCCTAATTTATTTGAGGTCGATGCAACATGGTCTTTTTCTCCCATACGTTGGTGTAGTGGTTGCAAGCGATACTGCTGTGCGTTAGGTTCTGGGTTCGGGTGAAGTGTTATTAGGTTTTTCCAGAGAAACATGGTTTTTAGAAATATTCGTTTTTTTTTAAACTTACTTTTAATAAAAAAAAGTATAAGGTAATAGAAATAATATTTATTTGCATAAAACATGGTATCTATAGGTTGTTTTAAAAATACACTATAGAATATACACGTTTTGCTTATATCATAACACGCAAATATAGGTAAGATTACAAAATGTTTCCCGTCAGCAAATTCTTTTATACTGTACAAATTATTAGGATTCAATCTGAGATCTAAAGTTTTTAAATCACTTACAACATCCGTTCAAAAAAAATTTATTTACTTATTTACCCTTATAATCAAAAATTATTTTAATGTATACCTACAAAATATTTTGACCCAGCCAATTTTTTTGTCTTTTTTTGTAGAAATTATATGGTAGCTCTCTTATTAGTTTTGGAATGTGGTTATTAGTTAGAGGTAGATAAGAACTTGATATAAATAAGACACTTCGAGCGCATTTGAATTTTTTTTGTCCGTTTGTCCCTTTTTTCTGGATGTGTATTGAACGGATATGGATGGAATTTAGCATATAGGTCGTGTATAACCTAGATTCACCCTAAAATTTTAATTTAATTAAATATTTATTGTATCCATGAATGTACACATACAGGTGGTAAGAAAAAATCAATAGAATCAATTATGGACCCTGTCAAGTACAGCAAAATTTTAAATAAGTAGGAGAAATCCCGGTAATACGCGGGCGAAGCCGCGGGCAAAAGCTAGTTTTAACAATATTGTCGAGTGCCAACATGAATATATCATAATGACACTCGACAATACTGTATCTTCCCATTAGTGAAAGAATTTTCGGAATCGAATCGGTTGTTCCCTTCATAAAAACTCACAAATTTTACCTCGTTATAATGTTAGTATAGATTTACACACGGTCACTGTACTACGTAAGATAATCCAACATGGCGGCTGGCCACATGGCCTGACTGCCCTAAGGTCGATTTATCTCAGTTAATAATAAATGTATTCTTTGTTACAGGTATGCATGAGTCAAGGATGATGCATCTCGATGGAATGCTGTTGGTAATAAAGCTAATGGACCAGTCTCCAGGTCAACACTACTGGCTTGTACATAAATGTTTATATATTTAGAAGAAATGGGAATTCCTTGGTGACGTCATAGGTTCGGCTTGCTGAGCTTTTTAGACTTTTGAAAACTTGTGGGACTAGCTAGCACGAACGCGCCAAGTAAACGTTATGTACATTCGATAGGATAGTAAATAGGCACTCGAAAAATAACTTCAAGGTAAGCGCCGATTACCTGAATTGGGTGCTTGGTACCCGTCTGGAAGCGGTACCCAAGTACCAAAATGGCAAGCACCGCGAAGTTCCGGTACGGTTTCAAGCTCTGGACACGACCAAGAAATAGCAACATATATATTTTTATGTTCAGGATAGTTTGGCGTGCTTTGCCTGCAGTGCTTTTTAAATTACCAATGACAGATGAGGCCGAAATTACGTCGCGTAATCTTCATGGACGGCGTAAGAACGCCGAATTTTCGTCGCGTAAATTTCGACAGGAGTGTCGCTTAGCAAAAAGAGAGCCTTGGCTAAATCTGGGCACAGCCTAAATTAAAACCTAATTTGAACAATAGCCCACAGTTGTTGACTGACTTCGAATTGAGCTAATTAGATATTACTAGAATAATTAATTACAGGTATATCCAGCCAATTTCAAACTAATTAGTACAATTCTTCAAAACAACTCCTGAAAACTTTTCTGCTTCGTAACAGAATTTGGAGACAACAATTGAAATAATTTTCTATAGGAATTTATTCAGTTGTAACGAATGATTTAATTAGTTTGAGGAAACCGGTAATTTGATAGGATATCGGATTTTTTTTCCAGATTGATAACTGAATGAAAAGTAGGCTTTTTAATTTCAGCAGTGTATACAGTACCGGGTGGCCACCACTAGCACCAAAACCAATGAGTCAATACGTTAATAACACAAGGTGTATCAGAAAGGAGCGGTCAAACTTAAGGGTTTATCAAACTGAACAACTTTCTCCATGAGGATATGAAACATTTATCAGCTGTCCTATTCAAAACTGCAATACCTGTTTGACCCAAATTTATGAGACAGCTGATAAATTCTTCTCGATTACGATGTTTGTCCTATGGAGAAAGTTGCTTTGTTTGATGGCCAGTATCACACCATTTTTGACCACAACTTTCTGATACACCCTGCATATACTTCCTTAAACCCTCAAAAATTTCAAGCGTCCAGAGTTTTAAAAAGACCAGAACTCCACCAAGAAATAAATTCCTATTCCCAAAATAAATCCAGCAGAAGAATCGTTGAAAGATTCTTCTAGAAAAGAAATCGCAATTGATACGAAAAATAGTTCCATAACTACACCTTTCAGGATTCCAATTAATCCAATAAGCGTCTTAGAACGTTCGCGATTCCTTTAATTTATCTCTTTTTCCACCATTCAGCTTGCGAGAACAATTAAGTCGATTTTCAACCCCCTGACACTGGATATCCGATCGCTAGGAGATAAGGGGATCAATTAAATGTATGGGAAGTCTTAACTAGGGATCGAGTAACAGATATATCATTAATTGTTCTAATTAAATTCGGAGAAGCTGATTGGAGTAGATTTGTGTCCCGCTAAATATAACTAACAAAGCAACTCGTACTCGTACTCGTCGGCTTGCATGGGTAGGTAGGTTCGAAGCCAGACAGGCGCTTTACTTTGTGTTTATATACGAAATATTTCATCGCCACTGCTTTCAAAAACGGTGAAGGTAAACATCGAGAGGAAACCGTCATGTCCTAGAACCAAAAGTTTGAAGATATGTGACATCTACCAACCCGCACTGGACTCGCGTGATAGATTACAGCCCACTCCCTCTCACAGAGAGGAGGCCTGTTTCCCAGCAGTGGGAATATTATTGGCTGATTAGATTATGGTTAGTGCAAAACCGACTAGTTAAGAAAAATGGTTTTGGTGCTGTAATTAATTTATTACTTCCTTTATTTTCTACGTTTGCTTAGCAGTTCGATGTTACAGGCTAGAATGTGTCGTGCTTAGTACGTACGATGCAGGTATCGCCACCCAGTCTTAACCATTCAATCTAAAGCTTATAACACTCCAATGCATTCCTTTGCCTACCTGAGCTAGCCGCCTCAAGGCGCCACAAGACGATTCTCCACCTGAATTCTACCGATAAGATATCAAACACTAGACAGACTAGGTCCTCAGAACACACCCATTGTTCTAAGACAAGAGTATCAACGTTTAATCTAGCCAAGCCATTTGAGCGACCTGAAACAATAAGTGCACGTCCAAGGGGCGTCCTCACATTGTGTCCCTAAAGCGTAGCTTGCAATGTATACGTCTGAGGGACGTACGGATTACGTTTTTGAAGCTCTTGGTGTTTATGAGGTTTCTGCTTAGGAAAGTTTGGGTAAGGTTTAAGTTAAGTTTATTAGGGTCCTTGGATTTAGGGCAGTTAAACATGTTTAATTACAGTAACTAAAAGTCATCATCATCATCAACCATGCTAATGGCGAAGAATACCCATTAAACGCCTGTATCCCCCGAATGGTTAGACAGAGTTGCACTTATAGTACTGTAGCGGTATCTACAACGCTACAGGCGAACTACGTGATAAACTGACGTCACGCAAAATCCTGCATCTCGCAAGCAGAGTTTACCGCGCAACTAGCATAATTATATACAACGGCCAGACATGAATCATCGGGCAAGTACACCCACATTTCGCCAGTATTGTTTTAGTCCCCATGTAAGGAGGAGCCTAATGCCCTCAACCGGGCATAAATCCAGGATTGCTACTGAGAGCAATACTAGTCTGATAATAACCAAAGCTTAGACAGATTCTAAGTCTTCTTGTTAGCGTATCGATGGCATAAAGTTTAAACATTTTTGGCCCAAAGTTTAGTTGCGTGAACCCTCTCTGATGCAGTCATAAGATCATCAAGTGTACAGGAGAGCTGCGTGTTAAGTTAGGTTTGTTATATCTTTGGAGGATATAATGTAAAAATTGTATATAAGTAGTTTATCAGCCATCTTGTTACCATAACACAGGCATTAGGTTGCTTAGCTTGGGACTAATGGTGCTGTGTGAAATGTCCAGGGATATTATTATTATTATTAATGTTGCCAATCAAAGTCCCAAGAATCGCAAATACATATGTATTTATTATAAAAAAGAATTTGACACGGACGGTGGTTATTACGTGAGTGAAGATGACACTACACTTTAATTGAAAGGAAAAGGTTACGCCTACTTGTGTGTTAAAAGTTTCATCACAGAACTCATCGTTTGGTTGCCATTACTTTTATTGAAGGCGTTAAAGCCTGAACAGGTTAAATTTGAAGTTATATAGAGTGTTATTCGTCTTTTTGGAAACTGTTAATTGCGTAGCAAAGAATAGATGCAATACTAACAGAAGAATAAAATAACAATATACAAAAGCGCGATGAAAATACTCGGATTCTATAAAGAAGTGGTCTCGATGTAACCAAAACAAAAAAATTGGCGCAGATTTTGCAATGCGCGCGACATGTCGCCGTTCAAGACAGGTGGTTCAAAGTATAGAGCCAACAACGATTTAGAAGTAACAAATATAGTAAACAAATTATTTAGTTTTCGGTAGCGGAACTCAAGTTTTGTCCTACCTATACATTTAGTATAGGTAGGACAAAACTTGAGTTCCGCCAATTATGCCAGAAAAAACTAAGATACTCAACACGTTGAGGAATACTAAACGCGGCTTTTAAGTCCATTCGCACGAATTTGCTCGCCCGGAACGTGCGAATCGTCACTTTTAAATTATATTATTTTTTCTATAGACGACTCTCACGAACGAAATGCTGACTGCAGAAATGTGTATTAGGCTTTTACATAATCAGCCCATAACGTTCCCACGCTGGGATACAGGCCTCCTTTCTGTGAGAGGGAGTGGGCCATAATCCACCATGCGGCAGTGCATGCCGCGTGCGTGGGCTCGTTAGCTTTTAAATTACGTAAATATTATAAGTTTTTACTTATTTTTGAAGATGGCGGGACGAGCGTCACTCCTACTCCTTTCAGGGGGCCTAAAAAGGCCACTTTGGCAGAATCATAATAGGATAACAATATGAATCATATTCAAAATCGTAAAATGGTCACAAACTGACAATTCTTATTATGATCTGTGTGCAATTCATATCACGCAATTTACCTGTTTGACAGTTTTGTATGGAAATTCGTAAAATGGTCCACCAATTTTTACACCAAATATGATTGTATGAAATGAATTGTAGGTGATTAAACTATTATGTGTAACCATTTTTCGAAAATTAGAGGAATTGCTAATGATCTGCTGGGAATTCAGGAAATGAATAGCTTTTAGAGGTATTGCTTAAAGTGGCCTTATTAGGCCTTAATTACTGGCCGACACTCGCAAAAAGACAGAATTGTGTGGAATAGGGAGATCCCGGCCTTAGTCCTGCTGTCCTGCAGTGGCACAATACAGGCTAAATTTGAATCGCGACATATTTGACATTAATGTGAACAAATATGAGTTTATGGAAAAATAACTTTAATTCCTACACAATAAAGTTCAGTTTACGCTACAACTTCAAACATTTTTATATCTTTTTCAATAGTGCTAGTTACTCTGAAATCAACTTAATCAACATTAAAAGAAAGTTGATATTTGTTTAACTTGAAATAACGTCAATTTGAAACATAAATACAATTTGAAATTAGATAGATTAGACTAATTTAAATCAGCAAAGAAAATTAAAACCACATTTAAAGTCTGTCCCCTTCTAATCGTTCCACCCGCTTCACAAGATGCCAGGACCAGATGCCAGTTCTCAACTGCACTTGACTTTACTAAAACATCTGGCATCCAATCTTATTTCATGATTTTATTTACGACTTTCTTATAATATAAGCCTCACCTGTTCAGTTCTTTCGCTTTTGTATGTAGATAGGCCTTTTTGTTGTTTTTATGAAGTAGTACAAGAATATTGGTTGGAATTAACATAAAAGCTGGCTGTCTATGTTTTTGACGTGACTACGTCTAATAAATCGATGAACGCCGGCTGCATGCACGAAAAAGGATGACTCATTGTCCCGTTACGCTCATTGTCCCGTTACGCTCATTGTCCCGTTACGCTCATCAATCATTTCATGAATGTTTTGTTATGACGTTGTCACGTTAAACTATCTTCCGTAAACCAAATTTACAGACAACATATTTTTTTTTTAAGGTGTAAAGAGAAAATCTCGATCCGGATCCGTTCTGGATTCGTGCACGGTTGATGGCAATAGGCTCGCTTCCTTTTACATCATCATCATCTGCCTAGCCTTTTAACCAACTAAGTTGGGGTCGGCTTCCAGTGTAAGTGGATGCAGCTGAATACCAGTATTTTACATAGAGGGACTACCTATCTGACCTCTACATCCAGTTACTGGGTAAAACGATACCCCTTGGCTTACCAAGGGGTATCGTTTTACCCATCCCGAATGTCTGACAACCAGTCTTAACTGGTTGTCAGACTTTGATTGATCTGAAAAATAGTTACAAAAGTATTTCATAAGAAATCTCTTCCAGAGAGATGTAGACAGCGTGTGAAACGGTAAAGGACAAAAAAAAAAATGTATTGCAATTTAATTATTAAATACTCCATATTTCGCTGGAGACCTAAAATACCTGCCAAAATACAATTTCTGACGGCTACGTATTTCCTTTCTCGTTTGTGGAATCCCTGTGCCTGTCTGTACAAATAGCTATTATGATAATATTTAGTATTGTATTCAGGTCTGGGATAAGCTTGCTTAAGTTATGTCATATATTTGTAACTATGCCAACATGGAACTTGCTTATATCCTTATAGGCGAATTAGATTATTTCTTTGTTGGGTTAATTCTTTGTTTCGTTTTATAGTGAGTTTATTTTGTGACTCTTTTAGGAATAGCTAGTTCTTTAGTAACATAACCTTATGTTACTTGTTTTGGTGAAAATTAAAAGGAATAGTTAATTATAAATTGTGAAGAGGTGTCTTTTCTTGCCATATTGTCAGGTCCCGGATGTCATTCTCTCTCCCTCTCCCTCTCTCTCCCGGCTGTCAGTCTATCTTTGACAGTCGTTACGGGTTGTCAGAAGCCCGACAACCAGCCTTACCAAGAGGTAGCGTGTTACCCAGTAACTGGGTTGTGGAGGTCAGGTAGGCAGTCGCTACATGTAAAATACTGGTATTCAGCTGCATCCGGTTAGACTGGAAGCCGACCCTCAAAGTAGTTGGTAAAAGGCTAGACAGACGTACTGCGGGGTACCATCCGCACTTGGTTGACATCCCCACCATTCGTACTCAGCGCTTCTCCTCCACATTTATTATGCTCACAGCTAAAGCGTCTGTGTTCCCTTCCTCCTTTAACTCGTCTGCCTTCAAAGCAAGACTGACCAGGCATCTTCTGGGCACGCTCGTTCCATCATAGACCTCAGCCATTGCTTTCTATCAGGGGTGATCGAAAGCAAGAAATAAGATAAAAAATTTAAAAAATTATGATATTCGTCTGTTAATCTTGAATCAAATCAGAATTCTTTCCTCATAAATCTAAGCCCGTCACTTTTCCTGACACCCGTCATCTGTCAAAAAGATCACAGTTAAAATTAACCGCGTGTCTTTTAACACTACTTCAGAACATGAACAGTAAAGTCGTTCCATTTACCTCTCAGCACCGGTTCGTCATCATTCAACCCTCTAAGTAAACAACTCAGTTTCTTTATTTATTTTTTTCAACAACGTTTGTTTTCTTAGCTTGTCGGGACTTTTTTAACTTGATCGCGGTCGTGTGCCCCTGGCTTATAAATGTCCGATGCATTTGAAGGGTTGAGTGTGCAGTTATTTTGGAGTTGAAAATGTGTGTTTTCTTTTTTTGGATTAAATCGGGCACTTGTAGGTTATTTTAAAATAATTGTTTAAAAATAAAATGGTATAGTTTGGGATGATCCCAACTATGTTGGGGTCAGCTTCCAGCCAATCTGATGCAGCTGAATAAAAGTATTTTACATGGAGCGACTGCCAATCTGACCTCCACAACTTAGTTAGGTACAGGGTAATACGATACCCCTTGGTAGGCCTGGTTGTCAGACTTTCGGGCTTCTGACGACCCTTAACGGCTGCTACTATAATATTATATTTTGTAGATATTCTTATTTCTAATAGGTATCTTAATCATAATACATGAAATATAAATGAACACGAAATCTTACTAATATTATAAACGTGAAAGTTTGTATGGATGGATGGATGTTTGTTACTCTTGCACGCAAAAACTATTCAATGGATTTGGATGAAATTTGGCACACAGATTGTTTATAACCAGGATTAACATATAGGTTACTTTTTATCCCGATAATCCCACGGGATCGAAACTTATGCGGGTGAAACCCCGGGCGCAGCAAGTGATTTCATATATTTGATCGTCATGATTCGATTCGGAATCAGATACGATTAGATTAGTACCTACCTAATTCAATATTCGCAAACTACGTAAGTGTAGATGAAGATACCAATACAAAGTTACAGAGCATAGAGAAGTATAATAGAAATCCTATCTCTGGCACAAGGCCAATTCGTAAATGAATTCCATTTGATAGAAAAGAGTTTCCTTCTCTGAGAATTATCTAAGTTGGCAGGAGTTCATTGTTGTCCACATTTATGAGGACATTTCTATTGCACTTACCAAGGCGTACGGGTAAACCGGTAAGTGGATAATAAAGAGTAATAAAGCTAGGTAATATGGATGGGTGATCATCTTTACATACCAAGACACCTCCGTGCCTCGGAAAGCACGTTAAGCCATTGGTTCCGGCTATCATTCATGGATCTTTGACAGTCGTTACAGGTCGTCAGAAGCCCGAAAGTCTGACAACCAGTCTTACCGAGGGGTTTCGTATTACCCAGTAACTGGGTTGTGGAGGTAAGATAGGCCGTCGCTCTATGTAAAATACTGGTACTCAGCTGCATCCGGTTAGACTGGAAAAAAAAAAGTTATTTCTCCATAAACTTATATTTGTTTACATTTTTGGCGAATATGTCACGATTGCAATTTAGGTAATATAAGTACTTCGACTATCAATAGAAAAGTTTTCATTTGAGGCGAAAGCGTCAGTAGCCTGCGAAATTAAAATTTTCTTAAGTTTTTTGCAATATGCAGGTCAGGATCAGGTTGTATGTTGAACAAAATCATCAATTCTCTTATCCATACTGGGTACACAATACACATCCACTACTGGGTATACGCGTCCCCTTTCTTCTTCCATACTTCCTTGTTCTGTGCGTCTCTCATCCAGGTATTTTCTGTGACTTGACGATATCGTCAACCCAACGCGCTTTTGGACGGCCCTGGTTTATTTATTTATTATTATTATTTATTATTCCCAACACAACTATCATTACAGGTTACCCCAAATCGGTCGGGGATTACCACATAGGATACTTTGAATCCCGATATTCCCATGGGATCGAAACTTATGCAGGTGAAACCGCGGGGCGCAGATAGTCTTATAATAAACTACTCCAAAGGTCCCCCATATCTTATTTACTCAGTACAACCATAACCGTTAAAATAAACGATATGACACTCGATAAACAGGCACATATTGTTAAAAAGGGGTTCTTAAAAAAACTTGGCACACATAGATTGTTTCGGGCCGCTGTTTCGCAGCAGATACGCGTACCTAATAAAACAATGATTGACTCTGTACAGGGACCAGATCGTGACCAGAATTTTACGTCCAATTTTATATCCGTACATAAAAAGAACAACGTGAAAGATTCATAATACGGCTGCGTTGTGCTTGTACAGAATAGACGAGGTGTGTGACATATACTGCTTGAACAATAGAGGATTCCCGCTCGCATTCCCTGAGTGGTTGTAGTGTGTAAGAGCATATTCTGTCGAAGGCAACGAGCTCATGTATGAGCATAGCCGATGTTCATTTTATGCTTCATTATTTAGGTCGTTCGCTGACTCCGGTATTTATACGCGGAGTTCACACTGCCGTCTCCGCAGAAATAGGCGTACTAAATTAAGCTCTTGAGTTCTCACCCTAAGTTTTGCAGGATTTTTAAATAAAGAAAAAGTTGGAGACAGGAATAGAAGGTAGAGGAATTTTGGTATCAATAGTAGACTGAATTCCGGATTTGTGTCAAGTTAATGGCAATTGTTATCATCGCGGGTAGAACCTGCACCCCAATTGCGTAACACACAATCAATCGGAATCTGAATCATTTTGAAGCAAATTGCTAATCCATTGCTTCATAAGTTTGAAAAATTTGTCTGCTCAACACGTAAATAACGCAATGAATGTTGTTGAACTGTCAAAATGAAACCGATTCCGATTGATCGTGTGTTACGCAATTAGGGTGCTGGATGAGGTTGGCACAGGAGCGTGGGGATTGGCACAGGAAAAGAGAGGCGTATGCCTCAGCAGTGGGTGAAGTCGGGCTGTGGATGATAATGGCAATAGGCTGGCCCTATCAAAATCAAAAGTCATTTATTAAAATTAGGCTGAGAAACGGCATATCGGCGAATGGACGGCACGGTTGGCGCAGTTGTTAAGCGATTGACTGCTGCGCTGCGTGTCGCGGGTTCCCGCACGGAACAAATATTTGTATGACAAGTAGTTGTTCCGGTTCTGGCTGTTTGTATATGTGAGTTTAAAAGAGTAACAAACATCCATTAATCCATCAACTCAAACTTTCACTTTTATAATATTAGTAGGATATTATATATTACTAGCTGCGCCCCGCGGTTGACTATGTGTAAATCCAAGTTGTCAGCTACGTCCATACCAAACTTCATCAAAATTGGTCCAGCCGTTTAAGCGTGAAGAAGTTGCAAACATACAAACACACGTATACACACTCACTCACAAACTTTCGCCTTTATAATATTAGTGTGATAGTAGGATTAAAAAAAGAAGATTTGATTTTTTATATGCTTCACGCTAAAGCGGTTGAACGGATTTGAGTGAAAAACGGGTAGACCCTGGATTAGGACATAGAACGCTTTAAATCCCAATATTCTCACATTATCCAGACTTATGCGGTTAGAAAGAAAGAAAGAAAAAATATTTATTGCGACTCGTACAGGATCATAAACTAAACTAAACGCAGTTAAAAATAAAACAAAACAAATTATATAAAAAAAGTAACAAAAGGAAAAATGAAACAGAAAGTCCTATACGAGGCCAAGATGCTCCTATTTCAGCATGATGCTTCGACAAACCGCGCTTCTTTGTTAAAACCGCGGGGCGGACCTAGTCTTTGACATTATTATGGTAAAAGCTTTTCATTTCGCGATGAAATTAGCCTATTTCAGGAGATTTGTCTGTGTACGTTCGATTTGTGTAGGTTTGCCAGTTCAAACTAATAGGTTCGTTAGCAAGGATTAATTCCCAGGATATGTTTATAGCTGGGTTCGCAGATTTAATAGGCTTTTGGATCTATCCATTTTCCATATTATCGAGAATTAATAGATTAGCCTGTGGTGTTTGGCGGAGAAGTGGTGGTACGAGTTGTAGGTCGTGGGTTCGAACATGACGGGCGCTTTACTTTGTGTATATTATATTTCATCATCACTGCTATCAAAACGGTGAAGGGAAACATCGTGAGGAAACCGGCATGTCCTAGAATAAAAAATTCAAGGACATGTGACATCTACCTAACCGGACTGGGCCAGCTTGTTGGTCCCACTCCCTCAGGCACGTATCAGCATACCTATTTCATCAGTTAGGCAATGAATCAGTGATCATTATAAAAATAATAATTAAACACGTGTAATGTTATTTGAATATAAATGTGTTAAATGTTCTCATTACATTTTGGTTTACAAATCAGTGCAGAAAAACATGCACCTTTAATTTTTATCGACTCACCACGCGGGCGAAGCCGCGTACGGAAGCTTGTAATTCATAAATTGCTCTTATTGTTATCAAAATACAATACTAAAAGTTCCGTTTAATTGAAATGTGATTTTTTTTTATTGTTGTGAAATCATTCCGTACCCCTTGATTCTCGTTTATTTATTGGATGCAAAACATTCAATTTATTAAATAACCTATCATGTTTATATACTACCTGCTGAGTTGACATTGGAGAATTCATTTCACAGATATGTTTATTTTATTGACGAAATAAACAAACGTTTTATTATTCTGATATCATTTTAGTTTCAATATTGGTAGCGCCAATATGAATGCTATGAATATTTTTCATTCAATTGATTACTTACTTGTTTTTTATATATTTTCATACTATCTATGTACTTATAGATACAATAAAGTAGTAACGCAGTCATAACTAAACATAGAATATTTTTGAAAAGAAATCATTGCTACGCGGTGTGGGAACGAGTCTGATGCCGAAAATATAGTTTTTAGAATGTTTGTCCTTTTTTCTGCATGTATGTTCCGGATTGGCGCAAAAACGGCTGAACGGATTTGGATAAAATTTGGCACACATATAGTTTATAGTATAGTTTATAACCTGGTTTAACACATATGGTAAATACTTTTAATCCCGGTAGTACGTTCCCGTGGGATATTTTTCGACATCCACGCGGGAAATAGTGTTCTACATATAATATACTTGAGTTCAAGCCACCATTAAAGATTGACATCGCAAGCAGGATAGTAGTCGTAAATATAAATTACGTATTGTTTGAAAACCGCGCCGATACACGACCGGGGTATTCAGCTATCGTATGCTTTAATAGACTCATAAATAAATAAATTAACTAGCTATGCGTTTGGCATCATTAACATAAAATGAAAGAAGAGAGGTCTTTGTCTAATGACTTATAATTATATACTTTTTTCTGTACTTGAATATGACCTCATTACATGTTCATTAATTCCTTTCATGGTAGATAATGCATGGACAGACCTAAAAAATAAAAAACTTTTACAAAAAAAAAAAAAAACAACCGACTTCGGAAGTCGGTGTCGTCGGTTTAGCATTTTAATTTTTTCACACCGACTTCCGAAATTAAAGTTTTTTTTTTGCTTATATCCAAAATGTTGATTGCAGATACATAATTTATGAAAAAAAAATCCTTTTATAATTACTTTTTATAGGAGTCGTAGAAACGAAAGAAAAAATCATAACTATGAATATGATAAAGATACTAGTGTATACGTCAGATAATGCAAGAAGTTACGCGAGCAATAATACGATTCCCGTACACAATAATAAACTCACACACAACCAATTAATTAACTAAGTAGTTTCACGTTCTTACTTTCCGAAAAACAACCGCAACTTGATATCGAAAGCACCTCAAACTTTGTTAAACAAGCACTTATGCGTGGTCTACAAAACTGTATTAAATTAAAACTGTGGGATAATAGGGTAGATGCCTGGGTAAAAAAATAATAATTATATTTAGTCCGTCAGTTAGATTATCGAAAAATAATGGACACGTATTTTTTCTTTTGTCAATCAAACAAAAAATAACAAAGATAAAGTGCGTCTAAATTTGGGAGTGGGAGGTCGTGACGTTACGCCATGCTAAAAAGTGTAGCAAGGCGTGACGTCACGCGGAACTTTAACGGGCGATATCTCCATAATTTTTTATATAATTGACAAAAGAAAAAATACGGGTCCAATATTTTTTGATAATCTAACTGACGGACTAATTAGATTTTTGAGGCATCTAGCCTATTGCGTAACACAGTCAGTAGGAATGGCTTTCATTTTGACAGTTCAACAACATTCATTGCGTTATTTACGTTGCTGAGCAGAATTTTTTTTCGTTCATATAATGCAATTAATTAGTAATATCCTTCAAAATGATTTTTACGATAAATAATGTGTTAAGTAATCAGGGTATTCTTTTATTTTAACATTATTTTTTTTATCATTAAAAATTGACACAATTTTCTACAAAAAATCTTTGACTGCCTCGTTGGTCTAGTCGTCGCAAGCGCTACTGCTGAGGATGAGGTACTGGGTTCGGTTCCCAGGTCGGACAAAGTGTTATTGGGTCTTTTCATCTGGAATTTCTTAGAAGCAGCCTGGAGGCTATAGGCTCGAGCCCTTTTCCATTGAACTTATGAAATATGGGTGTACTACAGGTACACTTCTGCCTAACCCTTCGGAGGATTTGGTAAAGTTATGTTTCCATAAAAAAAATAACTACACACAACTCAGTTAATTCACCGTACACATTTCTTCGGCCTCAACTGTACCAAAATGTACTAAGGCTTCAGGCGTTTAATTAAAACAGTGCGAATTGAAATTCCCGCGTTTCGGGGGCTCGTTCGCTTTGTTTCCATTATCATTAACTGGAGTGCTATTAATCTTCGTTACATCGCCAGTTATTGTGGACTGCAAGGAAGTCTGCAGCGTTTGGGAACTGTGGAGGTATTTTTATCGATGGGAAGGTTTCGACCCAACCCTCTGCTTGGTACGAGACTTCTCCTGAAGAGGAAAAGTTGAACAAAAATACCGATACGTACAGTATTCGTGTATCTATCTATACTAATAATAAAGAAGAGTTTATTTGTTTGAACGCGCTAATCTCTGGAACTACCAGTCGGATTCGTAATTTTTTTTTTTGCATTTGATAGCACAATTCTTCAGGAAGGTTGAAGGTGAGCTATTTACATCACGCTACGACCCTTGGGAGAAAAAGTAAATATGACAGATGCCGTTTTAGGAAGATACTGTCACAGAAATAGGAAGAAAACCAGGCACGTTGGCCAAATGGACGCAAGCGCTGCTGCTGAGCATCGGGGTCCGCTCAAAGTGACGGGGTCCGCCCAAAGTGACGGAGTCTGCTCAAAGTGACGGGGTCCGCTCAAAGTGACGGGGTCCGCCCAAAGTGACGGGGTTCGCTCAAAGTGACGGAGTCCGCCCAAAGTGACGGGGTCCGCTCAAAGTGACGGGGTCCGCCCAAAGTGACGGGGTCAGCTCAAAGTGACGGAGTCCGCTCAAAGTGACGGGGTCCGCTCGAAGTGACGGGGTCCGCCCAAAGTGACGGGGTCCGCTCAAAGTTACGGGGTCCGCTCAAAGTTACGGGGTCCGCTCTAAATGATGGGGTCCGCCCAAAGTGACGGGGTCCGCTCAAAGTGACGGGGTCCGCCCAAAGTTACGGGATCCGCCCAAAGTGACGGGGTCCGCTCAAAGTTACGGGGTCCGCTCAAAGTTACGGGGTCCACTCAAAGTGACGGGGTCCGCCCAAAGTGACGGGGTCCGCTCAAAGTGACGGGGTCCGCCCAAAGTGACGGGGTCCGCTCAAAGTGATGGGATCTGCTAGAGCCGATGCCTGCAAGGGCCGCGGGTTCTTCGCAAGAAAAAAAAGAAAGAAAAAAGTTTATTTGGACACAGTTCGTGAAACACAAAAAAAAATAAAAAGAGATACCGTGGCCCCTGGCACAGGCAACTCAAGGAACACGGGTGGGTTTTAGTCAGTAAAAGTCTGACACGCCCTCCCGCTCCACCCAGAGCGGGGTAAAGTCATTTGATGATTTCCCGTCCAAGAAAAAAAAAGGTCCTGTGTTTGAAATCCGGACTCCGGGCGGCTGCTGAGACATCACATAAATAAGATAAAAATGCGAAAGTCTCACTCCAAACTACCAAAGCAACAGAGAGCTGAAAAGGTCATCCATTGGTCTTTTCACTCTTGAAGAGCCAAGAGTACACGTGGGCGCTGCCGCCGCAGGCAGTCAGCCCAACATTAAAGTTAATGTGTATCTTTCTCATCTCCTTGTTTACTTTTCTCATCCACCGAAACCTCTTCCGTATATACAAACGGTAGATACTGACCTTTAGGTTCCATCAAAGCAGAGGGGAGGGGGTTCCAGGTTAGCGTCATAGGTTAAAGGTTTGGGTCAGTCAGAAACTGAAAACTGAGAAATTCCTAATAGCAAAACCCAATAACGCTTTGTCCGACCTGTGAATCGAACCCACGACCTTTAGCAGTACGCCTACGACTACGAGACCAATGGAGCGACTAACATCATTACTCAGAAACCAACATTATAGTCAATTTTACATCCAATTGCTGACAGATACAAGTTTGAACACAGACTTAGTCGCGATACGTTAATTGCGTTAGGAACTCCGTCTGAACGCGCCTTTACTTGAGTTATGTCTAACTTGTTACGACGTTCTGTTTATTTCGCGTGTAGTTTAGATAACTTGGGATTTAGAGGTAGATAATGAACTTGTGGCGGCATCTACATCGCTACATGCGAACTACGCATCATACTGACGTCACGCGTCTCCGCAATCCTGCATCGCGCAAGCTAAGTTTACCGCTAGGCAGAGGTGTACCTCTATTAAAGTTAAGTCTCTTGTAATTAATTGAGGGCGAGCGTATTGCCTTGTACAAGACTTTTTGTTTCATTTTTCTTTTTGTTACTTTTTTTAAATATAATTTGGTTTTTTTTTTTAATAATTTGCTTTTTTATTTTTAATTACCTATGTTTAGTTTAGTTTTATGATCTTTCTGTACGAGTCGCAATAAATACTTTTTCTTTCTTTTCTTTATTGCCCTCACCGAATCCAAGACTCCGGGCTGAGAAATTCCTGTTGGAAAAACACAATAGTGCTTTGCCCGACCTGGGAATCGAACCCAGGACCAAAATGACGCATTGACTAGACTTGAGATTGTCATGGAAACGCCATTAAATTTAATAATGTGAGCTCACTCTTTTCGGTCACGACACTTTTACAGAACGGTATCAGCCCGCACTGGGCCCGCGTGGTGGATTATAGCCCACTCCCTCTCACAGAGAGGCCTGTGTCCAAGCAGTCACAACGGTATATGCTGATTATGTAGGGTGAGGACAAAACTAGCGATTTAAATCTTCATGCTTACCCACTTCATCGTCTTTAGTCACACCTTCCCAACAAATCTCTCTCACCGAACCTAAAAAGAACAGCTAAATCTTCGTCAAATCAAATGAGCCTTGGGTTATTTACGACCCAGTTTAATATTAACTGAAGGGCGATCAATTATCCGGTCATTAAGACCTTATTAGTTAAGCTTTAAATGTCTGTATGGCAGTTAGACGGTTATTTGTTCTTGTCGCTTGTTTCCTTGTTAAATTAATCGGTTTAGAGATAGTGGGTCTGTTTTTAGATTTATTTGGGCCGGTTTGAGTAATTTTTTGGTTTAGATTTGTTCAAGCTTATGGAACGCACCCTTCACCACGTCATCTTTATCAACCAATGATGACCGCCTATCACGTCATGAAGAGCCTATTCGTTGCTTTTGTAACCAATCCCAATGCTCCATGTATACGTTTAGTTTTTTTAAGTTTTAACTACCATTTACTACTTCACTTTACGCATTGTTCAAGAATAGATCACTGTTGATATTTCCGCATTTTTATTGAATTAAAGAAGAAGTCACCCTGAATCCTATTATAGCTAGAAATAGCCAACAAGATTTTTTCTCCTTGGGGAAAATGTTGTAAAATTTATTTGAATTAGAAAGAAAATACGTTTGTGGTAAACATGACGCACACACAAACACAAAAAAGGAACAAGTTGGGGGTAAATATGCGTCACATCCACGCAAAACAGCTATCGTTCTGCATTATGCTATGCCCTATGCGACATAAAGACCCAGCGCTGGTTTTCAGCAACAGCTAGCGTTGACGTGTGGTCGTCAACAGTTACACATTTTGTGACTTTATTTTTACAGCTTCCTGGATGTATTGGAGTCGAATTTCAGACTATTCTAAGATGCTACACTGAAATCCAATTACCAAGGTTTTCTATCGTAAAATGAAAAAAAAAAAAAATGAAACTGGTAACCAGAAAAAATACAAAACAAAACCCATTTAATAACCTACTTCCGTTTTAATTAAAACACGAATAACATTTTAATTCTGCAACAAAACTCTCATTTTGTTCAACAAATATTACTTAACCCTTCAAATGAAGCTTGAATATGAAACTTTTTGGTTGAAATAATTAACCAACTTTCGCTGGGACGACAGTGGTGCAAGTTTAAATGCCCGTGACCCTTCGTAGGCAGCCGAGCGTGTTGGACGTGGGAACCACAACCTCAGACATGAGTTAGGGTTGCTAACTTTTTTTTATCAAATATGGTGTTTAAAAAGTCATTGCCTGTCAGAATATAATCGAGGAATATCAGGCCGAGCTCATCTAGTTTTTAAAAATATTATTGACGTGTAAGTGTTCATACAAACCTACTTGAAACTAAAAATAAAATCATTTAACATAGTAGATGGCGAAAATTAAAAAAAAATTGTAGTATGTTTAAAAAAATATATTTTTGAAATACTTCTTTTTATTACTTTGAACCTTTATTAACAGTTTTTTTTAATGTATTATTGTTAAGTATCTCATAACTATTCATACAAAATTTTAAATTAAGGTTACAAAATACCATTAATTCAGCATTTATGAGATTAATACTTACGCCATTTTGTATTTAAATGAAAATATAGTTGTTTCGCCTACAATTTTTTTTAGAAACATTTTTTATGCCTCTATAGCAGGATACTAGGTATATTACAAAGTAGGGTTGGTAACCCTGGACATGACGTACGTCAATGCTTGCATGCAAGAAATTCTTCGTTGATGTGAACTTCTTCGTTCATGTAATGTACTTTGATAAATCGTGGGTAATTATTAAAGAAATATCTGTACAATTTATCAAATTATATGTAGATAACCCTTTAAGTTTCTCTTGTAAAAGGAATGTTAATTATTTTCCGTATCAAGAGTGTTTTTTTAACTAGATTTCATTAAAAAAAAAATGTAGTGTAGTATGTGGACATTATTCAGATCTGAGTCATCATCTGCCTAGCCTTTTCCCAACAATGGTCGGGGTCGGCTTCCAGTATAACCAGATGTAGCTGAACACCAGTATTTTTCATGGAGCGACAGCCTATCTGACCTCCACAACCCAGTTACTGGGTACACGATACTCCATGCTAAGGCTGGTTGTCAAACTTTCGGGCTTCTCCCAACCCATAACGGCTGGTAAAGATCCACGAATGAGACGTTGCTTAACATGCTTCACGAGGTCCGGAGGGGTCTCGGTATGTAAAGATGGTCACCCATCCACGGATCCATAGCAGCAAGCGTAGCTTAACCTGATCGATCAATCCAGTCGGCTGTTATTACTTAGTCACGAGCCCTTCAGATCAGATCTTCATCAGATCAGATTGTCCTTATTCAGTTCTGAGTCTTATAAAACATTACCTTCAATTCTATAGCAAAAAGCTTAAAAAGTTATTTGCAAAAAAAAATAGGTTCAATACCTAATATTACTCAACATTAATAGTACCTACCTATGTAATAAAAATTACAAAGATGGTCGATAAAAACGCGGAAACGTGTCTTTATCACGCCATTTTTGTGCAAATATCAATTAATATTGTAAAAACTTACGCTATTATTTCTTTGTTCGGGTGGCTTACCGTGTAACTTAAATTTTCGTGACTAATTTTATTGCGTTGGTCTATTATTTTATTACTTATAACTATTATTTCTTTTCGCCCCCGACCCACACCGCCGCATCGCATCGCCCGCGCTATTACTTCGTTCGCGCTTAGCGTCCTTTCCGATTTTAAATTTTTTTGCTCGGCTCATTAGTCTTAAAATGGCCTATAGCCTTCCTAAAGAATTGGGCTATCAAATGCAAAAAGAACTTTTCAAATCCGACCGGCAGTTTCAGAGATTAGCGCGTTCAAACAAACATACAAACAAACTCTTCGGTTTTATTATTAGTATAGATATAGAAGATATAGATAGACAGATACTATATAGATTAGTATAAATAGAGGCTGTACCAAAGCAATACTAATCATCAACACGCCATATTCCCTTCATCCACGGATTATATTGAGCCCCCCAGCTTTCAATATTGGCATTGCACATTTGAACATCACCCTTTGTGAAACGCTCGCTCCCGGTGAGTTGCACGAAAAGGAGATTCGATTCAACGCTGTAGCTTTGTCATACATCTGGGCTTTTGTCGGGATTCTACGTCTGCCGTCAGAAGGTTAGAACGTCTGAACGTTTGAACTGTAGGGTCAGTTGTCTAATTAAAGGTAACAAAACTGGGTTAGTAGTCAGGTGTCTTGATTCTTTGGGGTGTCTGTGTAGTTTTAGCCTAATTTAGGGTTTATTTCTAAAGAAATTAGTCAGGTGCTTGGAAGGATTATTATTAATTATGTGTCGGTAAAAGGGTAATATTAGTAGTACAGGGTGGCATACGTCGACGCGCAAACTGGAACCATGAATTCAGCACATGATTCTAGACAGAAATTTTTCGTCGGAAAAAAAAAACTGCTCTTTCATACCTACGCGGTCAAAATGTACTGAACACCATTTTTTTTTTAAAACCTATTACGAATTACAACGCAGGGCCGTTCAGAATCATGTACGGAATCCATGTGTCGAAATAATTAACTGTCGAAATTCAGAATGACACTGTGCGTTGATGTCCCTGCCACCCTGTATAAAATTGTATCATCTGATTGGTAGTTTGTTTTAATTGCTTGACTTTTTTATGTTACTAAATACTCAATATAGTCATTGCTTCCACGTGTGAACTTAGGTGTTAGGTTTTACAGAATATGATCATTGTGAACCCTTTTTTTTTTTTGGATGGGAAATCATCAAATGATCCCGCTCTGGGTGGAGCGGAAGGGAGTGTCAGACTCTTACTGACTAAAACCCACCCGTGTTCCTTCCTTAGCCCTTTCTGTTCCAGGGCAGCGGTAACCCTTTCGGACGATCCCGCTACCCTGGCAGGCACAACAAATAAGAAAATACACAACGAATTTCTCCACCTTCTTTTTGCTCGTTAAAAGTATCAGAAAATAAATACGTTTTTACTATTAATTCATAAGGTATCCCACGACAAAGAAAATATAATAAAAACAACTGCGAAACGGTATACACATAATTAAAGCTACAGTTTATCGTGCTTGATCAAAGTCAAAGAGTTTAAAACTCCTTTGCATTAACATAGAATTCCTATGTTCCACGCTTTTCTTTGAGGTTATCCTGAAAACCTCGATATGCAGTCGGTTTTAAATGCAGAGAAAATAGTAAAAAGTAATGAGTAGGGAGGGACTGGGGAAAAACTTTTAAGTTCGTGTACTTTTTTTATAAAGAGTGTTATGGAAGTTTGAAAGAACTAAGAGCGGAGATCCCGGAGGAATCCTGAAGAAATTTGTGTAGGATGTTAAGACAAGGAGCTTTCTTTACCTGTCTTAAGTCTGGACTTCAAATAAAATACCAAAATAGCCTACCTGTGTTACTAAAGACAAGAAAGAAAGATGCCTCGTAGTCAAAGACACTGTCAGTGTCAGTCAAAGACAGTGTACTTCTGACTCTGAGGCATCTTATGCAAAATAAAAACTCGATATTAATCTGCCTAGCATTTTCCCAAGTATGTTTGGGTCGGCTTCAGTCTAGCCGGATGCAACTGAATACCAGTATCAGGATGGACTCCTGCAGCTAAATACAAGTATTTTACACTGGACTGCCTATCTGACCTTTACAACTCAGTTACTGGGTAACACGTTACCCCTTTGTAAGACTGATTGTCAGACTTTTTGGGCTGACTACCCGTAACAGCTGTCTGTGTAAAGATCTACGAATGCCAGCCGGGACCAACAGCTTAACGGACTTAGGGGTCTCGGTATGTAATAGTTGGTCACCCATCCACGAACCGACCGCGGCAAGCGTAGCTTAACCTTCAGTCGAGCCGTGCGGCTCTTATTATTTACCCACGAGCCCCTTTAATTATGCATAATAAAAACTGACGCACAATAAACTACAAATCACGGACCTCATAGGACCCCTTAATTTCCCTGTCAAAATCCCGTATTCTCCTTAAACAGACCGTAATTACATGACCATTAATTAGTGCTCGCACAACAAGCCTTCCTTGGCCCTTTTGAATAGACAAAAAGTGACCATTGTATAAACGTCAAAACAGCAGTCGAAAGTCGCCGGGAAAGTAACCAGAGACAATTAATAGGTTTAATTAGAGGTGGGATCGTTTAACTGTAGTCGATTATGTTAATCGCGTGTGGAAATCGACTAAATGGTGTCGTGATTTGTTTTTGTGTTAGTTAGAAGGTAATGGTTTAGTAATCGGTATTTTGTTAATAGGAAAGCTAAGCTTTTTAAATTTGATAAGTATTTATATAAGTACCTACGAGTATATGAGTTTAGACTTTTGTATATGAGTTTTGACTTGCGTATAACCCTGGGATCTATAGTTAAACATTTTCATTAGAAAAAATTGAGTACAATTGGGCTGGATTCAGCTGGATGAGAGTTGGTGAGAATCGAGCTGAATGGCAATTGGAGAGGCCTATGTCCGGCAGTGGACTGCTGTAAGCTGATGATTAAAATTTAGGCTTATTGAAAAAAATTAAATGAAAACAGTATCTAGTGTTGTAGATGCTATAAATATGTCATACTAAAACTAATATTATGATACTTACGCGTTTAGTTTCAATACTAAAATCGACTAATAAAGTAACAGCTCATAAGCTAAAACGAGAAATGCGTCTTGTTGTTTCTCATTTAGTAAATTATTGCCTTCGTTAACGCATCATGTGGTATTATGTCTTCTCGAGTAATAAAATTGACAAATTGCCGTCTAGTCGAATATGAGTAAATTGTTTGGGTATATTTTTTCATATTTCTTTGTATTATCAATGGAGAATGCAAGTATTTGTCTACTAGTAAAAAATATTATGTACCTCAAGAGACCGCTACTGCTGAGCATGAGTTCCTGGGTTCGATTCCCGGGTCGGTTGATGTCAATAGACTCGCTCCCTATTACACGGGACTTAAACGTAACTGGCGAAATGTCGGTTTACTGTGGGTACACCTCTGCCTCGTCCTTCACGCCTGTATTCCCCGTACAAGCATGATGTTATGTTGATTGTAATTTGATCAGCACTTATCTTAATCTTACTACATAATCAGCCTATAATGTGCCCACTTTTGGGACACAGGCCTCCTCCACGGGATGGGGAGTGGGCCGTGATCCACCACGCGGGCCCTGGTTGGTAGATGTCACATGTCTTATCTTACTAAAAGTACGACAATGAGAGCAATTTCGAACTTTACGTTCACAAGGCACTATCACCTTGTTATTAGGCTTGTACTCACTGTATAACCAAAAACCATTACTTGTCTAAGTTGCTCAGAATGTTCTTGTAATTCCTGACTATTAATTTTGGTTTACACCTTCATTCGCGCCGTCTTCTGACATAAGACGCTAACACTAATCTGGGCTTAATATGTCTATGCCGTAGGTAACATTTAAGACATCTTTGTAATTACTTAGAAATAAATGAGAAATAATTTAATCATCCTTACTTAGTTTTATATCTGCTCATAAAACAATGATTACAAAATTAGTCGATTAAATAAAAACTCGACTAAATAATTAGTATCGGATACCAATTTCCCATCACTAGTGTTTCATTCAGAACAAAAAGTAGTGATGGAAACGTCGGATCAATTTAAAGCCGGTTCGAAGCTTGATTGATGAAGGCTTTGACGAAGTAAATTAAGAGACTTTTCAACTTTTTTTTTCTTTTCTTTTCTTTTTAAAACGGGACGTAGGGCGTAAATTAGGCACCATCTAGATTTATTTAAGGAAGCCGGCTGAGAAAGCTAATTTATTTGTACACGGAAAGATAAAAGGGTATTTAAAAGGGGTTTTTTCTTTGATAAGGAATTCTACGGAAGATTTCATTGTAGTTTTAAGTGCTGAAATGAAAAGGAGAGAAGTTGTATTGGGGATTTCGTTTGCGGTTTCGTTTCCCGCACGGATTAAAAACAAAATAAGTACATATTTACTTGGCTTACAAAAAGTCCTGGGTCTATTCGTGCATGTGTGATTTGTATTTGAACTCGTTGCACGAATATTAAGAGAAAATTTAGAGTAAATTAATGTTTTGTATCGAGATAAAAACTAGTTTTCTTTAAGTTATACAATTTTAACCAATCTACATCTCATTTGAGCACTGGTAGGCCACTGGTAACGGCACCGACTTCCGAGTTGTGGTGGGTTCGAACCCAGGCAGGCGCTCTGTGCCATCAAATCATTTCCTCACCACTGCTCTCAGAATGACAAAGGAAAACATCGTTAGGAAACCGCCATGTCCTAGAACCAAAAATTCGAAGACATGTGACATCTCCAAACCCGTACTGATCCCGCGTGGTAGATCTAGATTACAGCCCACTCCCTCATCAGGACGCCTGTATTCCAGTTGTGGGAACATTACAGGCTGATTATGCACCTAATCTACCATCGTACACACAACTTATTTACCTTAAAATATTCACACTATCGGACTGTCCGTTATCAAAGGATCAAGCCAGACAAAGATATCAACAATAGCGCCATACACAAAGTAGAAAACGGAAATAAACAACTTTTATTTTGTTAACATTTCATGGTAACCCAGTTTATACTTAAAGGGGATCTATAGGGTACCTTGAGATAAGCCGGGGTGGTATTATCGTATAAATGGGAGCGAACACGCGAGGACTGACTCAAAGGATAATGCTTTTGATGTGTTGGTGGTATATCTTTGATATCATTAGATTGAACGCCGAATAATTGGGAATTATTATCATGTTGAGTTGAGTAGGTAGAGTTTTTGTGTGAAATATGGAGATTTAAAAGTAAATGAAATCATAAATCATTTATTCAAACTGGGCTGAGAATCAGCAGTTTTCGAACGTCAAAATTATAAAAGACAGTCCCCCAAAACGCCCGCCCTTCACCACTTCCTAGTGCTTTCGCTGGGGAGAAGAAGTGGCGCAACAAACTCCCGAGGAGCATCAATTTACACGTTAGTGCAGTAATTGCTATAAAGATGGCAAAATATTAGCAGTTGTTTAGGTCAAAGTGGGTATGTGTTCTTAGCCTGCGTTTTCCAAGAGGACGTAGATAGGATGTTTTAAACCGACAACAAAAATGAGAAGGTAGTCAAGTCGACGCGTACAGTCACGAACACCAATATGTCAACACTTGGCAGCTTTCAACAGCAATTTTTTCGTGAAATAACAAATGCACCGTTGAAAAACGAAACATTACATAAACCTATGGGTTCGAAAATGCTATGTTCGTAATAACAAAAAATTTCAATTAAAAATAAAGGAGTAAATCGCTTTTGAATAAAGCCGAGTGTATACATACTTTTGCTCGTGACTGTACATATATTTTTTAATCACATCAGGTTTACTAACCTTGCCATAAAATACCTTGAGGGGTTTAAAACTAGATGGGAACCTTATTAGATAGATGTAAAAATACAATTTGAAGGTGGACTTAACTACTAAAGAAATTAAAAGTGCTATTCAGTTTTCGATTATCACCAAAAAGCTCTGTTATATCTCCAGTTGAGTACCCCGATAAACAGCGGCAACCTCACCCCAGTTGGGACCTAATTCCGTAATCAGCAATCCGGTCTCCCTGGAGGGAATATCCACCAACCCTCATACATAATCTATACCAAAACAAGTACCCTGTTAGTACAATATTATCACCTACATATGAAGGATATGTAGTTGATACTCCGTCATTTGCCGTCTCTGAATCATTTGCTTACTAACGTTAAATATTCATCCCGAAACTCGAAATCGTAAACAGTTAACCGTGGAAATGCGACATGGGTCCAAAGAGCCCATATAGGGCCTTATAGGTCCATATTATAGGACAAGCGACCTCCCATAGGAACAATTCGTGAGGCCAATGTAGAACAGGCGGCGATAATTAATGTATTTGTAACACGAACCTTATTAAGCTGGTTCCCGGGATAGTTAAGTGTGGCATTTTCGGTATGCGAATGATGTGTTCTGGGTTTTAATGGTTATGATTAAAAACTTCGTAGGAACTGTTTTGTGGTGTGCTAATGAGAGATCGCAGGAAAAACCGAGAAAACCGGCTCTGATTACTACGGAGAAATGCTTCACGTTTCATTCCCCAGTTAATAAAGTTTATCTTCAAACTCAAACCGATATAGCCAAAATAACAACTCAAACGTACTCTCAACAATTAATCTGAACCGTACAACAACAGAAAACGATACAAAAGCTTCCGCTCCTATATTTTACAGCACAATATACGTTCGCACTTAAACATAAAACAGAGAAAGAATACAATAAACAAATTTATTATACTCTACGGAAAAATAAAACTAGCTAAAGCCTCAGGTACGTAGAAGGTAGAAGACAGTAGTGGTGCGCATTCAAAGGGAGGAACGTGTATCGCGTGCGCCTGACACCGGAACCTAGCCTTTTTTCTCTGAGATCCTTTGTTGGACTTCCTTTGGCTAGAGGGAGGTCATCTAAGGGTGAGGCGAGGTCTATTGTACGAGGTCAATTTGAATATTCAAGTATGGAACACGCTTAGTAAACGATGTCAATGGCTGGCATGTGGAGTAGACTTTTTTTACGGACGGAATCCGTTGCGGCAATTAGTTTTTAATATGATTGTGCTTGTTTTGTACGGTCGCATACAAACTACTTGATTGGGCGTTTCGTTGTTTTTCTTTGCGTCAGTTATATGTTGGTAGTGTAGATTTAACTTTTATTTACATAAAATTAAAGAAACGCGATACCTACTATTAAACTAATTAACTTTCAGACAACCTTAGTCAAACAACATAATCTAACCATTTGTAAGACTTAACACGAATCTATAAATAACACTTAAAAGTTAATTAAAACAGAATGATAAAATAATAATTATGCAGTCTATTCCCTGCGATATATTTTTACTGTAATGCTTTTTAATTTAAGCACAATTTACATGCCCGGGCATTTATTTTTGGTCGACAAACTGACACTTCGGTTCGGATCCGATCGGTTTAACAATAAATAGCCGAAAATGGCCGCCAATTGTCCGCCATGATGGTTTTTATTTATGCTAGACACGCCAGCGCTAATTATACACTTTTCTGTTTAAGTAAATACTTTTGGCGCTTAAATAAACTACATTGGTGGATAAATAAACTGGCATTTTTGATTTTTTTATTTGATTAGTTATATTAAATCAGTGATAATTTTTTTGATAACTGTTAGTAGTCTCAAACATTTAATCTTTTACCTACGTACCATAATGTATTTCAGTGAATAGGTATGCATGATAAAAATATAAAACCTCTTTGAAAATGTAAAATAAAAAGAAATTATACCTCTTCTCTCAGTTGTATATTTTATATATTACGTAATTTTAACCTTAATAGCAGGGATGTTCAACATTTTGAACAGAAACAAAATACATTCAGTATAACGTTCTCGTTTACTTGTTAATCTAAGGTTCGTTCACAGTAAGTATATGTGTAAACGTTATGTAAACACGGCTGCGTATCTAAGTGATATTATACCTGAGATTAACTTGATAGCTTAATGTATGTTACTCGTATGTGGGAAGCATCTCTCTTAGATTTTAACATAATAATTGGTTGCATTATGTATGACGTGCTTGGCTGCTTCCGACTTCATCTTGAGTGCCAGCGTCTGCTTCTGTAATAGTAAAAATTTTAACTTTTGAAGAAAACCGGTCTTGGATGATAATTATGGTCGTTTTTTTTTTTTTTTTTGTCAAAAAGTTCCGACAATACATGGAAATTATCCGTAAAACATTTTACTTGCAAGTGAAGCAGCTAATTAGTTTTTTTACTCATCGAAATAAACAGGATTTGGTTAACATTGCAGGTACATACTTGGTGACACAACTATCAACAACCGAATCAGGTATCAGGTTATCAACTTGCCAAGTATAAAAAATGAGCTCCGATCCTCCGATTAAAACACACGATAGTAATCTCCAATCACATCACATAATTCAATCGACAATACGTCTTTATGCGTCAGATCATAGTTCTGCACACGAAAGGGCTTCGCTCTCGGACGAGCAATTATATTGACGAACACAGTGGTCTGGTAGACCACGGCTAATTCAGAACCAGACGTACAGACCAGACATGGACTCATTGGTCCGAATAAGATTAGACTGTATAGAGCACGTCGTCTTCAATTTCGTGTGCGAACACGTATAATTCTCGGTACGATTCGGGCATTGAATTAGGAGGATACCTATAGAATTTTGGAAATAATGTAATATTTAAATAGATATATGAGATATTTTGATGTTGTCTCAGAAATTAAGATGCGAAATGGATGTTTTATACGATATATTTATGTTTGTAATCCGTAATTTGAAAGAAAGGAAGTAATATATTTTATCTGGGATACACACAGGAAATACAAACAGTAATAAAGGAGCATTTAAAACTGACAAAGTTACATTAAAACAGCCAAAAAAAAATACATGTGCGAGGCCAAAAAAGGCTCCTATCTCAGCATAATGCTTGCGCACATGTCACATGTTAATTATGCTACGGTTTGCTTCAATGTGAGATGAAAAGTATTACATACTTACACAAAATAAAAATTTCTTAAAAACAAGCCTTAGTGTTGACACTCTGCGATCATTAGCAATAAATCTCAAAATTCTTTCTAGAAAAAAACAAAATCTAATTTTCTTTTTTATTCCACAGCCCGAGAACACACGTCACACCATGTAACAAGATTAAGGCACTCGAGACATCTAGAATCGTACATGCCTATACACACACCTTCCGTGAGTATACAGCTTTATATTAAAAAAAAACCATCATATAAGGACTCATTTATCACAGTCACAACCCTGCCCCCAAAAGCTTAATCCCCATAGATTTTCGTGTTATTTTTACGCTTTTTTATTTAAATATTGATTAACATATATAATCCTAGATGTTTTGCATGACTATTGATAATTTAATGTAAGTAAATATTATTATTATTATGTACGAATGCAAATACTAAAATGCTTTTAGCACTCATGGAATAACGTAAGTTAATTTCACTTGAATAAAACTCATAATAATTTTCACAAATATTTTGATCCATATAAGCGTTTCTCGGAAAATATACAGGTATTTAATTATGATGTTATATTATGGTGTATTTATTGTTAATATTTTTAGTACTTTATTTATTGTATTTTATCGGTGACAGTACTTTTTATTTCTATTTACAGTGCGGGTCAAAGTTACAGGAAAAAAAAATTGTTGATACCAAAATAAAAACTAATTTGTCTTGCACTGTTTATTACTTTATTTTACAAAAAAAAAATAGTAGATTATTTACATAATAATGAATAAAATACTGTTTTATGTCATTGCATGTTGACTTACAAAGTCGTTAATTTAATAATTTGTACATAATTAGATTTTGAGAGAGCGTTGATAAAAGAGTTTTATAAAATTAATTGTATGTTTGCGTGATTAGTTTAGCATGTAATGCAAGATAGTTGATGTCCAAAAACTTTTTTTTTTGTTTTAATCTCGCCCATTTCTCACAGAACGATGTATATTTCTAAAAGTTATGTCAAAGTAATTATGTTTTGTTTATTTTAACTACGTCGTAAACCAAGAAATGACTCAAGTTTATGTCCTTATTCAAACTTACTAACGAAGTTTCACAAACTAATTACTTACGCAAGTTAGATTTAATCACCAAGTAGAGAAAAAGCGAAAATAAATACTAGATGACGTCGATCAAGAATTAACGTACAAGTTCGAAGTTTGATAAAGGTCAAATCACTAGCTTTTAAAAAAAAAAGTTAAATAGACCACTGTCAGTTGTGCGTGACGTCATTCGCAAATATTTGACAGATTTTAACCGCACAAAGACGAACACGGCCAACCTAACAGCTACCTTATTGTGATGATTATAAAGATCACAATGATTTTGACAGACTTGTCAAAGGCAACGACCCAATATCAACTTTATTAGAATGAGAATAAAGATCACTATGATTTGGATATTACTTTGATCGTAGAATAATTTCTGGTTGGGTGAAAGAAAACATCGTGAGGAAACCGGCATATCCTAGAACCAAAAATTCGAAGATATATGACATAGCTACCAACCCACACAGGGTCCGCGTGATAGATTACGGCCCGCTCCCTCTCATAGAGAGGAGACCTGTGATACATAGGTTATTTAAATTAACTTCTTCTTTCTGTAAGGACTGGGCGAGTCCAATATTTCGTAGAATGTGTATGTAGCTCTTAATTGACGTAGAGGCATGGCCTAATGTGGTTTCAGTTTGTACCAGCGACGGTAACGAAATTCGTGGTTAAGGATAACCATAAACCGCTGTTCACCGACTGCCTCAACTACAGGCCGACGGTGAAGGAAGAACAGCCTATTGGGACAATGGTGTTCACTGTAAGTATCTCTTTTATCTGTATGATTTTTTAACGTTCACATGGCGCCATATCAAGCTATACATTTCGAGTCAAACTCAAAGCATTTATTTAAGTTATACCATTTACAGGCTTTGCCCAGCAGTGGGAAATTAAAGGCTTGTAAAAAAATAAAAAACCATTTACAGGCGCTTTTGAATTGTCAAAGATACTTTTTGCTGACCTTGCATTATACATAATGAAATTATAAACTTGCGACAAATCGACATAGGAGGTGCAGAAAGACAATTTTTAATGATTCAGTTACATACTGAATCATTAAAAATTGTCTTTTCCAAAATCTAGATTCTTGAAAAAAATCGTGTAATTATCGTCTTTGTAGCGGTATCTACAACGCTACATGCGAACAACGCGTCATACTGATGTCACGCAAATCCTGCATCTCGCAAGCAGAGTTTACCGCGCAATTAGCATATATACAAACTTCCCTACATCAGTCGTTGGGCAATTGCCCGCCAGACACAACACCCGTCTGGTCGGAGGATCCTTCCTTTTCTATGGAGGATGAGTGAACTTTACACCCTGTTCCTCATACCTCTATATCTTAGATAGTGCAAACTAAGTTATTGCCTTCAAGTAGACACGAATTAGCGTCGTAGAAGATTTTTTTTTTCAAAAAGTTTAAAACCAATTACAAAATTAAACTATCCATTTTAGCGCGCGCCCAATAACCCATCTAACCATCGCAGAGTTCACAACATGAAGCAAGTTTTTACTAACAGCAACAGCTTTTTACTAAAAGAATATGAACGTATATAAAGTGCTTATAACAAAACAACATTATTTGTGTATTTATAGAATAGTTCTTTTTGTATATTTTTGAAAAACCCAAATTGCGCAAAACCAAAAATCTATCTTCAAGTTTCTTTGCTGTTTAAAAATGAAATAAAGTTAAAAACTACAGTAAGTAAGTATACTAAAAACCATTCAAATCCACTGTCACTTGAAGCTTCACACGCGTGGGTGTTGAAGTGCAGTAGAACCTAAAACGCATCTCCACGACCGTGCTTACACTCTGACGTTGTAGATAAGCTATTCAAGCAGCAAAATCTATATCTTCTCTTCTTATTTGCTTTCTCTTTGCTGAGAACCGTGACTCCGTTTTAAATAGTCAGCGGTTTATCTTCATCTGTTGCGATCAGTAGCGCTCATAGCTATATCTAGTTATTCGAATATTTGATCCGACAGCCGTTTTGGGCTTCGGCTTCTAGGTCTAATAAAATCTATATTTGATCTAATAAAACCGGTCTCTAATCAAATCTATTTTTTACCGTAAAAGCTTTACGAGAATTCTCTAGTCCTTTACAAAAACGTAATATCGTCGTCCCGAAAATGGTTGAAAAGAGCAGTTGAGAGTGGAGAGTAAATAAGAGAGGTCTACATTTTACGGTAGATGAGATGTGAACGCCTATACCAAAATAAAGGATGATTGAAACGATATAATAAATGGCGAGGCAACGTATATGGGGGGTATACTGGGAATATATCCAAAAATACAAGATTCATCATAGTGACTTAACATTCTAAGGCTTCAGGAAAAAATACTGTTTATCCGTTTGTGAAAACGTCTTCCGATTCCGTTTGATCAATCACTTAATATTTTATGCGTCAAACGTGTAGGTTGTGCACGAAAATATTGGCTCCTTCTACATATATCTTTGTAAATACATTTTGTTTGACAGTATATTATGCATACTCTACGTTACGTGGGTTTCGCAGTGTCAAGTATTTTTATTTGATTTATGACAAGATAAAAACAGAGATTGTTGTCATACTATTATCCTCCTGCTTCTGAGTTCCAATCCCGGTTTGGCCAAATAAAAAAGAAACGACCCAATATTTTCCTGGATCATAACATTATTGTGACAAACCAGCTGATTTGACCAAATATGATCCCTTGGGGAACTCTACAGCAACGTTCGTCGGAAACTCTTTGAAGACTTATCAGTAAAGATACAATATTAACATTATCTATAATTCTAGGTAAAAGCAGAAGACAAGGATCCTCCCGAAATGGGTGGGACGGTAACATATAAGTTCGTCTCCACTCCTGGTGAGAAGGAGAAGTTCCACGTTGACCCTGTGACAGGGATTATCACTACAGCCCATGTAAGTATAAGAACTTTCTCATAAAATACACCTTATATTATTAAAGCACCAGAGCTAGACAGCTGAGCTGAAATTAATGTGGATGGTAGTGAACCAAGTGGTATGGCAGAATGTGGATTAGGAGCAGACCGATGTTGATGCTCTTGATTAGAAAATGTCAGCATCGAGGCTCATCGGTGTTGAAGAGAAGGAAGATAAATTTAAGGAAGAAAAAAGTACGACAACGGTGCTTATATCTAAAGTTAAGCAATAATGTTCTTCCCTTGTAATAAATATTGTTTTATTAACAGTCATATTTTGAAAGCCAATCTTATTGGAGAAGAGGTAGGTGCACAAACAACCGATGAACTTCATACTATCTCTTATACTAATAACGATAAAATAACACAGATGTTCGACCACGATGAACCGTCCAGAGAAAAAG
Source organism: Apamea crenata (assembly GCA_949629185.1). Taxonomy (NCBI): domain Eukaryota; kingdom Metazoa; phylum Arthropoda; class Insecta; order Lepidoptera; family Noctuidae; genus Apamea; species Apamea crenata. Next base: position 10,199,789 of record OX451373.1, read on the forward strand.
AAGCTTATATAACAGTTCGAGCCAGTGACAACGGTCAACCACAGCTCGACGATGCATGTACCATCAAAATTATTATAGAAGACATCAATGACAACCCACCTGTGTTCGACAAAGTTGTGAGTATAGATAATATGATTAATTTAATTGTAGGAAGACAATAATCAAAACTTTCTTACTCCAAAAATTTGGAATTTGAGGTTAGACAGAAAAAATGTCTACTGCTTGATGTAAATTAGGATCTTGTGGATCAGAAGTTTGAGAAATTATCGCAGTGTATTCAAAACTTTTACAGCATTACTTTGTTTTCATAAATGTTCTTTATTTATATTTACTGTGTATATTGTGACTTATATATGACATTGCTCCAAGCTTTCTTAATGGATTCCTAATTAAGTATTTCCCAATACTTTGGCGTGTACCGTTAGCTTCAACTTGCAGCTGATAATTTTCTCCTAATTGTGACTAATTAAGTGTTCGTTCATTAGCCTCAAAACGTGGCGCAGACTATATTAACGCTTGCCTGTTTTTCCAAGGTCTTCCGTGGAGATGTTTGGAAGGTTTGTCCTAATGAGAGAATTTCACAAAACAGAGAGAGTTTACCGCACAAAAATGAAATTAAATTGCAATTATAACTTGTATAATATGTATATTTGTTCGATTGTTACCATTGCTGTTTTTAGTCAAGTTAATTTTGTAGTATTTTTAGCTGTGGTACCAATCGAAATCAAGATTTTTTTTTTGAAAGTTATCTATTTCTCTACTTGCATGTTGCTGCATGTGTGATTTAGGACCATAAGCCGCCGCTCAAGGCGTTGTTGGTAATAATATTTTATGTGTTTCGTGTGTTTCAATACACTTTCTTTGCACATTTGTAGTTGGTGTGTTTTCTTTAGCTAGGCTGCTCTTTCCCCCTAGGCGCATTTTATCACACTGCACGATTATAATTATTTTGGAAAAAACTATCTCTAAGCTTTGGGCATGCTTCGCGTAGAACATGTCTAAATAGGTATCTATTAAGATGCTATCTATACTGTGTGTGAAATATTACTTATCTTCTTAATCTGTTAAGGTTTCTTTGATGGATGGAACGCGAATGTTACCCCAAGTTAATACAGGAACCATTTCTATTGTACCATACAAACAAGGAGTTCTCCAAAGTCCCAAGATTTTCGTTGTAAAAATGTCACCAAATTAACCTGATTTTATGTATACAGTCGTATTCGGAGTCGGTCCCTCAAGACTTGGCGAGCGGGAGGGAAGTGATGAGGATATCTGCGACGGACATAGACGATGGCAACAATTCCATTGTCCATTACAGTTTGGAACCCACTTCGCCGGACCAAGCATATTTTTATATAGACCCAGACAATGGAGTCATATTTTTGAACAAGACTATTGATGTAAGCATTCCTTTTGTGTTATTTTACTTTGAGTTACGTTCTTGACCTTTAGTTAGGTAATCATATTGACATTTTATTACAAAGAGACCAGAATATAACTGTTACTGTGAAATCTGTGAATAAGGACGAGAAAAACTTCCTAAAAGTCTTCTTTAGTTACTATAGTATAATTTCTAAGAAAGGAATCTCTAAAAATGTCATCCGTGTAAACTCCTTTAAAAAACTCCATAATGTTTATTATGTAACTTCTAAACCATAAATCTTACCACCAACACAAGTCATTACATAAATACGTTTACTTTTCCCTTTATAAACTTGTGCGGCACGTGGTACTAATTAATTTGTTTTCTTTGAGCCAGAAAGCGCCAGGATATAAGTTTAAGCTGAGTGCGATAGTGAATGATATGCCGGGGAAGCAAAGTGTCATAACTTTAGACATCCAAGTTGTGGAGTCAAACAAGAAAAGTCCATCGTTTATAAAAGTACCAGATGAGCCGATTAGATTAAAAGAAAATTACTCGGATTTCAATACGCCTATTGCTACTGTGAGAGCTATGTAAGTACCGTTTTTTTTTGTTTAGTATCATAAGGAGGCCTGTGGCTAAGTAATAACAGCCGCAGGTTAAGCTACGCTTGCCGCGGTTGGTCCGTGGAAGCGTAATCATCTTCAAGATCATCTTTCAGATTTTCAGATTTTACCAAGACCCCTCCGTGCTTCGGAAAGCACGTTAGGCCGTTGGTCTCGGCTGTCATTCGTGGATCTTTGACAGTCGTTACGGATCGTCAGATGCCCGAAAGTCTGACAACCGATCGGTGGTCAGACTTTCGGGCATCTTACTATTTACGAGTTACTTATGTTAGTTACTTATGTTAACTGGGTTGTGGAGGTCAGATAGGCATTCGCTCCATGTAAAATACTGGTACTCAGCTACATCCGGTTAGACTGGAAGCCGACCCCAACATAGTTGGAAATAAGGCTCTGCAGATGATGATGATGACGTCAAAGGCCTTTCTCTATTTTTACCTATGACGATTTTGGAAGGCCTTACCGAGTTCTTCTTAAGGAATCCTGCAGATTGGCCTCAAGATAACAGATCTTCAAACAATCTGGACTCAAAGTAATTCAGAACTTAGGTTTTCATTCGTAGTTTAATCATTTTTGCTAATGTCAGTTTGAACTTTGGTAAAGTTTTTAATATTCTCGTTTTCAAAGTTGCGGTTCGAAAGTCGTTTGAGTGGCGGCCGGTGTTGCAATACCTTGGTTTTAAAATATTAATATTGTTTTAAGATTAAGTTACTATTTGTATTTCCTGGTTTAAAGTCTTGCGAGGACTTATCAAATGGGCTTGTAAGTCGATTCGCACGAATTTACTCGCCCGAAAAGTGCGAAACATTTAAATAATACATATAATTTTTTGACTCGTACGAAGTTAATTTATTTGTCAATTTTATGCAATGAAGTTAATAAAGAAGTACACGTTGTCGTCTCGCCTACAAATAAATTAAAAGGCTTCTTTCCCCAAAATTCAGTACAAATAAAACAAGAAACGTTCTAATTGTCTTTTTACTTCACAGTTCTAACATTCCTGAAGAAAAGAAACTCCAGTTTGAGCTGGTTCAGGGTCAGACCGAACAGACGAACAAACGGCACACCTTCGTGCTTGAGCCAGAAGATGATTCTGCGTACATCAAGCTTGGAAACCATCTGGATTTCGAGAAGATCACAGATTATACCCTCACTGTTAGGATACAGGTAAAAATACAATGAAAAATATTTAATTGTACTGAAAAAACTTATAGATACGTCGGATATCAATTTGAAGTACAACTTAAAACTATAAAATCAAAATACCACAATAAACTAAATCGAAAGTCAACTCAACAACGTTTATTAGAAAACTAAAACAGAATTTAGAATTCAGAATTTACTTGCCCGGATCGGGCGAATCGACACTTTTAAATAATATTAGTTTTTTTATAGGTGACTCGCACGGAGTTCATTTATTTGTATTTGAATCGACATCTCCAGAAATATGTATTAGGCAATTGGCACATTTTGAATTTTATGTGATGAAGTCGCCTATAGAAAAAATAATATTATTTACAGGCGTCGATTCGCGCGTTTCGGGCTAAATTCGTGCGAATCCGCTAAACCTAAACCCACTGAACATCAAAATTCTCTTTCCACAGAACAACTACAAACTAGCAGCAGAAACGATAATACAGATCGAAGTAGAAGATGTAAACGACAATATACCTATATTCAGTGAAATCCGTACAGGCAGTGTACTTGAAAACGAGGACCCTGGTACTCCTGTCATGCAGGTCAGAGCATTTGACTCCGATGGAACATCAGCTAACAACCAAATTTCCTATGAACTTGGCGACCCATCAGATCCTTTCGCCATCGACAGTTTGACTGGCAACATTACCACTTTAAAAATGTTTGACAGAGAAGAGAGGAGTTTTTATAACATTAAGATCATTGCCACAGACAATTCAGAGTCTGCTCTGATTCCTGGTAAACATAATGCTGGACAGCAAGTTTTTTTGATAGAGATTGCTGATAAGAACGATAATCCTCCTCATTTTACTCGAGATACGTATGTTGCTGAGTCTATTGCTGAGAATGCTAATATTAATGAGTTGGTTACTGTTGTCAGTGCCGTGGATAATGATACAGGTAAGATTTTGGATAGTTTTTTAATATTATTATGAATTTTAGAATTTATTTTTTATACGGTCTAAGGCCGGTTGCCGAGTATTGGTGGCCCAGTGGAAACGGCCGCGAATTTCGAGTTGTAGGTCGTAGGTTCGAACCCAGCCAGGCGCTTTACTTTGTGTAAATAATTTCATCACCACTGCTCTCAAAACGGTGAAGGAAAACATCGTTAGGAACCTGAAAGAAAGCATGTCCTAGTACCAAAAATTCGAAGACGTGACATCCACCAGCCCGCACTGGGCCCGCGCAAGTTTTTTTTTAACTGAACAGACCGCTGTGCTTGTGCAAAATGACGAAATACACGCAAATGAAGTCTCGGGCAAAAAAGCTAGTAGGTACGAGTACCCCAATAAATAACTAATTTTCTCTAATTTTTCCAACAGCATCCGTGGTAACTTACAGCATAGTCGCTGGCAACACATACGATGCTTTCGTCATCAGAAACTTTACTGGAGAGATCCGCGTCAACAGTGAGCTGGACTATGAAAACATCACCAGTTACAGCCTGGATGTCAGAGCTTTCGACGGCATCTACGAGGATTATGCTAAAGTCATCATTAACATTGAGAATTTGAACGATAATCCGCCTGTGTTTTTGGTTAATTATACCAAGACTATCGAGGAGGAGAAGCTGTATGAAGGGTGTATTGTAAAGGTATGTACATTTCAGTTTTAGGAAACTTTGACATAGGTAAGTACTTCGTTTTTTATTTGAAATAAATGGGAGAAGATGGCGGGACGAGCTCGACGCCTACAGACAGGATTGGTTAGCTACATTAGCTCAAGGTAGAGAGGAGTGGAAAGGAGAAAGGAAGGTGGTTTCCCTGCAGTGGGATAACATATTATGCTAAAAACCAAAAAAAATAAGGGACCACTTCTTACATTTATCTCACCCAAACCAGACCATGTTTAGTCATCGAGCCAGCATACTAATACTTTTGCCATTCCAACAGGTGGAAGCCTACGACCCTGACATCAAAGACAGGAATGCTCCTCAGAACATAGTCTACTCCTTAGTCAAGCATGAACAGAAAGAGTATCTTCAAATTGACAACGATGGCTGTCTCCGACTCACCAAACCCTTGGACCGGGACCAGCCTCTAGGGTTCACCAAGTGGCAGATACTGATCATGGCTGCTGATCATGGGGGAAGGTTGGGATCTGACAGCTTGTGGTCAACGACCGAAGTTATCTTGGAGCTGACTGATATCAACGATAATGCGCCGTTTTTGACTAATGTAAGTACTCTCTATTGTTTATATTCGAAGTTTTTATCGAAATATTTACTTGTTTTCTAGGATTAATTGATGTTAAATTGCCGCTTGGATCTCAGCTCATAAAAAAAAAATATAAAATGTTTTTTAACGTATTTCACGGTTTAATGAATGATCCGGAAAAGTACTATTACCATTCAAACATATTACTGCCTCTAGAAATATATGCATAGAAACCAGTAGTGTCGCGGCGTCATGTCGCCTGCTGTTTTCGAATGCAGTCGACTACGTACTTGTACCTTTATCAGCATTTTTCCCAGGAAAAGTATTCCTAGATACCTCTAAATTACAAATTAGTTATTTCAACCACATATAGAAACAAAAAAAAAACGTTTATTTGCGGTAAACACGACGCAGAGAAAAAACAAACAAGTTGAGAGAAAATATGCGATTATGCGTCACAGCCAAGCGAAACGGCAATCGCTCAGCATAATGCTAAGACAGTATGCGAGACAGAGCCCCAAGCGCTGGTTTTCAGCAACAGCCGGCGTTGACGCGATGACGTCAACCAGCCCTAAGTTGCATACTGACATTTTCATGCGGCTCGGCCAAAGAATTTTTTAAATCCGAACATACGATTATTTGTCATAAAAATAGTTCAAGAAAAGAAATAAGGATTAAAACGGTTGAAACTACCATGTAACTAAACCATAATGGTATACCAACATATTTCATTACGCGTACCCTCAACTATGATGGCATGATTGATGAGTCGGTTCAGTGTGCATAGACAAGTAGACGGACCGACTATCTGTCACACGAGACGTTGAAACAATACATAATGATGCTTGAGGACTTCGCTTGTTTTCTTTCGATATTTACCGATATTTAGATGTTCAAAAGTAGGTGACAAAAGAGGAGAAGATTTTTTTATTTGAAAGGATATACTTTCAGATTGGTCCTATAGAATTTCATCAAACACGACGGTAAAAATTACAACTTAAAAATGAAAACGTTTTTACAAAAAAAACAACCGACTTCCGAAATTAAGTTATTTTTCACATTGTAGTTTCTTTTTTGGAAGTTGGAGGACTTTTTTTTTTTTTTCACCAACTGTAACTTAGGATTACAATTTGTGATCCAAATTAAGTCTTTTGCTTGAGGCATTCAATATGAACAAAGAATTTTTGGCTTCTTATATTCGTTAAGATTAACGTCTGAAATCAATAGTAGGTATGTTTATGCTTTTTGAAACTTAACAAAACTGGCAGACGCTTCATGTAAAATACTGAAGGCGAATTCTCGTAATTTAAAACGACGTTAAAAATCTAATCGCAGTCTCATCTCGGCGACAAACCAATGTCAAAACCTGGTCAAAATGAAGGGAAATTAGAGCTATTTTTGACGGATTGATACTGAGATCAGACTGTGAGTTCTTAAAATTACGAGAATTGCCCCTCTGGTATTCAGCTGCATCCGGTTAGACTGGAAGCCAACCCCAATACAGGCATGGACATCCACGCGCAATCTTTTACCATGGATTCAGTAGGTATATGATTCTGAAACACCATGGGTAGAAATCATTCGTCGGTTATTAAAAAAAAAGCTGTTCCATTCATTTTGACCGTGTAGGTATTGCACTTTTCTATGAGAGTTGATTTTTCTATATCCGACGAAATTTTTCTACGCTACGCTCTAGAATCATGTGCTGAATTCCAGGTTACAGTTTGTGTGTTTGTGCCACCCTGTAAATTTGGGAAAAGGCTAGGCAGACGATGAGTAGTTCGTCGAGTTACCTACACTTTTTTAGTCCAAACTAAAAATCAAGAACGTGTGAATCGAATTAGCTCAGAATAAGTTCTTATTTAGTTTAATAGATGGCGCTGTGTACCCGTTCTTTGAAACAGTAGGTAATAATAACGTTTAGTGCCAGTAAACTTTAAAACACGCTCTTAAAATACGGAACAAAGTGAGAATAATAAAGAGAAACAATTGAAGTTGTTTAAGTGGTATATTGAATTATACATTTTCTGGTTTACTGCGACGTACTTATTAACTGGTTTAAAGAGACTATTTTATGGGTCATAATAATTTAATAGGCATGTTATATATTGAAAGTTGTAACATAGAGAATTCCCTACAGAGGCATAGAGTAATGATATAGGTGGCAAATTCAATTATACAGGGTGACTTTGAATATATTGAATCTTTCACACGGTGAAAATATGAATGACTGAATATGAACAGTTTTTATTATGGTTAGCTCTGAAATAAAAAAAAAAAGAAACTTAGAGGATTAGTGACAGGACCCTAAAAGATAACATCAATGAATTTAAAGTCATTCTGTATAATTAACTAACTATGTGGTTTAGGGCAAATTTTTCAATCAACTGATAAGTATATTAGAGGAGTCATTTTGAAATTTTGACAGTTATATTATTTCGTACAAACACTGTCAAACGTCAATTTTATCCTACGAATAAAAGTTATCTGGCGATGGAAAAATCAGCCCTTCACCCATTATGTCTGTAATTACGGCATTCGACGGGTTAATGAAACTACAGGTCAATGAAAGCTTCTCCTACCTCCAAAGGGCGAAGGCGAAATACAAAGTCACTCCGGACAATCATCTTGAACTGGGCTTGTGGCTAAATAATAACAGCCGCACGGGTCGATCGATCAGGTAAAGCTACGCTTGCCGCGGTTAGTCCGTGGATGGGTGACCATCTCCACATACTAAGACCCCTCCGTGCCAGAAAGCACGTTAAGCCGTTGGTCCCGGCTGTCATTCGTGGATCTTTGACAGTCGTTATAGGTCGACAGAAGCCCGAAAGTCTGACGACCAGTCTTATCAAGGGTTATCGTATTACCCAGTAACTGGGTTGTGGATGTCAGATGGGCAGTCGCTCCATGTAAAATACTGGTATTCAGCTGCATCCGGCTAGACTGGAAGCAGAACTCAATATAGTTGAGAAAACGCTGGGCAGATGATGAGACCAATGAAAGCTTCTTCGACCCCCAAAGGGTGAGAGCGAAATACAACGTCACTCCGGACAACCATCTTGAACAGTCAGGTGTTTTCTTAATTCTTAGGCGTTAATACACATTTCCTACCATGTGAAACATCGGTCATTTTTATTATCCATTCTATCCAGCTACACACGGACGAGTTTTTCCCGCAGCGATTTTTTTCGCGTACAGGATTTTCAACGCACTGCTAAGCGCCGAGAGTTGAAAATCCAACAGTTTGTTGTTCTGACGCCCTGTGTGGTATACGCTATGTTCGATTCTCAACGCTCTTAACACTTAGAGTTGAAAATCCTGTCCGCGATATTTTTAAGTCCGTGTGCGTGGGCTTATATCAAACTTTACGCCCACCGCTTAATACTCTCCCAAGAATTAAAACTGTAGAATCTATAACATTGTAAGCTCTTTGAAACTCAAATAGACATGCAATTTATCTTTATAGCGCTCACTACATTTTATAGCCTATTTTAAAAGATATAATGCTAATGATTTTGTAGTGAGCTATCAAAGCTGGGGGATAATTACGTAACACACTATCAGTACCAATGATTTTAATTTGGACAGTTCTACGACTTTCATTGCGTTATTAACGCTGTTGAGCAGACCAATTTTTCGAACGTAAGAAGCAATGGATTAGCAATATCTTTCAAAATGATGCAGATTTAGATTCATAGTGGGTTACGCAATTAGGGTGCTGGATATAAGGTAACACTAGTATAACGCGATAATTAGTATAAAGTCTCGTAGATTATGGCCCACTCCCTCTTACAGAGAGGAGGCCTGTGTCCCAGCAGTGGGAACGTTGTAGGCTTATTATGCTATGCTAAAGTCTTGTAGATGATAAAAGTTCTGGATTTCTAAAGTATTTAAGTAGATAGATATATAATAATAGTGTTTTGGTTAATTTTGCAACGAGTAAAGAAATCCTGAAGTGTCGAAGCGCAGAATAGAAGTGGTGAGACTGTAGATTCTTTTTTTAAACAAATTCACAATATCTATTCGACACTGGCGCCGATTCCCTTGTTCACAAACTATACTAAATTTAAGTTCAGTGCATCCTTTTCTTTCTATTTCATTAAGAAAAGGACAGAAGATAAATATTAGTTAAGTCCTAGTCAGCGCCTGACGTAAATTAACATATTTTTAGTAGCCAATTTTTTAATCACGTCTAACTTGTCTATAGAGTATCTTAATTTGACAGGACTAATAAAATATTTATCTACTCTCCCTTTCTTAATGAAATAGAAAGAAAAAGATGCACTGAACTTAAATTTAGTTTAGTTTGTGAACAAGGCAAGCCATTTTCTTGCTAAGCTTATATCACTATTATGATTATTAATTGATGATACCACTTTCTTTAATTAAACGAAAACAAAGTAAAAGCAACCCAATACTTATGACTCTCGACATAGGCCGTAGTTTTTACTGATATCTACATTTTTTAAATTTTCTTCAGACTTCTATTGAAAACCACTGAATAATGACGACCATTATAGTAGAACAAATCGTCGAATTTTCCTACTATTTTCTTATCACCCAACAATTACTATCGTAAGATATATCTTCACATAAATCTTAGGCGTTCGAGCTAAATTCCTTAGGAAATGTGTTTGTGTAGGACGGAGCAACGTTTGTTTAGGCTTAGTATATGATTAATATCGCGTTGCCCGGGGCTAAGGAAAACAATCGTTCGTATATCAAGCTTGCTAGCAACGTAGGTTGCTACAGTACTTTTATCTCAAGAAGCGACACGCGCTGTACTTGTGGTTACCAAGTGTACAAACACGCTGTGAGTGCGTGTGTAAGCGCAGGAGCTCTCGGTACCGTCCGTGACAATGGCGAAGTCTTAAGTGTGTGTGTGTTATGTTCTGATGTTACTCGTCACACCCATAGCGTGAGGTATGGGGCTCAGGAAGTAAATAGTAAATGATTGAATGTACAGCTTTGTTAATTGAATCACCAACATTTCCAGCCTTTACCTAGTTGAATATACAGGATGAAATTGAGAACTTGCGTCAAATCGAAATAGGAGGTGCAGTTAACTTATACATAATTATTATAAATTGTCATTTCCCAAATCTAAATTCTCGAAAAAAAATGAATAAAAGGGCGCGCTACGACGTTGCCAAATCTCTCGCCTACGCGCACGTTTGGGCATCCCTTTCCTTAATGACATGCTCTAAATTTACTTTATAACACGTTTAATTAGATATTATATTCAATTTCACCTGTATATGCTCTAAAACAGATTGGATGGTGATCATCGCCATTAATGTCACCTATAACAATTCCAATGTATCCGATTCGACAATCCCAATCCTCTCAAATGACTTCAAAACTTTCACGACCATAGAATTAAGCAACTTGAAACTCGCCATTAAAACCTAACATTTCATAGTCCCGAAACGCCTAAAATATCCATATTCTGAAACCGGAGCTTATTTGAAATTCGGCCATCCGGCCCGGCTGATCGGCCTCGAATACCGGAATCTGCTGGATTAAGTGGGAGTGTTATCTGGTAACGCAGAAATCGTTTGCTCAAAGAATCGTGGCATGTCAGCGTTTATTCATTTTGCGATAATGTCACCTTACTAAGCATAATCTATGGCTTGGAGAGAATGTCGGCTGATTTTTGTGTCTCTTTTGTGCGTTTGTACAATGGAGCATTTGCAGAGATTAATCTGCTTAATTTGGAGGAAATTTTAGTTGAATGGTTTGACGTTTTGACCCACATTTTTGGCAGAGATCTGAGGGGCAATTCTCGTAATTTTAAGAATGTTCACAGTCTGATCTCAGTCTCAATCTGTCAAAAATACCTCTTATATCTTTTTTGAAATTGATTGTCGCTGAGATGAGATTGCGACTAGATTTTGAATGTTTTTAATTACGGGAATTGGCCTTGAGATCATTTTAGGCAGAACATGTAATACTTGCTAGGTACATAAAAATAGTATATTATTCTGTTGATTAACTCTTCCTCGAACGTGGATCCGCGTGAAACACAATGGCTTTTTAATTGTTTCTGTAATTACGGCATTCAACCTGTTAATGGCCGATTCCTTTGACTTGTATCTTTAGCAATAATGAAGCAAACACCTCATAGCTTGCATAGTAGACCCTCCCATATGGAAGATGCTGTCACCGGTAAGATTAGCTTACGAGTCTTTTTGGCAACAAAAAATGCTACTATTGGTAAGCAAAACGATTCATTTTTGTTTATAGGAACCGAACATAAGGGCCGGTTGTTTGAAACGGTTGGTTAACGTAACATACGTACGTTAAATAATAACGATTAAGAACGATAAGATTAAGGCCATAACTTTGTGAAACAACGCTTTTTTTATTTGGCGATAGTGAGCGCCATTTTTTAAGTATACGCGAGCGTCAAGTGGACGTGAAACGACCCTAAGAGAAATTGAAGAGGAGTCATTTAACACAAGGTACCTCTTTAATTTTGATATAATAAAGTCCCTATTTCTAAACTGCCAGGCCAACCATAACAACGGGCCACTCTGGCAACACGCCAACTAAAAGACAATAATAAAGACCAAAACAAAAGCACATCCGTACCCAAGCACCCTCAAATTTTCAATTATCTCTTAAAGCGCCTAAGAATTCACGAAATTCACGTTTTTATTTTCATTTCATACAAAAAAACCTTTTCCATATTGCCTATAAATCAGGTACAGTGAAGGTACCTCCACAAGCAGCCCGTTACATTATATTATGTAAATTTTTCACATTATTCTGCCCTGTATGTTTGTATGTCTGTCACCGAAAATCCTCTTGACGTGGGTAGGAAAATGAGCTTATGTTGCTGTGGACATAAGGCTGTTTTTGTTTAGAGAAGGTTTCTCTCGTCAATGGACAGATTTTAGATTGACTTTATAGTCTTAGGTGATAGAGATTTTCATTTTGTTTGTTCTGTAAATAAGATATCGGAATCACTTGTACACGTTATATTATTAAAATAAAAAACAGGCCAGATGGAGTCGACCTTTCATATCTGACTACCGCTGACAAAAAATGGTGTAACAAACTCAAAGGCCAAAGTCTCTCTTTTTTAAAGGTCAGACATAATCTTGGTTAGTGCCTGAAATAGTCTTATGTGGAAAGTACCACACAGATTTGAGTCAACGAGTCCAGTGAAGTCAGGCAAGCATTTTTCAGCAATCGTGTAGCTCAGCTCAGAACTTTAGGAAGTCAAAGTGAAATAAATTCGGTATGCAACCACCTCACGATGCTGACTGTACAACGTACAACACAATTGCTGTGTGCAGCGATAAAAGCGCTGACATTCTATCTGTATCTATAAGATTTAGCTACTTTATCAAGACAATTATATTGAGCTAACAGATTTAAACTTTCGAAAATGAATTTTCATTGGATAAGATTCATTCAATACAACTTAATTCAATTCAATTAAGACAGAACTTTTTTATAGCTTTTTATATCACACTTGCAAAAATACTTTTAAATTGAATTTTTAATGGATTTTAAAAAGCTTAAGTTTAACCAAATTGAATTTGATTGTACATATTTTCAGGTAATTTATCTAAAAATAAATTGAATTAAAAATATATATTGAATGTGAATAGTTTTAGATAAGTTAGGATATCATTTTATTGAGAAGACAGTCTTGCAATGAGAAATGGGTACGGATAAAATCTCAGCAGTTGTTAAAAATTAAAATTAAAGTAACAAAGACGAACACATTTACCTAATTAAAAACAAATACTTAGATCGATAGAATAGCTAGCAGGACAAATCGCCAGTATCTAAATCCCGTTGTAACGTAAAAACATTTTGACATATCCTTACTTTTTTAATCATTCTGTCGATAATTCCCTAGCGTTCACCATATGTAATAACAGAAGGCTTACTTCGAAACTTCCCACATTACAAAGTGATCCTTCCACCCTTTAAAAAAAATTAAACCACTGTATAATCCTCCTCTGCGGCACATCCCTAATCATTTCCGAATTCTCAAACCGAAATAAAAAAGCAAAACGGACCTCTTTTCGGTCCTTTTCCCTCATTTTGCTTAAAGAACCGTTTCACTCTACACATCGGCTCAGTTGTCAATTTTTTATGCAAATCTACTACCTATGGGCGTTCAATTTCTTATTTCGGGAGCAGTCCTCTGCTCCTGTTCTGCGAAGGGTAGGTTTAATTTCCATTCCGTAGAGCTGTATGGTCCTCTGGAGAGCTTTGGGCGACTACCGAAATGGTCATGTGACGGGGACGTGTTGGTATTTTCGTGAAAAGAGGTTTTATTTAGATCGCGTGTTTAGGAATAAGTGTTGGGTTTGTGGCTCAGTGGGCTTATATAGAATACCAGCCGTGCGCCCGATTTTCTCAGCCGGGTTTTCTCATCGGCAAAAATGACGAACTTTCGAACACACTTTCATGCCCTATTTCACTACTTGAAAGAGTGAATTTTCAAAAATCCCTAACTACAAGTCCAATTTAAAAAAAAATGAACTCTTATGCAAAGTTTCAAGCTTCTAGACCCAGCGGTATAGGCAGTGCGTTGTCTGTCAACTGTCGGAAAATTCATTTAAGATTTTTATTAAGTAATACTATATGTTTAACAGATGTCTAATTCTAATGCCCTCGAAGCACTATCTTAATGCAAGTAGGGGTTAACTTAATCGATAAGTTTTGGTACCTTTGTAATAAATGAGAACTTAAATCAATTCTCCGAAATGCCAAAATGTTAAAATAATTTTTACCGACCATTGTATTTTTAACCGACTTCAAAAAAGGAAGAGATTCTCAATTCGGATGTTTATATATATTTTGTATTATTATTATTTATTCTTCAAAATCTGTATTAACAGTAACTAACATAATGTCTGCCAAACTGCATAACAGTTTGTCGGCACTTGTTCTCGTTTAACAATATATTACAAATTTTGAAAATGAATGTGCTTGGTTTAAAAACTTAATTATGCTAAGGGCTGATTTTTCAATCGACAGATAAATTTTTATTCATGGAATAAAATGGACGTCTGACAGATTTTGTATGGAAGAACTGTCAAAAAATCAAAATTATTCCACGAATAATTTTGTAAATAAATTATAATAATTATACCAGTCGAGATCAAAAATCTTACATTTTATAACTTGGTAATATAAGTGTCTACCTAGTTGTACAGTCACAAGCACCAATATGTCAACACTTGGCAACTTTCAATTGCGATTTTTTCGTGAAATAACGAATGCAAAGTTGAAATACGACACATTACATAAACCTAAGGCTTCGAAAACGCTATGTTCGTAACAACATAAAATTTCATTAAAAAATAAAGGAGTAAATCGCTTTTGAATAAAACCGAGTGTATACATACTTTTGGTCGTGACTCTACAGACCTAAATAACATATTTTAAAAAGATCGGTATTGAAATCTACATTGGAATCACCGCTTTACCAACCGATTTAGCTCGGAAAATATAGTTAGCTCATAATACAAGCATTTTTCGACCAGAAATCCAAAATGGTGGACCGATATTCATAATCCTACTATTATATTTCCCCAGTAAAGCTTAGTACTAAGTTGCCTTGTATTTTGAAACGTCTTTTAGGGTTCTGTACCCAAAGGATGCCAACGGGACCCTATTACTAAGGCTCTGCTGTCCGTCCGTCCAACTGTCCGTCTGTCACAGGGCTGTATCTTTTGAACCGTAATAGGTAACCACTTGAAATTTCCACAGTGTGTACTACTATGGCTGCTATAACAACAAAATAATAAACATTAAACAAAGTTGAAAATAAAAGGATAAAAGTTTTTGTTATACATACGTGTCACATACATGTGTTTTTTGTTATACATACGTGTCTCATACTTGTGTTTTTTGTTATACATAAGTGTCACATACATGTGCTTTTTGTTATACATACGTGTAACATACATGTGTTTTTTGTTATACATAAGTACGTGTCACATACGAGTACATGTGTTTTTAAGGCGTTTTTCGCTCCGGCTCGAATGTCATCATCTGCCTAGCCTTTCCCCAACTATTTCGAGATCGGCTTTCAATCTAATCGGATGTAGCTGAATACCAGTACTTTACATGGAGCGATTGCCTATCTGACCTCCACAACCCAGTTACTGGGTAATACGATACCTACCTCTTGGTAAGACTGGTTGTTAGATTTTCGGGCTTCTGATGACCCGTAACGACTATCAAAGATCTACGAATGCCAGTCGGGACCAGTGGCTTAACGTGCTTTCCGAGGCATGGAGGGGTGTTGGTATGTAAAGATGGTCACCCATCTACGGACCAACCGCGGCAATCGTAGCTTAACCTGATTGATCGAACCGTGCGGATGTTAGGCTCGAATATGTTACATATTGTACTACCGGTACGGAACCCATCTTTTGCGAGTTCGACTCGCGTTTGGAAGCATTTTTGGTATTCTGGTATTACAGCCCGTTTCCTATAATACAGTATCTTAAGACGTAAGGAATAATGTAAGAAAATTTATTCCGCTGTTTAATATTCGCTAGGTTCATTCGGATATCGGAAGTATTTTTTGCCATATTATGCATAAATACATATCGAATAGGCATGTGATGAGGCTGAAGTAATATAAAAGGCATTGCTAATTTTATTTGATTTTTTAATATATTTTTTGGGAGTTTCTTTAATTGAACAAATGCGCCTGAAATGTTTCTTCTGACTGTGATCATAACAGAAATGTAAAGGCCGATTCCCGTAATTAAAAACGTTTAAAATCTATACGCCACCACCACTCAACTGAGACGTTGCCTGAGCTAGCTGCGCGGTGCGGGAGGGGTGATAGTTGTCACAAGTTGACGAATCGCTGAGCTCTCGCATTACGTCACCACACCCCTCCCGCACCGCGCTGCTACCTCAGGCAACGTCTCAGTTAAGCGGTTGACCTATAGTCGTGATCTCATATCTCAGCGACAATCAATGTCAAAAACTTGTCAAAAATGTAGGGGAATTAGAAATATTTTTGACAGATTGAGACTGAGATCAGACCGTGAACGTTCTTAAAATAACGACAATTCCCCCTCTGATCTTAAAATAGAATTATATCAAAAATAATTTCCTTCTTCTTTGCAATGATTGATTTCTTCAACATTGAACTTCGATATTTCGTTAAAAAAATATTTTTAGGATAAATCTGAATGAGATCCAAGCGGTAATGACATAAAACACTCATAACTTACTTTTCGCTGATTGTGTTATTTTTTCATCCTGTTTGTGAAAACTTTTTCATGAAAATGCTTCTTACTAATTGTTTTATTTTCCTACAGACTCAGCCAGTAATTTGGTACGAAAACGAACCTCCTGGTCAAGTGGTCATCCTGACTGCTAAAGACTACGACTCGGCAGACAATGGACCCCCTTTCACCTTCGCGCTGAACGAATCAGCCTCTTTTGATATTCGCTCCAAGTTCAACATACACGGTAAGAACTTTTTTTATTATACATATAACACACTAGCGTCAGGGTACAAAAATAATAATTTTATTTAGTTCCTCAGTTAGATTATCGAAAAATAATGGACACGTATTTTTTCTTTTGTCAATCAAACAAAAAATGACAAAGATAAAGCGCGTCAAAATTTGGGAGTGGGGGGTCGTGACGTCACTTGCTTGCAAAAGTGTCGCAAGCAAGTGACATCACGCGGAACTTTAACGGGCGATATCTTCATCATTTTTTATATAATTGACAAAAGAAAAAATACGTGTCCAATATTTTTTGATAATCTAACTGACGGACTAATTAGATTTTTTTAGGAAACTAGCCTATTATAATACTAACTTCTGGCCGCGGGTTCGTCCGCGTGAAATTTCTTGTTCCCGACCCACCCCGTCGCATCGCATCGCCTTCCCGTACTATTACTTCGTTTTCACTTGGCGTTCTTTCTGACTTTTTTGGTCCTAGATAGCCTTATAGCCTTCCTCAAAAATTTGGCTATCAAATACAAAAAGAATTTTTCAAATCCGACTTCAGCTTTATCATTGGTATAGATTACGTTACGTAAAGGTATAAAAGAGGCATAATGTAATCTTATGGCCGAAGTCGAAGAAGGCACGACTGTCGACAATGCCATAGTTTTGTGAGTTTATTATGAACGCTACATCGAATTTGATCATTTGCTTTTATGATGTCTTCAATATCAAACGTTATTAGTACCAGCTGAAGTTCAATGGGAACCTTATCGTGATATAAACCCCTTTATTCATAAACGTTGCTTAAAGTTACGTAGTGATTAGCGACTGTTTAACCATATATTTTGATGTTTAAACGTCACTTAACTTTAATCATCCTACTTCCTACTATATAATATTATAAATGCGAAAGTTTTATGTATGGATGGATGGATGGATGTTTGTTACTCTTTCACGCAAAAACTACTGAATGGATTTGCATGAAATTTGGCACACAGATGGTTTATAACCAGGATTACATAGCACATACACATAGCATAGCACACATACATAGCATGCATACATGTGGCATGTGGTAGTGGTGTGGTGGTGAGTGTGTGGGTGTGTGCATGCATGTGGCATAGGATACTTTTATCCCGATTTATCCGGAGATCCTTGTGCGGGGTGAATCCGAGGGGCGCTGCTAGTCGTTTATAAATATACCGCAAAACTACAAAACGAAAACATTCGCGAACATTTTTCAGCTCCAACTGCACGAATAAAATCATTCCCTAAATTCCGAAAATATGTTTCGAGGAAGCCCTCACAATGGACCAATTGACACAAATTCCACTAAACTAAAGCTAGGTTCCAACTGGAAACTTCCCCGATTCGTCTTTGGAGCAATTCCATTTCAATTCAGTACCCATTCGCGCGCCAGAAATTTTCCGAGAGTCGCCCAAAATCGAGTTTCGATCAATTAGTATAGTTAACATGCAATAAATGGCGTGCCAAGCCTAAGCCTAACTTTGTTTGCGAAGTGCCAATTCAATTCTGGTCCTCTCCATTAGGGCTGGCGTGTTTATAATTTTGTATACGCCTCTTTATTGAGCAAAAGATTCGGTTTTTAAATTGTCGATATTTTGGCAGTTAGTGAGCGGTTCCTGGCAAACTATTGCTGGCAGGCAATGGCTTAAAAATTGTAAATCGTTTGAACATTTGGCTCATGTAGTCCATTGATGCTAATCGACGGAATAAAGACTTCCTCAAACATGACATTCTAAAGCATATTTATTATAAGTGACATTAATGTCACTTTTTGGCATATCTTTAAAAAAAGCTGAAGAGTTTGTTATGTTTTATTTGTCATGAATGTAAACATAAACAAATACAAAAAAATTCTTCGGAAACTTTTCTAAAAGAAATACTCGTGCTCTACGCTTCACATAAGTTCTCAATGTCTGATGTCACCTGTCGGGAAAACTTGACATTAAATGAAACAACTTCTAAAGTTTCCTCAAGTCTCAAGAGTTTAAAGAAAATTAAAACTTTAATTGGTTTTCAAGATATTATTTTAGTTGACATAGTGTATGTGAGTCAATACAGGGTCAAATTAAATTAGCTAGCGAAACTTCGTAGACGTCATACAACATTCATTGCGTTATTTACATTGTTGAGCAGACAAATTTTTCGAACACATAAAGCAATGGATTAGCAATATATTTCAAAATGATTCAGTTTGATATCTAAATAAAAAAACAAAAAAGCGACAGCGAAAGACAGGAGAATGATGATGTGTTCCGATACCCATGTTTGCGGAGTATCGCTAGCTAATTTAATTTGACCCTGTATACTGTTTGACTGATCAATCGTTCGAGTAAATTACCAAGCAAATGTCATCTTTATGGCCCACAAATCATTTCCAATTGATGTACTATGTTATATGCATGTCAGAAAGAGTTATGGTCGTTGAGTCAATTATGAGAAGCAAGATTTAGACGTTCGTGCAAGGAAATTGTCTTATGCATGAATATTTTAAGTGGATGGTTATGGTCTTAAAACCGTACAGGGCCCTTGTGGTGGATTACGGCCTGCTCCGTCCCTCTTATAGAGATGAGGCCTGAGTCCCAAATATGGGAACAATAAGGCTGATTATTTAGGGCAAAATTCTTGTGTCATACAAGCATTGGACGAACCTATTCTTAGTCCACGTTTTTGTCACTTTTAAGAAGTTATCCTTGTGATAATAATTTTGAACGTGCAAATTAACATTATCCGAGCATTGAACCACTCCTTTTTACAGAGAGGAGGCTCGAATACCAGCAGTGGAAATACGATTATAGGCTGTTCTTGTACGGCCTTTTGTAATTAAAGTGTTAGTCAGCACACTCAGCACGCGTTTTCAGATAGTCCAGTTCAGAAAAGCTTAAAAAAATCATAACAAGTCACCTTTCAAATAAAAAAATCAAAATTGGTTCACTACGATGCAGACAGACACACAGATACGCAAGTTGAACTTATAACACCCCTCTGTTTTTGTCGGGGGTTAAAAATACGTTGTTTAATATCATAGTTTTTTCCCACAGGCAACATTTTATCAACCCTCGTGTCATTCGACCGAGAACAGCGAAAAGAGTACAAGATTCCAGTAGCCATCACCGACTCCGGCACTCCTCGACTGACAGGAGTATCCATCCTTCATGTGGTTATCGGAGACAAGAATGACAACCCCATGGCACCAGGACATAGCGACATTTTTGTGTACAATTACAAGGTATCGTATTTTTTTCCTCTCCATTTTTATTCACTTATTTTTAAACAGGTTTTTTTTTGTTTTAAAATTCGAATGTGCTAGTGTTTTGCTTCGTTATTTGAATATTTTTTCTTGTTTTATTTTATTTGTCATCTGTGGAAATTCGTTTTTGTTAGACATTTTTGTTGTATGTCCCTGACCTTATTTATTTAACTTCCAAAGTATTTGCCGAATTATTCCTTCCTCTTACAGTGGCCAAATACAGTCAAATTTATATTAGAAATAGCAAATAACCCAGGAAAATGGGAAAAGCTTTTGATATTTACCTACATATTTAAAGGCCAATTACATTCCGAATAAAGTGGCTCGACAAAGGCCAAAAAAGATTTCTGATCCCTTCGGGGACCATCACATATTTCCTTTGAGCCTCCAAGTAGACCTTTAATATCGTTCACCTTTTAGTTTCCTGGTTTTGTTTAATTTAGCGTAAGATTTTTATTTTTATTTTAGTCGACTATTTTTATAGCATATTTACCATCCAGTACAGTTAGAAAGCCGACACTCTCGATATTTTAATCGATAATCGAGCTTTTTTTTTATCGAGAATGTCACCCCGCTATTTATTCGGTAGAGTGCTTGATTTTCGAAAATAGAGCTTTGTACATACCTTTTCCTTTTTTATTGAAATGGTATTCTTCTTCTAATTTTATCCGTTTTTTTTTAAAAGAATTATCTATTTGAAATAGTTAGCGGTAACGCCAGATAATTTTATTCGAGGAATCATTTTGAATTTTTGACAGTTCTTCTATACAAAATAAAAATAATAATAAAATCATTTAATGCGAGTGTCACTGACTCATAATACAAAAAAAATATACTCATAAAGTCACATTACATACACAAAACCACTAAATTAAATTCAATAACAATAAGTCATACACAATAATAAAAAATAATCATAATTAAAACAAATTACAAAAGAGATGAGCTTGTCAGTCGCATCAGCCTGCCACATGTCGCTCACAACAGTGGGAGATGATGGAGCAATCCAGTCTTACCGCGAGCGCGGCCAGCATCCTGTTAGCGCTCCCCCGCACTCGCCGCACCAGCGACGTACCTCTCTTGCGCATAGTGACGTGGAAGCAATCCACGTGCGCTTCCGCAAACATAGCCGATGCGCTGCAATAGCGGGGTCCCAACATCATCCTGAACGCGTTGTTGAACTGGACACGAAGGGCGCTGTACGACTTTTGCGTATAGTTAGTCCACAAGCTGCACATGTACAGTGTAGTGCAGTAAGCTCTAAAAAGCGTTATTTTGACATCTTTAGAGCACCGTGCAAACCTGTTAATAACCATGTTCGCTCTGACCGACAGCGCCGCGCAGCGCAAAAGCTGTCAGACGTCAATTTTAATTCACGAATAAAAATTATCTGTCGATTGAAATATCAGCCCGTAGTTTTGTTACCAACACGCTGTAAGGTTCAAATTAATCTTTTATATTTCTTTCTTACACACGTATGTAACTGTATGACATATTGTATTAACAAAATTGTTTTCCCTAATGCACTCAGCCGGAAACGTACTTCAATGAAATTTTATACAGTTGGCGGTATTATGTGAGTATAAATTGGCGTTTTAGTTGTTATTTATGTGTTTCCTTTGCTTCTCATTTTGTTTCTTCTATACTATCGAATTGTATTGGATGGTATTTAGTTTTTTCTAAGTTCGTTGTCAATGAATTTGTGTTTTGTTTTTGTTTCTTCTTTGTTTTTGTATTACTTCCGATGTCTTTTAATCAAAACGTGTGTATTCGACGATTTAATATGTGAAGCTGTTAATCGCATCACTATTTTTCTAATCTACACAATCTCGACAAATGTCAAAACGTCGTGCCTATTATAAAATCCTGGCAACAACGAAAAAGCGTATAGTAGAAAACAATTATATATAACAATATTTAAACGATCAACAGTAAAATTCCAAATCAATCGAATAACCCTTAATTTTATTCGATTATTCGATCCACCACGCGACATACAAATCAAACCCAATAACGCCCATATTTTGTCAATTATGATTTATAATTAATTAACTATGTGCCAAACCGACTGTTCCGCGGTGATTATTGGCAAATCCAATTAACGATCCAACAGTTAAGTGACGCATAATAACAATATGGTTTCAATTGGCTGTCGAATAATTCGAATAATTCTGGGAATTGATACGAAGCGTCGATTTTGATTTGGATGTACTGTGCTTGTGTAGACTGTTGTTGCGTGTGAAATATACAGATGTTGAAGTGAGGTGATTGACCTTTGTTTCTTTGGTATATTTCCGTAAGAAAAGCACGAACAATTTCTATTAGGATTATTACTTGGCTATACATACCTACGTCGATTATTACGTTTCGTCAGAATCCCGAAAGTCTGACAACCAGTCACACCAAGAAGTATCGTATTACACAGTAACTGGGTTGTGGAGGTCAGATAAGCAGTCACTACGGAATCTCTGCCTATCTGACCTCCACAACCCAGTTACTGTGTAATACGATACTTGGATTAACCAGACGCAGCTGAATACCAGTACCGCACTGGAAGCCGTCCCTAACATAGTTGGGAAAAGGCTAGACATGGTGTAAAAAAGTGTATTCTATTCTATAATGATGACTTGGCTACATATTCGAGGTTTATTTAAGTAGGTAGCTGCATCCCAGAATTGAAACTTTAATACTGTGAAAAGAGACTTAAACAAGAAGAAAATACATAGTTAAACAGGCCTTTAATAAATACCTAATAATAATTCAGGTACCACAACCTAGCCCTAAAATAAAAGCCTCATCAATTCTATTCTACGGAGAATTTTCATTCTATTCATCAACATCACAAAAGTTAATCTTCAGCGTCACTCTTAATTAAAACCGACGCCATTTTATCACTTCTACGACATTACGGCCATTTTGTGAAACAACAAAATAATCACGTAGCGCATTTTTCTTTCGTGCCAAATTCAGAAGCACCGTTTTATTTGTACAACAACTCTTAAAGAATTCGTTTCATTTCCACAATTTGTATGCAACGTGCTGTGCTTATAAATAATATCAGGCGGTAAATTGTCCCTCAACGGGGTAAGGGCCCAACCCGCACTGGGCCTGCGTGGTGGATTACGGCCCACACCCTCTCACCGGGAGTAGGCCTGTGACCCAGTAGTGGGAATATTAAAGACTGATTATGTTGTGTGGGGTGGCAGATGCAGAAAGCGGAGGATAGGGTGTTGTGGCGCAGTCTGGGAGAGGCCTATGTCCAGAAGTGAACTGCGTTGATTGTTGATTGGGGTAAAGGCCTCCTCTCATACTGAGAAGGAACGAGTATTATCACCACTCTTGCTTCCTAAAGCTTTGGTTTCCTACACCCGTTATGATTATCTGTCATTTGTACCAGTATTTGACAATAAGGTGTCAAAAAACGTTCTGTATAACAGCTGTTATTGTGTGTCCGTCCACCACTTTCATCAGTCTATACATGTTCCCACTGCTGGGACACAGGCCTCCTCTCGGTGAGAGGGAGTGGGCCTTAATCCGCCACGCGAGCTGAGTGCGGGTTGGTAGATGTCACATGTCGAATTTTTGGTTCTGGTATATGTCGATTTCCTCACGATGTTTTCCGTTACCGTTTTGAGAGCAGTGGTAATTAAATAATTTACACAAAGTAAAGCGACTGCCTGGGTTGTAGGTTTGACCTAAGACCTACAACTTGTAAGTCGCGGCTATTTCTACAAAGCCACCACTGCAGTAATAAAAACTTTTTTACAAAAAAAAACATCCGACTTCCATAAAAACACTACAAAGTGAAAAATAACTTTAATTTCGGAAGTCGGTGTCTTTGGTTTTTGTATTTCGATTTTCGCCACCGACTTCCGAAATTAAAGTTATTTTTTAAATTTTTTACTTTGTAGTGTTTTTATGGAAGTCGGTTGTTTTTTTTTGTAAAAAAGTTTTTTTTTTTTTAATTAAAAACCGCTTGTCAGTTTTTGATAAAAAAATTATGGGACCACTTCAGAAGTATCTCCTTTCGAACAAAAAAAGAATTTTGTAAATCGGTCCACAATTGGCGGAGTAATCGCGTAACAAACACACAAAATCGAATTCAGAACCTCCTCCTTTTTTGAACTCGGTTAAAAAGGTTATGCATTTTCAGCAATGTATGATTTAAGACTTATACGATGAAGAATGGAAGGGGATTTCAGATTAGCAGTAAACTGTTTTACTGGTTTCATTGTATACCATCTTATAGTCGATTACTGTGGATATGTTAAAAGTTATAACCGTGGTGATAAAGATGGCGCTCTAGATTTAGATATTAAGGACTGTATCTTTCTCTTTATCTCGTTATTTTCCAAGAGTTAGTAGGTTCTTTTACTAGTTAGATTATGTGGTACTAAAATAAAAGAAGTTCGTAATCCAATGTTTCCGAGTTCTCTAAGCCCAAATTGGATTTTGTCAACTGTATTTTATCCGTAGATAGAAATTATTTCATAATACACGTCTGTATTCCGCGAAGGGTAAAGCAGAGGTTTACCTATAGTACACCCACATTTCGCCAGTTATGTTTAAGTCCCATGTAATAGGGAGCGAGACTGTGGCGCCATCTACATCGCCACAGATGACCTACTCATCACACTGTCACAAAATCCTGCATCGCGCAAGCAGAGTTTACCGCGTGACTAGCATATGTACAACGTCCCAACAGCAATCATAAGGCAGTAGCTCATCAGAAACCACACCAGTTTAGACGGAGAATCCTCGCTTTTCTAAGGAGGATGAGTGAATTTTACACTCTATTCCTCATTCTTCTATAAGCCTATTAAAATGAATTTCTTTCCTTCTTTAGTTACTGACCTTTCAAGTTCTAAATAGATTCCTTTTTAATAGACCTATCTCCTATTTCAAAATAAACCATCGCATCGTTTAAGGGCCGTACAGACAATATTAATTTTCCCTTACCTTTGTTTACCTTTAATCCAGCGGTTTCGTCTACCAATGAATAATCAAGTCAACAGATTCGATATACCCTATAAACATTAACGATTATGTAGCTGTTTTATAATAATATGTGGCCATTAAAATGTTAATTTTGCGCTTTAATGAAACTCAGTTTAGTACGGGTATCATAAACAGGGATTATGTGGGAAGGCACTTTTTACGGCCGTGCCCTGATTTCTTAGTTATAAGGGTATGTGTGGATGCGGCATCAGGCTGACGGGGCTAACATCTTTATTTTAAATAGGAAACTGTGTCAAGAGATTCAAATGAGGGTATAATATGAGTGATCGAGGGGCCATTATAGACAGTTAGGTTAAGGAGGGGTGGCGTTTGATCTTGGAATGGGTACTTTATTCTTTTTAAACGCCTTTGAGGTGCTAATAATTGGTAATTAAATGGCAAAAGGAGGAGAAGTGCCTCTCAGTCGCATCCTTCAACAAGTCAAACATGTAAGTATGTACAGTCGGCAAAAGAGATAAGTAACCAGGGCATCGGATATAGTTGAAGTTTAGTAAGAAACCGTTGGATATTATTTAATGAAATTTAATTTGATAAATAAACTGTTTGTTTTCTATTAATGAAATTAAATTTCATTCGAAAACATCCATCGGTTTCTTGCCAAACTTCAACTATATCCGACGGCCCTGGTTACTTATCTCCTTTGGTGACCGTACTTGTATGCAAGCATCCTCCTACTTCTGAAGTGTTGGTAGGAGAATAGGCATCTCTAGACAACAGTGTTGGAAGCGAAGCTGATAGCTTAGAGTGCGATGGGCCGATGGCCTGTAGTGTTGACACTCGCTTATAGCTTATTAAATTGACCTCGTTACAATAAAATTTGACTAAAATAATTAAATTACTAAACCAGTCCCAGCAGTGGGAACAATATAGACTGATTAAGGTTATGAATTAAATGACTTAATAATCTATAACAGTTTACAAGTCTCCATTGTTATTTTAAAAATCAACATAATAATTGTTACTATTTAAATTAAAGTATTTACCAATTCCATGAAATAGACACAGTTTTTTTCAAAATTATTATTCTATAATTAGGACACAGGAACCTCTTTTACACGTCATATATAAAAAAATAAGCTAGATGGAGTGGACATTTTCCAGCTGAATACTTCTGAAAAGAAATGGCAAAACTCAGGGGTCAAAGTCTCTTTTAAATTCCAGACATAATCTTGGTCAGATAAAGACTTATAAATAAAATCATGCAACAGAATGTCGTAAGTTATTTCACTTCGCACAAAAAGAACTTAAAACAGCAAGTTTCTCTATTCACTTTTTAATACTATCTGAGCTAAAAAATAAAGGAGAATGTCCATGCATGCACTACGCGCAATCTGTGTAAAGCAAGCGGGATTCGTTTAAACTCAGCGCTTAATGAAGGCGACTCGCCACAAATACGCTGGGGGAGCGTTTAGTATGTGTGCCACTGGAGGCGAGTTACTGGAATATCCATTAAAGTGAAGAAACGTTTTAGCTTACGCTTAGCTAAAACTTTTCCATCCACAATTTAGAGACTTACCATTGTTACTGTGCTTGAAATACGGATAAGTGTATAGTTAGGTGTAGATATTCAAAATTGCTTTTCGACTTTGCCTTAGTTTCCAAGGCTTGACACTCTATCCTCAGATTAAGTACACTGCAAGTGACAGTATTTCAGTGAAAATTTTACAACAAAATTATCGCATGTTGACTTTAGATTAGCATTAATCCAATCTTACACTTGTTTATAATCAGCCTTTAGTGTTGCCACGGTAGGAAAACAGACCTCCTCTCTGTAAGAGGGAGTGGGCCATAATCCACCACGCGGGCCCAGTGTGGGTTGGCGGATGTCACATGTCTTCGAAGTTTTGGTACTAGGACTTGCCGGTTTCCTCGCGGTGTTTGCCTTCACCATTTTGAGAGCAGTGGTGATGAAATAATTTACACAATGTGCCTGCTTGGGTTCCAAGCCCACGATATACAACTCGTAAGTCGCGGCCATAACCACTGGACCACCACTGCTCTATCTTACACTTGTCACTTTTATTTTATTATGAAGAGGAAACCACTCTCCTAGTTACTGTCCTCCCATTAGTCAAGTAACTATCTGAAATTAAACAAACACGTCTTTTGTCCCATGTTCGTTTTAACGACCAGCTTTACCGCGTCCCCCCTAAACCAGGGGATTGACCATAACTCCTACACACAACTCTGCCAAAAGCTATCCCCGCCATAATTGATTTGTCGGAAACAGTTTCAGTCAACAACTTCGGAAATTAAGTTATTCATCGGTAATTACAAGTTGCTTAGTTTAAAAACTAAGCGCCGACAGTGAACATGGTTGGATGGAGTTGGTGGTGGTTTGGAGTTGCCTTAACTATTTTCATTTTGTTATTTATAACGTGAATATTTGAATAGGTTATGGTTTAAGGAGGTTGTTCGGTAGTTATTTCGAGAAGTTATTATTATACTATAATTTATAATGTCCTAGCTGTGCCCCGCGGTTTCACCCGCATACGTTTCGATCCCGTGAGAATATAGGGATAAAAAGTATCCTATATGTTAATACTTTCATTTCATCCAAATCCGTTCAGTAGTTTTTGCGTGAAAGAGTATCAAACATCCATACAAACTTTCACGTTTATAATATTAGTAGGATAGTGGAAGTAGGATTGAAAACAAAGTATTTATATGAAAGGTGCAGTGGAGTAGAGAAATAATTATAAAACCAAAACGAAAGTCTATTAAATTGCCTGAAACCTTTTAATAGCTTTTGACGCTTTTTAAGCCAAAACTAAATACATAAGTATTAAAAATGCCGAGATTTTTTTGTACCTATTTAGGTATCCCACGTCGTATTTTAATTAGAAAGTTCTCATTCAAGGTTCATTAAAACAGCCTATTTTATTTTTTTATTATTTATATGATTTGGCATCTGGGTACGATAGTCCGTACGTCAGAGGTAACAACACTAGTATACTCTCTTGCCTCTTACTCTATTAAAATTCCGTACTACGCTACGCTAGGCCAGCTCAATGGAGTTTCCATAAAGTTTCGTGCCGGCTCTTCTCCTCGGTGAACATCGCGAGGAAACCGGCGTGTCCTAGCACCAAAAATTCGAAGACATGTGACATCTACCATACCAACCCGTACTGGGCCTGTGTCGCCTGTCCCAGCAGTTGGATCATTGGAGACGATACTCTCCGCCATAGTTTTTAGAAGCAGCATTCTAAATACTCGACGACACGGTTGGCGCAGTGGCTGAGCGATCGACTGCTGCACTGCGGGTTCGATTCCCGCGCGGAACAAATATTTGTATTGTCTACAGGTAGTTGTTCCGGATCTGGCTGTTTGTGTATGTGAGTTTAAATGTTTGTAAACGCACCCATGATACAGGAGTAATTCCTAGTGTGGGCAACTTTTTTTTTAACTATGGCAGAGAGTGTCGGCCGCTCGCCTATGTGAACATATTTTGATTTGATTTAACTTCAAGGTCAAAGTATTATGACTGATGTGACGTGATGCCTACTATATCCTTTTATCAGTAAAAGGCTTCGCATTTCCGAATCCCGGATAATTATTAAATGAATTGGAAAATTACCGTTCCGTAGTCGAGCCGAAATAAATTGGTTTAATTAGGTATCGCTGAACATTGTTATTTAAAGTAAAACGCTTTGGAGGGTTTAACGGCCATTGAATACATGCTTTGTAATCGACGAGAATGTGTTGGGGTTAACAATAACAACATAATTAATTTACGCAGCGGATGTACTTAGTTCTAACTTTATGCGGTGATTTAGGGAGAGATGGGAAAGAGTTTAGTCCGGTAAGCTATACCTATGTTTTGGACCATTATCAGAAGTAGAAATTGTCTCCTTGGTAAACGCCTCTTTGAGAAAGTTAAGCCTTTGCCCTTCTATGAGAAAAAATAAAGAGATAAAATAGAGATAACAATAAGTATGATTGCTTCAAAATCAAAAGTCATTTATTCAAATTAGGCTGAGAATCAGCACTTTTCGAACGTTAAAATTACATAAGACAGTCCCCCAAAACGCCCGTCCTTCACCACTTCCTAGTGCTTTCGCTGGGAAGAAGATTCATGTATGTATGTATTTAGTGTCTATACAAAATGGTACACCAGAGTATACCTGCAGCATTGTCTCTCCTTCCCCTTAACGCTATGGATGGACCAAAGGCTGTCTTTAAGTGATAAGATCGCCCATTGTGTCACCCCCAAGTAAATTTTCTACATTTATTTCTGTAATTTTTATGGTGTGCATAATAGAGAGTATTCTATCTAGGTGTCTATCTAGCACATTAAAAGTAGACAAACCTTCTAATAAAACCTTTTTTCAAATAATACCGGCTTAAAAGACTCCGAATCCGTAAAAAAAAAATTACTAACTTTACACTTTCAATTTTATTTTATCTGTGGTCGACGTATCAAATTAAGTAAATCGACTTCTAGTTCGCCAATCCGACGTCTGCGTCTAGCTTTTGGGCTCTTTTCACTGGAAACCTAAGGCTACGCACAAACGCCCACCACCGGGCACAGGTGGCCCAGCAACAAGCAGTTCACATGGTTCTTTCATACTTTTTGTATGGATTCCTCACACACGTGTGGCCTGTGAGGAAAACATCGTGAGAAAACCGACATGTCATAGAACCAAAAATTCGCAGACACGTGACATCTACCAAATCACACTGGGCCCGCGTAGTGAATACGGCCCACTCCCTCTCACCGAGAGGAGGCCTGTGCCCCAGCAGTGGGAACATTATAGGCTGATTATGCTGTGTGGCAGTGGCGGCCACACACTAAAGCAGTGCTAGCCACTGCAACAGCTGGCGACAAGCACCGGTGGTTGTGGCCGGTGGCTCGCGCTTACCCTTTTTTTTTTTTTTTTTTTTTTTGTGGATGGGAAATCATCAAATGACCCCTCCCGCTCTGGGTGGAGCGGAAGGGAGTGTCAGACTTTTACTGACTAAAACCCACCCGTGTTCCGTCCTTAGCCCTTTCTGTTCCAGGGCAGCGGTTAACCTTTCGGAAAATCCCGCCGCCCCGGCAGGCTTCGGCCCTGTGGGGCCCCGTCCTCTGCTGACATCTCTTTGAGGCGCGCGTGGAACACAACGCGCCGTCCGGCACGGGCCTGGTCCTGATCGGACGGTGAGCTACCCATTACTCACCGCCCGCAGGCCCGCGCCTACGGTGGCCGGGAGTCGTCACGCGGCTCCCGACGCCCGGAGCGTCTCCCGCGGCGGCTGAGGCGTGAGGTATTTTCTCTCAGCCTCCCCGCCACCTCCTTCGCTAGCATGACTGCTTCGCAGAAGGAGGTGACTGCCTCCCACTCCCTCTCGCCCCGGACCATGGCTTGCACCAGGGCCGGACGCGAGAGGTCGCCGCCGTTGCCGATCGCCTCTACGAGGACACGGCGGGGCTCCGCCCAAGCAGGGCAGACCGCCACCGTATGCTCCACCGTGTCCTCTGGGCGATCCTGGCAGTGGTGACACCCGGGCGTCTCCTCCCGCCTGATGATATGCAGGAACCTCCCGAAACATCCGTGTCCGGAGAGGACCTGCGTCAGGCGGTACGTGAGAACGCCGTGACGCCTCTCTAGCCACTCCTCAAAGAGGGGTCTTATCGCCGCTATCGCGGCGTGCCCTGCGCTGGGTTGCGATAGTCGCGCCTTCCATTCCGCCATGAGATTGCGCCGGAGGTCCGTCCGCTCCGCAGCGATTTGCCGCGGGTGCAGAGTATCCCCCCGGCTTAGTGCCTCCGCGCGCCAATCATGCAGGCGCGCGAGCACTATCGCCTCCAGATCCCATGGCGGCAGTCCGGCAAGGAGGCTTGCTGCCTCGCGCGAGATCGTGCGGTAGCCCCGGATCAGCCTTACGGCTACCACCTTCTGGGGCGCGTTCAGGTAGTGTGCGGCTCGAAGCCGCAGTGAACGCGCCCACACCGGGGCCCCATATAGGGCCATGGACCGCACGATCCCCGCGTAAAGCCTCCGGCAGGAGGCGTTTGGCCCCCTCAGGTTGGGCAGGAGCCGCTTTAAGGCGGCCCCGGCCCGTTCCAGTTTGGGGGCCAAACGTCGGAAATGCTCGACGAAGTTCCACCGGCAGTCGAGGACGAGACCCAGGTATCTCATCGTTGCCTCGACGCCGATGTGAACCCCTCCTACCATCAGTTGGGATCCCGAAGGTGGCCCGTACCGGGGCCCATGAAAGGACATGGCCTCGGACTTGTGCAATGCCACCTCGAGACCCAACTGCCGGATCCTATCCACGACTATCGCAACCCCGCGTGTCATCGCGTCGGCCGCCGCCTGATACGACCTCCCCTGCGCCAGGACCAGCGTGTCGTCAGCGTAGCAAACTACGCTGACGCCATCAGGGAGGTCTGCCCGCAGCACCCAGTCGTAACCGATGTCCCACAGGAGCGGCCCCAGAACCGATCCCTGTGGGACACCGCACGACATCTCTCGCCGGTTCCAGTTCCCGTCGCGACCGGGGTAGATGACGGCTCTGTCCGTCAAATACGCCCCGACTACTCGACGGAGGTAGGTCGGCACCCGGTGATACCGGAGTGCCTCCCCAATGCAACTCCAGGGCAGGGTGTTAAACGCGTTGGCGATGTCGAGTGACACCGCCACGACGACCCCACCCCGGGACACCGCATCCCCCGTCGTGAGGGCTCTAACGTCGCGCTTACCCTTAGACGTAATTCTACAAACACGTCACTAAAAGTCTACAAATCCATTTCAATACCAGCCTCCGTAACTGGTCAGCAAGCCTTCGAACTTTGTGAAACGGCCGGGTTTGAGTACTTGACAAGTGGACGCTTTTAGACCGTTTATAATTGTTCAGATCTCTCTCAATAGCTTGGAAGGACCATTAACATTGTCCTGGCCAATTCATTCTGCACCCTAATTGCGTAACACACTATCAATCGCAATCTGAATCATTTTGAAGTATATTGCTAATCCATTGCTTCATATGTTCGAAAAAATTGTCAGCTCAACAACGTAAACTACGCAATGAATGTGTTGTTGAACTGTCAAAATGAAAACCGTTGCTAATCATCATCTGCCTAGCCTTTTCCCAACTATGTTGGGGTCGGCTTCCAGTCTAACCGGATGCAGCTGAATACCAGTATTTTACATAGAGCGACCAGTCTTACCAAGGGGTAATGCGATACCCCTCGGTAAGACTGGTTGTCAGACTTTCGGGCTTCTGACGACCCGTAACGACTGTCAAAGATCCACGAATGACAGCCGGGACCAACGGCTTAACGTGCTTTCTGAGACATGGAGGGACTCTGGTATGTAAACATGGACATCCAACCCCAGGAAGCGTAGCTTAACCTGATCTATAGAACCGTGCGGCTGGCATTACTTATAGTCCAATTAAAGGGATGGATAGAATGAAGATATTTTTATTTTTGGAAGTTTGATTGAAATTTTTTGCCTCGTTCGGTTTCTATTGTTATCGTGTTTATTGTGTTTTAGTAGGTCTGTTCTGTTCTTATAAGTTTTGTTCCTTATTTTCTCGCCTGGTTTTCCTTTTGGTTCGCTTTGTGGTTTCTTTTCAGTAACACGTTGTTTATCCGTTTTTTGTCGAATTTCTGCAATTATGTTTATTTTTAATATGTCGTCCGTCTTTGTTAATTTCACTTATTCAAGATTGAATGTTCCCCAGTTCTGTTTTTTTTACATCAATGGAAATTATTTGCAATATTTTTACTGAACAACAAAAGAATATACATATTTTGTGCTAGAATTTTTCCTTAACCACATCTTTCTCTCCTACAGGGTGAAGCCCCCGACACGGAAATCGGTCGCGTCTATGTTGACGACCCTGACGATTGGGACTTGGCAGACAAGAGGTTCATGTGGCTACCATCGTACGAGCAGAGGAGTCCGTACTTCGACATACACAGCAATACCGGCATGATCACCATGAAGGAAGGGACGCCTAATGGAACTTATTTATTGAGGTTCAACGTGAGTACCAGACTTAGATAGTCTTAAGTCTTTAAATAAAGTCCTCCAGATCGAATTTCGGCCATGGCGATCAATCTCAGCAGAGACCAGCCTTCGCCGCGGGAGATATTATAGTGCACAAGTGTGTGCGGAGACACAGTTACACTCTCTCTTCCCTCACTCTCATTATCGGACACGGCCGGAGACAGATCAGCCGCAGGGCCAACAGCTTAACATGCTTTCCGAGGCACGGGAGTACCACACCGCCAACTTTCAAACTCCGAGCTGTTACTAAGAAATTCCCAATAGCACTTTGACCGACCTAGGTATCAAACCCAGAACCAGCTCAGCAGTCGCACTTTCAGAAGCGCGACTGAGACTATCGGGGCAGTCATATCCGACTGGTAGTTCCAGAGATTAGCGCGATTAAACAATCAAACAAACTATTCAGCTTTATTATTAGTTAATATACATAAATAGATAATATGGGACGGAATCTAATTGTATTATTTCGAATTTAATCTATGAAGGTCTTGTCAAAAGCCACTTCAGTTGGTATTCGCCTAAATTTGACACCGAAATATTAATTAGGCACTCACTAAGACAATAAAATTGTACGTCTAGTTCGGTAACAAAATAATTACAATGGTGACACAGCAATTTGTTTCATAATTCAAATTGAAAGAAAGCATTGTAGTACCACTTTTACACATACATATACGAAAACACATACGAAACTACAGAACTTACATACTTACTCCTTTTGCTTCGTTACATCTGAGGGGCAATTCTCGTAATTTTAAGAACTTTCACAGGCATCTGACACAGAATGTCCCATTCGTAAAAAGTCACGTTAGCGCAGAATATCCCATTCGCATAAAGTCCCATTCGCACAATGTCCCATTCGCACAAAGTCCCATTCGCACAATGTCTGTCAAAAATACCTCTAATTTCCCTACGTTTTGACAAGTTTTTGAAATTTTTTGTCGCCAAGATGATACTGCGACTAGATTTTAAACGTTTTAAATTTCGAGAATTGACCTTCAGGTCATACAAGAACGCCGGTTGCGAGTAATACGCACCTGACCTTAACTGACTTTCAATAATTTGAATGAGGTTATTACTCGTACTTACTCAATAACAACCACCCAACAATTCGTTGGGTGGTTGTAACACCATGTAATTAATAATGCGTACTTTGTCAGTCCCTCATGTACAGACGTCAGCACATCAAGCTACTACAATCTGTCAAATTTCTTTATTAGATTTTCAACTTTATCCCTAACGCATTAAGGTTCAGGGTTGATTGGGAAAATTTGACAGTTTTGGGTAGCTTGACCTGCTGGCGTCTATACTACAAAACGTTTATGGTCACCAAAGGAGATAAGTAACCGGTCGTCGGATATAGTTGAAGTTTAGTAAGATTCTGAAAGAAATTTTCGATTAGAATTTAATTAAATTAATAGAAAACAAACAGTTCATTTATCAAATTAAATTTCATTCGAAAACATCCATCGGTTTCTTCCTAAATTTCACCTATATCCGACGACCCCGGTTACTTATCTCCTTTGGTGACAGTACCTAAATAAATTATTGTATTATATCTAAATATATATAACTCAAAGGTGACTGACTGACTGACATAGTGATCTATCAACGCACAGCCCAAACCACTGGACGGATCAGGCTGAAATTTGGCATGCAGATAGATGTTATGACGTAGGCACCCGCTAAGAAAGGATTTTGATCAATTCTACCCCCAAGGGGATAAAATAGGGGATGAAAGTTTGTATGAAACTTTGTCAAACTATACTTCTTAACGCGAGCGAAGCCGCGGGCAAAAGCTAGTTAATAATAATCTTCTCATTGTAGGTGACAGAAGAAAACGAACCACTGGTACCGTTCCACTGGGTGGAAGCTACTGTCAATGTAACCATCAAGGAGATTCCTGAAGAAGCCGTCGACAAGTCAGGATCCATCCGTTTTGTGAACATCACCGCTGAGGAGTTCATCATTCCTGAACCTGATGTAAGTAACTTTATATACATTATTGTTTAACTATGCCCGACTTCGTTAGAGTGCATGTCGGAAAACATACTGGGTTTTATTTTTTTAACCGACTTCAAAAAAAGGAGGAGGTTCTCAAATCGGGAAAGTTTAAGTATATATTTTTTTATTACGCAGGTGAATAATTATATTCATTTTTATAGATGATAAACAAGAAAACACATAATATCACGCTTGTTTCCCCTAAGGGTTAAGCAGAAGTTTGCCTATAGTACACCCATAGACCCAATAGAGTGCGAACCTATTGCCATTAACTGGGCGCAAAGTCAGACTCCAGGTTTCGGACTGAAAAATTCTTAATAAAAAAAACCTCAATAAAACTTTGCCTCCCCTGGGCATTGAAAACAGAACCTTATTAACCTCAGTAGCAGAAAAAAGAACTTCAAACAAGCAAAACGCAGAATATATTTTTTTATTTAGTCTACTGCTGAGAAAAGGCCTCCCCCCGAATCCTTCCAGGCATCCCTTTCTAGAGCCACCTCGATCCAACCCAGGCAGTACGCGTCTATATTACAAATTTTATTTATGTTTCAAATTGACATTGTTTCAAGTTAAACAAACATCAACTTTATTTTAATGGCAAATTAAGTTGATTTCAGAGTAACTAGCACTATTGAAAAAGTCATAAAAATGTTTGAAGAGAATAAAATATTATAGTAGGATTTAAAAAAAAAAACCTTATTAAAGAGTATTCTATTCTAAATGTTCAATGCAATTCGGTGCGGTTATCAAAAGGTACCACACATTTTTATAAGCCTCTGTGTCGAATAAGTTTCGCCGATAGAATATATATAAAAACTAAAAACTAAATTGGAATATCATGCAAACAGGAATACTGGAATAACATTGCTGCAATTGAAATGTGAAAAATATTTACACAACGATTTTAGATTCTGCCTTTGATTACAGAATTCTATTATTTTGCTCTGAACAGCTGTACAACAATCACACATAATCTCACGCATTCTTCCCATGGGGGTAAACAGAAACTTCATAACGCCACCTGCTACGGTCCTGACATTCTCCTTTTGCTTGGTTTATGTTCATACATCTAGTCACACTCGCACGCCGGTGGTGAGCCCTACGCACCTGACCTTTCTGAAGAACATCAAACGTCAAAAAAAAATACTTTTGTGATTTTTTATTAATATTAAGCCTGCTTAAATATCAACCTCAAAATTAAATCCCTACGAAATTTATCGACGGCACAGTTTTGTTATAAAACGCTTACACAAAAAACTTAAAACCACTTAAAAACTAAATGAATAGACTTAGGAAAAGTCTTAGTTTGCCAATCAAAATGAGACTAAGTCAAGTTTCGGCTTATTAGTTGATTCGCACGAATTTACTCGCACGAAACGGGTGAATCATCACTTAAAAAAAATATGATTTTTTCTGTAGGCGACTCGCACGAATTAGCACATTTTGAATTTTATGCAATAACATTATGGCGCTTTACTTTGTGTAAATAATTTTATCACCACTACTCTCAAAACGGTCAAGGAAAACAGCGTGAGAAAACATGTTCCAGAATCAAAAATTCGAATACATGTGACGTTTACCAACCCGCACTGGGCCCGCGTGGTGCCACGCGCCTGGCCGCGGTGGCCTGTTCCTTCTCACAGAGGGAAGACGTGTGTCCCAGCAGTGGGAACATTATAGGCTGATTATGATATAGAAATAATAAATGCGTGTTAAAAATGACACTAGCGCACATAAGTGTTAAGAGTTAAATATTATAAAACGTGTCTTTTTTTAACTTCATTGCATAAATTTCAAAATATGCCAATTCGTGCGAGTCGCCTGCAGAAAAAATAAATTTCAAAGTGACGTTTCGCCCAGTTTGGGCGTGTAAATTCGTGCGAATTGACGAAATTCTAAATTTCAATAAAGCAAAAATTTCGCTTAGTCATTGTCTCGGACGATTTTAATCTTGCATATTTTTGGAATCCTTAAAATGCGGTGAGTCAGGACTTCGCTTAATTTCCAACGAAATTAAGATGTTCATTGAAACTTGTGTACTAAGTGGGCAGACGGTGTTTTAGTGCCCTCGGCAACTAAAGATGCTTTTCGCCTGGAACGTAGATCTTAGAAACTAGATAGATATGTAGGCAATTAATGGTTCATCCAATGGTTGTATTTAAAAGATCGCTCTTAGCGATAAGGCCGCCCATTGAGTCACCCTTTGTAATATTTCTACTTTTATATTTGTAATTTATATGGTGTACAGACGCCAGCATACCAACTTACTACAATCTGTCAAATTTTCCCAATCAACTAGACTCCATCAGCTGACAGCCCAATCACTCTCTCACTATTTTTTTTTAAATAACTCCAATTTGCTTATGATTAGAAGGAAGATGACCATTTCTCTAACGGAATTTATCCTACTCTCCAATAGCCAGATTTGCACATTCATCATCACCATCATCAGCCTATAGGAGTCCACTGCTGGACACAAGCCTCTTCTATTGCACGCCATTCAACTTGACCTTCGGCAACTCTTATCCAGTTGCTACCAGCCATCCTGCGAAGATCGTCGCTCCACCTAGCCTGAGGGTATCCCACCTTACGTTTACCGATTCGCGGTCTCCACTCGAGAACACGTCTACCCCAACGGTCATCGGTCCTACGGCTAATATGGCCGGCCCATTGCCACCTCAGCTTGCTTATTTTGAGAGCTCGACAACTTTGGTTCTCCGCCGGATCACCTCGTTACGGATTTGCACATTCTCCTTGTGTTATTATAAAAACCTATGTGACAGATGGACACAAAAGATTTTATGAAGGTTCCTTTCATTCTTCCTAAGGTCGAAGCATTCAAAATAGACTTCTGTGCTGACTTATCCATTCCTTCTTGGATCTTAGTTCCTGACCTTGGTCCAAATTATGCTTACGTAAAGTTTAATCCGGGGATTCATTGAGCCTAGTTAACAACTTCGCGGTTTACGAGCAATTGGTTGCGGTCGCCATCTTAGAACTGTGCTGTCATTGTGAAGTGGTTTGTTCAATAATTACTTACATACTTGTTGGAAGTAAGTTTTCTTGACGAGATAATTATCTTTTTATAGATCATGAATATCTATTTATTCGACACAAACGTTCTAAGGAAGATCAGGTAGAATCAACTTTTTTTGTTGCTGCATATTGCAATTGCATTATAAGAAGCCCATAGTATTCCTACTGCTGAGACTCGGGCCTCCTCTTTTCGTGAGGGAGTGGGCTGTAATCTACTAATTTCATCACCACTGCTCTCAGAACGGTGAAAAAAAACATCGTGAGGAAACCGGCATGTCATAGTACCAAAAATTCGAAGACATTTGACATCTACCAACCCGCACTGGGCCCGCGTGGTGGACTACAGCTCAGTCTCTCTGGAAGAGAGGAGGCCTGTGTGACACAGGCCTGGAACATTATAGGATGACTAACAGCGCCCCGTGGTTTCACCCGCATAATTGTTGATCCCGAAGGAATATCGGGATAAAAATATCCTATGTGTTATTCTGATGTAAACGATATTAATGTAAAGTTTCATCAAAATTCGTTCATTAGTTTTTGCGTGAAAGAGTAACAAACATCCATCCATCTATCCATCCATCCATCCTCACAAACTTTCGCTTTTATAATAATTAGTGGGATAGTGCCAAATGTATCCAGTGTGTTTATTTTGCCTATACTAAGTGACTACTAAAATATCACCGTGAAAAGTTAGGTGAAGTGAGCTTAGAGTGAGCTGTCAATAGTGTCAATCCCTTAGCATTGGTTGGAATGACAGCTCACTCCACGCTCACTTCACCTAAGTTTTCACGGTGAGATGGTTAAACAATAGCACTGCTGATGTAAAGTATCTCTGATCTCCTATAACACAAACAGATTCAGTCACCAATGTGTGTCAGCGATCGTTCGATGGATAACACGATCTGACGCGCGAAATGTACACGCAGACTGAAATATCGGTTGCAATCCGCCAATGCATGCGAAGCAATTTATATTTAAAAAAAAACACGGTATCGAAAAAGTTACTAGGTTCTGTACTTGTCATATTTTACAAGCGCACGTGAATCTTAAACATGCCTTGTTACTCCACCATGTGAAATATAATTATATGTCATGCAAACCTAACCTGAAGTAAGTCATTATAGCTCCACAATGGGGACATCAGTAAAATATTCGTATGAAAACTTTTTAGAAATTCAAATTGCTTTTACGCTCGGGATTCAATATTACGTGATATGACACTGCTTTATCCCCTTGGTGAATAATCTGCTATTACACTTATGGCATAAAACTCATTACCTTCCTCATTACATTTTTGTCTTCGTTAAATACTTAAAGTAACCTAATTTTTTTTCTCTTTCCAAGCAAATTGACCGAACAAAATGCCCGAAGATACAGCCAAGAACTAGATAAAGAATAATTCAAGCGAATTTTACTAATGTCTGCCGCACCGTCCTTCATCACAATTCCTTCTATCGACGTCTCTAATTATCTCCTGTCTCTTTCCTACAGGGTACGAGTAAGAAGGACAAACTACACCGTCGTTTGACTCAACTGTATAACACGTCCCTGGACAATGTGGATGTTTTTACCGTGCTTACAAAGAATACAGTCAAGGATGTCTTCTTGGATGTCCGGTTTTCCGCACATGGGTCGCCGTATTACCCTCCTGAGAAGCTGGATAGTATGGTCATTGGGATTCAGGAAAAGGTATGTTGGCTATTTGTTAAACTCTTTAATTAATGTCCTATGATTTTGAAAATAGGTGTTTCCGGCCGAAATCTGACGTCGGAGGATCCTCCCTTTTCTATAGAGATACGTTTATTACTTAATATTATCATGAACATCCCATCCTTGTTTTGAGTATGAATTGTATATGAGTAGAGGAACACCAAAAAAAGGATGGATGGACTGTGTGAAAGATGATATGGCTAGAAAGGGAGTGACTACCAAGATTACGTTTAATAGAGAAGTATGGAAGAAAAAGACATGTTGTGCCGCCCCCAAATAAATTGGGATATGGGCAGGAGATTGATGATGATGATTAACCCATCCTAGTCCAATTCTGGTCATAAAAGGTTCCCGACTGCCGTCATCGGTATCTATGATTGTCGATCCACTACAAATTCTCGCCAATGTTCACTTAATCAATTGGATCAGCCGTTTTTTCGTGACCATCTTACAAATGGATCTAAAACTTTCCTTTTACAACTTTAATGTGAGGATACTTAAGTCTTTGGAAGTTGTAACGACTCTTTAGTTGACCTTGACCTCGCAAGTTCTCGCAAGACCTCAGAAGTTTTAACCCGTAAACCATATATAGTACAGAAGGTTGGGTCCATGATAAATGATTTAATTTTGTAAATCACTACATATTATAAAACAAAGGCCTCCCGCCGCGTCTGTTTCTCTGTCTGAATAAACTCAAAAACTACTGAATGCAATATACTCAAAAACTACCGAACGGATTTTCACTAATGGACGAAGTGATTCATGAGGAATGTTTAGGTGTATAATTCATTAAAGTTTTGTGTAAATTTGCTAAAATATGACGATAATTGTAGAACATGGGGGAAAAAAACTAGAAAAGGGCAATGTTTCCTATCTGACAATTTTGAAAAGAAACACTGAAACAAACTCAGTGGTCACAGTCTCTTTTAAAGTCCTGACATAATCTTGGTCAGGTCATATGAGGGCGATGCATATTACCTATATAGTACAGTCACGAGCAATATGTCACCACTTGGTAACTTTCAATTGCGATTTTTTCAAGAAAATACCGAATGCATCGTTGAAATATGACACATTACATAAACCTATGGATTCGAAAATGCTATGTTCGTAACAAGATAAAATTTCATTCAAGAATAAAGGAGTAAATCGCTTTTGAATAAAGCCGAGTGTATACATACTTTTGCTCGTGACTGTACATGTCCATGCAATGAGCGAAAACGCATGCACACATAATCGCTTACTATAGCGGCCGAGCGCTGCAAGCAGGAATAGTCCTTACGGTGTTCAGATATAAGTTTCCTCGACTGTAAAATCGACGACGAGATCTCAGTATATTTCATGCGAACGCCGGTCGCGAGTGCGATTGCACTCGCTGTAAGTGAAGCGTGTGTGTATATGCGTGCGTTTTTGCTCGTTGTACGTGAAGCGTGTGTATGTCTGAGTTTTTGCTCGTTGTATCAAGCTGACCTTCTGTATAGGTACTATTCTGTGGCCGAAATTTGAACCCCTAAACGTCCGAACATGGGTCTTCGGATAGAATGCTATAATGAATGAGGTTACAGGGACATTTCGTGGAATTGGTATCCGCATGATGTTATTAGGACCTTATTTGATGGGGTTACCCTATTTGGAATTATTATAGACATAGTGTAGTTCTGTGTTATATCCTTACTATGAATTTGGCAGTACATTTTTGATATGTGACTTTTTTCCGACTGCCTCAGGAGTGAATTTTTGGGGAAAGAATTTCTTCACATAAGTTCCCTATTAGTTCAGTATTGATAAACGGTCGGTTATAACGAGTGGGCAGGATGTTGTAATCCTGTGTTCATCGCCAATTTCGGGTAGCCAAAATTCAAATGTAACATCAAACCTTGTTCCGTTCACACACGGCCGATTATTCGGATGGTTTTCATACCAGCATAATTGTCCACTTATAATGTTGTCACCTTCATACCTATTTATAGGATACCAGGTGGCCGTATTATGACGGTTTAATGCTCTCAAGATTCTACTGTAAGCGAGCGACGGAGCTATACATGGCTGATATCAACACCCTTTTTTCTCACTGGAATCATGATGGCATTAATACTTCGTAATACGGCCCCAGTACCTATCTGAAAGTCAGACTTCTTATAATCTATGACGGCCATTGTATCCCAAGAAATTCTCCACAGCTCGAAGAAGAACTCCAATCCAAGATCTACATGGTGAAGATAGACGAGTGTCTAATAGAGAAGGAACAATGTGAAGACTCCTGCCGAAACGTGCTGATGAAGAACAACGTTCCTCTCTCCGTGTACACTAATACCACCAGCTTTGTGGGAGTTTCTGCCAGGGTTGAGTCTGAGTGTACTTGCGATGTGGTTGAGCCACTTATTTGTTTGAATGGAGGTAAGTTTCTTTGAATTTATGACTTTTTAATCTAATTCTATCCACCAACCCGCACTGGGCCCGCGTGGCCCACTCCCTCTCACAGAGAGGAGGCCTGTGTCCTATCAGCGGGAACATTATAGGCTGATTATCCTACTAATATTATAAACGTGAAAGTTTGTATGGATGTATGGATGTTTGTTACTCTTTCACGCAAAAACTACTGAACGGATTTGGATGAAATTTGGCACACAGATGGTTTATAACCAGGATTAACATATAGGATACTTTTTATCCCGATATTCCCACGGGATCGAAACTTATGCGGGTGAAACCGCGGGGCGCAGCTAGTGTAATCTAATTTTCGTAAGCCTGCCTATAATGCCATTAACCTAGCAGAATATGGGTTGAAGAAGGACTATCTGGTGTGGAGTGGGAAGTAATAGAAATGTTCTGTTGTTAACTTGGAATCAATGTTAATTATGGTTAGTTGTAAAGTTTCAGGGGAGGTTAATTGCCTTATTTACTCCTTCTGAAAGACTTGCCCCCTAAACGTCCATTTCGTCCCTACTTTAAAATCGCTAGATTTGTTCCCAATGTGCACCGTTGTTTCCAAACGATTCAATTCAATTTGGCAGTCATTTTTACGTTTAAATTGATTGCTGAAGTAAATTGGACTGCTCGTTATATTATAGTCCAATGCTTTTACTGTATTAACCAATAATTTTACCCCCAGGTACGCCATTCGCGGACAAATGCGAATGTCCAGAGGGGTTATCTGGCCCCCACTGTGAACAGACCTCCATCGGTTTCCATGGCGACGGCTGGGCTATGTACTCTGCACCACCGGCCTGTCAAGAGGGTCATGTGACCTTGACTGTGACGTCACACTCCAGTAACAGCCTTGTGTTCTATTTGGGACCTTTGAAACACAATCCGCTGTTAGAAGTACAAGGTATGTTGATTTTTATCGGTTAAACTTTTAGGGTACTTTAGAAATTGTTGAAAAAGAACTTCGTCCTATAGAAAGTAAGCATACACAGTCAACCGCATATTACCATGGTAACAATTTGTCTTCGACAGGGCCTTTAATTCGTGGCAGTAAGGGCGGTTTTTGTAATTCTAGTATTTTCTGATGAGCCGTTGACGGTACACAGCTGCAGACAAAAAAAGGATATTTCCGTGGATATTTCCATATATATGGACTTCTAGATTTATTTTAGGTTTAGGGATGTATTACCTCTTTCAACACGCTATATGATTCCACACACACATGCTCAGACATCGTGAGTTGGCATTCAGTATCACGCACACTAATTCACCATTGTTAGTATTTCAGGGACAAATATTTGCACGCCATCGCCATCCAAGTATTTGTCCTCGTATCGAAACCAATCTGTCATGGAAATACCATCCAGTGTTTTATTTTTTGTCTGTTATCTTGTCTCGTAGCAAGAACTATAAGAATAGCTAACTCCGTGGTAAAAAAATGTCTAAAATATTCGATTGCATACGCCAATCGAGTTTTTACCAAGTTTTTAAAAGACTATTTGGGGCTACGATGCGATAAAAGTGTAATGCGAATACATTGTGATCAATGCTATTCTGCTTAAAAGGGAAGGGGGAAGCACCACGGTAGACCGCGAAATTCATTCCTTTTTACGTTTTTTTTCAATTTGCAGGTTAGTGTCATGTTGATGAATATGATTCGCGAGCGTAACAAATATGACTTTACAGAATTATAGTCATTAATATGAATCAAATGTATAAAATTCTCGTGTCGCAATGTTTGTTACCAAACTCCTCCGAAACGGCTGGACCGATTTGTATGAAATTTTGTGTGCATATCGTCTAGGTCTGAGAATCGGCCAACATCTACTTTTCATACAAAAAAAAATAATCCTAGAAATAATGTATATGGCAAAACAACGTTTGCCGGGTCAGCTAGTTATAATATAATAATCATTGATATTTTATGAAATAGTCAATCAATAGGATTATATGAACTTAGAGGGTTGTATTGATGACTTTAATGATTATAATTCTGTAAATACATACATTATTTGTTCAACCTACAACCTGACACTTACCTGCAAATTTCAAAAAAACGTAAGACAATTTGAATTTCGTGTCTAGCGCATCCCC
The DNA here is from genome assembly GCA_949629185.1 of Apamea crenata. Taxonomy (NCBI): domain Eukaryota; kingdom Metazoa; phylum Arthropoda; class Insecta; order Lepidoptera; family Noctuidae; genus Apamea; species Apamea crenata. Next base: position 10,244,148 of record OX451373.1, read on the forward strand.
CTTAAGAAAAGGCCTGTCTGTAATTAGTCAACTACAGATTCCATTGAACCAGCTTTTTAAACCAATTCGAAGAACAATTCGTCAAACTTATCGTCGGTATGTCTTGTTTATTTTATTCATGTCGTAAAATCAAGCAATCTTTTCCGCAATCTTTTCCAAGCTAAAAAGTCAACTCTATAAAAGTAATTTACAAACACTGTTTAAACTCTGTAATGTATTGGCTATTAGAGATACAGTATCCTATATTCCACTTTACTCAGAGTAAGTTAACCTTTATATATAGGAAAAACACGAGCGAACCAATTCCTATTACAGTAACAGCACTTAGGAAAGCTACGTGGGTGGGTACCTATAATATTATCAATAATGATGCTCGTACACCGCCGATTAAAATTCGAGTATTGTCGAATTGGAATATTGCTGAGGGTTTGCTTAAGGATATACCAGACGCTTCAATCGAGTGAACGTTCATATTTGTTTCATTCCACGTTCACTTGACACCGACAAAAAAGATCGTTCATCTGCTCCTTTCATAAATTTTTTGATCATTCTATATTTCAATGAAAGACAATAATGTGAAGTGTCTGATATATTTCCCTAAAGGTTCATTAGAAAACCAGCGTCAGAAAGCATCTGTCTGGCATTAATGCTGAAATGAACCTTTTTGGCGCAGCCGTGAGGCACACACTATTGTTGTCTGAAACATTAGTTTTTATTTTATTAATTTTGTATTTTGTGTTTACGAACTGTGTCCAAATAAACTATTTTCTTTCTTTTCTTTCTTTCTATATCTGCTTAAAGCAGGTGCCATTTTTGTTTTCATTCGGCATCGCTCACTCAAAGTATTTTCCTGCCTTTACCTCTGAACACAAAATGAATCAAATGTGAAAAATGAATTCATTAGTGAACCAATCCACTTATGTTGGATTTCGGCACTCGATATCCTTTGAATCAATCAATCTGCTTAGCTTTTTCCCAACTATATTGGGGTCGGCTTCCAGTCTTACCGAATAATCCATTGGATCAAAAATGAAATTAAATGAGCAGATGAACGTTCATTCCCCTAAAACCTCGGTGTTTTGTGAACGTGGAATGAAACAAAAATATTTGCTTTACAATGGAGGGAATGAAAGGATGGCAATATAGTCACGAGAACATAAATAAATCGCTGAACATTAATCATTCACTTCAGTATATTATAGCTGCAGTATTTGTTAATAAACAGCAAACTGTTTCCACATGAAATAACAATGTTGTATCTCTATCGCTAAAGTTGTCAAAAAATAAAAGGCCCGTTTTGACATTGACAGTTCTAGTAGTTAATAAAGACCAAATTCGCAAAAAACGTCTTCGTTTGTATGAAACTGACATGTGTCAAGAACGCACTCTCATGTCAAAAGGGGCCTTTTGTTTTTTGACAACTTTAAGGCAAAACAAGAATTTTAGCTTGTGAATGTCTGTTTCTTTGCTCGTGATGTGAAAAGGCAAACGTTTTATAAGGTTTTAGTTACCGCCTATCCCATGAAAATTGCTGAGCAAAAGGTAGCTTAATTATAGTAACGGGTGGATACCCGTTACTATAATGAAGCTATATTAAGTTATTAAAAATATTCGCTATTTGAGATACAAAATAGGATTATTTTGTATCTCAAATAGCGAATCTCAAATAGCTTTTGAAGAGCCCTAAAGCCGAATCTATCTAGGTACAGTATGAAAGCTAAAGTAGCCATCTATCAACAAAAAACCGAGTTTCCAAAGCCGGTGGCAAAAAACCGGGTCATCAGGAACATAATAAAAATGAAATATGCTCCTAAAATCAGAATCCAATTACGTTTCCCGGCACAACATCACATCAGACTCTTCAATTAGAATGGCCGAAAAATGTCGACGACGGATGGAGGGTTCTGATACAATTATGTAATTGATTTGAATATTCCTCTCTCCCTCGTTATTTCCCTGTTTTCCATGATTTCGAAACGTGTCGGTGTGATTTACGAATTTATGACATTTGTTTTGTAATGTGAGAGAGAGGGATTGTGGCTAAGTAATATCAGCCGCACGGGTCGATCGATCAGGGTAAGCTACGCTGGCTGCGGTTGGTCCTTGAATGGGGTGATCTTAACGTACCAAGACGAGGGGTCTTGGTTTGTAAAGATCACTTTCAAGCCAATTTTTAATGCTGTTTGTATAAGTGTAGAGGGGCTTGTGGCTAAGCAATAACAGCCGGACGGGTCGATCGAAGTTCAGCTACGATTGCCGCGGTTGGTCCATGAATGGGTGATCGTTACATACCAAGACCCCTCTGTGCCTCGGAAAGCACGTTAAGCCGTCGGTCCCGGCTGTCATTCGTGGATCTTTGACAGTCGTTACGGGTCGTCAGAAGCTCGAAAACCTAGCAAACAACTTACCAAGGGGTGTATTACTTACCAAGTCAGTGGGTTGTGGAGGTCAGATAGGCTGTCGCTCCATGTAAAGTACTGGTACTCAGCTGCATCTGGTTAGACTGGAAACCGACCCCAACATAGTTGGGAAAAGGCTAGGCAGATGATGATGATATTGTATACTTAAATCTTTGAACGCTATAAAATAAATAATAATAAAAAAAGTCGAAACCGAATACAACTCTATCGAGAGCTGAAATGTAGGTACATTTAAAACGCGATTTTCAATGTATTTTCACGGTGAAAGCAAATATTTCCGAACGAGTGCCAAATTGCCAATCTAGCAAAGTGTTGTGTCCACATCGGGGCGAGCTAAAGGACCCTCTTAATTTGTGTCAACTTACTTGCCAAAGAACATCACTAAGAAAAAAAACATAAAAAAACCAAAACTTCGCGTTTTACCTAAATTACTTGAAAGGAAATTGAAGATTTTAATATGGAGCTTGGCATACCTTCTGCCGCGCCATTTTGTTTTTTTTTCAAATGGCGGCCATACATGAAGCCTATACAGGGTGGCAGGGACATCGACGCACAAACTGTAACCATGAATTCAGCACATGATTCTAGACCCCCCCCTAGCGTAGAAATTTTTCGTCGGTTATCAAAAAAAAAAAAAAAATCGTTTTATAGAAAAGTGCAATACCTACGCGGTCAAAATGTATGGAAGAGCAATTTTTTTTTAAATTACCGCCAAAAAATTTCAACGCAAGGGCGTCGAACTGTCAACTAAAGAACCATTACTGCATGAGAATAGCTGTAAAACACATTACCGATGCATTATGTTAATCTAAACCCGATGACCATAATGTTACTATTACTCAGTTAACAGAACGCTGTGAGAAAATTTAAAAAGGTCGGCGAGAGATAATATTTCTTGGGAAAATATTGAGAAGAGATATATTAAGGACTCTAAAGACTGTGGGTAGTAAAGATTATAAAGGCTAGGTTCATATTAAACAAGTATTAATTACAATGAAACAATAGCCGCACGTTAAGCTAAGCTTGCCGCGGTTGGTTCGTGGATGGGTGACCATCTTTACATACCAAGTCCCCTCCGTGCCTCGGAAAGCACGCTAAGCAGTTGGTCCCGGCTGTCATTTGTAGATCTTTGACAGTCGTAACGGGTCGTCAGAAGCCCGAAAGTATGACCACCAGTCTTACCAAGGGGTATCGTATTACCCAGTAACTGGGTTGTGGAGGTCAGATAGGCAGTCGCTCCATATGAAATACTGGTATTCAGCTGCATCCGGTTAGACTGGAAGCCGACCCCAATGTAGTTGGGAAAAAGGCTAGGCAGATAATGATAGTGACAATAAAAATATAATTTCTGTAGTTTTTATTATGGCTTGCAGTGTAGCTGTAGGTAAAAGCTCGTTAGAAGCTAAATGCATTCATTTTGTTTCTTTGTTTCCTATTTGCGATTCTGTAACCATCTCATCGTGAAATAGGTGAAGTGAGCGTGGAGTGAGCTGTCATTCCAACTAATGCTACACTACTGACAACTCACTCTAAGCTCACTTCACCTAACTTTTCACGGTGAGATTTTTACAGAATCGATCGGCTGAGTGGAGCTCATTAAACAATATCGCATTGGGTCTAGCCCGTAAGGATATTTGTATGTTTGCAGTGAATAAATAAATTTCTACGCTCAAACAGTGCATTCTCGAAAATCCTAATACAACATAAGTTTTAAATCATCGTAGCTACTCGTATATTCTTTGAAAATGATTCCTGATGCCAGGTCCCATATTCCTAGAATCATTCTTCATTAAAATTTCGCTCATCATAACTTTCCAAACAAAGCGAGCTTAGGAATACCAAAGTTCACAAACCTATCGTTAACTAGAACTCTACTTGGAAGCATTACAACCTCCAACAATGAACATGTCACAGTAGATTGGCGTAACTACTTGAATAATGATTTCCTCACCACAATGGAACCTTATTCAGAACGAAAAAGCACCTTTATTTTTGTAGCCAATCAGCGCCCACGATGTTGTGATGGCAGCAAAAACAGCCAATCAGAATTGAGGATTTGCATTCTTGGAAACTAAGGCTGTGTGCGTCTTTATGCTTTAGTTGGCTTTGCGTTTATTGTTAGGGTGACTAAGATTGTGAACTTAATTAGGACAGTTTTTCGAGACTGTTTAAAAAAACAAGAAAAATCAACGGTTAGCTTGATCTCATTGATATATTTTTAGATTTTTAGCGTTTACTTCTTAAAATGAAAATTGTTCTTCTCCTTCCCTTATCCAAATTTATTTGTGGTCGGCGCAACATGTCCCTTTCTTCCATACTTCTCCGTAAGTCGTAATTTCGATACTCACCCCCCTTTCTTCCCATATCTTTCACACAGTCAATCCATCGTTTCTTTGATCATTCATCGTCGATAATGATAATAAATTAGAATAATAAATCCCGGTTAATGTCCTGGTTTCCTGAATTGGTCAATAATAATAACCCATGACAAAATATCCTATTTTTATACCAATGTCATATTATTTATAGATACTTTACATAAGTACGTGTTTATGTTATTATCAATAACTTATCCGTCGGACTACACAACAAACTGTCATCCCACACTTGAATGCTAGCTGTAATGATTTTTTAATGATCCCATAATGACTGACAGCCGTGTACCTACCTACGGAACATTATGATTTATGAAAGTAACCATCGCGTGATAGGTGGAGCCTTTAATACCTTTCCAGCTCTTACGTAATTATTTTTGTTATTGTGGTACACCTAGTTTGTATATAATTAATTTGGTGCGAGGATTTGTCTATAGAAAACATTGTTGCGTTGTTACCCCATGTTTTGGTTTTGATATTTCGTAATTAATTGGTTTGATAGTCTTTTGATGTGTTTGTGGAAAGTGTGGTGTGTTTGAAATGATAATTAAAATGGTTTCAGTATTCAAAATTGTTTTTGATGTGCATATGTTTGTAAAGCCACACAATTGAATTCAAACTCGTCATCGAAACAGTAATAAACTGTATTGGGAATGCAAACTGGTTTCACCGAAAACTGGATTTTTTATAATACCGAAAAAAACTGAGTTTTAATTTTAGCCAGTTTTGCATTCCCTAAGGCATAAACTGTATCAAACGAATGGGAAAAATATTGAAAATAAAATTTTTATGTCAAAATATAATTATAGATTTATACAATAAGTAAAATAGTAGTACTAGTAATTAAAATATATCACAGTTGCTTATTTGCCTGAAATAGGTTGAGCCTGTGCTTCAGGCTACAAAATAATGACGTTTAAAAAAAAATGTCCTTTACCGTGTTTCTATACAACACAGATTATTCACAGCTATGGCATTGTCACCAACTTACCTTTGCGATAGTCAAAATTGTCGACACATTTTCTTAGAAAAATCAATCACTTTTCATCGACAGTCTTCTTAGCGTAACAATGGCAAAAAGTTCAAACATCTTTGGCCCAAAATTCAGCTGCGTGGACTCCACTCACCGACGCAGTCATAAGATCATCAAGTACAGTCACGAGCACCAATATGTCAACACTTGACAACTTTCAATTGCGATTTTTTCGTGGAATAACGAATGAAACGTTGAAATACGACACATCACATAAACCTATGGGGCTCGAAAATACTATGTTCGTAACAACATAAAATTTCATTAAAACTTATAGGAGTATATCGCTTTTGAATAAAGCTGAGTGTATACATACTTTTGCTCTTGACTGTACACAGGCACCTGTGCATCGACAGTGTAACTTATATTTGCTAACCCTTCCTTTTTGTTCACAGATTTCATGTCTCTCGAATTAGTGGAGGGTTTCCCAGTTCTCCTAGTTAACTACGGATCCGGTACCACCAGGTTGAACAACAGCGTGGTCCACGTGGCTGATGGCAAGCCTCATCTAATAGAAATAGTCTTGATGAGGAGTTCCATTGAAATGTTCGTGGACAGATGCAAGTTGTCTACGTGTATGAGCCTCGCTGCTCCCACTGGCCCTAGAGAGATTTTGAATGGTAAGTAGTCTTTTGTTTTTTTTGTTTTGGTAAGCCTGCGTTTACACCAAGGTATACAATATGTAACATAATTAACGCAAGACCTCATACACCCCAATTGGAGTATTGAGTTAAAAGCATAATACTAAACTTATTTTTATTTAGTTTGAGTTTTTGTTTCGAAAGCATCTTTTTTACTGGTCCGTAGATAGAATAGACGCAGAAGCCATTATAATGAAAGAATGAAATGAATTGTGTCGTGGTGAAAAGATGATCAAGGCAGGGCTGACTGGTGGTCAAGTATTACCACCCGCTGAGGCTCTCTCAATGAGTAGAGTAGTGTCATAGTGGTAGTGTAATGATGTTTAATGCACGTAACTGACACAATGGCGCCGATTCCCCTGTTCACAAACTAAACTAAATTTAAGTTGAGTGTATCTTTTTTTTTCTATTTCATTAAGAAAAGGACAGAAGATAAATATTAGTTTAGTCCAGTCAAATTAAGATACTCCATAGGCATTTTAGATGTGATTAAAACATGGCGACTAAAAATACGTTACAGTCAGCGCCTGACGTAAATTGACGTATTTTTAGTCGCCATGTTTTTTATCACGTCTATACTGTCTATGGAGTATCCTAATTTGTTATTGGTTTTTTTTTCTTCTGTCCTTTTCTTAATGAAATAGAAAGAAAGAGATGCACTGAACTTAAATTTTGGGTAATCTGTGAACAAGGGAATCGGCAACATTATCATCATCAAACTAGTGATGGTGTATGAGTTCTAACTTTTAACGTTTTAGACTTCGCGTTAATTGGCTGCATCGACCAAAAAAAAAAAACTTCAAAAACGTTACTAACATAGCCAAATTTATAACTATTTGTCTTATTTATAACTATTTGTCTTATTTATAACTATTTGTATATGTTTCTTGTTTCATCAGTCGATGTCTCTCGTGCCAATATTATTAGATCTAAAACGAGGCTCAAGCTCAGATTAGAAATTAATGTTGAATCTGTCTGCCAGTTTTGTAATAAAGATTCATTGCTAAGCAATATTCATTCTTAGACCTTTGTTATTAATTTGTGTAGGCCGCGTTAATATTAAGTATCAAATACCAAGATGAGAATGGTTTATTGTATTCCCGAGAACTTAATAGCTTACACGACTCACGAGTAAAAATTTAATTTAAATAATATAATTTTGTGTATTCTTCTATTTCTTCTATATTTTGTAGATGTGAGGACTTTGTAGGCCTTGTAAACTTTAGATCTGTAGACTATTTTTTATTTTATCAAGTACCTGGTACTTGTTGACAAGCCACGCTGTTGCATACCTACTGTAATTTGAAAGCCAATTATTTTTAAAAAAGTAACCGTGGAGTTTCTTGCTGGCTCTTCTCCATAGGAAACGACCAATTGGAACCGCGCACCTAGCTTCTGACGTTTCATAAGTGCCCATGCTGGGTTATGCGAAATAAAATATTTTGATTTTGATTTTTTTTTAAATTACAGTATCCAATGTTTTCTAAATTACATTAAATAAATTAGGTTCTAGACCGCATACTTAAGTGACATGTTCTTTGAATTAATTTAATTGACTTTTCATTATTTCTTAGGACTTAGAACAAGTTTAAGGAATGTATTGTTGTCATTAATTAAATTCAACAGGACTAAGTTTGTAAGTTGCTTAAAACTTGATAATAGTCTTAAATACTTTACCTACCTCCTAACTTTGTTTTTCTAAATATATTTTTATTCGTTTTACAAAGGGCAGAACCTGCCGATCAATTCTGTAAAAATCTCACCGTGAAAAGTTAGGTGAAGTGAGCGTAGAGTGAGCTGTCAATAGTGTCAATCCCTAGCATTAGTTGGAATGACAGCTCACTCCACGCTCACTTCACCTAAGTTTTCACTGTGAGATGGTTACAGAATCGCACTGCTGGTGACCAACATGTGGGGTTCTATTAGGGGTAATTGTGTATCTTCTTTACTACTGTTAGTATAACAGTAGTAAAGACTTTCATTTTGACAGTTCAACAACATTCATTGCGACATTTACGATGTTGAGCAGACAAATTTTTCAAACATATGTGAAGCAATGAATAGCAATATCCTTCAAAATGATTCAGATTGACATTGATAGTGTGTTACGCAATCAGGGTGCTGGGTGCTGGTTACTGGTGCTGGTTACACTAGCGTCAAAACCTGCCTTATTATTATTATTTTACTTTTGACTATTTTTGATAAAATTTCTTGTCAACAGTGAACGGACCACTCCAGCTGGGAGGTTCCAGCATAGACCTGCAACACATAGCAAGAACATTCGGCTGGAGGCACGTGCCCACAAATCAGAACTTCGTAGGATGTATTAGTAACTTCACATATAACGACTTTGTAAGTATTTAAAACATGTCTAATTGTTTTGTAACTCATTTTACAATATTCATTCAACAATATTGTGTTTTTTTTCAAGAATGTTCTAAATGTGACTAAATGATGGTCACCCTACATTTTGTTAATTGAGTTGTTTAACATTTTAAGTATCAGCTTGAAGTTGTAATTTATAAGCCCTTAATGTATTAAGGCATCCACAGGATAGCCCGGTTAAGCAGCCGACAACCTCCGATATTACCTGCGAGAGCAGGACATAGTTCATTGGAGTTGTACTTCCTGTCCGTTCACGCATTACTGTCAACGTCATAGTGATCTTTATTCTCATATTAATAAGGTTGATGTTGGCTTGCTGCTACTGACAGGTCTGTCCAAATCACTGTGATCTTTATTGTCGTAACAATAAGGTTGGTGTTGGATTGCTGCTGTCAGAGGTAAAAGGCTGAGGACTGTAACAAGCGTAGCCTTTGGGATAGCGACAGAGAGGACTGAGTTACTCTTCAGTCCCATACATATAGGATTTTTCCATTGTCTGTTCTTGCAAGATATTCGGCTTACTTCTATAACTGCTGGTACTGATATTCTCCCTCTCTCAACAGATGTACAATCTGGGAGAACCCTCGTTGCATCACAACGCGGACCCCAGCTGTCAACGAAGCATGTTCACCGCTGTCACCTTCGGGATTGACACTAACTTCCTAGTCGCCATACTTGTCTGCATCGTCATATTAGCCAGTAAGTATTTTTTTTTACTTTTTACAAACACATACAGAATAATTATATATATTAAGATAGGCTCGCTTTTGACCATTAATTATATCATCTGATTATAAGCGATGGTCTACAATGGATGCACCATTGTCGACCATCGCCTTATAGGTGTAATTGTCACTGAAGCCCCAAGAAGAAGTATCTGAAAAGTTAAAATGGTAGAGGTGCCCGCGCAAACTCGCGAACTGCTGCTATTAACAATGTGTAATTACTATTGACTTGCTATCAAGAAACGATATGTAATGGTACACCAACTTTTTCCTTGATACCCACAGCATTGTAAGAAAATTGTTTGCGCATCTACTACTTACTAATTTATTTACCTGCACCTACCCTTCTTCATAAGTTCGTGTATCAAGTATTATGATCAACTTGTATTTCTCATGATAAGTGAATTGTATTCTTTTTGAGAAATAAATGTCTTATACAGTAACTGTACAAGCGCGGGTTATCCATCTCTCAGTAGACTACCAGTATACTTCTTATTCTTTTCAAACTCTAAGGGGTTTCAAAACGCTTCGCTAGCCCAGCTCAAGGTGTGGTTACCGACGCGTGGCCTCTTCATGCCAAAGATCACCCATTTTGTTCGGCAACTGTTTATTCTATTTTACTTGAATGGTGGCAGTAGTAGACACATTTATTTATATGGCGACAACGTTGTAATGAATTTGAGAACAAAATTATACAATGATATTATCTTTCGATCTGCCTCCAAATATACACCGTGTAACGGAAAGAGTATATACATACAAGTAGACGGCTTCTTTGGATGATTTCAAACGATATTGGAAGGGTTTTTTAATCCTATCTCTACATGTTCGAAAGTTATGAGAATTTTTAATACATTGATACCGGGCGGTCTACTCCGAAGTGCAAAGTGCGAATGTTCGGACCGGACCGACAGATGGCCGAACCGAATATTATAGAAAAAATGCGAAAAAAGTTCGGATCGGCTCAGTTGGGTCGGGACCATAGTCAATATTCGAAAGAGTGTAGGAGTGTAGGATAGGGACCGACCGAACCAACTGCAACTGCAACTTCGTAGCAGAAAACGGCCGAACATTCGGCCGATACTACTTCGGAGTAGACCCCCGGAAACCAAACTAGGCGCGCAGAATTACGGAAGAGATTATTAAGATAGAAAAAAAAAATTAAGTACCTAATGGTGCTAAAATTATGCAATGTGAAATAAAACAATAATTAAATTGCACAAATAACAAAAAACAAAATCAGTCACGAATCACGGTTGCCACGAATTTAGCTAATACTAGCCGAATATTCGACATATTCGAATCAAACATTAATATTCGGTCGACCGTATAATATTGGGCCCACACGAACATTTCGTGTAGCCCGATTTTGACAAATGAGGCAGCCTAACGATTCATCTTACCTAATAGAGAATGTCTTACCTTAGACGTACACTAGGCCTACAAATATGATGCAATATCTGTCTTGGCCCCAAATTCTAGGACTATGAATTTCGAATGAAAACTAGATGCGTAATCTATCGGTTTTCGAGATTCATGCTTATGCATATTTGAAGAATACCTAGAACTCTAGCTTATCACTGCGATTTTACTTAAGGCATTATGAAATGGATCTCGAATTACTTAATATTAATTCGTAATCGAACGTGGATCCACGCGAGAAACAATGGCTTTTTTATTGTTTCTGTTATTACGACATTCCGGTTAATCTTGACAGCTTTCAGCCAATTTATTTGTCATAGGGTTCATCAAAGTTTTTATTTTTGGACACAAAAATATTATTTCAAACACAAAATTACTAGCCAAAATATTTTTTTAAAAAGTTTAAAAACTTTTTGTCACATGCCTTTCATGATAAAAATCATAACTTGCGACGGAGGGTTTCGGGTCAAATCAGAATAATATTTTGATAGACTAGCTAAATACGTTAACTAATTAACCGAGTTAACTTTTGTGAGGCGAAGTTTTACATGAAAAATCGCAGACAGGCTTTTAAACATTTTATTTTTACATTCTATGGCTAATCTATCCGAACCTACTACTAAAGAAAGTAATATGGCACTGGAAACAGAATATTATTTGTATATACCTACGTTATTTTACACCACAGAAATACATAACAAAAAAAAAGTTACACACTAAAAATATCTATGCAATGGAAGGCTTTCTCGCTTTCCGCGATCTCTTCCAGGCAACCTTGGAATGGACAGTGATTTGCCCGGACATAAAATGGGACATATCCAGCATCGTGGGGAAACATTGGGAAAATAAACAAAAATAAAATAAAAAAAAGAAACATGGAAAAAAATCGAAAATATTTTAGTCGCTTACAAGTTACAAAATAAATTGGAATCGAACGAATATGTTTTGTGCCTATACTGTGCTTTATCCATCAAAAATGTTGATATGACGGCACGGTTGGCGCAGTGGTGAAGCGATTGACTGCTGCGCTGCGTGTCGCGGGTTCGATTCCCGCACGGAACAAATATTTGTATGACCTACATGTATTTGTTCCGAGTCTGGGTGTTTTTCTATCTATAATATGTATGTATTTACAAAAAAAAAAATTGTATATAAGTAGTTTATCAGCCATCTTGTTACCATAACACAAGCATTAGGTTGCTTAGCTTGGGACAAATGGTGCTGTGTGAAATGTCCAGGGATATTATTATTATTATTTCTACTCCTGAAATCCCAAATCACTCTTGAAATCAACATACCTTCTTCATACGAGTATCTCTTCAACAAAAATCTAACCGCCATCTTCTTTCCAGTTCTCCTCCTAGCGGTCGTAGTCCACCGCAGAAGAGCAGACGCCTGGGCTGAGAAGGAACTAGACGACATCAGAGAAAACATTATCGCGTACGAAGACGAAGGTGGCGGCGAAGGCGACGCTGGCTACGACCTGCATGTTCTCAGGCAGATGTATGACGGGCCCCTGCCTGATACTGACACCTTCATGCAGAGTAGAGGTAAGGAAACAAAACACAATCATAATAATTATAGCACACAGTGTTACTGGGACTCACACCTCGTCTCGGCTCTCTCTGGGAAGAAGTAGGTGGAATCCACCACGTGGACTTGATGTGGGGAGGTAAGACTTGCCTGGTCAAAATTAGACAATAGTTCTTCTTTTCTAGTACGAAAATAGAGGTGTTCGCAGGGCTGATCGCGCTAGCAAATGGTTGGGAGTTCACATTCTGCCTGTTGCACCATTTTGACACAAACATATTTTTTATAGTTCGTTTGGCGGGACGAGCTGACGCCTACAGACAGGATGTGGTGCACTCTAGCTCAAGACAGAGAGAGGATAGGAGAAAGTGAGGCGTTTGCCCTGCACTTGGACAACATAGGCTAAAAATAAATAATAGTTTGGTCACCATCTATGACCCCGTTTTGACAAAACGTATCTCAGAATTACTGGTTGGTTAAACACAAGTGTTTAAATATTTGACGTACAATTGATCGTAGAATGCCTTCAGAAAAAGTAAAAGACAGCATTTATTTATACCCGTACTGGAATAGGTTTTACCGAAATCCGCAAATCTTTTTCGCCTCCGATATCAATTTCTGTCAGAAGCAGTACAGGGCAAAAAGTGAATGTAATGAGAGCTAGGGCTGATTTTTAACCTGCCTCTGCCAGGTCAACGGTGATCGATATTGAAAATGCCGAGAACGATAAAATACCAGTATCTGATATCGTGTTGGAGCGTTTTTATCTCAGTTCGAAGATAATCTTTTTCCTGCAATTTTTATCAGGTTTCATGTAAAATGTTGGGCTATTATGTAGAGGTAGTTTTGTAGGTTTAAAGTTTAAAACTTATGGGGGTTACTTATGGGTTTTAAAGCTTATGTTGGTCTGCAACGTTTATTAATTACTTTGTGTAGAAGACCTCGTAATTGATGTATCACCCTAAAAGCTTAGGTGTTTTCGAAAGAAAACATCATACCAATCGCTTCTTAAAAAATACGACCTGCTTACTTTACAGTCAAGACGCATCCTCCTTGAGACAATGACGTTATTCAGTGTATGCCGAAACAGGTTTGATTGTCCTGACTTGGTGTCTGGTTTGTGTTACTTGGTTCCTCGAACAGTGCATGGACGGGAGGTACGCACCAGGCGGCTGTTCGCTACCAGCTTTTGTAGATCCAATGCTGGTAAGCGCTCACCGCTATACCGCTTGGTCGATACATACAATACTCGTTTTGGTGCAATAGACATATTATTCCTAAGCAGAAATAAATTCAAAAATGATTTAATCATAATTCTAAAGGATCGGCAGTAGGCTCTATAGGTTTTACACAATGTTGATATCATTATTAATAGGCTAGGGACCTGTATACATCACGCATTATATATTTTATATTTTTTATATTATGTTTTTTTGATATTTTTTTATTTTGTGTTTTTATTTATTTACTTTTTTGGTTTGACTTATATAGAATATTTTTTATCTTTTTTTTTCTTTTTTCATTTAACTTACGTTTCATTGAGTTAGCCCTGCTACATTTAAAGTTTTCTTACAGCTTATTTTTTGTTTAATATAATATAGTAATCTGTGGAAAATGTTGTGGGTGGTATATTTGTTAAGTTTAATTTTAAGACAACACTGTTTATGCTTAATATACTGCTGTTTGTTTTCCCAAATGTAATAAATAAATAAAAAATGTCACTTGCACGACAAGGTATTTTTGTCGGTGTGCCCATTAGATAGTTTCAACCTTATTGAAATTTCAGTTTAGTAGGCATTGTTGTCAAAAATGACTAAGCACTAATGAGATTGAATATACAAACTCGTCATCATCATCGTCATTTCAGCCGAAAGACGTCCACTGTTGGGTATAGGCCTCCCCCAAGCACCTCCGCTTCGACCTGTTTTGTGCTTCTCGCATCCAACGGGTTCCAGCGGCCTTCACAAGGTCGTCGGTCCACCTTGTGGGAGTAAACTTTTGTTGCAGCTATGCAAACTAATCTTTTTTTTTCTCCTCTTCTGGACCGATTTTCGGAAAAGGGCAAATATGTTCTTGAAACTGAAATTGAGCTTATGATTCGTTTAATATTGCTTGGGGGGGCTTTTTTCCCACCGGAAAACTATAATATTACCCTATTTCTGGAACAAAAACGGTTATTCGATATTTTTTTCCTTGTTACATCATTTCCTTTTTTTATAATTGAACTTCATTTTCCGCCTAGGTATGGTGGGCGCAGCACCAGACATCTCAGGGTTCCTTGATGACAAGAAATCGGTCCTAGACCGGGACCCTGACATCACACCGTACGACGACGTGCGACACTACGCGTATGAGGGAGACGGGAATACTAGTGGTTCTCTCTCTTCTTTAGCGAGCTGTAAGTATAAAACTATAGTGTTACAAGGATCATATGCCTAATTCCAATCCAGCTTCTCCCTTGTGGCCCTCTCCCAGCGACGCCCTAAGCCGAGGTCCGCACTCCACAGGGATGCCCTTAGCGGGAAGTCGCTTAGTTTTTAAGTTTTTTAAGCCCTGTCTGGAGGCTTTAATTTATTGAGGCATCCACAGGCAAGCCCGGTTAAGCTGACGACAACCTCATAGGTTGAACTGCGAGAAGCCTTTAACAAAAAAAAGGATCATTTGCCGCCGTTCTTGGTGAACGTTTGTGAATTATTGTGACAGAAATTGTATTGGCAAAACAAGATGGCGCCGTTAGTTTCGATTTTGGCCACCAACAACAATAGTATACAGTGCTACAAGAACCTTGTAGCGTTGTATACTATTCTGTATTCAAATATTTTTTCCAATATTGATGTCGTTTTCACTAAAACTAATATCAACTTAAATTAAGTGGATTTTAGAAAGACTTGAAATCACTAGTTATTAAATTTATTTTTTGTTAAAAAACTAAATTGCAAACGAAATATTTTGTAACCAACCGAGAATAGCTTGTTTGAATCTACATACAAACAAGTTGGGGGTTCTACAAGTTTTTATTTAGTTATTAAACCAAAAAAAAAAATACTTAAAATTATCATTACATAATTATATCGATCGCATTTCGTCTGTGAAGTTTCGCCAACGAATTCAAAGTAAAGTTGTATAAATAAATGATGAATGAAGCTCTTCTAACTCACTTTAGAGAGAGTACAATTTTCTTTGCCTAGCCACATATTTTAATGAAATAAATAATATTAGACGATTTAAATCCTGCTGTATTGAGCCAATATGAAATCGAGCATTATTTATGCTAGTATAATGTAAACATATTGAAATATTTTTAACAAAATGTTACGTCAATATTGGTTTTCTGCATGTCCAGACATTCTACCTTTATGCTTAATAAAATTCGTTTTTGCCAACATAATTTTTGTAAAACATTTTGTAGTACCGAACGTTTTTTTACTGATTTACTTACTAAAAATATTTTTTAGTTTGATGTTAGTTCGATGTTTTTATTTAATATAATATTAATATTACCAAATCACTTAGGTACGGACGACGGCGACCTCAAATTCAACTACCTACAAACATTCGGTCCTCGGTTCCGCAAGCTAGCGGACATGTACGGCGACGAGGAGGAGGACCGGGAACGACCACACGAGGAGTCCTGGTGCTAGCGCCACGCATGGCTCGTGTAGCCACATCTGACTGTCCAGGCGTAAAGCCAAGTGCTTGGTGATGTGACTCCCAAGCTCCCAGATGCCTTACCGCTTCACAGCGTATGATTTAACTCGGTACTTGTGTTGCCAGTGACAATTACACCCCACCGGATAACCCATTTGATTGAAATTGACGTTTGAATTAGAACCCTGTGATAACGTGACTTTTTTTTAAAGTTCTCTTCGGGATTGTATGAAATTGTTTTTTTTTTTTTGGTTCGTGACAGGTTTGTACAATGTTTTTGACAGATAGTGATAAATACACTTGTTTTTGTATCTTTTACTGTAACTGTAATTTCATGAAATGACTTGTTTATAGATGTCTTAATTTCTGACGCAAATTGCAAGGCGAAATTGGGACGTCTGTAAACCCTCCTCAAACAGCATTCAATGAAGTTGTTTCCTTAAAACATAAGTATCTTGAATCCGTCAATTTACTATTACCGTAAATGCGTATTTTTTGGCAGTCATGCAGTTAACTTTATTTAGTTTTTTTTAAACATTTTTAACTTAATTTCTTTCTGATCCCTAAGCTACATTGAATTTAATTTTTGACAATAATTTCACAAAATTAATAACAGTATTACTTAAAAAAACACGAATAATTGCATTTCGAAAGTGGGTTCAATTAAACTGATTAAATAAAAAGCAAGGTGATAACCTTAAATGGTGGAAAGTTCGTAGTAAATTGCGTTTTTTAAGAATATCTGTTCAATTATAATTATTCAAATAAATCACATTTAAAAATGTTTTTAAGAAAATGACTGATGTAACAATAGGCATCGTTATAGATACGCCTAAATTATTTCGAGTATGTAATTTTTATATGTAAAATGTTTAGGACAGAAATTGAGTGATGTGTATGACTTGTATTTAAGACTTTTATACGTATTATTCATTTAGTTTTGTAATAAAATAGGTCGGCCTTAGCTATTAGTTAGTGTTATTGGTATGGGATGTTCACAACTCCTGATAGTCGCCTCGCCTCTTTGCATTTTATTTCGCGCCTCTTTTATTCAATAAATTGTTGAATAGTTCTATTATTCAATAAGTTATTGAATAGTTCTATTATTCAATAAATTGTAAGGCTTTTCTGATGTTTTATTAAGACGTAGATTTGCGCTGATTTAGATATGAGTCCTCTGAATATAGCTTCAGTAGATTTTGTGAGTCATTTCTTCTTTGTCTATTTTCTTTCAAAAGGTGGTTGAGGCTAGGCTGGACGGATGGTTCCTACCTTATAATATTGAAGATGGAACGAAAGTGCCATTTTGTCTTATTTTATTATATTAAGCCATACAGATTTATGTTAAAAAAAGGATTTTGTAATGATTTATTAACAAGGGCCTACATAACAATTAATATTTTTCACAGATTCTGTAATACAAAAAGCAGCCAATGTGTGATTTTTTAAATATTTTTGTGACATGCCCCGATCGGTGCAAATAATAAAAAAAAAGTTTTGTATCTTTCATTATTTTAATAGACGTCTAATGTTAATAATAGTTTCAACTAAATATAAGATTGTCTTAATTGGAATATAGTAGAATATAAAATGTAAATATGTACAGCGATGGATAAACATTGTGTGAACTTTAATATTCAGTAAATTAACTTTTGTATGGTTAATATTAGGCGAATATACAAGGTGTCTTATCATTATGCATATCAACGAATTGTAATATTAAAAAGTTATCCTCTAATCGGATCCGTTGTATGGACATGTTTTCAATATGCCTAACTATGTGTAATATCCATACTATGTAATATCCTTTAGCATATAAAAATAGTGAATCTATGAATAAAACCCTTTATTTATTTCGGACCAATGTAAATCTGTAACCATATAGAAGCCACGAAACATTTTTTATTAAAACTAGTCCAAAAGATTGTAGAGTTAGCACAAAAAATCGAAACTGAATATTTTTTTAGTTATGCGTATGAATACTAAGTTTTCTTTTTTCGAATATGATTGGAACGGAATATTGTTTTTTCCTTTTTTTTATACTGTTCACCGAACAAAGTTGTTGCAAAAACATTTGCATTTTTCTATTTAGACGAATTCTTATTATTTTTATTATAATGTGTCCATAGTTTTTAAGTCGTTTTTCGCTTAATTTCTCTTTTGTTATTGACATGTTGTTTTGTAATTAGTTTCTAAGTAGGCACAGAATAGGTACTGCTTAGTACTTCCGAGAATTAGGTTTAATTATTTTTTTAAAATAATTTTTGATACCGATCCTTTGAGCTGTTTATTACGTATTTAATGTCGTATATTATTGAAATGCTACGTATTTAGAAAAATAAATGTTTATTTTCGCCCTTATTTTGAGTTTAGACTTTTAACTGATATGTGACGAAACCTTTAATACAGAATTATTAATAAATAATTGGTGTTTTTCATGATATTGGAGTAAAATCTAATGTGTCCTTATATTAATATTTTTTTCAAAAAAAAAAGTTTTATTATTATTAGAAACGTGTAAATGTAGAAAGAACTATTTATAGATTTTTTCTTAGTCCCCCTAAAAAAAGAATTTTATTTTTTCATTATCCATACCACGTTTAAAGCTGAAATTGTCACTATATTAGGTTATTTTTTTGATGATTTTTTCTAGTTAACCCTTGAGGGCTATTGTGTTAGGATACCTTACTATCCCAAGACACTATTTCTCAAAGCACCATAGAATAAGGTAACAGTGTAAAAAATAACTTTGATTACATTCCAATATACATACGTTAATAATGTAATGTTATTGATCAATTACTCGTACTTAGGCATTGTTGGTGGACATTTTTCAAAGATAACCGTCTCCAAAAATTGCCACCTACAAAAAAAAAAACACTGCCATAAAAAAAAATTAAGAATAAGAACGCTTTTAATTTTTTTTTTAATTTATTGACTTGAATGCGAGTTTAATTTAATGTCAACTTTAAGCGGTTAAGTGCCTTCTCTTCTGTGTGAACATTATATTTTAATAAATAATTTTGCGTTTGATTGTACCTTACTGGTACTGCTCTACGGTATACTTTTGAATTTTCTTTTTTTAGTCACTTGCATTAATGAATTGAGGTCTTGATTGTACTTTTATTTTGTTTAGAATGGCTCTAACTATACTATTTCGAATATATGATTTTGAAACTTGAAACATTTCGTTTGTTAATTCATTTATTTGCGAGTGACTAGGAAAGATGGGTTCCTTTTCAACATGGACAAAAAAAAAAAACTTGAATTCGGACCCATCTGATATTTCTGCCGCGTTATAGGCTAGTACAGACTAATAATTGCGATAAACATCGTTTTTATAAGTAAGTGTATGATAAATCGACCATATAAGTTTATGTAAGTAAAGAGTATGTGTACCTAATTATT
This sequence comes from Apamea crenata, assembly GCA_949629185.1. Classification (NCBI taxonomy): domain Eukaryota; kingdom Metazoa; phylum Arthropoda; class Insecta; order Lepidoptera; family Noctuidae; genus Apamea; species Apamea crenata. Next base: position 10,263,735 of record OX451373.1, read on the forward strand.
ATCAAAGTAAAGATGGATGTTATAAGGTATAGACGAGAGCGACTGATGATTGTCATATTATATTATAGGATAGCTTGGACTTTGTTACATAGACATTAAGTATTCAAGGTCGATATTGAAATAAACGAAATGAAATAGATTTTTTTGGATTTTTATTTTCCTTTTCCTTATAAAATATTTCCACGAGTTGCCTATAATATTTGATGCTAGCAACACGCCCAAGGTTCACGCAGTTTTTACGACTTGGAAAAACATCAAGGTTTCCTTATTATATTTTAGTTTAATATGAATGTAATATACGCATAAACCTTCTGTAATAAATTCTCAAATTTATGGTTAAAACGGAAAAAAACCCACTCAAATGGAGTTGGGCAGGACAGCTGGCAAGGCACAGTGATGGCAAGTGGAATAAGGCAGTGACCGTGTGGCATCCAAGGACTGGGAGACGGAAGTGTCGGTCGTCCGGCGGTGAGATGGGCGGACGATTTTGTTGCCATCGCGGCTAGAATCTGGATGAGGCTGACACAGGAGCGTGGAGCACAAGAACACAGGGGGTGTGCTCAGCAGTGGGTGAAATCGGGTTGTGGATGATGATGATGAAGCGGTTGAAAGATACGAAAAGCGGCTTTATTTTGTACTACTTAAGAGCGTTTACAACGTACGGCATTTCATACAAATTTTCAGGTCCTTGTTTTTCGAAATGGATGAACCGATTTTAATGAAACTTCCTACACATAAGCAGGATATATAGGTCTAAAAAATTAATTGAGAACATTTTCGAAAAATGGCGTTACTGCTAAATTCGACCGATTTTAAATTTTCCATAGAAACAGAGATTTCCAATATAAATTTTTTTTTAAAAAGACATTTCGAAAATGTTCTTTACTAACTTTTTAGACCTATGTATCCTGCTTATGCGTATGAAGTTTCTTTAAAATCGGTTCATGCATTTCGAAAAACAAGGACTTGAAAATTTGTATGAAATGCCGTACGTTGTCAACGGTCTTAAAGATAGGTACAAAATTATAGCCGCTTGTTCTAAAATAGTCTATGATTCCGTATCAAAGTAGCGACAAACAAATACGCGACAAATGTTAGGGCGACAGTGCGATATGTCGACCATCAGTGGTGCGACAGCACATCAGCTCATTAAAGAAGAAATTCTCCCAAATGAGGCAGAAGAAATTATTAAGCGGTTCTCCAAATACTATGTGGGGTCGTTTCAAAACTTACCGCCAAAAATCCTTTGAAATTGACGGTTACGCTCGTGCCGCCTGTATTTCAACACAGCATTTGGTTCATCGTCGAATGTTTATATGAGGGTTGGCCTATTACCCAAACCTCTGTTGAAAGCTGGCATAAGAGGTGGAATTGTTTGTAAGTCACAAAAAAAAAATTACAAAACCATCGAAGAACTGAAAAGAGCAAAAAAGCACACAATGTTTTGTCGAAAGGATTAAAGCCCAAATAATTAAGAAAAAATTCGAAAAGTAGATTTTATACAAAACTGCAACAATATTTGGCCCAAAAAGATAACTTGAATTTAAAAGATTTTTTGTCAGGACTCGCTTACATAATTATGTCATATTAAGAAATAGTGAGTGTTTTTATCACTAATGTGTCTATTTGCATAATGACATACGAAAAAAAAAATCAAACCTATGTACAGACTGCACATCAAGCTACTACAATCTGTCAACATTCTTTAATAGATTCTCAACTTTATAGTTAAAGCATTAAGGTTCAAGGTTTATTGGGAAAATTTGACAGTTTCGGGTAGCTTGACCTGCTGGCGTCTGTACCAATTTCTGTATTTATATTTTTTTCCACGTTTGTAGCTCTTTAGTTTGTCGAGCGAAAATTGTGTCGCGCTATCGTTCGTCGATCAAAAGTTTCATCTTGCCATCATTTGTCGTGAAAACAATCTGTCGCACTAACGTACATCGAGCTGATGTGATGTCGCACCACTGATGGTCGTCATATCGCACTGTCTGCTTGTGTATTTGCTTGTCGCTACTTTGTAATTTTGAATTTCGAACAAACCGAAAAACTGCACCGAATATGTTTCGATGTTCTTATTTCTTCGACAATTTTTTTTTTTAATAAATAGATTAGAGTAGTAGATACGCCACGTATGTATACTTTGCATTTAGTAAAAAGCTGTTATTTTGTAATTACAAACATAGGTACACAATTTTATTTATTTGTGTAGATAAACGTCTAATGTCTACATTGGAACACGAACGAAGGTGTAGAAAAGCTGCATAAATCGGTTTATTAACAGAACTGTTCACTTTTCATTATGAACTGAACCGATTGACAAAAACAAGTTGACGTGTGAAAATACGTTACATTTAAACACGCAACCTCGTGTGTGTGTCTGACCAAAGATTTATTAATACCAATGCGCTTTTGTTTAACGTTTTAATTAACGTCTTGTGATACATACGATACACAAAGCAGGGTACATTAGGTACTTCAGGCAGGTCCAAAGTCCACAATTGATCGTAGCAGGTAGGCGTTTCGAGTTGAAGCTACATTTTTATGTGACTCGAACACGCCAGTCGATGTTGTCTTGTTAAGCGGAGTTTACATTGATAGGATGTGACGTCGACATTTGGACAATGGATGTGAACCGGCGGAGTAATTGTGTAACACACGTACAATGGAAATGCTTTTCATTTTGACAGTTTAACAAAGTTCAATGCGTTATTTACGTTCTTCAGCAGAAGAACTTTTAAAAAATATGAAGCAATGGATTAGCAATTTTCTTCAATGTCTTCCGCATTGTGATTGAAAGTGTGTTACGCAATTAGAGTGCGTTGTCTGTTGGTTGTTTTTTCATATGATGAGCTTCGTCTGAGGAAATTTGTAGCCCCGTTCTGACTTTTTTCTTTTTGTAGATATGGATTTTGGCTATCAAATGAAAGGAAGTTTCCAAATCCGACGGGTAGTTCCGACGATGACCCGTACTTAAAAACAAGTTTCACCTCTTTATAATATTAGTACATTTAAACTTTACCGGGATGAAAATCGTATGTCTTTTTCAGTGCCTATTTCAGTTAGTGTGGTTATTACAAACGTAAAATGCAGAACGGTCAGAAAAAGCAATTTCAATTTTGTTTTTAGAATTTAGCGTAGATTTTATAAGAATTGCATCTTAATTATGCGCAATTTAAACAACAATTACAAGAAGGACGTTAAAGAAAACAGTAGAAAAAAACATTTTACGTCCACATCTTTGTGTAGCTTCTCCCTTATGCATTACTGTCCCATGCAAACTAAATAAAGAATCTAAAACCATTTATTGTTATGCTTGAAACACGGCTTAGTTTTTCATCATAGGTTTAGTAGTTAGAATTATCAGACTGCACTAAGTTTCTGTCACCTTACATAAGAAAGCTCGGATTAAGGGGTTTCCGGACGGTATTTGCATTTTAAAATACATTTCACTTGTAAAGTGATATCTTTGTGATTTAAAGAAAGAGAGGGAAAATAAATGACGCGTTAAAAAGAAGTCTTAAATTACTTGGCTTTTTATTTTGCGTTTTTTGGTTCACTTACACATCATCTGCCTAGCCTTTTCCCAATATGTTAGGGTCAGCTTCCAGTCTAACCGGATGCAGCTGAATACCAGTTTTTTACATGAAGCGACTGCCTATCTGACTTCCACAACCCAGTTACTGGGTAATACCCCTTGGTAAGACTGGTTTTCAGACTTTCAGGCTTCTGACGACCTGTAACGACTGTCAAAGATCCACGAATGACAGCCAGGACCAACGGCTTAACGTGCTTTCCGAGACATGGAGGGGTCTTGGTATGTAAAGATGGAACAACCGCGGCAAGCGCAGCTTAACCTGGTCAATCGACCCGTGTTGCTGTTATTGTTTACCCACAAGCCCCTCTTCACTTACACAAACAGCATTAAACATAGGCTTTAAGGCGCCGCTTCGCAGCAGCTCCCGGTTAAACTACGCACCTACTTAGCTTCGTTTTGCATGAAAATGTAGGCGGGATCCACTGCGACCCACGACCACAGTACGCACGGACGCGTAGATGACGATGGAAAACAAATGAACCGCGCATACAACGCGTCAAACCTCTCCGTGCATATCTACGCAGCAGTCGTCTTTAGTCAAATATTGACGTAGATTCAATAACACTATTTTTGTCTTTTATCATCATCAGCCTGTAGCCATCTACTGCTGGAGGGCCTCCGATATCTGAGGAATCAGCAAGAACGCGCAACGTAAATGTAACGTAAATTCGAACGATTTGCGAATCGAAAATACAACTACCTATCCAGCAGTGCGATTCTGTAACCATCACACCGCGAAAACTTAGGTGAAGTGAGCGTGGAGTGAGCTGTCATTCCAACTAATGCTAGGGATTGACACTATTGACAGCTCACTCTAAGTTCACTTCACATAACTTTTCACGGTGAGATTTTTACAGAATCGATCGGCTGTAGTATTTTGGTTTAAATTTTGCGGTAAGTACAATATGAGCTCAACAGCTGTCACTAATGAAATGAGACACAATTACTTTTTCTATTGTTACCGAATTTATTAAGCTTGCCTAACAGACGAGGGGCGAAGTATCACCCATAGATATGAATAAAGGTTTTAAAATGATGTGTCCATCAACTCAGCCTATCGCAGTTCACTTTCAGACATAGGCCTCTCCCAGGCTGCGCCACAACACCCTGTCGTCCGCCTTCCGCATCCGCTCTGTCTAAGCCACCTTTTTTGAGGTCGTCGGTCCATCTAGCTGAGGGGCGTCCCACGCCACGCTTACCGATGCGCAGTCTCCACTCCAGGGAGTCCACTCCAAAGTGCAAAGTGCGAATGTTCGGATCGGACCGACACATGGCCGAACCGAATACTATTGATAAATGCGAAAAAAGTTCGGATCGGCTCAGTTGGGTCGGGACCGTAGTCAATATTCGAGTGTAGGAGTGTAGGATCGGGACTGACCGAACCAAATAGTAACTTCGTAGCAGGAAACGGCCGATCATTCGGCCGATACTACTTCGGAGTAGACCCCCAGGAGTCGTCTGCTCCACTGGCCATCGGTCCTTCGACAAACATGGCTGGCCCACTACCACTTCAGCTTGTAATTTCGTTTCTGATTCTGAAACAAGTCATGTAGATACGTTTACTCCGCGCGTTCGTGCTAGGCCTGCTGAAGAGTTGTGATGCCACTGATATTGCCTCAAGCTTAGCAGACAAGTGGTTTATTTAGGTATTTGAAAATAAATATTTTGATTCGACGGACATTGATAATTTCAATCGCATTCCTGATTGGTATTATAAGCCCTGTATCAATTGCCAATCTAAATTATTTCTAGGAATATGCACAGCTGTTCAAACAGTTTGATTTTCACAAAATATATCCTGATGAATAATGGTTGGTAGATACGTGTAGAAACAGTATAAGTAGTTAAGGACATTGCTGATAGGATGGCTTTTCAGTCGACTCGCATGAATTTATTCGCCCGAAAAGTGCGAATCGTTCACTTTTAAATAATATATTTTTTTTACAGGCGACCTTCACAACGTAAATTTATTTTTAGGCGAGACGACAATAACGTGCATTTCTTTCTTAACTTCATTGCATAAAATTCACAAATAAAATACCTTCGTGCGAGTCGCAGTTGAACCCCGCCAAAAGATTCACCGGTGAAGCTCAACCTGTGAGCGATGTCGTTAAAAGATGCCCGCCCATCCTTAGATAAATATCACCCATCTCTCCACTAGTCCAATGCCTACTCTAGGATAATAACAATAATAGTTTATTTATCACTCTTATCCATTTCTCTTATTCTATGTACAAAATCATGGCAATGATATACAAAGTTGATACGACAGTGGGGCTTTCCTTTAAACTGCCTATACTAGGTACCATTTTCAAGCTCTGTACCAAAAACCAATTAAATGGGAGCAGTAGTTTAGTCGCAAATTATTTTTTAAGTTTTTGCTCCGTTTGAACATGGTGTGTCTTTCCTAACAGCTGATTATGTCTAAGCATAGGTCATGCACCTTACAACGATAAAGACATTGCCACTTTGTTACCTAGGTATATAAGGTCAGTCAAATTTATTTACAAAGGGTGGTTGCGTTTTATTCTGATTTGTAAGCTATTTAGTTTGTTTGAAAAAAATATTTTCAAATTTTTGGCGCTTTTTATTTTTATACCATATCGAATTAATACTAAGCGCGTATAGTATACGTAGTGTAATTTAATACCCCTCTGTCATATCAACTCTGTATATGTATAAGAGATTACGTTGACGACTATACTAGTATAAACTGTGTCTAAATCCTTTCTTATCCTAAGGGCATGTCTTCCGGGTGTCACCACTGCCAGGATCGCCCAGAGGACACGGTGGAGCACACGGTGGAGGTCTGCCCTGCTTGGGCGGAGCCCCGCCGTGTCCTCGTAGAGGCGATCGGCAACGGCGGCGACCTCTCGCGTCCGGCCCTGGTGCAAGCCATGGTCCGGGGCGAGAGGGAGTGGGAGGCAGTCACCTCCTTCTGCGAAGCAGTCATGCTAGCGAAGGAGGTGGCGGGGAGGCTGAGGGAAAGAACCTCACGCCTCAGCCGCCGCGGGAGACGCTCCGGGCGTCGGGAGCCGCGTGACGACTCCCGGCCACCGTAGGCGCGGGCCTGCGGGCGGTGAGTAATGGGTAGCTCACCGTCCGATCAGGACCAGGCTCGTGCCGGACGGCGCGTTGTGTTCCACGCGCGCCTCAAAGAGATGTCAGCAGAGGACGGGGCCCGATAGGGCCGAAGCCTGCCAGGGCGGCGGGATCATCCGAAAGGTTAACCGCTGCCCAGGAACAGAAAGGGCTAAGGAAGGAACACGGGTGGGTTTTAGTCAGTAAAAGTCTGACACTCCCTTCCGCTCCACCCAGAGCGGGAGGGGTCATTTGATGATTCCCATCCACAAAAAAAAAAGGGCATGTCTTCCCTACCATTACCCCCCGGTCTACTCTTTGATATGCAATGGCCTATGTAGCATCATGAAACCTGACGCTTCAGGGGCTAGTGTAAATCTTGGCGTTCATTCGATTAATCGAGTATAGTCAATCACGCTGGGGTCGGTGCATTTCATTCATTCATTCATTCGTGCGAGTCGCCTATGGAAAAGAAAAGACTTTTAAAAAGTGCCGATTCGCACATTTTGGGTGAATAAATTCGTGCGAATTGATTAATAAGCCGATAGGATGTATGCTACCAAGACCTACAAGCGGTGGTTGGACATAGCCGCGTAAAATGTTTGTTTTTTAATGTGCAAGAGAAGAAAGGCGGCGTGGGTTTATTTTTGTGTGTATGTATGCCATTTTTTATTGTATTTTTTTTTAGTATTATCTAATATTTTTTATTGTGTTTTTTTATGGACCATGTGGTCTGCAATAAAGATTTTGTTTTATTACTAGCTGCGCCCCGCGGTTTCACCCGCATAAGTTGCGATCCTGTGGGAATATCGGGATAAAAAGTATCCTACATATAATATATTATGTTAATCCTGTTTATAAACTATTATAAAATATTTTCATTACAAGACAGGCGAGCTTGAATGTCGTAAGTATTTTCTACTAGTACATTTTATTTTTCCTGTTTAGCCAGTGCAACGGCTTTACTCTAAGGCCCATGTACTTTGTCGTACAAATGCGACCTGATTACGGATTTTGCATAAGTACAACAATAATGTAGGATTAGAATAATTCATCACGCAATGACCGGCGTGTTCGTAATAACAGTACTCTAATGTTAATCACGTGGCCGTAGTAAAGTAATTAACGAATCGCTTGCATTTTTTTGTATAATTCTGCCATTTTGTTGTAAACACAACAAAATGGCAGAATTATACATTGTCCTTGTTACTCGTAAGTATGCAGGTACTCACAAACTCAAAGCAATTATTTCCAATAAACCAAATTACAGGCACGTTTGAATTGTCAAGGGGTCAGTCAGTCAGAATGATGAACGTGGTTGCCCATTCCAAAACGTAATAGGTTCCTATGGAGAAGAACGGGCAAGAAACTCCACAGACACTCTTTTTAATCAAAATATTGTTACTTAATATTGGTTACGGCATTCATGTTGAAATTATATATGTGAGAACAATGCAGAACTTTAAAAGCGTCTGTAATAAAAAAAAAAAAACAATTAAAAAATTAAAATAACTCGTGGCAGCTAAGAGATGACCAGTCCCTGATGGCGCCCGTAAACGAACATGACGTATGGATCAGCCCCATTCAGCTCAACCATTATATACTACACAAGTTATACAATATGCAAAGAAAACTAAAGGACATGGCTAAATGACTGCCCCAAGCATGTCTAGTAACTTCACATTAACTCGTAATATTTAAATATTCATTCATGAATTATTAAGCTTTTAATAATTTCCTAGCGCTTTCGTGAACTGTTAAACATAAAAAAGTATCTTAGTTGCTTTTTTTGATTGACATGACAAGTTCAAGGGGAATAATAATACAGTACTGCAACTAGGGACGGGTCATGTCGCTTTTCTAAAATGTCAAATCAAACTATACTTATATCGATTTTTGATAACAGGTAATCAAAACGATTTATTTTCTGAAACTAAGAAGTGGCAATCAGAGTTATTGGCGGGAATCGATGGAATTCAATTCGGTGTCCTGTTTAGTTGCTTCTTATTGTGTTTTCACAGGGAAACGGGGTTGTTTCTAAGTGACAATCGACTCTATTGAATTCCACTCTTTTCGTATCAAAATCAAATAAAAATAATTGAAAGCTTCAGAATGTGCTTCTACGTTTAATGTACTACCTATTTTGTGTCGAAAAATATTAACTGAAAACAGGTCGACAAAAACTATTTAAGTATATTTTTATTTTTCAACCCAATCGATTATTTTATTGATGCGATTACACTTGACGTTCAATCCCATCTCTATGAAAAAAAACAAACGTCAGATGTTAGACATCGTTGGAACACTGCCGTTTGCTTGTTCGTTGTGGTTTTTCATTTTGGATTTTCATTGACCCTCCCTTGCTTATTGTGTGTGCTTGCCTACCTACTGACCTCTTGCTACTCGACACGGACTTGACTTGCAATCAATTCATCCTGCGATGCATAAACTGCGGTGTAACCAGGCAAAGGCTGCGGCAGCATATCGCCTCTTCATTGCCTGCTTTTCTACTCACTATCTTAGCACGATGGTTAACAATTGAGGTAAGTCATCTACAGCTAGAATCATTCTAGAACCAATTAATATAAGAAACATCGAACAAATGTGACTTCAAGTAGTTTACCGTGTTTTCAAAATACATAATGAACTCAATGGCAATGAATCAGAAAGACTCATCTCGTCTCAACACGTCACGACTACAACAGACTGGTTGCTTTAGATGTCATAATAATCAAATGTGTAGGTATTATAAATAATTCATGAGGGTAATAAGGTAATTAAGTTTGTTCTAGGTTCCAAGGGATGCCAACATTTGTCATCCTTGTTATGAGCTGCTGAATTCAGAAGCAACTAGTGATGTACGTTTATTTGGTCATACAATAGTGCGCATAACTTGAGGCCGTTTGCAGAATTTACCAACGTCACATCCAGCTTTCTATTATCTAAATAAAATGTTTTTAAACACAGTGTGTTTTTTTATCTTTACATACCCGTCCGGTAGCATTTATCATCTTCCTCTTCAGATATTCAGTTTCTCGGCCTACAAATCGTCAGGACTACTGTCCCTGACCTCTCTCTCTCTGGTTGTGTTATTGGGCAACATCCAATCAGAATGATTTGATCAGACAGACAGATAACCTAAACTAACTTTTTTATATAATGTTCTTATAAGATTCACAGAATAAATAAATTAATCGCATTTTTGTTTGTTGTTTTATTTCAATATCTTTTAAAGTAGTTTTGAGTATGAATGTCGATGGCTATAAGAGTAGGGGACGACCAACGAAACGATGGATGGACTGTGTGAATGATGATATGGTTAGAAAGGGGGTGACTACCGAGATGGCGGCTAATAGAGGAGTATAGAAGAAAAAGACATGTTGCGCCGACCACAAATAAATTGGGATTAGGGCAGGAGAATGATGATGGTCTTTTAAAGTCCTTGGTTACTCACTGTATTCGTTATCTAGTTTAGGCAGGATTTTACAATCACCACATACTAATTAAACTAAGTCGTCCTGGCGCGTTTGTCTGTCTGTCTGTACGGATGTTTCAACAAACATATTTTGATGGGGTTGTCACTTCCGGAAGGTTTAGCTATACATTCGTGTAGGTTGTATTGACCAATGTAAATCAAGTCAGAAAAATCCTGCCGCCTGAGTGTTTTCTTGCGCGCGTTGCCCCATTCAGCGTCCAGAACCCATCTCTCGAGTACATTTACTATAGGGATTTGGTTTTGGACAAAAATCTAGTGTTGTTTGGGTAACACCTAGGTAAAAGTTCATAGCAATGTAATTTATTTGCAGTTTTTTATGCCTATTGACGTAGGAGTTACACGATTTCATTTTCAGGATTATAAAGATATAAAAAGCGCCTGAAACTTTTTCTGTATGAAATACTAATATTCAGCTATTCAGCATTACATATTGCTAGGTACCATGTCTAGACATTGCTGGAGATTCGTCCATACTTCAGTTTAGCCATCTCCTTTATTAGGAAAAAGTTTGTGAATACAAGGCACAGCTAGATCAGCTTTCTTTTAAAACTATAGGCCTTTGCATCTTTACGTTGTCCATAGGCTTACAGGAACGTGCACATATACAGGATAGCGATTTAGTCACGTGCATCTATCAAGGGGGTTATTCTGCCCGTCATTTTAAACAACTTTCGCTACGAAATTCAAACCGTTTCGCGGGAATAGATAGTCTGGAACCACTTAGAAGTCTCTGAACCGTCTCCAGACACAAGTGGGAAGATGTTAGTACAACCTGGTAAAGTGAGGTACCTTGACGGAACGGCAGGAGGGTGTGATTATGGAGCTATGTCACAAACCATGCTTCACTCCATATCCTGCCCTCTGTGTCCCAAAACATGCAGTCAAAGTGACCTCTGCGCTGCCACCGACAACGCCGTGGAAGTGGCAAAGTTTTGGGAAAACAAGATTTAAAATACAGTCGTGCCGGCGACACAAGAAGGAGAAGATAGACTATTTTGATGCATGTACAGACGCCAGCAGATCAAGCTACTACAATCCGTCAAATTTCTTTAATAGATTTTCAACTTTATCGCTTAAGCATTAGGTTCAAGTTTCATTGGGAAAATTTGACAGTTTCGGGTAGCTTGATGTGCTGACGTCTGTACTTAGAAAAAGTTTTTTTTCAATTCGGGTATGAGTTCCATAGCAAAAGGTGCTTAGAATGACGTGTAGAACACCCCCGTGATCTTCACCTTGGTGACTAAATTGCCACCCTGTGTGGGTAGGTACCTCTTGGACGCCAAAACTGACGTTGATATGTAGGCGGTCGAATTGAAGACGATCAATCAATCAATCAGCGACGAACGATCGATTCATTATGTCCGGAGTACTATGAGGCGAGCAGGCGACACAGTTCTCCATTATGGTATAGTAATCAGTGATGACCATGTACCACTATGGTATGTATTTATTTAAACATACTCGTATAGTAAAATGGTAACGTAGAGTTTTTGTATGTTGCAAATTTTTCGAACATAATATGAAGCAATGGATTAGCAAGACCTTTTAAAATGATTCAGATTGTGATTGATAGTGTGTTACGGATTTAGCGTGCAGGTTTGCCTATGATGGAAAGTGGACGAAGTATGCCGAGGGGCCGAGAGTGGACTAAACGCTTTCTATGAGAGAGTCGAGAATAAACTATAGTTAGGGGTCCAGTGGAAACAATATTGACTGGGGGTCGAGAGTGGACTAAACGTGTTATTCCTTATCCGATGTCAGTAATGCTCAAGATAAACTCAGTGAGTACTTAAAAATTGAAAAAGTTATATTTGTACTTGCCGGATTTGAAGCCTTGTGAATGAGAGGCGAGACCTTAACCAATGGGCCATCAGAGAGATAATGTGACCACTACACACTCCAGCTAATATTTACAGCTCAATATTTTAACCTAAATAGTCCCCCGACCAGCACTAACCAACTATTTAGCAGTGTTTTAAACTTGAACACTTAATGCCTCTAAGTTACGTCCGTGTCCCTATTCGAGGACACGGAACCATCTGACCTCGGGCGAGGACGGTTTAAATTTTAATAATGTTGGACAAGATGGTGGGTATAGCGGCTATTGACTTGCCTGTGTTTGGGTCAAGGTCTGTTTTTTCTTCTTAATTTATTTCGATAGTTCATTAAGGTGAGTTTCTGTTACCTTTGTTTTGTTATTTACTTTGTGTTTGTGGGGTAGAATTTTGAAGACACTGATAGCAGTGATAACATTTTAGTAGGTACTATGACCGACTATTTAATTTTGATAATTCAAAAGTGCCTGTAAATGGTTTAATATTGAAATAAATGATTTGAGTTTGAGTTTATGTTTCTCCTCCTTATCAAACAGCGAGATGGGCAGACGACATTGTTGCTACTTTTGACAGTTCAACAACATTCATTGCGTTATTTACGTTGATGAGCAGACAATTTTTTCGAACATATGCAGCAATGGATTAGCAATATCCTTCAAAATTATTCAGGTTGAGATTGATGGTGTGTTACGCCATTAGGGTGCTCGATGAGGCTGGTAATGGACTGGGGATTGGCGCAAGAAAAGACAGGGCCTGCGCTCAGCAGTCCGTGAAGTCGGACTGCGGATGTAGATGGTATAACAGGCATTGAACCTTTTTTTTTTTTTTTTGAGAATGGGAAATCATCAAATGACCCCTCCCGCTCTGGGTGGAGCGGAAGGGAGTGTCAGACTCTTACTGACTAAAACCCACCCGTGTTCCTTCCGCCCTTTGTGTTCCAGGGCAGCGGTAACCCTTTCGGACGATCCCACCGCCCTGGCAAACAGCCATTGAACCTACCATCGGATTTAAGATTTTAAATATATAAATAAATAAATCATTTATTTGCCTGAAATATGGTGGGTACACAAGATGTTAAATTAAATTATAGCACAGGACATATTTCACCCTCATTAGGGGCATGCAAAATTATAGTTAGTTTACAACAATCATTTTTTTAAATTAAATTACAATTATTTTAATTATTACAATTTATAAGAAAATTTGGATTACAATAATTATTACAATCATTTAAGTTACAATTATTAGAGTTACAGTTATTTTATTACAATCATTTCAATATACAATTATTAGAGTTATATTAGTAGATTTCAATTACTTAAATTATTAATAAGGACAAAGTCACAGGAAATAAGAGGAATAATCATATCTTATATCTTATCAATAATCAGTATCTTAGTGGACACCAAGTCGGCATGTGCTTTTATTCAAAAAATCTTTAACCGTGTAGAAGCTCTCCTGTATTAACCATTTTCGCAAGGCACAACAGAACCTTTTATATGGCAGATCGGTCATTCCTTTGGGCAAAGAGTTATATATTAGAGGTGCCATATAGGCACAGTTCTTTCTGAACAGTTGTAGCTTAGGCACAGGCATTTTTAGGGGCAGGTGGTTAATTTTGCGTTTAGATGTATTGTCGTTAGTAGTGAAAAGATGACTATGGTATTTGACAAATTTAGCTACTTCATAAATGTATATGCAGGGAACAGTTAGTAGATTCTTAGATTTAAAGATAGGTTTACATGATTCCGACCAATCCATGCCGTACAGTGCCCGAATGCATTTTTTCTGTGCTATGAACACCCTCGTGATGTCACAGGAATTTCCCCAGACAACTATGCCATACCGTATAATGGAGCATATGTAAGCGTGATATACCATAATAGAAGTATGTCTGCTCGTCACGTCTTTTACCTTTCGAAGTGCAAAAACGAACTTGTTTATTTTTATGCATAAACTATTAATATGTTCTTTCCAAGAAAGATGTGTATCGAGAATAATGCCTAAGAATTTTGCGCTGTTTATCTGTTGTATAAGAGAATTATTATAACAAATATTTAATTCAATGTTTTTACTCTTATAAGTTTTGAAGTTAATAAGTTCCGTTTTCTCTATGTTTATTTTTAATTTATTTGTGTCTAACCATTGAATAACATCTTCTAACGTTTTATATATTTCCGTTTCATATGTATCAATATTTTTACAGTCCATAATAATAGTTGTGTCATCTGCGAACAAGACACAATCATGTGTGAGTGCACCTGGAAGGTCATTGACGTAAATAAGAAATAACAGAGGCCCTACGATGCTACCCTGTGGTACCCCAGAACAATTGATCCTCTGTTTCGAGTCAAACTTAACTACATTATTGGTCCCAGTGTCAAATTTAGTAATCCTAGTGAATTGTTTCCTGTTTTGCAAATAGGACTGAAACCATAACAAGGAAGACCCCCTTATTCCACATTTTTCAAGTTTCGCGATGAGCATCGAATGATCAACGAAATCGAATGCTTTACTGAGGTCTAATAGTAGAGCTGACGTTGGGGTTTTTTGGTTTATATTATTAATGATTATTAACAATCATGGATGCGGAGAAAATTCTATAAAATCTACCTTTCTACAGGGTCAAATCAAATTAGTTAGCGAAACTCTACACACGTAATGGGTACGCACGATAAAATAAAAACAGAAAAAGGTTTTTTTTGGGGTTAAACGACCGCTTGTTGTGTTGGTACTTGAAGTATGAGTTGAGCTAATATATTTTATCGTGTTTAGAAATTGATACTTATCACGTTTGTGAAGTTTCGCTAACTAATTTAATTTGACCCTTAAAAACTTACACTCAGAAACAATATTTTATTGAAATACGTCTGAAAACATTACTTAAAGCTACTACAACAGTCTCAATTATTTTCATCCGTCAGTTTCCCCTCTTCCTCATCAGAATACGTCTCTTGGCAGTTCGCCAAATTTAGTTTAAAGTCATCGGCAGACTCAAGAGTGGTCGCTTTCACAGGCCATTGAACAAAACGGCCGGGGCCGCATCAATGAAAAATTGTTTCATTACGAGTATACTTACTTTGTGTAAGGGAACTGTTAGAAGTTTTTAATAGGTCTAACAATGGACGTTTCTGTTTCGTTTACGTGATTTTTTGAGTAAGAATGATTATGATCACTTTTAATTTCCATATTGGTTCTTGTAAGTTTATAAAAAGGAAAGAAAGAAAGAAAAATATGTTATTAAAATATGTTTTTTTTTACACAGGAAATACAAATAGTAAAAAAGGAGCGTTTAAAACTAACAAAGTTACATTAGAAACTACCAAATCCTACTAATACTTATTATAAACGCAAAAGTTTGGATGGATGGATAACAAATGATAACGGATGGAAAACTCCTGAACGGATTTGGATGAAATTTGGCGCACAGATAAATGATAAATAAATGATAAATGATTTTATTTTGTAAGTAGGTTTGTACAAACACTTTTACACGTCAATCATATTTTAAAACTAGACGAGGTGTTTCCTATCTGACTAGTCTGAGAAGAAAGGCCGAAACCAACTCAGAGGTCACAGTCTCTTTTAAAGTCCAGACATAATCTTGGTCAGATCATATGAAGACCATGCAGGTCGATGTCTGAGATGGTCTTTTGAGGAAAGAACCACACAGATTGAGAGGACCTGTCCAGTCAGTGCACGCATTTTTCAGAAATCGTGCAGCTCAACTCAAAACTTAAGGAGCTCGACGATTCGACGAACAATACCAAAGAAAGGACATTTGGGTAGGCCACATTAATTACTCAAACGGCCAGACCATGACAAAACTAAGAGAACAGAGTATATAAAATATAATAAAAATATAGTGACCCACATAGTCTTCACATTCACAATAATTAAAATAATAGAATACTTTACAAAGTATGCAAATGTCATAGTATATTTATAATTCATTGATGTCAGTGTATAAAAAAAAACTCCCTTCCGCTCCACCCAGAGCGGAAGGGAGTTGATGATTTCCCATCCACAAAAAAAAAAAAGGCAGTCGTTACGGGTAGTCAGCTTCCCAAAAATCTGAGAACCAGTCTTACCAAGGGGTATCGTGTTACCCAGTAACTGAGTTGCAGAGGTCGGATAGGCAGTCGCTTCATGTGAAATACTGGTATTCAGTTGCATCCGGTTAGAATGAAAGTCGACCCTAACCGACATGGTTGAGAAAAGGATAGGAAGATTTGATTTTCCGAGTGTAATACGTAGATTGGAAGTTTGTGAAACCTAACTTTGTTTAAATCTATTGGCCTACTATGAGTGACCTTAGATAACAGTAGCAGATGGAGGAAATACAAAATCTGTATTGTAAAATGCAGGAGTAGTCACCTTAAGCTCAGAATAATTTTTATTACCATTCTCAAGTGATCGAGTCACTAGTTACATAGGGAAAAAATTGTACCTAGTTCATGAATTAAGTATAGGTGAAGGTACGTCCTCTTCTCAGTGTCGATGGAAATCTAAATTGAGTCGGCCCAGAATTTGGGTTCGAACCCAGATAGGCGCTTTACTTCGTGTAATTTATTTAAAAGAAAAGTTCTGGCCGAAGGACGTTGTTTACCACCGGTTTCGTGGCTACATGACACCATTCAGCGAAACACGACGCATGCTTTAGTTAGTTTTTATTGTAATTATAATGTTGTATGTATTTATTTGTTGGAGGAGACCTTCACCCAATATGGGGTTCCTGCAGATATTCCCATATCAAACTAAAATTAGGTTATATTATAATACATAGTTAACAAGCAAAGCAGTAACGGCAACAAAATATAAATTAGCCATAGGGAAAACAATTTAAAGACAATTTAAAGAAAAACTAGATGCGAAATAAATTAATTATTAGCTAAGTAACTCAAAACCAATGTAGTAATTAGTAGGAAATAAAAGGCTTTTTTTTTTTTTTTTTTTATTATTTATTTATTTATTTAGTTATATTATTATTGTATTGTATGTGTTTATCTGAGCCTCGATGCCCGAAATAATTGGATAAATGAATAAATAAATAAATTACCATTGCTCTCAAAAACGGTGATGGAAAACATCGTCAGAAAACCGGCATGTCCTAGGGCCAAAAATTCGAAGAGATGTGACATCTACCAACCCGCACTGGGCCCGTGTGGTGGATTATGGCCCATTCCCTCTCATAGAGAGGAGACCTGTGTCCCAGTAGTGGGAACAACAACGTTATAGGCTGATTATGCAGATTTTGGCTTAGAGTTTGGCACCTTCAAAATCAAAATCAAAATCAAAAGTCATTTATTCAAATTAGGCTGAGAATCAGCACTTTTTGAACGTCAAAATTACAAAAGACAGTCCCCCAAAAACGCCCGCCCTTCACCACTTCCTAGTGCTATTGCTGGGAAGAAGAAGTGGCGCAACAAACTCCCCAGCAGCACAGCTGTCTGTTCAATTTAAAAAAAATACTTGAATTTATACAATACTAGGTACTTATGTTCGGTAATTAACATTACAAAACCAGAACATAAAATTTAATTATTTGCCATAATATGTCAGCTAGCCACGCCAATATACCAACAAATATAATAAAAACTATACGTACTCAAGCTAAAACATAATTAATTAAAATGTAAATAAAAAAACTTACTACCCAAATAAAAGCCTCCAGGCATAAAGGGCGTGACAGCTTACACATTTATGCATTGCTGGGTTCTGCAGTAAGCTAATTCTGGAGAAGGAACATAAACATTGTCTTGCGTTAAACTAGGGTGACCAACTATTCTTATCGTCTAAGTAGTCGTTGATAGAATAGTATGCCTTTGAACAAAGGTTGGATTTTAGTTGAGCTTTAAACGCATTAAAAGGCAAGTCTAGAAAAGAAGAGGGTATCTTGTTATAAAAGGTTATACCAAGCCCAACAAATGAGTTATGAACCTTATGAAGCCGGTGCCTTCAGTAGCAACCATCAGTTCCTGTAACAGGACCGCAGGACAAAGGACTTTGGTGTAGTTAGCTGTGCCCGTGCCGTGTGTGTGTGTGTGTGTGCTGTGCCTGTGTTTGGTGTGTGCTGTGTGTGTGTGCTGTGTGCTGTGTGCTGTGTGTGTATGTGTGTGTGCTGTGTGTGTGTGTTAGTTACCCGCAATGGGCCCGCGTGGTGGATTACGGCCCACTCCCTTTCATCGAGAAGACGCCTATGTCCCAGCAGAGCACATTATAGACTAATTATGTATCTAGTTGTGATTTTTTTCAACAAAGTCATCATGTAGGTACCAAAATAAAATTTTCTATCATACTTAAACTTAATATTGTCAAAACACCACCGACATAGTTAACATTATGGTAGTCTAGCTACGTATTTTGCTGACTGCTCTGTCTAGACATCCCTGGCGTCCAAAGTTAGCGAATTTAAAGTTATTATTATTTCTGCGACACTCGGAACAGAGGGTAGATGTAATCCTGCCGAGGTGGCGATCTCGGATTTAAAATGAAGATAATAATGTTATTACAGTCTGGTTTGATCATTTGCTTTTTTAGACTACCTGCAGAGTAGGGTTGTGGAGGTCTCTGGGTATGTAACGTGGGTGTGTAAGTTCGTTCCCACATACAGCCTAATCTACTGAACCGATTTTATTTATTTAATCATTTATGTTATAAAAGACAAGAAAAAAAAAACAAAAATAGGTACAAAGGTGTGAAGGAGGTGTGTGTGTGGTGGGGTGATGTTGGTTTTGTCGTTGGTGGTGATGTTGTTTAGGTGGTGATGTTTATAAAACAAGAACCTCGAAAAAAAAATTTTCAACAAAATAGTATAGTAATTTTATGTTTTTTATAATTGTATATAGTATATATATTAGTGTTAGTTCGATGAAATGTAAATATTTTATGTCCCGAAGCGACGCGCGCTTTCATTGTGTATACCAAGTGTAAAAACACGCTGTGAAGTGTGTAAGCGCAGAAACTCTTGGTACCATCCGAAACAATGGCGAAGTCGGAAGTGTACGTGTGTGTGTGTGTACACAAGGTAACCACAAGCGGAGTTTTGGGGCACGTCTACATACATGGCAAAAAAAAAAATACTATACTCTTATCTCTCAAAATACAGTGCTATGTGGTGAATCCTGGGTGATACCAGGTAACCAAAAGTAAAGTGCGTCTCGCTTCGTGAGATAAAATACTGTAGCTTGCTTACGCTTACAGTTTAAAAGACAGAGCCTGGTGTATAACTAGTAAATTTATTATCATCCCTATTAAAACAGAATAAGTATCATACTTAGCTACAGTTTATTTTAATAATTGTATCATAAAAAAAGATCTCGTACTAGAACTACTAGACAATATTAAGTTCCAAGTCATAATTCGCTAACCCCTGGTATATGTACGAGGGTCGGCTGGTCTGCTAGAGAGATATTTCCCGTGACGACCGCAAGCCATGCGGGGAAGACACACTTTACTAACTAGAACCAGCTTTTGTCTTCATATTATTATGTAAACTTAATAATTATTTTACCGTTATTTATGACTTTTTATCACCTCCGGATAAGTTCTGGTTAATTTACTAAGTACTAATTTCTATTTTTATTTATTTACCTAGTATTTTTTAATTGTTAGTCTTCCTAGGTTCACAATAAAAATAGATTATAAATAGATAGATTTAGGGCTTATTTTTCCAACGCCAGACAATTTTATCCGAGGAATAATTTTGAATTTTTGACAGTTCTTCCATACATAAACTGTCAAACGTCAAGTTTATTCCACGAATAATAATTATCTGTCGATTGAAAAACCAGCCCTTATTCAAAGATCATATACTGCTACAAGGATTTGGACGCTCGAATGACATAATTATGTCACTTGAAATGTTTATAAAAATCCAAGATGGCGGCTATAGTTCTGATTTTAGCTACGCGCCAAAATAACTATTGAGTGCTATAATTTTGTTTCTAAATAAAAAACATTTATTTGCGTGAATGTTTTGCGATGGCGACAGCCCCAGCGCTGGTTTTCAGAGACAGTCGGCATTTGAAGAAGTCATAGACAAGCTTTTTAAAAGCAACTTTTCCGATGGAAATTAACAATATTTAGTAACAAGTCATAATTGGCTAAACCATGGTATACGACGGTCGTGCCGGTCTACTAGAGATATATTTACCGTGACCGCCGCAAAACCCAGGGGACGGTACTTCAAGACACACTTTACTAACTAGAACCAGCTTCTGTCTTCACGTTATTGTATTATTGTAGCCAAAAATAATTTACTTTGCGTTTTACCATTGGTCCTTGGCAATTCTGGAAAACCTCACAAGTTTCTTTGCCTAACTTGCGATCTTTAACTTCTTGGTTCAACTGAGTCAAAATACAATCCAGTTTACTATATTCTTTTTCTGACTCTACTAGTTTCTTTTAGGGCTAAATCTTTTAATTGCTGGCTAAGCGTCGCCATGTATGCCGCGGGAGACGCTCCGGGCGTCGGGAGCCACGTGACGACTCCCGGCCACCGTAGGCGCGGGCCTGCGGGCGGAGAGTAATGGGTAGCTCACCGGCCGATCAGGACCAGGCCCGTGCCGGACGGCGCTTTGTGTTCCAATTACCCTGCCAGGCTTCGGCCCGATAGGGCCGAAGCCTGGCAGGGTAGCGGGATCTTCCGAACGGGTTACCGCTGCCCTGGAACAGAAAGGGCTAAGGAAGGAACACGGGTGGGTTTTAGTCAGTAAAAGTCTGACACGCCCTTCCGCTCAGCCCAGAGTGGAAGAGGTCATTTGATGATTTCCCAACCAAAAAAAAAAAGGGTCGCCATGTATTAGAGTGATGTAGGCAAAATAAAAGAGAACTGTTCGATCCAATGATTCGTGTAATAATGCCAATAATTAGTGTGTGCAGTTACAAATATAAGGTTAGGCGAGCTGCACACTGCACCAGCAGTGGGATATTAACGGCTAATAATATAATAATTACGTTTTACCACCTCAACTTCCGGGTAAGTTTATTTATTTAACCATTAATGTACACATTAATGGTACACAGGTCATGCTTATTTCATAAGAAAATCTCTTCCAGCATACCTGCGATAGAACAATAGATACAGAGATGTAGACATTTTGAATGAATTTATGTATAAATTCATTAAAAATCTTTTCCACTTTTTAGTTATTTGGCGACACAGCTGCCCTGGAGTCCGGGCCGGTTGATGGTAGGCTCTCTTCCTATTACATGGGACTTGAACATAATATGTATGTAACTGGCGAAGTGGGGGTGTGCTTACACCTTTGCCTAACCCTTTGTGGAGTACAGGCGTGATATTATGTGTTATGTATGTACCAGTGACCCATTTAGAGGGTCACTGTTTAGGTACGGGTAAGTTGGTAAAGAGGTAGGTGATGAGATGAAACACAGATACTGTGACTCTCTCCATGAGGGAGTGGGCTTTAATCCACCACGCAGGCCCTGTGCGGTTTGGTCACACTCTCAAGTTTTCATACTTTTTAGGAAACATCGTGAGGAAACCGGCATCTCCTAGACCCAAAAATTCGAAGACATATGACATCTACCAACCCGCACTGCGCGGTTGATTACGGCACACACCCTCTCACTGAGAGGGGGCCTGTGTCCCAGCAGTGGGAACATTATAGGGTGATTATGCTTTTGCTTATGTGATTAAACAAAATAATCAACGGAAAGGTTTAGAAACCCGGTAACTACTACGAGTAACTTATCGAGCTCATGATTTACTTTGTACGGGTACATAGGTGAGAGGTATACGAGTATACACGAGCGAATGTGAAAGAGCCATAAAGGCAGTAACACAGTGTTTATGCAAATCTCTTTATAATTTGATAACAGCTTGGTTTGCGTGACAATACTCAATGGTTGGTAACGAACAACCTGCCACCTCAGCTGATTGCTACTGAGAATATACAACTATGGGTTCCTAGAAAATGTATGCTTATTAGTAAAGTCTTGTGGTAAAATCTTAATTTTGATTCTAATTGACTTGACTAATTGGTTCAAAACTACTAGCAGCACCCCGCGGTTTCTCAAGTCTGGATCCCTAATCCAGGTCATCCGGACTTTATCTTTTTTTTTTATATCTCAAATGCTTGTAGAATGCATCAACTTTTCCGTACATTGTACACAACTAAACAAAGTAGAAACTCAAGAAGCCATATTGTTAATAAAACCACTAGAGACCCAAAGGTCAGTTATTCAGCATCAAACAAAAACTCAGGAAGTCAAGTAGCCGTGTTCCGATTGTTATGTACGGCGCACACTAGGCAACTAGCAACCGAAAACTCCAACTGAAGTAGTACCTACGTGACTGAATGAAAGAGCATTTATGATGAATTAGTCATATAACGAAGATCTGCAACACAAAAGGTATTTTCTAAATAGATTAACAACATTGAGTAAGCAACAAGAAAAATATATATTTTTTCTCGTTTTCCTGGATTTGATAACCATAATATGGCGTTTGAGTTGGTGTGTTCGAGGCACTAGCAAGTCATCTGCTTTACATGAACACTTAATTCAAGTTACCTATGCGACTATCGCTGGTCATTTTTGACGTTTACTACGGTTAAAGACTTTAAGACACTCGCTTCACTAAGCCACTCGCTTCTTTAAGCCACTCCCTCCTTTAAGCAACTCGCTCCGAGCAAGTGACAAAGGAGCGAGTGACTTCATCACTCGCTCCTTTGTCACTTGCTCCTTTAAGTCATTCGCTCCTTTAAGTCATTCGCTCCTTTAAGTCACTCGCTTCTTTAAGCCACTCGCTCCTGTAAGCCACTCGCTCCTTTAAGTCACTCGCTCCTTTAAGTCACTCGCTCCTTTATGCCACTCGCTCCTGTAAGCCACTCGCTCCTTTAAGTGACTCGCTCCTTTAAGCCACTCGCTCCTGTAAGCCACTCGCTCCTTTAAGTCACTCGCTCCTTTAAGTCACTCGCTCCTTTAAGCCACTCGCTCCTGTAAGCCACTCGCTCCTTTAAGTCACTCGCTCCTTTAAGTCACTCGCTCGTTTAAGCCACTCGCTTCTGTAAACCACTCGCTCCTTTAAGTCACTCGCTCCTTTAAGTCACTCGCTCCTTTAAGTCACTCGCTCCTTTAAGTCACTCGCTCCTTTAAGTCATTCGCTCCTATAAGCCACTCGCTCATATAAGCCACTCTATCAGGTTTCTAGTAGCCACAATCAGCGGCTTAGTCTGCGACGGATCTTATACCTACTACGGAAAATAATTCCGTTGTGTTGGTTCCTCGTTAAAATGTTTTGCTCTAGTTCACCTAGGTGGGTGGGTTAGGCCGTGTGGGTTAGATCTAGGCAAAGTATATCGGCTCTGGGAGGGGTAGACTACTTCAAAGTACATTTAATTAGGATTGTTGAGGACTGAAAGGATTTTTTTTGAATAACTAGCGGACTCGACAGATGTTGAAAAGCAAAAATTACAATAATTCATACAAAATTCCTATAGAAAATACACTTTCAGTTTTCCGGAATTTTCCAATGTTCCCGGCAACTTTTAATTTTTTTTCTTTCCGTAAGAATCTTATTCGGCGTATCGTGAACATTTTGAAACAACAAATAGCCAAATCGAAAGAACCAGAGTTACTTAATTAGCTTGCAAAGTAAGAAAACGGCAGTGGCACTGGGCATGGACATATTTGTCGAAGAACCGTTGGCCGTTGGAGCATACGAGTCTTGGAGTGGAGACCGGTATCGGCAAGCGTAGCGAAAAACGCCCCTCAGATAGATGGAACGATGACCTTAAGAAAGTGGCTGGGACAGGCTGGATGTGGAAGGTGGAGGACATGGTGCAATCTGGGGAAGGCATATCTCGTGGCAGCAGTGGACTGCGATAGGCTGAGTTTATTGTTCCCAAGTGATGCGCTTAACAACGTTATCACGCATTTCATTTTTATTATATAGACTAGCTGACCCGGCAAATGTTGTTTTGCTATATAAATTATTCCTAGCTGCCCAGCGCTACTTCGTTCGCATGGTGTCCTACCCCCTACCCTACTCCTACCCTACTCCTACACTACTCCTACCCTACTCCTACCCTACTCCTACCCTACTCTACTCCTACCCTATTTCTACCCTACTCCTACCCTATTTTTAAAATTTTTCTCTGCGTAAGAACAATTCTCGTACTTCAAGGAATATTCTAAAAAAAGAATTAGCGAAATCGGTTCAGCTGTTCTCGAGATTTGCGCTTAGCAACACATTCAGCGATTCATTTTTATATTATAGATTACACTGCTGGCAAGATCCCGTGTGATACCCTTAGATGTCGTAGATAATGCATCCCAAATGCTATGAAAACAATGCATTTTTGGGGAAACTAAATAGCAACACAATTTTTTTACCAAATTATCTTAATGTTTGTCATATGCTATTCAACGTGAAAAGCCGGTCAAGCAAAAGCGTCAGAAACTAACATTTGAAGTTGCATTTTTAAGATTGTCTCATAATTTGTTCCATTACTAATGAAATGGAGAAAGTATTGCAACCTCAAAATATAACCAAGAAGGATTTATTTGAAGCAATTCTTACGGCTAACAAAAATGCCTCCTACACTATGGAAGTCTAACTAAATTCGTAGCACCATACGGAAACTCCGCATACCAAAGGAAAATAACTTCAACACAAAAAAATCTTTTGCAAATATTTTACAGCTATTTAAATTTAGCCCAGACGAACTTGCCGACATTTTATTTGACGTAGTCATGAAACTGAATAAATGCATATGCATTGCATGCATTATGCGTCTTGCATTACCATGTAAAAATTGGCTGAATACTTTCTGCTGGCCACGAGTTACAGTCCTTCGAGCTCCTCACATCTGAATGCAGCTGATGGCATATTTTTTGGCTATTTTTCTGCTGATGTGACGCCTGCTACGAAGATTTTGTTTTGTTACGAAGTTACTGAAATCATTGAACAGAGGGGCAATTCTCGTAATTTTAAGACCGTTCACAGTCTGATCAATCAATCAAAAATACTTCTAAAATCCCTACATTTTTGACAAGTTTTGGACAGATGGGTCGCGGAGATGAGATTGCGACTAGATTTTGAACGTTTTTAATTACGAGAATTGGCCATCAGGCTGGATAAGAGTCACTCTAGCAGAGCGTCGCATCGATGGTTACGCGGCGGCTGTCTTCTGATGACAGGATTTATGATGTCAAGGTAGCCGCTGTCGTACCACGTCTAATAGCGTAGGGAATCGCTTTGTCTGATTTGAATAGTTAAGAAGGTCACTATCAGTTCTGCTCACGATTTTGTCTAGGTATTAGTCAACTTCCTTTACCATAAAACTTATCCTATGGCACTCGTAAATAGTGGTGCTATAAGTAAAACGATTTTTGTAATCGGATTAGTAGGTACTTCCAGAGATCTCGACCTCTTTGTGGCGGCATGTACATCGCCACATGCGAACTACGCATTCAAAGGACGTCACGCAAAATCCTGTATCGCGCAAGCAGAGTTTGCCGCGAAACTTGTATACATCAACCGACATCAATCGTTGGGCAGTAGAGCACCAGACACAACATCTCCCAGGATTCCCTCTTTTTGAGGTGAGTGACCTTTACACCCTGTTCATCACACCTCTATATCTTCAAACAAACAAACACTTTATAATGTTAGTGGGTTGGCCATGTTTGTCGAAGGACCGATGGCCGGTGGACCAGACGAGTCCTGGATTGGAGACCGCGTATCGGCAAGCGTAGTGTGGGACGCCCCCTAGCTAGATGGACGGACGACCTAAAGAAGGTGGCTGGGGTAGACTGGATGCGGAAGACGGAGGACATGGTGTTGTGGCGCAGCCTGGGAGAGGCCTATGTCCAGCAGTGGACTGCAATAGGGTGAGTTGATAACATTAGTTTGGATAACATGATCGTGATTCAAATGAAAATTTGCCCTCAAAATGGATGTGCACGAAATAAGGGTGTCATTTTGATAAACTTTTGATTAATTGCTTTGTATAAAAACCACCGAAATAAAAAAATAAATAAAAGCGCGTTGGATTTTCAATGCTCGGCTGAGAGCCGAAAGTTGAAAATGCAACAACTGGTCGTAATTTTATTTTAGTTGGGAAAAAGCTAGGCATGGAACTTAAACATAACTGTCGAAATGTATATGTATGTAAATGTATATGTATGTATGTCTATTGCCTACAAGTGCACCTCTGCCCAACCCTTCGGGAAAAATAGGCGTGATGTTATGCCTGGTATTAAATTTACATGCTCATTCGGTATCTGCATCTAAACTGAAAACCAATTAAGACTTTTCTCTCCGGAGGGCTGTAAATAAGTCAAACAGTCAAATTAGATATGTATTATTTATAACACGTTTTGAACCAAAAACTAATAATTATTACTTTTATGCAAAACTAATTACGCACTGGATTTGCCAAGTTGATTTGGAACAAAAATATTCATGACAAAATTATTAATTAGAGTTGGATAATGGGGGCTGAAACGTCTGCCTCAATATTGCCACACATCTTTTTCAAGAGGTTAGAATTCGTATTATAGACACAACGAACACTCTGAGGAGTCCTGAGGCTGATTATGCTAGACGAAAACGACAAACCACATTTGCATTGTTAAAAGAAGTATTGAAAACCCTTGATGATTGATGTATCTCGCTTTCCATAAATATTACACTCTAATATAATAAAACCTGAAATAATTCTATTTTGAGATCCTAAAAATATTAAATAACGCTTGGATGTAGCGCTCGCCGGCCGCTGCCGAGACGCGCTTCGCTCGCTCGGCTCGCGCGCGGTTAGTCACTGTTCTAACCTAACCTAAACCCATTCGGTCAGGGTGCCCTAGCTTAGTTACTGCGACGAAAGTTTTTATTTTTTTTATTGACAATGGGCTCACTCTTGACCTCAATCCAGCCCAGAGGCAGGGATGAGATCTACGGTGGAACGAGCTTGCCCAGAAGAAGCCTATTCACTCTCGCCCTGGAGAGATTAGGGTTATATGAACTCGGGAATGCAGACGCAGGCAGACAATTCCACTCCTTTGCTGTGCGCATCAGAAAAGATGACGAGAAGCGCTTAGTGCATATATATGGTAGGTATATTAACCAAATAGGGGTGGTATCCCGCAGTGCGTCTGGACTCCCGATGGTAAAAAGGTGAAGGCGATGGATGGAAAAAGGTGAGGGATGAGCTCATGTAGCTCTTGTGCACACTCCCCGAGGCACAGTCTGTAGAAGACGGACAGACTGGCAACACTTCGCCGGTGAGCCAAACTGTGAGGCTTTGCCTCCACCAGCTTTTTATCGCCAATGAGTCTCTTAGCTCTGCGCTCGACTGAGTCTAAAGTGGCGAGTTGGTATTTAGCTGAGCCATCCCACAGGTGACTGCAGTACTCCATACACGACGTTTTAGACGAAAAAGTTTTTAGAGGTGTTTAATTTGAAAAAGCGTGCATAAAAAAGCTTATAGACCTGCTCTATTAGTTTTCAGAGGATAAGTTAATTATTTCCCTTTGTTTATTCTGTCTGTGTGACCGCATTTCGATGCAATTTTCACCATCATTTAGAGAATTTGTCAAATCGTAAAAGCCGTCCGAAGCAGGAGCGGATCGCTAGTTTACTATACGCTAAATATACCCGCTGTTTAATCCAATTACAGGATTTGTTAAATTAGTGGTTATGTGAGCATTACCTACCTTTTAATTATTTACTTTTAACAAAATAATATTATCTATTAAATAATATTGGACCACAATTATTGAAAATTAACCTATAATTATTAAAACCACTATAATTATATTTCTAGTGTATCATCTGCTTAGCCTTATGTACCATAGACTCCGTCTCACAAGAGAAGTCCCGCGGCAGTAAGTGGATCTAATTATTATTAGTATAATAAGCAACAACACACAAAGAGGGGCTTGTGGCTAAGAAATAAGAGCCGCACGGTTCAATGATCAGGTTAGGCTACACTTTCTGCGGTTGGTCCGTGGATGGGTGACCATCTTAGTATACCAAGACCCCTCCGTGCTTTGTCCCGGCTGTCATCCGTGGATCTTTGACAGTCGTTACGTGTCGTCAGAAGGCCGAAAGTCTGACTACCAGTCTTACCAAGGGTTATCGTATTACCCAATAACTGGGTGGTGGAGGTCAGATAGGCAGTCGCTCCATGTAAAATACTGGTATTCAGCTGCATCCGGTTAGACTGGAAGCTGACCTCAAAACAGTTGGGAAAGGGTAAGCAGATGATGTCAAGTTTTTTTTATGTTAGCCTAAACTGTCCTACTTATTATTATCAAAGGCCTCCGCCGAATTCTTCCAGGCATCCTTTTCTAGAGCCTCTTAGTAAAACTTAATCAAATAAAAAACCTCAAGCGGCGAAAGTATCCGGTATCCAGTTACCTTATCGGTAATTATATTTTCGACCCGTTTGGGGTTGAAACCTTCGGGCCGTGGGGTCCGAGTACTCATGGTTTGTTCAACGAAATCTCTAATCTACTCGGCTGGTTGACTGCCTTTTCCCGTGACCCAAGTGCTAGCTTTTACCTTGGCCAAAGGCTTACCATTGCCATACAACGTGGCAATGCCGTCAGTCTACATAACCAGTCGAAAGCGATGCGGAGGAATATTTCGACGCAATATTTTAGTTTGTTAATAGTTTTAGTTACGTTAGGTAACTATATTTTAATTATAATGATTTGTTAGTATAACAAGTTTATCCAGTATATTTCTATCGTCTTTAATAAATAGTTACTATCAGTGGCCTTCAAAAGTTAGTTGATATTTTTCCACTTCAGCTTTGACACACCACATTATGATTTAAAATTCTAGTGATCGAAATGTTTGAACTGCTACAACGTTTTAATTGACAACTATCTTTGACTTATCATAAAAAATAACCAAATAATCCCTTGATACCAGAAGGCTAATTCTCGTAATTTAAAACGTTCAAAATCTAGCCGCAGTCTCATCTCGGCGACAAACAAATGTCAAAAACTTGTCAAAATGTAGGGAAATTAGAGGGATTTTTGACAGATTAACACTGAGATCAGACTGTGAACGTTCTTAAAATGACGAGAATTACCCCTCTGATATTAATTTTAAATCTTAATGTTGCATTACAGCTGAAGTGGAAAAATGACAACTAACTTTTGGAGGCCACAGTACATCTAACTAATTATACGGATCAAATAATATGGTTGATGGTGTTTCCAAGTTCGTAACAATGGCATTAAAGGGAGACCCAAAATTTTATTAAAATGAACATCCTAACTTTGACAAGTTAGTTGATTGTAACAACAGATTGTAACCGTACGACTTCTGTTGGGGCGCATCGGCTATTGAAAATATTGTCATCATCCATCAACTAGCCTTTTTCCCAACTATTTTTGGGGTCGGCTTCCAGTCTAACCGAATGCAAAAAACCTGCAACGTCAAATACTTACTTTTTTTTCTTTTTCTTTTTTCATCCTGGATCACAGACGAACTCGGCAACAGCTAGTGTTTAATAAATCTGAAAATAGTCTTAAACACACGATTGCTTCATTATAAGAAAGTATATTTCTACACAGTTTGCACAAATAAATAATTACTTTTGTCTCTCCCTGAAATCAGCCTAGGGTCCCATTAAAAGCGTTCATGTTACAGCGGCTGGACCGTACAGTTCTTAGAGATTAAACTTTTAATTAGAGGATTACATGTGACGTAATCGTTGTCGAGGGCAGAAGGATCGGTAGGGATCAAAAGCCATCTGAGGAATATTCCATGTCAATGGAAATGGCGATTGCAGACCGGGAGCCCACACAAGAGCTTCTTTTTTTTATTGCAAAATGGCCCAGCTTCTGACATCGATCTTGCCTGGTGTGAAGCGATGGATGAAGTCTGGTATGATGGATCGAGCAAGCCCAGAAGATGCCTATTCACTCTTGCTTTGAAGGCTGAGTGGGTGGAAAGGAAAACAGAGGTTGATAGAGAGTTCCACAATTTGGCTGTGCGCATATTGAATGAGGAGAAGTGATAACTACAACTAGTCGGTATATTGACCAAGTGCGGATGATACCCTGCAGTACACCTGGTGACTACCAGGTGTGCTGCAGGGTACCATACGCCGGGTACTGTAATCCCAATAGGCTAGGCAGAGGTCCACCTATAGTCTGTTCGCCAATTATGTTTCAGTCCCATGTAATAAGGTTCGGCCCTATTGCCATCGTTGCTAGACATCGTTGACAGTTCAGCCACAACGTTCATTGCGTTATTCACGTTGTTGAATTTTTCAAACATACGAAGCAATGGATGTCAAAATTAAAGGCATTGCGATCGATTGCCAATGTATGTGTATTACGCAAATACCCCGCAGGTTGATTTTTGTCAAATATAGTCGACCTCGTATTTGCTTTATGTCTTTTGACTACAATTTTCAGTTAATCAAAACTTTATTAAAAGTCGAAACTATGTAACTCTCGCGTAGACAATTAGACGTCCTATTGCAAATCGTAAACAATTTGTTACCTAACTGTAAACCATTTGGTGAATTGAGAATCTGGTGAGTAGAGAATCGGGTAAGTTGAGAAACAGGATAATAGACAAAAAATTAAAATCGCTTCAGCCGTTTGGGAGCTACAATGCCGCAGGCAGGCACATAAATACAGAAATATACAGTAACACAGATACACAGACACACAGATGCACAGACACACATATACACAGACAAACAGATACACACGTTAAACTTAAAGTTCCCCTCTGTTTCCGTCGGGGGTTAAAACAGATCAAGATCATTTTATGATGTGCCGTGCCCAGAAATTGAGGTTTCAATCAAATTGGTCACTCTATAATAATAAACAACTACGATGAAATTGTAATTCGTCTCTAAGCCCTATTCCTTTTGGGGTTTATTCATAAACGATGACTAAAGTTAATTAACGTTTAAACGTCAAAAATGTATGGTTAAACAGTCGCTAATAAAGGGGTTTATCATTTCCAACTAATCTGTCTAGCCATTCCCATTTAAGCTAAAATTAGCAATTTCGTATTTGCATATTAAAATAGTACTCGTAGTAAAATTTGATGCATGAACGTCAACCAAGCAAAACGGCTCATTCATTGCTCGTTTAATGAAAAATATTATATTATATAATAAATCTTCTTGTTAGCGTGTCCATCGCAATCTATATATTGACGGCACGGTTGGTGCAGTGGTTAAGCGATTGACTGCTGCGCTGCGTGTCGCAGGTTCGATTCCCGCACGGAACAAATATAACAAACATTAACAAATATTTGTATGACTGGACTAACTGATTGATGTAATATTTGTTTGTTTGAATTTTTGTTTGTATTTGTTTGAATATTTGTTTGTTTTGTTGTTTGAAAATTTGTATGATTAGTTGTTCCGGGTCTGGCTGTTTGTGTATGTGAGTTTATATGTCTGTAAACGCATCCACGACACAGGAGAAATTCCTAGTGTGGGGCAACGTTTTTTTTTTTTTAAATATACAGTCAGCCCAGAATTTGGCTCCGAGCTTGGCACCCCCAGTAGCCGCCATCAACTAAAGGAAAGGCAAATGCCAATTATTAAGGCAAACGTGATGATCTGTGTTATCCCTACTGTTACCATCTCTTGCATGTTGACAATTCGTGTTGTATGTATTGTACTCATGTTTGAGCAAATACATGATTATCTTTTTTTTTTTTTTTGGATGGGAAATCATCAAATGACCCCTCCCGCTCTGGGTGGAGCGGAAGGGAGTGTCAGACTCTTACTGACTAAAACCCACCCGTGTTCCTTCCTTAGCCCTTTCTGTTCCAGGGCAGCAGTAACCCTTTCGGACGATCCCGCTACCCTGGCATATAAATGATTATCTTATCTTATCTTCTGTAGCATGCAGACAACAGTGGGGCAATTCTCGTAATTTAAAGAACGTACACAGTCTGACCTCAGTCTCAATCTGTCCAAAATACCTCTAATTACCGTACATTTTTGACAAGTTTTTGACAATGATTGTCGCTGAGATGATATTGCCAATAGATTTTGAACGTGTTTAAATACGGGTCTTCAGGACACGCTGCAAACGGTATTAAGTGCCTCATTGTTTAAAACAGTTTACTTAAAGATAATTCTCACAATAACTGAACTACTAAAAGCATGTTAAAATGGAAGTAGTTAAATCATTTTACTATTAAACTCCTGTCAACTTTGCTATACAAAGTTGAACCTCTGTTTAATACGGCGACTACCGAAATAACCACGTCGAACAATTTAACCCGAGTTCACAGTACTCCATTCATGTGAGATTCAAATGTCTAGTAATATAACTAACCATAATGCACAGTGTTTTTGGTAAATATTTGAACAAAAACTTTCAAAGTTTGTTTAAATTAACAAATAAAAATGTTTACAAAAGCTTGCGATAGTTTTCTTTTATTTGTCTTCTAAAAATATATTTGCTGATATGGACTTTTTTGTAATAAAATAATGTAAATTTGTAGGTACCTGCAAGGTAAAAACAGTTAGGCCCTTTGTGCACGGCACGGTACAGACGCCAGCAGGTCAAGCTACCCGAAACTGTCAAATTTTCCCATTCAACCTTGAACCTTAATACTTTAGCGATAATGTTGAAAATCTATTAAAGAAATTTGACAGACTGTAGTAGCTTGATGTGCTGGCGTCTGTACTTGCGCGCTATAATTACCTACCGCCCGGCCGAGCCACGCCGAGCGGTCTCGTGCCGTTTGCGGACCAAATTCAGTACTGTGGGATCGCGCCAAAGAGTATAATAATAATACGGGAATCGCGCGGTGTGAAGCAATCACTACTGTACGTTTGAGCATTTAGGCACATTTTAGCATGCAGCGGTTGCTGACGAGACGGAGTAGGCTATTATAGCAGTAGGTATTGGAAATTTTCTACTAAGTGAAGTATCTGTTACGTAGTAACTATTTAGTAATCTGTGACGGCACAGTTTCTTTACAAACTCAAACTCAAAGCATTTATTTCAAATAAACCAATTACAAGCACTTTTGAATTGTCAAGGGGTCGGTCAGTCAGAAAGATGAAGCTAGTTGCCCGTTACAGTACGGCTTACAAACCGTGCCGTGAAAAAAACGTGTTCGTGAACAAGCTTCCATAGTAATCCATACAACACCGATGACCATGCCTACACACGGCGAATAAACCGTAGTTTTTTACGGCAAGAAAAACGTGTACCTATTGCAGCATTGGCAAATGCTACATTATAATTTTATCACGAACGACCTTCTTTTATAACAAATCCAACCTTATTTTTAATCTGAAAGGTTTTTTTCTTGATATTGGTTTTGAATTTTGAATCTAAAAGTGTCATATCTTTTCTCTTAACAGGATTTTTTTGATTGGAGGTTTTTTTGGACACAAGACGGAAGTCCATTATATTATTTATTTTTCCGCTTTGACCATATAATAATTTGCCACGATATTATCGATGTGATATAATGGTTGGAACGACCGAGTTCGTTCGTTGTTCGACTTTATCCAAGGGTATGTTTGCTTTGTTATTGATTATTCAAAAGTTCTTATCGTTTCCTAAATTTTATTCCATTCTTCTTTTTGTAAGAGGTTGTGTTCCCGTAAATAAACGTATCACGTACAGCATTAAAAGCGCGTCTCGAGGCGAGTCAGGTTTCTTCATTGAGATTTGGTATGTAATTTAACTTTTCTTCAGCCCATTTGTTATAAAGGATTCTGCCTGCGTGTCGGGTAATCATTTTTCGTTATTTTCTGTAGATTTGTCCGAAGACTGTAGGCGGATCTTGAATTCGCCCCCACCGCTAGCCTGGGACCAGACGACTGCCAGCTTCCTGTTGGGATTCGAACCCAACGCTGATGGATTCTAGTACCAGCCAGCGAGGAGCCTACCGACTACCAGCCTGGAGTCTAGTCCCAAATAAACTAGGATAAGGGCGAGAGAATGATGCTTTAATACTATTTTTTCTATGAAACAGCAGGTTTTTTTTTGACAACCGACGAAAAATGGTTACGCTAGGGGGTCGAGAATCATATGATGAATTCATGGTTAAAGTTTGCACGTCGATGTCCCTGCCACCCTGTATATGTTTTAATTACAGGCCAAACATAACGCATAAAGAGACTTGCGTTTCAGCAACCGGGTTCCACAATATTACGGCTTAATCTACCCAGTTTCCTCGACTAAATCTGTGCAAAAGCAAGTCTCAACCGACCCCGCAGGATGTCAGTGTGTGTACGGATCTGTTACGATATGCAAATAGACCGGCGGCGCAGATGTTAGAATGCCGCAATGATACGGTCTGGATTCTATTCCGAATGACCCAGTAAGCTAGTTAGTATTAAAATGTATCTACATGTTGATATGGAAGTGCTTGCTTGGTCTTAGTAAGCCGTATACATCTACAGGTCAACCAAAAAATGTTTGCGCTTCGGAAAACTTCGTTTTTCCTAATTTGTCGAGCCACTGAGTAACCCCCTACAGAGGCAAATCTTCTAAGTTTTGTAATGCCGCGCTTTGCAGTAGTAGTGCACGCTAAAGAGCCCACGTATCATTGCGCGTTTGTATGAAGTTTTCTCTCTGTCGGGTTACTTCCTCCGGTCGCAGATCGTCATTTGTCACTCAAAAGTTTTGATTTAGGTACTACTTTAATCTTGCTATTACAAAAAAAGCTAGTACGTACTTCCATGGTCGTAAAAGCTTTGTGGTTAATATAAATACGGAGACTGTTTGTTTGTAATGTATCATTCGAGGCGAGCTTGGTTACAAAACAGTGATACACAAGGCGCGGCGAACGCTCGCTTCGAGCACATGGCTCAAGCGCGCTCTATTTCTTGTTACGAAACGGCGATACACTAAACGTGGCGAACGCTCGCTTCGAGCAAGTTATTGTCTAGATCTCATAATCACGCGTTCGTATTTCCGAAGACACACGATTATTCTCGAAGCGCATACTTTATTTAGGAAATATGCAGGTAGGTACTGTTGGATATCTAGTAGGGATGTGATCACGATGGCCAATGCCTTCTTGTTAGTCTTTATCGTTGTGGTGAGGAATATTGCCACAATCGAAACGTCTGGCAAAGGAATTAGTAATAAGCCTTTAGTAACGTAGTGCTTTTGGAAAATATGGCAAGCATTTTTGGGAACAATAGTTGTTTGCTGTAAAATACTGGTATTTAGCAGCTGTATCCGGTTAGACTGGAAGCCGACCACAACACAGTTAGGAAAGGCTATGCAAATGATGATGATCACTTGGCTGACAATGACTGAGACAAAGTAGTTACGATCTTGACTTGTGGGTACATACCAGTACATACAGAAAGGCTTTTTTATGATAGGTAGGATGGCTCTCTTTTTAGAGTCCATAAAAACGGTAACTTTTTGAGAGAGAGAGGAATAATTAACTTTTGACACATGTTATGACACTGTTCTTCCACTAGGCTGCCACTGCTCTGCTCTTTGAGATCCTACGGAGAGATATTAGAGAAAGGGCATTGACCGCTATTGCCATGCTAAAGCGAGTCCGGTATACCTATTTAATTTTTATACTTTTAATCATAATAAGCTTCCAACGAAGCAGTAATTTCACCTCAGGCCGCAAAATAAAAGCTTCTCCCGCTTCCCTTGAAATACTAAGACTATATGAAACTGAAAATGCTGTTACTACAAAATCTTTCATGAAACAGTGTTTTGTTATAACAGCTTATTAAATAAGTGTTATATCTAAGCTGAACCCATTAAGAACCTGCCAGTTTCACTCATTGGATGACCGCCATTTTTACTTTACTATATTGTTGTTGTTAAGAGAAAAGTTGTTTGGTTTTTTATAAGAAAAGTTGTAGGTGACATGTTATTTTATAAAAATATAATTTGCATCGCACAACATGGAGATTTCTTTAGTTTAAGTTTATTATTAATGTGTTTTCGGAATAAATTCTCTAGGTAAATGATGGTGGGAACCGTATCCGAGGGACATCTACGGCAAACTGTAATCATGAATTCAGCATTTGATTCTAGATCCTCTTATAGAGAATACATTTTTCGAAAAAAAAAACTGTTGTTTCATACCTATGCGTTAAAATGTATGAAGCATTTTTTTTTTATAACCGACCAATATTTTTAAATGGGCGTTCAGAATCATGTACTGAATCTATGACAACGGGATGCACGTCGATGTCTCTGCCATCCTGTATACTATACTTACTTATCGCTTGGTAGCTATATAGATTCAGACAGTATTGTTTATATTATCTTGTTTCGAAAAATACGAGACACAAACACGTAAAAAAGTCTAACCATCTAACTCGATTGTGTTTCATGGAAACTTATCAGACAAATTGGACATGTCTTGTCTGAATTTTAAGGCTGAGAAGTTCTGAGTTTTTCCAGACAGGTATCGTGGCAAATACTTTTGTTTCGTCCTTGGATCAAATGCTCCATTGTACCGTCTGTGCGTCAACGAGCTCTTTTGTTTTTTACGAGAATTTATCAGGCGATGTATTTGGAATCTGATTTCACACTAATGTTTTGTACTAGCCTTTGCCCGCGTCTTCGTCTGCAATCCAGGATAAAAAGAAACCCAAGGAGCTCATTTGCCAAATTTCATCCTAATCCGTTTAGCCGTTTTAGCGTGAAAGCGTAACAAACAAACTCACTTTCGCATTTATAATATTCGTAAGGATATCCATAAAGAAAATACGTAGAGCTGTTGGTCCCGGCTGTCATTATTTGTAGATCTTTGACAGTCGTTACCGGTAGTCAGAATCCCGAAAGTCTGACAACCAGTCTTACCAAGTCATCGTGTTACACAGTAACTAGGTTATGGAAGTCAGATACGCAGCACCTCCGAGTAAAAAACTTATAAAAAAAAAAAAACATAGTTCCGTACTTAATTAAAAATGTGAAATTAACTTTGTCTTAACGTAATTTGGCACACATTCAGACCATGACCTACGTTAGGACATAGGGTATTTTGATCCCGGTAGTATGTTCCCGTGCCATAATTTCTGATCTCCAAGCGTTCCCGCTGCTGGGAGAGGTCTCTGTGAGAGGTAGTGGTCCGTTCCACGACGCGGGCCAAGTGTGGGTTTTTAGTTCAAAAATATCCCGGTTTCCTCAACTTTCCTTCACCTTTTTGAGAGCAGTGGTGATGAATAAAGATAAAGCCATGAAGCGTCTGTCGTCCAACAGTAGGCGTTTCGAACCGACGTACTATAGAACTAATAAATTAGCGAACTAATGAGCAATCCTTGTAGGGTTTTTCGCAACAGGATTTATCGCACAAACGTTACATCGCACCAATAAAGCATCGATGGAATAAAACACCGTACGACTGAATTATCGACACACCATGTTCGATATAATAAAAATCGAATCATCAACTATCGAAAACAAGTAGGTAACCCAACGCCGAGATGGGCGGACGACATTGTTTCCATCGTACGTAGAAGCTGGATGACGCTGGGTACAGGAGCGTAGGGACTGGCACATGAAAAGAGAGGTCTATTTTCAGTAGTGGGCAAAGTCAGGCTGTGGATGATGATGAAGCCAGGAAGTATAATATCATGTTCGTGAACGGGCGCCGTCAGTAGGGACTGGTCTTCTCTTTGCTGCCATATCTTATTTTAATTTAATTTAATATTTGAATTGTTTTTATTATTTTTTTAAACTTTTCATTACGGACGCTTTTAACGTTCTGCAGCGTTCTCACATGCATAATTTCTAACATGAATGATGTAACCAATACTTTGTAACCATATTATTCTGATTTAAAATAGTGTCCATGGAGTTTCTTGCCTGTTCTTCTCCATAGGTACCTACTACGCTTTGGAATGGGCAACTTAACTAGCTTCATCTTTCTGACTGACCGACCCCTTGACATATCAAAATTGCCTGTAATTGGTTTAATTGAAATAAATACTTTGAGTTGAGTTTGAAAGTTTGAGTAAGAACCCACAATGTCTTTACAAATAGTACAGAAAGAATAAATATTTCCTTATTATCTTCTAGAACGTTCGCTAAAGATAGTGAAATATAATCGAGTGCCGTTAATATTTCATATGACTGTGCGACAGTGTGCCCGCGATATTGTGGAGCCAATGAAATTTATCGATACCATTTCATAAAGATGACGATTTATTTGAAAGACGGTTCCCACGCCATTTTATATTGGCTGTGAATTGTATTTCAAATTCTTGCGACCGGAAAATTTCTCCGCTAAACAATATAAATGTTATGTGATTTGCTCAAACGGATTGGGTGAAGACGGTTTATTTATTTTTGGGTGTTATAGTAATGATGATATTAATCTGAACGCTGGGATAAGTAATGGACTCGGTTACCAAAATATTTACAACTGAGTTCTGCCTGCGACCTCGTGCGCGGGATTTTAGTTTTAGTCGACAGCGATGTGCAAGCTGTAACCATGAATTCAGCACATGATTCTAAACCCCGTAGCGTAGAAGTTTTTCGTCCGTTATCCAAAATTAAATCAGAACAACCAATTTTCTTTTAAAACCGCAGTGACATTAATTTATATTACCAGAACAATATCAAACGCCACTAATCTATTTTAAAGTATTTTCAACAATAAAAACTAACTAAGCTAAAACAACATAGTTTTAGACAGGGACAGAAAATTTAACCAAACATCTTAGCTAAGCCTGCGTAGGTCGTCGGCGAAATTTATGGGTAGGCTTCGCAGTAATTAGTAATTCATTAACTGCGTGGGTTGTATGAAACACGCTAAGTTCACCTAAAAATAAGTTTCTCGTTGTTGTTTGATAACAACTCGTTTTTAAGACCATTTTTTCTTGTCATATATTTTCTGCTGTTCAAAAAAGTTTTTTTTTTATTTGTTATTCCTATACTGTCCCACAGCTGGGCAACTCTTTACCGCGCCACGTCGAACCAAAGTAACAATAAAGTATTATAAAAAAAAAATGTATTGAAAATGGGCCTCAATATCGGTACCTAATGGCCATTTGTTTCTCAAAATTCAAATAAGTACAAATTTATTTTATAATTAACAAGCAGACTCGACCGACGTTGTCCTGCCCGACAGGGTCCAATTGTGTTTTCAAACC
This sequence comes from Apamea crenata, assembly GCA_949629185.1. Lineage (NCBI taxonomy): Eukaryota > Metazoa > Arthropoda > Insecta > Lepidoptera > Noctuidae > Apamea > Apamea crenata. Next base: position 10,302,819 of record OX451373.1, read on the forward strand.
ATCCCATTGAAATATGCACACAAAATTTCATTCAAATCGGTCTAGCCGTTAGGAGACAAACACACGTACAGAAGAATTATATTCATTAAGATAACAAGCTTCCGCCCATATAAACTTAGAAAGTAAATATTAATCCAAAAAGTCACACTGGTACTTGCCTGGATTTCAACCCACAACCCCGTTCATGAGAGGCGAGGCCTCAACCACTGGGCCGTCACGACACACCTTCATAAAGTAGCACAATATGTAGCAATTACATAATCCAACCTTAATAAAGCCAGGTCAGGTACACAAAGGATGTGTCAAATGCTCAAAGCGTTGAAACTAATCAACTCCATCGCCGCCATCTTTGTTTGAGATGACGGATCTCGGATCTCTGGATCTCCGGAGCTGAATTACTAGCCTCTATTAGGTTTCGACTGAAGAACGGTTGCAATAACACTGGCCATGCTTTGATGAGGTTTCCGAATCCGAAGTGTAGTGCCTTCGGCTTCGATCTTTGGGCAAGATTTTGTGGTAAAACAATATTGGATCTTGCAAAATATTTGCTACAGTTGGTTGCTGGTGAGCTGTTTCGGTCCTTGGAAATGTTATTTATTCACAGCATGAATTTATATTTGGTACGCTCATACTGGTGAGAGTAACAGTTAGCGCTTCTTTCCGTAAAAACCTTAGGGTCGGACTGAGGAGATATTTAATTCTTTGAAAATTTTACAACGGAAAAAAATATTGCAAAAGCTCCAAGTCTACGTAGCAACCCGAAGGGTTACAAATATATACATGTATGATTCACTGTCTTTCCTCCCTCCTTCCTTCCGTTCTTCTTCTCCTTCCTTCCCTTCCTTCTGTGGTTGTACTATAGTACAGTCACGAGCAAAAGTATGTATATAATCGGCTTTATTCAAAAGCAATTTACTCCTTTATTTTTGAATGTAATTGTATTTTGTTACGAACACAGTATTTCCGAACCCATAGGTTTATGTAATGTGTCATATTTCAACATTGCATTCGTTATTTCACGACAAAATCGCAATTGAAAGTTGCCAAGTGTTGACATATTAGTGCTCGTGACTGTACAACCACATTTTCAACCTGGGACAAATCTAGACTCCGGGCTGTTACTGAGAAATTCCAGATAGAAAAACCCCGCAATACTTTGCCTGACCTGGGAATTGAACCCAGGGCCTTGAGCTCAGCAGCTCTCTTTACAATCATAATCAGCCTAAAATGTTCCCACTGCTGGGACAGGCCTCTTCTCTGTGAGAGGGAATGGGCCGTAATCTACCACGCGGGCCTAGGGCGGGTTGGTAAATGTCACATGTCTTCGATTTTTTTGGTTCTAGGAAATGCCGGTTACCTCATGATGTTTTCTCTTAAAATAGATATACATTTAATTAAAACTTCACTTTAGGCGCTGAAATCGATGTTTTTTTAAACAGTTAGTCCTTTCAGGTACAAAAAGCAAAATTAGAAAACAAAACACTCCAAATTTACCGTACCTAGTACTGAAATACACCTTGTACACTAATCTTAGCTTCACAGAATATTGTGAGACCTCAAGCCGGGCCCCAGTGCACACTATCGGAACAGACAGCCTTAATTTGTGCCCGACAGTGTAAAGGCGTCCTTTATGCTCCCTGAGACTGTGCAAGACACTGGGAACATTGAGAACTAGCCCGTATTTAGTTTTAGAGATGCTGTCCTTTACTAACCTATCTTTGGTGAGCTGGAAACAAATGAAAAACAACAAACATACAGGGTTAGTTTTCAAAGACCAGCCTTAAGGGTGTGGGGCAGACCATCAGACTGAACTATTTTTTCCATGGGACCAACATCGTAATCATGCCCAACACGGGAATCGAACCCAGGACCTCATGCTCAGCAGTAGCGCTTGTGACCACTAAATCAACGAAGCAGACAACCCGAACTATTAACATAATCAGCCTATAATGTTCCCACTGCTGGGACACAGGCCTCCTCTCTGTGAGAGGGAGTGGGCCGTAATCCACCACGCGGGCCCAATGCGGGTTGGTAGATGTCACATGTCTCACGATGTTGTCCTTCATCGTTCTTTGAGAGCAGTGGTGATGAAATAATTTACACAAAATAAAGCGCCTGACTGGGTTCGAACCTACGACCTGCCACTCGTAAGTCGCGGCCGTTACCACTGCGCCACCACTGCTCCCCGAACTATTTATCTAAAATTAAAACAGTTCCACCTTATGTTCACTTCCAGTCCGCAATTCGATTCTATAGAGCCTAAAAAACATTCCGGGACTTCCCATGAATATTTTACCGACCACGTCTGTTTCCCAAGATATTCCTATACCCGTTTTATTTTTATTTGTTTCATATTTGTCACGTCATGAAAATACAGTGGCTCTATTCACGAGAAATTGTACGTTCTTCTTTCGTTCCCTGAATTCCAATACAGTTGAGGATACTCCACACCTTTGCGCCGTTTATAGGAATGATATTTGCTTGTTTTTTTTTGATACTCCAATTTGGGGGAATAAGGAAAAAATGAAAGTTGGTATAGTGCAGCTGAATTTTTGAAGTAATGCCCAATGTTTGGTGACTCTGGATTCGTTTTAGCATTAATTTGTATCTTACTAGGTTTTGACCGCGGCCTCGACCGCGTGGATGTCGGAAAATATCACACGGGAATGTACTACCGGGATTTAAAGTACCCTATGCGTTAATCCAGGATATAAAGTATCTGTGTGTATCCAATGTTTACGCGGCGCACGCCAGACTTCAAAAAAGGAGGTTCTGTATTCGACCCATATGTATGTATGTCCGCGATTTTTCATAAATCACTCCGTCCATTGGTGAAAACCGTATGAAAATCCGGTCGGTAGTTTTTGAGTCACGTTCTGACAGACAGACAGACAGGGCGGATGCTGACGGACTGACTTTGTTTTATATGTAGTGATTTCAGGTGTGTTTAGTAATTAGTTATGGTAATTAAATATAGCTGATTAAAATGTTAAATTAACGAGTTAGTGTGGGTATTTCTTTTATAAGGGTTACTATAATTTATATTTTAGTTAAGCGACTTATTTTTCCTGTTAGGAGATAAGCACCTCGTTAAGGAAAACGTTAATATTAATATTACTTTAATTTACAAATCAGATTATTTCTACGTAAATTACTTGACATTTGAAAACTGATATAAAATTTAGAACGTTTTGTTAACTAAGTAATTGGCTACACTATAAACAGGCGCATTTTTCTTAACTAATAAAAATTAGGTGTAATACACGTAAAAGTTTCTCAAGATGTTTGTAACTCAATCACGCATGCGTAAGTGGCATCGGTTTGTATGTAATTAGGCTCACAGATAGAAAATGTCCTGAGAAAACCCCAAAGATCTACAAGCTAACACTAAAAAATGTATACCTATGTATATTATGTACAAGTATCAAAGTAGTGCAGTGTAGCACGCCCCCCAGCTAGATGGACGGACGATCTAAAGAAGGTGGCTGGGACAGACTGGATGTGGAAGGCGGAGGACAGGGTGTTGGCCTGGGAGAGGCCTATGTCCAGCAGTGGACTGCAATAGGCAATGATTTTTGTTGATTGATCTGTAGCGGTATCTACAACGCCACATGTGAACACCGCGTCATACTGACGTCACGCAAATCCTGCATCTCGCAAGCAGAGTTTACCGCGCAATTTTGGTTTACAAGTTTACATTTAAATGCGGGTTTAATGTTGGTGATCATTTACTGTTTTTGTCTGTTATATGTTACTATATCTGGTGGTAAGTTAAACATAAGCCAATAATTTTTATCCTAATATACATAAAGTAGTCACCTCAGGATACGAGTAAAAATGCAAGCAACAGCAAGTCTGCAAAATATCGAAATGTACCGCTTTTAGTCTGAAAATCCGTAATAAACTATTTCACCAAAACACGAATGAAAGAGATTGTGTTATAAACTAAAATTTAATTACTGTACAGCTTAATATAGTGCTAACTTAAGTCTATTTGGGCAGTAATAAAGGTCTTGAGCGTGTTCAAAGATACGTACCGGGTGACGGTGGGGCCACGAGAAACTAATCAATTGTGGGAAATTTGATTTTAGGGGACAGAAAATAAGATTAAGTTTTTATTGTTAACAGTTTAGTATCGAAATCGTAGGGGGATTTTAGTCCATAATCAGCCTATAATGTGCCCACTGCTGGGACACAGGCCTCCTCTCAGTAAGAGGGAGTGGGCCGTAACCCACCAAACGGGCCCAGCGCGGTTTGGTAGATGTCACATGTCTACGAAGTTTTGGTTCTAGGACATGCCGGTTTCCTCACGATGTTTTTTTCTTTCACCGTTTCGAGAGCAGTGGCGGTGCAATTATTTACACAAAGTAAAGCGCCTGATTGGGTTCGAACCCGTGACTTACAACTCGTAGGTCAGCCTTTACGTCTAGGCTCTCAAAATGATTTGGGTTTTAATAATAATATCCCTAGACATTTCACACAGCACCATTTGTCCCAAGCTAAGCAACCTAATGCTTGTGTTATGTTAACAAGATGGCTGATAAACTACTTACATACATTTTTTTTTTTTTGTTAATACATACATATTATAGATAGAAAAACACCCAGACTCGGAACAAATACATGTAGGTCATACAAATATTTGTTCCGTGCGGGAATCGAACCCGCGACATGCAGCGCAGCAGTCAATCGCTTAACCACTGCGCCAACCGTGCCGTCGAAATCGCTATCGCTCTAGCAGTTTCTATGGCCCAACAGTGAAAGAGGCCAGGCTGCATCCATTAGTACAGGTGGCGTTGGTAATTTGCATTCTGGATCGGCACAATTCAAGCCCCCCGGTGGTCTCATACAGAGCTGATGCTCTTTCTGCTAGCATCCTACGGCTATGGGGTTGTTGGTGACGGATTTAAACTAATTAGTTGTGGATTTTGTTCGGGGTTTGTGATGGTTGCTGGTTTTGAAGTTATGAGTTTTGAAGTCTTATTAAACCCTGTCCATTACGTTAACCGTTTTTTGACAGTTGTATTAGAACGTACATATTCCAGATTACGTAAAATTTAACTTTAAAATACGTAGTAAAATAAATATATAAACTGCATATTGAATTATCTTATTTATGGCTTCTTACGTACGTGTATCAATCAATTTATTGTGTGTTGCTGCAATCACTAGTTCCATCTTTAAAAAAACGGTTTACCTAATGGACAGGGTACAGTCCATACTTCCATTTTAATATTATATGCGGAAGGAACTTTGTCTATTCGTTTGTTATTGTGCGGCCGACGAGAGGATGCATTCTTGACACCTGTCAGTTTCATAAAAACGAATACGTGATTGCATTCAATGTTTATTAGCTACTAGAATTATCGCACTGACAGGTGTCAGGAACGTTCTCTCGATGGCTGTACAGTCACGAGCAAAAGTATGTATACACTCGGCTTTATTCAAAAGCGATTTACTCCTTTGTTTTTGAATGAAATATTATGCTGTTACGAACATAGCATTTTCGAACCCTTAGGTTTATGTAATGTGTCGTATTTCAACGTTGCATTCGTTATTTCACGAAAAAATCGCAATCGAAAGTTGCCAAGTGTTGACATATTGGTGCTCTTGACTGTACTGTACCTTCTGGAAGGTACAGTGTAGCCATCGAGAACAACTACGATCAATTTTATTTTCTTGTGTTCTGTGCTATTTATTGGCCTAATCAATGATTTGAGTTTGACATTAATAACTAAGGGCGAAATTGAACACGATCAATATAGCCTTACTTTGTGTTGTTAGTTACAAAAGCAGATCATTTCCACTCTGCAATCGGCCTCAAGTATGTTTTGTTTGGTTTGTTGTCATTTGCCAGTGTCGCATCGCATTACACATCGCATCGCATTTTATCGTCTTTGTATTTGATGTAGACCAGTAAATTGTGACCTGCCCTGACATCAGGCAATGGACAATATTGTCAAACTTTTTAGGTCTGGAATTCGAGGCTTTTGTCTACTTTGTATAATTGTGTGTATTTGGTAAAAAAAAATGTACTGTGCGTCTTGTTTGTGCAGACAATGGTTCTATCTTTCTTTCTCCTTTTCACATCTGAAAAACGTTCAAGAGCGGTCAGTGTCATCATGGTTGTGAAATATTAACACTGACAGCCCTTGAACGCGGTTTAGATGTGCTGATCGCGTTCAGTTTGATTGGTGAAATTCGTCCTAGCCACATTTATACAGGTCTGTTCAGCTTTTCTCCACAGAAAACAACGATTTTGTATGGAATACGTACGCATTCGTAAAGCTGAACGGATCCGGACGGAGGACGAATTTCACCAATGAAACTGAACGCGATCAGCATATCTATACCAAGTTCAAGAGCTGTCAGTGTTAATATTTCACAACATACAAAATCGTTGTTTTCTATAGACAAAAGCTGAACAGAGCTGAATATGTGTGGTTCGTCCCTTAGTCATTTTTCCTATAACCATCAGTGGGATCGATGGTTCTAGTGGGAACCACAAAGAGCTGCCGTATCTATAGAATTCAGTATTAATTCATTAGCGACAATCATAATAATGCATTAATAATGGCCGGTAGGCCATTAAGATAATGATTTACTAACTAACTGCAGAATTAGGTATCGTATAGGTAGGTAACGTAATTGGTTTTTTAATCATATAAGCTTGCTAACATAATGCATTATAATATCTTATCTATAACTTAATTATACAGTATGGAAACCACGAGTCCGCGTATCACTGGTCAGTTTCTCTCAGTCGTCAGTTTATTTAATTCGCCAGTTTCGTTAATTCATCAGTTTTGCCGATTATACAGTTGCTTTAACTCGACAGTTTCCAGTGTTTGCCAATTTTCGTCGATTCGTCAGTTTTGTACAGTCAAGGGAGAAAGTTTTTCGTGTTGAAAAACACATATTGCGAATAATTTATGCTGCTGTAAGGAATATCTAATCTTATTAATGTCACACTTTATTTATTTCATGACGCATTTTAAAGTTAACTTTTACTTAATCTGGAATAGTTACGTTCTAAGACAGCTGTCAAATATATTAAGCTGAAAAGAACAGATACTACACTTTGATCTTAGCCAAAAGGCCGAGAAGCCAAAGCCAAAGCCAAAGCCTGCCAGGGCGGCGGGATCGTCCGAAAGGGTTACCGCTGCCCTGGAACAGAAAGGGCTAAGGAAGGAACACGGGAGGGGTCATTTGATGATTTACCATCCTCAAAAAAAAAAAAAAAGACAGCTGTTAAAAAACGGTTAACCTAATGGACAGGGTATAGGACATATAAAGGAAGACTATATCAAATGGCAGGCACTGAATTTCGCTCGTTCTAATAACATCAAAACCTGATTTCTATTCGAGAAACAGACTTACCTAACGTCATAAATCTAGACATGAAACGGGTCTCGCAATATTGATATTGACAACGTTGCTGTTTAAGCAGCTATACTGGGTCAAATCAATTAGCTAGCGAAACTCCGTAGACATGATGGGTATTTTTTTGGGGTCAATTACCGCATTTAGTGATACTTGAAGTTTAGAAAATCTGTATTTATTATGTTTTATCGTGTATACATATCGATACTCCTAACGTCTGTGAGTACACCTACACAACAAAAAAACTGCTACTTACGTCTAAGTTTTTTCTTTTCTGTCTTTAGTTTTTTTATTAAGTACTAGCTGCGCCCCGCGGTTTCACCCGCATAAGTTTCGATCCCGTGGGAATATCGGGAAAAAAAGTATCCTATATGTTAATCCTGGTTATAAACCATCTGTGTGCCAAATTTCATCCAAATCCGTTCAGTAGTTTTTGCGTGAAAGAGTAACAAACATCCATACATCCATACAAACTTTCACGTTTATAATATTAGTAGGAAGTAGGTACTATCGGCAAAACCTATATCTGACTATTTTGAAAACAAAATCCCGTGCACATGATGACCACAGCTGCGTCCGTTAGTAAAACAAAAGAGGATCCTTTTTAGGTAGACTGTTACTTTTTTATATAATTTGTTTTATTTTTATTTTTAAAACTGTGTTTAGTTTAGTTTATGATCCTGTACAAGTCGCAATAAATACTTTTTCTTTCTTTCTTTCTTCTTTCTTTCCTTGGTATCATTTTCTACAATGCTGACTACCTTCGTTTCAAGAATTTTATCCAATCTACAAAAGAAACAAGCCATCTTAAAATGATTAATTAAAATATCAGGTTCATTGAAAATTCTATGAAAATTTTCCCGGTATTGTCTCAGTTGATTGACTTGAAACAGTATACGAATAATTATAAGCTAACTATAGGCCTTGAAGATCTCTGCTATAGTCTAAACCATAGATTCTCAACCTTTTTTGTCCACCGCAAACTTTGAGAATATTTTTTTTTCTGGAGCTCTAAATATTTTTTAATTACCATCTTTCGCGAATCTGAAACAGCTATTACCACGATTATATTTAATCGTGTTATATTATATAGTCATAAGAAGAATCATAAGATAGGAAATATAATTTTCTCTGGATATTCTACTGCGCCCCTGAAAGTCGCAAACGCCCACGAGGGGGCATAATAGCCCACGTTGAAAACCTACATATGGTCTAAACTAAACTTATAAAGAGGAAAGAAATTATTTTTTGTATGTTACGCTTTGACGCTAAAACGGCTGAATGGATTTGGATGAAACTTGGCACATGGGTAGATCATGACCTGCACCCTAATTGCGTAACACACGATCAATCGGAATCGGTTTCATTTTGACAGTTCAACAACATTCATTGCGTTATTTACGTGTTGAGCAGACAAATTTTTCGAACTTATGAACCAATGGATTAGCAATTTGCTTCAAAATGATTCAGATTCCGATTAGATATATACACCGTTAAATTAAAAAAAAAACTGTTTATCCATAGATTTATGTTCGCATAACTCGACATAGTGCATGGATCAACAGATTTTTTTTTTACAATGATCCCTTTTAAGGATTAAAACGATCAAAATTTAACGGTTTAATTAACATGAAAATCTATTACTTACAACCAAGTGATATGATTGCCATTACAATACAACCACTAATAAAGAGTTGAAATTAGAATTGTCTGTATATACTTAATTTAAACTATTTCAAATGTAGTATGCTCCAGAATTTTGCCTATATTTTCGTTCGGTATCCTAATATCGTCAGCGCATAGACACGTAGCGTCGAGTGTACGCGCAGACTACTGATGTGTTATCGTGATATTGAAACTGTGGCATGCATTTCATATTAAAATAACATATAGTTTTAGTATCTCAGTAGCAGTTCGGAGTCTGATCTACTCTCTAATTCTATCAAGATACGAAGATACGGGACAGTCCGAAAGTAGTTGATACGCCAAAACAAGTGTCAAATTCCATTTTTCGAACGGGCAAGAACTCAAGTTTAGGAAGAACTGTCTAAACGTGTTGTATGGCGATGCTGATTCTTTGGCCAAAAAATAGGCCAGCCGTCTGGTTACGTGAAGAGACGACCAACCGCTTGGCGATATCTTGTAAAACTACAGTGGACACAAGGGCACAATGGACACTTGGGGGTCCAAGTGCCCAGTGTGCCCATTTAGTTTGCTTCTGATTGCTTGGACTGTTTTTTTCACTAAGATTCAGTTGTAAAACAGGTCTAAAAATTAATAGTTCATAATAACAACATACCTACCTCTCATCATCATTATCTGCCTAGCCTTTTCCCAACTATGTTGGGGTCGGCTTCCAGTCTAACCGGATGCAGCTGAATACCAGTATTTTACATGGAGCGACTGCCTGTCTGACCTCCTCCACAACCAAGTCACTGGGTAATACGATACCCCTTGCTAAGACTGGTTGTCAGACTTTCGGGCTACTGACGACTCGTAACGACTGTCAAAGATCTACGAATGACAGCCGGGACCAACGGCTTAACGTGCTTTCTGAGGCACGGAGGTGTTTTGGTATATAAAGATGGTCACCCATCCACGGACCAACCGCGGCAAGCGTTGCTTAACCTGATCGATCGACCCGTGCGGCTGTTATTACTTAGCAACAAACCCTTCAGTAACATACCTACATCTAATTTCATAAAATGTTTATTCTCGTCTCGAAATATCAAACCACGGTCTGCTTTGCTTTCCATCTAGAAACTGTATTGCATATGTCCTATTCAAAACAGACGTAGGTAACATTTGCTCCAACTAGCACAGTACCTACTATCACAACCTACGTCGCCATATTGACTCTAACAAATTATTCCGCTTCATAAGTATCCCACATACCTACCTACCCTGTTTTCATTTCATTTACAGATTTGAATTAATGGAACTGATTTAAGTAATGAAATTTTAACTTAAAGTAAAAATCTAACTATTCGTTTAATAGAAAATGGATTTCTGAAGGATCAGCTGAAGGCTGAACGATGAAGATAATTGCTCAGGCCGTGGCTGAAGCTTTTAATTTTCCGGTATTAAAAGTGAACTAGAAACCAAGCAAACTGCCAGAAACCAAGTTTCCTATAAAATATAATTATTTCCTTTATTTCATTTAAATACAAACAAATAATATTTTTATAAAAAATAGTAGCCGCAGTAGGCATCGGGAATAGGCTTTCGTTGGGCAGGGCTCCTGAGAAGAACCTCCTAACTATACGCACCGAATCCAGAAGTAATGCTTTCTTGACCAAGCCCTTGATCCAGCTGCCTAACGAGACTCTCCTACGGTGTAGGTCGAGGCTCTTGACTATTTGTATGCCATTAGCTGTCACGACTATCGGCACAATCACTGCTGTATCCACATCACACTTATGTCGACAACCTCGCGAACCAGGTCAAGGTATTAATCTTATAAGTAAATAATATCAATATTGGTCAATAATATCAATAAGGTATGCTTACGGATAAAACAGACTTATCTAAGAATGCGGTTTATTACCGAACAAAAACATAATCCGGCGATCAATTAAAAAGATAACAAACAGCTTAGCTGAAGCATGTAAAACAGAAAAAAAAGTGACGGAAAAGAATTTTATAATTGAACGTCCCTCACAATCTGCAAGGCTGCAGACGTCAGTGCTTTATCTCAACACATTAAAAAAAAAGTAAATAAAACATGGCCGACTACCAACGAAGCTCTTTATAAAGCATTAAAGTGAACTGACGTAAACACTGTGTACTCTGTGTGTTCCTCCATACCAACTTTCAGAAAAATGTTTCTCGCAAGTAAAATGAATAAAACCGCGACAACGGAGTCACGTTTTAGAAGTATTTAATTAATGGAGACGTGCGAAATGAAATTTTCTTTTCTTTTAGAAGTCAGAGGGAAAGCTAAGATAATAGTTTGTTGGAGTCCGGTGTCGGTGCGGGGTGGGATCTATCTTTGTTGGCATTCTCTCCCTTCTATAATAATTGAAGTGCTCAGATTGCCACTCCTTAATCATTGTTCGAATTTTGCTATTAAAAGCATTTTGGTTGCAGTTTTACTTATTATTTTTCATTTGTTCGTTGAGTTTTAAATGGAAAAAATCTTGATTTTATTTTACTTATCGCTTTATTTATACGTCAGTTTTTTTTACGTAGGTATTGTTTTTACTTTTTAACAACACATTTACCTATCCTACTAATAAAAACGTGAAAGTTTGTGAGGATGGATGGATGTTTGTTACTCTTTCACGCAAAAACTTATGAACGGATTTGGATGAAATTTAGCATACAGATAGTTAATAACCAGGATTAATACATGATACTTTTTATGACTGCGCGGCGCAAAGGAGTGGTAATGTGTTTTCGTTTCAGTATTTACCTAACAAAATTAAACTTAATTTGTGTTTACTTAGTAACAATAACATAAAGTTTGTGTTGAATTCTTGATACCATTGCCTCACGCGTATCTAGTGACTTATTATCACGGGTGGTTTATTTCATGACAATTTTTACGCTAATAATTTTATTTGTTTTTTTTTCTATTTTTAGTAAAATTTAAATTTTATTATTTTAACAGACTTTTAACAAGTATTATTTATTGAGATAACCTAATCGCGACTCTGTATAATAAATAACATTAAGGAGTCAATGAGTCACGTGAATGAAGTCGAAGGCACAGCTTCAATAAAGTGAAAACCTGCGAAATACAAAACAAAAATGAAGCACTGTCCAGCAGAAAAATGCAACAAAGTAGAACAAAAAAGCAAAATTTCAATATAGCCAGCTCTAGTGGTGCAGTTTTCTATCAGGGGTGTCGAGTGTCTAGTGTCCATTAATAACACATGGTGTCTTACGACGCTGATATTAAACTTCAGGGAGTTGAGAGTGAAAAATGAAGCGAAGATACCAGTGGGAGACAGCCCTGTTTATTTTATACGTCAGTGCATTATATTTGGCGGTAACCCGTTTATAGCGCTTATGTTTTAGGATATGGAGAAGATTTTATTTTAGGTTGTATTTGATTTTTTTATATCTCATCGTGTACTGCACCACGTCAACGCCGGCTGTCGCTGAAAACCAGCACTAGGACTCTGTCTCGCATAGGGTGGGAGCATTATGCTGAGCGATGGCCGTTTTGCGTGGATATGATGCATATTTTCTCCCAACTTGTTCTTTTTAGTGTTTGTGTTCTTTTTCTGCCTCATGTTTACTGTTAATTACACTTTCTTGACGATTATCATAAGCACAGAACTGGCGTGAGCAAATGATTAAATCATATCGTATGTGTATATAGTATTATTATTATTTTGGCGAATATGTCGCGATTATATGTTACGAACATTGGTTCACCACATTGCAGTCTCAAGAACAAATTAAGAGAACCTCTGAAGGAATAAAAAAATTATTGAAAAACCAAAAACAAACTTTCTACTTTTCAGCCATACTCCTTAATTCACGACCCATAATAAGATTTAAACCTACACCTAAAAGGTATTTTTTTGTGGTCAATTACCGCATTTAGTGATACTTGAAGTTTAGAAAATCTGTATTTATTATGTTTTATCGTGTATACATATCGATACTCCTAACGTCTGTGAGTACACCTACACAACAAAAAAACTGCTACTTACGTCTAAGTTTTTTCTTTTCTGTCTTTAGTTTTTTTATTAAGTAAGTAGGTACTATCGCCAAAACCTATATTTGACCATTTTGAAAACAAAATCCCGTGCGCATGATGACCACAGCTGCGTCCGTTAGTAAAACAAAAGAGGATCCTTTTTAGGTAGACTGTTACTTTTTTATATAATTTGTTTTATTTTTATTTTTAACTGTGTTTAGTTTAGTTTATGATCCTGTACAAGTCACAATAAATACTTTTTCTTTCTTTCTTTCTTCTTTCTTTCCTTGGTATGATTTTCTACAATGCTGACTACCTTCGTTTCAAGTATTTTATTCAATCTACAAAAGAAACAAGCCATCTTAAAATGATTAATTAAAATATCAGGTTCATTGAAAATTCTATGAAAATTTTCCCGGTATTGTCTCAGTTGATTGACTTGAAACAGTATACGAATAATTATAAACTAACTATAGGCCTTGAAGCTCTCTGCTATAGTCTAAACCATAGATTCTCAACCTTTTTTGTCCACCGCAAACTTTGAGAATATTTTTTTTTCTGGAGCTCTAAATATTTTTTAATTAAGTACCATCTTTCGCGAATCTGAAACAGCTATTACCACGATTATATTTAATCGTGTTATATTATATAGTCATAAGAAGAATCATAAGATAGGAAATATAATTTTCTCTGGGTATTCTACTGCGCCCCTGAAAGTCGCAAACGCCCACGAGGGGGCTTTATAGCCCACGTTGAAAACCTACATATGGTCTAAACTAAACTTATAAAGAGGAAAGAAATGATTTTTTGTTTTTTACGCTTTGACGCTAAAACGGCTGAATGGATTTGGATGAAACTTGGCACATGGGTAGACCATGACCTGCACCCTAATTGCGTAACACACGATCAATCGGAATCGGTTTCATTTTGACAGTTCAACAACATTCATTGCGTTATTTACGTGTTGAGCAGACAAATTTTTCGAACTTATGAAGCAATGGATTAGCAATTTGCTTCAAAATGATTCAGATTCCGATTAGATATATACACCGTTAAATTAAAAAAAAAACTGTTTATCCATAGATTTATGTTCGCATAACTCGACATAGTGCATGGATCAACAGATTTTTTTTTACAATGACCCCTACAAGGATTAAAACGATCAAAATTTAACGGTGTAATTAACATGAAAATCTTACTTACAACCAAGTGATATGATTGCCATTACAATACAACCACTAATAAAGAGTTGTAATTAGAATTGTCTGTATATACTTAATTTAAACTATTTCAAATGTAGTATGCTACAGAATTTTGCCTATATTTTCGTTCGGTATCCTAATATCGTCAGCGCATAGACACGTAGCGTCGAGTGTATGCGCAGACTACTGATGTGTTATCGTGATATTGAAACTGTGGCATGCATTTCATATTAAAATAACATAGTTTTAGTATCTCAGTAGCGGTTCGGAGTCTGGTCTGCTACTCTCTAATTCTGTCAAGATTAGGAACGGAACGAAAGTAGTTGAAACGCCAAAACAAGTGTCAAATTCCATTTTTCGAACGGGCAAGAACTCAAGTTTAGGAAGAACTGTCTAAACGTGTTGTATGGCGATGCTGATTCTTTGGCCAAAAAATAGGCCAGCCGTCTGGTTACGTGAAGAGACGACCAACCGCTTGGCGATATCTTGTAAAACTACAGTGGACACAAGGGCACAATGGACACTTGGGGGTCCAAGTGCCCAGTGTGCCCATTTAGTTTGCTTCTGATTGCTTGGACTGTTTTTTTCACTAAGATTCAGTTGTAAAACAGGTCTAAAAATTAATAGTTCATAATAACAACATACCTACCTCTCATCATCATTATCTGCCTAGCCTTTTCCCAACTATGTTGGGGTCGGCTTCCAGTCTAACCGGATGCAGCTGAATACCAGTATTTTACATGGAGCAACTGCCTGTCTGACCTCCTGCACAACCCGGTCACTGGGTAATACGATACCCCTTGCTAAGACTGGTTGTCAGACTTTCGGCCTACTGACGACCCGAACGACTGTAAAAAATCCACAAATGACAGGCGAGACCAACGGCTTAACGTGCTTTCTGAGGCACGGAGGTGTTTTGGTATATGAAGATGGTCACCCATCCACGGACCAACCGCGGCAAGCGTAGCTTAACCTGATCGATCGACCCGTGAGGCTGTTATTACTTAGCAACAAACCCTTCAGTAACATACCTACATCTAATTTCATAAAATGTTTATTCTCGTCTCGAAATATCAAACCACAGTCTGCTTTGCTTTCCATCTAGAAACTGTATTGCATAAGTCCTATTCAAAACAGACGTAGGTAACATTTGCTCCAACTAGCACAGTACTATCACAACCTACGTCGCCATATTGACTCTAACAAATTGTTCCGCTTCATAAGTATCCCACATACCTACCTACCCTGTTTTCATTTCATTTACAGATTTGAATTAATGGAACTGATTTAACTAATGAAATTTTAACTTAAAGTAAAAATCTAACTATTCGTTTAATAGAAAATGGATTTCTGAAGTATCAGCTGAACGATGAAGATACTTGCTCAGGCCGTGGCCGAAGCTTTTAATTTTCCGGTATTAAAAGTGAACTAGAAACCAAGCAAACTGCCAGAAACCAAGTTTCCTATAAAATATAATTATGTCCTTTATTTCATTTAAATACAAACAAATAATATTTTTACAAAAAAAAAAAAAACATTATTTCTATAAAAAAATAGTAGCCGCAGTAGGCATCGGGAATAGGCTTTCGTTGGGCAGGGCTCCTGAGAAGAACCTCCTAACTATACGCACCGAATCCAGAAGTAATGCTTTCTTGACCAAGCCCTTGATCCAGCTGCCTAACGAGACTCTCCTACGGTGTAGGTCGAGGCTCTTGACTATTATGTATGCCATTAACTGTCACGACTATCGGCACAATCACTGCTGTATCCACATCACACTTATGTCGACAACCTCGCGAACCAGGTCAAGGTATTAATCTTATAAGTAAATAATATCAATATTGGTCAATAATATCAATAAGGTATGCTTACGGATAAAACAGACTTATCTAAGAATGCGGTTTATTACCGAACAAAAACATAATCCGGCGATCAATTAAAAATATAACAAACAGCTTAGCTGAAGCAAGTAAAACAGAAAAAAAAGTGACGGAAAAGAATTTTATAATTGAACGTCCCTCACAATCTGCAAGGCTGCAGCCGCCAGTGCTTTATCTCAACACATTAAAAAAAAAGTAAATAAAACATGGCCGACTACCAACGAAGCTCTTTATAAAGCATTAAAGTGAACTGACGTAAACACTGTGTACTCTGTGTGTTCCTCCATACCAACTTTCAGAAAAATGTTTCTCGCAAGTAAAATGAATAAAACCGCGACAACGGAGTCACGTTTTAGAAGTATTTAATTAATGGAGACGTGCGAAATGAAATTTTCTTTTCTTTTAAAAGTCAGAGGGAAAGCTAAGATAATAGTTTGTTGGAGTCCGGTGTCGGTGCGGGGTGGGATCTATCTTTGTTGGCATTCTCTCCCTTCTATAATAATTGATGTGCTCAGATTGCCACTCCTTAATCATTGTTCGAATTCTGCTATTAAAAGCATTTTGGTTGCAGTTTTACTTATTATTTTTCATTTGAGTTCGTTGAGTTTTAAATGGAAAAAATCTTGATTTTATTTTACTTATCGCTTTATTTATACGTCAGTTTCTTTTACGTATTGTATTTACTTTTTAACAACACATTAACCTATCCTTCCTACTAATAAAAACGTGAAAGTTTGTGAGGATGGATGGATGTTTGTTACTCTTTCACGCAAAAACTAATGAACGGATTTGGATGAAATTTAGCATACAGATAGTTAATAACCAGGATTAACACATATGATACTTTTTATCCCGATATTCTCACGGGATCGAAACTAATGCGGGTGAAACCGCGGGGCACTGCTAGTAAATATATAAAGCGACTGTAGGTCTAGCTCATGTAAGGGATTGATTCTTTAGCCTCAGTTTTTCTCTAATCATTCAATCATTTAATATCAATAGGTATTGGTTTATTAACATTTACTCCCTAAATACAGTGTGACGATGAGGTTATCACATGAATTGCAACCACGTATTCTACATAACGTATATTAAACATACACAATTAAAAGAATTAATAACAATTAACATTTCAGTCTTGGGACCTTTTTTTACCCGACTGCGCGGCGCAAAGGAGTGGTAATGTGTTTTCGTTTCAGTATTTACCTAACAAAATTAAACTTAATTTGTGTTTACTTAGTAACAATAACATAAAGTTTGTGTTGAATTCTTGATACCATTGCCTCACGCGTATCTAGTGACTTATTATCACGGGTGGTTTATTTCATGACAATTTTTACGCTAATTATTTAATTTGTTTTTTTTTTCTATTTTTAGTAAAATTTAAATTTTATTATTTTAACAGACTTTTAACAACTTGTAATGACTCCCGTATTATTTAATGAGATAACCTAATCGCGACTCTGTTTATTAACATTAAGGAGTCAATTTTATTTTAGAAAATTTAGGGTTCCGTGCAAAATAATTAAAACCCATGAAATCCAATTTGTTTGCCATGCACGTGAATGAAGTCGAAGGCACAGCTTCAATAAAGTGAAAACCTGCGAAATACAAAACAAAAATGAAGCACTGTCCAGCAGAAAAATGCAACAAAGTAGAACAAAAAAGCAAAATTTCAATATAGCCAGCTCTAGTGGTGCAGTTTTCTATCAGGGGTGTCGAGTGTCTAGTGTCCATTAATAACACATGGTGTCTTACGACGCTGATATTAAACTTCAGGGAGTTGAGAGTGAAAAATGAAGCGAAGATACCAGTGGGAGACAGCCCTGTTTATTTTATACGTCAGTGCATTATATTTGGCGGTAACCCGTTTATAGCGTTTATGTTTTAGGATATGGAGATTTTATTTTAGGTAGTGTAATGGGAGAGATTTTTTTTTTGTATATCTCATCGTGTACTGCACCACGTCAACGCCGACGTTGACGTCATCACGTCAACGCCGGCTGTCGCTGAAAACCAGCACTAGGACTCTGTCTCGCATAGGGTGGGAGCATTATGCTGAGCGATGGCCGTTTTGCGTGGATGGGATGCATATTTTCTCCCAACTTGTTCTTTTTAGTGTTTGTGTTCTTTTTCTGCCTCATGTTTACTGTTAATTACACTTTCTTGACGATTATTATAAGCACAGAACTAGCGTGAGCAAATGATTAAATCATATCGTATGTAAATTAGGAAAACTGTACTTATGACATCCCGTTTATGACAAAACTTGCACCAAAAATTATTGCTTGACAACCAATTAACCACAACTAGTCATGCATGACTTATCATCCAAAGCAATTTTGGGGGACAATTGCCATAATTATCTACGAGTATAAATAATAAAGCTGAAGTGTTTGTCTGTTTGAACGCGCTAAGCTCTGGAACTACCAGTCGGATTTGAAAATTCTTTTAGCATTTGACAGCCCAATTCTCGAGGAAGCCACACTTTCACATTCATCACGCCAGGACCCTTAGGAGCCGAGCAGAAGGAAAAAGTCTGGGAGAAAGGTGAGCGGAAACGAAGTATTAGCTCGGGTAGGCAATGCGATGCGACGGGGTGGGTCGGGGAAACAATAAAATTTCATGCGGACGAAATCGCGGGCTGAAGCTAGTTTTTAATATGGTCGCAGTGTAATCTTAAATACCTCTAATTTCCCTACATTTTTGACAAGTTCTTGTCATTGATTGTCACTTACATGAGATTGCGACTAGATTTTGAAGGTTTTTAGTTAATTTCAAATTTTATTTGTGTTTCAAATTTACGTTATTACACGTTAAACAAATATCAACTTTATTTTAATGGTAATCAAGTTGATTTTAGAGTGGCTAGCACTATTGAAAAAGTTATAAAAATGTTTGAAGTTGTAGCGTAAACTAAACTTTATTGTGTAGGAATTAAAGTTAATTTTCCTTAAACTCATATTTGTTTACATTTTTGGCGAATATGTCGCGATTATATGTTACTAACATTGGTTCACCATATTGCAGTCTCAAGAAAAAATTAAGAGAACCTCTGAAGGAAAAAAATATATATTGAAAAACCAAAAACAAAATTTCTAATTTTCAGCCATACTCCTTAATTCAGGACCCATAATAAGATTTAAACCTACACCTAAAAGCATGTGGTGTACCAGGTTTTCATGTAAACTGCTGCGGTCACACGACCCAACTCTCTGGCGTTAATAAGGCAAGTTTTGAGTACACTCTGTCAACTCAGACAGGGTGTGGCCAAAATATGTGAAGTACATGGTGGTGGTTGGTAAAGGGTAACAAGAATTTACAATAAAGTCGGCTTTAATTTTGACAGTTCAGCAACATTCATTGCGTTATTTATGTTACTGAGCAGATAATTTTTTATAACCTATGGAGCAATGGGTTAGCATCCTACAAAATTACTCAATAAGGAGATATCTAGAATTACAACTATTTGTTTTCCTTCATTTATACTTATATTATAAATAGAAAAGATTTGATATTTTGTATGTTTGTTTTTTATTGATACCACGCTTGCTCAAGACGGGTTGGCGATTTCAGACTACGATGTTTTTCTTCTGAATGTTGGGCTGTGAAGAAGACGGATGAAAGAAGATTGCATGCAGCTCATCAACCTACTACAATCTGTCAAATTTCTTTAATAGATTTTCAACTTTATCGCTAAGGCATTAAGGTTCAAGGTTGATTGGGAAAATTTGACAGTTTCGGGTAGCTTGACCTGCTGGCGTCCGTACATTTTCCAGATTACATAAAAGTAATTGTACAACTTCTTAGATACGACGCGACGTCAATATCAACACCGGCAAAGTTGACACTTCATTGATAGACAGTCCAATTAAAAAATAATACAAATACTGCATAAAAGAATCGAACGTTTTTTCGTTCTGAATAATAACGACCTTTGACGGACGAGGGTTTTTGACTGATTTTTTTTATTTGTCTGACGCTCTGAAAGAGCTAGACGAGCCTTCCTTTATCATATAAAAAAGGGTCTTCAAACTAGAAAATGAAAACTGCTGGGACACAGGCCTCCTCTCTGTGAGAGAGAGTGACCCGTATAGTCAAAGTCAAAAATAATTTCTCAATTTAATTTATTATCCTTGTCAAAAAATAAAAGCCTGTTTTGACATTTGAGAATGTGTTCTCGACACCTGTCAGTTTCATACAAACGAATACGTGTTTTGTCGTAATTTGATCTTTATTAACTACTAGAACTGTCAATGTCAAAACGGGCCTTTTATTTTTTGACAACATTAATCTAATTTAAATTAATCTAAAGTCTAATAATATGCATCAGTTGCGTACACCTTTAAATGACATTTACACAGAACGAAAAATCTTATATAAAATTAAATTCTTATATAAAATAAATTGTATTGTAAATATTATATTACTTTATTCTCAAAAAAAGACACAAAGTCACTCAAATGAGAACAATGCTTAAAATAAATTATAATATTATGTTCGTCATAGACGTCACGGTAGCAATTATGATACACCCAATCCAATGCATTCAGCTTTTAGGAACGGAGTGTTTTGTGATATGCAGCAATTGAGTTTTGAATGCATTGAACGAGTGTAACTTTATTATACATAATAGTATTTTGATATATAATTGCGCTCCGCCAAAAGAAATATGTGGTTGGTATTCCTAATAAATAAATAGAAGTAATTTATTCGCCTGAAACACGGCACATAAGATGTTCATGCTGGCTGGGCGGGTTGGTGTCACATTACATGTCTTCAAATTTTTGTTTCTAAGACATGTCGGTTTCCTGACGATGTTTTCCTTCACCGTATTGAAATTGTATCGAGTATTTGTCGTAATTATCCTAAGTATATAAAGGAGGATAATAAGGGAAAATTTAAACTGAAGAACAAAGGCATTTTTTTGATATAGCTTCTGCCCGCGTTGAGGTCGGAAATTATGCCAGAGACTATCCCAGTTCTAACCCAGATCATGGTCTGGTCATGGAATGCCAGATTTCATCAAAATCCGTTCAGCCATTAAGGCGTGAACGTTACAGAGATAGTTATTTTCGCTTTTAGATTATTACTACGTATTGGTCACAACGTCAGATTTTGGAGCACTGGTCTTGCAATAAAAAAAAAACATATTATTTGCTAGATTTCAAAAACGGCCCCCACTTATGCAGGCGCTCGTTTTCGCTAAAACTAACCTAAATAAAAGCGCGTCTTAAATAAACAGTTTTTTTCACAAATTTTGATTAATAAATAAACAAAATAAAATTTGTTTATTTCAAATAACAAGATTCATATACAAACAGATACAGACAGGATAACAATCACAGACAAAAACGAACACTCACAAGGTAGCAATATGTCTGCTGCAGCATTGCCGGATATAAGGGCAATCCAGTCTGTTGGCGATCATTGCCAGGACAGAGTTACATAATATTGGAAAAATTACTGTATTCTACACGTAGGTTTTAGAACAGTAATCCCTACTTAATAACCGTAAAAAAATGGGGGCTCTTAATTCGCTACAATTTTATGAGAACTTGTGTCAACTTCTCCCTTTATTTAAACACTTTCTCCCTCATATAAAGTCAAGAATTCCCCGCTTATCATGGTTCCAAAAGTCAATAAATATATGATAAAGCAGTAACAGTCGTGCAGGTAGAGGGCGCCAGCAGAGAACATTGCAAGTCTATCCCTGGCGCCCTGCGCCATCATACGAAGCTAATTAGCATTTTGACAAAGATTAGAAGGTTGTCGATAGAGGCAAACGTTTTGAAAGAAATCAAGCCGTTTAGATTGTTCAAGCAATCATTATTAAATTTCTATGATTATGCGTGTTATGAGCATTATCCTAACTTATATAATACTCGCTGCGCCCCGGGTTTCACCCGCATAAGTCTGGATCCCGTGGGAATATTGGGATAAAAAGTCTTTATCCAGGTCATGGTATATCCATATGCCAAATTTCATACAAATCCATTGAGTCGTTTTAGCGTGAAAGTGTATGAAACAAATTTACAAAAAAATCAAATATTTTCTCTTTGTGATGTCGGTTAATAATATTAGTTCAAAGTATTATACATGCGAAAGTTAGCTTACTTGTTTGTTACACTTTTCACGTTATTAGTGGATAAATTGCTTAAGAAAGTCGAAAACAATAGCTTAGAGTTTGAGTTCATCTCGTCTGTTAAAAGCGCTGTGCTGTGTCCCTATTCTTAGTATTTCCTGAAAACAGCTTCTCACTCTTTCAAATAATTCTCGGAAAGAGTGAAATGCAATTTCCTTTCTGCAAGCTAGTCTTTGACACACGTCGGCATACTTAATTAATAAAAGCTAGGTAGCGAATAAGTGCACACTTAATTGTATTATATCATGTGATTCTCTAAAATTCCCTGGAGTCTAGAGATGTAGGTAAATCACTTGGAGAATTCTCTCTTTGGAAATGAGTGGACATTTTATATTATATACGGGACCATTACGTGACAAGACTTGAAATGAGTCGTTGTATAGTCTTTGAAATATTTTTATCGCCCCTCCAGGACCAATCTTAAGTGCTTAGGTAGGATCTAAATCTAAATGGTGTTAAATTGCTAGGAAATTTAAGTAAGGTCTTTATTTCTGAAGGATATTGAGTTTTAAGAAATAATGTGTAAATTTTCATTGTCGAGTTTAGAGATGTTTTTTAAGCGTTGAATACAATTATTAATAGAGCTGAGAGTTTGTTTGTTTGTTAGTTAGTTTGAACGCGCTAATCTCTAGTACTACCAGTCGGATTTGAATAGTCATTTCTGCATTTAATAGCCCTATTCATGAGGAAGGTTATAGGCTATTAACATCACGTTAGGACCATTAGAAACCGAGCAAAAAGTCACAAAGAAAGCTGAGCGAAAACGATACGAAACGCGCGGAAGGACGGTGCTTTGCGACGAGGTGGGTCGGGAGCTGAAATTTCACGCGGACGAAGTCGCGGGCAGAAGCTAGTGTTTTATATGATGAAGGAAGGCTCGTCTAGCTCTTTCTGAGCTTCAAACAAATAAAAAATTGCAGTCAAAAAAGCTCGCCCGTCAAAGCATTCTAGTGATGGTGGCGCATGTGTTGGATCATTTAGCTCCCTTCGAAATGGTTGAGCTGAATGGTGGTAATCCATGCGTCATGTTCGCGAACACGCCGTCAGTAGGGACTGGTCATCTCTTTGCTGCCATGTCTTATTTAAATTTAATATTTGAATTGTTTTTTTATTAATTTTCATTACGGACGCTTTTAACGTTCTGCATCGTTCTCACATGCATAATTTCTAACATGAATGATGTAACCAATACTTTGTAACCATATTAAAGAGTGTCCATGGAGTTTCTTGCCCGTTCTTCTCCATAGGTACCTACTACGCTTTGGAATGGGCAACTAGCTTCATTTTTCTGACTGACCGACCCCTTGACAATTCAAAAGTGCCTGTAATTGGTTTAATTGAAATAAATACTTTGAGTTTGAGCGTCGTTTTTATTTAGAAGGAAAAAACGTTAGATCCCTTTATGTACAGTGTTTGTCATTTATTTTTAGAAAGGATTGCCTATCCATGAAGTTAAGTTTTTTCGGTGTTGATATTGACGTTGTACCGAAGAATTACCGAATAATAATTTTGTAGTATGATAAATCAAAACTAATATTGTACCTAATGAGAAAATATTTGATTTTCTATATGTTGGTTACGCTTTCACGCTAAAACGGCTGAACGGTTTTGGAAGGAATTTTGGCACATAAGTAGACCTGGATTAGGACAAAGGATACTTTTTATTCCAATATTCCCATGGAATCATCGACTTATGCGGCTAAAACTGCGGGGCGCAGTTAGTAGTTAATATTCTAATACGACATTAATTCTTTCTCAATTAGGTTTCTGAATCGCTCTCGATTCGAGACATGCCTGTTCATTTCATGGGGACCTCTCGAGGTCAAATACCCTTAAACTAAACATCTTAATTTAACGCTCAGCCTAAACCGCTGCGTAGCGC
The DNA here is from genome assembly GCA_949629185.1 of Apamea crenata. Taxonomy (NCBI): domain Eukaryota; kingdom Metazoa; phylum Arthropoda; class Insecta; order Lepidoptera; family Noctuidae; genus Apamea; species Apamea crenata. Next base: position 10,326,964 of record OX451373.1, read on the forward strand.
CGATAGGAAATCCCATACATGGCATGTATTGTATAAAACCGCAAGAGTAGCGCATTCATCTCCGTTATACCTTCAAATTCTAAACAAATGCATGTCTGCAGTTCTAAATACCGGTAGAACTAGATTTAGTACGGACAGCTTGGAAATGACTCGGTTAACTGGAAACTGACGCTGCTACCTATACAGCGTGTCTTAGAAATGACATTAAGTGTGGTCATATTCATAGGTGTGGTACAGACATCGCGTAAAAATTATCAGCTGTCCCAGACATTTGGCGTCAGGTAAAGAAGATTTGTATGGGACACCTGATTATTTTTTCCCGATTACGATCTTGGATGGAGGGGCTTGTGGCTAAATAATAACAGCCGCACAGGTCGATCGATCAGGTTAAGCTACGCTTGCCGCGGTTGGTCTGTAGATGGTTGACCATCTTTACATACCACATACCGGGACCCTTCCATGCCTCGGGAAGCACATTAGGCGGTTGGTTTCGGCTGTCATTTGTGGATCTTTGACAGTCCTTGCGGGTAGTCATTAAGCCCGAAAATCCGATAATCAACCAGTCTTACCAAAAGGTGCCGTATTACCCAGTAACTGGGTTCTGTAGGTCAGATAGGCAGTCGCTCCATGTAAAATACTGGTATTCAGCTGAACTGAATCCGGTAAGACTGGAAGCTGAACCTAACAAACTTGGGAAAAGGCTAAGCAGATGATGATGTTGGTGCCATAGGGAAAGTAGTTCAGTTTGATGGTCTGCACCACACCCGCAAATATGGCCACATGTTTCTGATACACGCTGTATAGCACGGTTTACTTCAAACTTGGGCATCGGAGGGTCGAATTTGAGAATGGCGTCCCGAAATGAAAGGGTGTTGTGTTGTGATTTTAGGTTGAGAATATTTTGGACATTGGAGGGATCCGATGTCTAAAATATTCTAAGCCTAAAATGTTGCGGATGTTGGGAATTTTGACAAAAGATTTGTTAGGGTCTCGAATCAAGGCACAAATTGTTTACCCATGATTGTATGTATGGTAATTTGAAGAATGAAGCTGCGATCACCAGCCCGCTTGGTGACAGCGGACAATAATTTTGCTATGTATTATACATATCAAAATGAAGAGTTTGTTAGTTTGAATGCGCTAATCTCTAGAACTACCGGTCGGATTTAAAAAAAATCTTTTTGCATTTGATTGGCGAATTCTCGAGAAATGCTATAGACTATTTACGTCATATCGATACATCACGCTATGATCCTTAGGAACCGAGCAAAAATAAGAAGACTTAGAAAGAACGCTATGCGTCGGGGTGGGTCGGGAGACGAGAAATTTCTCCAGGAAGAAGTTAGTATATAATAAGTTTATTGTATAAGGAGAAACACATTCCTAAAGTTAGTCATACACTAAACATGATTGTACAAGTGTTGGTCAAAAACAATTTGAACAGCTGACTCCTGAACTAAGTAAAAAAGATATTTAGGGTCAGTTCACACCGAGACGCGACGCGACGCGACGCTGCGCGCACACTTTAAAAGAGTGTGCGCGCAGAACATGTCCACACACAACATGAACATGTCCTAGAACCAAAAATTCGAAGACATGTGACATCTATCTACCTGCACTGGGCCCGCGTGGTGGATTACGGCCCATTCCCTCTCAACGAGAGTAGGCCTGTGTCCCAGCAGTGGGAACATTATAGGCTGATTGTTAATGTGTAGTTCATTACTTATAAATTTTTTTATATGTGCTCTATCGTTTTGCTTCTTATTATGTGTTGAACGTAATATAATAATATATCACGCAGTCTTGGCGTGTTAAAGGAGGTAGAAATCCAGGGGAAATCCCCAGATGATGAAATTTAGTCAATGTATAAACTATGTATGTATTTGGATTATCTACATACCAAATATATCATAACAAGTTTATTCTGTTGTATTTAAATAAATTTAAAACATGTTAGGTACAGACGGCAGCACCTCAAGGTACCCGAAACTGTCAAATTTGCCCAATCAACCTTGAACCTTAATGCTTTAGGGATAAAGTTGAAAATCTATTAAAGAAATTTGTCAGATTGTAGTAAATTGATGAGCTGGCGTCTGTACGTAGCTATTTAAATATTTTGGTTTGATTGATAGTGACGCAGTAGAGTATTTAGATGACTTTCCTGTTTCCATCCTATTTTGGGACTCTTAAATGGCTTCTGAAAAACATGGCATGCAACATAGTCTATTCAAACTAATGTTTTAAATTGATGTGATTTCGTGTTAAACTATTATCAACTTTATAGTAATGGTAATTAGGTTGATTTCAGAGTGACTAGCACTATTCAAATAGTTATTAAAATGTTTGAAGTTGTAGCGTAAACTGAACTTTGTGTAGGAATTAAAGTTATTTTTCCATAAACTCATATTTGTTTACATTTTTGGCAAATAAATCGCGAATTCAGATTACATACGTTACGTGCGTGTGCGTTTTATTGGACACGTTAATTTTACAACCATACTCTTTACAGAATATTTTTAAATACAAATTCTGTAAGTAAGTAGTCATTATGTTTTAAACTAGATGAGGTCGGCGTTTCCTATCTGACTACTCTGAAAGGAAAGGCAGAGGTCGCAGTCTCTTTTACAGTCCAGTAATAATCTTGGTCAGATCATGTAAAGACCATGCAGATTGGTGTCTGAAATGGTCTTTTGAGGAAAGAACTACGAGATTGAGTGGACCTGTCCAAGTTGACAGGTTATTGTTACTGTCTATAGCTAGCCAACCACGAGAATAATGGAAATTACGGAAATAAAATATACGTGGGTCAGTAAGCAAGGTAGGGGCGGGGTTGGCTGCCCATGGTACACACACCAGCGGGGTTACTGCGTAACACACTGAGAGTAGAAAGGACTTTCATTTTGACAGTTCAACAACATTCATTGCGTTATCTATATTGTTGAGCATTTTTCGAACATATGAAGCAATGTATTAGCAATATCCTTCAAAATGATTCAGATTGTTATTAAGAGCGTTGACAACGTAGGTACGGCATTTCATAGAAATTTCAAGTCCTTGTTTTTCGAAATGCATGAACCGATTTTAATGAAACTTCCTACGCATAAGCAGGATATATAGGTCTAAAAAGTTAGTTGAGAACATTTTCGAAAAATAGTGTTACATGTAAATTCGACCGATTTTAAATTTTCCATAGAAACGAGAGATTTCCAATTATCTTTATTGAAATAAAACAATTCGAAAATATTCTTAACTAACTTTCTAGACCTATGTATCCTGCTTATGCGTATGAAGTTTCATTAAAATCGGTTCATGCCTTTCGAAGAACAAGGACTTGAAAGTTTGAATGAAATGCCGTACGTTGTCAACGCTCTTAATAGTGTGTTACGCATTAATGATGCGGACGTCATAAAACTATCCTGAACTCGAATAAAAATCTTTTTAAATTCGACCTTTGCAGGTTTTCATATTCCAAAAACCCTTTTAAAATCTTCTCTGATTCTTCCATGCTCAAAGAAACCTCCCTGTGGAATTAACTCATTTAATACACGAACAAAGACCAGCTATTAAGTTCTCGAAGCCCGATGACCTGGTAATCAGTGCCTCCGCACCTACTCGCTGATTAATGGACACAACTCTGACAAAGTGACCACTTATCGTGTCCATTGACAAGTGCTAATGCTAACAAGTGCAGGTTTTGTGTTGCGGGGCGTAAGGGTGGAGGGTAAACAGTTTTTGTGTAGGTTTAGGAGTTGGTTTTCAAACATGGCTACGTACCAAAAACACCGTCTAAAGTAGAGTATACACTCCAGCATTTTCTCGAGCATTTCTATGTAAAGAAAGAAAGAAAAAATATTTATTATACACTATGAACCGTTATTCTAGACCTATACAGTGAGACAGCATCTTTCCGGATCTGACGTCACGACCTCTCATGTTCCCCCTCTCACCCGGCTCCGCCCCGCTGTGGCCGGGGGGAGGGGGCATGGAGCTTGCCCGAACAGTCAGGCGCTCTCTTCACATTGGCATCGTTTTTCGGTGCGATCACACCTCTTTTAATGCGGGCAACAGCGCTGCTGTTTAGTGTTTTAAATTATTAGTTTAAATAAAAGTAGCTACATTTTTAGTTCGTGGAAAACTTTATTTAGTGGTTATTTGAAAACTCGGTAATAGTGTTGCGAGTATTATTATAGTTTTAAGTGCGTGTTTTGTATACGTAATGGAAAAATCCACGAAAGCGCCTGCCGAGGTTGACGGGAGTTGCCCGCCTCCCCCTGCATCACCGCAGGCATATTCTTCGTCGTCGAGCAGTTCCGCCCCACGTCGGAGACGCCGGCAGCTGCGGCAGGAAACCCGAGACACTGACAAGCGCAGGTTAGACTTGCTGTCAATTCAAGTGAGTGAAATATTATCTTACTTAAAAAATAACGATCACTTTTCAAACAAAGAAACCGAGCCCGAATCTGATTCTGATATTTCCTTACATCCATCTGAAGGCTTGAGGGTTTTGTCTTGGGAATGATAACCTTCTCACTAAACCACAGAAGGCTAAAATATTCGAATTTCCGGTATCCACTAACCTAAAAGAACCTACTGTTGAAAATGCCTCTGAGGGTAGATTACATGTGCTCAATAAACTACATCATTTTGATACTAATGATTGGCAAAGGGTTAGATACCTAGAAACTGAGAAAAAGTATGTCGCTAAGCCAGGTTTTTACGAACTCGATGTTAACACTGAACTTAGACATTGTGACACAAATTCTTCTTGGCTTAGATTACTTGATAGATCGTTTGGAGCTTTTACTCATGGGCTTATACAACAAAATGAGCTGCTAAGAAACAACTTTCAGCAAATCATAGAATGGGCGCAATCGCCTGGCTGTGTACTTAACGCTGACACGCTTTTTGAAAAGATTAACGCTTCTTTTTCCGAAAACTCATCTTACATGAAAGTGTCTGAGGATCTCTTACAAATGAGTTGTGGGAGACGTGCTGATATCATTCAAAGACGTCGTGACTGCATTTTGTCGGGCGTCAAGGACAAATATGTAAAGGTGGACTTGCAAAAGATCCCTCCAACACAATATAATCTTTTTAATCCACAGGATTTAACCACCTTTTTACAAAAGGCTGGTGGTACGGACGCCAGCAGGTCAAGCTACCCGAAACTGTCAAATTTTCCCAATCAACCTTGAACCTTAATTTTTTAGCGATAAAGTTGAAAATCAGAAATCATAAAGAAATTTGACAGATTGTAGTAGGTTGATGTGCTGGCGTCTGTACAAGTAAGTTGTTCTCTGCCCAAAAGCGCTCTGCGGAAGAGCCGCATGCCATGTCTATGCGGAATAGACAGGATGGCCCTCCAGCTAAGCGACCACGCAAGCCCTTTCACGGTGACAATCCTGGGTTCGATCCCCAGCCATCCACGAGCTTTCAAGCGCCCTCTAAAAGTAGAGGCCGAAAGTCGGGAAACAATAAATCCGGCACAAGGCATAATGAAAACAAAAAACGGTCCTCAGGCAATCGTAAATTCGATCAGTATCATAAGTGACTATCCTCAAGAAATTTTATTTTATGGCGGGCGGTTAAAAGATTACATTCAAATTTGGAAGAATTACGGTGCTCCAGAGAACATTATAAAAATGATATCTGGTTACCGAATTCCCTTTTTTAAAATGCCCCCACTTCAAAGTCCAGACTTATCAACACGTTTTCAAACTCCAACGAGCTTATTGATGTCGGAACAAATCGAGATTTTGAAACAACAGAAAATCTTGATTCAAGTAGATTCATCTCCAAGTTATGTCTGTCCGATGTTTTTAGTGCAAAAATCAGATACCAGCAACCGCCCGATATTCAATTTAAAAAATCTAAACCGCTATGTAATGCAAACAAAGTTTCGCTTAATAAATATGTACCGTGTGCCAGATTTCTTGCAACCGAACGACTGGGCAATCAAAATAGACCTTTCTCAGGCCTATTTTCACCTAGCAGTCAGCCCCAGTCATCACCCAATTTCTGCGAGTATTATACGCAACAGAAAAGAAGTCGAGCCCGGAGCTCCTTCAGATCACTTGTCTGCCATTCGGGCTGTCATCAGCACCCAGGGCATTTGCGACAGTGACAAATTGGGTAGCAGACGTGCTGCGCGAGAAGGGCATGCGAGTTATCGTCTATTTGGACGATTATTTAATCGTGAACCAAGATCGATTAACCCTAATGGACCACGCTGCGAAAGCTATAAGAGTCCTAACAATTTGGGATGGATGATCAACTACAAAAAGTCCACATTGATCCCTACCAAGGCAGTAGACTATCTCGGCATCAAATGGAATCTCGCCCTGAATTCCAAGTATTTGGTAAGGTTTCCAAAATCTCCAATATGATACACCACATACTACAGGTAAATCGATGGAGTTTGCACGACGCTCAATGCTTGCTAGGCATGCTTAACTTTGCAGCCTTCGTTGTGCCCAGAGGTCGGCTTCATTGCCGCCCGGTACAATTAGCTTGTAATCGGTTTCCAAAGCACCAAGCACACGTAAAACGTCCACTCGAGTCGGAAGTGTCGACGACCTTAATGTGGTGGTTACGAGCTCTGCCTACAAGAACAGCGATACATCCAGATCCTGTCTCTCACTATGTAACGACAGACGCATCTGCCAGAGGCTGGGGTGCCATAGTAGACGACGCTTGTCTGAGCGGAGTATGGTCCCCGGAGCAGAAAAATTGGCACATGTCTCACTGTATAGGTCTAGAATAAGGTTCCGTATATAATAACTGTTTTATTTTCAGGTAAAACATTATATTATATAAGCAATTTAAAGGAAATGTGGGCAGTTATACAGGCCTTAACCAATCGTCAGCGATCGCTATGTCATTCAACCGTGCTAGTTCAGTCAGACTCACGAGATTGCAAAGACTCGAACGCAGAGTTTCACGACGCCTTCAGCAGAAGGTGGTCATACCGTCGAGCGTGGATATTCCCACCACCACACCTAATTCCACGAGTTCTGTCACACCTCAACCTGTGCAAGGGTCGATACATCCTAATAGTACCGCGTTGGTCCAAAGTGTTTTGGCGGCCAGACCTGAAGAGGAGAGCGGTGAGTGCTCCTTTACCCATATTCAATCTTCATCGGCGGTTACTAGATACACGGACTTATCTGCCTCCGGTTCACGTGGACCAGATGAGGCATGGCTAGTGAAGGGTGGTGTGCCGAATTAACAAATTGGTCTCAAAACGAAATAGACCTACTTAATTCTAGCTGGCGACCCTCTACCAAGAAAATGTATGCTGGTATTTGGAAAAAGTGGTTAAATTGGTGTACTCATAATAATTTCAACCATACGAACCCCTCTGGTGACCAAGTCGCTAAGTAGGTACCTAGCATACTTGCACTTAAATCTTAAACTGTCTTATAAAACTATTTTAGTTTATAAATCAACAGTTGCCACTTTGGCTTGTTCTAACGGAAAAATCATAAGCAGTGATCCTATCGTTCAGAGAATGTTAAAAGCTATTTCACTTGCTAACGTTGATTCCAAACCTAAAGAATCTTTCATTTGGGATCCACGTATTGTGGTAGAATGGCTCAGCTCTAACCAGCCGCCTCATGCAAGTTTATTCCAAGTATCTCGTCGCACAGCACTGATTTTGCTACTCGCTTCTAGTCGTAGAGTCCATGACCTGACACTGTTACGGGTTGATGGTGCACATTTTGAAGACAACTCTAATCATATTGTTTTACACCCAGCATTTGGTTCAAAGACAGATAGCTATACACACAGACAATCATCATGGAAATTGCACATACATCCAGATAAATCCATATGCCCTGTATGGTGGATACATAAGTTGATAGAAGTATCGTCATCACGTAGAATTAACAATGACATTAATCATTTATTTATATCAACTCGTGGCAGAGTCAGGCCAGCCTCCCGAACCGTGATTGGAGGTTCGGTTAAAACTATTCTTAAGGAGGCAGGAGTAGAGGCAACTCCTGGTAGTACTCGAAGTGCCGCAGCATCTCTCAACTGGCTTGAGTGCCACAATATTGACGAGATCATGGTAAAAGGGAACTGGCGTGTCCCTAACACATTTGCACGGTTCTATTCAGCCGAAATTAACACATTGCAAAGTCGTAACAATTTATCTCTGACATTTGAAGCTGTGTAGATTCTAAATAGTATATGATTACCTACCTATTAATCAATGTTATTTCAATAAATAATTCAGTTCAAAGCTACATATTGTTATATTAAGTTAAATTGATTTATTTAATCTAATCATATCAATTTAAGCATATCATATCTCCCCGATATGATATGCATGACTAATGTAACTTAAGTTCAAAGCAAATCTTAATTCATCGAATATCATATCATTGTGGTACTAATCATGTTATGTCAATTTCTAATAATAATGTTCTCACACAGTAATATTTTGTTTAATATAAATACCCCTAGGTACCTATATATTAAACAAAATTATTTAGATTCTTTTTCACACATTGGCATATACTTAGCTTGCCACCAGGCGATAATAAACACATCTCACTGTATAGGTCTAGAATAACGGTTCATAGTGTATAATATAATGTTTTACCTGAAAATAAAACAGTTATTATATACGGAACCTTATTCTAGACCTATATTTTAATCCTGCCTGGTGGACTCATAATCCACCAGAAGTGAGATGCAATGTGAAGAGAGCGCCTGACTGTTCGGGCAAGCTCCATGCCCCCTCCCCCCGGCCACAGCGGGGCGGAGCCGGGTGAGAGGGGGAACATGAGAGGTCGTGACGTCAGATCCGGAAAGATGCTGTCTCACTGTATAGGTCTAGAATAAGGTTCCGTATATAATAACTGTTTTATTTTCAGGTAAAACATTATATTGTGACTCGTACAGGAAGATCATAAATAAAATAAACACAATCATAAATTAAAAATATATATATTGTAGGAAATGAACCAAAATAGTCGATACCAAGACTATAAAAGCGCGCGCCCGCGCAGGCTCGCCCCTTGCAATCACTCACACGGGCGCGCGCAACTCACGCGCGCCCGACAGGCTACAAGCCTAAAGAGCAAACAAGAGGAGGGGCCCGTAGTTACGGGCCACCGCATAGCGCTCTGCGGCCGGGGGGCAAAGCCCCGGTACCGCTCGCCTCGCCCCCTTACGGGGGCGACGCGATCTCTACACGGTGCTCGCCCCTTTTCCATCGGCGACCACCACAGCGTGCGGACCTATACGACGTCAGGTGTCATCTGTATCGTGAGATTGTTTTGTTTAATTACCCAAGTGTTGCATTGATTTACATATGTTGTGAACTAGCATGTAAGTTTTGATTCTATTGTTTTATAATCGTCCTAATCACTTGTAATAACTGGTACAATAAAGTTTAGGTTACGTGTTGTAATATTTTTTTTTAATTGATATTCCGCTTCCGATCTTATAATATTATATATATATATATATATAAAAAACAGAACTTCCTGTTTGAGGCCAAAAGGCTCCTATCTCAGCATGATGCTCATTTAAAAAATAAATGTCGTGGAAAACATCGTGAGGAAACCCGCATGTCCTAGAACCAAAAATTCGAAGATATGTGACATCTACCAATCCACACTGGGCCCGCGTGGTGGATTATGATCCACTCCCTCTCACAGAGAGGAGGCCTGTGTCCCAGCAGTGGGAACATTATAGGCTGATTATGGTTAGGCTATGCAACCTATTCCAGGCAAGTGATTGCATTTATAAATAACTAGCTTTTGCCCGCGACTTCGTCCGCGTGAAGCAACTTTTACACATTTTTTTTTTCTAAAAGAACCATCCTCGTACTTCAAGGAATATTCTAAAAAAAGAATTAGCGGAATCGGTTCAGTTGTTCTCGAGATTTGCGTTTAGCAACACATTCAGCGATTCATTTTTATATTATAGACTACGGAACCCACTTAAATAAAACACGCACTTACCAATTTTTCAAAGTCCTGTTAATAAAATAAGGAACGACAAAAATAAAATACAATAAGATAGGAATTTTAAGAACCATAATCCGGTATCTGGCTTAATAACATTGTGCTCATAACGGTACCGAGTCCCGGGAGATAATAAATGATTCCGTGCAACTCCAGAAGAATTCCGGGCAAAATACTTGACGACTCATCTCGGTTTTAGAGATTTTGTACTGGATTTAGGCATTTAACATTTAAATGAGAATGAAATTTTCTGGTCGTTGTACCTGCTTAAGTGTTTCGGATTGATGGGGAAACTGTCTGTTTTCATTTGGGTAGACTTACAGCCGATCTGAATTGAAAATTTAAAGTTGATCTCTTGACGAACATATTGTTGTTTCTGATTTAGGTTTTCTTCCACTTTAATCTGATTTGATTGTACCTAAAACCATAAAGCGAAATCAAATTATTATTGTCACATTTCAGAGCAGTATTATGTCGAAAGTATGCTCCGTCGAAATAAAGATCCGCCGAAAAAGTGCATATCGAAGGAGGGTTCTGTCGAAGTAGTGTTTTTCGAAGGTGTGTGTTGTCGAAGTATGTTCTGTTGGACTAATGCTATTCGAATATATGTTCTGTCGAAGCAATGAGTATTCGAAATTGGGACCGTGTCGAAATATTTAACTATCAAAATTCTGTATGACACTCGAGCATTTGAACTTAATTTACTCAAATTGGACAGATAGCGTGTTTTGATGTCATTTCAAATATTCCAATTGACAGTTTTTATTTTGTTCTTTTGTTTGGCCTATACTGTCCCACATCTTTTCCCAACAGTGGGAATGTCCCACACATTCCCACTGTTGGGAAAAGATCTCTCCCAAGTCCTTCCAGGAACTCTTATCCCGCGCGACCTCGAACCAGCCCTCGTTGTACGCGTCCAGCCGATCGATTCTGTAAAAATATCACCGTGAAAAGTTAAGTGAAGTGAGCTTGGAGTGAGCTGTCAATAGTGTCAATCGCTAGCATTAGTTGGAATGACAGCTCACTCCACGCTCACTTCACCTAGGTTTTCACGGTGAGATGGTTACAGAATCGCACTGTTGATCATCTCGCCACCAAAGTTATATATACGAACGGTTCTATCTGTAACGAGTGGATCCAATACATTTACTTAGCAAAAAATTCTAACAACACGGTTTCAAAATACATATCTTCTCAACAATAAAATAACTAATCAGCAGCGCCCTAATTGCGTAACACACTATCAATCTCAATCTGAATCATTTTGAAGGATATTGCCAATCCATTGCTTCATATGTTCGAAAAATATGTCTACTCAACAACGTAAATAACGCAATGAATTTTATTGAACTGACAAAATGAAACCCACTGTTAATGATAGAATTACCCCGCTGTACTCAAATATAATATTAACTACTGTGATTGACCGTCCGTAATAACCACATATTAAATCATTAAGCCATAATTTAGCTTTAGAAACCTGTAGTAAAGTAAAAACAAATATAGGATTACGATTACCTTAAGTAATGTAAGTTGGCTAATTATTCCTACAAACATCAATGCACAACAACCCCTTTGATCCTAATTGAACAAGACACTCCACCCTGAAAACTACCTCGAAATACACAAGACGCAAGCGAACCTCTTTATAATATCAGTTTAAAGCATTACACAGAGATTTCTCTCAGGGTACCTTTCAGAAACAGTGTAACAGAAATTAATATGCGCGTATTACGGAATGCCGAGGGGTTGCCACGAAATCCACGGGAATTCGCTTTTGGATAGATTCCAGGTAGATATTAAGGTCTGAAATAATTTTAAGCTTACTGGCTGGAAATGTTCCCCGTTTTACAACCCTGTTGTTGCTTTTCGGGGATAATTGATTTTGGTTTAATGCAAAGTGCAAATATAAGAGCTTCTGGAAAGGTTTTTGATTTTACTTTGCGCTTGTGGCTAAGTAATAATAGCCGCACGGGTCGATCGATCAGGTTAAGCTACGCTTGCAGCGGTTGGTCCGTGGATGGGTGACCATCTTCACATACCCCTCCGTGTCTCGGAAAGCACGTTAAGCCGTTGGTCCCGGCTTTCATTCGTGGATCTTTGACAGTCGTTACGGGTCGTCAGTAGCCCGAAAGTCTGACAACCAGTCTTACCAAGGGGTATCGTATCACCGAGTAACTGGGTTGTGGAGGTCAGATAGGCAGTCGCTCCATGTAAAATACTGGTATTCAGCTGCATGCAGCGGTTAGACTGGAAGCCGGCTCCAACATAGTTGGGAAAAGGCTAGGCAGATGATGACAATTTTTTTTTTTTTTAAAAACGTTGCCTCACACTAGGAATTTCTCCTGTATCGTGGGTGCGTTCACAAACATTTAAACTCACATACACAAACAGCCAGACCCGGAACAACTACTTGTAGGTCATACAAATATTTGTTCCGTGCGGGAATCGAACCCGCGACACGCAGCGCAGCAGACAATCGCTTAACCACTGCGCCAACCGTGCCGTCAATAATAAACCGTCGTGCCGTTATATATCATGAAGATTGGTAGCTACGTCCTCTTGTGTAACCATAACAGTCTACAAAGGAGAAAAGTGTTATTGTTCGGCGGTTAGGCCCACCAAAAATTGTGGTGTGTATTAATGAAACGCATGTTGATTTGTTCCTTATGATCTCTGGATTTGAGTGGTAGTAATTATTATACTTCGTTTAACGGGAAAACTTCAAACGTTTCAATGGTCAACGTTTGTGAAATAGTTGACCAGTGGGGTAATTGCGAAACACGCTATCAGTAGCAATATGTTTCATTTTGACAGTTCAACATCATTCATTGCGTTATTTACGTTGTTGATCAAATACATTTTTCGAACATAAATGAAGCAATGGATTAGCAATATCCTGCAAAATGAGACAGATTGAGATTGATAGTGCGTTACGCAATTAATATTTTTTAAAGCGTGGTGAATGAGTGTTCCACCATGTATGAAAGCCACTAATTTAGAATTTAAGTGATTATGCTATTGTTTTGATCATTAACTATACTCTTTCTATAATCTTTTAGATCAGTGGTTCCCAAATTTGAATGGACCGCGGTCCACCAGCAAAATCTTCCAAATTCGGGACTCACCTCTTAGCTGTCATGAACAAAAAAGGGGCATAACTATATGAATGAAGAACTGTTTAGCTACGTAAATAAAATTCAGTTACAATAAAAAAATAATAATTAATTTTCATAATCTTTTAACTAATTATTAACACTGGGTACTAAATTAAAAGACTAACTACATAAATAATACAAAAACAAAAGGATATTTAGGCGTCCAAGTACTCGTCCGCATCGCTGTCATCCGGAAACATGCCCAGAAGACTGGCAGCATTGCCACGTTGACGTTGTTGTCGACGTTGCTGGGTCGCTCTTTGGCCAAAGAACGACCCAGCCCTCTGGTCACCTGAGCTGTCGGTCAGCCGGCGAGAAGGAAAAGGAAATTAGAGAATATTTAATTCAATACAAGAAGTGCTTTTGTAATGAGCAGGATGTATTTGTTTCCTATTTTTTGTCATTATAGCTTTAGCCACTTAAGTACCGGCAGATGTAGCGTTGGAAGGCCAAGGACAAGCTGGATCGATGACCTGGTGAAGGCCGCAGGAAACCGCTGCATGCGGGAAGCACAGAACCGGCCGAAGTGGCGGTGCTTGGGCATCCTATGTCCAGCAGTGGACGTTTTCCGACCGGAATGATGTTGATGATAGCTTTAGCATCAACTTCAATTTTAGTTACTTTTAATCGCAATGGCCAGCCCACTGCCACTTCAGTTTGTTTACTCTGTAAGCTATGTCGGCAACTCCCGGTTCTTTTCCGAATAATTTCATTCCTGATTTTATCCTTCAAAGAGACTCCGAGCATAGCTCGCTCCATAGCGCGCTGAGCGACGAAGGACCGATGGCGGGTGGAGCAAACGTGGCCTGAAGTGGAGACCGCGTATCGGCAAGCGGGACGCCCCCCAGCTAGATGGACGGAGGATCTAAAGAAGGTGGCTGGGACAGACTGGATGCAGAAGGCGGAGGACAGGGTGTTCTGGCGCAGCCTGGGGGAGGCCTATGTCCAGCCCTGGACTGCAATAGGGTGAGTTGATAGAATCATTGCGATTGAGTTGGATACGTCCAATTTATTTCGGTATTTAGTTTTAATATTAATCATAGCTGAAAATCCCGCCTGACATAAGTATGAGGTACTGAACGGGTGAAGGACTTTCATAGTTTTATCAAACAGGCAAGGGAAGTTGTCAGTAACTGAGAGCAAGAATTATTTTTCAGTGACGTATCTTCTAATAAATCAATGAGTTCTTCACTTGTTTGGTGTATGCGAGTTTATTGTCTGTAAACGCACCCACGACACATGAGAAATTCCTAGTGTGGGGCAATGTTTATTTTTTTTAAAAAAAGAAAAAAAAAAGAAAAATAAAATCCGCCTATGATGATGTTCCCACAGATTACAGAAGTATCTTCCTCTACCTGCACTAAATGTATCATCATGATACTATCATGTTCTTAGTTCCAACTGTAGTCGTAGTTTCCTTACACTATACAATTCATAATGTTCTTACTGTTCCCACAGATTATAGAAGTGTTTGCCTCTACCTGCACTAAATGAATCATCATGATACTATCATGTTCTGAGTTTAACCTTAACCCCTTAACCTGTAGTCGAAGTTTCCTTACACTATACGAGACACAGGCCTCATCTTGGTGAGAGGGAGTGGGCCGTAATCTGCCACGCGGGCCCAGTACGGGTTGGTAGATGTCTCATATCTTCGAAGTTTTGGTTCTAGGTCTAGGTCATGACGGTTTCCGCATAATGTTTTGTTTCACCGTTTTGAGAGCAAGGCTGATGATATAATTTACACAAGAAAAGCGTCTGTCTGGACTCAAACCTACGACCTACAACTTGTAAGTCGCGGCCTACCATTGGGTCACTACTGCTCTTGGCTGTTGATCTAACTAATATTCGCTCAACCATAAAATCGAAATCAAAAGTCATTTATTCAAATTAGGCGGAGAATCAGCACTTTTTGAACTTCAAAATTACAAAAGACAGTCCCCCAAATACTCCCGCCCTTCACCACTTCCTAGTGCTGGGAAATGCTGCTGAATGATGCTGGGAAATGCATAGTTGGGGAAATGCTGTTTTAGATGGCAGGATAGTGATAGGTAGGTACAGACGCCAGCAGGTCAAGCTACCCGAAACTGTAAAATTTACCCAATCAACCTTGAACCTTAATGCTTTAGCGATAAAGTTGAAAATCTATTAAAGAAATTTGACAGATTGTAGTAGCTTGATGTGCTGGCGTCTGTACACGCTTGATAAACCCACCTTGAAGTTTTACGGTTTTTTAACCATCCGTCCATGTAGTAGCCAGCCAGTAGCCAGTATCGATTTAAACTCGGTTGTTTGTGACGCATTTTTTTTCACGACCAAAAAACGAGCGTACGTTTTTTAACAAGTCTTCTAACGGGCCGGGCGTATGATTGAGTGACGTTGCACAAAAAAGGCCAATGACCAGTCAACCATACGGGGCTCGCAGTTAACGTAATGTGTTTAATACATTACTCGTTTCGTTGAGCAATTTGTTTCTGATTAAAGGGTCGTGGTGGCGATGCATACTTGAAAATAATTTAATGCTTTTGAGTCGTTGGCGCTGTAATAAAAGATGCTGCAAAATTGACACTTGACTTCGTTATTTCTGGTCTAAAGCTTAGTAGGTTTCATGTAGAAGAGCGAGCAAGAAACTCCAAGGACGCCGTTTTAAATTAGGTATACAGTTCCAAAATATAGGTACCATTATACAAGTACTATTTTGATTGCGCCACAAATACCTACTGATTCGGGTGTGGATAAGTAATTTTTTTATCTGAGGTATAAACGAGAAGGATGACTGGTAGCAGCTGGATGAGAGTTGCCGAAAATGAGTTCAATAGGAGAGGCTTATGTCCAGCAGTGGACTGCTTTAGGCTGATGATAATGATAAACGAGAAATCTCATATTTATTAGTACAATGAAGTGAATGAAGTTAGGAAACGATCCTGAACTTTGGTACCTAACAACATTACACCTTATCATTTCCTCCGTCTCTTAATTTTAATCCTGCTAAGCTACCTTTCGTCCAAAAACATAACACTAACTCACAGCAATATTAAAACGCAGCATCCAGCTCCATAAGCGCATCTCATTTAATTCAGAGATTCAGCTGAGACGGCAAGCACAAAATACCAAGAAAAGTACAGAAGACCGACTCCAAAAACAAACTCGAGCGAACAAAAAGAAGCGCATTCACTCATAAACGCCTACGCACGGTAATTCCCCACAACCACAGATTACTACTACGTACGCTTTTACACGCGGAAACCGCGCGGTTCGTGAGCAGCACGTTTGCCGCTTGAGCAGTGGTGGCCGAGTGGTAACGACCGCGAATTGCGAGAATGATGTAGGTAGTGGTTCGATCCCTGACAGGCACTTTAGATACTTTATGTACCTAAATTATTTCATCACCACTGCTCCCAAAACGGTGAAGGAAAACATCGTGAGGAAACCAGCATGTCCTAGAACCAAAAATTCGAAGACATGTGACATTTACCAATCGCGCGTGGTGGATTACAGCCCTCTCGCCGAGAGATGGCTTGAGTCCCAGCAGTGGGAACTTTATTGACTGATTATGCTTATGCTTA
Organism: Apamea crenata; assembly: GCA_949629185.1. NCBI lineage: Eukaryota > Metazoa > Arthropoda > Insecta > Lepidoptera > Noctuidae > Apamea > Apamea crenata. Next base: position 10,343,671 of record OX451373.1, read on the forward strand.
CCGCGCGGATTCCGCGGTATCTGAACAGTCAGTCGCGAGTGCAAGCATTCGCTGTAAACGCACATTCGGCGGACGTAGAAATATCGTGGTGGGATTTTTAGCTCTCGGTGTTAAACAGAGCACAACCCAACGCGTCAAAAAACCACACAGTGGGATTCTCAACTCTCGGCGCTAAGCAGTCCGTTGAAAATCAATCGGCGATTTCACCTGGACTAAGTAGACGCGTGTCTATGTTCGTGTGTTTTCGCTGGTTGTATCGAGAAGAACTTCTGCTCTTATCTAGTTTGTGTTGCACGAGAGTTGGAATGCTCCCAGCAGGTAATAATGCTCCGTAATGCGTATGTGTAAATAGAATTAGTGCAGATTTCCAGTTTGGCAAAATGCTGGGACATGTTTCAGGGTTAATGTGAATTATTGCAGGTGGTATTTTAGGCGAAGTGATAACGACGTACCTACTATGGGACGCCCCCCAGCTAGATGGACGATACACGATACGATATATTCCAGTTAGAATATTATTAATACATACCCTGATTTTTTATTATTATGTAAAAAACATTGTTTTATTTAACTAATTAGTTATACTGATTGTGGAAGAAAATTATGGTCACATTACAAATCTACGCATGCCCACAGTCGCATTCGTATAAAAGGGTCTAGCTTAGTGGGTATTTCATCCATATTGGTTTGGTGGACTGTACAGCGGAAGTGTAACAGTAATTTACGTAGTTTTAATTATTTTTGGGATAAAATATTGCCTATATTAATTAAGAATTAATACAGAAATCGATTCAGTAAAGCATTCTGAACAAACTACTTTAATAATGTGCATTAATTCGGTTACACATTGTATATATCTATAATAATAAAGCTGAAGAGTTTGCTGGTTTTAACGCGCTAATCTCCGGAACTACCGGTTCGATTTGAAAAATCTTTTTGCATTTCATAGCCCATTTTTTAATGAAGGCTATAAGCTAATCACGCTAGAACAATAAGGAACCGAGCAAAAAAAAAGTCAGGCAGAACACACGAAGTAATAGCGCAGGAAGGCGATGCGATGCGACGCGATGGGGTGGGTCGGCAAACAAGAAATTTCACGCGAACAAAGTCGAGGGTATAAGCTAGTTGTAAATAATTACCGTTGGTTTATTTGTTTATTGTTACCCAAAAAATATTTCACCTATAAAATTAATCAGGTTTTGCCAAAGTGCATAAAATATTTGTTTGTACAGATTTTTGTATTACATATCTGCCTAAGTAGCTTGAGAGGAGCTTGTGGCTAAGTAATAACAGCCGCACTGGTCGATCGATGAGGTTAAGCTACGCTTGCCGCGGTTGGTCCGTGGATGGGTGACCATTTTTACATACCAAGAACCTTCCGTGTCTCGGAAAGCACGTAAGCCGTTGGTCTCGGCTGTCATTCGTGGATCTTTGACAGTCGTTACGGGTCGTCAGTAGCCCGAAAGTCTGACAACCAGTCTTAATGGTCGCATCCGGTTAGACTGGAAGCCAACCCCAACATAGTTGGGAAAAGGCCCAAAGACTTACCTACCTATTTGTAATTTTTGTATGTACTTTTTATCGATTTCAAGTGAAGTAATTGCCATATCATTACTCGGTACATCAATGTATGGTATTATATAATAGACAGACGTACACTACACTGTTATTAATATCGATAACGATCGTCGATTGTTCCGACTGTTCAAACAAATGAATCGATTGTGCTAACAACTTTTTTATCTATATACAATTCAACGGTGGAAAGACCGTGCATGGATGATGACAATTTTAAAAAGTATGGCTTCGCCAATACAAGAGGATGAATGAAGGCGAATGACAAAGGGAAAGTCCAAACAAGGCAGTAATCATATTAAAATATTTATTAAATAAGGACTCATTTATAATACCTTTAATTTTCATTCGATATCCATTCATTCATACATTAATCGAGAAATACGGAATATCATGGAGATCTACATACACCAGAATTATATTTAAATATCATTCCTCAATATAATAATACTAACACAGACTTAAAATACAGGAATACAATGCTTACAATAAAAAAATAACAATAATACATTAGACGAGATTGCATAAAATCGGAACGTACCAGATTTGGTTAGTTGAAACTGGTTTCAAGTAGCTATTTGGTTCCAGATTCATAATAGGACAGCGTCAATTACAATGACAATCAAATTGCAATATTTGACCAATTCTAAAGGATCTTTCAGTAAGCGCTTCCTACCTTTAAATTTAAATAAAACAAAGTGTGTGTGAGATATCATCGATTTTTTTTATTCGTTTGAAAGGCCTATCGATGCCATTATGTATGGAATATTATAACATCGTTCAAATGTCCGACGCGGCTTCGCCGGGTGGCGCGCATCCGAAATGTCCAAATATCCATGACTCTAGCACATATATCAGACTGAATTTGACCAATGGCATGGGCAGCCTGGGACAGACCTATGTCCAGCAGTGGACTGCGATAGGCTGAGTTGATTGATTGATGGGTTATGTTGGCTTTGAGGGCCGCTGTGTTTTGTGGCTTTTTCGCATAGACCTGCGACTTAAGAAAACCTCACAAGAAAAAGTCTAACGGGGTCAAATCGCACGATCTCGGTGGTCAGTACGCATCACCTCCACGTGAGACGACACTGCTCTGAAATCGCTCGTGCAGAACGTCCAATGTGGCATGTGCTGTGTGGCACGTAGCGCCGCCTTGTTGAAACCACATGTCGTTGGTGTCCATATCATTCAATTTAGCTACGAGAAGTTTTTATCACGAAAGTACTAACACCATACAAAAGAAAATATCACTACGAATATAAAAATAAGTCTTGATATTAGAGCAAGGGCAAACTTTCAAAAACTTTGCTAATTTCGACGTTAGATTTATGTAAGTCAGCTTCGACTTTTTGGCCAATATACAATACAATAAGGACACAAAATAGGATATAAAATAAAAACAATATTGTTGGGAAATTACAAATCTTAACATCGAAACTTCTAACACTATAATAAATTCGTCTGATAGAGCTACTAAAACTTTTAGTAAAAAAAAATAACAAATTGCCGTATGGAAAGATTCAATCTGAGGAGAATATATATCAAAATGCTTTCACAATATATTTTTTTTGCCCAAAAAAATCCAAGAAGTACATCTTTTTAAGAAATATTTTCACCACAGTTTCTAAATTCTAATTTAGCCAATAGCGTGTATCCTTCGCAGTAGACGCTTTAATTTTTTTTCTAAATCAAGACTTTTCACCGTTATCTATTGGCTGTTTTTTCTCCTCATCTACAATGACAACTTCTACATCTTTGACGTCATAGCCTGGTGGACGCATGGGTCCATTGATCAGGCACTCGATGTAAGATGGTGGCTTCTCAATGTTCTGGGTAGCTGCCTTTTCCAATCTCAGGGCTTTGGTGTATTTCTGAACGATTATCAGGAAGATGACGCCGATTACTGAAAAAAAAGAAATGTTGTTGCATTTTAGTTTTCGAAAATAACTAAGTTTTCTTTTACTTTTTCTGAATTGAACCTCGATTTTTGAGAAGCTGGTCAAATCTTTTGTGACTAAATCCGTTGTGATTGATCGGTCTAAAAAACATCAACCAATTGAACACAAATTAAAAAGATAAGCACGTTTCTGATTAATAACGTTCAAATAATTGATGAATGGAATCTCGTAATTCTGATTAATTTCCGTTACTATAATTATATCAAAACAGTACTCAGAAATATATTGAAATCATAATACAAAACACATCTATTATCAAAATAGTCCATGGCGACCAAAAGTGTTGACATTACAATTAAAATGTATTCAGAATGAAACAAAGAACGACATATGAAAGCGCACAGTGCGCTGCATAGATAAGTTTTGTTACAATAAATGCCATTGAACGTGCATATATAATGCATACACTATTATATTTATCCCGACACTCAATATTATCATTATGAACACGGTGTCACGCGCTAGCTACATTGAAGGATTACATTACAATAAGGTTGACAGGAATATCAAAGTAGATTTCAAACTTGCACATGAATCGTATGAACTTATGAAGTATGAAACAGTAATTTTACGTCAAACGTTGAAGTTCAAATATAGACACGTCTCTTTTATAATTATAGTTACACCGGACATGCTTGAGATATTGCAGCACAGTTTGAGTGGGTATTTTGTTAAATGTATCTATGTATAGTATGACGATATTCTGCACGCAGTTTGATTCTGTTGTTGTAATTTAAGAGTAATTTATGAATTCTTTTGAAATCAAAGGACTGATTGACTTATTTTTTCGCAAACCAAGGGAAGTTTGATTTTGATCTTTGATCCATAATATTAAGTGTGTTGGAGCGAAACCACTTTCAAATTTAAAATCAAGGACTATGTCAGTAGTTTTATATCTGGAGCAATATGTACCTACTTTATGTACTTATCCATATAAGCGATAAAGTAACATAATTATGTTATGCTTGCCATAAGTGACATAAATATCACCCAATAACGCTTTTGCTTAAAGTAGACCCAACGGAACCAGACGAAGAAAGATGAAGATAATAAAAATTATATACTCACAGATATCACTTAGCTTCAAGAACCAGACGGTTTCACTTCTGTAAACATCGTAGAAGATTGGCTGGTATCCTAAGTACATGGTTTGCATCACCAATTTCACGACAGACAGGCTCAGGAACATGCGCATTGGATCGGGGTTTTTCTGTATTTGGAAAGAGTTTATTTTATATTTCTTGCTCTACATGCATACATGTATATGTATGTGACGAAACCAGTATGTATAACTATGAAAAATCTGACAACAACTTGTATGGAACATTGCAATTTGACTCATAATTACAATTTCTGACATCACAATCGTTTATTTATTTTGATACTAATGGCTGAGATAGCCCAGTTTAGCATGGGTGATTTTCCCCCGCAGCGATTGGTTTCGCGCATTGGATTTTTAACGCACTCTTTAGCGCCGAGAGTTGAAAATCCAACAGAGTGTTTTTTTGAAGCGCTGGAATGCGCTCGGTTCGATTCGTAATACTCTGCTCAACACCGAGAGTTGAAAGTCCAGTGCGCGATAAAATGCCACCCCGATATTTTTACGTCTGTGCGAACGTGGGCTTGCTGCTTTAGGTGTTTTTTACCATCATATAAAACCCAATAACACTCTGACCTGGGAATCGAACCCAGGACCCCACGCTCAGCAGTCGCGCTTGCAACCACGAGACCAACGAGGCAGTCCCATTGAACAATGAGAGTAAAGGAACAGAGAGTGCACCTGTGTTTACGCACACACTTTTGCACTATAATATCTCCTGCGTACCTGCCTAATCTCCATTGAGATTGGCCACCGTGACTGAAATCGGTCGGGAGGCTATTATTTATTATTACCATCACAGGATGACTACAAAAAAATCGTCATTCAGTAATTTTTCTTTCATTAACTTAAAATTAACTAAACTAATGAAAATATAGACAATAATCTAGTAATTATTACCTTATGTACAGCCCCAACGTAGGAAAGGACGATCCTCAGCCAGATAATGTTGATGAGGAAATTGAGCAGATCAATAACGTAGATGTGCAGCATCCCAGGGTAGCACCTGGGCTCTGTGGCCACGGGCATATGTTCCACGTAGATGTGATATTGGTTGCTCGATAAGAACCGAGGGTAGGGGTAGAAGCCATGGGTGCCGAGGTTCAGCACGATGAGAATAGGTTCCAGCCATGGGATTGAGATAGCTTGGAGCTGTAGAAGAAAAAAGATTCTGTTACTTATGATCATTTTAGAATCCTACTCCATTGGATCGATGACCTTGTGAAGGCCGCAGGAATCCGGCGGATTCGGGAAGCACAGCTGCTTGTCCAGCAGTGGTCGTCTTACAGATGACTCCATTGGAGAGATTAAACTAAGTAGATACACATATTCATTTCTTCAATCGCTAATAAGTTAGAGCTTTCTTTAAGATAACTGCATATTTACACAAGGCTATTTATTATACATAATTACTAAGTCATAATTATTTTCTTCTCATAATTGCATAGTTTTATTTTCTTTATTAAAATCAACTTTATTTTCAATTTCAACTTGATAGTTTTACAACGTCTAATATTTCTGTTTACTGTTTTAGATCACTATCTTTCATGATAGGTAAACAGTTATGTCCGTTGTGACAATAAATCGCGGTAAGTTAAGTAAGTTAATTTCTCGTGTAACTCCAACCGGTGTATAACCAAAGGAACTGCATGTTTTTCTTTGGATATAAGGAAATCTTTGCAAAAATCCTCAGTTTCATGTGGTGGTCGGTGTATTGTGTATGATACAATTGCTTAGCATGCATGCGTCTGCGCCGGTTGTGGTTGCACTTAAGCCCGTCGTCCACGCTACACAAAGTAACCAGTTATAAACAAACTCAAGTCACCAGTGAATAACGTATTGTAAGGGCGATGCGCTTCTTAAGTAGCCCGCGTTTTTTTTTTTTTTTACTACAGTAAATAATAACAAACATGTTTGTTACGGGCACGAATTATATTTTGAAAAACATTACAACTGATACCGACTTGCAAATTGCAAAAAAATGAATTATTAACGATTTATTGACTAACTAGTTGTACCCCGCGGTTTCACCCGCATAAGTTTCGATCCCGTGGGAATATCGGGAAGTTTGTAACCATGGGCGTAGCTAGGGGGGGGGGGGGGGGATGGGGGCAAAGGTGGACAATGCCCGAGAAACTTCTTTGCCCACTCTAGAAAAATCGACAGTATTGAAGAATTACTTACTGTTTAATCGCTTTTTATTAGGGTGACTATTGCATGACATAACATTAAAAATACCGGTAATTTAATTTCCTACCTTAAACCCGTAAGAGTCCGTGCGACGGCCGCGAAACGTCAAGCTGTACATTTTGACCAAGATGTTTGTAGATATTGGCCTTGTAAAGTTAGGGCTTTGCTCTACATTAGATCTGATAACTTTTTAACAGTGAAAGCGTTACTCAAGTCTTGGCAACCTACTTGACAAAAACACTTCATGTAATGAAGTGTTTTTGTTGGGATTATTTATTACTAGACGTCATTTATGATCTCTCATTAAATTACTGTGGGACCTAATCCCTAGCTACGCCAATGTTTGTAACACGTAACTGTTGAGTAGCGTCGTGGACGATGAGCCTCATGTTCACTGATACAATCGTTTCTTTGTATTTAGTTTTTAATAAGGTGACGGCACGGTTGGCGCAGTGGTTAAGCGATTGACTGCTGCGCTGCGTGTCGCGGGTTCGATTCCCGCACGGAACAAATATTTGTATGACCTACATGTATTTGTTCCGAGTCTGGGTGTTTTTCTATCTATAGTATGTATGTATTTACAAAAAAAAAAAAAAAATATGTATATGAGTAGTTTATCAGCCATCTTGTTACCATAACACAAGCATTAGGTTGCTTAGCTTGGGACAAATGGTGCTGTGTGAAATGTCCAGGGATTTATTTATTTATTTATAATACGTCAATAATGAGGAAAAGGGTGTCACTGTCAGCTGTTTCTTGGTAATGAGTAAGGTTTATTCATTTTGTATTTTTCTTCTTTTAAAGGTTTATGGTTAAAGTACCTTTTCTTAGTAAAAATATAATGCAATTCTGTTTAGGGTACCTGCTATTATTGTGTGGCAGACGGCAGTATATTTTGGGCCCTAGTAAAACAATACTGGTACATAGGTACAGTCATAGTTGGTGATTACAATCTATTGTTACTGTAACTGCGAGAATAGATTTCGTTTCAAGATTCATAACTTGATTAAAAGACCCTATTAAAGAATTTGGTACCAAAAATTAATATTTTGCATATTTTCTGAAAATAAGTCTGCTAAGTAACAACTCTTTTAGCTAACACAATTAGTATTAACAGAAAATTGCTGACAATGCCTGTCCATTTAAAGATAAGGATAATTCTCAGAAAAAAATCCGAGTTTGTTGCATATTTGAACTATGCAACAAACTCCGTTTTCCTTGACCACTCGCTGTACGTGAAGCGTGCCTATGTGTATGTCGCATCCAACTGGTTAAATTAGCCGTTTAGTCAACCGCCTGGCCTTTGGAAGTAGTGCTCGCCTCGCTTCGCTCACTCGGCTGACACGCGGTTGTTCATAGTTCTAACCTAACCCATTTTTTGGGGTGCTCTGGCTCAGTCACTGCGACCAATTCGGCTCGTGCATGATTGGTTGCAGTTACAACCAAAACTATAATTTATTGAATATCATTCAGGCCGTTAGTTGAATGTGAATAGAATGGCCGCCGTTTAATTAAAAGGCTAGGCGGTTAACTAAACGGCTAATTAAACCATTTTGAGAACAAAATCCCGTGCACGTGATGACCACAGCTGCGCCCGTAAGTAAAACGAAAGAGGATCTTTTTTAGGTCGACTAATAATATGCGCTGCAAGCAGGAATAGTCCTTAAGGTGTGCGGTGGTCAGATATAGATTTTGGCGTTAGTACATGCGTTTTCACTAGTTGTATGAAGCTGACCTACTGTAGGTACAGTATTTTTATCTCCCCAAGCTACGCGCGCTTTACTTGTGGTTACTAAGTGTACAGACACGCTGTAAATGTGTGCGTGAAGACGAGTAGCGTTAGCATATAACAAACGACACACGCACACACACACACTTCCCAGTTTCCATTATATCGGATGGTATTGACAGCTCCTGTGCTTACACACACATTCATAGCGTAATTGAATACTTGCTAATCACAAGTAAAGCGTTCTTGTGACGTTGCTTCGTGAAATAAAAATACTGTAGGTACTATTCTGTGAATCGGTTCTATTACATCATTCCTAAATACTTCGTCGTTAAAATCATTAGCATTAGCGTCCTCATTAGTAGCAATACTTTACTTTTTGTTAATAATAAGAACAATACTGACTCGTGTCTGTTAACCTGCTTATTATTCAACGTGACGTTAACCTTGGTTTCTTCATGAAGAGCTATTTTCTCTGATATAACGTTTTTAGGGTTCGGCAACCAAAGGGAAAAACGGGACCCTATTATTAAGACTCCACTGTCCGTCTGTCTGTCACCAGACTGAATCTCATGAACCGTGATAACTAGACAGTTGAAATTTTCACGGATGATGTATTTCTGTTGCCGCTATAACAACAAATACTAAAAACAGAATAAAATAAATATTTAAGTGGGGCTCCCATACAAATAACGTGACTTTTTTGCCGGTTTTTGCTCGATATTAATAACGGCAAAAGGTAGACGCTTGAAATATTCACAGAATATTTAGATGTGTTTTCAAAAAAAAAATTATTAAAATAATATAAATATTTTTCCCATACAACAGACGTGATTTTCATAGATACGGAACCCTTCGTGCGCGAGTCGGACTCGCACTTGGCCCGTTTTTTGTCTTTCTACATTTGCTATACCTATTCTTGTAAGTTCTTTTGTCTTGAAAGTCATATCTTCATGTTTATTAAACATCTGGTTTGTGATTCATAAAAAGAGGTTATTATCATCCATGGTCATTTATACTATAGCGTTGTGTGGAGTTATTCCGTTCTAATACCAACAACTAATACCACTGGTATTTGTTTCAACTCATATTTTAATTTTTATAATTAATAAACTAATGCAGGTAGAAATCCTCCACGCGATTTTTAAAATTCAAAGTACAATCCGTGAACAATCTTGAAATATTTACCACAGAACTTTGCTACAACACTGACCACATCCCATAACTAACTATTTACCTATCTATAGGTAACTAACTATCAAAATACCACAACGGTCAGTAAGTTCAACAATTTTGATAGTAGTCTCGTGAGAAACCCTCCACCAAAAAACTCTCAAAGCAACATTTTTTCATCCCCATTGTCCATAAAACAATACAAGCAACATTCACATAGCAACATCATCAGATAACTCACGCTATCATTGTTCACATCGCACTGGAACCCGTTCGTCACAATGGCGACTGTCAGGAAATGGCAGATGAGATCCACTACGCTGGATACCTGAAATATAAACAGTTATTATTTACAAGTCAAAACAGGAGGGCTACAGTAACTGTATTGTGTAAAACGGAGATGTTATTGCAGAAACCCTGAAGCCTCTCGATATTCTGCAATAACATACCTATCTATAGCCAGGAATTCGAGATAATTTCCAAGTTATGGAACAACAAACTGAATGTCATACTAGACAAAGTTCAAATTCCATTGCAACCAAAAACTTATTAGGGCCTTTTTGTTACAAATGGTCACTCAAAAATCAACTTAGAATACATTTCAGTACAGACGCCAGCACATCAAGCTAGTACAATCTGTCAAATTTCTAACTTATCACTAAAGCATTAAGGTTCAAGGTCTGGAGGTTCAAGGACTGCCTATCTGACCTCCACAAACCAGGTAATACGATACGGCGGTCAAAATGTATGGAAAAGCCATTTTTTTTTAGTTGTGCGTTGCCCCTGCCACCACCGTGTATTTAACTTCAATTCCGCATCAAAAATTCCCCTATCAGACAAAACACAGTGTAACAACCCGAACAACATTGGAAACAACTGCATCGTCCGCTGTATCAACTAACAGGAAATGCATATTGATTGGACGTACAATTTGATACAAAGTTTGCCTTTGCAAGCAAAGCATAAGTTTCAAGAAACACTGGATGATGCGTCAGGTGTAACTTGAGAACCACATTGTATGGTCAACAATGCACTAGCGACCGCATCCTGTCCTTTATTTCATCATTGCAATTAAGCAACAGCTGTTTCAAGTTCTAACAAGGAATTGCTGGTACACACAGCTACACCATCAAGCTATACATTTCGTATAGGTTTTTCGTACAATCAGACGTCCGCTTATACTGGTTATGTTTAGCTTGATGTGTACATATGAGTTTGTACAGGAATATGAAAGAGTAGGAAGTATTCATGCTATATTATTATGGGAATTGTAGAAGTTCAGGAAGTGCATTGGTAAACATTGGGGATTGGAATTTCCTGTTTGCGGATAAACGGGTGCGGTTTAATGCAGTTCATTGACATACCCATCATAACGGGGAAAAAAATTGCATTTGGTTCGAGAAGGATCTTGCTGTCCATCGAAGAGTGATATTTTGTACGTACCAGACACAAAGAAGGACAGTTTATGGTTTGCCAGAACCGCACATCACCATCATCATCATCTGCCTAGCCTTTTCCCAATTTTGTTGCGGTCGGCTTCCAGTCTTACTGGTTGCAGACATCCACAACCCAGAACCACACATGCATATACAATGTTCCCACTGCTGGGATATAGGCCTCCTCTCTATAAGAGGGAGTGGGCTATAATCCACCACACGGGCTCAGTGCTCGTTGGTGGATGTCACATGTTTTTGAATTTTTGGTCCTAAGACATGTTTTCTCACGATGTTTTCCTTTACCGTTTTGAGAGCAGTGGTGATGAAATGAATTACACAAAGTAAAACGCCTGTCTCGGGAATTTAATTGAACAAGAACTCATAATTAATTTGATATAAGCAGAAATGTTTAAAAAAGTTATCGAAATAATCACGTGTGGAGAGATCCAATAACTGGTCAAAACTAAAATAGTCACTCATAGTTTCATCTACTATAAGTGCAATTTCATTTATGTGTCGTGAGCCTGAGTCGCCCGTATGAGCAGTCAAGAGGTTTTATAGTCATTGATTTTATGCTTAATAGATAGAGATTTTTGCCTCGTTGGTATAGAGGTCGCAAGTGCTACTGCTGAGTATGGGATCCTTGATTCGATTCCCGGGTTCGAACCTTCGCCCTACAACTCATAAGTCGCGTTTCTTACCACACATGACTTAACTAAATTGTTGCCACAATTTAATAAACATCTCAATTAACTTTGGGTTCGACAAGCCCCAAAATAGCCACAATCAAACGAATCGTGCCACTCAATTTGACAACTAAACTAGATTCCCATTAGTCTAATCAAAAAGCATATTAGTCTAACTTCCAAATATATCAATGATTCGCACGAGCGATCACTTTAAAGCGTTGGATTGGAACAGTCATGCCTCCATATAATTATTGACAAATTTGGTAGCCCAATCGAATCGGGTAATAGGCAAATTACACACTTGATCGGATGGGTCAATTTGCTTCAATTGCAAACGTCCAAACTAGGCTGAAGACGACCTAATTGTCGATAGGTGGCTTTGTAAGTAAGTGTATGTCTTCTCTTCTCTGATTAATTAGATTTAGTTACACAGAGGAATTGCAAAAAAAAAAATTGGGTCCAAAACTGTTTGGTGGCGAAAGTCGACCAAAAGTAGTTTGGAGAAGGTTAGACATAAATGACGATGATGAAATTTTTGATGGTGATGCAACAAAAACGAAGGTTTTATAAAAACTTTTTATCCTAAAGATAATGTTGTATTTTTGTGGCTATTTAATAACAACCATCAGGTCGATCGATCAGGTTAAGCTACAATTGCCGAGGCACGAAAGCACTTTAAGCCGTTAGCCCCGGCTGTCATTCGTGTATATTTGACAGTAGTTACATCACAAGCCTGAAAGTCTGACCACCAGTCTTTCCAAGGAGTATCGTGTTGCCCAGTAACTGGGTTGTGGTGGTAAGATAGGAAGTCGCTCCGCCGCATCCGGTTAAACTGGAAGCCGAACCCAACATAGTTGGGGAATGCTAGGTATACGATAATGATGATGCATTTGTACACACAGGTGACATTAATTGAATCACACCAAGACAATGCGTTATGTTATGGTTCCACGATGGCTAATTAACAACAGCGCCTTAATTGCGTAACAAACGATCAATAGCAAATGGTTTCACTTTGACAGTTCAACAACATTCATTGCATTATTTACGTTGTTCAGCAGACACAATCATGACACATTTTTTGAACATGTGAAGCAATGGATTAGCAATATCCTTGAAAATGATTTAGATTGAGATTGATTGTGTGTAGGCAATTAGGGTGCTGATTGTTACTCAATATTATAACATATCGTTAGTACTATCTATGTATAAAGCATAATTAACCGATCCCTATATTGTACCGACGGTTATTGGTGAATTACGTATCGTACCTACTGCTGCTACACTACTAAAACAGACTCATCTATATAGGTTGGTAGGGACATCGACGCACCACCATGGCTTCAGTACATGATTCTGAACACACCCACGTGTTTCCGTCGGTTATTTGGCTGTTCCATACATTTTGATCGCGTAGGTATTACAGCAGTTTTCTATGAAACAGGCGATTCTGTTTTTTAATAACCGACGAAAAAATGCAACGCGCAGTTTTCGTCGGTTCAGAATCATGAATCCATGGTAACAGGTTGCGCGTTGATTTCCTTGCCACTCTGTACAGATTTTGATCCAGCTTTTGCTTATACTCGTATTAGAGACCAACTGTGACTTCGAAAAGGATTTTTTTAGGGTATGGAGAAACAGGGCGGAGCAATCCTCCATCCTTCTTTGAAATCCGGAAAACTACAGTTCAATTGTTTTTTTACTTTGGACTGTTGTTACATGCTGATTTCTCGGTAAACTTTGTTTGCGCGATGCAGGATTTGTGTGACGTCAGATGAGGGATAGAGGACATCCGAACAATCATTCAAACAACGCAGGAGCGTAGTTCGAATGTAAGGGTATAGATGTCACCGCAGGGTTTTGTTAAAGCTAATGAATTGTTAGAACTTCTGTACTTACTAAATGCAGGTATCCTATGAGGAAGCATAGCGGACGGAGGCTGATGCCGCAGCAGCGACTCTCTTTAGGTGTCATGGCAACACTAGAATAGAAAAAATCGTGGTTAATAAATTGTCTGCTTGAATATAGTTTCAATGTTTTTGTTGGTATATTGGCGAGTGCTGGCTGACATATAGCAAATAATTGAATTGAATGTTTATGTTTCGTAATGTGATTACTTTCTAGATTGTATAAAGTTTTTCTAACTGTGCAGACAGCTAGAAAAAGGAGGAGGAGTTTGTGGCGCCACTTCTTCCCAACTAAAGCACTAGGAAGTGGTGAAGGGCGGACGTTTTGGGGGACTGTCTTGTGTAATGTTGACGTTCATAAAGTGCTGATTCTTAGCCTAGTTTGAATAAATGCCTTTTGATTTGGATTATATCCTCCAGTCTGTTCTATAAATGTATCACCTGTCGTGGGTATGAATGTTTGTGTTTCGTAATGTGATTACTTTCTAGATTGTATAAAGTTTTTCTAACTGTGCAGACAGCTAGAAAAAGGAGGAGGAGTTTGTGGCGCCACTTCTTCCCAACTAAAGCACTAGGAAGTGGTGAAGGGCGGACGTTTTGGGGCCTTGGGGGACTGTCTTGTGTAATGTTGACGTTCATAAAGTGCTGATTCTTAGCCTAGTTTGAATAAATGCCTTTTGATTTGGATTATATCCTCCAGTCTGTTCTATAAATGTATCACCTGTCGTGGGTATTGTGAAAATATTCTTAATATTATTATATGTACATTCATAATAATGAAAATTTTACATATCAAATTATTGCTATTCTAACGTGGTCATTTATCAGAGTTTTCTGTCAACCATAATTTAGCATTTTAGTGGTGGTTTAAAGTCCAAAATATACTAGGTATGTATATAATTATGTATTTGGCCTTGTAAAACTGCCTCGTTGTTGTAGTGGTCGCAAGCGCTACTGCTGAGCGTGAGGTCCTGGGTTCGATTCCCGGGTTGGGCAAAGTGTAATTGTATTTTTCCATCTGGAATTTCTCAGTATCAGCCCGGTGTCTATATTTGTGCCTGGTTGATAGCAAAAGGCTCGCCCTCTGTTACATGGGACTTAACATAACTGGCGAAATGACGGTGTGCTCCTACCTATAGCTTAACAACACGCTTGTATTCCCCGAAGGATTAGGTAATCCTTCGGAGAATACAAGCGTGTTGTTAAGTTACAAAGTTGAGTAATGTGGCGTGGTATCATCAAGCTAAAGCTATACATTTCCAGTTTTATCTGACCGGCTTTTCGTACAATGAGAAGTCAGCTTATACTGGAAATTATACACCGTTAAACCTCGATCGTTTTAATTATTTAAAGGGGTCTTAAAGGGGGGGGGGGGGGGGGTACTTATCATTATGAACAACGTTTACTACGCGACCCCTTGATATCGTGAAAAAAAAATCTGTTGATCCACACATTATGTCGAGTTATGCGAACATACAATCTATGGATTAACTGATTTTTTTTTCACGATTTCAGGTTTGGTCCCGTAGTAAAAGTGACACCATTTTGACAGGCCTATGCTGACCTCCGATATAGTAAACTCATCTAATTCTGTGACTCGCCTAATTCGGTGATATTTGGTTTGAGCGCTATCATAGGGCTATTCGAGTGAAATCAATGGTTTGAAATACAACCTTAAGCCTCTGTGATAAAGTTCAAATTCAAAACCAAATATCACCGAATTAGGCGAGTCACAGAATTAGATGAGTTCACCCTACCTACTGAAATTTGAAAACATTGTAAAAGCCAATTACGTTTAAAAGAGTAACCGTGTAGTTTCTCGCCGGCTCTTATCCATAGGAAACGACCAATTGGAACCGTGCACCCTAGCTTCTGACGTTTCATAAGTACCCATATGTAAAGGTTTATGTGAAACAAAATATTTTGATTTTGAGTCCCAATATTGCTTTTGCATACTTTAAACTGCTAGAAAAAGATTGATATTCCAATAAAAGTAGGTTATAAACACACGAGCATCTTTTTCGAAACATTTTTCCTCAATCCGTTAGGGCGATGATACACGTCAGTTTCGGTTTTGCTAGATGTAAACTCGAAGGCCATTGTCGCCGTCGCGTCGGTTCAAAATGAACCATTCAGTTAAACATTTAGTTTATTTAAGCCTTTTCCTTGTACCTGTGGGTATTAGTGACGAGTTTTTGCGTAAAACCAGTCTCGGTTTCATTGATATGACGTAAAAGTGTCTTAAGGAAAAATGTTAGTTTATTATGAATACTAACTGTAATGTTGTGTATACCGCCTTATCAGATCGCCGTTTAATATTATTTGTTTTTTTTTTCTTTTATATCGTTTTCCTTATCCATTCTAAATTCGTAATCTATATAAACAAACTTTTTTTGTGAAAACAGGCGTCGCAGTTAAATAAATTATCTTGTTACAGTAACGTAAAATTAATAACAGCCGCAAGGGTCGACCGATCAGGTTAAGCTACGCCGCGGTTGGTCCGTGGATGGGTGACCATCTTCACATACCAAGACCCCTCCGTGCCTCGGAAAGCACGTTAAGCCTTAATGGAATAGCAAGAAAAATATGCACTGAACTTAAAAGTTTAATTTGTGAACAAGGTAATCGGTGCCATTGGTCAGTTAAGTAAACTTAAGTTTAAGTTTGAAATTGCGGTGTTCGGCAATGCACTTTCACAAGTTATCGAACCAATAGCGATAATGAATAAAAAACCGCCGAAAAAAGTACGTCAGGATCCGGGCATAAAGTAATCAAAAAGGGAACTCTAAAAATTGCCATTAAAGAAGTAGTTATTATTTCACTTGAATTGCTTTGGCATTATTGGCAGGTTAAACTAAGAAAGTTAAGCCATAGTTTGCAGGCGGCATTCTAAAAATTTTATTTTTTGGGTAAAATCTCCCAGGGGTTTTTACCCCAACTTAGATTATAGTATTATATTGTTATCTTCTAGTTACTCCACAACTTTACTACGTCTATTGTAAGACCATCTTTAGGGTACGTCCTCGCGAAATCTTAAAAAAAAAAAGAAATTGCAAAGGAATCGGAAAATAATTAAAAACTAAACGAAATTAATGAAACATTGGTTCGAAAAGACCGATACTTGGTCGTTTTATTTTACGGAAAATTGAGATGAAAAAAAAAGAAATGTTGTTAACAAGTTTATCAGTTATCAAGATGATAACTGATAAACTTGTTACTATGAGGTTTAGTTTATGTAGGAAGGCTGTAAATCCACATAACAGAACAAGTTTCAGTTGAATATGATTGTATAATTGAGTAAATATATATATTTTTTTACTTTTGTATGCCGTAAGGTAGAGTGTGTTGGAACCGCTTTTACAATGTTTACATCTTATTTTGTACCCACATTCATTGCAAAATAAATAATTTCTGATTTCAAGAGAAAACAGGATTTGGCAACATTTTATATTTATGTCGACAGCTTTTAATTGTAAAAATATGGAAAATCTTTCCGTAATCAGAGATACTGAAGTATCAATCAATTTAATAGATAGATGCCTGATTTTTGTTATTGAGTCTGTGCACTATTTTTGCATGTGTAATTCTTGCCTGTAGTGTCCCAGCAGTGGGATCATTATAAGCTGATTATTTATATTATGTGAATTGTAACTGTGATTGCACTGTGTTAATTAGTATAATATTCGTTTTGTTCAGGCCAGAGTCCTCTGCTGATTACGGACCTAAAAATAGAAAGAAGAAAGAAAGAAAAGAACAACTGCATCTTTTTTTATAGCGAATTAAAAATTAATATAGGTGCAGGTGTGGTTTGCAATTTCAGACAGAACCACAAGTATAATCAACCTAGAATGTTTCCACTTCTGGGAAGCAAGACTCCACTCGGTGAGAGAGAGTATGCCGAAAGCCACCACGCGGGCCCATCGCGGGTTGGTGGATGAAGAATATTTTGGTTCTAAGATATGCCGGTTTCCTCACGACGTTTTCCTTCACCGTTCTGAGAGGTGATTAAATAACTTGCACAAAGTAAAGCGCTTACCTGGGTTCGAATTCGAACTCACGATCTATAACCCGGTTAGTCGCGGCCGTTACCACTGGGACACTTCAATTACATTCCACGCAATTTCAGGACCTGCACTGCACCCTAATGACGTAACATACTATCAATCTCAATCTGAATAATTTTGAAGGATATTGCTAATCCATTGCTTCACACACATTTTCGAACATTTATATGTTCGAAAATGTCTGCTCAACAACGCAATGAATGTTGTTGAACTGTCAAAATGAAACCCAGTGCTTGTGTTAGGCAATTATCTCGCTGTACTTTTACCAAGGTGCTGAAGAAGCATTGATTTTGGTTTATATTGATGATTAATTAAGTATATGAGTCTTGCGTGAAGTAAGGCTAGAATACACATACCTATTTAAAATATCAAAATATCCTTATTATAACTTCGTCAATGAATAAGTAAAGTGAAGTCAATTTTGTGCGTAAGCCACCGTTTATTACTTGCCTAGATAATTAACAATTTCCTTGTATTTACTTCAAACAGGAATATCATTAACTTTGCTTTGCGTAAATAAACACGGGTTTTTACAACTTACTCAAAATTGTTAATCATTATTTTATTAATTCTTTGGTAAGTACCTAATTGTGGAAAATTGGTTAACACCCATTTGACGGCTGATTTTTGCATCGCCAGATAACTGTTATTCGAGGAATTAAATGGACGTTTGAGAGGTTTTGTATGAATGAAACTGTCAAAAGTTTAAAATTATTCCCCGAATAAAGTTATCAGATGATTGAAAAATCCGTAACGACTGTCAAAGATCCACGAATGACAGCCGGACCAGCGGGTTACTGTGCTTTCTGAGGCAAGGAGGGGTCTTGGTATATGAAGATGGTCACCCATCCACGGACCAACCACAGCAAGCGTAGCTTAACCTGATCGATGAACCCGTGCGGCTGTTATTACTCAATACTCAAATCTTTATTGCAATCCATATGCCCCACTACTGCCCATTACATAGCCGATATGTAAGTATTATTAAGTCAATACTCAACATTAAGGGCTTATATTATACTATCCAATTTTAAGCAATGCTAACTAGGAAATCGGCAGATGTAATCGCAGTAAGAACAGTTCTAACTGAACTGTTCTGTTAGAGTGTTCCTAGTTAGCATTGCTAAAATTGGATAGTGTAATAAGCGCTCTAAACCTATCCTACTAATATTAGAAACGCAAAAGTTTGTATGGATTGATGGATGTTTGTTACTCTTTCACGCAAAAACTACTGAACGGATTACGATGAAACTTCACAGTAACATAGCGTATACATCAGAATAACATTGGATCATTTTTATCCCGACATTCCCACGGGATCGACACTTATGCGGGTGAAACCGCGGGACGGTGCTAGTTCACAATATTTGACGTATTGTTAAATGTGGGTTTGTAGTATGTAATACAACATTATGTTATTTCTATTCATACCCACCCTATGATTTATAACATGAATTACCAGTCATGAACAAATTATCATTAAATTCTAGTTATACCTACACCAATTGAGTCATAGTGAAACCGTTATTTGGATACCGCTAACTAATTAGTAATTACCTGCACAACTATTTAATTTCTGATAATTCATAAACGTAATAAAAACAACACATTTAACATTATTTTGAAGCATGTTTAGTCCATTGCTTCCTACGTTCGAAAAATTTGTCTGCTCAACAACGTAATTATGGCAATGAATGTTGTTGACCTGTCAAAATGAAAGCTATTCCTACTGTCAAACCCTACTACAAATCAACAATCATGTTTTGAGCTATCGATATAATTTGTCATTACCTTATTAAAAATGCCGCGCACCATAACAAATCACTCCGTATCGAATGGATACCTACCGTATAAATATTCTAAATTGAAAGAACATCACTACCTACTTTATTTTTAACAGAAGGACAAAAAACTCTCTGCGAGTGACATTAGACACGAAACATGACACCACAGGAATTATCCAGTTAAAACTGTAGCCGCTGAATGAGACACCACTAACACAAAACAACTTTAAAAAAAACGATCAAAATTACTAAAAAACAAGTCAAAAACCCTTACCTCGAGTTAAAACTGCAAGGAAATCCAATAGAACACGTACTAAAACAGTTTAATTAAATAAAAACGAGTAATGAAACGTATTGTAGTTCAATAACGGAGGAACGCGCGTTAAGTAGTAGTGTTCAAAGTTGCTATATGGCGATCACTTGCTTAATGCTTAATGCTTTATCTTTTAAGCATGCGTTTTTATATGCTTTATTAAAGCATGCTTTTTATACCATGACTTGTTATGGCAAAACGGGCGGGCGCGAATAAAGCAAGCGCGGTGACTGACAGCATGCTTTATAAGAATATTACATCGCGTTTATGAATTACGATAAAACAGAACCGTTAAAAATACAATGAACCTTTCCAGGCTTAGGATTATCTATAATTGAATAAATGTTATTATGAAATAAAATAAGTTAATATTTAAAGCAAATATAGGCGTATTTAGGAGTTCATTGATTGTATGTACAGTTTTCCAAACAACCTTGAACCCTAATGCTTCAGCGATAAAGTTGAAAATCTATTAAAGAAATTTGACAGATTGTAGTAGCTTGATGTGCTGGCTTTTGTACAAAAATCAACTACATATGTACGTATTGAATTTTTTTACTTTTTTATATACCTACACTATTTACTTTCAATTTTTATTTACATTTTATTTAGGTAAATGCAGAAACATTATCTGTGCTACTCTTGTAGTAGACAACCGTGTTCTTCTAATGAGATACCCCGAATTGGAAAATATTCGTTCTCAAGGAACCGAAGTTACCATGTTATTGTATAGGTTTAAAGGTAATCAATATTGCGTGTCCTATCACTGAATTTATTTACAGTAAAAAAGTACGAAGCAAAATAGCATTTATGTATGTATATTACGTATTTACGCGAGCCGCCCGAGATAGCAAATTCGCACGCGGTGCGTTAAACGATTACGCACGCGACCGACAGGAGTCGCTAGTCGTTAGCAAGCGACGACTGTCCGCCCCGCCCGGCCCCCTGCTTAGTCTGCTTAATGCTTATTCGTTGCTTATTGCGTTTCGCGTGACGGTGAGTGCGATGTAAAAGCAATAAGCAAATAGCAACTTGTGAGAGCCACGATAGCATTTGCTTTATGTTATGTGTATTAAGCACGGTGCTTTATTTTGCTATATGATATATTAACCACCACTAGCGTTAAGCACTGAACATGAACACTGACTGCGCAGTTGTGCGAGCGAGGTGCGAGCACGCTGACAGTTGCAAGCTGCGCACGAGTGTGAGTGAGTCAGCGAACGTTGGCCACGCATGTGTGCGCCTTCTTGGAAAGCCCCGTGTGTTATCAGCCCGACTATCCACTCAAACAAGGAAATTAAGCGTCGTTTTGTTACCAAACCAACGCTTATAAAACCAGTATTTTCGATACTTTTCTCAAAACAAAACGTTCAATGGAAACATTTATAAACGACGCTTCCAAAAACTACGGAGCGTCCGTGAAAGGGGGAGAGTGCAGTAAATTGGGCAAACATTTGATCAAATGTTGGTGTTGTGCCGTCTCTTTCTAACGCCAACATTGATTAGATGAATGCTTATTTTTTATCGTGAAAAGGCAGGTTTTTTATTGCCAATATTGGTGACTCGCTAGTAGTAGCCTTAGGTAATGTATTTTTCAAATGCCTGATAAGACCGAATAAGTACTAACTATTGTTTTCATTATTACAACGACCTTGAAGTATTTATTTTTCTTTCGTTCATAAAAAAATGAAGGTTATTTATTATGTTCGTCTTATGTAGGTATTTTTATTTTTATATAATTTGCTTTCGATTGTGAACCGATTTTGAAAATTCTTTTTTTTTTCAGTTGGTAGACGAAGCTTGCGCGGTGTTCCCATTTTAATTAACTTTGCTTGGGTAGTTTTTGAGTTAGCCTCAATAATACTTACGTAGTTAATCCACTTTGAGTAAGTATAGCAAGTAGTGGCATACAAATTGGGGAAACTGGTGGGGTACGTAGGTACCTCCCCTAACTAAAAAAGTGAAAAAAAAAACAACCGTCTTTCAAAATAAAACACTATACTTACTTAAAGCGAAAAATAACTTTAATTTCGGAAGTCGGTGGATTTAAAAAAAATATTGATCCAAAGACACAGACTACCTAACGAAATTGATTATTTTTTTTACTTTGTAGAGTTTTGCAGATGAACTCTCTGTTGTCTTGAAATTCAACTGAATCAGATAGTATTTACAATGTCCTTCTCAAACCGAGTAGTACGCGATAATGTTGAAAGCCATTACAATATATGTCATGGTTACTTGAATATCTGAGTGTGCTATCGAATATACAGAATGTCCCAGAAGTCGACGTCAAGCCGAAATCGGGTAATAGGCCAAGTTATAATAGTTATCAGAAAAATATTTAAAAAAATCTAAGTATTGTGTATTCTTCTAAATTGTCTTGTAAGTGTTCCATGTTCTGCAATGAAATGGTTTTGATAACTTAACTCTTTACGAATATGTAGCCAACTCCAAAAGTCATTTTTACAAAATAAGTATCACCTCAATCAAAATAAAAGTGATGGGACACGCGCTATCGATATTTATAGGTACTCGACGGATTTCATCGACAGACGTCCGCTGACCCAGTTCGTCCGTTCCGTGTCACTGCAAATTGCATTCACCTAACGATGCCCTATCATTGTAGTAATTATTCGTATAGCTTTTGCTGCGGTTGCACTTGTTTCATTTTCTTTGAGTTTTGTTAAAATGAATAGGGTTTTTGAAAGGATTTGACAGCTGGTTATCAGCCTGTGCTTGTTGTCACATAGAAACTCATAAAATGATAAGTGGATCATTCAACTAAGCCTATAGCAAGGAGGCAGTTCTCGTAATTTTAAGAACGTTTGTAACAGTCTGAACTGTCTCAATCTGTCAAAAATACCTCTAATTTCCCAAAATTTTGACAAGTTTTTGATATTAATTTGTTTGTTGCCAAGATGAGACTGCGACTAGATTTTGAACGTTTTAAATTACGAGAATTGGCCTTCAGCCGACCTATTCTGTACATATGCGAAGTGAAAACTTAGGTGAAGTGAGCGTGGACTGAGCTGGCCATAGTGTCAAACCTTATGACAGCTCACTCCACGCTCACTTCACCTAAGTTTTCACGGTGAGATGGTTACAGAATCGCACTGCAGGTCACTGCTGGAGATAGGCCTTTCCTAATCCGCACAACATTGGTTCTTCGCCTTTCATATCCAGTCTGCTCCAGCCTCCTTTACTTTCATAAGTTCATTTAGGGTGGGCATTGCTTCTTACGCGTTAGCATTTAGGAGAAAGACAGAAAATAACGACGACGACGTTATTTGCGATAAACTTGACCCCTTAACAAGGACACAAGTATAAAAAAACAAGGTGTGGGAAAACATGCGTCATATCCAGGAAAACTGAAAACGGCCATCGCTGAGCATAATGCTAAGACCTTATACGAGGCAGAGCCCCAGCGCTGGTTTTCAGCGACAGCCGGCGTTGACGTGATGACGTCAACCAATACCAACTGCATTGGTTGACGTCATCGTCTATACTATTATACATTATATTTATATATCAATACTAATAATAAAGCTGAAGAGTGAGAAATGCTTTATGCATCCCGCCTCGCGGGGGACGAGACGGGGTATGTCAGTATGTGGGACTCCCTGTCGGAATGACAGTATACCTACTAAAACTCAGCGGTGTTCCCACATCGCCGTGTTGGGAGGGCCATGGGAAATCGGCATAGCCTTTACTTCCACAGCCCTCCCAGCGCATGGCCCGCCTAGATGGTATGGCGGGCCACGCATGCCCCCCACTGTCTGTCAAGACCCTTTTTCTCAGGAACGCGTGGAGTGATCAAGTTGAAATTAATATTAAATACAAGAAAATCAAACTTCTAAGTCAACGCAATTAAAAGATACAGGAATTTATGCTCCGTTTATGCCGATTATTTTGACACTCAAAATCTATAGGGTACTTCCCGTTGACCTAGAATCATGAAATTTGGCAAGAAGCAATTTCATGTAGCACAAGTAAAGGAAAAAATCCGAAAATCGTCAATTTGTAGTTACATACCTACTTTGTACGGAACCCTCGGTGCGCGAGTCCGACTCGCTTTCGACCGATTTTTTTGTTAATGCAAATGACATAATTATTAATTAACACAATTGCACAATATTTAAACGGTGTTTCCTCAATCTTGACTCATAGTAGTATTGCGTATTAATGGATGGTTGAGGAAAATATGCGAGTCATGTGCCAATATTACACTAATATTATAAAGGCGAAAGTGTGTGTGTGTGTGTTTGTATGTTTGTCACTTCTTCACGCTCAAACGGCTGGGCCAATTCTGATGAAATTTGGTATGGACGTAGCTGACACCCTGGATACTTTTTAACCCGATATTCCCACGGGATCGAAACTGATGCGGGTGAAACCGCGGGGCGCAGCTAGTAATATAAATATAATTTATACGTCTTTCCGATAAAAATGAATAAATACTGGACACAAGATTTCACAATATAATGTTAAATGTTGGGTTAACATACAACTGCATTTACGTATCGGATGGGAGAAACAGAGGGAATCCACCGTAAACATTTGTGTAGATTTATTTCTATGTTTGAGTTATTTTTGGCCAGCTATTCATTTCTCAATGAGTATTTTAGTTTGTGAAGTCATGGCTACCCACGTTGTCATACTAATATCCTGGACTGCCAAAGGGTATATAATATGCATATACAAAACCGCTAGTGCTACAATCTAGCACTAGCGGTTTTGTTGTGCTACGTTTTACAAAAAACTTTTTTACAAAAAAAAAAAAACAACCGACTTCCATAAAAACACTACAAAGTGAAAAATAACTTTAATTTCGGAAGTCGGTGTCTTTGGTTTTTTTATTTCGTTTTTCGCCACCGACTTCCGAAATTAAAGTTATTTTTCACTTTGTTTTGTAGTGTTTTTATGGAAGTCGGTTGTTTTTTTTTTGTAAAAAAGTTTTTATTTTTCACTTTTTTGTTGTGATAATTTTTTTTATTTTTGTTGATTTTTCTAAAACCGCTTGTCTGATTTCGATAAAATTTTCATGGGACCATTTGGGAAGTATACCCTATCCAACAAAAAAAGAATTCAAATCGATTGGCAAGCGACGGAGTTATGCGCGAACAAACATAAAAAAAAACAAACATCCGAATTCAGAACCTCCTCCTTTTTTAGAAGTCGGTTAAAAACTGCTAAGTACGGACGTTTAGACGGAATGCAGAATGGCTTATCTACAGGTACAATGAGCGTATTTATAAAACTGTGATAACTTTTAATTAATACGAGTATTATGCATAAAATCACTGTTTTCACTTGGGTTAATGTTAATTTTTAATCGTAGGTACTTATTATTTATTTCTGTTTCGGACGCCATTATTGTTGCTACGACACACAGAGTCTTTCGTTAGAGTTAAACTTTAAAGTTTTATTATGTACTTTAGATTTATACAATGTGGGGTCACGAAACTGATGACACACGATGATGTCACATTTTAATGACGTGCCTGTCACGTCCTCCTTGTCGTGTGACGTAATTATGGATGGCTCCATATGATATTATCAGTATTTCACAGAAATGGGGTCGTGGATGTTAGATAACATTTAATTCGAGCTAAATAATCAACCATGGACTTCCTATGTTCATTTTTGTGGAATTTCTATAAGTTTATGAAACGGTTTACACAACATGTGTATTTATTTTGGGTTTGCCCGACTGTATTCGAAGCCATACGAAGCCTTTGAAAATAGCTACAACGAATGACGATACTTAAAATGTACCTACGGCAACAACTTGTCCTTATATTCAAATTACAACTGTCATTCCTGACAGTTGTACTTGTATGCTATAGCACAGCAAATTGTTTTCGTGTATCAAATAGATAAAACACCCATTTTCCTGACTGTACTGTATGATACTGTGTAAGAAAGAAATAAAGAAAATAAATTTATTTGCGGCAAACATGACGCATAAAAAAAGAAAAAACACACAAAAAAAAAAAATAGGTTGGGGGTAAACATGCGTCACATTCACGCAAACGGCCATCGCTCAGCATAATGCTAAGACCCTATACGAGACAGAGCCCCAGCGCTGGTTTTCAGCGGCAGCCGGCGTTGACGTGATGACTGCAACCAGTGCAGCATGCAATTATACACACACTGAACACTATCACAGGTGGCAGGGACATCGACGCGCCACTTGTTACGATGAATTCAGTACAGATTCTGAAGTCTGCTGCGGTGAAATAATTAGTCGGTCATTAAAAAAAAAAATGCTGTTACATACATTTTGACCGCGTAAGTATTGCACTTCTTTTTATGAAATAGGTGATTTATTTATTGATAACCAACGCTTGGGGGTCTAGAATCATGTGTTGAATTCATGGTTACAGTGTGCGCGTCGATTTCCTGCCACCCTGTATTATTTACCTTGGCATGAGCTAAGTATTTGCAAATAGTTTGTGTTAATACGAGAGAAAAACAAGAGATGATAGGGAAAGGTCGTCGGTCCTAAGATAAAGATGCAAATACTTGGTACAAAACGAAGTCACTTTTCGTGTATGTCTGTGTGACCGCGGTGTTCTTCTAAACTCCACCACGCAAGTGATTTTCTTGAAATTTTTACCAACATTTAGAGAATTATTCCGGAAGGTTTATATGTATAATACATTTATATTTAACTTGATTATAGAACAGAATCTTGACATCTGTATACAGTATCAACTATCTCATACAAAACATCAATACCTACTCGACCCAAATGTATGGGACGGTTGATTACTTTTTCTCGATTACGATATTGGTCCCATTGAGAAAGTTGTTCAGTTTGATGATCTGTACCACACCCTCAAATTTAACCACACTTTTCTGATACACGCTGTATAGCACCCTTGCGAAGCATGGGCGGTTCGTTAGTGAAAAAAAAAACATTCTTTCGTAGAATTGCCCATATGTACGTATTTGTTCTTAGAATAGGGATCGACTGATTAGGTCTGAGTAAGCCAATTAAAACTCATCCTCAATTCTTTGTCATCAATAAGAACAGACGCCAGCAGGTCGAGCTACCCGAAACTGTCAAATTTTCCCAATCAACCTTGAACCTTAAAACATTAGCAATACAGTTGAAAATCTATTAAAGAAATTTGACAGATTGTAGTAGCTTGATTTGCTGGCGTCTGTAGTACATTGTATTTTGCTTCGATGTTCATATTTTCTTAGTAAATGCAGTTTTTAACATATAATGCGTAGAAACTATCGTGATAGACGCTTATCCAGTGGAACATGCATACGTGCATACTATGCCATGCTTGAGCGCATGATAAGAATGCATGTGTAACGAATAAAAATACTCTTGATTTAATCTACACAATGGTTTAACAATCATTGAGATGGATTTATTGTCAAGTAAGTAATCTTAGAGCAGGTGGTGGCCCATTGGTAACGACTCTGACTTACGAGTTGTAGGTCGTGGGTTCGAACACAAGCAGGCGCTTTACTATGTGTAAATAATTTCATCACCGCTGCTCTCAAAACGGTGAAGGAAAACATCGTGAGGAAACCGGCATATCCTAGAACCTGAAATTCGAAGACATCTGACATCTACCAACCCGCACTGGGCCCGCGTGGTTGATTATGGCCTACTCTCATCGAGAGGGACAGTGGGACAATATAGGTAAGTTCATACGTAACGTTTGAAACTTTCAGTGTCGTTATTTGACGGCACATCGCGGACGCTATATGGCGGCCACCGCAGTATTATTTACTAAGTCCCTTGCATTTCTGTCACAGGAAATAAAACTTTATCGTATTGACGGCCGTATGCTAAATTCTATCGATATAAATGAAACCTGTTTTATTTCCGCACTATTACCTCGTATTAACCGGATTAACATACCGTTGTGTTACAATAATTTTATAATCGTTACATGAATAATTAAACTAGGTAATTGTATACTGATTATGCTTAAATTAGCACCGATCTACTGCTTATCGTGGATCATTTAATGGTCGCTAATGATGGACGGATAAAGAGGATAATAATTAGACAGCGTGTTTCAGAAATACATAGTGATATTTAAGGGTGTGGTAGAGACCATCAAACTGAACAACTTTCTCCTTGGGACCAACATCGTAATCGCGAAAAAATAATCTACTGTCCCATACAAAACTTATACTCGACCCAAATGTATGGGACGGATTTATGAAAGTGTGTTGTTAACTTTTTACTTGATGATTATATATTTTATGTGTTATACAAACTGTTTTTAATTTCTGTTTTTTATTTCTGTTAATTTCTGTTTTTCTGTCTTTCTGTCATGTTTCTGTGTATTTCTGTGGTTTTAAACCGTTTTATTTAAAGAAATAAATAAATAGAATGTCCATTAATATATTTAGGAAATCTAAATGGGTTCTTTTTTGGTACGATTAGAAACTTCTCTTTCTAAATCTGAGAACTGAACGGAAAGTTCTGATTATTCCATATCTACACTGGATATCCTTGTTTCACACACCAACCACAACAAAGCGATAATTCTTCGAAATTATAAAAAAAAAAAACTCCATTGTTTCCTCCAGACAAACAAACGAATATAAGTATAGTTACTGATATCAATCGATAGCAGCCAGGTGGCATCGCTTCTGCATTATGTATCGACACAGATGTCGACTGCCTTTTGAATATTATATGTGAGTTCGAATGACCTGCCTTAGAACCTCGGACAAGCATTTATTTAAGGTTGCATGTCGTCTATTTCAAAATGGTTCGCGTTCATTACAATTTTATAGAGCGGTGGAACACACCCGGCTTCAGTCTGGGAAATAAGGCTGAAATTATAGGTTTTATTTCAAAGGAGTTTAGGTCGCGTATGTCTGTATGTAATATGCTTCTATGCGTAAGCGGTGTGCGTCCCTGGTGCGCCGGGTGCGGGCCAGCACAAATCCTATCCTGGCAATGATCGCAGACAGGCTGGATTGCCCTTATGTCCGGCATTGCTGTGGCAGGCATGTTGCTGTTCCAATGCCGACTAGAAGGTTGTAATTATTAAGTTATTTTTGTTTTTATATTGTTATGTTTATGACTACGAGTAATAATGTAATAAATAAGTATAATTTAATTTATTTTATTGTCTTGTATGTTTGTATTGTTGTTGAAATTGTGTGCCTAATAATTAGTATGAGTCTTTTGTTGCTTGATTATAAATAAATAATAATAATATGCCACCGCGACCCTTCAGTGCCTCGGAAAGCGCGTTAATCCATTGGTCTCGGTTGTCATTTTTGGATCTTTGACAGTCGTTACGGGTCGTCAGAAGCTCGGAAGTCTGAAAACTAGTCTTACCAAGAGGCTATTCTGAGATCAGCCCAAATTCCACAGTGTCTGAAATCCAGAACCAGTGTGTTCTGCCCACCATGACACCTGCGGTGCTGAGACGTGGACGCTCATACAGGAATTCGTGTACAGGCTGAGAGTTGCATAGAGAGCCTTGGAGCGTTCCATGCTGGGCATCAGGCTAATAGACCGAGTTCCAAACGTCGAGATACAAAGACGTACGAAGGTCTCCGATATCGGAAAGCGTATTATGGAACTTAAATGGAGTTGAGCAGGAAACCTGACAAAGCGCAGTGATGTCAGGTGGAGTAGCTGTGACAAAGTGACAAAGTAGTGTCCAAGGAGTAGAAGACGAGATGTAAGTCGTCCAGCGGCGAGACGGGCAGACGACATTGTTCCTATTGCTGGCAAAACCTGGATGAGGTTGGCACAGGAGAGTAGGGGTTGGCACAAGAAAAAACCGACCAAGTACGAGTCGGACTCGCGCACCGAGGGTTCCGTATAATTTAAAATGATTAAAAATATTTTTATTATATACGATGTAACTAAAAATTTACGGTTTTTGCATGTTTCCTTTATCTGTGCTATAAGACGTTGCTTCGTACCAAATTTCAAGATTCTGAGTTCACGGGAAGTGCCCTGTAGGTTTTGATTCCCTTGCGAGTGTCGAAAATTTGCGGCATAAACGGCTGTATCTTTTGATTGCGTTGGCTTAGAAGTTTGATTTTTTCACAGCTCCAAGGGTCAGTAGACTTGAGTATTTCATATAAATTCCAACTTGATAACTCCACGCGTTCCTGAGAAAAAGGGTCTTTACTGAAAGACAGACGAACGGACGGACGGACAACAAAGTGATCCTATAAGGGTTCCGTTTTTTCCTTTCGAGGTAAGAAACCTAAAAAGAGGCCTATGCCCAGCAGTGGATGAACTCGGGCTGTGGATAATGATGTCTCTAGGTCGGGATTATTATCTGATGGTTGAGTGAATAAAGATGAACTCGTGGCTAAGTGATAACAGCTGCACTGGTCAATCGAAGGTTGGATGGCCATTTTTATATACCGAGACCGAGGTGTCTCGAAAAGCGCGTTCAGCCGTTTGGTCCCGGCTGTCATTCGTATATTTTTGACAGTCGTTACAGATAGTCAGAAGCCCGAAAGTCTGACAACTAGTCTTACCAAGAGGTGTTGCATTAGGTAAACCGTTTTTTGACCGATGAACCTAGTGATTGCAGCAACACACAATACGTTGATTGATACACGTACGGTAATAGAGAGTCTGTAAGAAGCCATAAATAGGATATGGCAGTTTATATATTTATTTTATTACGCATTTTATAGTTGACTTTTACGTAATCTGGAATAGTTACGTTCTAGGACAGCTGTCAAAAAACAGTTAACATAATGGCTGAGAATCAGCACTTTTCGAACGTCAAAGTTACATAAGACGGCAGCTTGAGTGAGTTATGACAGTTGTCATTATGTTTATCATAAAATATTATGATTGTTGTCAAATGGTTGTGATAGGTATAATGACTCATGTCTAGGAATCTCTAGTCAGAGTTAAACAATGAGTGCGTACGATTGTGAAAATTAAAACAATGGCGTTTTAAAAAAAAGCAAAATATTTTAATTTATATTGAAATCACAATTACTTCCACTTACTTATTTATCTTTATGTCATTCTATTGTTT
Organism: Apamea crenata; assembly: GCA_949629185.1. Taxonomy (NCBI): domain Eukaryota; kingdom Metazoa; phylum Arthropoda; class Insecta; order Lepidoptera; family Noctuidae; genus Apamea; species Apamea crenata. The sequence goes on from OX451373.1 coordinate 10,374,600, forward strand.
CATTTACAACAGAAGGTGTTGTTATAATACTGATTGGAATACCTAGTTGCAGTTATCAGCTCAGCTTATATGCTTTTATGCAATGCACGCCACATTGCATAAAGGCATATAAGCGCCTACCTCGATAAATCACTATAAGCCTGACAGTTACATTTTGGTTTGTGTGGTCCACAATTAAGAAACTCACTAAATTATCATCCTTACCAAAAAACAAAATCTTCATACAAACACGCGCGGCAGTAGGCAGTCGCGAGACGGCCTACTCGGCTCCCGCACTATTCGCACATTGTCATTGGTCTTTACTCGTTCAAGTTAATACGACGAAATTAAATTCCTGCCTACCTATTCTGAAAACCAATGCACACCACTGCCTACTTGTAAATGCTAATATCCTTTCTTCATTCAGGTTTCAGATTGACTGTATATCAATTGTTACGGATAGGTGTAACATCATCCAAAAATATTTCTGTTTAGCTGTTCTTTGCGTTTCCGTCCGCTTTGAAACGTCCTACTAATATTATAAACGTGAAAGTTAGTATGGATGGATGGATGGATGGATATATACAATGTCGCCCATGCGCATGTGACCGCCCGTAATATTCTGAATATTCATGAAAATATGTCGAAAATAAACTTCAAAAGGGGGTCTATCTATAACATTTTTCATGTTATTCAATTTTTAATTTTTTAAGTAGAGTTTGTAGATTTGCTTTCTATTTTTTGACACATCTCCGAAGTTTATGGGTCGATTTAGATTCTGTTTATTATTTCCAAAAGATTACGAGTTATTTTAACAGGTTAATTAACATTTTTACTAAAAATTATCGACTACGAAAAAAAAGACGGAATCGAAGTCATTTTTTCGGTAAAAAATAGTGTATTTATTTAAAAAAAACTAGTGTAAGTCCATAAATTATCCCCATACGACGACTTTTTTAATAAATTAAACTCAAGGAAGTTGGTGTGTGATACCCGCATGCCTCGGAAAGCACGTAAAGCCGTTGATCCTGCGCCTGATCTCTCCCCGGTCGTGGCGGATTCCCGTCCCATCGGACTGTGAGAGTAAAGCAACAGAGAGTGCCCCTGTGTTTGCGCACACACTTCTGCACTATAATATCTCTTGCGGACCTGGCTATTGTCCGTTGAGATTGGCCATCGTGACCGAAATCGGACAGGGGCATTATTATTATTAACCAGAAGTAGTACACACTGTGAATGTGTGCTGAATACGTGTGACGTCAGCACATAACACACACGCACACACACACACCAATCAGACTTCGCTATTGTCTCGGACGGTACCGTGAGCTCCTGGGTTTGCACGCACAGGCACGGCGTGTTTGTACACTTGGTAACCACAAGTAAAGCGCGTGTCGCTTCGTGCGATAAAAATACTGCAATTGATTAGAGACATAATAAACGTATTTCCGGGTAAACATCTCCGTTAGACGTTGATTCCGATCGGATACAGATTGTGTATAAATGCTTCCGATCCGCAAGGTGTTGCGAGCGACGATAATCTTGTTAGGGTTGCCATGCTTTATGTTAATATTTTGATTTAAAAACTTACCCATTGAGTTTCTTGTCAGATCTTCTCCACAGAAAACTACTACGCTTTGGAATTGGCCACTAGCTTCATCTTTTTTGTTTCTGACCGACGGACTTGGAGTCGGAGTCGGTCTGTCAGAAATATGAAGCTAGTGGTCCATTCCAAAGCGTAGTCGGTACCTATGGAGAAGAACGGGCAAGAAACTCCATGGACACTCTTGCAAATTATATTGTTAAGTACAAAAATATTAGTTTCATTATTAATGTTAAAATTGTATGTGAGAGCGATTTACAAAAGACGTGTAAATAATGTGGGTATCAGTTTCCAATTTTCTAGATAAACTCTTCCCTATCTCATGAGTGACAGCCCTACCTAATAAGACGGGATAGGAGCTCACTAATTCCTGCTAATCCAACGTATTTGCACATTGTGTAAGACTCTCATAGAAAGGCCAACGAGTGCAGACGTACCTCCGCATTCATTTACTATTTGTTTTCTTCACGAAACAAAAAAAAAACAACTGTTTTTTCTGTTCCGTGGTTTTCTTAGAAAACCTTATCAGCGGAGATAATTGATTTGGTGGAATAAACAAACGCCGTTTAAGCTATTTCTGGAAACTGTCAATAAAATTGTGGATTCTATTTTTGAAAATGAATGTGTTCGAAGTTTGAACAGCGGGGTGATTCCGTAGCACACTATCAGTAGCAATGGGTTACATTTTGACAGTTCAACAACATACATTGCGTTATTTACGTTGCTGAGCGCACACATTTTTTGGACATATGAAGCAATGGATTACCAATATCCTTCAAAATGATTCAGATTGTGATTGAGAGTGTGTTACGCAATTAGGGTGCTGTTTACCATTTTGAAAAAAATATGTATTGATATTGATACCACGAAGGTTTAGTTTGAAAACATTATATTCTTTAAATATTTGATGTTAATGCTAAAAAAAATTAGTACAGACGCCAGCACATCAAGCTACTACAATCTGTCAAATTTCTTTAATAAATTTTCCACTTTATCGCTAAAGCATTAAGGTTCAAGGTATATTGGGAAAATTTGACAGTTTCGGGTATCTTGACCTGCTGGCGTCTGTACTTAACCAAAATAAAACCAATATAGGCGATTGGTTTTATTTTTGTTACCTACAATTTTTTTTTCTTTTATGAAGGTTGCCTCCGCACTAAGAATTTTTACTTTATGATTTTCTCGCTTAAGAAATGTACAAAAGATTACAAGGTCCCATGTAAGTAAAATATATGCATAATATTAATAGTTAATCTCTGACTTTTCACACCGCCATCGCCAGCTGGTACTCCTTTATCGCAGCGACAAGAGTCATCAAAGAAAGTACTCGCTCAGCAACCCTCGCTTGGCGGGCAGAACACTCGCTGAGACTCGGTACCAGCGAGTAATCGCTCGCCAACGCCACTGTCGCGCACTCGCTACTCGTTGCTCACCAACTCTTTTCGTTTCTCGTTAATTGCAGGCGGTGGGATAGGTGCCTTATGGGTGCCTTTACAGGCACAAATCTCAATCTAATACACAAACTGCTACACCCACAGCGACATTACTGTCTGTAGGTCAAACACCCCGTGCCGTAGTCGTCCCGTGCGGGTATCAATGAAATCCACGCGCCATGATACGTAGCGGGGAACCAATCGCTCCCCGCTTGTTATCGACGGTTTCCTGGTTACAATGCATTTAGCTGGTAACTAGAACTTATCTGCTGGTTTCACAGAAGCAAATAGTTCTTATAAATTGTATTGTTTTTGTATTCGTAAACCCAATTACGAACAGGCGTGTTTTTCCCGCGGCGTTTTTTCACGCATTTGACCGAGAGTTGAAAATCCAACAATGTGTTTTTTTGACGCTCTGGGATGCGTTCTGTTGGATTCTCAATGCTCGGCTCAACACCGAGAGTTGAAAATCCAGTGCGTGATAAATCCCGCCGCGATATTTTTACTTCAGTGCGTACGTGGGCTAATTGTATGAAAATATAATGAGGATGGTATTTAGGTACTTAGCTTATATTAACCACTATAGATTCTGCCCGTGACTTCGTGCACGTCGTATAAATAGAGTTCTGGGAAAATCCTCCCAACTTTCCTTTAGTTTGTATTAATTTATTAAAGACGACTGGACAACAAAACATCAGTATTCGCCTGTACAGCCAGGAGTAGAAAGATGTAGGTTCTTAACTAAAAATACGTGGGTATTTTACCTACATATTTACCTACTGAGTATATTCCTGCAGTGCGATTCTGTAACCATCTCACCATGAAAACTAAGGTGAAGTGAGAGTGGAGTGAGCTGTCATTCCAACTAATCCTAGGGATTGACACTATTGACAGCGCACTCTAAGCTCACTTCACCTAACTTTTCACGGTGAGATTTTTACAGAATCGATTGGCTGATCACCAATTAGCTATAACAGTGGTTATAGCAAGTACTTTTGGAACGGTATACTATTAAATAGGTATATTTAGTTTCCCAGTACACATAACATAATAAATTAGCCTATAACTTTCCCAGTTTCGGCTGGGATACAGGTCTCCTCTCTGTGAGACGGAATGGGCAGTAATCCACCACGCGGGTCTAGTGCGGGTTCGTAGATGTCACAAAAGTCAATTGTGATAATATGTAAAAACTATTATCGACACTTGAAAAGATCTCTAAAATCGTAGATTCATTTTCAAATAACTAGACAAGCTGCAGACCTTTATCTTTTAATAGCGTACAGCCGATCGATTTTGTAAAAATCTCACCGTGAAAAGTTAGCTGAAGTGAGCTTAGAGTGAGCTGTCAATAGTGTCAATCCCTAGAATTAGTTGGAATGACAGCTCACTCCACGCTCACTTCGCCTAAGTTTTCACGGTGAGATGGTTACAGAATCGCACTGCAGAATACCGTCGAGCTCAATTTGGCCCACTAGCATATTTCACGACATGGCCACCGCTCTGGGACCATAGTTAATAAGATATCAGTATGGGTTACTATCATATAATTATAATACACGTTCAATTAATGGAATGTAATTTATGATTAGCTAAGGGTGGAGCACAAGTGACGGCGGATATGGAGGTATAGAAATATTAATATTTTTAGTAGTAATAAGTTTTTAGGGGGTATCGTATTACCTAATAACTGGATTGTGGAGATCAGATAGGCTCCTTGTAAAATACTGGTACTCAGCTGCACTCAGTTTGACTTGATGCCGACCCCAACATAGCTGGGAAAAGGCTAGGCAGATGATGATGGGGCTGTGTCGTCGCTCGAACAGTCAGGTCCAAAGAGGTGGCACACAGTGTTCCATGCCCACATTTTTGGGTAGACAATCGTGGGATCAGCTGCACTTGGTGATGGGGCCTGCTAGGCATGGCGGCGGATAACAGCCAGGGGTGCGGCGAATGTAAATGTGATTTTTTAAGCAACGTTTATAAATAAACCCCTTAATGTGTAAATTGGAATATGAAAGTGGAAAGATTATATAAATAATGTGTCCGTTATATAGGCAACAACAAAACATCAGGAAACAAAACTCTTTCCCCCTTATTACAAAACAAGGTTTTTCTTTCGATCAGGTTTAAACCACTGACCCAGTTATTGAATTAAGAACCCAACTGTTATTTATATGCAGTTCTTTATACAAAACTGACAGCTTAGTTCGGTGCTAAGTTGTCATTTTAGTATTAAGAACTTTCCTAAATCGAAATAAAGTTCGAAATACAAATACTGGCTCAATAGTTTAGGCTAGAACTAAAGTTAGGTTTCGTTTTGTAATAAGACGGTTTCAGTTTTCTTTCCTGTTGTGTCGGCGCAAGTTAGGCAAAAACCTTCATACCTAGATGAAACGATAGATAGACCCAGTCAGCGGGGATTTGAAAATAAATACAGGGGAAAAATTTGTACGTAAAGCAAATTGCCTACTAAGTTCACTAGCGCGTATATTCAAATCACAACTGCCATCCATTGACAGTTCTATGAAATGGATACACAGCAAATTGACGTAGGATATTAATTAGCTTGACCATTAATTACCGTGACTGTACTGGTCTACTTTAGCCTTTAGTACTTAGTTTGTCATTTGCAAATTTTGATTTTTGATTTTTTTACTCTTTTTTTGTAAGAGTGTGATTAAAATGTAAAAGTACCTAGCTGTACCAGGAAATTAAGCACTATTTAACTAATTATAAATAACTTGCTTTCCAAACACTCCTAACAAAAACTGTTTCCAAGTAACTGAGCATTTAGACAAATAACTTCACCCCGGGACCTAAACTACTCGTAAATGCTAATTCATTCGATTCCGCGGTCACCCTGGACCGACCTGAATTGGATCATGGCGGATTGTAATTAATGTATTTGAAAATCCCAGTGATGAGTGACCAACTAAGAGTGACACACAATTATTGATGCAGTATCACCGGTTCAAACTATTTGGTAAGTGTTTTGAGTTATCATTGGTTGGATGGCCCATTATTTTTATTAAGCCGCGTACGCACGAACGAACAAAAACATGGTGAACACGAACATCGAACACTTTGTTTGCACGTGCGTTTATATAACCCATGGGTTTATATAATGTGTCGTATTTCAACGTTGCATTCGTTATTTCACGAAAAAAATTGTAGTTGAAAGCTGCCAAGTGTTGACATATTGGTGTTCGTGACTGTACCACTAACTAACACAGTGTTTGATGTTCGTTAGTGGTACGCACGTGCGAACAAAGTGCTCGATGATCGTGTTCACCATGTTTTTGTTCGTTCGTGCGTACTCGGCTAAAGAGTTATTGATTTGGCAGTGGTTTGATTCAAAATTATATTAACTATATTAATTAATTCCATTTCGCGATCACCCTTGACCGACCCCATTTGATTCATGGAGGATTGTAATTTATGTATTTGAATAGACCGGCAACCATTGACCAACTAAAAGTGACTCACTATTGATGTAGTATCACCGGTTGAATAATGCGCTTCGGACGCATTTGTCAAACTATTTGGGTAGTAGTTTGAGTTAAATATGACTGGTTAGCAAGTATACTATTGTAGTCTTTGCTGGTTAAGATTGATCCATTATTTCAATACTCAAAACTCAATGCTTATGTTATTTTTATTACCTATGTCAATGTTTCTAGTGAATAGGTCGTCGGTGTTCCTATAAAATAAAATAAAAATAAATACAAGGTGATGGTTTCCAGTTTCCAGATGGTTTCCAATATAGGTATTGTTTTGATTCTAATAATGCATTTTTTTTAAGCCGCAATATTCTCCGATCTGCTTTTTCCTACTTATTATAAACGTGAAAGTTTGTATGGATATATGAGTGGATGTCTCTTTCACGCAAAAACTACTGAACGGATTCGGGTGAAATTTGGCACACTGATGTTTAATAACCAGGATTAACATATAGGATACTTTTTATCCCGATATTCCCACGGGATAGAAACCGCGGTGCGCTGCTAGGTTATCAATAATAGACTGTATAGGGTTTTCTTAATATATATATAGCACCCAAGCACTCGCTACATAGAAAAAAGAAGAAGGGGGACTCCCCATCCTCTACATCCAACCTTAGATTCTTAATCTCCTATCAAACTGTCAAAACATTGTTTAAAAACAAAACAAGTACTTAAACAGTTTCTAACTTACAACATTATCGTGTAAAATTGTTTAATTTAAATAATTACAACTTCTATCAACTTGTTATGTTCGCGAACCAGAATAATGATTGCCTAATTATTATAATGGCTCTAATTTCATTAAAAGCTATGTATTTTACATGTTTAGCATAATTTTAAGGTTGCCAGGTTGTCTCCATACGATTTTTTTCAGAAATTGGGGATCGGATTCTGTTTATGTTTATTAAAAAGCGAAGTTTTTTTCTATATTTCTTAAGGCTCCCACAGACAGCTGACGCAACACAATTTCTATGAAAACGTCATGGAAATTGTTCTACCAGAATCGCGTCGCGCCTTTCTGCGGGAGCCTTTATTCTTCTCAAAGCGTTAGCCCAGGTTTGCACGATTTTCAACGTACTGCTTAGCGCCGAGAGTTGAAAATCCAACATTGTGTTTTTTGACGCTCTGGGATGCGCTCTGTTGCATTTTCAACGCTCGGCTCAACACCGAGAGTTGAAAATCCCGAGTGTAATAAAATCCTGCCGTGATATTTTGACGTCCGTGCGATCGTGAGCTTAAAGTAAAAAATATTTATAAGTTATTAGTAATACAAACGCCGTATTCATTGCATCAGAGTCCGATCGACGCCGCCTGTGTTCGCCGCGGTAGTAAAATCCTTACAACATTTTAGACAATATTTAATTGGTAAATCTTTTAAGATAATTACGGATTGTAATGCATTAAAAATGACACAACGTAAGAAGGATCTCCAACCCAGAGTTGCAAGATGGTGGATGTACATGCAAAATTTTGATTTCTCGCTAGAATACCGTAAAGGCGCGCTTATGTCACACGTAGACTACTTGAGTAGGAATCCGGTCAATATTATTAATGTTGTTCAAAAACCACAAAATTGGGCTCAAGTGGCACAGGCAGGTGACGAGGAGACACTAACGTTACTTGAAATTAGACAACGGTAAATTAGATAACACACGTTACGTGAAACGTAATAACGTAATAATTACTAAGCAGTACTTGTTGACTTTTAAATATGGTGATGAGAAAATAAATTTTATTTATTATTATATTGCCTCTAACATTTTTCTACTACTTAATTACCACGAATTTACCACCATATGCCAGCAGCAGTGGCCCAGTAGTATCGGCCCCAACTTACGAGTTGTAGGTCGTGAGTTCGAACCCAAACAGACACATTACTTTGTGTATTTAATTTCATCACCAATGCTCTCAAAACGATGAAGGATAACATCGTGAGGAAACCGGCATGACCTAGAACCAAAAATAATTGACATGTGACATTTACCAACACGCACAGGGTTCGAGTAGATAATGGCCCACTCCCTCTAACCGAGAGGAGGCTTGTGTCCCAGCAGTGGGAACGTTGTGGGCTGATTATGCTACCACCATTTAGCCAATTCAACAACGGACCTAGAAAAACATGTATTACCGAGGTTCCTCAACGAAGAATCTTAACCTAGTTCCCTAACTGTTTGAAGTTTAACCACAAAGAAAGTCCAAGTGTCCTGGGTTAGTTTAGTAATCTTACAGGATGGAGCTGTAATGCGATTTGGTCGTAACTAATTATGTGATGTGACTCTGAGACGCATCTCTAGAGAGTTAGGGGCCCCTCTAGTGGCGGATAATTGCTCCTGCATTCGTGTTACGTAACTGACTGTTGCTATTGCTATCATGAAGGAGATTCGGATTGTCAAACATTTTAAAATTGTATTTTTCGCACCACTAGGGGCTGCTCAGTGTTGTCCCAAAGTTAATATGATTAACGATTTAAAAAAAAATATCAAAAATAATAATAAATAATGATTAAGATTAATTAATCATAATCATAAATCGTTAATTTAATTATTTGATTAACCATTAATTATGTCCAAATAAAAATATGCTATAATAAAACAATTACATTAAAAAAGTAAACATTCCCCTAGAGGCGGATAATTGCTCCTGCTATCGCTGCGTATTGCTATCTCCTGCGTATTGCTATTGCTATCATGAAGGAGACTTGGACTGTCAAATAGTTATCGTTAGTTTTCAGCTTCGATTTCGGGTGTTAAATCTTAAACTTCGTCCATTGTGAAGTACGTAGGTAACTTTAAAATGATAGATGCGGTGATGGTAAATGCGCCATAATTGCCGTTAAGTGTGCTAAACAAGGTTTAAATTGAAATCAACTAAAGGAATAATCTTTTACTATAAGTTGGCACAGTCCGCAGTTGTTTGGCACCTATTTTTAAGTAACCTCACAGCTGAACACTGTCTCTTAAGATACAGGTTATCCTAGTTTGAGAGGCAGGGCTTAAAATATCTGTATACAAACTACTGCAGCGTTAATTAGCTTCATGTTAAACAGTGTATAATAATGTATATTTCTTGTGACAGTAAATTATTTTATTATTATTATTATATAATCACTTCGGAAAATACAACAATAAATAATATTCATTGAAGCAAATACTATGGTAGGTAGGACTTTAACAGGTAAAATTTTAATATTTTGGATTTTATTGACGTAGGTGTATTCCTACCTACGAACCCTACCTACGTGGGGTTTGTACCTATTCATTCCTGGAGCTGAAGTTTCCTCATATAGAATACACATGTATATGCAATTGATTAAACTTGAATCATTCAGCATAAAATACTGAATCATTTTATAGTGAGAAACAACTTCGACTACAGGTTAGCGTTTACAACGTACGGCATTTCATACAAACTTTCAAGTCCTTGTTGAACCGATTTTAATGAAAATTCATACGCATAAGCAGGATACTTAGGTCTAAAAAGTTAGTAAAGAACATTTTCGAAATGTGTTATTTAAAAAAAGATAATTGGAAATCTCTGTTTCTATGGAAAATTTAAAAAGGGTCGAATTTAGCTATAACACTATTGTTTCGAAAATGTTCTCAATTAACTTTTTAGACCTATATATCCTGCTTATGCGTATGAAGTTCAATTAAAATCGGTTCATGCATTTTGCCTATAATGTTTCCAACTGCTGGGACACAAGCCTCCTCTCTGTGACGTAGTGGGCCGGCACCACCCAGACCCAGTGCGGGTTGAGAGATGTCACATGTCTTCGAATTTTTGGTTCTAGGACATGCCGGTATCCTCACGATGTTTTCCTTCACTACTTTAAGAGCAGCGGTGATGAAAAGAAATAAACCGGCCAAGTGCGAGGAGGACTCGCGCACGAAGGGTTCCGTATAAAAATCACGTCTGTTTTATTCCCTTAAATATTTATTTTATTTTGTTTTTGGCATTTGTTGTTATAGCGGCAACATAAATACATAATTTGTGAAAATTTCAACTGTCTAGTTATCGCGGTTCTTGAGATAGAGCCTGGTGACAGGCAGACGGACGGACAGACAGGGAAGTCTTAGTAATAGGGTCCCGTTTTTACCCTTTGGGTACGGAACCCTAATAAATGAATAGTTTACAAAAAGTAAAGATCTTGTCTGGGTTCGAACCTACGATCCACAACTCGTAAGACGCGGCTGTTACCACTGGACCACCACAGCTGCTCCTCTGTAATCTGTATGTCTAGTGCATAACTATGTCAATTAGTCGTAAGTACCTATTCAGGTATTATTTCTTAAACTTACTTAATTATGAATGATGATGGTGACTTTTAAGAGTATTGTTGCCATTAAATTAAAAGTTTGATCTGGATTTTTGTAAATGAGTAGCTAAGTATTATTAGTTATACTTGGCGCAATGATCACTTTAAACCCAAGTTGCCACGTCGCGTTTTTCCAGTGGCGATTTTATTTCGGGCACTGGATTTTCAACGATCAGCTTAGCGCCGAGAGTTGAAAATCCAACAGCGTATTTTTGATGCGTTGGGATGCGTTCGGTTGGATTATCAACCCTCGGCCCAACATCGAGAGTTGAAAATTCAGTGCCCGAAAAATAATCGTGGGGACGTGGGCTTGTGTTGACTGAATGACTGAATTTCTTTGATATAATCTACTACTTTATACTTTTTTTAAGGTTAATTGGGAAAATTGGACAGTTTCGGGTAGCTTAATGTGCTGGCGTCTGTAAAATTTAATATTACCGACATGAAACAATACACCGTACCTGAATATGAAGCACATGATAAATAATTCAGTTACCAATAAAATATTAAGGCCTGAAGTCGACAGAAAATTAAGGAAACCATTTTTATAAGTCAATTGCAAGAAGAAATACACAGAAAATATTAATAATAATAATAATAACAATTTATTTATTTCAGACAACTGCAGTCCATATTAAAAAAATACATTTTAATTACCTACTTATAAACTGTTTAAAATTATAAACATATAAAAACCCAAAATAAAAGTGTGACTAATTAAATTAAAATATTCATAAAAAATAATAATAATTAAAATTGTAAAAAAAAAAAAATGTCGGAATAATTTAAAAATGAAATGTCTAATCGTAAAATGTTGTAAGAGTGTCAAAATATTAAAAACTAAAAAATTATAAAACTTGCAAGGACAATAATTAACTCTATGGGAAATAATTTTAAAATTTTTACCTGCCCCAAGCCTGATATACGGGTGTTATCAAGATGCGGCTGCTAATGGTCAAGAATTTCCATTTCAACACGTAATAGATGAGACTACTCTAGAGAAATTAGACCGTAAATGCATTAGTGTTAGCAATAATAAAATTGCCAACAGAAACATTACGACATTGTGTACGACAGACATCCTTAAAACTGTCGTAAGTTTTATGTTTTCTTTTAATTAAATTGTGCCAAAGATCTCACGTATTTTTTTATTTATTTATTATTAAGGCACATCAACAACACAAACACAAACATTTACAAATAACAGAGAACAGAGACATGGACTATAGCGTTTACGTCAATTACAGACGTGCACAGCATTCACAACAAAGGAGAAGAAAAAACACGTATTGTATTATAAATTACTAGCTGTTGCCCGTGACTTCGTCGGCGATTCAGGCTAAAATGTAGTCTGTATATCCTTCTCCGGGTCATGGTCTACCCATGTGCCAAATTTCATCCAAATCCGTTCAGCCGTTTTAGCGTGAAAGCGTAACAAACAAACTAACTTTCGAATTTATAATATTCGTAGGATAGGATTAGCGACCCACCCCTGAGGGTCTTCTCTCTAAATCCGACGATGAAGATATTATGGAATCGTCCGAAAGTCGATGTTCCGTGAAAACAATAAGTGAATAATTGAATTTTTTGGACGGGCAGAAATACATCGGGATTAGGGACAACTGTTAATTTGTCATCATTCTCCTGCCCTCCCATCCCAAATTATTTGGGGTCGGCGCTACATGTCTTTTTATTCCATACTCCTCTATTAGCAGCCATCTCGACAGTCACCCCCTTTCTAACCATATCATCATTTACACAGTCCATCCATCGTTTCTTTGGTCGTCCCCTACTCTTATAGCCATCGACATTCATACTCAAAACTTTCCTCACGACATTTTCCTCATTCCTCCGTAATACATGCCCATACCATGACAACTGTTAATTTGTGTTGTCATTAATTTTTAGTTCGGGCCCCGAACTAATCTTATGTCCCTAGTGATACGACGCCCGTAACTTCGGGCGTAACTACGGATTTTGTGCTTAGGGAGTAGAGATTTCTTTATTATAATTATGTAAGTTTAATGTGAACGCATTATACACACCAACCTTCCAAAATAAATTATCTAAAAGATGGTGAAAACTGCAGAATTAGTTTTCAATCGTGAATCGTGATGCAGTAAGTACAGGTAATTACGTAACATACTATCAATCACAATCTGAATCACTTTGAAGCATTTGATAATGAGTACACGGTGGAGCACACGGTGGAGGTCTGCCCTGCTTGGGCGGAGCCCCGCCGTGTCCTCGTAGAGGCGATCGGCAACGGCGGCGACCTCTCGCGTCCGGCCCTGGTTCAAGCCATGGTCCGGGGCGAGAGGGAGTGGGAGGCAGTCACCTCCTTCTGCGAAGCAGTCATGCTAGCGAAGGAGGTGGCGGGGAGGCTGAGGGAAAACACCTCACGCCTCAGCCGCCGCGGGAGACGCTCCGGACGTCGGGAGCCGCGTGACGACTCCCGGCCACCGTAGGCGCGGGCCTTCGAGCGGAGAGTAATGGGTAGCTCACCGCCCAATCAGGACCAGGCCCGTGCCGGACGGCGCGTTGTGTTCCACGCGCGCCTCAAAGAGATGTCAGTAGAGGACGGGGCCCGATAGGGCCGAAGCCTGCCAGGGCGGCGGGATCGTCCGAAAGGGTCCGCGCTGCCCTGGAACAGAAAGGGCTAAGGAAGGAAGACGGGTGGGTTTTAGTCAGTAAGAGTCTGACACTCCCTTCCGCTCCACCCAGAGCGGGAGGGGTCATTTGATGATTTCTCATCCAAAAAAAAAAAAAAGCATTTGATAATCCATTGATTTATATGATCGAAAAATTTGTCAGCTCAACAATGTAAATAAAGCAATAAATGCCGTTGAACCCTCAAAATGAAAGCCATACTGTTGGTGTGTTACGTAGTTACTCCACTGATGATCAGCATTCGGGAATACAGGCCGCATTCATTTCCATTTCACAAAAAACATTCCATTCATCGTCGAACCAAATAGTGCAAAATATTCAAGCAAAAATTCCCAATATGAGGACAGGACATTCACAATTAGTCCAGAGCACGTTGTCGACTGACTTTATCAGATATATTGCTATCAAATATATTAAGCCGTGAATAAATTAAAAGTCGCAGCGTTCGCGATACTCAAATAAATTGGTACGAATTTGAAATCACGAGAATAGTTATCTGGGTTATTTATTGTTGATGTAAGTGTACTCTTTGTGAGCCTTTGGTACATATTGGCACCGATTCCTTTTTTCACAATTATTATTATTAATATCTCCTTTATTTCATTTAAATACTTACAAATTACATTTTTAAATATTTGTATAAACCAAAATATAAAAAACACTTTAAAATATAAAAAAATAGTAAGTAGCCCACCGGTATCGGGAACAGGGTCCAAGCTACCGGCGGTGGCGGTCAGGGCTCCAGAGAGAGAAACCTCCTGACAATGCGAGCCGTGTCCAGAAGTACCGCTTTCTGAATCAAGCCCTTGATCCAGCTGCCCAACGAGAGCCTCCTCAGGTGTTGGTCGAGGCTCTTGGCTACTAAGCCATTGGCTGTTACGACTATTATTAATATTATGATTAAAAGCCTGTGATGTCCCACTGCAGGGCAAAGGTCTCCCTACTCTCTTTCCACTTCTCTCTGTTTAAAGCTGTTAAGGACAAGTTCTTGTTGAAGGAGTCCAGCTCATGCCGCCATCTCCGTCTGGGCCTGCCCCGATGTCGCTTGCCATTAAGAGGGGCCCATTGGGTCGTAACTAAACTAAAAAGTTCAGGTCATCTTTTTCTTTCTACTTCATTAAGAAAATGACAGAAGATAAAAATTAGTTTAGTCCTGTCAAATTAAAATACTCCATAGACAATTCAGACGTGATTAAAAACATGACTACTAAAAATACGTCAATTTACATCAGGCGCTGACTAATTTGACAGGAATAAACTAATATTTATCTTCTGTCCTTTTCTTAATGAAATAGAAAGAAAAAGATGCACTGAACTTAAATTTAGTTTAGTTTGTGGAGGGAATAAGGGAATCGGCGCCGTTATCTAGTTTTTTTAGAAAAGTATTGTTGAAAGTTCTAATTGTTAACTAATTTACATAGTGCCACGACGCCATATTTTAATTTGTTAATATTTTTCGTTAGGCTAGGATATTATTATATTTTGTTAGTTTATTTATTAATAGAAGTTTGTCCATTTAATAAATAAAGAATTCTTTGATTTACTATTATCTACGAGTACATAGTACAGTTAAACCAGAAAAGGTTTTCGCTTCGCTAATCTTCGAGTAACTCTCGACACAGGCATATCTGCTAAGATTTGTAGTATCGCGCTTCATAGTACTATAATAGTAGTCACTCAACAGCTTTGAAAATATTTTTTGGAATGGCATAGAGTAGTTAATCCTTAATTTGGTAATCATGGTAATGTCGCAGCTAACTGGTTAAATTAGCCGTTTAGTCAACCGCCTGGCCTTTGGAAGTAGTGCTCGCCTCGCTTCGCTCTCTCGGCTCGCACGCGGTAGATCACAGTTCTAACCTAACCCATTTGGTCGGGGTGCCCTGGCTTAGTTACTGCGACCAATTCGGCTCGCGCGTTATTAGTTACAGTTCCAACCTAAACTATAATTTATTGAATATCATTCAGGCCGTTATTTGAACGGCCACCGTTTAGTTAAAAGGCTAGGCGTTAACTAAACGGCTAATTAAACCAGTTGGCTGCAATAGTAATACAAAATAGGCAAGTACTTCCACGGTGGTAATCATTGTCGAAGCGCATAATTTGTCTGGAAAATCTGAAAGTTAGAATTGTATAACCCAATTGAGCAGCATTAACGTCAGCCTACATTTATACTACAGAATAGTTAGCAAAATGTATAAATTTCTGTTAACCTTTAGGTTGTATAATTTTAGTCTAGAAAACAGATGAGCCTAGCATTGTTCTACAAAGTTGACCTTTTACCTTGAATTTCACTTCCCACGCGTCACCCGAGAGCTTTGATTTATTCGTTTCTCGTAAAAGTATAAACGGCTTTATTACAATCCAAGCTGACTGTTGTTATTGTTGAACATTTTAATTCGAAAAGGGTGACTTAGGTTTTTTGGAGAAGAAAATATTAACGTAGATACCTACGACAAATAAAAGAACTTAGTTATCACTACTTACTTATGGTTTTTCTTTTGAGGGGCTTGCGGGTAAGTAATAACAGCCGCACGGGTTGATCGATCAGGTTAAGCTACGTTTGCCGCGGTTGGTCTGTGGATGGGTAACCATCTTTACTTATCGAGACCCCTCCATGCCTCGGAAAGCACGTTAAGCCGTTGCGTTGGTCCAAATAAAGCTGGCATTCGTGGATCTTTGACAGTCTTTGGTAGTGAGAAGCCCGAAAGTCTGACAACCAGAAGAAGGTTACCTATCAGGTCTGGTAAGAGTCTTACCAGACCTGGTAATGCGATACCCTTGGTTCTTTCCAAAGGAACCAAAGAGTATCGCATTACCAAGTAACTGGGTTGTGGAGATCGAATAGGCAGTCGCTCCATGTAGTTCAGCTGCATGGTATTCAGCTGCATCCGGTTAGACAGGAAGCCGACCCCAACCTCGATGGGAAATGGCTAGGCAGATGATGAGCCTCTCTTTATTGACAAGTAAACAGTTTAATGGAACAAAGTCCAAAAGAGATCAACGTACTTAAGGTGATTGTACTTTGGAGGCATGAGGAACAGGGTGTAAAGTTCACTCATCCTCCATAGAAAAGGGAGGATCCTCCAACCAGACGGGTGTTGTGTCTGGCGGGCAATTGCCCAACGATTGATGTTGGGAAATTGTATCTATGCTAATTGCGCGCTAAACTCTGCTTGCGAGATGCAGGATTTGCGTGACGTCAGTATGACGCGTTGTTCGCATGTGGCGTTGTAGATACCGCTACAAGCCCGAGCCCAGCCGCTTAATTCCTGTGCCGCATGTACAATTGTACAAGCCTTGCTATCAACCTCCCGTCTGTCATCGGGCCCCGACATCAGATGAATAATGATAGACAGATAGGCCTACGTCGACTCGTGTAATGCGACTAAAACGGTTCACAACCGAACGGACTGGGTTTCATTAGCAGGCTTTTAGCTTAGCCAGGTTAAGTACGGTCATACATTAGAATTGTAAATAGGACAACCCTTAAGGTTTTACAAATTTCACAAAACAAAGTGATAAAGGCATTATTTAAGTATAATCGGTTGACAGAGATACTTACACTATACCGTAACACAACGATATTTCATATAACACAAACATACACTTACACAATGTGCATACTAGTACGAAAAATAATGACTGGTGAATTGATATAAAACTTGTTAAAAAATTATATTACCATAACTTAAGAAACACTAACCAGATTAAATTGCGAAGAAATAGGACAAACTATGGTAAAGACTATCACATATGAAGGAGCACAATTATACAACAATCTGCCAAATAATATCAAGGATAGCAAATCGTTGCAGTGTTTAAATCAAAACTAAAAAAATACATTTATGACAACATCTACTAAAATTGCTCGATCGCTGTATATTACCTTTACTTTATTTTTACTTAAGCTCATTATTAAGTGAACTGTATTTTTCTGAGTAAATAAATTCGTTAACCTGACCACCTTTAAATAGGTGCCTACAGGTTGTATAGTAAGCTTGTGCGTTGTTGAGCTTGGACAAGACGAAAAGAGTTTACCTGCGAGGTAACTGCGTAACAGATAACAGTATAGCAATGGCTTTAATTTTGACAGTTCAACAACATTCATTGCGTTGTTGAGGAGACAAAGGCCATCATTCATTTCGTACTCAAAAATTAAAGTGCTGGCCAGAAAACAAAAGCACCCTGAGCATTTTTTACTCTTACAACGAATGTCTACAATTAACCCCACGGCTGCTATTTGAGATTGAAAAATGCCAAAAATCATATTTTTATACCAAGTCCTTTTAGCATAACATTTAAAGAATACCAACTTATAATTGAATATAACATTCCGAACATGTTTAAACTATTTGACGACATGGTTGGCGCAGTGGCTGAGCGATCGACTGCTGCGCTGCGTGTCGCGGGTTTGATTCCCGCACGGAACAAATATTTGTATTGCCTACAAGTTAGTGTTTCCGGGTCTGGCTGTTTGTGTATGTGAGTTTAAATGTTTGTAAACGCACCCACGATACAGGAGTAATTCCTAGTGTGGGGCAACGTTATAATAAAACAAAAAAAAAATTACAACATACATCTACAACTAACCCCCTGGCTGCTATTTAGGTTCGAAAGTACCAAAAATCATATATTTGCCAACAATATTTTGGACATTAGTTTAAAGTCGCACACAAATAAGGGGAGGGAGGGAGCCCCCGCTATCCCCTTATTTGTGTCAATAAAGTGTGATGATGCCCCGCCTTCCTTGACACACGTATATAGATACGTGTGTCAAGGAAGGGGGCGTCATAAGCTCGTGACGTCACTAAACTCTAAGCTTCAACTTTAGAAAAAAACTTTAAAATATTATCAACTCGCATTACTCAAAGGATTAATTTAAAGTTACAAAAATATGACGTCACACCAGGGCTGCAGGGGCGGGAAAATATAACCCAAATATCATGAAATTCGGGTGACATAATTTTTAGATGACCGCTTATCAAAAACTGGGTTGGATCAGCTTCAGACCCAGGAAGTGTCTTATTTTTAATTTTCCTAGTAAAAAAAATATAACTAGATGTATGTTTCGCTAAGGCACTCTAAATTAACATTGAAACAAATGAATGGAAGGAAATGCACCTATCCCGGAAGCAACACGACGCGACGCAAAAATAAAAATAAAACAAATAAAAACAAGAAACTCTATGCTTTCTTAAAAAAAAGAGCCTGCTTTCACACTACCCACATAGGTAATTTAAAAAAAATTCACAAAGAAATAAAGTCAAAAATATTCCAGACGTTTTTTTGTAAATTTTCCAGACATACTTTCATATACGGAGCACTTCCGTGCTAAAATATATGGTTAAGTATTATGCAAAACGCATATAACGCAAGAGTGCCAAGTAGTGTTCCACTGAAAGTACACTTGGTGAGAAAACTCTACAGTATTTCGTTTAAAATTGTGATTTAAAATTTTCATATCGCTGACAGCGTTTTATACATTCGTGGGTTATGAAATTGTGCATTTGTTGGGGTATTCTGTGAAGTGAAATGACAGTGTACGTTTTCTAAATTGTGTTTTATGTAAGCGAAACTGAAATTATGATTTTGTGCAACTATGTATATAAAGCTGTCATCTTTCACAGATCTTTGACAGTCGTTACGTGTCGTCAGAAGCCCGAAAGTCTTACACTCAGTAACTGGGTTCTGAAGGTCAGATAGGCAACCGTTCCAAGTAAAATATTGGTATTCAGCTGCATCCGGTTTGACTGGAAGCCGACCCCAACATAGTTGGGAAAAGGCTAGGCAGATGATGACTCTGATAAAGCATAGAAAGAAAAATATTTTGCAAATTGGGCATTAATTACTTTTTGGACGAAGCCCAAGTTTGGCAATGATCGACTTTATTGCAGACTGACTAGTGTTTGCCCGCGTCTTCACCCGCGCGGATATCAGAAAATATCTCACGGGAGTATAGTACCTGTATTAAAAGTACCCTTATTGTTAATCCAGATTAAAAACTATCTACGTTCTCGTTCAGTCCTTTTTGCGCCAATCCGGAACAAACATAAACGGACACAAACGGACAAAAATTCTTAAAACTATATTTTCGGCATCAGACTCGTAGCAATTACTTTTTCAAGAATATTCAATGTCCAGTTTTGATTTCGTTACTATTTTATTATACCTAAGTATGTATAGATTGGATTATCTTAGTTTGGGATATTATTGTACATATATACGCCTTTGGGTTGAGGTTCGGGTTATGTAATCCAAACCTCAACACTATATACTAGGGCCGGCCCATTGCCACTTAGGCTTGCTTATTCTGTGATGTATGTCGACAACTTTGCTTCTCTGCCGGATCACCTCGTTCTGGATTCTATCCCTCACAGAGACTCCAAGCATAGCTCGTTCCATACCTCGCTGCATAATCAGTCTATAATGTACCCAGTGCTGGAACACAAACCTCCTCTCTGTGAGAGGGAGTGGTGGTTTCCTCACGATGTTTTCCTTTACCGCTGACTGTAATATCCTGAATAGATAATGTGCGAGATACGAGCTTTTTTAAAATATGCTCATTGATGTACGTTTGTTCAGCTAAATCTTCTAAATAAAGCACATGCTAATTTCCTCACGATGTCTGAGAGCAGTGGTGATGTAATTAAATATACAAAGTAAAGCGTCTGTCCGAGTCACACGCCTACCCAAATGTCCTTTCTTTAGTATTGTCGAGCTCTTTAAGTTTTGAGTTGAGCTGCACGATTTCTGACAAATGCGTGCACTGGCTGGACAGGTCCTCTCAATCTGTGTGGTTCTTTCCTCAAAAAACCATCTCAGACATCTACATGGTCTTCATATGATCTGACCAAGATTACGTCTGGACTTTAAAAGAGACTGTGACCTCTGAGTTTGTTTCGGTCTTTCTTCTCAGACTAGTCAGATAGGAAACGCCGACCTCATCTAGTTTTAAAATATGATTGACGTGTAAAAGTTTTTGTACAAACCTACTTACAAAATAAAATCATTTATCATTTACCACGACCTAAAACTCGTAAGTCGGAACCAATACCCCTGGATCACCACTGCTCTCACAGCTCGCTAAATGATCTTGATTTTATGGACCAGCCGTACCGTGAGCGTTTCAGTTTCATAAGTAATAAAATAAAAATCGTATTTTCCTTAACACTTCCGCATGTGGCTGTACGTTTACACTGCATATGGACTGAAGTTCCAAGTAAGTACAACATTGTCGCAAGTTTCCTTACGAGCTTGCTCTAACAGCTGAAAAATGTAATCTTGTTGCTAGTAACACACTTTTATTATGAAATAGCTGACACAATTCTGCTTTGCACTCGATTAGTGCTAAATTGGCGTTAATAACACAAGTGGTTATTTTAATACTTTTATGTATTAAATTAATATTGTATACTTATAGTTATACAGCGTAGCACTTTAAAATTGCGACATTAATTTAACACACGTATACGGTTTCGCGTTTTAGTTTTATGAATATATTTTAATTTAATTAAACATTAATATTTATTTATTTACTAACAACTTTCTAAAGTAGCATCTTAGAGCAACCTGAAAGAACTGAAGCGCAGGGGTCATTTGCCGGGGTCACGGATCATAACATCGCATCAATGTGATTAAAACAAATAACGTGCAAAGAGAAGGCGAATTGAAGGAAAGAGAGAGAGCCCTATGTCGGCGAGCGGCGCAGGTGGAAGTTTTCAAGTTACGATTTTTTTTATTTTGTTATAATTTTTATGATTACTGGCCACTAGCACAACAATGCCACTGTAGCGCCACGTTGTATGTTACTGTTTGTATTTTCACATTCAATGAATGTGAATGAGTGAATGTGTGTGTTAGACGCGAAGATTTGTAATTGGCGTTCTGTCGACTATTGTTTCCTTTTTTCGCCGTAAGTCTTCCATGCTGTAATAAATAAATAAATATTGTTGATGACTTGAGTTTTATAAGAATAATAGTGATCGTGGTCGCAGGAATTCGCTGGATACCAGAAGCTCAGAACCGGTCAAGTGGCGATGCTGGAAGGAGTTCTACTTCCAGCAGTGGACGACTTCCGGCTGAAATTATGAATAGTGATCGTTCGTTGTTTCATGCTCTAATGTTTAATTCTAACAAGTCTTTAGCCAATTCTCATATACTTGCAAGGATTGATCTGCAATCTTAGGGCGAATTCGACCAAGCTTTTATGCCTAGTGTAAGTCTTATACTGCGAATTAATTTTAATTTAGTGACAGATTTGAATGAAAAATTCCAAACATCGTTCATATGTAGTTGTATCACTTTATTTATTTTTTTGCAACATTTGCAGTTAGAGAATTGCCCGTGCCGTATATCGATGTACGGAAGAACATTTTTTCAATTACAAAGTTAAGTTTGGTTTTAGTATAAATTAATCCTAACTACGGAATCCTTCATTGTGCGTGGTCCGACACGCACTTGGCCGGTCTTTTCATACAAGAACTGTCTGACGTTAATTTAATTCCACGGGTAAGATATCTGAGTGGGGTTAAATCGCATCCCTCACAAACATCCCTCGTTCATAAACTAGTGTTTGTAAGATTTATTATCATTATTGTTGACATCCAACACAAAGACATATTGCGCCGATCCCAAGTAAATTGAGATAAGGGTAAGAGAATGGTGATGATGATGATGGCATCCAAACGTTGCTTCTTAAACCTATCCAACATCA
The DNA here is from genome assembly GCA_949629185.1 of Apamea crenata. Classification (NCBI taxonomy): domain Eukaryota; kingdom Metazoa; phylum Arthropoda; class Insecta; order Lepidoptera; family Noctuidae; genus Apamea; species Apamea crenata. The sequence continues at coordinate 10,396,816 of OX451373.1, forward strand.
TCTGCCTAGCCCCTTTCCCAAATATGTTGGGGTCGGCTTCCAGTCTAACCGGATTCAGCTGAATACCAGTATTTTACATGGAGCGACTGCCTATCTGACACAACCCAGTTACTGGGTAATATAATACCCCTTGGTTTGGCTGGTTGTCAGATCCACGAATCGCAGCCGGGACCAACGGTTTAACGTGCTTTTCGAGTCACCGAGAGATCTCGGTATGTAAACCTACTTTAACTTATAAACTAGCTGTTGCCCGCGACTTCTTCTGCAAACCAGGATGAAAAGTAGCCTGTGTCCTTCTTCAGGTCATGGTCTTCATATTTGTTAAATTTCATTCAAATCCGTTCTGCCGTTTATCGTGAAAGCGTAACAAACAAACTCACTATCGCATTTATAATATTACTAGCAGCGCCCCGGGGTTTTACCCGCATAAGTTATGATCCCGTAAGAATATTGACATAAAAAGTATCCTTTGTGTTAATCCTGGTTATAAACTATCTGTGTGCCAAGTTTCATCCCAATCTGTTCAGTAGTTTTTGCGTGAAAGAGTAACAAACATCCTCACAAACTTTCGCGTTTATAATATGTATTAGTAAAATTATATTCTATGAACCGAATGTGTTACGTGAAACTCCGGTTCTACAGTCAATTTTGGGTACTTATAAGTGTTCATGGTAAGATGTATGTCTATGTACGGTCACCAAAGGAGATAAGTAACCTGCAGGGCCGTCGGATATAGTTGAAGTTTGGCAAGAAACCGATGGATGTTTTCGAATGAAATTTAATTTTATTAATAGAAAAACAAACAGTTTATTTATCAAATAAAATTTCATTCAAAAATATCCATCGGTTTCTTGCCAAACTTCAACTATATCCGACGGATGTTTTCGAATGAAATTTAATTTTATTACTTAATAGAAAACAAACAGTTTATTTATCAAATAAAATTTCATTCAAAAATATCCATCGGTTTCTTACTAAACTTCAACTATATCCGATGCCCTGGTTACTTATCTCTTTTGCCGACTGTGATTCGACATGATTCTGAACCTGAAAGGACATCATTCAAGAGTCGAACATTTTATACCCAAAAATTAAGTGCTATAAAATCAAATAGCAGCCAGGGGTTAATTGTGGACTTTCGTTGTAACAGTAAAAAAAATGCTCAAGATGTTATTTCCATATCCACATCCCATAAGAAAACGGTACTTTTTTTTCTGGTTGGTACTTTTTGTTTTGGGTACGAATTGAATGATGTCCTTTTGACCGCGTAGGTATTGCACTTTTCTATGAATAAGTGTCTTTTTTTTTTAATAACCGACGAACATTTTTGACGCAGGGGGTTTCTAGAACTATGTGCTGGATTCATGTTTTCAGTTTACGGCTCGCTGCCACCGCAGATGTGTATCATCCACGATCTTGTAAAAACGAACGTCTTGCATAATTTCACAAAAAAGAAACTGGAACAATACCAACTGTAACCAACATTAATACAATCTAAAAATACCATAAGGTACCACCACCTATACCACCCATCAGCCAGGTGGTTCTTACCATTGAATAATTGACGTGCTGGTCGAAGACAGTCGATCGATGCTCTGAATAAATTGCAAGCGTTGTTGATTCGGACTCGCTAAGTGGACAAGTGGGCTATATGACCTGGGTTCAGCTGGGTTCACTTCGTAGTCACGTGGTACTGTTTTTGTCGGTATTCATAATTTTATATGTTTGTGCCTATGTTGATTTTGAAATGTAGGGTGCGAGTTTCATTGGTACCTAATTTTTGGTGGCAATCATGACATTAGAGGTTGTTTTAATTTGTTGACCTGATAGTATTTGCAGTGCAACCTCGATATAACAAATCGGAAGGGAACAAGTAAATATTCGTTATATCAAGTAATTTGTTAAACTGAGGTTTGTTAAATTGAGGTTAGGTTGGTCAGTTGGTCTAAAATTTGTTACGAAGAGGTAAAAACGTGTCGAAACCTGACGCGACTAATTACATACTATTGGGAACGTTATATAAAGGTTTTAGATTGACAAAATTCGTTAATTATATAATTTTTTTTTAATAGTTGAAAAATCGTTATAAAGAGGTTGTTCGCAAAAAATCTTCGCAATGTAAAGGTGTATTTTTCATTGAATTTTATGGACAATTTAAGGGAATTACGAAGAATTTGTTAAATCGAGGAATTCGTAATATTGAGGTTCGTTATTTAATCTTTTCGCACACAAAAAAAGGTACAAAGGCGGACTTAATGCCTGAGGAATTCTCTACCAGTCAACCAAGGGTGGTGAAGAGATTAGATGGCAGGTGCTTTGGTTGAACCAAACAATGTATGAACAATGAAGCTCACAAATACAGACTCCATCATCCCGTGAATGTCGAGGCGATCTAACTCCTTGAAAACTCTGAATTATAAAAAGGGAATACTAAAAAGGGTAAAAACTTTTCCCCTTTATTACAAAACAAGGTTTTTCTTTCGATTAAGTTTAAACCACTGACCCTGTTATTGAATTAAGAACCCAACTGATAGAGAAATGCCGTTCTTTATACAAAAATGACAGCTTAGTTCGTTGCTAAGTTGTCATTTTAGTATTAAGAACTTTGCCTCAATCGAAATAAAGTTCGAAATACAAGTACTGGCTCAATAGTTTAGGCTAGAACTAAAGTTAGGTTTCGTTTTGTAATAAGACGGATTGAGTTAGTTTAGTGTAGTGTAAGTGAACTTTAACTGCTGCGCAAGTGCTGACTTTTATAAAGAACGCGTGATTCAAGTGTCTTCCTAGCACGTAATAGTAGTGCGTGATTCACGTGAACTAGCAGCGCCCCGCGGTTTCACCCGCATAAGTTTCAATCCCGTGGGAATATCGGGATAAAACGTATTCTATGTGTTAATCCTGGTTATAAACTATCTGTGTGCCAATTTTCATCCAAATCCATCCATTCAGTAGTTTTTGCGTGAAAGAGTAACAAACATCTATTTATCCATCCTCCGAAAGTTTCGCGTTTATAATATTACTAGCTGCGGCCCGCGGTTTCACCCGCATAAGTTTCGATCCCGTAGTAATATCGGGATAAACAGTATCCTATATGTCAATCGAGGGTGTCAGCTACGTCCGTACCAAATTTAATCAAAATTGGTCCAGCCGTTTGAGCGTGAAGAAGTAACAAACATACAAACACACACACGCTCCCTCACAAACTTTCACCTTTATAATAATAGTGTGTTTAGTAGGAAGTAGGATAAGAAAGACGTTATTGGACGATATCTTAAGTTTATAGTTAATTAGCAGTTTAATGTTATATTTAAATTACTTATGAGCTAATAGGCTAGATTGTAATGTGAATAAAGTATCACCAATTTTGATCAAAGGCATCTGTTCCATCAACGACTACTTACACGATAAGAATAGTTGGTCGCCCTAATTAACTCAAGACAACGTTTATGTTCTTTCTCCAGAATTAGCATACTGACAGGTTTTTGTTATTAGTATTAACTTATTTATTTATTTTACTTCGATGGTCCTAGTTTATCATTTGTGACTTCAAGTGACAGCTATGTGAACAGAACCCAGCAATGCATAAATATGTAAGCTGTCACGCCCTATAGGCCTCGAGGTTTTTATTTAGGTAGAAAGTTTTTATTTACATTTTAATTTTAATTAATTATTTTTTAGCTTGAGTACGTATAGTTTTTATTATATTTGTTGGTATATTGGCGTGGATAGCTGACATATGGCAAATAATTTAATTTTATGTTATGTGTCTTGTTATGTTAATTACTTAACATAGGTACCTAGTATTGTATACAATCAAGTATTTTCTAACAGCTGTGCTGCTGGGGAAGTTTGTTGCGCCACTTCTTCCCAGCGATAGCACTAGGAAGTGGTGAAGGGCGGGCGTTTTTGGGGGACTGTCTTTTGTAATTCTGACGTTCGAAAAGTGCTGATTCTCAGCCTAATTTAAATGAATGACTTTTGATTTTGATCCTTAATAAAGGAAAAAAATATCTGATTGTGGACAAAGTAGGTTTTCAACATCCTAGCTAAAATGTAGGAGGTAGGTAATTTAGGCATCTTGTCATAATCATAAAACAAATTAAAACAGCTATTGAAGCAGCATTTTTGTCGCTTTCTTACTAGTCTCAAATCTCAAAGATTTCTGAAAAACGTTCTTCAATAAATACAAATCCCTGACCATCGCTTAGAGGGAGAAAATCAATTTACTTACATTAAATAAATGGCAACACACGTACATTTAAAGTTTTTTAATCTCGCTAAAATCTAGGAATTTCTGATTTTTAAGAGAATAAGTCTGAAGCGCAGTGGGCTCCGGGGACATTGATTACCGGGAAATGTGTGGTACTAGCATAAGTGGGTAGCGATTTTGCATTTTTTAAACTTCATAAGCGGGAATTTTGCATTTTTTTAGAAACTTCTTATGCGATTAGCGATTTAGCATTTGTTTTTTACTTTTCTTGGTGCTTTTTTATGCTCCCATAGTTTTAAGATATTGTATTTGAGACAACGCTGCGAGAGAGATTGAGCGTCGTGAAGCGATATGAACAGATCAATAATAATGAAGCTATTTTAATAGCCTGCCTTGTTTATTAAATAAATAAATACAATTATTAAGTAATGATTATCTTTATATCTTATTTAGGAAAACATGTTAATTTAACTTCATAATGCTTTTTTGTGAAGCACCTGCCATCTAATCTCTTCACCACCCTTGGTTGACTGGTATAGAGAATGCCTAAGGCATTAAGTCCGCCTTTGTACCTTTTTTGTACAACGGTTTAAATAAATAAATAAATGCTTTTGGCTTGAGTCATCTCTTACACCACTCAGAGATGACGAGCATTGCTACATGCAAACTACGCATCATATTAACGTCACGTAAAATCCTGTATCGCGCAAGCAGAGTTTAACGCACAACTAACATACAACGTCCCGATATCAATCATCGGGCAGTTGCCCATCAGACACAACACCCGTCTGGTTAGAGGATCCTCCCTTTTATATGGAGGTTGAGTGAACTTTACACCCTGTTCCTTATCGTCGTCTAGTTAACTGTTTTTTTACCAGAACAATTATTCACAACAATCTTACAAACGCTTCATCTTTTATTTTAAGCCCAACTGAAAAAACTGAGCGTGAAACAGAATTTTTTTGAAGTATTTGGCGTTTCTCATGACAGTTACCCATGTAAATTGAAATAGATTATAATGTGAATGAAATAAACGATTTGGTTATGGAAAAAGTGATAGTATGATGTTTATACCTAGTGAGTTGACACCAAAGTCTACAAGTAAGGCACACAGTCATTCAGTTACTTCACATAAAAACCTACACCTACAACTCACCACCATACTCACATTCACATATACACCCTCACCCTCACATAGAAAGAAAGAAGAAAGAAAAAAGTTTATTTGGACACAGTTCGTGAAACACAAAATACAAAAATTAATAAAATAAAAAATAATGTTTCAGACAACAATAGTGCGATCTCACGGCTGCGCCAAAAATGTTCATTTCAGCATTAATGCCAGACAGATGCTGTCTGACGCTGGTTTTCTAATGAACCTATAAGTAAGGAAAAATGACGGGGAGTACACACAGTTTCAACATACCTAATACATACTTATAAATAAATAAATAAACTAGTAATCACGTACATATCATTACAATAATACAAATAAAAAACAAAACAACAGAGTCTCAGTGTCCTGTTTTTCTCGATCAATCTAGTAGATGAGTTTAATCCGTGCACGGTGCACTCAAAGCGCAACAGGCCAACATACACTATAACATCATTTAGAATTATTTTATTTGACTCAATTTAAGGAGCAGTGGTGGCCCAGTGGCAACGGCCGCGACTTACTGTTGTAGGTTCGAACCCAGACAGTCGCAATCCTGCTCTCTAGACGGTAAAGAAAAACATCGTGAAGAAACAAAAATTCGAATACATTAGACATCTACCAACCCGCACAGGACCCGCGTGGTGGATAATGGCCCACTACCTCTCACCGAGAGGAGGTATGTGCCCAGCTGTATATTCAGAATCATGTACTGAATCCATGGTAACAAGTTGCGTGCCGATATCCCTACCATCCTGTATATTATCATGAGGAATCGCAAAATATACTGGAAGGTTTTCCCCTCTAAAAACAATTAAAACAGACTTAACCAAAACCCCTCAAACCATTTAACAACTCAAACCTACCTACCTCATCCAGATAATCTGCATTAATGCAACTACAAACAATTAAAGCACCCCTTACCTAAGTCCTACCACACCCTGTATACAATGTCGCGTGCAGCGTGCAAGCCTCCGCAACCGGAAATGACAAGCCACATCCGCCGGAAGTGGCGCGCTGCGTCCGACTGACACTGCAACTGAATATGTCAATAGCGACGGGACAGTCGAATGTTCCTGTGTATAATTGAAGTGCGTTCATTAATAATGTCGGGAATTTCTAGCAGAGTAGGGTAGTAGAGGGTTTAAAAGATAAGAATATTTTGTTGTGGTTTTTGTTTTTTTTCATTTTAAAACTGAGATTAACATTTTTATTGCACCAAAACTATCAGCTATATGCCTGGAGCGTGCCCAAAGATTTCTTTCGAAATTTGTAGTTAAAAAATGCTGCCCCAAGTCATTGCTTTAAAAATATGTGACAGAATCCTTATAAACTATAGAAAAAAAAACATTGGTGTGAATTTTTGAATTGAAAAAGATGAAATTACTGACATAAAAAAATAATTTTACTGCTCATTTAAACGCTATTAGGCATGTATGTAGTATGAATATAATCGACTATATCCTTTCATCGACACACCAGACGCCTGCAATAGCAGGCGTCTGGTGTGTCGATGAAAGGACAATAAAAACACTGTCGTTTGGCGATGAAGCTTTCCCTTAGTTTCTTTGCTAAATTAGTTTAGGGTGGGAGCTCAGTAACAGCGGACTTTGATAGAGATTTTATCAGCTGATTTTATAGTGCACCTTAATGCATCTTTTTCTGTGTTAATTGTCTTATATAAAGGGTAACATCAAGTAACCCTAAGTAATGTGTAACGCTTAGGCGATGAACGATTTTTTTCAGAAATGGGGGACGATGATTCAATTTATAGGATCCCATTTCATAAGGATATGACCAATAATAATTTACTTTGGTTTAATCTGATTTCCAATATAATCACACGTTGTCTTAAAAATAATCTGTAGTACTTATCTACTTTCTGAGGTCGTCGGGTCATCTATCTTGGGGGCGTCCCACACTATGCTTGCCGATACGCGGTCTCCACTCCAGGACTAGTCTTCTCCACTAGCCATCGGTCCTTCGACAAAATGCCACTTCAGAGGTGGCTGGGACAGACTGGATGCGGAAAGCGGAGAACAGGGTGTTGTGGTGTAGCCTGGTAGAGGCCTATGTCCAGCGGTGGACTGCGAAAGGCTGAGTTGATTGATTGATTGACTTATCTACTTATTATCATAAATATAACTAATACTAAGAAATTAAAGAAAGCTGACCGAAAAAAAGAATGGATTTACGAATTATATTTTAACCCACTCATTTTCCTCAACTTCTTTCATTCATGGAATTCACTCAAATCCTTCTCTCGTGCACAAAAGAAACCGTCTTCCATACAAAGCCAGTATCTCAAGCACTCATGATTATCTTTTGTCATAGTCACACACACACACACATACATTTAACCCCGCCCCCGCTGGTCTTGGGGCACAATAAAAACTGTCATATCCAGGCGCTTGTTGCTACTAGCCGGGAGATATGGCTGTGGTGTGAGAGATAAGATGTAGCGGAGCGATTCTTTAAATACTAAAAATAGAGTATTCACTCAAAAATTTAAACAAAAAGCTATTTAGATTTCCCACCCATTTGCTTTATATGGAATACAAGGTTTTAACAGTTCGACAACTCTATATCTACCGCACACTAATCCGCAAACACTCAAACTTGCCATTGGTTATCAGTAATCCCTCCACATCAAGAAGACGACCAGAACCTCCATGTCCTACAAAAAGAACGCACACGACTTTTGCTAAACGACACTACCCATTCCTAAGCACCATCACTTATAACAAACTGAACCAGATTTTGAATATACATTCCCTTAACACATTTCATTGTAAAACTAAACTTAAAGAATATCTTTTAACTCTTGATTACAACAAAACAGAAGACCTATTAAAATCGCAATATACATGACCAACACACACACACACCCTCACACACACCCCAACATACACAATTAATTACACACCCTCCCACACACCCTTACACACACACTCACCACACTTTTCTCACACTAGCTATAGGTAGGCATATAATTGCTCGACCAAATAATGCGTTGGTGCTACTTACTTACCTGGAATCTGTATAATGGACGGATGGATGACCCCTGTAACACAGGTTCCACCTAGCATGGGGGTTATTGATCAAATCTCTGTGCACATGTAAGTCCTACGCTGTAAATGCTGCGCATACCTACTCTGTACATTACTTTATGGAAATAAATAAATTTATTATTATTATTATTATTATTTGGCAGACTCATCTTCATGGACCATTCTTGTCGTATTTAAGAAAAAGCGGTACACTGCCTATTATTTTTCGTGCAAGTCGAATCGATCGACACTCGTCAAGAAAAAAGGTAACTGCAACTGTCGACGAGTGTCGACGGCGTCCGCCGAAAACATGCAGCTAGTGTATTTGAGCAACGTAATCACGCAGCACGTTGTCGACGGTTGCAATTGCGTCAGTCGATGACGCGTGTCGCTCATGCACACTTGTGAACACTAAAGTTGATTCATGAGTTAAAATTAATTGCTATAGTTTTTTTAACTGTTAATATTTTAAGCATTTAAATAATACATTAAAAGTCATGGCAGCATTAAAGATTAATCGGTCGAAGGACGCTCGAGACTCAATATAAATTTTATTCTTATTACATGTAGGCGCATTTAGCGTCCGGCAAAGTGTAAGCACAAGTAATTATGTGGCATCCATCTACGAAACCCAGCATCTAAATAAAGTTTAATTTATCAGCATATTTCGGCGAAAAAGTAATTAAACTCATGAACAAACACTACCGAAATATATTGCGCAAAATCATTCAAATAGCGAGTGAGAGTGGTTTTTAATTTTCAAGTTCGGACATGACATGGTCTAAAATCAAAATGAATGGTATATGTATGTAATGGTATATGTATCCTTTTTTGTACGGTAAACATCCCTATGGACTATCAAAAGTTCACCACAATATTAAAAAAAAAAACGCTTAAAATACGAAAAATCCAATTCAGATTACATTTTATTGCAGTAAAAAAACTGCTCAGCTAGCCCGCTCGCGCTTCTTCGTTGGACCATACAAGTACCTAAGGAGTGTCCCGCGAAGGCACTCGTACAAAAGAAAGCATTTCGTTACCGATCGCATGCAAAACAAATATAAATATTAATTCAAAATAATTTTATAGACCTACAACATTTACAGCATGTATAAGAAAGGTGTGGTCGTATTTAAGGGTATACAGACAATCGAACTGAACAATTTTCTCCATGGGACCAACATCGTAATCGCGAAAAACTTATCAACTGTCCCATACAAAAGTTTTTCGCCATTACGATGTTGGTCTTATGAAGAAAGTTGTTCAGTTTGATGATCTGTACACATCCTTAAATATGACCAGCAGGGTGATTACGTAACACACTATCAGTACCTAACAATGGGTTTTATTTTGACAGTTCAACCACATTCATTGCGTTATTTACGTTGTGAAGAAGACACATTTTACGAACATATGAAGCGATGGATTAGCAATATCCTGCAAAATTATTCAGATTGATTTTGATAGTGTTTCGCAATTAGGGTGTTGGCTTATCTATGTATTCTACATTCCGTATTTTATACATACAAAATTAAAAATAAAATAAATAAAAATAAATAAATATCCCTGGACATTTCACACAGCACCATTTGTCCCAAGCTAAGCAACCTAATGCTTGTGTTATGGTAACAAGATGGCTGATAAACTACTTATATACAATTTTTTTTTTGTAAATACATACATATTATAGATAGAAAATCACCCAGACTCGGAACAAATACATGTAGGTCATACAAATATTTGTTCCGTGCGGGAATCGAACCCACGACACGCAGCGCAGCAGTCAATCGCTTAGCCACTGCGCCAACCGTGCCGTAGAAATTAAAATAACTAAAAACAATTTGATTAAGTATTTGGTAACAACGGGCTTCTGACTACCCGTAACGACTGTCAAAGATCCGAGAATGACAGCCGGGACCCGTGCTTTCCGAGGCACGGGGCGGTCTCGGTATGTAAAGATGGTCACCCATCCACAGACCAACCGCGGCCAGTGTAGCTTAATCTGATCGATCGATATACATAAATAAGCTCTTTCTGAAGAACATCACCAGTAAGGTAATATATGTCCTCCTAGGGGATCCCCTCCCGGCATCCCCACGCACATCTGCAAAAATACCTTTTGTTAGTCGCCCTTCATTCATCCTCTCAACATAGCATATCATCTATATTTGAATTAAGCATTTGAGATAATTTTCTAGATAAGGAACAACAAACTGAATGTCATACTAAACAGAGTTTAAATTCCATTGCAACCAAAACCTATTACAAATGGTCACTCAAAAATCAACTTGGAATACATTTCACTAAAGTAGATAACTGATTAAGTGGCGATGTGAATGTAAATTATCTGAAGGCCAATTCTCGTAATTTGAAACGTTCAAAATCTAGCCGCAGTCTCATCTCATCATCAAATTATAATGAAAATTAAATAATATGATATGAATAGGTAAGGGCTGATTTGTCCAACGCCAGATAACTTTTATTCGAGGAATAAAATTGTGATTTGACAGTTTTTGTACTAAACAACTGTCAAAATTTCAAAATAATTCCTCGAATAAAGTTATCAGGGGGGCAATTCTCGTAATTTTAAGAACGTTCACAGTCTGATCTCAGTCTCAATCTGTCAAAAAATACTTTTAATTTCCCTTATTTTGACAAGTTTTTGACATTTGTTTGTCACTGAGATGCGACTGCGACTAGATTTTGAACGTTTTAAATTACGAGAATTGGCCTTCAGATGACTGAAAAAACAGCCCTAAGAAATATAAATTTGTTATTTTTTAAATAATTCTAATAAGACATTGCTTCTCTACATTTTATTTTTTAGAACCTTAATAATTATTTATATTTTATTTATTTCTTCTAATTTAAGATTTGGATGTTTGGATTAGAAATTAATCTTTTAAGATTCATCCCCTTATCTTATGAACACTGCTATACACAACATTCATATCTATAAGATCCGTTTGCCATTGAACAGGAACTATTGGTATCTCATACCGCAACAGTGCCTTGGAAATCCATCCTGCATATTGATCTATGCTCTAGGGAGGAAATAGAAGCAGTACACGTCGTCCTAGCAGCATTCTAGTGGCTCCCTCTGACACAAACCACATTATGGAGGAAGTAGTGTCATACTTTGTTTGTGATTGTCAAGTTGGAATTTGCAATGGGGCTTGGAATGAAATATGGCGGTTCTTTTGTTTTTTTTTTTTGAAATAAGTATAACAAAAGGTTGGACATTCCAGTAAAGTATCTATAATCCTACTAATATTGTAAATGTGAAAGTTTATCATCATCTGCCTAGCCTTTTCCCAACTATGTTGAGGTCGGCTTCCAGTCTAACCGGATGCAGCTTAGTACCGGTATTATACATAGAGCGACTGCCTATCTGAACTCCACAACCCAACAACTGGGTAATACGAAACCCCTTGGTAAGACTGGTTGTCAGACTTTCGGGCTTCTGACAACCCGTAACGACTGTCAAAGATCCACGAATGACAACCAGGACCAACGGCTTAGCGTGCATTCCTAGGTAATGAGGGAGTCTTGGTATGTAAAAATGGTCACCCATCCACGGGCCGACCGCGGCAAGCGTAGCTTAACCTGATTGATCGACCCGTGCGGCTGTTATTACTTAGCCACAAGCCCCTTTAAATCTAAAAGTTTATATTATGATTGTCAATCAATCACGCAAAAATGGCTGGCACAGATGATTACAGTTAAGTGACGTTCAAACGTCAAAAATGTATGGTTAAACAGTCGCTAATCTATAGGTACTTAACCTTAAGCAACGTTTATGAATAAAGGGGATACAGTTTAGGACCAACGGGGTAATTGCGTAGCACACCAACAGTAGCAATATGCTTTCATTTTGACAGTTCAACAACATTCATTGCGTTATTTACGTTGTTGAGCAGACACATTTTTCGAACGTATTAAGCAATGTTTAGCAATATCCTTCAAAATGATTCAGATTGAGATTGTTAATGTTGTTATACAATTAGGGCGCTGGATTAACACATAGGATTTATTCGGTAATGAATTCCTCGCAGGCAAATTCGCGGACAAAAGCTAGTGATAAATAATGTATTACTGTTTTTAACTAGGTATGAGAAAGTTTACTGATGGAAAATTTATTTAAATGGAAATAAATACACTTTTATATACGTAACATCACGCTTGCATTCTCAAAAGGGTTAGACAGACCTATAGTACCTACACCCAATTGTATATTCAAATTATACAGGGTGGCAGGGACATCGACGCGCAAACTGTAACCATGAATTCAGCACATGAGTTTAGACCCCATAGCGTAGAAATTTTTCGTCTGTTGTCTACGTTTTGGAATGGGCAACTAGCTTCAACTTAATGACTGACTGACCGACTATTTAATTTTAACATTTCAAAAGTGCCTGTAAATGGTTTAATTGAAATAAATGCTTTGAGTTTAAGTTTGAAGTTTGTCCAATTAGTGTTTATAAATAATTATCTCGAAATTATATATTTTCTCAGTTCAAAAAATACATATCTAAGTACCTACGTTAAGTTATTTTCAAACAACAAGCATTCAGAACAAGAATCAGGAAGTTAATAAATCAAATTTCTTATAAAAAATATCAGAAGACTGCGAAGATTATAATGAAAGAATTTCAATTACGAATTCATTAAACGTATAATCTTCCTGTTCGTATAAAGTAAGTAAGTAGGTACTAGGGATCGCTAAATCGGAGAGAGTCAATTTTCCTGCCACAAACAAAAAATTAAATTACTTACTTCAATTGTATCGTATTAAATGCAAATAATAATTATTTTAAAGGACTCAGTCCTATAAAATAATTATTATTCGCAAACTGGCTAAGACTCATTTAAATGAGAAACAGAATTGTTTATAAAACGCGATAAAATTAAGTACCTCTTTGCCGAATTTTAATTTGGACAATCTCACAATCTTATAAGAAGATTAAAGAAGCTGAAAAGGCTCTTTCCTAATTAAACAGTCAAATTTAGAAAAAAAAAGAAAAGAAATAAAGAAACATTGGCAACTTCAAGTCATTTTTGAGGAATTATCTGTACAATACTCATATAATAATGCTGAAGTGTTTGTATGTTCTTTTTATTAACCGACTTCAAAAAAGGAGGAGGTTTTCAATTCGACTGTATTTTTTGAAGTGAAAACTTCTTTAGCGGCGTTGTGCACTTTTTTGTGATGGGTAAAAATGTTAAACTCGCGTCAGGACACGTGACCTGATCGAAAATTCGTAAGACGGAGCTCGCGTCAGGACACGTGACCTGATCGAAAATTTGTAAGACGGAGGGAGAGTAGACCGCATTCCAAAATATCAAAAATGCACAACGTTAATATTCAAGTTTTCACTTTTGCCGGCACTCCCGAAGTGCAACCCGTTTTTTTTGTGTTTGTTACCTCAGAAAGTCAGAACTCTGTTTTTTATAAGCCGATTTACAAAAATCTTTTTTTATTTGTAAGGATATACTTTCTGATTGGACCCATAGAAATTTTATCAAAAACGGTTCCAAACCAAAATTACTGGTAAAAATTACAATTTAAAAGTGAAAAATCGGAAGTCGGTGGCAAACAACAAAAATGTGAACCCAACGACACCGACTTCCGAAATTAAAGTTATTTTTCACTTTGTAGTGTCTTTTTTGGAAGTCGGTTGTTTTTTTTTGCAAAACAGTTGCATCCCTCTGAAACTACCTGACGGATTTGAAAAAATCTTTTTGCATTTGATAGACCAATTCTTAAGAAAGGTTATACGCTATTTATCATCACGCTACGACTCTTAGGAGCCGAGCAAAAAGAAAAAAAGTCAGAAAGATCGCTCGCTTCGTTGTCGAAGTAATGGTGGGCGATGCGATGCGACGTGATGGGTCAGGGGCCGAAGGAGTTTTATACAAACGTGGCTGTTAAAAAGGACCTCTCTAAGAAGGTGGACTGATGACCTGGTGAAGGCCGCAGGAATCCGCTGGCTGCGGGAAGCACAGATCCGGTCGAAGTAGAGTCGCTTGGGGGAGACCTGTGTTCAGCAGTGGACGTCTTCTGGCTGAAATGATGACGATGACGATGTGACTGATAGTTTAGTATATTGTGTATCTTGTGTATCTTACGACTTCCACGCGAACGAAGTCGCGGGCATAAGCCAGTCTAACTGATATTTTGTGAAGAACTTATCAGGAATGAAAAGGGGAAAGTAGGGACGTAAAAGAAAAATGAAGGCTTTTTTTGGCTCCTGAATTTCATTGAATTCACAATGAGTTATCAAATGGGGGACTGGTGTTAAAAATGTTTCTTTTTTAATTTGCTTACGCTGGTTTAAGAGTTCTGGCAACGCAATTAGTGAAGCTACCGGATTTTTCCGCGGAATTTATAAAAAGCTAGGATGGATTTTGACATTATTAGATAAAAATGTGGTGATTGTGAATACTTAATTATTTTGGTTCATAAAATCTTGTGATGCAAGTTACATAAGGTGGTGATGAATTCTTTCTGCCCCGTTGGTCTCGTGGTCGCAAGCGTGACTCTGAGTGGGGTCTTGGGTTCGACTCCCGGGTCGGGCAAAGTGTTATGGGGTTTTTCCACTGGGAATCTCTTAGTAACAGTCCGAAGTTTGGAAGTTGGCGGTGTGATACCCCCGTGCCTCGGAAAGCACGATAAGCCGTTGGTCTTGCACCTGATCTCTCTCCGGTCGTGTCTAATTGCCGTCCCATCGGACACAGTTGCACTCTCTCTTTACTCACTTTCATAGTGAGTGAAGAGAGAGTGCAACTGTGTCTGCCCACACTCTTGTGCACTATAATATCTGCTACGCCGAAGGCTGGTCTCCGCTGAGATTGGTCACCATGGCCGAAATTCGGTCTGGAGGACTTTATTTAGTTGATGTATTTTTGTAATGTTTTAACGGAACCTTTAATTAGCTTACTTGTTTGTGCATCTGTCACAGAGGTTTTGTCTCGAGATCTATGCAACGTAGGAATTTGAATTTTGGCATGATGTTGGCCTTCGATGACGTGCATATGAATCGGTAGTCAAAGACTAAAAACGTTTTTCTTTTCAATATTCAGCGCCATTAGTAAAGTTTGGTCCTTGGCAGCTCTGGACAGAGAGAGGTAGAAAGAGAGTAGGGATGCCCTTTCCTAGCAATGGGACATTAATACTATTACATTACATTAGACTATAATAACATAATAAAAACTCAGCTGCATCCGGTTAGACTAGAAGCCGACCCCAACATAGTTGGGAAAAAGGCTAGGCAGATGATGATGTTTTTTTTTAAAATAATCCTTTTAATATGGATTTTTCCTACATACATTGGTGTTTAACTTTCACTTTATAATTACTTAACAGCACCGCGACACCACTAAAAGAATTCACTTAAATTCGTAATTCCATTAAGAAATTAGTTCATTAGAAATTCTAAGGGCACCCAGCGTGGTAAGTACCATATTTCAGACTAGAACTTATCACTTTTTATAGACCAATTTATAAATGGGCTAGGTTTAGAAAGCTCATTTGAAAGAGTTTTAGTCGAAAATTTTCATGTAGATAACATGTAAATCATGTGATGAGGGCGTGTGTGTGTGTGTGATCATGTTTACAAGAGACGTGGTATGTAATGTTTAATGTTTATTTTAGTTCAATTGCGAGATTGTAAGAAAAATTGTAGAAATATAAAACAAAATAGATCTTACATAAAATCACGAGCACAAAACCGGAATAGTCGACAGCTGCAAGTCATGATCGTTACAAGAAGGCTTCCACTCAGCATGATGCTGTGCCATGGGTGACCCAAAGCACATTGCACAGCGGTAGAGGTACCTTTTAGGTAGGTATAGTCAAGGAAATTAATTATATAGCAAATTAAAGTATAGTTTGTATAGTTTGATGTACAGAATGCGAAGATAAGTCTGTGTAATGAGTCTTGTTACACCCTGTTATGTTACAGCTTTAGTAACTTAAAACATTTGAACATTTAGGGGTTTATTTATAAACATTGCTTAAACTTAAGAGACGTTTAGACGTCCAAAATGTATGGTTAAACAATCGATAATCATTGCTTATCTATTACCCAGCAAAGTTTATAAATAAAGGAGTTAATAATTAGCTTTAAAGGAAGTGGTAAGAGAGACTTGTTCAAACTTTGCACCCAACTCAAATATGACGGTATGATATTTGCGTATTTGAATCTACGTTTGGCCCTGGGGTAATAATTTGAACAACACCACTAGTACCCCTTTACGCGCTCCCAATAGTAAGTTCAGTCCTTAAATTCTAATTCCCGCTAAAACAGCAGCACTAAGTATTGATATTTAGCATTGCACAAACAACGCTGTTGCGGAGTGCACTCCCCGACTATTCTCCAAGGATCCCGGGACGGTGGAACTTAGCACTTAAATATAATTTACTGTTTGACATAGTTTAGTTAGTTTGCTGTGACTTTTAGGTCAGGTTTTTGTTATAATAAAGGATATTTCAAAGGTTTTTGCCCGACTACGGCGAAGCCAAAGGGAGGGTTATGATTTTTTACTTACCCTAACAAAACAATACATTCTAACGGTAGTAACCGATCATAAGCTTTAGGGCAAAGTAGCATATGAGGCTATCCTCTGAATATCATCATCATCAGCCTGGCTTTTTCCCAACTGTGTTGGGGTTGACTTCCAGTCTAACCCGATGCAACTGAGTACCAGTATTTTACATGGAGCGACTGCCTATCTGACCATCCATGATGACTACTGGGTAATTCGAAACCCCTTGGTAAGACTGGTTGTCAGACTTTCGGGCTTCTGACGACCCGTAACGACTGAACATCACTACGAAAATGTTTTAAATACATTAAAATATATGACGTGTAAGTTGTTTATTTGACTGACGATAAATATTAAATAGTTTGTGTATACTTAACAATTTCAGATGAGAATGTTTTCTTGTTTCATAATTTTTAGAGCATGATTTTTCAGTGGTCGGGTTTAGTTTCTGATCTTACTTTTTTCTTTGTTCAATGGTTCTGAAATACATAGATGAACCCAGTGGTTCATTGGATTTGGATTGATTAAGGTTGCCTCATTGGTTGCAAGCGTGACTGCTAAACTTGAGTTGGGGGGGGGGGAGGGTTCGGAAAAAGTGATATTAGGTTTTCCATTAGCAAAAATTCTCAGTAACAGGCCGTTGCCCGGATTCGTGCCCAGTTAATAGCAATAGAACTTATCGGGAACAGTGTTCTCGTTTTGCATTTTGTACTTTTATTTAAGGTCTCTGCACCTGGTGCGGCGGCAGTGTTCACCCTGCGGGCGCGATCACGACCCGTCCCGCCGTGCCGCGCCTTTCTTTCATCAAAAAGATGTCGAGCAATTCAGACGTGGAAACGCTATTGCTCTTATTTGCGCTAGCTAAGAAAAAACAACGTGAACGGAAATAGGTGCATGAAATAAATCAAAAACGCGCTCGCGTCCCGCCACGCCCCGCCCCGCCGCTTCTGACTTGTATTCCCACTCGGCGCGGCGGCGGCGTGGCGCGGGGGTTACCGTCGCGTCGAGCGGGACGGCCCTGCGTGGCGTCGTCGGTCCGTAATATCTAACAGATTACAACTACTCAGCGTCGCGTCGCCATCCCGTCCTGCCGCACCGTGCCCGCTGTGTGCAGAGACCTTTAGGCTCGACCCCTTCCGGGTAGATGGAGTTTGTGTTTTAATTGTCGAAATATAGGCGTGGTAAACATCTTTGCGAGCAGTTGTCTTTGGTGGCAGTGGTGGTAGCCCAGTGGTAACGGCCGCGACTTACGAGTTGTAAGACGTAGGTTCGAACCCCGACAGGCGCTAAACTTTTTTTTAATCTTTATTTCATCACCACTGCTGCCAAAACGTTGTAGAAAAACAACGGGAGGAAACTGGCATGTTCTAGAACCATAAATTCGAAGACATGTGATATCTACCAACCCGTACGGGCCTACGTGGTGGATTATGGCCCACTCCCTCTCACAGAGAGGGGGCCTGTGTCCCTGCAGTGGGAACGTTAAACGCTGATTATGTTCATGCTACACCTTTACCTGAAATTCTCAGGCGTGTCGTGGTCTTATGCCATCCATAGATGTATCTTTTGGTTTTCCGCTAATCACAGGCCTTCCTCTTCCCAGGGATGTGCCTTAAAGGCGTTGCATAGGAGGGATTCCGGAATTGGTATTTTAAGAGAAACCGGGACCACTCCTATGTGCTGATGGTGATCACCGGGGTGGTTTTAGTGAGGTAAAAATCCCACACTTCCCGACCTCCCTCCCCAGAGGTCGGGTGCCTTCTGAAGGTTTCCCAACAAAAAAGGTGTTCCTCTTAAAGTTGATATGAGTGATTCAAAATGGAGCCAAATTTCCACAAGGCTTGGCACCAATTTCATGCCAAGATTATGCTGGAGTCCCACTTTTCCACAATCAAGCAACGGTAATTAGGAAACGTTGTTGTTGTTCAGGTTTATAAGATTAGGTGTCCTCAGAAAATACGTTGGACTGAATTGTGTACAATTATATATTAATTTATCTTCTAAGCACACAATTCTACAGAGGCGAACGTAGTGCCTTAGGCATTTTACAATAACAATTACCTGTAAGAACTTCCACGAGTTAAGGTACATAAATGTTAACAACGATCTTTGATAGTTTTCCTTGTACTCGATCCATGTTTTGTTGTTCTACGTAAAATCTAGAAATTCTTACAATATTTTCCTGCTTCTGAAAATAATGATAAGATCGCTTCCTTATAAAAGACTTATAAGAGGTCCGTTGTCAATTAAATAGCCCAGCATCGTCTAGTTTACCGACCAGTTTTCTCTATCAATTTTATTTACCCTCCACCAACAAATATAATCAGAACTATCCCCCTTATAGACTTCACTTGATTTCTTTAGAAATTCGATTTCATGTTATGCTGGTTTCGAGGACCCGGTTCATAAGTCTTTGGGAATGGTGAGGGGTTGTCAACGTGGGCGAAATATTGCAAACGAGCTATAGAAACGTGTATTTTATTGTTTACAAGTACTGTACGACCTACTTTGTCATAGTACAATTACCTAGTCGCAGTCGACAGACCGCTTGTGTTGGTATCGATCAAAAATTTCAATTTTTCTAAAAGCTTTCCGGTAAAGTATTTATTGCACACGAATGTTTCTAATTGACTAATGTTTCGAATGGCGGCAAATAGGACTTTTTAGTTTTCCAATAAGCGTTTACCGATGGTAGGTAAATTAATTTTTGCAGACGACTTTTATGGCATGTATTTATAAATATTTTTGTAGACATACTTTAATGGCTACAAGCTACATATATATACGATTAGCTACCTGCAAGGTACGATTTGTTGTAGGCGATAGGCTGACTTTCATGCATCATCATTCTCTTGCGCTTATCCCAATGTTGGGGTATAATGCCCAACAGTGAAAATGTTATGGACATATTGTGTAGGTAAACTTGTAAGGTACGTTATGTTATGTAAATGAGTAAACGAATGATTTTCCTTGATGGATTAATTGCTACTGAATATAATTACACAATTGTCTCACTTAAATGCTACGTTGGAGGAATACACAGCTACACACTATTGATGTGCATAAATGAGTGTGACGTACGTAGGTTACCACAAAGGTCAATGTACAAAGTAGCTCGTACACCCAATTTATTATAACAACAAGACAACAGATTAACAGGTGGGATTCTCCGCTGTTGAACCAGTAATGAGTGTTCATGCGATGGACGCTCAGCCGATGG
This sequence comes from Apamea crenata, assembly GCA_949629185.1. Classification (NCBI taxonomy): domain Eukaryota; kingdom Metazoa; phylum Arthropoda; class Insecta; order Lepidoptera; family Noctuidae; genus Apamea; species Apamea crenata. Next base: position 10,416,996 of record OX451373.1, read on the forward strand.
ATGCTTAAATTAAATTATACCTATGAATAAACTGTACTAACACTAGGCTAAGTTTATTGTTACTAACACCTATGGATATCATTTTTGAATCAGAAATAAATATGTATATTTGATTTGATTATTCTTCCATACAGCTCCATTAGCCATCATTTCTGTAGTCACCATCTTTCTAACCATATTATCGGCCACACAGTCCATCCGTTGCTTCTTTGGTCTTCCCCTACTCTTATCCTGTATATAGCTCAAAACTTTCCTCACCACCTTTTCCTCAATCCTCTGCATCACACATGACAATTGATTTCCACCCCACTTTTTCTTCGCCGGTGCCACTTTCAGATTTACCTTTTTGTGTATGAACATTAAAATATAGAATTTCATATTCGTGTACTTCTAAACTCCTCCGAAACTGGACCGATTTTGATGATATTTTTGTGTGTGTTTGAGTAGGTCCGTGGATGGTTTAGATTCACAATTGGACCCGGTAGGTGGCGCTGCGATCGAGTTCTAGGAAACAGGGCAACGTCTGTCCGTACTAATATTATAAATTCGAAGGTATTTCTTTCTGTATGTTACCTTTTCACGCTTAAACCACTGAACGGATTTTGATAACATTTGGCAAGGAGATACATGGTATTTTAGGGAAGGACATAGGCAAGGTTTTGTAGCTTCCCGTGCGATAATTTCCGACATCCACACGTTTGTATATATTCCTAACTAGAGGTCTCTGTGTAAAAAACGCCTTTTCCCTTTGTTATAAAACTCCTAATGAATGTTCTAGTTTCATTTCAAAGTTGAACTCATAATGGAGCGTTGCTTCTAGCCATTAAATTAGCAGGAATAACTAGTCTAGTTTTATGATCATTGTGCCTAGGTTAGTACTACATGAAAGAAAAAGCTCCTAGGCTATCGGTTATAGATAGAGTAGTCTGTATTTTTGTAGGTAATACAGGGTCAAATTAAATTAGCTAGCGAAACTCTGCATATTCATTTATTTGAACTTTTCGCACAAAAAGGTACAAAGGCGGACTTAATGCCTTAGGCATTGTCTACCAGTCAACCAAGGGTGGTGAAGAGATTAGATGGCAGGTAGGTGCTTATGTGATGGGTATTGATATGTAAACATGATAGACTGCACTGCACGGTATTACATGGTATACTCATAAATGCTTGACAGTTATCGAATAATTTCTTTTTAAATATAGCAATTGTATAGGTAGGTAGATATTCTCTGAATGCTATCTAGTGAAAGCCGTATAAAAATCCGTTGCGTACGTTAGAAGAACAATCGGTCACACAGGAAGACACAAAAAGCGAATTTATTAATACAGGGTATAGGGTATAGGGTACAGGGTTTGTATAGTAATACAGGGTGGCAGAGATATTGACGCACAACCTGTAACTCTGGATTCAGTAGATACATGATTCTGGACTCCCCTGCGTTAAAGTTTTTCGTCGGTCAGTTCAGTTTCTACACTAGGTGTTCTAGAATCATGTGCTGAATTCATGGTGGTTACAGTTTGCGCGTCGATGACCCTGCCACTCTGTATTAATATTAAACTAAAATACTTATTCTAAATAAATAGGACACAGGCCTCCTCTCTGTGTGAGAGAGAGAAGGCCGTCAGCAACCACGCGGGCCCAGTGCGGGTTGGTAGATGACACACGACTTCGTTCTCGTAAGTCGCGGCTGGTACCACGTGGCCACCACCACACCACAGTGCTCTACACACGTGATGACTCGTAGAAAAAGCCTTTGAATAAAATAAATAACTGCCAGTAAATAGTTACGAACTTATTTCTGATCCTTTTTCTCCTACCTAAGAAATCATTCACCCTTCATCGGTGAGAGGGAAGTAATGTCGCTATTAGAGCAACATTACCCCATTAACCCCATAAACTCACTTACTCCTAAACCCAACCTAAACTAACGCTGTATACACACGTCAATGCCACCAGCATCAAGCCCAGCTAATGTAGTATCGTTGTATGCGGCGCAAGTCGGTGGCACATCACTCACGATTCGCGAGGGAAAATCTGAGTGACATCACTACTTACTTGGGCAGGTTCCGGGGTAAACCCGTAAATGTACTTATTATTGTGTTATCGAGTCATCTGTGAATACTACTGGGAAATTTCGTATGATATTGTGTGGTATTGCTCTTTTATTCTTCTGGCGCTATTTTGTGATTTATATCCTTTCACTATTATAGATATTTTCGCGCTGTCACAATCTGAATTTAAAAGAATGGTTTCACAATCTCTTGCAAGTCATCCATAAGACGGATGCTCTTGTTATCCGCTTCCTTCGATTCGTCAGTGTAGTGTAGTGTATATAGTGTTTTTCTTCTAAATATGTACATTTTTCTCTTATTTAACATGCGTTCGCTGTCATATTCCGATGTCACTTTGTGGTTAGACGTTTCTTAGACTGTAATATAACAATTTTTTGTCAATGCAGTAAATGCATGACTGTTTTTTGTAACAAATAAATAAAATAAAAATCATTCAAGGTTAAATCAAATCAAATAATTTTATTTCGGATAACTAAGAGATCCATACATTCTTAGTAAGGTTTGCACTTGAAATACAATTGTTAGTAACTTAAATAGAGGTGAACATATAGAACATTATTCTATTAATCTTCTTCATTACATTTTGTTTATTTTTACAAGTATTATTGTTTTTGGTGTATAAATTGTGCTGTACAACGCCTTGGAATTAAATTCTGTAATGTTGTGCATGAATCTTAAATAAATAAAAAATAAAAAAATAACATCCACATTTCGCCAGTTAAGTTTAAGTCCCCGAGGCTGATAATGATAATGCAACCTGTTACCACTGATAATTCAGTAGATAGTTCACGGACGGCTCAGGCCTTTTTTTTTTGTGGATGGGTAATCATCAAATGGCCCCTCCCGCTCTGGGTGGAGCGGAAGGGAGTGTCAGACTCTTACTGACTAAAACCCACCCGTGTTCCTTCCTTAGCCCTTTCTGTTCCAGGGCAGCGGTAACCCTTTCGGACGATCCCGCTAGCCACGGCTCAGGCCTCAAGTACGTATGCGGCACCTACCCACAAACAATGGCCCACCTTTCATCCTGCGCCGCATGCCCTGTCACCTGTGCACTTGATGATGTTAGGACTGCGTCAGAGCGGAGTGCGTGCAGCTGAATTTTGGGCCAAAGATGTTTGAACTTGTGTCATCGTTACGCGAAGAAGAAGCAAATAGTGAGCCAGTCCAGTCAACTTGGTAGTCAGTAATGAATCAAAATGTGAAACGTAGTGTGGGACGCCCCCCAGCTAGATGGACGGACGACCTAAAGAAGGTTGGTGGGACGGACTGGGTGCGGAAGGCGGAGGACAGGGTGTTGTGGCGCAGCCTGGGAGAGGCCTTTGTCCAACAGTGGACTGCGATAGGCTGAGTTGAATGAAACATAGGTTGGTAATAAAGTTATTGAACAAATCCTTCCTATTAATATTATAAACGTGAAAGTTTGTATGGATGATGATGGATGGATGGATGTTTGTTACTCTTTCACGCAAAAACTACTGAACGGATTTGGTTGAAATTTGACATAGAGATGGTTTATAACCACAAACATAACAACACAACGTAACACACAACAACATAACAACAACACAACATAACATATAGTACTTTTTATCCCGATATTCCCACGGGATCGAAACTTATGCGGGTGAAACCGCGGGGCGTAGCTAGTAAATAATATAAATGAAGTAACCTCCTACTTTTAAAAGAAATAGCAGTTGGGGTTTCTGCGTCAGATCGTCGTCGTGTCGTCAGCGTCGTGGGTTGAAAATCAGACACAAGGCTCCTTATGATAACGTGTAATTTATACAGTATTTGGGTATCTTTTTCACATGTATTAATTTAGCGGTTATAATTTGCGTGAGATCGTTGGTGTGTCACCAAGACAGAGAAAAATCAGTAGCGCGTCGCTAGTGTCGCGCTGTTGTCCTAGCTCCTACTTTGCGCACTGCCTTCGTCATCGATTAGTATCACGTGTCGCTAATAGATGGCGCTGTGGTCGTCAACACTAGCTTTTGCTAGCTAGTGGTCGCAAACGCTTCTGCGGAGCATGAGGTCCTGGGTTCGGTTCCCAGGTTGGGCAAATTGTTATTGGGTTTTTGCATCAGGGATTTCTCAGTAGCAGCTCGGAGTCCGGATTTGTTCCCGATTGATGGCATTTGGCTCGGCTCCTCTAACATGGGACTTAACCATAACTGGCGAAATGAGAGTGTTCTATAGGTACCTAAACCTCTGCCTAACCTTTCGGGGATTACAGGAGTGATGTTATATTAAGTTGATTAACTTACGAAAAATAAAAATAAAAAGTTTTCCCTTGCAGCAGACAAAAACTAACACCACCTTTTATGTAAATGAAAAATACCTCATATTCTGCTGACCCTTTTTGGTCGGAGAACCACACCTTTGTAATCTTCAAGATATTTTCCGTGTACCTAAGTAATACAATGGTTTTACGTGAAATCCCTTTGTGAGAGCCCCTTGGAGGTATGTTGTGGGCCTAATGTGATTGACCCTTTATAGTTTTTCTCGGTCAATTTGATTATTTTATTTTCACAATCCTCTCTGGCTACATTACCTTCTAAGTTATTTATTTATTAAGATACACCAATTGCTTCGTGTCCCTTCGTCCAGCATACTCACCATGGAATCCTGATATTTCATGAATGTCAAAAAACTGTTCTGAAATAGTGCTAAATAGTGCCCAAAGGAAAAAAATAGTGCTCTTGTACTTGCGAAGTTATAGCCATAGTTCGATGAGTATGCTGGACGAAGGTTTCGCCCAGCATACTCACCTCCGTCCGGAGAATCTGTATACGCTTCAAACATAATTCATACTTCAAAAAATAGTTCCCAAATAGTGCCAAACGGTGCCCAAAAAGAAAAAACAGTGCTCGAATAACTTCGGAGTTATAGGCTTCGTTCAGTGAGTATGCTGGGCGTAGGTTCTACGCCCAGCATACTCACCTCAGTGCGCGAATATCGAACGAGCTATAGGTACAATTTACGTCTCAAAAAATTGTGCTTGAAATAGTGCCCAATATCAGTCCAATTTTTGCTTGACTTTTGACTTAGAAAACCATTAAATTTTAATGTAAACTTCTACATACTAACGTAAAATGGGGTACAGTCGTCGACACATGTTTTTGGACAAAAATATTAAACTTTCTAATTGTAGACTTCATGTTATTGGAAATAATTATGGTATTTTCTCACATGTCAAAAACTTTCGATTAAATGCATTATTATATATTTTATAAATAATAATAAATGAATGAAACTTTAAGCGTAAATGAAGTCTATTACTTCATTGCATTGTGTGTTTGTCTGAATAAAAACAGTCATTTGCAGCCAATAAAATTAATATCTTGAAAAATTGTAAAAAGGAAATTATACAGTTTCTTTTTGTATATATGTTGCAGGCAAAACTTATAACCAGTCAAAACTAGTACTGTGACATAGTTATACAAATTTTTAAAACTCTTTCCAATAGTTTCATCAATGAAAGGTTTAGCAAAAAACAACTCGCTTGCTACCTAGTTTTACAGTGCAATTAATGAATGAGTGTAAAATCAATTTAGTTAAATGCCACTATTATAAATTGAAATATACTTACTGATTTGGGTGCAGCTCCTATATTGATTACGTACTAGATACACAATTTTATATAGGTAAATAATGACATCACCAACACATTGTTTGGTTTTGCAACCCACTATGTAGTCAAACTCAAAAGCCGGCGTTATTATAATGATGTGCGACGAAGTAAACAAACAAAGAAACTGAGAAGCGCTTGTTCGTTTCGATTGCTTTGTGACACAAAATGGACCCTTATCACCTTCAAAATACAGATCAGTCTTGTCTAATAATCGTAAGATGTTAGGGCAGCGCCATCTAGTATTTAAACATAAACATATTCATTTGCGTCGCGGGCGCCGCGCGTCGCTTTGTGACACAAAATGGACCCTTATCACCTTCAAAATACAGATCAGTCTTGTCTAATAATCGTAAGATGTTAGGGCAGCGCCATCTAGTATTTAAACATAAACATATTCATTTGCGTCGCGGGCGCCGCGCGTCGTAAGCCCCATACCTATTGACCGTACGTGCATCCATTACTGCCACACTATATTGAACTTTATCACATGAGGAATACAGGTCAATTCCGTAAACGTTGTGGTACCGTCCTTGATCCGGAAAATGATTATTTTGAATAATTTTGTCAGTTGTAATGTAAGCATTAATAACAGCAACTTTATTTTTCATGCATGATTTACTTCATTTGATATCTTAATCCTTCAAGCGCCGTGATCTAGACAAAATATATAAAATCATTGTTCCTAGCTACCGGGGTCCCATGCGACGCGCGAAAGCTTAATCATATTATTATAAAGTATTATTAAAATAATGTGTAATTAATAATATTGCGATTCTAAAGTAAATACTCCCTTACATAGACAATTAATAATTTACACAAGACAAAAATTGTTAGAAAGAAAGTTAATAATATTGTATTCGACTGTACTCAATGTAATGTATGTAGAAGTTTACAATCAAATTTAATGGTTTTCTAGGTCAAAAGTCAAGCAAAAATTGGACTCATATTGGGCACTATTTCAAGCACAATTTTTTGAGACGTAAATTGTACCTATAGCTCGTTCGATATTCGCGCACTGAGGTGAGTATGCTGGGCGTAGAACCTACGCCCAGCATACTCACTGAACGAAGCCTATAACTCCGAAGTTATTCGAGCACTTGTGTTTCTTTTTGGGCACCGTTTGGCACTATTTGGGAACTATTTTTTGAAGTATGAATTATGTTTGAAGCGTATACAGATTCTCCGGACGGAGGTGAGTATGCTGGGCGAAACCTTCGTCCAGCATACGCATCGAACTATGGCTATAACTTCGCAAGTACAAGAGCACTATTTTTTTCCTTTGGGCACTATTTAGCACTATTTCAGAACAGTTTTTTGACATTCATGAAATATCAGGATTCCATGGTGAGTATGCTGGACGAAGGGACACATTGCTTCTGTGTATAATATAACTAGCTTCAGCCCGCGACTTCGTCCGCGTGGAATTGTTGGTTCCTCCGAGCTGACCCGTCGCAACGTGTCGCCTCCGCGCTGTTACTTCTTTTTTCGCTTAGCGTTCTTTCTTATTTCAGACTTCTTTTCTTTCTGCTGGGCTCCGAAGAATTTATTCGATTGTCACATCATTTTAAAATATTTCAACAGTTTTCAAATTCGACCTTTGCCAACATTATCGGCACCTTTAAACATTTATGAAACTTTAGTACCTCGTTGCATAGCTGATTAAATGAAGATGCCTTCCCCGTAATTTGTAAGCTTAGTGTTTTAGTAAAATTTTGAGATAACTGGTGTCAAAGTTCGTGTACGTAGGTAGATGATTTTTGGAAATAGTTAGTAAACTTCTTACTATAACTTTTAACTGTTTGATATTTTAGAAAATTTGGTTACATCAATAGGTGTGTTAAAGTATTAGGTAGCCAATGGAATAGCTATGAAAGCCACTCAATTAGAGAATTTAGAGATAAGTGATATTTAGTGACGTATTCTGGGAAATTTAAAAAAAACGATGAAAATCGGTTTTTCTCGGATTCCATGAATTTTTGCCTAGGCATAATTCATCGCTAGGTGCATAATTATTGCAAGGTCACACTATCACGCCCTGGAAGGAACACGTCGAGTTTCCCTGTCACCTGTATACAACTGTTGAGACAGCGCATGCATATACGAGTAATTCTGTGTTTTAAGAGGTATTCTTTATATTTTTATTTAATATTCTTTCCGACTTGCTAGACAAAAGTTGTGATAGCTTAGCTAAAATGCATGATGTAAACATAATTTATAGCCTATAGCACTCACACATAATGTAGCTTTCTACCAGTGAAAACCTTTTTAGAATTAGATCATTAACTCCGGAGATTACCCCCTACATACAAACAAACAAATTTTACCTCTTTCTAATATTAGTATAGATTATATAATTATCTTAGGTACAGATAACACAAAGTAAAGCGCCTGTCTGGGTTCGAATCAACGACCTACAACTCGTAAATCGGGGCTGTTACCACTGCGCCACCACTACTCCCCGAACTAATTAATCTAAAATTAAAACAGTCCCACCTTACGTTCAATTCCAGTCCCCAATTCAATTCTATAGAGCCTAAAAAACATTCCGGGACTTCCCATGAATATTTTACCGACCACGTCTGTTTCCCAAGATATTCCTATACCCGATTTATTTTTATTTGTTTCATATTTGTCACGTTTAATTACAGGTTAACCAGCAATCTCAGAAATAGATGTTTTTTTTTGTTTAGCCTATGAGGGACAGCATTTGGGTTCCATCGTAAGATCATACGAATGCCAGCTGTTATTACTGAGCCACGAGCCCCGATAATTATGGGCTATAAATTTAACTTACTGCATTGCAGAATGCCTACACTCAGTATTGGGTGGCGAAAGGTTGAAGAAGACGCATGTTTTAAACCAAAAGTTCGTTTCTTAGTACTTTATCCATGCAGGATTTTACAGGTGGTGAGCGCTCCTGTCCGCACCGCACGGATAGGCTTCTGGTGGTGCGCCGCGCGGACAGGCAGCGAGTGTAACAACCCTACTAAACAACCCTAAACAACCCTAATAAAAAGCGATTAAACAATAAGTAATTCTTCAATACTGACGGTTTTTCTAGGGTGGGCAAAGAAGTTTCTTGGGTGGGCATTGCCCACCCTTGCCACCTCTAGCTACGCCCATGTGAATACCAGCCTCCATCCTCACTCGCTGCTCGTTGCTGGCCTACTCGTTACTAGTTGCTAACTCTACTCGCTTCTCGTTAATCGCAGGCGGTAGCACCCAGCCTTATCCCAGTTTTTTTTTAATATTATAAGTTGACTATCAGATAAATTTGCTGCAACCTTACTACGAGTATACTAGCATAATCAGCCTATAACATTCCCACTGCTGGGACACAGTCCTCCTCTCTGTGAGAGGGAGTGGGCCGTAATACACCACGCGGGCCCAGTGCGGGTAGGTAGGTAGATGTCTCATGCCTTCGAATTTATAGTTCTAGGACATGGTTTCCTCACGATTTTTACTAGTCTATACTATTACAATAGTATTGTAGTTTGTGTTAGTAATCCTCGAATAGGTACTTTCTATTGTTTATCAAGTCACTCAAAGCAAATTACGTAATGTGTGTTCGTTAGGAACCTACTTGTATTGGTCGCCATGTTGTTCCACTACATCTCTAGAGTAAGCATGTTTTATTGTCTTCATTTAGATTAAATCTCATCTAATTTCTTGTATCTAGGCAATTTGGGTGAATAAAGTCTTTACTAAGTTCGAACTAATTATACCGATTGGTTTTTTCAAAAGTGTAGGAATCTCTCTTTGTATTGTTATTTTTTTGAGGCCACTGCTGAATGTAGTGAAGTGCAGGGCCTGTGTTGCTACTGCAATAATATTCCTCCAATATTTATTTTAAAAAAAAACCGTTCGGGGATCTTTGACAGTCGTTACGGATCGTCAGAAGGGTCGCTGAAAGTCTGACAACCAGTCTTACCAGTCTTAGTCTTCGTATTACCTAGTAACTGGGTTGTGGAGGTCAGATAGGCAGTCGCTCCATGTATACTGGTATTCATCATGTATCCGATTAGACTGGCAGCTGACCCTAACATCGTTGGACAAACGCTAGGCAGATGATAATGATGGTGATGATTTTTTCTATGTACACACGGCTACACGTCAAGCTATGCATTTCCAGTTTTAGCTGACCTCTCATTGTGTAGGTTTTTCGTACAATCAGAAGTCAGCTTATACTGGTTATGTATAAATTGATGTGTAGCCGTGCGTACAATAAGTTTGCGCAATAATTATATTGCACAATATGATTGAATCGGCCTTTGCCTCCAACTATTCATTATTATCACGCAATAACATTGTCGGTCCTAAAGCTTCAATGTTTTCGCGTGAACAAGACCTGCGCAATACTTATCCTACATGGTGCAATTATAATATGGTGCAACAAATATTAAACTATCTGAAACTTTTGTTCAATCATTGCGCAATCTTACTACTAATGGTAAACGGTGACTAATAGGTATGCCAAGGGAATTAGCAGCAATTCCTTAACAACTTGAAGATAATCATCATTCATCCCACCTATATTACATACATCCCATGGCGATTTCGGCTAGGGTGGCTGCTATTGTTTACGGCAACTATAGGTTACGAGCGTGTGATCTGTGTGATGTGATTCTGTGTGATCTGATGTGGCTAACGTAACCTATTTTCACTGTAAAAGGTACGTGCACAGTGCGGACACGTTAGAATGCCATTGTGGTAATTGTATTGAATGTTGGAGGGTGGTTTACTCTTAAGGTGATCTCGCCTGCTGTCGAGATCTCTCCTCCGCTAAACTTCAAAGTTATAAACATTTTGTTTTACCAAACGCCTCCAAACAGGTCTATCCCTTCCCAACTCCTCCCAACGAGCGGGATCAATATTGCATCTCTTTATATGTCTTTTCTGAACGTCTTTTTATCTGAGGAACTGGCCGCCTTATTTCCGCTTGAGTTCAGAAAAGAAGAACCTATCCAGAAGTACTCTCACCAAGACCTTCCCTGAAGCCGATAGGAGCGAGATGCCTCTGTAGGAATTGCAGTCGGCACGACTGCCTTTAACTTTGCATAGTGTACAGATGTTAGACACAGTAAAAGTATCTGGCACCGACTCCTCCTCCCACATACGGCCAAAGAACTTCCAAATAATCTCGTGCAAGTCCCTCCCACCGTACTTAAGCAACTCACCAGGGATTCCATCGCCACCTGGTGATTTTTTGTTTCGTTGCTGTTTTATGGCATCTATGACTTCCTGGAGAGTCAGCGGATCGTCCAGTGCTGTGACATGAGAAAGCGCAGGTATGGCTGATATGCAATTAAGATCTGCTGATCGATCCACGTTGAGTAACGTGTTGAAATGCTCAACACATTGCCTCATAATCTCGTCTCTACTCGTGAGTAATGTACCATCGATGGATTTTAATGGTACATTCACTTGATGTTGTGGGGGGCTTGTGGCTAAGTAATAACAGCCGCACGGGTCGATCGATCAGGTTAAGCTACGCTTGCCGCGGTTGGTCCGTGGATGGGTGACCATTTTCACATACCAAGACCCCTCCGTGCCTCGGAAAGCACGTTAAGCCGTTGGTCCTGGCTGCCATTCGTGGATCTTTAACAGTCGTTACGGGTCGTCAGTAGCCCGAAAGTCTGACAACCAGTCTTACCAACGGGTATCGTATTACCCATTAACTGGGTTGTGGAGGTCAGATAGGCAGTCGCTTCATGTAAAATATTGGTATTCAGCTGTATCCGGTTAGACTGGAAGCCGACCCCAACATAGTTGGGAAAAGGCTCGGCAGATGATGATTCACTTGATGTTGTGAGTCAATCAATGCACGCAATTCCCCGAAAATTTCAGCCAGCTGATTCGAGTCAGCTAGCCACTGCAAACGATATGCTTTGTCCTCCCACCATTTATCCTTTACGCCGCGGACGAAATTCCGCAATTCCATGGAGCTCTTTTTAATCGCATCAATGTGATGGTGTGAAATCCCACCTCCTACTAATATATTATATATCCTACTAATATTGTAAACGCGAAAGTTTGTGAGGATGGATGGATGGATGGATGTTTGTTACTCTTTCACGCAAAATCTACAAAACGGATTTTGATGAAACCTTACAGTAATATAGCTTATACATTAGATAAACACAGGATAATTTTTATACCAATATTGTCACGGAGTCGACACTTATGCGGGTGAAATCGCGGAGCGCTGCTAGTTACCCGCTTAAATAAAACGTAATAATCAGGTACAGCATAAAACTAATCACAATACAGAACCTACATGCTTAAACAATGAAACCATAGAAAATAACCGGCCAAGTACGTGTCCGTCTATGCACAATAAAGGGTTCCGTAGTTGTGACGAATTTATCCCAAAACAAAGTTAACATTGTAGTTGAAAAGCACGTTCTTCCATATATCGACATAAGTCACGATCAATTCTACAACTACAAATGTAAGTTTGTAATCGCATTTTTTGTGATTAAACTACAAACGAATGATTTTCAGACTTGTGCTGTAAGACTTGCTTCTTAGTTTCAGCGTCAGGTACTAATTGTCTGGCATTTTTGCTGAACTGGGCCTTCTTGGTGCAGCCGTGAGGCACACATTCCTGCTATATTCTTACATCGGTGTTTATACTTTCCCTTTGTTGCTATCTGATGTATGTAATCTGGTGTATTGTCTGTCTTTTAGTCTGTGCTTAATAAATGTATTTTCTTTCTGTTCTTCTTTCTTTTTTGCCTTTCATGATTCGTCTAGGTTTTGATTTATTGGCGAGTACCGAAATATGTCCGGTAATGTTATCCCTAAATGACCGTATTTTTATTGCGTACGAAGCTTGATTTTGAAATACGTAGGCGTACTTGATATGAATTTCAACATGATACCTCTACGTCCTCTACCTGACGGTCGGGCTGGTCGACAGATTCAAGGTCGCTCAGCGCGCTATGCACATAGCTTGCAGAGTAAGCGAACTGAAGTGACAGTGGGCTGGTCATGTTTGTCGAAGGACCGATGGCTGGTGGAGCAGACGATTCCTGGAGTGGAGACCACGTGGATCGGCAAGCGTAGTGTGGGACCCAGCTATCAAGCTATCTATCGGTCGTCCGTCCATGTGGATGGAGCACGTAAAGAAGGTGGCTGGGGTAGACTGGATGCGGAAGGCGGAGGATATGGTGTTGTGGCGCAGCAGAGGCAGAGGCCTATGTCCAGCATTGGACTACAATAGGCTCAGTTGATCGATTGATTGTGTTGATATGAATTTCAACTTGGTACCTCCCCGTTCTGAGTTCCTGAGAAAACGGGTCATAACAAACTAACAGACAGACTGACGGACAACGAAGTGATTCTATACAGGTTCCGTGTTTTCCATTTGAGGTACCGAACCCTAAAAATACACATAAACCATGGAACACACGAGTAAAATGGCGCCATTTAATTCACCTCTATATTTATTCAGCCTACCACCATATTCCTGACACAACAAAGTAACCTAACAGTTTACCGTGCATTATTTTTAATTACTTTTTGAATATTAAAGCTTGTTTTACGATCGCGAGGTAGGGACTGCGAGTTACAGTTTACAATAGTAAATACGGGGAAGTTTGTAACCAGGATCGTGGAAATTGTGGAGATTCTAGTTTGGAGGCATGAGGAACAGGGTGTAAAGTTCACTCATTCTCCATAGAAAAGGGAGGATCCTCCGACCAGACGGTGTTGTGTCTGGCGGGCAATTGCCCAACGATTGATATTGGGAAATTGTTTCTATGCTAATTGCGCGGTAAACTCTGCTTGCGAGATGCAGGATTTGCGTGACGTCAGTATGACGCGTTGTTCGCAGGTGGCGTTGTAGATACCGCTACACTAGAAATGGTATTTGTTTTTCCACGGGCATCAACTGCCTAGCCTTTACCCAACTACACGAGGAAAAGGTTAGGTAGATAACTTTGAGCTGAGCGACGTACATGGCTTCCTAAATTTTACAGTATTGTTGATTTGTAAAGGACATAGTTTTTGGGATTAATTTTGGCGATAGTATATGTTAGGGTCGGTTTCCAGTCTAACCGAATGCAGCTGAATACCAGTATCTTACATGGAGCGACTGCCTATCTGAGCTCCACAACCCAGTTACTGGGTAATACGATACCCCTTGGTAAGACTGGTTGTCAGACTTTCGGGCTTCTCCCCGTAACGACTGTCAAAGATCCACTAATGACAGCCGGGACCAACGGCTTAACGTGCTGAAGATGGTCACCCATCCACGCACCAACCGCAGCAAGCGTAGCTTAACCTAGTCTATTGACTCGTGCGGCTGTTATTACTTAGCCACAAGGGCCTCTAATTTGTTTTTCCACGGTATGATTAAAAATTCCTTTGAAATCCTACATTGCCAGAGCTGACGAGATTCTTAGAGACAGGTCACCATCTCACAGCCTCAATCTCTTATTTTCTCTCTTCTCCATTTATTCTTTTATTTCTTACTAGCTGCACCCCGCGGTTTCACCCGCATAAGTTTCGAACTCGTGGGAATATCGGGATAAAAAGTATTCTATATGTTAATCCTGGTTATAAAACATCTGTGTGCCAAATTTCATCCAAATCCGTTTAGTAGTTTTTGTGTGAAAGAGTAACAAACATCCATCCATCCATGCATCCATGCATACAAACTTTCACGTTTATAATATTAGTAGGAAGTAGGATTATTAGTAGGAGTACTATATATCAACTTTGTACATATTGATTCATCTGTTATCAGATTCCAATAAATTATCCTCTTGTTTCTACGCTCCTAAGTCAGAGACTTTGTAACAACACTGAAATAGTTGACGCGAAGTTATGAAGAGATTTCATGAGGATTTGATACGGTTCGTGGCCTATACTTAGTTTTGTTTAATGGCAGAATAAATGACGAGGATTTCAGGGGTTGAAACTGTTCAAAGTGGGTAATACTGTTGGTTTTAGTTGCCATAGTAACGCGATAAACGTTATGGAAATTAAGTTCATGTAAGTAAAGTGGTACTCTTACAAGTAGGCAAGTAATCTTGCTTGTACGAGTAGGTAGTAGGTTCGAACCCAGACAAGCTTTAGTTTGTGTAAATTATTTCTTCACCACTGCTCCCAAAACGGTGAAGGAAGACTTCGTGAGGAAACCTGTGCTAATTAAATGTATTTTCTTTTTTTCTTTCTACATATTCTGATCACTCAGCCCTCCTTAAAATTTTGCTTACTTGAAAATCATTACTTCAAAACCCGCACTGGGCCCGCGTGGTGGATTACGGCCCTCTCACAGTGAGGAGGCTGTGTCCCAGCAGTGGGAATGATAGACTGATTATGCTATACTTTGCTAAATTCATTGCATAGCGGTAGGAGCAATTCTCGTATCGCTCGAGCTGTTGGACATAAGGGAATATCTAAAGAAATGTTTTAGCTATAAAATGGAAAAGTTAGCTTTATTTTTCGATACAAAACGAATCTCAAACGCCCACGAAACAAAAGGCTAGGAAAATGAAGAACAATGTAAGAATTTGTGCCTCCAGTTAGTTACATTGTAACTATTGTAAGTTTATGAGACAATATCATATCATGTGGTCCATTAAGTGTTTTAATATCATGTCACTAGCGGTGCTTTATAAAGTTTCCAGACATTGTGACGGCTCTTTAGTTTAATAGTAAGGGACGGTTAGTTCCATCTTTATATCTATACTTACAAACTAACTGTCCCGTTGGTCTCGTGGTCGCGCGACTGCTGAGCGCAGTCCTGGGTTCGATTCCCGGGTCGTGCAAATTGTTATATAGGGTTCTTCCATTAAGAATGTCTCAATAATAGCTCGGAGTTTGGAAGTTGGTGGTGTGAAGCACCCGTGCCTTGGATAACACGTAAAGCCGTTGGTCCTGCGCCTGTTCTCTCCCCGGTCGTGTCGGATTGCCGTCCCATCGGACTATGAGAGTAAAGGTACAGAGAGTGCACCTGTGTTTGCGCCCACACTTGTGCACTATAATTATCTCCTGCTTATCTCCGTTGAGATAGGCCACTGTGGCTGAAATCGGTCGGGTGGATATTATTATCATACTCACATATAAATTGAAGTCAATTGTCGTGCCTGTCTGTGTGATCGTGTTTGTTCTTCTAAACTATGCAACGGATTTATTTGACGAAAAATTTCAAAGTGGGTGAATCTAGACTCTCCTGATCAGAAGGTCTGACTCCTACTGAATTAATGTTTACAATTTGCGCGTCGATGTCCCTTAGATACACCCTTTACAACTGCCGTTGGTCCAGCCCCTGATCTCTCTTCAGTCGTATCGGATTGCCGTCCCATCCGACAATGAGAGTGAGGGAAGAGAGAGTGCACCTGTGTCTGAGCACACACTTGGGCACTATAATATCTTCCGCGCCGAAGGTTGGTCTACTCTGAGATTGGTCGCCATGACTGACATCAGTCGGGTAGATATTATTATTATACTCACATATAAATTGAAGATGAAAGAAATGAATGATTGAAAGATGCCCCATCCATAGACAAATATCACCCATCTCTCCACTAATCCAATGCTTACTCTAGGATGCATATCCGGTAAACTCTTAAATCCTACCCTTTCCTACGGGCACGTCCTCCTTACAAAAACCGCGCCCCCCGGTCTACTTCTTGATATGCAATGGTCGCTGTAGCACCATACACATGAGGCTACAGGAGCTAGTGTGAATCTTGGGGTTCATTCGATTAATCGAGTCTGGTCAAACCATGCTGGGATCGGTGCAATTCATTCATTCATATACTCACATATAAATTGAAGTCACTTGTCGTGCCTGTCTGTGTGACCGTGTTGTTCTTCTAAACTACGCAACGGATTTTGTTGACAAAAAATTTAAGCGCTGGTAGGTCTAAGTTTCTACTGTATTAATGGTTATAATGTTAGCGTCGATGTCCCTTAAATATACCCTTTATAACTGCCGTTGGTTCTGCACCTGATCCGACTCCGGTCGTGTCGGATTGCCGTCCCATCGAACAGACTTGTCTGCGCTCACACTTAGGAACTATAACATCTCCCGCCCCGAAGGCTGTTCTCTGCTGATATTGGTTGCCATGACAGAAATTCGGACTAGAGGACTTTATATAACTGCCATACACTACTTTCTGCCTCGCTGCTTCCTTGCGATTAGGAGCTCCTTGCTGTTCTCCTCATCGCTGTCACTGTGGCGAAGATGTCGGACACCACGGCCAGTCTTGCAGCCGAAGTGCGGGTCACTCAGCGCGGCATGCAAACATTAATGACATCATCCGACGAGCTCTGGTCACCGTCGGCATTCCAGCTGTATTATAACCCAATGGCTTTGCACGCGACGATGGCAAGAGACCGGATGGCATGTCTTTATTTCCATGGAAGTTTGGAACGAAACGTGCGTCGATACTTTTATATATAAATTTATATACAGCGCAACCTGTAACCATGAATTCAGCACATGAGCTTAGACCCCATACCGTCGAAATTTTTCGTCGGTTATCAAAAAAAATCTTTTGTTTCATAGAAAAGTGACCTACGCGGTCAAAATGTATGGAACACCAATATTTTTTTTTAATAACTTACGAAAAATTGCGACGCTACGGGGTCTAAACTCATGTGCTGAATCCATGGTTACAGTTTGCGCGTCGATGTCCCTGCCACCCTGTATATTTTGCTGCCATATATTTTCAGTTTCTTTGGTCATCGCCCAACTTTTCCACTATATAGGTTACTTCAATACCGTGCCCTGCAAATAGCCATTCATTCAAAAACCAATTAATCAGCAAATTCATAGATTTTTCGCGGCAATTACTGCTGTGAGCAATTTATGGGATCATTAGGCGAATATCAGTGGAATGTCAACCGTGACGTCATATTGCAAAGCGATTAATTGCTTGAGCTATACATCAGTAATTATAATGTACGGGGTGACTAATTATATAGACTCATGTGGGTGTCTAAGCTTAGAGAAGGATTTTCCGTTTCCAGTGCATGTTGAGGGAGTTTTTAATCATCATCATCACCACTAGCTTATAGTAGTCCAATGCTGGGCATAGCCCTCTTCTATTGCACGCCATTCAACTCGATTTTCGGCAACTCTCATCCAGCTGCTACCAGCCATCCTGCGAAGATTGTCGCATATCATACCTACATATAAATCATCATTTAATGGAAAATTTCAACCCCATTCCAATATCGACCACATAACAGCATAATTATAGTATAATATGCCTATAATTATCCCACTGCTGGGACACAGGTCTCTTCATTTCAAGTGGGAGTGGGCAGTAATCTACCACGCTTGGTACCACGATTGGTAAAGCGTCTTCGGTTTTTCACGATGTTTTCCTTCGCTGGTTTTCTCGCGATGTTTTCATTCACCGTTTTGAGAGCAGCGGTGATGAAATTATTAACACAAAGTAAAGCGCTTGTGTAAATATCGATGACCACATTTTTTGCTAATTAGGTATAATTTTTTATTTTTTTTTATTTTGCCCCACACTAGGAATTACTCCTGTATCGTGGGTGCGTTCACAAACATTTAAACTCACATACACAAACAGCCAGACCCGGAACAACTACTTGTAGGTCATACAAATATTTGTTCCGTGCGGGAATCGAACCCACGACACGCAGCGCAGCAGTCAATCGCTTAAGTAGGTACTGTGCCAACCGTGCCGAATTACTTTCATAGGCACAAAATCATCATAACTAACAAAAACAACTAATACCCGACATTCAATTTACCTTTCATAATCAAAATAAATACAGAAGCACATGAAACAAACAATTTTTATCGCTACCTTTCCAAAATTTAACTAGTTTTCGTTAAACAATGAATTTGAATCGTTCTGAAATAAAGAGCTGAATGAATTCAAATATATTCACTCGAAACGCATCGCAGTATGAAACTGAATGAAACCGCTGAATATCTGAATATTCATCAAAATAAACATTAGCTAAGCGAGTTCAAATAGCCCCGAGGTAGCTCTTATGTTATTACTTTTAAACTTATCCTGTGTGGGATCTTTTAAAATTCTAGAACGTCAAGGTTTTATGCTCTAGATTCTCTTTTAAGAATCAAGATAAATCTTTTACTTATTTAAGTCTAAAGATGAAAGAAGTAGGGTTTAAGGCGAAAGCGAAAAGGTAGCCCACTAAAATTATTTAAGTAAGAATCATCTATACAACTGTAATTTGCAAAAATCTCAACGAAAAATAACAAATAGTAGATTCTACAAAAAAAAAAAACCCGAAAAATAAAAATTGAACGAACGTTCTTAAAACGAATCTGAAACGATCACAATATTTGTTTCCTCTTTGCTAAGTAATAACATCCGCACGCGACATGGGTCGCCGCGGTCGATACGTGGATGAGTCCATCCATTAAATCATATCGAAACCCCTCCGTGCCTCGGAAAGCAAGTGAAGCCGTCGGTCCCGGCTGTCATTTGATGATCTTTGACAGTCATTGCAGGAATATTTATAGTCAAAATCCCAAAAGTCTGGCAACCAGTCTTACCAAGAGGTATCGTGTTACCCAGTAATTGGGCTGTGAAGGTCAGCTAGGCATTCCCTCCACGTAAAATACTGGTTTTCAACTGCATCTGGTTAGACTGGAAGCCGACCCCAATATATTTTGGAAAAGGGTAGACAGATGGATTTGTGTGACCAATTGTCAAGATGTAATTTGACCCTTTCGGAATATGACCCCTTTGGAATTTGACCTCTGGTACATAACTTCCACCTTTTTCAAAGGCAGTCAACTTGAAACGAAGTTTTTGACCTTTCGTCTTCTAAGCGTGTCGATAGGAATGTAAATGGACTCTGCTCAGAATTCATTCATCATCATCATCCCACACTATTTATGTACATATTCGTTAGTATTTTTTATCTGTCACATATTTATCTTATTTAAGTATGCATGCACACGTTACGTTGCAGTGTAAAACTGATTTACATCCGTCACCTCACACATCAGGTTCAGCTGAAAACCAGCGTCAGGCACTATTGTCTGGCATTTTTGCTGAACTGGGCCTTTTTGGTGCAGCCGTGAGGCACACTTTCCTGCTAATTTCTTACATAGGTCTTTATACTTTCTATTTGTTTTTTTTATTAGTTGCTATCTGATGTATGTATCTGATGTATTGTGCGTCTTTTAGTCTGTGCAAAATAAATGTATTTTCTTTCTTATCAGTTCCTGTACCGTGCAGCTGTAACACGCAGGACACGATATTAAGTGTCCTATCGTTTGTGAAACAGACACCACATTTACACTCCAAGGCGGAGTCGTCTATGAGTCTCCACCTGAACAGGTATTCCTTGCTTCGGCCAACCTGGGTCCGGAGTCTGTTTTTTATTCGTCTAAGCAGCGTATACTTGTCTAGTTTAACCTAACACTGTTGAATACAGTTTTAGTAAAGGCCTGAAGCTTATTTTAATTAGTTTAGGTGTTAATTGTAGCTTAATAGCATCTGAACAATTAGATGGACGCGTTAGCACTTTGCACGGCTATTCTTGTAAACAAATAGCACTTGTGAGGGCGATTTATAATAAGGTGAGTATAATGTGGTCTAGAGGACAAGATGTAGCGGGGCGGGTTTGTAATAAGAACCAAGAGAAGAGAGGTAGCGAAAAATATTTGGTTGAAATGCACATAGAAGTAAACTCTTAAGGAAACTAGACGAAGGTCAGGAAAAATGATTAATTTAAGGCACTTCAGGCTTTAGCTTTAGATTTAAAAATTCAAATAATCAAATTTCTTTTTGGCGACTCGGGACGTCAAATTGAGATGCTTACCATTTCCAAAACTTGCTTTTAATGAATTGAGTCTTGAGGAGGGGGTTAAATACACGGCTAATTAAACGAGTTGGCTGCGACAAATACATAAGTAATGAAAGAATCTTTTGCTTGACATCCACAATTTCATGCCAGCATTTCGATAGAGCCGCAAACACAGCAGAACTGAGCAGTGTGCAAGTTTTCCCTCCCGACTTCCGCAGTCATCCGCACTCTTGCATATTTAAATCCTGCAAGTTTCCAAATTGGGGTTAACAGGCATCCAAGCCAAGAGTTTGCGATTGAATTTTACATGTTCTAACATTGTCAGCTGGGTTGGACGCCTTATTCATATTTTGAGTACCTTTTGAAGCTATATTATTATTATTTATATATTTATTTTTATTTAAGGATTACCAACGATATACATTACAATTATCTTAAACCATTATATAACTTGTATTATTATACATTATCCTGTAATGCACACTCAATTACAGGTAACCACAGCTTATATTTCAGACAACAAGACCCATTTTGATCCATATATCAAAAAAGCTTAAAACTATATTAGTGCACACATATTTAAACGCATACCTTTTTTTAAGAACGGACAGTCTTAAATGTCCGCTATAGCTATATAATGTCTGTCTAATGTCTATGTAATGTGTGTCTGCTATATAATGTCTTAAGTGTTAGCAAAAAATATGTACTAAAGAAAAGAAAGAAAGAAAATACATTTACTAAAAACAAATTACACACACACACACAGGACACAAAGATGAAAAAAAGACTAACTTATGCAATTTATTAACCAATTATGCTGAGTCTGCCATCATTTATGTATATTTGCGTATATCTTCAAGTCCCAAGCGCCTGTTGTCATCCCCATTCATTTTCACCCCCTATTAGATCAAATTATCATAATGAAAAATGTCTTCACCAAAAATATAACTTGTGAACTCGTAAAAACAAAAGTTTTCGAGCAATTTGTGAATTTCCTCGTAAATATGAGCTGGGAGGTAAAAACAAGGTAAAATTAGAATTGAATGCTTTCGTTCCAACAAGTGCAGTTACTTCGAAATTGTTCTTGAGTTTTTAACTAACCGAGTGGCGTCCATCTTTCGAGGAAGAATTTTAATTTTCGGGCGGGAACCGGGCAGATGTTTCCACTGTTTAGGTAACTCGATAAGCGTGTTTTTGGGTTCTTTGTTTTATTGTTTTACTGGACTATAAAGTGTCAAAGAATATTTTATAAATAAAACCACTCCTTTCTTGCTAACAATTTTATTCCGCACAACTGTCCTCTTTCACAATCAAACGAGGACTCGCTCCGTTCTTCATTTTACCATTTTAAACGCCTTTTGCCCCACCCCAGAAATAACGATAATACAATAACAACCGTTACTTCCAAGTGTTTCCATAGCAAAATAATGTATTCAGTAGCCATAATGAAAATACATTTAAAAGCTTACATTACATTATCAGCCTATAATGTTCCCACTGCTGGGACAAAGGCCTCCTCTCTTCGAATGGGCTGTAATCTAACATGCGGGCCCAGTGCGGATTAGTAGATGTCACATGTCTTTGAATTTTGGTTTTGGTGCCGTAGTGTAGTAGTATACTAGGTCACACGATTTTTCGCGTAGTTAACACGCCGTACCGTAAAGAATCCGGTCTGTTTACATAATCAACCCATAATGTTCCCACTGCTGGGACACAGGCCTCCTCTCTGTGAGAGGGAGTGGATTGTTATACACCACGCGGGCCCAGTGCGGGTTGGTAGATGTCACTGGTGTTCGAATTTTTAGTTCTAGGACATGCCTTTCCTCACGCTGTTTCCCTTCACGGTTTTGAAAGCAGTGGTGATGAAATTATTCACAGAAAGTAAAGCGCCCGTCTTGTTTCGAACCCACGACCCGTGACGTCGTGTGTTTTGTCGATTATATTCCGACAGCGTTGCCATAGTGAACACTAAAATTCGTCACTAAAATAATACCTACATTAAAAAAATGAAATCCAAGAAAACACGACACTTTGCTGAAAGAATTTGTAGTGAGTTCTTTCGTTTCAAAAAGACGATGCTTGTCTTTTTTGTCCTTTGTGGAAGATATGTTTATGTACAGAAATGTATACTACACTCAAATTTCGATGTAATAGAGAGCGTCCCTATTGCCATCAAACGTGCACAAATCCAGTCCAATCCAGTCTCCAGTCTACTACTAAGAAATCCCAGATGGAAAAACCATAACACTTTACCCGACCCGGGAATCGAACTCAACAGTAGTCACTTTAAAGATATGTCACAACCACGTTAACACCACTTACCACCCACAACTCACGACACACTTCCAAAACAATCCCGTAAATTCAACTTAAATTACCTTTTCAGCCAGAAATGACCCGAAAACGCACATTTCCATCATTCTTCATTCACCGAACAACTTTTTATGGGCAATTGCTCACAACAATAAGTAGACCCATATATTATGGTCAGAGACAAGAGAATTGTCTGTCTAAAGGAGGCAACATTGCCAACATGATACCAACTTTGCCTTTTAAAATTCTACTAACAAATTAAGAAGAATGGTTCAAGTTAAATTAAAATCTTAGCCGACTCTGACCGGTGAATTTATGCTTGTTGTCTACTTTAACCGGGCAGAGTTGATACCGGGTATTCTTGTTGAGTTATTAAGGTTCTGTTTACTGTTTTTTTGTTATGAAAAATATCGCTGTAGAGGATAATTAATTTGGGATGGTTATGGTTGTGGGGGGCCTTTTGTTCTTCTTCTTAGTCATGTTTGTGGAGGGGGTTAGACATTTAACCCATCACGCTTGTCTAATGCGGGTTGATGGGTGAACAGTGAACCTGCTCTTTCGGTTCGTGGGTGCCGCGGTTAACATTAATATTTACCTTTACGACCCTAAAATTGACGTCCTGTTCTTACGCCAATTGTCCAACTCAGGCCATTCGCAAATCGTGGCAGTTCGCATGCCCTAAGTTGGTTTTTGTTTACTAGAAGATGTAAAGAGTAAACGAGGCGAGGTCGCGGCAGACCACGTAGGAGATGGCGGGACGAGCTGGATAGGTTCCGTCAAAACTGGAAGGAGGACGCGCGGGCTCGTGGAAGATGAAAGGAGTGGAGGGAGGCCTTTGCCCAGGAGTGGGACAGCGTAGGCAAACATAAAAAAAAAAATGGTTGTAAGTCTTTGTTTTATATGAGTTGAGCCGTGAATTACTATTTTTGGTACACATACATAAACATATTTCCATGCCTCATTCCCATGAGGGTAGGTAGAAAATACATAACGGTACCTGATGCCATCTTTATATACTTACTCCTTTTGCTTCGTTAACGTTCATACAGTCATTTGGCATACACGCAAGTACGACGCACCAGACTTTTCTCAAGAACATCACCAATAAAGTCACTATAATTATGTCCTTCTACGGCGTCCCCTGCGGCGTTTCCTCTAACATCTGCCTTATGTACTGTAATTATACCTTTTGTGCTTGTTTTATCAACAAAGCGCCTTCTGTCCGCGTGGAAGTCAACTATACCATAAAACATGCCCATCCTATGACACTCGGCGATAATGTAGCTTTCTATCAGTGAAATATTTTTTGTAATCAGATCAGTACTTCCAGAGCTTATCCCTTACAAACCAACTTAGGTAATTAACTTACTAACTTTTCAGGTTATGATCGTATTTCTCAATATTCTCGTTAGATGAAGAATAATGATGACAACCACTGTAATCTAGAGATTTTAAGGAACTAATTAACATGCGTTTCATTAGAAGACGCCACCATTTTTGGTGGGCCTAATTGCGGAACAAAAAAAACTATCTCCTTTACCTCTTCCGAATTTTCTGCGTCGATCTAAGTGCACAGCACACCCTGTATAGCTGCTAAATTAAGACAAAAATATTAGTATTCATTTCCGATAAATACAGTGATTTGAGGTTGGTTATGGTGAAATAAAGAGTAACTTACTGTCAGAAAACTCAATGTACATATTTACAAGCTGATAATTTGATTAAAAGAGGAAGGGGTGCAAGAATCACAGGGCATCAAAAAATTCGTCAACAGGAAAAGTGCCCAAAAGGCTGGCAGCATTGCCACGTTGCATGGTAATAGGCCAGTCCTCTAATCACGTGATGGGTCTACCAACCCCTTGGCGATGTCTCGAAAATTAAACTAAGTGCAACAACGTTAAAGTTGCTTATATTATGTAAAGGTAATATTCCAATGATTCCGTTACGGTTCTCGTTCTAGAGGGCCCGAGCTAAACAGGGATGCTGCTATATCTATCTACTGTGTAAATATGCATTCCTAGTATCTGTTTTCATAGTTACACGAGATTTCATAAAAGTAGTAGGTAAGAACCCAGGAACCCGTTGGATGCGAGAAGCACGGAACCGGTCGAAGTGGAGGTGCATGGGCGAGGCCTACTTCCAGCGTCTTTCGGATGAAATGATGATGATGATGAGTGAAGTAGTACTTGTGTGGAGGGTTTCAACCCCAAATGGCTTGAAAATATAATTACCAATAAGGTTATTATACTTATGCCGCTTGAGGTTTTCGGCAACCGCTGCTAAATCGCCACCACAGCACCAGCAGCAGCTTTGATGTCTTGTGATTCTTTCCCTTTTCATATACCTGTACATATTATTATTTTAAGACTTTTAACTATGTAAATATTTATCTTCCATATTTGTTATTTTAAAGAGAAGATGTTGAAAAAAAAATTGCACCTGATATGGTGAAATACAAAATACACGCAGATGAAATAGTGGGCAAAATAAAGCTACAGCTTACCTACATGAGTTAATTTCTCTAACATCAATGGAAACACGCTAGAACTTAGTTGCGGGTGCATCGGGTGCAAGTTCTCATAATAACAATTGTTTTACTGCTCACCTCCTTTCGGACAGTCCGTTATTCTAGTATACAGTACGAATGCAAATTTATCCCGCCTTGGGAACGCAATGAGCATTCGCTCAGCTTCCCTACAAATTATTGTGTCTGGGTTCTGAAGCTAGCTCTTTTTTTGCAGAATTTTGTTCAGTTCTTTGAGAAGGGAAATTGTGTTTAAGTATTTTAAGTGTGAGTGCTATGTAGCTTTGTATTTATGTGCCAACTTAGTAGGGTCCATCATCTGCCTAGCCTTTTCCCAACTGCATATGTTGGGGTCAGCTTCCAGTCCAACCGGATGCAACTGAATACCAGCAGTATTTTACATTGAGCGACTGCTTATCTGACCTCCACAACCCAGTTACTGGTTAATACGGTACCCCTTGAAAAGACGTCTGGTTGTCAGATTTTCGGGCTTCTGACGACCCGTAACGACTGTCAAAGATCCACAAACGACAGCCGGGACCAACGGCTTAACGTTTTTTCCGAGCTTTGCTTGCTTGCATGGAGGAGTCTTGGTATGTAAAGATGGTCACCCATCCACGGACCAACCGCAGCAAGCGTAGCTTAACCTGATCGATCGACCTGTGCAGCTGTTACTTAGGCACAAGCCTCTCCAACTTAATAGGGTGCCATTTGGATCTTGATTTTACTAAGAAACCACATTCCAACATAATTTTCTTGATTCTATCGTCATAAGTTTTTGTAACTCAAACAAATTAATAACCGTTTCAAATTTTATTTGTTTCAAATTGACGTTATTTCAGGTTAAACAAAAAACAACTTTATTGCAATTTCCATTAAGTTGATTTCAGAGTGACTAGCACTATTAAAAGTTATAAAAATGTTTGAAGTTGTAGCGTAAACTGAACTTTATTGTGTAAGTACTAAAGTTATTTTTCCATAAACTCATATTTGTTTACATTTTTGGCAAATATGTCGCGATTTAAAAGAGGTTTGCTCTTGCATAAAAAAACTCAGCCTATCGCAGTCCACTGCTAGACATAGGCCTCTTCCATGCTGCGCCACAATACCACGTTCTCCGCCTTTCGCATCCAGTCTGTCCCAGCCGCCTTTTTGAGGTCATCTATCCATCTAGCTGGGGGCGCCCCACACTACGCTGCCGTAACGCGGTCTCCACGCCAGGGCTCGTCTTTACACCGACCATCGGCCTTTCGACAAACATGGCCAGCCCACTGCCACTTCAGCTTGCTTACTAGCAAGCTGAAGTGGCAGTGGGCTGGCCATGTTTGTACAGTTTGCATAGTATGGCAAACTGTCAGTAACTCCCGTTATTTTCCGAATAACTTCGTTCCATTCCGTTGCTCTGGCATGTCTCTCCTCCAAATAACTTTTGATAGATAGATAGCTCTTGCATCTCTATAAATTTAAAAAAGATTATCGGTTATATCAAAATCTAGGAAATTCTAAGCTGACCTACATTTTTGCTCAAAGCATGATCAAATTACGTAAACTCAACATTTCATACTCTGCAAAAACCGACTCAAAATCCAATATCACTAAAACACACCGAAACTAAAAACTCTCACCAAATTAAAACTTATTACCAGTTCGATATTTAATGAAATTCCAATTTAAAAGGAATGTTCATCTAATTTACTACTGATTATCTGTCCTTGTGTGTGTCTGTGTGTTCACTACATTCATTCCGCCGCTCGGTCGCGGTTGAATCGAAAACTTTTCTAGTTTCAACCGAAAGGAATTGGATTAAACTGGTAACGAGCGGTGGAAACCGGATTATTTGACGCCACCCGATTGGTTGGATGCACTCCTCGCTATTTGTATTAAAATAAATTATTCTGTACTTGAAATTAAACTTTTGTTTACGATGTTTTTGAAAGTTTGTTATTTGTTTGTTTTGGTGTCGCAAGATTGTAGTTTTGTGTGGTTGTTTGTTCGGGATTAGTGAGAGCGAAAACTGAAAACCGCTTATGTAATATTTGCTTCATATGTTCAAACTAGCTGCGCCCCGCGGTTTCACCCGCATAAGTTTCGATCCCGTGAGAATATCGGGATAAAAAGTATCCTATATGTTAATCCTGGTTATAAACCATATGTGTGCCAAATTTCATCCAAATCCGTTCAGTAGTTTTTGCGTGAAAGAGTAACAAACATCCATACATCCATACAAACTTTCACGTTTATAATATTAGTAGGATTATCTGTGAGCGTTTTAATAGCACCCACCACCTGTTTGTCTCTGCCTCACCCAAAGCTTGATTGGTAGAAAATGCTTATGGTATTAAGTCCGCCTCTGTACATTTTTGTGCTTGAAGTTTTAAGTAAATAAATAAATAAACGTATACAAAATAGTCTAAAATTAAGTACCTATTTTATTTAGCTAAATTACAAAGACTTTATTATATACGTGAGGACGACAATACGACAATAAATAAAATACTGGCAATACTAGTGCGTAGGAGTATTTTAAAACCATCGAAAACCTATACCTAAATTTCTAAATTTGAATAAATGAAAAAAAAAGCCGGCTCAGTGCGTGTCAGGCCACGCATTGAATAGGGTTTGGACCGTTTGGAAGGTAAACCGAGGACGGACGGACGGACAGACATGACGAAACTATAAGGGTTCCGAGACGTGAACTGCGGAACCCTAAAAATGGGCTATTGGGTTTTCTTAGCCAACTAGCTTGCTAGTGACTAATTGGATATTATGTACTTCATTGAATTTTGTTTTGTAGACTGGAAACGTCATTGGTTATACGAGTATATACAAAGTAAAATTTCCAATCGTATTGACGCACCCAACCTGTTCAACATTTTCAAGTACTCGACTTCGAACTTCATTATTGATTTTGTTAAAGTATATATTAGTAGGCAAAACTGTTTCCAAAGGTCTGTAATAGAATTTATATAAAAGGAGCAATCGAATTTACTGAAGGTATTTATGTAAATACATTTGGATTGGCGAACTTTCTCTATGGGTAGTAGTTCTGAGCCAGCAAAATGTTTGCGACCTCAGCTTCCGACGATCCAGTAATTAAATCAGACTCAGGAGATGGATCTAGAGTTGTCTGACGATATTTTAGAGCATTTCTGTCTTTAATATGGTTTTGATTTGCGTGTTAGATGATATTTGGATTAGACGAGGATTCCTTGCATTTACATAAATATATGTTTATCCAAACAGTCAAAGAGACCCAAAAGAGAGAGTAGGAATAGATGCGATGATATGATAGTGTGTTACGAATTAACTGTTTTGTATATTAATAAAACAAGAATGTAAGTTTATTTATTTATAGGTAATTAAAACATTGACAATAATTATGTTAATGTCAGGTAATAAGTTCTCTATTATCTATTTTGTTTTACAACAAGCGACCCTTTCTGCCTTCTCACGGTTTTTACGACTTGACAAAACATTGATATTTCTTATTTCTTTCTTAACTTTCTTTCTATCTTCTTTCTTTATACCTGTTATGTAAGTCAAATATTTCCCGTGGCTAAATAATAAAAGCCGCACAGGTCGATCGATCAGGTTAAGCTACGCTTGCCGCGGTTAGTCTGTGGATGGGTGACCATTTTTACATACCGAGACCCCTTCGTGTCTCGGGAAGCACGTTACACCGCTGTCATTCGTGGATCTTTGACAGTCATTCTGGTAGTCGGAAGCCTGAAAGTCTGAAAACCAGCCGACCAACTTATGTTTTAATTTGAAACCACCTTTGTAAGTATGTTTGTCACACAGAAGAAGGTGGATAAAAAGTAGTTTTATGTAAATAATTTCTTTTCAAAACTAGGCAAATTTATTTACCTAGTAGTAATACCTATTTATATATCTCCTGGACAGAAATGGACATAGGTACCAACTCAAATTGAGATTTTACGTTCTGGCAGCAGTTATTAATTTTTTTATTACTTTCTGTATACTTAATAAGTCTATTTGCGTAATTCTACTTTGTTTATTCAGAAGATTATAAAGTACTAGCATCTGCCCGCGGCTCCGCCCGCGTGGACGTCGGAAATTATCCCACGGTAACGTGCTTCTGGGACGAAAAGCTTATGTCCTATCTCCTTGCCAAATTTTATCGAAACGTTTGCCTGCACATGGGTGGTAACAGGCCTCTTGTTCTATAATTGAAACTCCGTACTACGCTAGTCCAGCTCAAAGTCAATGTGCTACCATTGACTGTACAGAGCTACTACTAGTACTTAGTAGGTACTTTTAAATTCTGTTGTACTTATAGTATAAGGAACAGCCGATCGATTCTGTAAAAATCTCACCGTGAAAAGTTCGGTGAAGTGAGCTTAGAGTGAGCCGTCAATAGTGTCAATCCCTAACATTAGTTGGAATGACTGCTCACTTCACCTTAGTTTTCACGGTGACATGGTTACAGAATCGCACTGCAGGGTGTAAAGTTTCCCGTGCCGCGCGCGCGCCTCAAAGAGATGTCAGCAGAGGACGGGGCCCCATAGGGCCGAAGCCTGCCGGGGCGGCGGGATCTTCCGAAAGGTTAACCGCTGCCCTGGAACAGAAAGGGCTAAGGAAGGAACACGGGTGGGTTTTAGTCAGTAAAAGTCTGACACTCCCTTCCGCTCCACCCAGAGCGGGAGGGGTCATTTGATGATTTCCCATCCACAAAAAAAAAAGGGTGTAAAGTTTACTCATCCTCCATAGAAAAGGGAGGATCCTTGGACCAGACGGGTATTGTATCTGGTGGGCTACTGCCTACTCATGCCGGGACGTTGTATACATAATAATTATGCTGGTCGCGCGGTAAACTCTGCTTGCGCGATGCAGGATTTTGCTGACGTTAGGGTGATGCGTATTTCGCATGTGGCGATGTAGATGAAGCCTAATAACAGCCTGAGAGGAAAGCTTAGACGTGTGATCAAATAGACTCGCATACATTTGTTATCTTATTCACACATTCATCCCCCTCAAGATCTCATCTAATCCAAAAATAATATCCCACCCCGCTAAGATTAAAACCTAATTACATAACAATGCAACAGTACATAGCGAAGATCATACAAACTTTAAGAAAGCCGCCGTGTTTCAGTTTTACAACACCCAGAGCTCAGACATAGACTAACAAGGTGTAGAAGTGACATCTCCCGAACTCATTCTAAATGTAAATTAATGGGGTTAGTATAAATGCACGGACTAAACGTAACGTAAATTTGAACGATTTTAACATCGTTTAAAGAGCTTTGGTGAAAGGTGGAGCAACGATCTTCGCAGGATGGCTGGTAGCAGCTGGAAGAGAGTTGCCGAAAATCGTGTTGAATGGCGTGTGTTAGATATTTCATTTTGATATAATTTTAATATTAGAATATTGTTTGTTGGATAATGACGTCCGTCACATTTTAGAAGTACCTAATTTGACTAGATATTGTGTTTACAAAAAACAACAGTCTTAACTTGTAAAAAACACTTAAATGTTATTACTATAAATGATTAAGTAATATTTGATTATACTTGTAGTATATCTTAGATTTTATATTGCTATTTTAATATAATAGGTTGTTTCAAATGATTGGCACAATACTGTCAGTTGATGTTGATATACTTTTGGTGTGCTGTGCAATAGGAGAGGCGATACCAAAAGTCGCGCCATTTTTTTTCAAAATTGCGGCCACGTGTTGTACCTATATAAATCGATAGATGACTGCAACCAGACAACAGTATAAGGCCAAACCCCGTAACTTATCACGTTTCCGAGATATTGGCGCCGATTCCCTCATTCACAAACTAAACTAAATTTAAGTTCAGTGCATCTTTTTCTTTCTATTTCATTAAGAAAAGGACAGAAGATAAATATTAGTTTAGTCCGGTCAAATTAGTCAGCGCCTGACGTACATTGACGTATTTTTAGTGGCCATGTTTTTAATCACGTCTAAACTGTCTATGGGAGTATTTTAATTGACAGGACTAACATTATCTTCTGTCCTTTTCTTAATGAAATAGAAAGAAATTAGGTTAACCGTTTCTTGACAATCTGACCGTCTGAGACAGACTGTCTTAGAACGTACATGATTATTCCAGATTACGTAAAAGTTAACTTTAAAATGCGTAATAAAATAAATATATGTATAAACTGCCTTATTTTATTGAATTATCTTACATACATACATACAGCCATTCAGCCATTCAGCTTCTTACATACATTATAATACCGTACCGTGTCAAAAACGGTTTACCTAATGGACAGGGTATACTCTATACTTTAGAGTTTCGCTTCTATTCGGTTTCCTCACTCTATGAGCAAAAGTACAAAGTTTAGGAGCATCTCGAGAGTTCAACAATTAAACCGGCGAACTTATTCTCTTTAATACCGTGTCTGCAAATTATACAGTTTAATCTTACTGCTTAGCAAAACTTTACACTATGGAGATTGTGGCGGCTTTTGTGAAATCATTTTGTTTGTATAATTTATTTGTGTGAATGCTCGGGTGGAAGTTACATGTTAAGGATAATTTAATGTTAAGAGGTACGCTCTTCACAGTATGGGGATCTGGAAAGGGATAATTTACGGCAACTGGATGTTGGTCTGTGAAGATGGTGGTCAGGTGCTGGAACAGCTAAAATGCCTTAGCAGTAAGCTGTTCACCTGTAGTTATCCCAGTATAGTGCAGCCCTACACCACCAAACTTCACAAGTCAAGAAATCTACAAAAAAAATTGTAGAAAAAATTTCGTAGATATTACAAATATATATGACTAACTGCACCCCGCGGTTTCACCCGCATAAGTCTCGATCCCGTGGGAATATCGGGATAAAAAGAATACTATATCTTATTCTGATATATGTACCTATATATATTATGTTACTGCAAAGTGTCATCCAAATCCGTTTCGTAGTTTTTGCGTGACAAACATCCATCCATCCATCCATCCTCACAAACTTCCGCGTTTATGGATTTACAATATTGTAGACTTGTCACTACAATTTACATATTTGTAAGGTTTTTCCGATACCATTGTTTGGCTTAGTTTTGTGGTACATGAACTTGTTAGATTTACTTGTAAATTTTAATTGTACTTGTAAACAGTAGATGCCAAAATTCAGAGGGGCTGACATATATCAAGTCTAGCAGGAAGGCTCAGTTCGGCTGCCTACGCCGTCAGGAAAGTAAGACAATACACTGACGTTGATACAGTTCGGTTAGTCTATTTTAGTTATTTTCACAGTGTTATGTTCTACGGTATTCTGCTGTGGGGCAAAGCTTATATTCAAAATATATTTGTCCTCCGAAAACCAGCTATTCGAGCAATTTACCAGCTAGGTGCCAGACATTCAATAAGATATTTGTTTTCTCACGGTTGCATCACAATTATTCATCTTAGCCTTGCTAGTATAGAAGCAACTTTTTCTTACTGAACAGCCAGCTGTGCTGCTGGGGAATTTGTTGCGCCACTTCTTCTTGCCAGCGAAAGCACTAGGGATAAGCTAAGTGGTGAGAGGCAGTCACCTCCTTCTGCGAAGCAGTCATGCTAGCGAAGGAGGTGGCGGGGAGGCTGAGGGAAAGAACCTCACGCCTCAGCCGCCGCGGGAGAAGCTCCGGGCGTCGGGAGCCGCGTGACGACTCCCGGCCACCGTAGGCGCGGGCCTGCGGGCGGTGAGTAATGGGTAGCTCACCGTCCGATCAGGACCAGGCCCGTGCCGGAGGGCGCGTTGTGTTCCACGCGCGCCTCAAAGAGATGTCAGCAGAGGACGGGGCCCCATAGGGCCGAATCCTGCCGGGGTGGCGGGATCTTCCGAAAGGTTAACCGCTGCCCTGGAACAGAAAGGGCTAAGGAAGGAACACGGGTGGGTTTTAGTCAGTAAAAGTCTGACACTCCCTTCCGCTCCACCCAGAGCGGGAGGGGTCATTTGATGATTTCCCATCCACAAAAAAAAAAAAAAAAAGCTAAGTGGTGAAGGGCGGGCGTTTTGGGGGACCGTCTTATGTAATTTTGACGTTTGAAAAGTACGGATTCTAAGCCTTTGAATAAATGACTTTTGATATTTGATTTTAGTGTAAAGTTTTGTGATATAGGGCACTATAATCAAAAAAGCTATATAAAGCTTCTTCACTTTCTCTTCAGTTTCTGTGTGCGATGTTTTCCTTTAAAGTAACGAAGGAAAATGGCGTACAATCACTAAGTCAACGCTCTGAAAATACGGGCAATCTTCAAAGGCATTGTATCTCCGCAGCAATGAATAATAATTATTATTCTTAAAATTTCGGATCAAACAACTGACACTGGACGCCAGGTTGCCCGAAAAGAAAAAGAAAACCATTTGCAACCACCTTTTAAAAGTTTAGAACGTCAAAAGGAAAAAGCGGAACCTTTAAATGATCAAAAAGAAAAGAAAAGAAAGAAAACTTTTTTATTTGGGACACACACAGGAAATACGGTACGGTAACAAGTGACGGAAATAAGTTACACTAAAAAAATTGCAAAAAAAAAAACCAGCAATTCAAAGAAATAATAGCCTCCCGATCGATTTCGGTCACGGTGGCCAATCTCAACGGAGACTAACCTAAGTACGCTGGAGATATTGTAGTGCACAAGTGTGTGCGCAAACACAGGTTTACTTTCTTCTTTTACTGTCATAGTCCAATGGGACGGCAATCCGACACGACCGCGGAGAGATTAGGCGCAGGAACATTGCTTTACGTGCTTTCCGAGGCACATGGGTATTACACCTCCAACTTCCAAACTCCGGGCTGGTAAATCAAATCAAATCAAAATATTTATTTGCTAGAATATGGTACATAAGGTGTTACAGTAAATTTGTTTCAGCATATCCTGCCATAACATGGCGTGCAAATGTATTCACACTCAGCGATGTCACCTAATCTAACTTATAGATTCTATTGATTTGTCTTCTAGATAGTCCTTAATAGTATAATATCTTTTAAATATTAATAGTTTGAAAAGTATTTTTTGAAACTTGGTCAGCGGTAAGTCTTGAAATGTATTTGGTAAGTGATTGTAAATAATAATCGACATGCAGTATACATTTTTCTTGAATAATTTTAGTTTTATTGGTGGCAGCCGAAGTCTATCCGTATTATATGCCGTGCTCGGCTATTTGGCCTGTCAGTGTTGGTTTCAAATATATTGTAGTTTTTCTTAATAAAAATACATATTTCAAAAATATATAAACATGGCAAAGGTAGAATTTTAAGTTTTTGAAATAGAGGCTTACAACTGTCTAAAAAGTGAGCTCCACAAATTGCTCGGATACATTTTTTTTGAGCTTTAAAAACTCTGTCAAAATCTACTGAGTTACCCCATATTACAATGCCGTATCTAAGTACGGATGATACGTAACCATGGTAAGCTAGCATTGCAGTTTCACAGTTTACTGTTTGTCTAATTCTTTTTAACACATATATAAAACGATCTATTTTTGTAACAACTTTATCTACTTAGTACTTAGAAATTCCTAATGGAAAACCCAATAACACTTTGCCCTATCTGGGAATCGAGCCCAGGACCCCACGAGACCACCGCGGGACCAACGGGGCAAATAATCGTGCAGCAAACAGTACAGATTCAGACAGTAGATATTCGCACATTCAAACGATTCCTTTAAAAAATAATTTCTCTGTATTGTTTGTGCACGTGTTCCTTTTTCTTTTTTTCCGCTGGCAATGATCAAAGGAGTCCGAAAATGAGTTTTCTACGGGAAACCGGTGATCGTTTCGTTTTATCTTCGCCATAAATTAGACAGATACAGAAGGCCAGCTTCTAACAGCATTTGTCCACCGCCACCGTCAGTGGGACGTCAACGGAACGCCAACGAGAAACGAGATTATTCCAAGCGAACGTGATCTCGTTGACAGACTTGCGGTGGACATGTGGCTGTAGTAAAAATATGTATTGCTACTTCAGAGCCGACATCTGATTCTCTTTGACGTCCCGTTGACGTGGCGGTGGACAAACGGCTTTACAATGACCTATTACTGACGCACGTTCACATAGACACGTACTTACGGCGGTCTCAAACAAATGCCAGTCGTGAGTGCGCTTGCACTTGCAGTACCTATAGTCTATCCGGAAAGTAGATATCTGATGAAAATGTAAGCAAATTGATCAGAACACGGAGCTGTGGATGTCAATTTGCAGTGCCACTTCCAAACTAAGTTATTTCCAACTTGAACCCGAAATTCAGATTTTAAATCAACTTTAGGATCTCAAACAAATTCCAGTAGCGTGTGCGCTTGCACTTGTTGTATGTACCTACGTGAAGCATGTCTGTGTGTGCGTACTTTTACTTTCGTTGTATGGAGTCAGCCTTCTGTACCCATTTATTTCGTGCATCCGCACTCGGAGAACGAATTATGTTCACAATTTAATCTTTAAATTCTCTGTACAGTCTGGGGATAGTTCGCGTCTAGTTTTGTCTGATTATTTTCAACGAGATGTGTACGTCTTTGTTTTGGATAGGGGCTTAAAGTGAATAATGCTCATTTTTATTTGCATTTTTTAAGTTGTTTGAGGATGGCAGAGAGGGGTATTCGTTTTGTGAAAAGTTCCGAGCAGACTTTGGTCAAAGATGTTTCTTCGCTTTAAAAATACATACATACATAAAACTCACGAATTCTTCGCATGGGGAGGCAGAAACTACAGAACGTCACCTGCTACGATCCTTTCATACTTATTTTGTCTCGTTTACGTTCAAAATCTAGTCACAATATCATCTCGGCGACGATCAATGTTAAAACCTTGTCAAAAATGTAGGAAAATTAGAAGTATTTTTGATAGATTGAGACTGAGATTCACTGTGAACGTTCTTAAAATTACGAGACTTGCCCCTCTGGGCATACGCTTTTAAAATATTGCAAGAAAAATAATAATTTACCAAAAACCTCAGGACACTTGTACAGACGCCAGCACAACAAGCTACTACAATCTGTCAAATTTCTTTAATAGATTTTCAACTTTATAGATAAAGAATTAAGGTTCAAGGTTGATTGGGAAAATTTGACAGTTTCGGGTAGCTTGACCTGCTGGCGTCTGCTGCGACCTACTTTATGGCATACCTACAAGTCTCTATCTGTAACTCGTCGGGTTTACGTTAATACACCATTTCAAACCTAACAACATCCGACTCAACAAGGCGAAAAAAAAATATTTTTGCGCGTTGTTTTTTTTTTATCAATGTAAAAGAATATTTTTCAGACTTCCGTTTTAAAATTTATGCTATACTGCACTGCGTGCATTTTTATATTGATATCGGGGAAAAATCTAGTGTAGTTTGGTAGGTACAGTCACGACCGCCAATAAGTCAACACTTGGCAATTTTCAATTTCGATTTTTTCGTGAAATAACGAATGCAACGTTGAAATACGACACATTACATAAACCTATGGGTTCGAAAATGCTATGTTCGTAACAACATAAAATTTTATTAAAAAATAAAGGAGTAAATCGCTTTTGAATAAAGCCGAGTGTATACATACTTTTGCTCGTGACTGTACACTGAAAACTGTAAAAAGTGTAGGTTTCCATACGCAAAGGTAAGGTTTTTAATGATCAGAGTTTTTTGTTGTAAGGTTTTACTGCTGTACTGGCGACGATCGCGGACCGGATGGACTGCCCATACATACGGCACTGCTGTGATAGGCATGTTGCCGTCAGCAGGGCCCGTTAGATGTTGCCTTTTTATTTTATTTTTATTTTATTTATTTTTATTTGCCTTTGTATGTCTGTATTTGTATTGGTATTTGTGTGTTTGGAGGCATGAGGAACAGGGTGTAAAGTTCACTCAACCTCCATTGAAAAGGGAGGATCCTCCAACCAGACGGGTGTTATGTCTGGCGGGCAATTGCCCAACGATTGATATTGGGAAATTGTATCTATGCGAACTGCGCGGTAAACTCTGCTTGCGAGATGCAGGGTTTGCGTGACGTCAGTATGACGCGTTGTTCGCATGTGGCGTTGTAGATACCGCTACATCACTCCCCTCCGGAGACCGGAGGTCGATAGTTGGCTGAGTCTTGTATCTTGCGATGCTTGCCAGGCCAGCTGAGGTTCCAGTGAGTCGGAACCGGTTGCCGCATAGTTCACGGTGAGTTGGAACTGTCTGCGGAGATGCCCCAGTGAGTCGGGGTGGCGCATAGTTCGCGGTGAGTCGGAACTGTCTGCGAAGATGTCCCCAGTGAGTCGGGGTGGATGGCGCTGCGTTATACTCCAGTGCGTCGGATGTCGTACAGCGCCGAGTTGAGGCTGGCTGCTGCGTCGACCAGGAGAGGGTGCTCTGCTTGTTGACCGGCCGGAAGTGCAGTGTGCTGTGCCGAGGTTGCTGATGAGGCTGAGGGTGATGACCAGGTATGCGCGGTCGCTGCATGCTGGTGGTCAGGATACCCGTTGAAGCCGTGGATGCTGGCTGGCTGGGTGACTTCGCCGCTAAAGCTTGCGGGAGTGATGATGATGATGACGTCACGCTGAAGTAGGTGCACGAAGGCTGCGCTGACGTTCATGTTCGGGGTCACCAGTTTGGAGGCATGAGGAACAGGGTGTAAAGTTCACTCATCCTCCATAGAAAAGGGAGGATCCTCCGACCAGACGGGTGTTATGTCTGGCGGGCAATTGCCCAATGATTGATATTGGGAAATTGTATCTATGCCAATGGCACGGTAAACTCTGCTTGCGAGATGCAGGATTTGCGTGACGTCAGTATGACGCGTTGTTCGCATGTGGCGTTGTAGATACCGCTACATCACTCCCCTCCGGAGACCGGAGGTCGATAGTTGGCTGAGTCTTGTATCTTGCGATGCTTGCCAGGCCAGCTGAGGTTCCAGTGAGTCGGAACCGGTTGCCGCATAGTTCACGGTGAGTCGGAACTGTCTGCGGAGATGCCCCAGTGAGTCGGGGTGGATGGCGCTGCGTTATACTCCAGTGCGTCGGATGTCGTACAGCGCCGAGTTGAGGCTGGCAGCTGCGTCGATCACGTCGGGGTCACCAGTTTGGAGGCATGAGGAACAGGGTGTAAAGTTCACTCAACCTCCATTGAAAAGGGAGGATCCTCCAACCAGACGGGTGTTATGTCTGGCGGGCAATTGCCCAACGATTGATATTGGGAAATTGTATCTATGCGAACTGCGCGGTAAACTCTGCTTGCGAGATGCAGGGTTTGCGTGACGTCAGTATGACGCGTTGTTCGCATGTGGCGTTGTAGATACCGCTACAGTGTGTACTCCACATATGAGTTAATGTTGCTCGAAATAAATGTATTTTATTTATTTTTTATTTATTTACGCAAATGTTTATTATTATGTATCCCATTACATTTTTGAAACAAACGGAAAAGTATTTAAGTAGGTACAAAATTCAAAATACGAGTACATAACATAAATATCCCATGTTTGCGGAATGATCTGTAAAATCTTGGAAACAACTTTTACACCAGAATTCCAAGATGAGCGCTGTAGATGTAGAGGCACCCACGGTTATATAAAATAAATAAATAATATATCTAGACTGTGGCTAGGGGCTTGTGGCTAAGTGATAACAGCCGCACGGGTCGATTGATCAGGTTAAGCTACGCTTACCGCGATTGGTCCGTGGATGGGTAACATCTTTGCATATCAAGATCCCTCCGTGGATCGGAAAACACGTTAAGCCGTTGGACCCGGCTGTCAATCGTGGATCTTTGACCGTCGTTACGGGTCGTCAGAAGCCCAAAAGTCTGACAACCAGTCTGACCAAGACGTATCTTATTACCCAGTAACTGGGTTGTGGAAGTCAGATAGGCAGTCACTCCATGTAAAATACTGGTATTCAGCTGCATCCGGTTAGACTGGAAGCCGACCTCAACGTAGTTGGGAAAAGGCTAGGCAGATGATGATGATCTAGGCTGTAACATCCATTATATTTACCACATTTTATGCAAATAGATACTCACAAATAGATACTTACAAGACGTGTCTTGCGATAACAGCTATCCAACTGTTAGGACTTAGAATCCGCCAAGGTACTGGTCATTACAAACCGGGCAGAAAACATAATAGGGCACACAATACACACCCACACTTAAAATAAAGCCCTTTCTTTCACTCCCACCTCGTAAAACGTACTAGAGACCCACCCCCCACTTCCCCACCATTGTCATAAACAGTTACCATGGCAACAGTCCCGTTCATATTTTATTCATGTAGTGTGTTTGACCCTGGCGTTTTTATACAAAAAGCAATTCATTTAATATGACGTATTTATTTACCAGTTAGGAAATAGTGTATAGGTACTGGGAGACTTCTTATTTTTTTGCGTGAGGGACTGATGAAAGATTAGTAGGTAGGCATTCAACAGTATAGTGTTTGCTTCATAGTGTCGCAAGCATAGCATAGCATATTCAGGCTATAATGTTTCCACTGCTGGGGTACAGGCCTCCTCTCTACGAGAGGGAGTGGATTGTTATCCACCACGCGGGACCAGTGCGGGTTGGTAGATGTCACATGTGTTCGATTTTTTAGTTCTAGTACATGCCGGTTTCTCCACGATGCTTTCCTTCACTGTTTTGAAAGCAGTGGAGATGAAATAATTTACACAAAGTAAAGCGCCTGTCTGGGTTCGAAGTTACGACCATAAGTCGCAACCTTTAGCCAGCACCACCACCACCACCACTGCCCTTGGGCTAACAGCAAGCTCGGGTAAGAACAGTGGTGGCCGATAAGATATATCAATCATTCAACTCCATACTAAGATTTCATGTTTATTTGCTAACATAAACATACCTGTTTTTCTAGAAATTATTAGTACCTACACCTACATTTCACCAAGACCAGCACAGCTATCCACAACCACTCTATCCGTTTCCGTATCGTATCGAACATCAATCAATGTTATCGAAGGAGTCCTCTAAACGCTGTTCACAAGCCCAAAACGCAAAAATGTTGATAAACGACCGCAGCTATTCTTCCGACATCTGTTTGCTGTCGGGGGTAAGTTAAATCAGGCTATCGAAATGTGTCATTTTCGATACGGTAGCCAGTCTGTTGTGAATAGCTATGCAGAAAGGGTCGATCAAAAGTCGACGGATAAATGTATAGATACCAGCAGTGCGATTCTGTAACCATCACCGTGAAAACTTAGGTGAAGTGAGCTTGGAGTGAGCTGTCATTCCAAATAATGCTAGGGATTGACACTACTGACAACTCACATCAAGCTCACTTCACTTGAGTTTTCACGGTGAGATTTTTACAGAATCGACCGGCTGTTCGGTTTACATCGTAATTTGTTGACCATAAGTCCCTTCACACACACGTTTTTCTGCGGTGTAAAACTATGTTGTTCATTCGCGGTGCGTGCGGTACAGTCGTCAGTGTAGTATGGACCACTATAGAAGTTTGTTGACGACACGGCGGCATACGGCATGGTGCCGTAGTGTAGTAGTATACTAGGTCACACGATTTTTCGCGTAGTTAACACGCCGTACCGTAAAGAATCCGGTCTGTGTACATAATCAACCTATAATGTTCCCACTGCTGGGACACAGGCCTCCTCTCTGTGAGAGGGAGTGGGCCATAATCCACCACGCAGGCCCAGTGCCGGTTGGCGGATGTCAGATGTCTTCGAAAATGTAGTTCTAGGACATGCCGGTTTCCTCACGATGTTTTCCTTCACCGTTTTGAGAGCAGTGGTGATGAAATAATTTACAGAAAGTAAAGTGCCTGCTTGACCTTGCACGACCTACAACTCGTAAGTCACGGCCTTTATCACTGTGTACAGTCACGAACACCAATATGTCAACACTTGGCAACTTTCAATTGCGATTTTTTCGTGAAATAACGAATGCAACGTTGAAACACGACACATTACATAAACCTATGGGTTTGAAAATGCTATGTTCGTAACAACATAAAGTTTTATTAAAAAATAAAAGAGTAAATCTCTTTTGAATAAAGCCGAGTGTATACATACTTTTGCTCGTGACTATACAAAGGTCCTAATTGTGTATCGAAATGAGCAGAAGCAGTTAGACTTACTTCTGCTCATCCACCTTAACCCTTACCCGTAATTGAGCCCGTTAAACCTGAGGTAGCAATACGACGATCCTTGACGTATTTCCATAAAATATTTATGGCGAAAAGATGGCCTGTAGCTGCGTAAACCGAAATAAGCGAAACATTTTAGTGGTTTACATTACGGTACGCAAATAACTCTTATTTTACGATTCATAGTGCACGCATCTCGAATTCTAATATGGCGGCCTTTCGACAAAATGGCGGCTTGCGTATGACAGTCTATGTAGATGTGTCAAGGTTTGCGCACGAGTGGCTTCAAGTGGGTTGAGAAAGATTTTTTTCAGTTTCTCGACACGCATGAGTTCCTGAATCTGATCGGGGGTTTTCGGGATATTATATTTAAGCGTGTACGTTTGGGATGTGGCTTGAATATGTTGTTTGCTGACTGTTATGTTGACATTGGTCCACTAACAACTATGGATTTTCCGCAAATGGGATGATGAATGAAACCTGACAATGTTTTTTTCCGCGTTAAGTCACTTTCTTACATTTTTTTTCCGTAAGAACCATCCTCGTACTTTCAAGGAATATTCAAAAAAAAGAATTAGCGAAATTGGTTCAGCTGTTCTCGAGATTTGCGCTTAGCAACACATTCAGCGATTCATTTTTATATTATAGATTATGTTACGTATTTGTAAGGATTGCCTCGTTAGTCTAGTGGTGTCATGCGCAACTGTTGAGCGTAAGGTCCTGGGTTTGTTCCTAGTTCAGGCAAAGTGTTATTGGGTTTTTCATTACAGCAGCCAGGAGCCCTGACTGTGCTCGGGTGACGGCAATAGGCTCGCCTGTTTTAACATGGTACCTAAATATGACTATAGCTAAATGTTTGTGTAGATACTATAGGCACGCCTCTGCCCTTCGGAGAAAAGAATCAAGCGTGATATTGTGTATATTTTGTATATCAAGGCTTTCCATGAAATAAAAGAAAAATGCGTTTATCTGGCATTATAAAAAAAACCGGCCAAGTGCGGGTCGGACTCGCGCATCGAGGGTTCCGTACAACTTAAAAATTATTAAAAATATTTTTATTACATGATGTAACTAAAAATGTATGGTTTTCGTAATTTTTCCTTTATATGTGCTATAAGACATTGCTTCGTACCAAATTTCAAGATTCTGAGTTCACGGGAAGTACCCTGTAGGTTTTGATTCCCTTGCGAGTGTCGAAAATTTGCGGAAATTTGCGGCATAAACGGCTGTATCTTTTGATTGCGTTGGCTTAAAA
Organism: Apamea crenata; assembly: GCA_949629185.1. Taxonomy (NCBI): domain Eukaryota; kingdom Metazoa; phylum Arthropoda; class Insecta; order Lepidoptera; family Noctuidae; genus Apamea; species Apamea crenata. The sequence continues at coordinate 10,459,623 of OX451373.1, forward strand.
GTTTGATTTTTTCACAGCTCTAAGGGTAAGTACCTGAGTATTTGATATAAATTCCAGCTTGATACCTCCACGCGTTCCTGAGAAAAAGGGTCTTGACAGACAGACAGACGGACAACAAAGTAATCCTATAAGGGTTCCGTTTTTTTTCCTTTCGAGGTACGGAACCCTAAAAACACCTTAAGGCCCTTTGTACACGGCATGGTTTCTTTATGGTATGGCGTATAAACCGCGCTTTAGATAAAACGTGTCTATCAACAGGTTTCCATAGTGATCCATACAAAACTGATGACCATGCCTACAGACAGCGAATTAACCGTAGTTTGTCACGGCAAGAAAAAAATGAGCCTAAAAGATGGAAAACAATACTTATACTGCCAAAAGGGCCTCAGCTCAGCATAAAAGCGCAGAATCAACGTTTAGCACGATCTAACATCGAAAATAGAAATTAACAATCAAAAACGATTAAATAAATTGTTAATAAAACAGAAAACCGTAGGTAATCAAAAATACTAAAATCACCAAGCCACTCAAACAAAACACGCAGTACTTCCCCGTCAAATTGAAATGGAATGAAATGGCAGTGGTCACGGATCGGCCATTGTGTGAACGCTATCGAGACCAGGGCATAGAGTAAGAACGTATAGAAGAGACACTCATGCTCCGAACGCTTTATAAATGCCGAATAGAGCTTAAAACGTAAGATTATGTAACATGGTCAGGCTATAACTTTCCCACGGCTGGGACACAGACCTCCTCTCTCTGAGAGGGAACGACCATAATCCACACACAACCAACTTTTCGACTGCGTTGCGTAGTCTCTAAGCAAGCTCGAGTGGCCACCGAGCACACCCGTGGCATGCTGCGGGATGCCGCGGGATCCAGTAGTGCCCCGGCGGTCACTGGCGGCATCGTCCGTCCCCCGCCGTCCGGGCGTATTTGCTGGCCAGCGCTCATCGCTCGACTATCGATATTACTGGAAAAACTATTTTTAGGGCAAGCGTGGGTCACATCGGGTTAGTGGGGAGCCCTATGTGGTTATTTTACAGGTATCAAGGAAAGTAAATGATATAGTGGTAGGCATAGTGTTTTTTGAAGTGAAAACTTCTTTAGCGGCGTTGTGCACTTTTTTTGTGATGGGTAAAAAATGTTAAGCTCGCGTCAGGACACGTGACCTGATCGAAAATTCGTAAGACGGAGGGAGAGTAGACCGCATTCCAAAATATCAAAAATATACAACGTTAATATTCAAGTTTTCACTTCTGACGGCACTTCCGGAGTGCAACCCGTTTTTTTTTTTGTTTTATTGCTGAATCGGCCTGCTCGTCGATCACGCCTGATAGAAAGCGAAGGATGAGGTATATGATGAAACCAGGGTGCTCAAAAGATGCCTGTTCACTCTTGCTTTCAAGGAAGACGGGTTAAATATGGAAGGGAACACAGACGATGGCAGAGAGTACCACATTTTGGCTGTGCGCATAATATGGAGGAGCAGCGCTGAGTGCGATTGGTCGGGTCATTAACTAAAGGCGGATGGTACCCTGCAGTACGTCTGGTTGTCCGGTAAAAAGTGTGTATTTTCCCTTCTACACAGATTTCTTACTCTATGCTCAGGGTCAACAAGCCAAAGTGCCCGTCAAGAGGATGGTGGCGGTAGTAGATAGCAATATACACTGACATACTAGTGTCTCCCCACTAAGTGGATAAGCGAGAGATTCTGTGTATTTTTGACAGAGAAACTTAGTGGTTTCGGCATACGATATAGGTTCTGGTTAAGGTATGCACCTCTGAAACGATTTAGCGAGAAAAATATAAAGTACTGTTGGTATGTACAGTTTCCTAAATAATTTTTGTTATATATACAGTGATTTATCGTTTAGTAATATTACTTTTTAGTCGCTTGTAGCAATGTAAGGGCTAAGTAACAGCCGCACGAGTCGACCGATCGGGCTTGCAGCGGTACGTCTGTGGATGGGTGACCATCATTACATACCAAGCAATCAGGATCAGAATTTTGCAATCGACAGATCATTTTTATTCGTGGAATAATATTGATAGTTCGTTCCTTATTTTTTATTTATTATCGCCCTCGATTTTGTATGGACGATCTGTCAAAGGTTCGGAAATTATTCCTCGGATAAAATTATCTGGCGATGGAAAAATCAGCCCTAATAATAATGAATAATTTATTTTTTATTTATAATTAATTTAGGGCTGATTTTTCAAACGCCAGATAGTTTTATCCGAGGAATAATTTTGACAGTTCTTCCATGCAAAGTCTGTCAGACGACAATTTTATTCCACGTATAAAAATTATCAGTCGATTGAGAAATCAGCCTGTTTTGATTAAGTGTTGAATCGAACCACAAACAAAAATACAAATACAAATAATAGTACATTACGATATAAATGCGGTAAGTTGAAAATTACAGCCGAGGCGATATTGCTAGCCCGAGCCAGAGGCGAGGGCTACAAGAAAGCAGAGGCTGTAGTTATCAAAGCGCACGTTTGTCATACGACGTTTTATAACATATTTGCGAGGAAATAAATAAAACTCGGACTTTCTTAAACGAATAAATCTTTAATCACTTGTTAAAGCAGTTATACAAATTTGAACAATTTGTTAATGTTTATTTATTATATTTTATCTCCCAAAGTTAATTTGATTCATAAAATGTTGACCACTTTTCTGACATAAAAACGAGACGAGACGAGACGAGACGAGTTAAGATTTAAAAAAGTACCGTTTGTTTTAGACGGAGCATCTTGATAAACCGTGCGTTTTACCTTATTAAAAAGAAACTCGTGCATTTTACATTACAATAACGCACAAGTACGTAATGAGATACAATACGATATTGAAATTGGTGAAATAAGATACCCTTTACGAGCAAATGTGTTATAAAATTAATTACATTTGACAAAACCATCAAGAGCAACAGGTAGAATCATCTTCAGGCCCGAATCGTCCAACTGGTTATAAGCCTCCTCTACCTTGTACCAATCTCTTCTATACCGCGTTCTGGCAGATTGATACCCAAAATATTCCTCCACTCATCCAAGCCCCGTTTCACAGCCCACAAATCAACCAAACGGCCCTCAAAGCTCACCCGTCAGATTTAAAGATTCTAATAGCTTTGTAACGTTTCAAACCCGCCAATACTGACCCATTCCTGCCAATGGATAGTCATACAAACGATGCAGTAGAACTCCCACTAAATTGCTTTATTGTCCAAAAGTCAGGCACTGCGAAAATAACAGTTGGTGGTTAGCGGTGAAGTTATATTGCGAGAGAGATATGGGTAGTGAGGATGGCGAGCATGTACGCGTTTGTGTCGCAGCATCATGCTGAGATACGAGCCTTTTGGCCTCGTATAAGACTTTCTGTTTAATTGTTCTTTTTAACCGACTTCAAAAAAAGGAGGAGGTTTTCAATTCAGATGTTTTTTTTTATGTTTGTTCGGGCATAACTCTAATATATAGACGGATTTGCAAAATTCCCCTATGGTCTCGTTTAAATTTCGTAAAGATCTAATGATGAGTTTCGGAGACAGACAACGGAACTCTTCAATAAATGCCAGCAAATCCACCGTGAATGTTGTTATCGCATATGTATGCATTTTTTACGTAATCACACAACATAACATCACGCCTGTACCCTCTAAAGGTGTACTGTAAGGTTGTCTGCCGAAAGCAACATTATGTAGTGCTGGCCGGCTATAATTTAGCGCGGGTTCCACTCGAACACTCAAGTGAATTTAGAATAATGTGTCAGAGAAGAGACTAGGCTGTCAAGCAAATGGTTTAAGATGAAAAACACGTACCCCCTTATTACAAAACAAGCTTTTCATTCGATCAGGTTTAAACCACTGACCCAGTTATTGAATGAAGAACCCAACTGATAGAGAAATGCAGTTCTTTTTACAAAAATGACAGCTTAGTTCGGTGCTAAGTTGTCATTCTAGTATTATCATTAAGTCATTTGCAATATTTTTTCTGACTTTTTTCATTCTGTATATGAACCATCAACCTTAACAAATGTACCGTCCCCGCATACCGACTGCTCCCCTACCTGCTCGCTTATAAGTGACATTAAATTTTCAGTGGCTGACGTATTGAAGGGGCTCGAGTCATTAGACCCTTCAAAAGGACCTGGACCAGATAGTTTGCCAGTAATCTTTATTAAGAAGACTGCCACTAACCTCTGACACCATTGCATACCATTTTAAATTTATCCATATCAAAGGGGATATTTCCACAAGCTTGGAAACTCGCGAACATAACCCCTGTCTACAAGTCAGGACCTAAGTCTGACGTCGAGAACTATCGACCAATTTCTATATTGTCAGCTTTGTCAAAGGTTTTCGAGAGATTAGTACATGATAAAGTGTACCCTCTACTTCACAGCGTTTTATTACCACAGCAACATGGTTTTGTCAAAAGGAGATCAACCGCGACGAACCTGGTGACTTTCGCAGATTATTTGTTTAACAACTTGGATGCCCGCGTTCAAACTGATACCATATACACTGATTTCAAGAAAGCCTTTGACAAAGTTGACCATGAGCTGCTTTTGCAGAAAATTGCCTTTAATGGGATACGTGGGGACCTGCTGAGATGGTTTTATTCATATGTTTGCAACAGAACTCAGAGAGTTGTAATAAATGGTTTTTGTTCTACCACTGTAGATGTTACTTCTGGAGTACCGCAGGGTTCCATTTTGGGACCTCTCCTTTTCATTTTATTCATTAACGACGTCGATAAATGTTTTACAAATTCAAAATTACTGTTGTACGCTGACGACATCAAAATATTTAGATCTATTAAAAGCCACCGTGATTGCTCTCTCTTACAAGAAGACTTAGATGCGTTTTCGGCATACTGTACACGTAATAAGCTGCAACTTAGTGTATCCAAGTGTTATGTCATTAGTTTTACCAAGAATAAAAACATCTTTTTACATCCCTACACCTTAGAAAACGAAAATCTAAAAAGAGAAACCCTGGTCCGTGATCTTGGAGTTCTGTTGGACGACAAACTCCATTTAGATTCCCATATCAACAAAATTGTTAATAATGCCTTCCGTATGTTCGGTTTTATCATGAGAACGGCTACAGTATTTACCCGGTCTTCTACTAACCTATTTGTACTTGTATCGGTCGTTAGTTCGCTCTCAGCTAGAGTATGCTGTTTCGGTATGGAATCCCCACTATGGTAAATATTCCGATATGATCGAAAAAGTACAGAGAAAATTTTTAAAGGCCATGCATTTTCGTTGCCATCGTACCTATGCATCCTACAATGACCTATTGCATAAGTATAGCCTGCAGAGTTTAAAGTGTAGACGAATTATTTTGGAAACGATGTTCTTGTTTGATCTGTGCAATACTTATGACTGTATTGATACTCGCAACAAAATCAGCTACGTAGTACCCAGAACAACGATATGCCGTGGGGTGCGCGCAAGACCTCTATTTGCAGTAAGTTCCTGTCGCACAAACGCGGGCTTGCGAGCACCCCTACGCCGCCTTACCAACCAGTACAATAAGATCTTTGAAGACATCGACTTCTTCTTCGTCTCTGCTCAAAAATTTAGAAATCTTATCAACAAAATAATTTTAGAATATAACAGTTAGTTACTTTGTTACTTTAATATTTGCTCATTCTCTCTCTTTCTCTGTTGTTTGCATGCCTGTCTACGTTTAAGTTCATGTTTAACTAATTTTCTGCTTTAAAATCTTAGAATAGCGCACTGTTAATATAACTTTTAGTATTTTGTGGAAAATGTCGTAGGTTATACATTTATAAACCTTGTACAATTATAACTTAGTGTAAGATTTTAATGTATAACTGTTTATTTTCCCGAATAAATAAAATAAAATAAAAAAATTATGAACTTTGCCTAAATCGAAATAAAGTTCAAAACACAAGTACCTACTGGCTCAATAGTTTAGGCTAGAACTAAAATTAGATTTCGTTTTGTAATAAGACGGGTAGTATTTTTTTTACAGGAATAAATTATTCAATTTAACAAGCTAAGCCGTATTTGATTTGGTATATCCTGTGTAGCGTGAAGTTGGTAGAGAGCTTCACAGTACGCAAATGTGTTCAGTATACCACTGTACACCCTCATTTCTGTCAAAGTTGTTATTGGGATATCTCTAATCTTGTAAGTTTAATACATATATGAATTAGTGTGGGGTAGGTACAGGTAAAAAATGAAAAATAAAAACTTTTTTACAAAAAAAACTACCGACTTCCAAAAAAAAAAAACACCTCAAAGTGAAAAATAACTTTAATTTCGGAAGTCGGTGTCGTTGGTTCCGCGTTTTTGTTTTTTTTTTTTTGTAAAAAAAAAATATTTTGTTACTTTTTTTATGTACTTAGGTTTTTTATTTTTGACTGTGTTTACAGTTCGCCTTGGAGTGTAATGTAATGGTGTTCCACAAGCAATGGGGAAGTTAATATCGTGGCTTGTGTCCTGTTGTCTGCACGTTACAGCCTAGGTGCTGATGGGTGCTAATGAAGGAATAACGGGTGTTCTAGATGATTATAAAACGAAACAAGGTGATAAGTTTCTGTTGTAAAAACGGCATTTATTTCAAAATTATCAAAAGAAATCAGAATTGTTCTTTTAACAACAGTTTTATCGCACAATTCAGCCTGTCATACAGTTTATGTTAACTTTAGCAGATAGCGCTGTTTTTCTTGTTTCAGCAGTTTTAAGAGATTGTTGAGAAAGAAAGAAAATTCAAATACATCACAAAAAAATAAAGATCAAATATAAAGTGTTAAGTCCGATGTAAGAAATTAACAGGAAAGTATGCCTCACGGCTGTGCCAAAAATACCCCGTTCAGCAAAAATGGCAGACAACTAGTGCCTGACGCTGGTTTTCAACTGGACCTGTGAGTTCAGGCTTGTGCTGGTCATACTTTGCAGCAGTGTGTAGTGGTCATAGACTCACCGCAATGAATTCGGAGCGATCGCTGCAATCCGACTGATATTAACGGTATGTTCCTACATCTGTTACATATACTAGTTTTCTCTTCAATTTTCTCGCGGTTAGCGATAGTCTGTTTGTGAGGATTGATTTCCTATTTGCTAATATTAGTAATCGATAGTCTATGTAGTTTGTGGATATTTTTCGTTAAGTTAGGATATAATTTTGTTATTTTTATTAATTAATTAGGTATTCATTGTTATTTACTTACTTATCATTGTAATTCTAAATAAAAACATACTTCAACATACTCTTAAATATCTAATTTAATAATGAATGAAACTTTATTGCTAAATAAATATTTCATTCAAAGGATGACATGTACAAGCTGCTTAGCTGAAAATCTTCATTAACAACTTTAGCTATCGGAAAAATTCTGAAATCACGAAAAATAAAAATTTCTCTTCCCTACATTATGTCGAAGAAAATAAATGTATGGAGCAACTGATTTTTTGCACGATTTCAGGGTTAGTAATTTTGAAATAACGTTTGTAGTTTTCAAATTTAAAACGCAGTACATAAATGAAAGTTGAAGGGTGCTGAAAAAACAAAAAACAAAAAAATGTTTTTCTAACATTTTTTTTTGTTTTGTCTCACCTTTAATGTAATTTTTATGTTCTTCGTGTTCTCAAGAATCGGGCTATCAAATGCACCAGTATTTTTTCAAATGGGAGAGGTAGTTTCAGAAATTAGCGCGTTCAAACAAACAAAAAAAAAACAAAAAAAAATCTTCAGCTTCATTATTTATCTGTAATATTGGTGTACTTAAAAGAGTATACTATTCGATTCTATTTGCAAATATTAAACTAACGTACAGCCTAAAAATCATTCCATCATTTTGAAAAGCATAGTGACAGATTAGAAGGATTTTTAACGGATCACACGACAAAAAAATGGCATTAAGCCAATTTTTTTGTTAAGGAGTACAAAGACGCTTTTATCAACAATAAATCCATAGTCCTATTGACGATACAAAATATTTTCCCAACAATCTTCTTTCTCCGACTATAAAAGGCAGTTGTTCTTAGAAAAGAAGGATTCCCAAGCAACACTTGAATGAAAGCGTCTCGGCCATCTTATTGCCATTTTCTACTATAGTTAGCTAAAAGGTTCCAGCACAAAAGTCTCCCTACAATAGTATCTCTATACTAGTCTCTCTACCTACATTATCCTCTTCAAATAAGTATTGTGATATTCTGCAGAGAAAGGACGCTAGGACTACTCAGCTGTAAAGCGGCTGAAAGCAGCTTTGTTTACAGTTTCATAGGAAGTTTTATTGACTTATTTTGTGTTTGTGTTTTCAGATTGAATAACCCTTTGTTGTAGGACGATAGAGTTTTATAGGTGGTGTTTCAATAGGCTAGGTAAAGTGGAGCTTTGAATGGGCTTTAAAGTGATCTCAGAAAGCTTAAAATTCAAAATGGGTTTTATTTACGTGTATTCTCATAAAATCGGGATAACTGGGTTCAGTAAGTTAAAGTGATCTACGAGTTGGTGAAAATATCCTACTTCCTACTAATATTATAAATGTGAAAGTTTGTATGGATGGATGGATGGATGGATGTTTGTTACTCTTTCACGCAAAAACTACTGAACGGATTTGGATGAAATTTGGCACACAGATGGTTTATAACCAGGATTAATATATAAGATACTTTTTATCCCGATATTCTCACGGGATCGAAACTTATGCGGGTGAAACCGCGGGGCGCAGCTAGTACGTCATATATCCGACAAAAGTTGGAAAAAAAAACGAATTGAATTGAAACCACCTCCTTCTTTTTTGAAGTCGGTTAAAAAATGGCTCCCAAACCGTGATTTTTTTCTCAAATGAAAGCATTCTATCTGAAGGAGTTTTAAATTCAAAAATGTATTGAAGTGCTGTAAATTCTCTGTTTCACGAGGTCATGGTTGATTTCATAGCTACATTAAACAGGGTTTTGGAAACTGAGTTCCTGATCTATATGGCTTAAAAACCCTCAACCAACTGGAAATGAATGTTTTCCTGCCACCTCCTTCATCAGCAAATAACTATTAAATAAAATGCTAACAACAATATCATACTTTGTGTAAATTATTTCATCACCACTGCTCTCAAAACGGTAAAGGAAAATATTGTGAGGAAACCGGCCTGTCCTAGAACCAAACATTCGATGTGACATCCAACAAACCCGCAGAGCCACAACGTGGTGGATTTCGGCCCACTCTCACAGAGAGGAGGCCTGTGTCCCAGCAGTGGGGATATAGGCTGATTATTCATGCCAGACACCGCTGTACAGGTGCAAAATACTTGTCGATTTCATCAATCAGACAAGTGACAACTCTTTCATAGAATAGTTTTAAGCTAAAATGATAACAAAGTTTATTAAAACAGCCTTCTTTAAATAGCCTCCTGAACGATTTCGGTCATGGTGGCCAGTCTCAACGGAGATTAAGAAAGAAAGAAAGAAAAAAAAAAGTTTATTTGGACACAGTTCGTGAAACACAAAATAAAAAAATATTAAAATAACAAATAATGTTTCAGACAACAATAGTGTGTGCCTCACGGCTGCGCCAAAAAGATTAGCCAGGTAGGCAGGCGATATTATAGTGCACAAGTGTGTACGCAAACACAGGTGCACTCTCTGTTCCTTTACTCTCATAGTCCGATGGGACGGCAATCCGACACGACCAGGGAAATATAAGGCGCAGGACCAACGGTTTTACGTACTTTCCGAGGCACGGGGGTATTAAACCGCCAACTTCCAAACTAAGAAATTCCTAATGGAAAACCGAATAGTACTTTGTCCGACCCGGGAATCAAACCCAGGACCCAACGCTCAGCAGTCGCGCTTGCAACCACGAGAGCAACGGTGCAGTCAAAACCTTCTTTATATACATACGTTAAACAAACAAATCCTCCAATCTCTCCCGCGTACATTACATAATAACTCTGCGCTATAAAACAGCGTTTAAACCGAGTTATTTATATTCTCAGAGCGCAGACTCTGCATAATTCCAATGTATTCTAGTTTGTGCTAGACTAACTTCTAGGGTTAAGCGGATTTCCGTCGGCGACAGACTCCTAAATATGTTTCATGTTTGAATTTCCGGACTGAAGTGGTGGAAGGAACGATTCACGTGGAATTGTGAGTAGGTTTTACCTGTTATTGGTAGAACAGAATATATTTATTTGTATTTAATAAATATAAATTATAAGGGCCAATTTTTCAATCAACAGATAATTTTTATACGTGAAATAAAATTGACGTCCGACAGTTTTCGTATGGAAGAACTGTCAAAAATTCAAAATTATTCCTGGGAAAAAATTATCTGGCGTTGGCAAAATCAGCCCGAAGAAGAATATATTTATATATATATTTTTTTTACTTTAGAATATGGTACATGAAGGTCTTAAAAGATATATTACAGAATAGGGATGATGACAATTTTTTTTCCTTTTTAACTCAAAAAGTATTTGTTTGCAAATAGTGCAAATCACAGGTTCGTGACGTGAAAAATAAAAACATTTTTACAAAAAAAAAAAAAACCTCGACCCAGCGCTGTACGACATCTGACGCACTGGAGTATAATAACGCAGTGCCACCTCGACTCACTGGGGACATGTCCCCAGACAGTTCCGACTCACCGTGAACTATGCGGCAACCGGTTCCAACTCACTGGAAACTCAGCTGGCCTGGCAAGCATCGCAAGATACAAGACTCAGCCCACTATCGACCTGCGGTCTCCGGAGGGGAGTGATGTAGCGTTAACTACAATGCCACATGCGAACAAGGCGTCATACTGACGTCACGCAAATCCTGCATCTCTCAAGCAGAGTTTTCCGCACAATTAGCATATATACGAGTACAAACTTCCCAACATCAATTGTTGGGCCAGACACAACACCCGTCTGGTCGAAGGATCCTCCCTTTTCTATGGAATATGAGTGAACTTTACACCCTGTTCCTCATACCTCTATACAATCATGGTTCAGTTTCCGACGTGCGCGGATTTTTTAAATCCTGTCACGTATAAGGAAAACCAGTGTACAAAGTCTTCAATTAATCACATCCCGATAAAAGAAAGTTCTAAAGTGACAATATTTTGAACAATAAACGTCATTGGTATGTATCAAGTGAATACGACGTGAACTCGACGACCCAGAACCGAAACATCTGGCGAAGAATGCCGAGGAGAGCCGACCACAAAATAAATGGGATAAAGCTAGGCAAAGAGAGAGGACATGTGATACGGAGGAATGAGGAAAATGTCGTGAGGAAAGTTTTAAGTATTCATTTCGGTAGCTATAAGAGTAGGGGAAGACCAAAGAAACGATGGATGGACTGTGTGAATGATGATATGGTAAGAAAGGGGGTGACTACCGTGATGACGACTAATAGAGAAGTATAGGTGAAAAAGACATGTTGCGCCGAACCCAAATACATGAGGATAAGGGCAGGAGAATGATGATGATGAATGATGATAGTGAGCAGTGGTGACCCGGCGGTCGTGGGTTCGAACCCGGGCAGGCGTTTTACTTTGTTTAAATAATTTCATCACCACTGCTCGCAAGACGGTGAAGGAAACCATCGTGAGGAAACCGGCATATCCTAGAACCAATAATTCTAAGACATGTGACATCTACCAACCCGCAATGGGCTACAGCTCACTCCCTCTCACAGAGAAGAGGCCTGTGTCCCAGCAGTGGGAACATTGTAGGCTGATAATGCCATGAATGATGAAACATCATTGTTACACATTTCCCAGAATCCTTTTATTCTATACTCTATGAAAAACAGTCACACAGCACGTCACCGTTAATGAAAGCTATAATTTAGACCAGTATTAAACCGCCATGTCGGATGGAATCAATTAAAATTCCCGCTGGTTTGTGTGTCCCAACACTAATACGTCACAGAAGATGGCTGTGATGTGTTTGGATGTCGCTAAGATGAGCAGAAGTTCTGGTCTGTTCGAGATTAATAGAAAAAAATCCGCGTTTATTTATTTCTGTAATTGCCCATGGCATCACAGCGGGCCCTATCAGAATACCAGCGCTGCGACATTTATTTTTTAAATGTCGCAGCATCATGCTGAGATAGAAGCCGTTTGGCCTCGTATAGGACTTTCCGTTTCATTTTCCTTTTTGTTACTTTTTTATATAACTTGGTTATTTTATTTTTGACTGTGTTTATTTTGTTTGTAATCTCCTGTACGAATCTCAATAAATACTTTTTCTTTATTTCTTTGTAGGTGTCAGGCATCTATCTAGGAGTGAAGAAAAGAAATTTAGGTCCTATTTTCTGTCATGTAGATATGTGTCCTCGGACACACATCTCGGAATGTTCGCAGAGGCGCACAGATGACTTCCATGTCATTACGAGAAAGAAAGCGGCCTTCATTCACTATATCTTATCTGCCTAGCCATTTCACAACTATGGTCAGGTGTCTATGTTGGGGTCCGCTTCCAGTCTAACCGGATGCAGCTGAGTACCAGTATTTTACATGGAGCGACTGCCTATCTGACCTCCACAACCTGACCTGAACCTGAAAAGACTGGTTGTCAGACTTTCGGGCTTCTTACGACCCGTAACAACTGTCAAAGATCCACGAATGACAGCCGGGAACAACGGCTTAACATGCTTTCCGAGCCACGGAGGGGTCTTGGTTTGTAAAGATGGTCACCCATCTACAGACCAACCGCGGTTAGTGTAGCTTAACCTGATCAATTGACTCGCGCGGATGTTATTACTTAGCCACAAGCCCCTCTCCTACCATTTACTCACCTATAATTTAGTTCAGAAAAGCTTTGGCTGTCATTGAAGTTATCAAATCTTTTAGTTCACCAGCAAAAAAAAAGTTTCAGTGTTACTTCGGCATCTTTTTTGCTTCGTGACGCTCCCCACAGGTCGGCCGTCCCACGGTATACGGAAATGGTGCGGCGTGCATCGGAAGCGCGCCGTGCGTTTGTGGTGACGTCTATGCGCTTGCGCCGCTTCCGGTTACCAGTTATCTGTTCACCGGATGTTACGTTTATTAATTGGGGGCGGATTTTAGGGTTGTCTATTTTTTATTTATTTGGTGATGGGATCTAGTTATGTTAAATTATTGTAATTATTTTCTATGCTTTAGCGCTGCTTGTCAACGCTGGCCGACGCGGGCAGTTTTCATATTTTTGCCAAGTCAGCGCGAAATAATTCTCATATTCGAAATAATTCTGGTCGGCGCTTAGCGGCGACTGTTACCAGCGTGCTACATGAATACACCTTTAGGCCCTTTTTACACGGTACGGTTTATTGTAAATTACAGCGTATATTGAACATATTGTACGGTACAGCGTATTAACCACGCCGTAGAAAAAACGTGTCTGTCAACAAGCTTCTATCGTGAATTCGTGATCTATACAACATAGACAAACTGTAGTTTTTCACGCAAGAAAAACGTGTGTACATAGAGCTTAGGCCTAGAAAAAGTATTGTTATCCAGTTATAAGTGGTTGTTTTCTCTTCTTCTCTTACACACGTCTACATTTCTGTTTACCTACTTCCCTATCGCAGGTATGCTGGAAGAGATTTCGTATTTTTCTGTTCCCTTCTTCTTTTCTGTTTATATCCACTCAGTCTATCGCAGTCCACTGCTGGACATAGGCCTATAGGCTATGCTGCGCCACTACACCCTGTCCTCCGCCTTCCGCATCCAAGTCGCAGTCTGGCCAAGCCACTTTTTTGAAGTCGTCTGTCTATCTAACTGGGGTGCATACCACACTACGCTTACCGATACGTTTCCAAATTCTCAAAAAAATAGCGTAGAGTCATCTCAACACCTCTCTCCCTTGATTTTGTATAAATATTATAAGTATATATTATACTAATAGTATGTACAGTCACGACCAAAAGTATGTATAACTCGGCTTTATACAAAAGCGATTTACTCCTTTATTTTTGAATAAAATTGTATGTCGTTACGAATATAGCATTTTCGAACCCTTATGTTTATGTAATGTGTCGTATTTCAACGTTGCATTCGTTATTTCACGAAAAAATCGCAATTGGAAGTTGCCAAGTGTTGACATATTGGTGCTCGTGACTGTATGTGTAATGTGTATAATAATATAACCTATTTATATATTTGTGTATCTAGTTTTAAGAGTTTTTTATTTTATCATTGTCTCTCTCAACCAAAGCACCTGCCATCTAATCTTCACCATCTAATCTAATCTCTTCACCACCCTTGGTTGACTGGTAGAGAATGCCTAAGGCATTAAGTCCGCCTTTGTACCTTTTTGTGCGAAAAGTTTAAATAAATACGTGGTCTCCACCCAAGGACTCGTCTGCTTGCGGCGGGATAGTCCGAAAGGGTTACCGCTGCCCTGGAACAGAAAGGGCTAAGGAAGGAACACGGGTGGGTTTTAGTCAGTAAGAGTCTGACACTCCCTTCCGCTGGTCATTTAATGATTTCCCATCCACAAAAAAAAAAAAAAAAGACTCGTCTGCTCCACCAGCCACCGGGCCTTCGACAAACATGGCCAGCCCACTGCCACTTTAGCTTGCTTACACTGCAAGTTATGTCTGTCATGCATATGTCTAAATGGACATATACGCGACTGACACATACAAATATATGTGTATGCATAAATAAGTAAATAAAAAGGGGAAATGTTCAGCTTCTCGTCATACTGTCATCTCTAACACCATATATCTAGGTATTATAAACATCTTCGTAGATAAATTCCTTAGCGTATAGGTTTCAGTCTTCCTACTTTCGCACTCCGGCACTCCGGCACTCCTCTCAAGCAAACATACTCGGGATTCCTCTTAGGTGACGCTATTTTGTCGCGTAACGTTTACTTCGCGTCTGGCGTAGCTTTTGTGGAACTAATTTTGAGTTATTTTATAATATAAGAAAAGTTGTACAGTTTCATCTTACTAATAAACATTGTATTAAGTAAACCATGAAAACATAGATTTGAGCTTTTCATAAACGAACCGAGAACAGAGTTATTAAAAAAAAATCGTTCACGGTACTACAACGCTTCGAGGTGTAGGTAGATCTCACGGCTCACCCGTACTTAGTTCACTGACATATTATTTTAGATCACGGTTACTTATCCCATTTGAAATTAAATCGTTCGAAATTCCTTATGAGATGACTTTAGAAGTACCTATCCATCAGATAGCACCATATAGCCTATAATGTTACCACTGCTGGGACACAAACCTCCTCTCTGTGAGAGGGAGTGGATCATAACCCACCACACGGGCCCAGTGCGGGTTGGTGCATATCACATGTCTTTGATTTTTTTGGTTGTAGGACATGTAGGCTTCCACACGATGTTTTCCTTCACCGTTTAGAGAGCAGTGGTGATGAAATGAAATATACAAACCAAATTGCTTGTCTGCGTTCGAAGTCACGACCTACAGCTCGTAAAGTCGGGGCCGATTCCACTGGGCCACCCTGCTCACACGAGAATTATAACTTAATTAGCAAAAATATGAGACATTCTATTGCTTTTGAAAAAACAGCTGCCATTTTACGAAAACCAGACACCACACCAACAGAATCCGAATTACAAAATCATCCCGATTTTCCTACAGCATCCACGCGACTCGCAAACGTAGTAATATCAGAATCGATTGATGCACTCGTCTCGATTCCAACTAGTGATGGACGCAATCGATTCCGCCCGGATGGTCACTCGCGGATGGTATGACAATAGAGAATTGCTCATATCTGTCTGAATAATGGATGTTGTACAAGAAAACTTTTGTTCGAAGTAGCGGGATTGGTTGTATCTAGTTATTTTACGAAGTCTTTGTGTGAGAGTTTTTGAAAGAGATTCTGATGTCTGAATGTTGTTGCGAGGAATAGATGTGAGTTCGGGACCTAATTTTTTATTTACTATAATTTCACGGGTATGAGTAGACGAGATAATCGAATATGATTTGAGTGAAAGAAGAAATTGATAAAAAGGGAGTGACTAGAATCTTTACTGAGATGGTAGGTGATAAATATGTATGGAATATGAAACCATGCTGCGCCGACTCCAGACTCGACTTACATTGGACAATCCAGTAAACGAGCAAAATAAACAAATTCGCTTTAAAATGCTAACAGGGTGTGTTGAGTAGTAATCATGCATACTATATTTCACTTTATTTTAATAACACCTTACTTACACCATCTATGTTGTATTGAGTGTGAATTAAAATAAATCATATTATAGTAGTAGTATGCATGTGTATATAACGTATTTATGTATTTGTGTACCTAGTTTTAAGAGTTTTTTTTTTTAACATTGTCCCTCTCAACCAAAGCACCTGCCATCTAATCTCTTCACCACCCTTGGTTGACTGGTAGAGAATGCCTAAGGCTTTAAGTCCGCCTTTGTGCGTTTTTGTGCGAAAAGTTTAAATAAATAAATGAACATTGACAGTTAGTCTATGGCATTATAGAATAACTTACTACAGTTAAGAAGGGCAGCAGAGACATTGATGCGCAACGTGTTACCATGGATTCAGTACATGATTCTGAACCGACAACCGACGAACAAAAAAACAAAAATTTGCTGTTCTATACATTTTCACCGCATAGGTATTGCGCTTTTTAATGAAATAGAAGATTTTTATTTGATAACCGACGAAAAATTTATACGGGGTCTAGAATCATGTGCCTAATAAGGTTACAGTTAGCGTGTCGATGCAGGGATGTCGATGCAGGGATGCAGGGATGCCACCCTGTTTAATATTGTAACTGTGTGCTGCATGCCTGCATCACCTGAAGCTGTGCGTGCCAGACCGGTACGTGGGAAGGCGGCGGCGACCGCCACTGCTGGCCGTGCCTACTGCCAAAACCAACCTGCTGCGGTCAAAAACACCCCCCACCCGCACAATATGTGTAGGTACTAAACGAAGTGCATGAGAGGATTGACCTATTTTCGTGCAATCTGTGTGATCTCTGATCTGAGTGATTAATCACAAGAGTTTTGTTGAATTTTGTCAGTTATATTTAAATATTAATATTCTGTGTTAAGTCTGATTTTGTATTTTAGGTTAAGAATTATCGGAGTAGTAACAAACGCTAGGGCACTGCTTTTTATATATTTTATGTTATAATATTTACTAGGTATAGTTAGCATATTATTGTGTTCAGCATTCTGTATATAAGGAAAAGAAAAAGAAAAGAAAAATATTTTATTCTGCACAAACAAAACGCACAATTACAACTAAAAAATAATAATGTAAATAATAAGGTAATGTAATAATAAGGTATTGTGTTAAAGTTCCTATTACTTTTTGGATTATTAGTTTTAGTTCTTTATATTATTATATTCAAATTATAAATAATAAGTTAGTATAGATTTGTAAAATGACCGCACTGTCGCATTGGTTACATACACCTGTAATGATAGCTGTAAGGGAGATTTTAATAAATAAATAAAAATAAAATAAATACTGAGCAATTAGACAAATTGACTGAATGGTTAATGTAAACTCAACTGCAGACCTAGTGGTCCTGAACTCGGTTGATTAAAAGCCCTTTCACGTGTGTTTTAATTTAATATGTAGATTCTATAGTCCGTTTCAAAAGTATCTGATAAAAATGTAATCAAATGGATCTGAAAACGCGATATGCTAAGATTATGTATGTATTTATTGTATTATGTAAACGGTACACCTCAGACTACCAACAGTACAGTAGTTTGTATTGTATTGTCTCTCTTTTCCCTTTTTAATCCATCCAAACGCTGTCGTTAAAAAATCGTTCTTAGCAATAAGACCGCCCATAGTGTCATCCTTTGTAAAATTTATGTTTGTTACATCAGTAATTTGTAATAATTATGGTATACTTAGTAAAGAGTAATCTATTCTAATTAATCTGGCACCTTAAATATGTGCATCTTTTGATAATGGAGGTAATTTTAAATCCACAATTTTTCATCGATGTGTTTTCAATTAGAATTTAATCATGATAGGTATTCAAACATTAATTGTTTGGAAAAAGTGGTGACGTATAACGTTGGAACCTTCTAAATACAGATTAGATCCAATAGTCCATAATGTTTTAAGGTGTTAGAAAAATGCTTACCCATAGCTAGGCACAAATTATGAACCCTATTTTTTTTAAACTATTATCTAGTAAAGTAAAATTAAGGTAAAGTACTCAAATTAAAATTTAACAATAATGTGTGAATGTTACTAATTCCCTTAAGTTACTGATTGCGTAAGAATGTAATTTGTTTACACTTTGAATAGATGATTTTGCAACAGATCATAATTACCATCAAACATAATATTATTTAGCATAATCAACCTATAATGTTCGCACTGCTGGGACGCGTCCTCCTCTCTGTGAGAGTGAGTGGGCCGTGATCCACCACGCGGGTCCAGTGCGGGTTGGTCTATGTAACGTGTCTCCGATTTTTTTGTGCTAGGACATGCTGGTTTCCTCGCGATGTTTTCCCTCACCGTTTTGAGAGGAGTGGTGATGAAATAATTTACACCAAGTAAAGCGTCTGTCTGGGTTCGAACCTACG
Source organism: Apamea crenata (assembly GCA_949629185.1). Classification (NCBI taxonomy): domain Eukaryota; kingdom Metazoa; phylum Arthropoda; class Insecta; order Lepidoptera; family Noctuidae; genus Apamea; species Apamea crenata. The sequence continues at coordinate 10,478,136 of OX451373.1, forward strand.
ACTACAACTCACAAGTCGCGGCCTTTACCACTGAGGCAGCACTGCTCTCTCTCCATAATAATATTTACAAGGTTAAAATTTTGTCAAAGACTTATCTGAGGCTTTGCAGCCAAGCTAAATAAGTTAGAATTGTGTATTACATTACAATTTGGAAACTTGTAAATAAATCATAAGCAAATTGGGTTAGGGGATAACTTTAAACAGTTCTCCATATATCGATTAAATTATTCTATTGTAACTTTGTGAAGCTTCTGTGACTAAGAATTTAAAATACAGGAATAGTACAAGCGACCTTCCTGTCATCCGAACTGTGAACACTATCATCATTCTATTCTTCTGAGAATTTATTTACTTAAGTCGCATGTAGGCCATGTGGCAGACCTACGCATGTCCGCAATTTATTTTGCTATGAAAATGCATTTCTTTCAATGATAGGTATTTTAAGTGGTAAGTAAGATTTCTATACTTTTTTTTCGATTAGGGTCTATTGTTGATAAGAAATAACCTCTAGAACTTCAAACTGGAATATCTTTGATTCCTGACTTCCTATAAAAATATGACTGAAGATAAAACTGTTCAGAAATTCAAACTGTATTTTTTTTTAAATCATCGGCAGACGCAAAAAAACAGTCAACAAAAATTTACCATTTTTTTGAGTCAGCATACACTTATTTATAATATTTCTCTGTCAAATTACGTTTTTCTTTATTTAGTATTAAGGCTTATTGAGGGCCTATAATTTACGTAATAGAATAACTATGTACTAAGTCGGTAAGTATGTTCACCACAGTAACTCGGCTCGTCGGATATAGTTGAAGTTTAGTAAGAAATCGTTAGATGTTTTTGAATAATATGTAATTGTATTGTATAGAAAAGAAACAGTTCGTTTATCAAAATATATTTCATTCGCAAAAATCCATCGATTTCTTACTACACTTCAACTATGTCCGCCGGTCCTGGTTACTTATCTCTTTTGGTGACGTCATAGCCTCATGGGATTTTACACACGTGTAAAAAATGTAAACGATAAGTATATACATAAAAGACGAAGCTGCATTACTTTTGTTAAAACCTTTCAACGATATCATAAAAAAAACAGCAATTTATAGATTTACTAGCTGCGCCCAGCCGTTTCACCCGCATAAGTTTCGATCACGTGGGAATATCGAAAGTATCCTATGTGTTAATCCTGGTTATAAACCACCTGTGTGCCAAATTTCATCCCAATCCGTTCAGTAGTTTTTGCGTGAAAGAGTAACAAACATCCATCCACCCATCCATCCATCCATACAAACTTTCACGTTTATAATATTAGTAGGATGTCCTAGAAAATGGAATAAGAAAGAAAGAAAAATTATTTATTGCGAGTCGTAAAAGAAGATCACAAACTCAACTAAACCCAGTTATTTTAAATAAAGTAACAAAAAAAAAATTTAATAGAAAGTCCTATACCTACTTTAGTTTTTTTTGTATTATTTTTCCTTGTTTTGTTTAGTTTCTGTGCTTACTAACATAGTCGTAAGTTTTACTAACAATTTTGTTGAGTCTTGCTTACTTTAATAAAGAAAAAATATATTATATTCGAGGCCAAATAGGTAATGTTAGGTATTTTCCAACCATTCCCTATCCAGTACCATCGCATCCAAGTTTCCATTCAGTAATTTGCTCACGTCTCGATTCCATTACAATAGTATCGGATCCAAGCTGAAACTCCTCACTACCTTAGCTCCTCAAATTTTGATCCAGTTATCATTCAGTCTGATAAGTTGGATCGTCTGTGGATTCAGTTTTATATGTATAGGTTTTGGTAGACTGATAAGCATGTGAATTTGTTTCTGAAAGAGTTTCTACTGAAATCTATTAATTTTCTGCAGTTTTTAGTGGGATACTAGAAACTCCTCAGAAATACACTATTTTTGATTCTGAAACATTTCTCCGACATTCGTTTCGCCATTGAACGGATCAGAACACAAGACAGAACAATCCACTTTTCATTTTTTCACCGATGGAACGTGTCAATGACGAACGGTTCGCCGACAGAACGATTCACTTTTGAAAATTTCATCGATAGAACCTTTCACCGGCGAACAAAATTTTGAACTCATTCGTATAATTTTTTTCGAACCCTCTCAGGATCATTTTCATATTTATACATTACATAGTATTGATAGAATTAACATGTGAATTTGTTTCTGGAAGATTTTCTAGTAAAAACTATTAATTTTCAGCAGTTTTTAGTAGGACACTAGAAGCTCCTCAGAGATAATTCTATTTTCAACCGACTTCAAAAAGGGAAAGGTTTGTATTCGACTGTAAAATTATTATTTTTAAATGTTTTTATACTTTTTATATTCTAATATTTAAAAATATAATTTATATGTGTTTACATTGAAATAAAGGAGATAATCATAATAATAATAACGTCGGCAGGGGAGAGACCGGCCACCGAGGAGCTTGGGACTTAGGGGCCATCCGGTCCCGAGCCGGGTCCCCGCTGCCGGTGGTTGTGTGTAGCGCATGGGATGGAGTCAGTCTATGAACGAGAACGTCATGCGCGCATATTACGGGTCTCCAGAAGGGGGAACTAACCTCACTGCGCACCGCGATAGGTTGCTGCCTTTGTTCCAGGAACTGGAACCAACCGTCAGCGTCTCGGCCCAACGACGGTCGGATCAGGTGCAAGTCATCCAACGCAATCTCAGGTTGGACGACAACGCACTTGAAAGGCTACGCTCAGAGCAACCAAAGCAATCAAGGTGGAATATGGTGTGGACAAATGTGCAGTTATGCATGCAAAGCGAGGGGAGATTATGGAATCCGAGGGAATTCAACTCTCGGATTCCATACGCCTTAGATCCCTCTCCTCATCCGAAAGCTATAAGTATTTGGTTATGTTGGAAGCGTTAGGCATCAACGTTGCTGACATGAAGCAAGCATTGAGGGAGCGCTTCTTTGGTCGCCTGAAGAAAGGCGGAAACAAGGTGCATGCCTTCAACAGCTGGGTCATGCCGGTCTTGATGGACGCTTATGGCATACTCAAATGGACTCAGACCGAACTCGATGCCCTGGATAGAAGGGTCCGTACACTACTGACCGCAAACCAGATGCATCACCCACGATCATCAGTGATGAGATTGCATATCCCGCGGAAATGCGGGGGTCGAGGCTTCTTAAACGCGAAGACCCTCCACAACCGAGAGGTGTGCAATCTCAGAGAATATTTTTTAAAAGCCGAAGTGGTAATTAACTAAAAAACAGATCCAAAATTGAAGTTATTTTTCACTTCGCAGTGTTTTGTTTTTAAAAGGTTGTTGGTTTTTGTTATAGTAATACGAAGTGCGTGAGCAGTGCCACCTATCGAAAATGTAGTGAGTTCGTTTCCGCGTACGCGCCGCTAACATCGTTGTAATCATTTGTCTTAGTTTAAATATACTTTATTGCTGTAAAAGGTGTTTTTCTCCCATATCCCTTCAGTTTTTTTTTTGGAAAACATTTTCTTAGAACATCATTTTGAACTCATTCGCAAAATTTTTCCGAACCTTCTCAGGACCATTATCATCATTCTCCTGCCCTCATGCCCCTTATCTCAATTTATTTGGTGTCGGCGCAACATATCATTTTCTAGTAGTTGTCATTTCGGTACATACCAAAACCAAACACAAAGATAATTAATTTTTTATAATAATAAAAAATAAAAACAAAATATATCTATATCACGAGCACAAAGCAGAAATAGTCAACGGCTGCACGTCATGACTGTGACAAGAAGGCTTCCACTCAGCATTATGCTGTGATAGACCCACAGCACAGCGCTGTTTAGTTTTTTTTTTTTGTTAAATAGGCCTTAAACAAAACAAAAGAATCACTCAATTTCAAACGATGTACCTACATAGACATAGGCAACACCCAAAATACCCAAACAACTCGTTGGTCCCAACTTAAAGCACTTTCCTTTGACAATTCAGTTTCAAAAATTCAGGAGAAAGAACCGCTGTAATGATTACGAAGGGTCGAACGATCGACTTAGCACCTCAGTTGGTTTGTCTCTCAAAGGTTCAACTTTTAATTGGAGGCTAAATCTGAGATGGGTCTTTTGTTTTCGACTTCGTTAATTTCTGTTCACTTGATTCCTTCGAAACTGGAGAATGAAAACGAAGGAAAAGTGGTTTTGTTTGAATATTTTAGAGAGTCATTTGTTTCATTGTGATTTTCGAGCTTACCAAGCTACGAGGTCACCAATCGATCTCTTTTTCGAGATAATATCACATGTGCCATGTGTTTGAGGGGCTTATGGCAAAATAATAAGACCACACGGGTCGATCGTTCAGGTTAAGCAACGCTGGCTGAGGTCGGTCCGTGGATGGGTGACCATCCATTACATACCGAGACACCTTCGTGCCTCGGAAAGCACGTTAAGCCGTTGGTCCCGGCTGCTATTTGTGGATTTGACAGTCGTTACAGGCAGTCATGAGCCCATAAGTCTGACAACCATAATCTTACCAAGGGGTATCGTAACCCAGTAACTGGATTGTGGAGGTCAGATAGGCAGTCACTCCATGTAACATACAGGCTTTCAGCTGCATTCGGTGAGACTGGAAGTCGATCCCAGCTAAGTTGGGAAAGGGCTAGGCAGATGATGACGATCGCCATGTGCCATGTGGTAATATTGCCTGTGGCAGAATCTATAGGCAAGGACCTATTTGTTCTGCCAGGGCGGCGGGATCGTCCGAAAGGGTTACCGCTGCCCTGGAACAGAAAGGGCTAAGGAAGGAACACGGGTGGGTTTTAGTCAGTAAGAGTCTGACACTCCCTTCCGCTCCACCCAGAGCGGGAAGGGTCATTTGATGATTTCCCATTCACAAAAAAAAAAAAAAAAGGACCTATTTGTAAGAGCCTCCCATGGGATATTTTAGTGCCATGAAATAGTGTATAACCTCTTCTTGATTTATAATAAGGTCGGGTCTATGGCAGTATACCTCTCATCGTAAAATACTCCTGAAGCAACGAGGAAATTTCAAATTTCTGTTCATCTAATTCCTTCGAAATTTGAGGACAAAAACTAAGGAAAACGGTTTCTTTTAAATATTTTTGGGAGTAATTTGTTTCATTGTTGGCCGTGATTGTGATTTTAAAGTTGTTGCTAGTCTAAGAGGTTATGTCATCCGTCCGTCTCTCCGTCCATCCGTCTCTGCTTGAGGTAATATTGCCATGTTGTAATATCGCCTGTAAGAATTATCTAATTATCAGGAAAAGAACCGGAGTTACCGACATGGTTTGCAGAGTAAGCAAACTGAAGTAATAATAATAATAAAATAGTTTATTGTCACAAAAAATATACATTAGTATACACTGTTTAACATGAAGCTAATTAATGCTGCAGTAGTTTGTATACAGATATTGTGAGCCCTGCCTCTCAAACTAGGATAACCTGTATCTTAAGAGACAGAGTTCAGCTGTGAGGTTACTTAAAAATAGGTATCAAACAACTGCGGACTGTGCCAACTTATAGTAGGTTAACAACGTGTTAACAACTTAACAATCTTATTAATTTTAACAGAAACATATTATATTTAAGGAAAAAGGAGAAATAATGTAAGAAATAACAATTTAAAACTTATGTATGTGAGTGGGTGAATGTGTGTGAATATGTCGGTATGATTTATGTATCTATGTGTGGTGAGTTTTTGTATGGGAGTAGTGAGTGTGAGGTGTAAAATATGAGGGAGTAAAAGCAAAAATAAGGCAATGTTAGGCAATACATTTTAGCAGAGATTCAGTTTGTGTATAGTTCTGTTGAAGTAACCATTCCATCAGCTTAGCTTTCAATTCAAACTTATTGCAATCCAGTATATTTAATTCTTTATGAATTTTCTTGTAGATCAGTGAACTTAAGGTGGCGTATTGGTTTTTGGCAAAAGCAGTTTTGTGTCTTGTAACTGCGGGAATGTTGGTTCGTTTGGTGGGATCAGACGGTGGGACACTGGAGTGTCTTCTAAGAATGGATTGCAACACGAAGAGCTGTCGAACTGTTAGTACCTTACAATCTGAGTAGAGTTGAGTTGTTGGTTGGATTGGAAGTGGCAATGGGCTGGCCATGTCTGTCGAAGGTCCTATGGCTGGCGGAGAAGACGAGTCCTGGGGTGGAGACCGCGTATCGGTAAGCGTGGTGTGGGACGCACCCCAGCTATATGGACGCACGACCTAAAGAAGTTGGCTGGGGTAGACTGGATGCGGAAGGCGGAGGACAGGGTGTTGTGGCGCAGCCTGGGGGAGGCCTATGTCCAGCAATGGACTGCGATAGCCTGAATTGATTGGTTAAAATTTCAATTATACCATTTAATTTAGTATTGACACTTATTTGTTAGTCCGCATCGCCATTTCGATCGATTCTATGCCTCCTGCATCGAGTGGATTCCCGTATCCTTCAAAAGATCATCGGTCCACCTTGTAGGAGGCCTCCCAACGCTACGTCTTCCGCCTTAATGTTAAATTTACCTAAACAAAACAAAACAATGTAGTCAATAAACAAAAATCGACACCGAACACAACAAACATTGGTCCCAACATTTCCTTCTAAAAAATATACCCAATATAAATGTTTAGTCCAATATAAATATATTTACAGGCACGTATGCATACAGTGTGCCTATACCACGCTCCGTTTATTCCGGTCGTGTTGTATGTTGTGGCAGAATTAGTCACTAGTCCCAGGCGGCCGTGCGATATCCATAGCGATACAAAACTCGCGAACGGAGCTTTTTGGATCAAGGTATAAGCGGTAAGCGAGAATCATGCACTTCAAAGAAACTTTGAAAAACTACTATGTACTTTATTAGTATTCACTTTTCAAATGAGATAGGCAGATAAGTGTGGTTAGTGTGAATGGAATAAATCGTGCATACACATGAGTGCCACGCTTCAACCGCAAAGGCAACTGGAACCGTGGACAACGGGCCGCTCGTGTATTTGAGTACGCTGCAGTTGTACCTATCTGTCGTTGACGCGTGTCGCTCGTGTGTGTAAGTACTTAGGGACTTTGTTTCGCCTCTTATTCATAGCGTAAGCACTACTAAGTTCACGTTTTGGAGCTATCTTTTGTAACGTAGCGTTAAAATGTTCTGTGCGGCCTAACTTAAAATGAAGATTTTGAATTTGTCATTCATCAGTCATCTAGAAACAACTCTATTAATAGGCAATGCCTGTCTATTAATTAACTTATAAAGAATTTTATTGAAAATATTTGTAGGAGCTTTGAATGTTCTGTCCAAAGCACGAATGCTCAAACTCCAAAGTGTACTATTAAGACCTCACCAAGACAGTCAAATAAATGCTTAAAAATATGATATACGAGTATGGTTCACTTAAAACAGAGATAAGACTTATTCTTGAGTGGAGACTGCGAATCGGTAAACGTAAGGTAGCTATAGGACGCCCTCAGGGTAGGTGGAGCGACGATCTTCGCAGGGTGGCTGGTAGCAGCTGGATGACAGTTGCCGAATGGCGTGCAATTGGAGAGGCCTACGTCCAGCAGTGGACTGCTGTAGGCTGGTGATGATTATGAAAACAGACACTTATGACATTACAGTCGAAGAGCCAACGAACATAGATACAGTAGCATCAAAAAACCCGAAATCATCTACCAAAACCGCTTCCTCTTATAACTTAAAAGCTTATCTAACAGTAATTTGAGTGTCATTCCAGATAACTCGCACACATCAGTTTGATTGCGGCTCGTCAAATACACTGAACTAAGTTAAATGTTTGATATTTCCGCCAGCCCCGCCATGTTGGCGAACTATATCGAATTGAGCGACCACTGACAGTGTGTTACGCACTTTAGTGGTTGTTTCTAGCAATAATAGGATTTGTGCTGTCACTTATATAGTGTCAAAAGAGTTTATATTTTATTTTAAGGTGTACTTAAAGAAATTGTTCTCTTTTACATGCAGAATCACTCTTTTCATAAATCAATCAGAGGGGCAATTCTCATAATTTTCAGAACGTTCACAGTCTAAAGACCAATTCTCGTAATTTAAAACGTTCAAAATCTAGTCGCAGTCTCATCTCGGCGACAAACAAATGTCAAAAACTTGTCAAAATGTAGGGAAATTAGTGGGATTTTTGACAGATTGAGACTGAGATCAGACTGTGAACATTCTTAAAATTACGAGTATGCCCCTCTGATCTGTCTTAATCTGTCAAAAATACCTTTAATTTCCCTACATTTGTGTCAAGTTTTTAACATTGAATGTCGCTGAGATGAGATTTTGAACGTTTTTAATTATGGGAATTGGCTTTTTGCTATTTTCTTCTTCTGGTCAATAGCACGGTTAAATTGCATAACACTCTATTATCCACTGTATTCTAACAAATACTGTAGAAAGACTTTATTATTTTTCCCTCAAGAACACAAGAACCAGCCATATAATCAGACACGAATGTACAGTGACTTTACGATATAGTCGATAGTCGGCCGCCGAGTCAGCGCTCCCAGCACTAAATCAGACAGAATGACCCTACTTATGTAAACGATTTGTGATACATCACTAGTCCTGATTTTATGTACCACTAGTTACTATAGCGACCTCTGGGGAGGTTGGTTGGTAAAGTTGAATCATCTATGATGAATCTTGTGTCCTGTGTTCGATAGCAATAGTTATGTAGATTTTTATAGGGAGCGAGGGGCAATTCTCGTAATTTATGAACGTTCACAATCTGAAGGTCAAATCTCGTAATTTAATACGTTCAAAATCTAGTCAAAGTCTCATCTCGGCGACAAACAAATGTCAGAAACTGGTCAAAATGTAGGGAAATTAGAGGTATTTTTGACAGATTGAGACTGAGATCAGACTGTAAACGTTTTTAAAATTACGAGAATTGCCCCTCTGATCTCAGTCACATTCTGTCAAAAATACCTCTTATTTTGGCAAGTTTTTGACATTTTGTTTGTCGCCGAGATGAGACTGCGACTAGATTTTGAACAGCTATTTAATGGTTTTAGAATGAATCCTGTTCGTAAAACTAATGTTACAGGACCCATATTTTTTATGATTTGCTAAAAAAATAAATCTCGTTGGTCTAGTGACGGCAAGCGCTACAGCTGAGCATGAAGTCTTGGGTTCGATTCCCGTGTCGGGTAAACTGTTATTGGGGTTTTCCATAATTATGGAATTTCTGAGTAGCAGGTTGGAGTCAGGTCAACAGGTTCGCCCCTATTACAGGAAACTTAAACATAACGAGCGAAATGTGGGTGGACTTAGAAGAATAATATCATTGAGAATCCTATATTACTTGTTAATTTTTTGAGTTACTATTATATAAAAATAAAGTCGACTCGCAATACCTAATCAGCCTTTAATGTTCCCACTGCTGGGACACAGGCCTCCTCTCTTCGAGAAGGAGTCGGCCGTAATCCACCACACGGGCCCAGAGCGGGTTTAAACTTTGTTAGAAAAATCTAACCCTAAACCACTTTCATAAAACTACCTAGTCTCCATCTTGGAAATCTCGCACACAAAAAAGAACTATGCTCAACATAATTTTCTTGTCGAACCTGACTTCAACATATTTCCATACAACTTTTTCAATTTCCTTTTCTTACAACGTAATTGTGTTATAACAACATTTTTAGTGTTCGGTATTTCTCAAAGAAATTTAATAAAAGCGACGGTCATGTGGGGACCACATAAAACAAGCTTTGGAATTAATAACGAACTTTTCCGTTACAAATTTTGCCTCTCATGTGCGCGGTGAACATTAACCCTTGATACTATGATTGTCCATGTATATGCAAGCAAGTGTAGTAATAATATAGGATTTAAAGTGTCGTTATTTTGGCAAAAGAGCCCATTTGATCTTTGGAGTCAATTCACTTGTGTGCAGGATGGATCACCCACGACTTAATAATATATACCTACTGTTACTATCTGACCCGGCAAACGTTGTTTTGCCATATACACTATTTCTAGGAAATATTTTTTTTTGACGTGACAACGTCTAATAAATCGACGAACGCCGGCTGCATGCACGAAAAAGGATGACTCATTGTCCCGTTACGCGCATTATCCCGTTACGCTCAATCATTTCATCAATGTTTTGTTATGACGTTGTCACGTTAAACTATCGTCCGTAAACCAACTTTACAGACAACCAATTTTTTTGTATCAAAAATAGATGTTGGCCCATTCTAAGACCTACCTGATATGCACACAAAATTTCATACAAATCGGGCCAGCCGTTTCGGAGGTGTTTGGTAACAAACATTGCGATACGAGAATTTTATATATTAGAAGCATTGTTAGGTAGCCTGTATCATCCCATTGCTGGGCAAAGGCCTCTCCCCAGGACTCCTAGTGCTGGCGATCCAGTGCTAATGTGGATCACTAGTTGTTTGTTTTATCCAACCGGTCCCGCCATCTTCTACGGTGTTTTTTTTTTTTTTTTGAGTATGGGAAATCATCTATTGACCCCTCCCGCTCTGGCTGGAGCGGAAGGGAGTGTCAGACTCTTACTGACTAAAACCCACCCGTGTTCCTTCCTTAGCCCTTTCTATTCCAGGTCAGCGGTAACCCTTTCGGACGATCCCGCTACCCTGGAGCATTAAAGACTTTGTCCCGCCATCTTCTACGGGGTCTGCCGCGACGTCTTGGGTGCATGCACGGCAGAGGCGTGCAGCAGTCGACAACGTACCGCTCGTGTATTTGAGTACGGTGCTCAATACACGAGCGGCATGTTGTCGAAGGCTACCGCTAAGATGCGTTGACGGAAGCCGTTGACGCTCGTTGACGGCTGCAATTGGCTCTGCCGTTGACGTGTGTCGCTCGTGTGTATGAGCACTCAGCTGTCTCGGGGCTCCACATAACATAACTTTCGATGGTGGAGATTCGTCGTAGATAATATATTCCTACTTAGCTTTAAACCTTAACAAATGGATAGCTGTTTTATCAAAAACCAGGCACAATCGGGTACAAAAACTAGCTCAGAACTCCAATACTTATCAATTATTCCGATTCTCTATTTCCAGATCCAATAAATACAATATTTTCGATCCGAAGCTCTCAAAGTCCATTCCAATTTCACTTACCGCCATCAAAGAACAAAAAAACATAACAATTTTATAAAGTGGACTCTCGCAATTGTAGGTAGGTAGTATTCAAGCCCTGCCGCTGCACGGTGAGGCACGTACCCAGAAATCGTATTTGTCCCAAGAACACGTAGGAAATAAACTGTTAACTTCGATATACCGGGACCTCTGTTTGCGGTTGCTAACTGAACTTATTTGGCGTTTGACGGTTTTGTATTTTCTATTTTGTTTTTTTTTTTGTTTTGGAGACGAAAATTGTGTTGTAGCAACGGGTATTATTATGAAAGTTTCTATGAATTTTCAATTTCAAGGTCAATGATAAGAAGAATCGTAGTAGCAGGTAAATAGGTACGCATTTTAGTTTATTTTAACATTTGCGACTAAGGGATCCACACAGGCGCGATGCGACGGTGCGACGCGATTCTGTTAGAACATTCCATGAAGTTTTCAAAGAAATGGTTCTATTAGAGACGCGTCGCGCTGTCGCGTGCTGCTAAGTGCTAAGTCCATCATTAAACGACCCATACCTTCTAGCTAACATCGGATCTGCTGCGACCAAAATCGAACAAAACAACTTTACAAAACATGCTTGGTATAAATCTTTCTATAATATAAAAATGAATCGCTCAATGTGTTGCTAAGCGCAAATCTCGAGAACAGCTGAACCGATTTCGCTAATTCTTTTTTAGAATATTCCTTGAAGTACGAGGATGGTTTTTACGAAAAAAAAAATGTAAGAATGTTGCTTCACGCGGATGAAGTCGCGGGCAAAAGCTAGTAATAAAAAAAAAATGTAGGTCCTTTTACGAAGTAGTACATTTTTTACAAACTTATAAATACTTACGTAGTTACTTATAAACACTAATTTTCTGCCCGAGATTTCGTCCGCGTGAAATTCTTTATCCCATCACGTCGCATCGCATCGCCTGTCTTCACCTGTGCTTCGTTTTCGCTTAGCGTTCTTTCTGACTTGATTTCTTTTTGCTTGGCTCCTAAGGGCCCTAACGTAATGTAATTGAAATTACATTGATTGATTGAAATTTTTCGTCAGTTACCTATCAAAAAAAAATCTTCTGTTTCATAGAAAAGTTAATCAATATTTTTTTTTACTAACCGACGAAAAATTTCCACGCTATGGGGTATAAACTCATGTGCTGAATCCATGGTTACAGTTTGTGCGTCGATGTCCCTGATATTTACCTAGGTCCTATTTTGTCAGAGAAACAGCTATTTCTTCCAAAAAATTGATCACAATCGACCCTCAAAAACCGCAGTAGGTCAGGACACAGCAACAATTAACCCATAGATACGAGTATCATCACAAAAACCAGTGCCCAATCTTAACTCAAATCGTTTCCTTATGACCACTTCCATTCCACTTTCTTATCCGTACACAAGACAGCATTACCATGCATCCCTCGTCCCTTGTTCTTACATCTCGAAGGAGGCCGCAATTACTCTTAATTAGGGCTGTAGCCCATGGTATTTGTTATGCAAACACGGAATCCTCCATATGTCTTCATTGAGGAATCGGAGGCACGTAGCTAATCCTCTAAAGAGTCTAACGTAATGAGTATATGAGACTCGGATAGAATAGTTTTCACACGTTTATCTGATAACTCTGATAAGCTGTGGTTTATTTTGGAGTTGTGTGCTTCGATTTTGTGTAGGTTGAGACCGAAGTTTGGGAAGTTTGTTAAGGTAAGTAGGACTTTCATAGATATCGAGGTTAATTAATTTGTATAGTAATTAATGAAATACCTCAGTTTAGAAGCTCCATTAAAGAATGTAAGGACAATGAACTTTATATTAAAATCAGACTAAACGTTTACTACTTGCTTTATTTAAATGGCTCATTCAATACATGACATTTTAATATTTAATTATTCTTGTGACATTAATATTTGCTAATGTTTCATTATTATTTGCCATTATGAAATTACCAAAAGTTGCAAGTTGCAAGTAATTGTATAAAATGTTGTGATACAGTCTAAGCTTGAGATTTGCATGCCCCAAAGTTATGGTTGAATTTAACAACTTTATGTAATTACCCATATTAGCAAATAAATGATTTTAAATTTGAATTTGATGCCACGGTCATCTTCTGAACTACACCATCACGATATTGGCTATGTTTCGATGCCAAGAGTTCATAAGACAAATGCATTTTCAATAGTAAAAGTATACGAAGGTAGAGGTACATAACATAATCAGCCTGTAATGTTCCCACTGCTGGGACACGGGCCTCCTCTCAGTGAGAGAGAGTGGGCCATAATCCTCGACGCGGGCCCAGTGCGGGTTGGTAGACGTCACATGTCTTTAAATTTTTGGTTCTTCACCGTTTTGAGAGCCGCTGGGTCTTGATGCCTGAAATTTTAGTTTGTCTGTCAGTAAAGTTTTTTACTAAATAAAATTTCAACACACCCCGTTTACTTAAAAACGATTTCAACAAAGTGCACAGTCACACAAAGACTATAAAACTCTACACCCTATAATCGCGTCACATACTTCCATGGACCGTGTCCCACACTGGGGTGTTTATCTGGAGATATCGGCAATCGAGGCACGTTCCGCCGGGTCCGTTACCACGATTCATGGCCGATAGATTGCCGTTACCAATATGCCAAGATAGTTGTGCTTGTCCTCAAATTTTAATATGTTTTGTGCCTTTTTGGGGGTGTTTATATTGATAGTTTTTCGGTTCGTTTGTTACAGGATTTGGATTTTTTATATATAAAAAAAAATCAAAATATTTTATTTCACATAAACCTACATGGGCACTTATGACACGACAGAAGCTAGGTGCACCGTTCGAACTGGTAATTTCCTATGGAAAAGAGCTGGCACGAAACTCCATATTATTATATTTTGTTTATTAAGCTGATGGACATAATTATCATTATCAGTTTAGCCGAAAGACGCTAACTGCGGGGCATAGGCCGCCCCCAAGCTTCGCCACATCGCCCAATCCTGTGCTTCTCGCATCCAGCGGTACATAATCAGCCCATAATGTTCTCACTGTTTTGCTTGGTTTTATGCAGCTAGATCTGGCGCCAATATGCCAAGGTAGTTGGGCTTGTCCTCAAATTTAAAAAAGGCACAAATTATTTGTGCCTTTTTGAGGTGTTTATTTACATAGTTTTTCGGTTGGTTTGTTACCGGTTGGACCTGCTCATAGCGTTTTGATAATAGGCTGGTGAATACAGGAGGGCTTAGACAAGTAGCATTCGCTTCTACAACGACTTTCAACGGGATTGACATACCTACGCTTTTCAGTAGCTTATATCGCTAAAGATCGCTCTTAGCGATAAGACCTCCCATTGTGTCACCCTTTGTAAAATTTCAATATTTATGTCTATAATTTATATGGTGTGTACATACATAATAAAGTCTGAAATAAACGTTTATTATTAATATTCTTTTATTTCAGTGTTAACATATAAATTATATTTTTAAATCCTACTAATATTATAAATGCGAAAGTTTGTATGTATGGATGTATGGATGTTTGTTACTCTTTCACGCAAAAACTACTGAACAGATTTTGACGAAATTTAGCACACAGATAGTTTATAACCAGGATTAACATATAGGATACTTTTTATCCCGACATTCCCACGGGATCGAAACTTATGCGGGTGAAACCGCGGGGCGCAGCTAGTATTAGAATATAATAACATTTAAAAATATAAAAAATAATATAAAAAGTTTATTATTATTATGTTTATAAAGAGTATTCTACCAGTAGTATGACCACCAGTGGACAACAGACATACTGCAACAAAAAAAGAACTGCTAATAATATATATTACTGACCGCTAGAATATCAGGTCATCGTGACAATTTCAAGCCGAGCATTGTAAATCACCTACGTGTCGAGCTAAGCCAATAAAGGGCAATTTTCTAAAGTAACTGGGTCTGTATCTTCCATCTTACTCAAAGGTACAGACACCAGCACATCAAGCTACTAAAATCTGTCCAATTTCTTTAATAGATCAATAACAAATTGAATCAACTTTATAGCTAAAACATTAAGATTCAAGGTTGATTGGGAAAATTTGACAGTTTCGGGTAGCTTGATGTACTGGTAGTACTATAATTATTGTACTCGTAACATGATGTTGGCTCTAGATTGGTTGCAGTAAATGCAAGCAAATGAGTAGTCGTGGCACAGTGGTAAAGCGACTTACAAGGTGTAAGTCATGGGTTCGAACCCAGTTAGGCGTTTTACTTTATGTAAACAATTTCATCCCCACTGCTCTCAAAACAGTGAAGGAAAACACCAAGAAACCGGCATTCCCTAGAACCAAAAATTCGAAGGCATGTGACATTCGCCAACCTACACTGGGCGTGGGTGGTAGATTACAGCCCACTCCCTCTCGAAGAGAGGAAGCCCGTGTCCCAACCCCGAGCAGTGGAAACATTATAGGGTGATTATGCTAAATGCAAGCACCAGAACATCCCATTTGTACTATCATGCTGTAATTTCTTCATCACTTTATCGATTAAACAAAAACTGCATCGACGCAACCAATCCGTCAATAAGCTCACAATCATTGTGCAACCGTTAAACTTTCACAAACAACTTACATTGCTCGCAAAGTTGAAAGACTCTGCAAAACACCAGCCGAAGAGCTTTCAATGTAATTGGCTTTTTGTCACCCGTTGCATTCTTGTAATTACCATCCATTGCGTGCTCTGCATATACATTGCGTTTCTAGTCCTTAAATCTTGTCTGATCTATATTTATACTGTTCTCTAGTAATTACTAGAGTGCTGTAATTAAGGTGTTGGTGGCAAGAGGTATTAGGGCTCCGCCTTATAATTGTAGTTGGTAATCGTGGCTTGGTTGCAGATTGTGGGTTGTGAGCAAATGGGTACAGTAATTCAATTGGGATTGGAAGTTAGTTCTTCACTTTTTTAGCTTTGTAGATTGCTAATATCATTAGTAGGTTTTTCTTTTTATCTCCTAACCAAGATTCGTATTGTTTGTGCTAAGGGTAGGTTCATATCGATAGTGCTATGGGTAGGGTTTGGAATCAATATCGGTTGTCAGGACGACGCCTTAGTAATTCAGCTATAGCATCGTTTATTTAATTATGGTTGAAAGTAGCTCTAAGCATATTACAGGAGGGCAAGGACATCGACGCGCAAACTGAAACCATGAATGCAGCACATGGTTTCAACACCATCCACGTAGATGTAAGTTGACATTTTTCGTCAATTATTTAAAAAAAAATTCTGTTCCATACATTTTGCCCGCGTAGGTATTGCACTTTTTTTATGAAACAGCAGATTTTTTTTGATAACCTATGAAAAAAATTCTAGAATCATGTGCTGAATTCATGGTTTCAGTTTGCGCGTCGAAGTGCCTGCCACCCTGAACAAACTTTTAGAAACATTTTGTTAACAAATTGAATCTCTGATCTAGAGTAGGTCGAATTGGAGACGTTTGTAAAACAAAGAGGCTGAAAAAAAAGGTCTTGTAGGTAGAAAAGTAGGTACATATACAAAAAGTACAGAAAATAGGTTTTATTAGGTCACAATACATTTTATTCGTAACGCATTCACGGGTAACCATGTCAAGACAAGTATAACAGGAATAAATATTGTACTGTCATAAATAAAAGGAGAGAAGTTCAACTCGAAATAGTTTTATACCTTACTACATATGACCTGACTTATGAGCTGCCTCGATGGTCTAGTTGTCTCGAGCGTTACTGCTGAGCATCAGGTCTTGGAGAATGTTAAGATGGATTAAGTATATACATGCGGCTTCGAAGGACCATTTGCGGGAAATTATTTTTGCGTGGGGTGAGCTATTGACGCGACGCAGTTTTTTTTGCTAACAATAGGATGACCAGGGGGTCTACTCCGAAGTGCAAAGTGCAAATGTTCGGATCGGACCGACACATGGCCGAACTGAATATTGTTGAAAAATGCGAAAAAAGTTCGGATCGACTCAGTTGGGTCGGGACCATAGTCAATATTCGAAAGAGTGTAGGAGTGTAGGATCGGGACCGACCGAACCAAATAGCAACTTTGTAGCAGGAAACGGCCGAACATTCGGCCAATACTACTTCGGAGTAGACCCCCAGGGTAGGAAAATGTATTGTAGGACTTACTTGGGAGTCTTCTGGATGAAACACGTTGACACAAGGACTGCCTGAGAAGAAGGTAGCACGTGTTCGCTGTTTTTTCTTCTGGATTCACGGTGGTGCACTTTCACTAGGTATTTGTATGTCACACGCGTATGTATATTAGCGATTCGGTTCCCAGGTCGAGCAGTGTCAATGGGTTTTTCCTTCAGGAACTTCTCAGTAGCCGCTTGGGGTCTAGATTTATGCCCAATCAACATTCAGCCTATCCACTAACTGTAATATAATAAGTATAATAATAATAATAAGTCCACTGCTGGACTTTGAACTCTCCCATCTCCCTACCTCTACCATACTTTATTGTACACCAGAAAATACATAACAAAAATTACACTTATCTTATCACTAGAAAACATACAATGGGCGGCCTTATCGGTTTCTGCGATCTCTTCCAGGCCGCCTTTTAATGGACAGTGATTACGAGTAAGTAATATAATTAGTATGGATTTAATCAATAAAACTAAACAATGTAATGAGTGGTCATAACTACACTATCCTTCTTCTCCACCGACATGTGTGTCAACCAGCGCTGGGGCTCTGTCTCGTATAGGGTCTTAGCATTATGCTGAGCGACCCCCAACTAATTTTTTTTTTTCGTGTGTTTGTTGTTTTTTATGCGTCATGTTTGCCGCAAATAAATGTATTTTCTTTACTTTTCTTTTTTTCTTACATGTTATTCAAGAAAGCTATAAGAAAACAGTTTTACTTCTCTCCCTCATCTGTACATTACTCGACATCGAACAGAATATATAGAGGGTAGTACAATAAATCTGAATCTTGCGGGATTGTCTAGACAAATAAATGTCAAACCATGCTATCGTATGACGTGTAACGTTGCTGCGTATTTTACTGTGATGGTAGAGGTTAGATTCGGGAATGTTTTGTAGTGGCTGTTTTGTTTTTTACGTAAAACCGTCAAGGCTTTCAAAAATCTTCTCATAACATAACATCGCGCTTGTATTTTCCGAAGGAATAGGCAGAGGTGTAGCTGTACACCAACATTTCATCACCTATGTTTAAGTCCAATGTAAAAGGGGCGGGCCATCAGTCGGGCAATGGACGAGTTGTTGGTTGTAGGTTCGAACCCAGACAGGCACTTTACTTTGTGTAATTTATTTCATCACCACTGCTCTCAAAACGGTGAAGGAAAACATTGTGAGGAAACCGGCATGTCCTAGAACAAAAAATTCAAAGACATGTGACGTCGTGACGTCTACCAACCCGCATTGGGCCCGCGTGGTAGATTGCGGCCCACTCCCTCTCACAAAGAGGAGGCCTGTGTCCCAGCAGTGGGAACATTATAGGCTGATTATGCATCAGTCGGGCACAAATCCGGGCTCCGGGTTCCTACTGAGAAATTGCACCTGGAAAAACCAATAACACTTTGCACGGCCTGGGAATCAAACCAAGGACCACAGCTCAGCGGTAAGGATTTTGCTTAGCAGTAGCACTTGTGACCAACGAGGTGATTTCGTAAATAATTAATTGTAACAAAGTTCTAATTACATATCTCATTAGTGTTAGGTAATTGTTTAGAAGTTGTTGAAAGAGAAAATTAATCGAATTAATATTGGACAATCAGTACTGACTAGGAGTAATTCTAGAACTTTTTCAGATTAGACTAAGATAATATAATTATTTAAGTACGTAAGCCGAAACAATATCAAAGTTTTTCGTAGATAATTGGTTTAGAACAACTTAAACAAGAACTAAGTTGGTACTTACATAGAACTTCTTTCGGAAAATTGTTTGACATTGCAAATTGAGACTTTGATATCATTTATTGAGTCCTTTTAGTCTTGTTTCATAATTAAAATTGTAATGCTGTGACCACCAGACGGGTGTGTAAATCGGAAAACCACATGGGTTCTCAAAATCTGTTACCCAAGAGGACTTAAGACTCCACGAACCATGTTGTGGAAAAACTAAAAAAACAAACAGAGCACCTGCCATCTAATCTCTTCACCACCCTTGGTTGAGAGAATGCCTGAGGTTTTAAGTTCACCTTTATGATGTAATTTATAAAACCAATATTATTATATAAATAATTAATGGAAAATAATGTTTACATTTTAAAAGAGTAACGGTGAAGTTTCTTGCCCATTATTCTTCAAACGAAAGAGTAGTTACCCTTTGGAAGGGGCGACTAGAATCAATTCTATTTTATTGTAATTTTTGACGTCCAAAAGTGCCATTTATATGCCTATTTGAAATAAATGCTTTGACTTTGATTTCTATATCTTTTTTTAAGTGCGAAAAGTTAAAATAAATATTAAACCTAAAGTACCACTTTATAGAACAGATAACTTTTATTTCAGACAGGAGCCGATAGGTTAGGTACTCTATAGACTGTTTTAATTATCATATATGCTCTAGAATTCGGTACTTATATCCTACCTTTTTTTTTTGGATGGGAATAAATCATCAAATGACCCCTCCCGCTCTGGGTGGAGCAGAAGGGAGTGTCAGACTGTTACTGACTAAAACCCACCCGTGTTCCTTCCTTAGCCCTTTCTGTTCCAGGGCAGCGGTAACCCTTTCGGATGATCCCGCCGCCCTGGCAGTGTTATTTCCTACCTCAGGCAATGACCGTTACACTCTACCTACCCCAGGACCCCAAAAATACCTAAAACAGCAATAAGCCAATGACAATAAGAACGTATATCAACGACAAGACAGAAACATTAATCATGCACGGAACAGCTATGCGTATTATTAAATTGTCCAATGATTTATTTGAGCTCAGCTCTCCAAGCTCAACGCAATCGCATAGCTCAACGAGCTCAACATCACCGGTCGTATTGTGACAAATGTATGTGGGTTATTGGAGTATTAATATTGGTGTTAGATTGTATATTTGTATACCTACAGTAGATTAACATTCCTACAGAAATATTTAGTACTAGCAGTGCCCCGCGGTTTTGCCCGCATAAGTTGGGATCCCGTGGGAATATGGGGATAAAAAGTATGTTATGTGTTAATCCTGGTTATAAACTATTTGTGTGCCAAATTTCATCTAAATCCGTGTAGTAGTTTTTGCGTGAAAGAGTAACAAACATCCATCCATCCTCACAAACTTTCGCGTTTATAATACCTATTACTAGCTGCCCCCCGCGGTTTCACCCGCATAAGTTTCGATCCCGTGGAAATATCGGGATAAAAAGTATCCTAAGTGTTAATCCTGGTAATAAACTGTCTGTGTGCCATGCCAAATTTCATCCAAATTCGTGCACTTTTGCGTTTATATTATAAGTAGGAATAGGGTACCCTATATAGGGGTCCTATCCTATCCTAATGGATAGGATAGGATGATGAATTTATGAATGATTGATGATATGAATTTTGCCCAATGTGAGTAAAGTATTCAATATTATTTTTAAACTACAACAATAGCCCTATGTTTAAATCATCAGCAACTAGCAAACTAAAGGTAAAAAAAACGGTATGAATGGTGGATTCTTCACCTTCATAATTCCTAGACCATTTGTTGTGTTTTCCATTTTATATGATATCTTTAAACTAACTTAATAGGCCTTATTACAAAACAACGGTTTTCTTTAGACCCAGGTCACCAATTCTGTATGGTAAATATTATTCCCCGCGTAATTTTACCACGTGCAAACCACGTACGGTTGTCAAGCGTGTATTTTGACAGTTCAAACCACGCAAACTTCACGTTCATTTCGCGCGGTTTCGCTAATTGTATCATAAGGAATACGTTATTAGCAAATGACGTGATTAACTAACGTGACGTTGCGTTGACGTGATTTCGAAGTAAGAAATCTTTAAGTGGTCATCGTGAATTAGGGCCCAGGTTTAAACCATCGGGCCATCTTTGAATGTTGAACTTTATACCGACAGTTTTAAAGTTCTAATTACAAAAATGACGTTAAATCCGAGTTCTCATCTCGGCGACAAACAAAATAATGTCAAAATGTAGGGAAATTAAGGTATTTTTGACAGATTGAGACTGAGATCAGACTGTGAACGTTCTTAAAATTACGAGAATTGCCCCCCTGGACTAAAGTTAGAACTCTTTTGTAATAAGACGGCTTGCGTATTACAGTATACACATAAATTATTAAACAATCTTACGAAAGCAGCAAAATATCCCTGAATCTCTTTTGTAGGTACCTAAATTGTTTTATGATCGTATATATGGCCTAAGATTACCATAAAGTACCCTCTAAAATCACGATTCCTTTTACCTTTTCCGAAGTAAAAAAAAACTGGATATTTTTCCCTTCACGTTAACTTACAGGTAAGCAAATACTTTTTTTTTAGGACATTCAAGTAGGTACAGTATTTTTATCTCAAAGTCAAAGCATTTATTTCAAATAGGCACACAAAAGGCCCTTTTGATCGTCAAAAGCGCGCGCTTTACGACCTTCACGCGGGCAAAGCTATAGGCAAAAGCCAGTCGTACATAGTCAGAAACAGTGATTAGCATAAACAGCAAAATCTAGTAATATCACTGCCTAACATCAGCAGTCTAAACTGACAATCGGCCCAGCCAGAATGGATAGTAGTTGCTGAACACAGGGATGAATGATACATCATCATTAATAACAGCTGAAAGGACCGAACATAGTCGAAACTTTCCGGTGATTGGTCCAACTGTCATTGGTATTAGATTGATCAATTTGAACTAAATTATTGAACTAACTCATTGAACTATTGTACTTAATCTAGCTTTAGCATAATAGTTCAAAGAGTTAGTTCAATAATTCTATGTAAGCTCGACGGATACCTATATTCAATTTTATTTGTTTCAAATTGACGTTAGTTAAAGTTAAACAAATATCAACTTTATTTAAATTGAAATTAAGTTGATTTCAGAGTGACTAGAACTATTAAAAAAGTTATAAAACTGTTTGAAGTTGTAGCGTAAACTGAACTTGAATGTGTAGGAATTAAAGTTATTTTTCCATAAATTCATATTTGTTTACATTTTAGGCGAATATGTCGCGAATGCAGATTTGTTAAGTTAGGTTGTCCTATTTTAGTGTGATCAATAAGGATTGGAGATTTTGTGGAGGGGCTCGACGTGGCTAAGTACTAATAGCCGCACAGGTCGATCGACCAGGTTAAGCTGCGCTTGTCGCGGGTGGGTCGTGGATGGGTGACCATCTTTACACACCGAAACCCCTCCGTGTCTGGGATGATTCCGGCTGTTATTATCATGTGTTGTTATCTTTGACAGTCGTTACGGGTAGTCAGAAGCCCGAAAATCTGACAACCAATCTTACCAAGGGGTATCGTATTACCCAGTTACTAGATTGTGGAGGTCAGATAGGCAGTCACTCCATGTAAAATACTGGTATTCAGCTGCATCCGGTTAGACAATTAAATAAAAGAAGGAAATACCTAGTACAAAACGACTAACGAATAAAAAAATACCGATGTGGTATTATTACTCATTTCACAAAGGAAAGAAGGAAACATCACAATTCAGGATTTTTAATAATCTTACATTGTAATTTATTATGGTTTCAGTAGATTTCATTAAAAATTCAAACTGAGGAATCCGTATTAGCTGTGCGGCGAGGGCCAGGAAATGAGCGAATTTTGAAATTAGAAGCGGATACTTCTATTTCGTTTTCAAGGGTGGGAAATCGTCATATGATTTCTCCCGCTCTGGGCGGAGCGGGAGGGCGTGTCAGGCTTTTACTGACTAAAACCCACCAGTGTTCCTTCAGTTGCCTGTGCCAGGGGCCACGGTATCTCTTTCGAATGACCCGCGGCCCTGACAGGCATCGGCCCTAGCGGACCGTCAGTTCGTGCTGACCCCTCTATAGTATCATCTCTATAGTTCCAATACCCCTAGCGTAGAAATGTTCATACATTTGACCGCGCTAGGTATTGTACAGACGCCAGAACATCAAGCTACTAAAATCTGTCAAATTTCTTTAATAGATTTTCCACTTTATCGCTAAAGCATTAAGGTTCAAGTTTGATTAGGAAAATTTGACAGTTTCGGGTAGCTTGACCTGCTGTCAAGCTGAAAAAAAATTTGGATCGGCTCAGTTGGGTCGGGACCATAGTAAATATTCGAAAGAGTGTAGGAGTGTAGGATCGGGACCGACCGAACCAAATAGTAACTTCGTAGTAGGAAACGGCCGAACATTCGGCCGATACTACTTTGGAGTAGACCCCCTTTTTTTTTTTTGTGGATGGTAAATCATCAAATGACCCGCTCTGGGTGGAGCGGAAGGGAGTGTCAGACTCTTACTGTCTAAAACCCACCCGTGTTCCTTCCTTAGCCCTTTCTCTTCCAGGGCAGCGGTTAACCTTTCGGATGATCCCGCCGGAGTAGACCCCCTGCACTGGGTCCGCGCGTTGGATTACGGTTACGGCCCATTCCCTCTCACTTAGAGGTGGCCTGTGTCCCAGCAATAGGAACATTATAGGCTGATTATGTACGTATATAGAATCATCACAATACCAACAACATCGTTGTTAGCGCGGGGAGCAATGACAGAGTGGACTGTATTTTAGGCAATGGTTTAATAATAATAATTTATTTCAGAACATAATTCCATATAAAATGATTAGTACAGCTTAAAACTATGTTAGTACCTTAAAACTACTTATTGATTAATTTATTCAACTGATATTAATTTAATTTAACCAACATTAAATATCACAGCACCAGAACTATACACCTTATTCCAGTGCCTCACAATCGGACACTCCACCTTCTCTGTTATGGTGTTTAGAATAGAAGGCCATTGTGGCTGCCCACACGACATATCAGGGAGGCTACTCTCTTGCGCACAATAGCCCTACAGCAGTCGGTGTTGGCCTCCGCAAACATCCCCGACGCACTACACTATCGCGGATAATGCCGATCTTGCATAAACAATAAATTAAACTTAAGAGAGGAGTATCGTCCGTAGCGGTGGACTCCGTGGAAGCGAGTAGTCATTGGGCCGAGCCGTGTCGCCGCCGCGCCGCGCCTCTGCTTGCCTATGACGCGCTGATAACGCTGCCTACGCGTCTATTCCCAACACTCGTTGTTTTCGTAGCTCAGCTAACAGGGCGCAGCATAACAAGTTTATTTGTTAAATTAATATTCATCCGCACGAGCGCGGTACTGTCTCGCTGCTTCTAATTGAATGTTACAATTTGATACCACAATACTTGCTTGTGTATCCTACTTCTGTAGCTATTATTATAACGGATAGGCAGGCACAAAGATATTGCTGACTGTTTTATCTTTTCACTGTAGCATGAGCTTTCTGAGCTAAGATAGGAGAAGAAATCAGACCAGCACCCTTATTGCGTAACACAATCTGAATCGTTTTGAAGGATATTGCTAAACCATTGCTTCATATGTTCTAAAAATGTGTCTGTTCAACAATGTAACTAACGCAATGTATGTTGTTGAACTGTCAAAATTAAACCCATTGCTTCTGATAGTGTGTTACGCAATTACCCCGCTGATGAGAAGTAAACGTGGCATATACATCGATCGACGCGCAACGCCGATCGCAAGACGGCTAATAGGTACTACAATTTTAATATTATATTTTTTTGAAAAATAAAAAATGTTTGAAGTGTTGTGTATCTCGGTCTATTAGACCTACAGAGCTACGGATGCGGTCAAATTATAGCTTTTCCGTGGGATGCACCTTTTAAAAGTTATAAGCCAAAAACTAACGAAAGAACTAACTAAAGAAATAATGAAGTCCTAAAATTTCGTGTTTGAGCACCACGCATTTAGCATAGGTCTTCCGAAGTTGCAAACTTAGTTTTACACTATTGGAATTTACCTTAATAACATCCCAAAAAATCAGTACTTACAGTGTCTTTTTTGCGACCCACGATGTTTTAATTTTAAATGACTGGCCTATACATATTTCTATCATTTCTTGTTTTATTTATTTATTTCTTTTTATTCTTTCAGGTTTTTTTATTTGTAACGTGCATTTTGTTTGTGCGGAATAAAATATTTTTCTGTCTTTTCTTACTTTTTTTTATATTTTTTTAATTTAATTATACACTTTTATTTACATTTTATAGAACTAACACTAATATATACAATTATATACAAGTATATAATACGAAAAAATATAGAAAAAAGCAGGAGCTCATTGGGCATCAAAAAATTCGTCCGCATCACTGTCAATGGGATAAGTGCCCAAAAGGCTTTTTTCTTTCTTTAGATTACTTTAATTGAAAAAAAAACAACTATTAGATCTCTATCATCATCTGCATAGCTTTTCCCAACTACGTTGGGGTCGGCTTCCAGTCTAACCGGATGCAGCTGAATTTCAATATTTTACATGGAGCGACTGCCTATCTGACCTCCACAACCCATTTACTGGGTAATACTGTCAGACTTTCGGGCTTCTGACTACCCGTAACGACTGTCAAAGATCCACGAATGACAGCCGGGACCAACGGCTTAACGTGCTTTCCGACACACGAAGGTCTCGGTATGTAAAGATAGTCACCCATCCACGACCAACCGAGGCAAGTGTAGCTTAACCTGATCGATATACCTGTGCGGCTGTTATTATACAGCCACGGACCCTTTGTTAGCTCTCTACATATATTTTCCAATAATCAGCTCGTTTGCAAAAATCCTGACATTTACGCAAAGATGCGATTTATCATAACTCGCAACATAAACAAGCCTTCCAATGTATACAGGAACCCTTATTCCTGCATGCATAAGCAGAATTATAAACACCTTCGTCTTAAACAGAGACGGGCCCACAATAAACTATCCCTATCAGAGTACCCTAACTCTATATTTAATTAGATGCATCACGAACCCATCCTGTCAGGGTGATTACTGAGTAGGTAATACTCTGACCTATTTACCTCATTCCAGACAAACTCCCTTTACCTGTATGCTAGGGTATATTTTCTTTAATCTGCATTCGAGACATATTCGCCAAAAATGTAAACAAATATGAGTTAGTGGAAAAATAACTTTAATTCCTACACAATCAAGATCAGTTTACGCTACAACTTCAAACATTTTTATAACTTTTTCAATAATGCTAGTCACTCTGAAATCAACTAAATTTCTATTAAAATAAAGTCGATATTGGTTTAACTTGAAATAACGTCAATTTGAAACAAATAAAATTTGACTATATGTAGTTTCCTCTCACGTAGGCAGTTAGGTCAGATAGGTAGTCGCTCCATGTAAAATACTGTTATTCAGCTGCATCCGGTTAGACTGGAAGCCAACCCTAACATAGTTGGGAAAAGGTTAGGCAGATGATGATGGTCTCACATAGGCAGTTCTTTGGGAAAGTTTTAAAATCATATTATTGAAAGTGTCGTTTGATCTTTAGAGGTACGAGGAACAGGGTATAAAGTTCATTCATCCTCCATAGAAAAGGGAGGATCCTCCGACCAGACGGGTGTGGTGTCTGGCGGGCAACTGCCCCACGATTGATCTTGCGAAATTGTATCTATGCTAATTGTGCGGTAAACTCTGCTTGCAAGATGCAGGATTTGCGTGACGTCAGTATGGCGCGTTGTTCGCATGTGGCGTTGTAGACACCGCTACAGATTTATGCAAGCTCTCAATCCCTAATTGCGAAATTTTCTCTTATGCAGACGATACGGCACTTCTAGTGGTTGACAAAAACTGGGAGCAAGCCAGAGTTAGAGCAGAATACTCGCTTCGGTTAATAATGGAAGGGCTATCAACTAACTTGCTGGCGTTAAATCTAGATAAGACGATACTAAGTAATCAGGTTCTACCACCCACAACCAATAACCCCATCCTCTTTCTCTCATAAAATTTAAAGCCCACACTTGCCCCCCTCATCAATCAGTTGGTTTTAACTGTCTTGCTATCACTACAGTCCCTAATATTAAGTACCTGGGAGTGATTATTGACGAAAAACTTAGCTGGGACGCGCATATAGAGGCACTCTGCACTAGAATCAGAAGACTAATATATATTTTTAAAGAACTCAGACACTCCGCGCTCTTGTGTGCCTCAGCCTTTGTCAGTCTATCATTGTGTACTGCATCCCGGTGTGGGGCGGTACTTACAAAACCGCAATGGTTCCCGCAGAACGTGCACATGGAGCAGTTCTTAAAATGATGCTTTTTAAACCTAGAGACTACCCTACTAATCAATTATATTCTGAGGCTGAAGTTCTCTGACAACTAGATATGTCCTTCATTCAGCCCTGCGGAGACACTCCAACCTTCCATTAGGTAAAAATCTGCTTCTGAGACGCAACGGTTTCCCTACATGTAAAACCAACCCATGTCGTTCTGCATTTACAAGTCGACAATTGTTGACTCAGGGTTCACGCATGTATGGAATAAGCAAGCTGAAGTGGCAATGGGCCGGCCATATTAGCCGCAGAACCGATGGGGTAGACGTGTTCTTGAGTGGAGACCGCGCGTATAATAAAATAAATTAAATAATTCCTTTGTACAGATTTTTAAATTCATGTAATTAAAAATAAATTAAGAAAATGGCTCTTATGATGAAACAGAATATCTTCTGGCTAGAGAATCATAACTTTATCAAACCAGCCTTGCCTAAGCTTACTCAAACACTCACACTTCACATACACCTCCCTACACAAACGCTAGACACATATACACACTCACATACACAACCACAATCATTCATTCCATTGGCTGTGTTAACAATCACTGTAAACAAACAGAAAAGTCACGATTGTATTATATAAATTGAAGCCGCAAAATCTCCGACTCCTAAGATACAGGTCTGCGTACCTAGGTTGAGGGCTCGGAAAGCTGACAATAATTTTAAAATTGGTAGTACAACCCACTGTTTAAATATGTGTTATGAACTGTGTTGTAGTTTTTATGTACGAGTACCTACTAATAAACTTAAAGCTGAAGAGATTGTTTGTTTGTTTCTTTGAACGCGCTAATCTCTGGAACTGCCAATCGGATTTAAAAACATAATTTTGCATTTAAAAGCCCAAGTCTTGAGGAAGCCTATGGTCTGTAGCCCTTCCTTCATATTTTTTTTTAGCTGCATATTGCAAAAAAAATCCTAAGTGTATTTGAATTTTGCGGGCTACCTTAGCGCATGTAGACAATATTTTTATAAAACCTCAACTTATAAATTACATACGAAACCCTCAACTATTCGCAATAATAAAGCCCTAAAAACAAACAGAAAAATCTTTCTCATCAAGAAAAGGGCAGCACTAACATAATTTATATTATTATCTTTCCATTAACCAAATGGTTTCTATCATTAACCCAATATCATAGTCTGAAGAGTGACAAAAACTATCAATAACTGTCCGAGGGTATTATTAATTATGTAAGCAATCAGCGAAATATGAGGTAGAGAAAATGTTTCGGTTTTCGTCTAGAACAAAGATGAGTTCTTCTTGTGATCGCTTGGTTATGTAACGTTATTAATCTAGCCAGTCAATTGAAATATAAAGGTGGATGTAGGGGTACATATTTGAACGTTGAAAATTAAAATACCTACGGGTAAAATGTCAATGTTAAAAACATCGAAATTTAAATAACGATTGTATCGAGAACCAAACATTTTCACCTGCACCTGTACCTGCACCTGTCACTGGCATCTTCCTATGTATGTGTTTGGTTTTACATTCAAAAATATGTTTCTGTAAAATGCGTTGTGTCGTCACAGTTCTAACCTAACCTAACCTAGCTGTTTCGATGTAAAAAACACATAAGCGTGTTACGCATGCGGGTACAGAAACATATTTTTGAATGTAAAACCAAACATTTTAAACATTCGATATTTTAATCACTCGGCATTTCAATCTTAGACATTATTAAGCTTAGGTATAACCATTTTCGATATTTCGATACAATCGATATTTAAATTTTCGATGTTTTAAACATTGACATTTTACCCGTAGGTATTTTAATTTTCGACATTCAAATATGTACCCGGATGTAGGTCTTGCGTACATCTTCGTTTTAGCTCCTTCTATCAAACAAAGGTCCTTCAAATTATTGCTATTTATCGATGAGGCGAGAGGAATAATATTGGAGGAGAGAGACTGGTATTCATCTGCACCCGGTTAGACTGTCAGCCGACCCCTAAATCGTTGGGAAAAGGCCAGGCGGATGATGATTGATGAGAGGAATAATATTTTTGAAATCTCATCGAATATCATCGAAAGGAAAGCATTGGCGTTTATCGAGATCGTAAGGCTAATTCTAACCTCGGTCAAAACCGCGATCAAACTTTCAGGCGTATAGATATCCACCACCCATACCTATCACTTCTGCAGAGTTTCGCTAGATAATTTAATTTGACCCTGCTTAGTTACTATCTTCGGACTAATCGCAGCAAGGACGGCTTGACCCCACAGAAGATATCCGAAATAATCGATGACCTACATACCGAAAAAGTCCACAAACAAAACATAAATAAAACACTATGAAAAAAAAACCGTAAAACCTCGTCTTCGGTAGAAAGAGTCGTGATTCGGGCAATTAGTCCTCATTGAGCCCGAGATTTCCGTGCTTTGCATAGTTGATGCCACTGTGCTCACTTTACTCTCCCTTTTTAATATCATGAAACGGTTATAATTCCTTATTGTTCCTTGTCTGTATTTCTTTCAAGGTATTTTTAACCGTTTGTGTAGCTTATGAGTTCTTTAATAGTAGTTGTGTCTGAATTTTTACTGTGACAAGAGACGAATTTAAGGGATTCAGATTGATCATCCAAGTCATTTATTTATTTCTTTAATTGAAACGGTTAAAACCAATTACAGAAATTAAAGCCACAGTTGGTATATAAGTACACATAAAAGATAAAATCATCAAGTATAAAAAGTTAACAACACTTTCATGTATGGGTATATCTCTTCATGAATTATAAAATAGAAAAAATATATTGTCCAGGTAATACAAGAATCAGGTTCACAGGTTAACAGCAAGTTGAGATGACATGAGTAGCTTAAAATATAACCTACAGCTTTAGGTTACAGGTTAAAATATATTTTTGCCAGTGAGTGCCAAACTAGACACTCCTAGAATTGATAATTATATAAAATAAGAGTCACAAGATTTTTTTTATTGGAAATTTGACGGTACTTTTATCGAACCATTTGTAAAGCAAAATAGGTCGTTCTTCTCTTAAAATCCAACTCCTATCTTTGCAAGAACATTACTATAGTCTATATTTTAGATACAAACAGTTTGAAACTAACATACATTTAGTGGGTAGTTCAAAGTATCGACTGCCATTACGGCGGCATCATGTCGACGTTTCGTCTATGCACGAGAGTTTAAAAAGTCATTTAAAATAACTGGGACAACTATAAAGGGTGTAGGAAAGCCATGAGATTTTGGGCATCGAATTATATCCTGAAAATTACACTTTCAGTGCCTATTAGTTATGTATTAAAGCAGAAGAACAAATCTAATCTATACTAATAACTAGCTGCATCCCGCGGTTTCACCCGCATAAGTTTCGATCCCGTGGGAATATCGGGATAAAAAGTATCCTGTGTTATTCCTGCTTGTAAACTATCTGCGTGCCAAATTTCATCCATATCCGTTCAGTACTTTTTGCGTTAAAGAGTAACAAACATCCATCCATCCATCCATACAAAATTTCACGTTTATAATATTAGTAGGAAGTAGGATTAGTAGGAAATAGGATAAAGCTGAAGAGTTTGTTTGTTTGAACGCGCTAATATCTGGAACTACCAGACGAATTTGAAAAATTCTTTTACCTTTTGTTAGCCTAATTCTTGAGGAAGGCAAACAACAAAACCAACCAAAGCACCTGCCATCTAATCTCTTCAACACCCTTGGTTGACTGGTAGAGAATGCCTAAGGCACTAAGTCCGCCTTTGTACCTTTTTGTGCGAACAGTTTAAATAAATAAATAAAAACAAAACGCCCGGTCGCAATTTTTTCGTTTTCGCTTAGCGTTCTTCTTGGTTTTTTTTTTCTTTATGCTCGGTTCTTAAAAGTCCTAGCGTGATGATAAATAGTCTAAAGCCTTCTTCAAGAATAGGCGTGTCAAAAGCAAAAACATCTTCAAATCTGGCTTTAGAGATTAGCGCGTTCTAACAAACAAAAATATATAACATAATATAGAACCTCCTCCTTTTTTAAAGTCGGTTAAAAAATCAAACAAATTATTCACCTTTATTATTGTTATAGTGATTTTTAAATCTACAAATACATCCAAAACATGGTCTCCTTACAGGAAATGTATAAGTTTTCGGTATTTTCGGCGAGGTGAGCCTGCCGCGAACTGCACAGGTGTGCTGGTCGTTAAGTACGGAGACACTTCTCCAACTTTTGCCACTTCCAGGTTATTATAAAACTGGTAACAGATTTTTGGGTCCGGATCTTCGGTGTTCCATGAATGTGTGTCAGATTTTAAATGAATGATGGTGTGTGTCAGATCTTTGCATTTAGATAGAGATACAACATCTCTCTAATATATAAAATTCTCGTGTCGCAATCTTTGTCACCAAACTCTTCCGAAACGGCTGGACCGATTTGTATGAAATTTTGTGTGCCTATCGGGTAGGTCTGAGAATCGGACAACATCTATTTTTCATGCAAAAAAGAAATCCTAGAAATAATAAAAAAAAAACAACGTTTGCCGGGTCAGCTAGTACTATTATAGAGATAATACGTGGGGATAATAGTCGCAAACTTTAGGTAAATATAGACGAATTACTTATTCCAAATAACATATTTTTTTAATGTATTTTAAAAGTGTTGTCCCGAATTTCGGGACAGATGTCCCGGAAAAAATTTAGTCCTAAGGAAGTCTCCGTTTCTTGTCTCTGTTCTTCGAAGTATAGGCAAATAGGCACTACCTATTCCTATCACTGCTTATTATCAAGGATGGTTTATTTCATGACAATTTTTACGCTAATTATTTTATTTGTTTTTTTTTATTCTATTTTTAGTAAAATTTTAATTTTATTATTTTAACAGACTTTAAACAACTTGTAATGACCGCTGTATTATTTGTGATAACCTAATCGGCACTCTGTACAAGGTGTTGTTTTGCATCCTCGTCAAATTCAAGGAGGTAACTATGCTACTAATTCTGATTCCGCAACCGTTCTCCTAAGACCGATTCGCCATTGGACTGTTCGTCGACAGGTTGATTAATTAATTTCTGTTTCCCCAGCAGAGTCTTTCACCTACGGACATTTCGCCGACAGAACCTTTCATCTACGTCACTTTCGACGACAGGCCTTTCCCGCTACAGAATGTTTCACCGACCCGTGGATAAACCTATAACTCTCTTAACTACAGACTTTCCATCTACGAAGAATTCGCCGTCAACCTTAAGACAAGCAATATTACAAAAAATACACAATACATATCTACAGCTTACTGTCTTTGCTTAAGAGATCAGGGCCGGCGACTTGTCCTAGAGAATCTAGACACTCGGACGCGTCGCACGCCAATATTGAGCCAAAGTTGGGCACTGTAACTGCCCTTTTACACACAAATAAAAACGAGGCCACATATAAGATACCATAACGCGATTCTGTTCTTTGAAAGTGGTATATTCTGAAATACTGTCAAACTTAAATAACTGAAAAAACCAGTATGTATTCATTATTTACCAGGGATCGTAATTTTATTTGATTATTTGTGTCTTTCATAACAGCCTCCTGAAATTTGACGAGGATGCAAAACAACAGCTTGTATAAAAATGATATGTAAAATTCTCCTCAATTTTAACACTTTACGAGACCTCGTCTGTTTCAAAGAAATCTGATGAAAGTGTAAACAAACCCTGTTCAATTAAATTCTATTTGTAATAAGTGGCACTATAAATTGACATCCACTAGTACGTTATGGGATCCATTTGTTTACATTTTCATGAGATACTTTTTGAGCAGACCATATGACACAATATTATTAATAGAAGTTTGATATCACGTTAAAAAGAATATATTTTGAACCGGATTTGACTTTAAAGCGGCATTTAAAATCCGATGCAAGAAAAAAAAAGTTTTCATGAGGTTCAGTACATTTTAGCTGTTCCTTATACGCATTTTTATTTCAACACAATATTTAGCAATAGCTGGCCACCACGAGCGGTTCAAAATAATAACGTCCAACTAATATTATAAATGCGGAAGTTTGTGAGGAGGGATGGATGGATGTTTGTTACTCTTTCACGCAAAAACTTCTGCACAGATTTGGATAAAATTTGGCACAGTTAAAACCAGGATACTTTTTATCCCGATATTCCCACGGGATTGAAACTTATGCGGGTGAAACCGCGGGGTGCAGCTAGTAATATTATATACTTACCACAACATTATACCAACTCCATAATGTAGGATTTGTATCAAAGCAACCCATTGTCGAAACAGCAAAGTCTTGCCCGCTAATGGAACGGGCAAATAATGCACTATTGAGGCAGACAGGCACTTGCCCATACTGCCTATAGGGCCTATAGCACTTATCATCATGCCCCTTTTCTCTTAGAAGGTAGGCAGGACTCTGAGTGTAATGGTCAATGTTTGCACTCAAGCTGGTTTGAGGCTACGATAATCTTAAGGGTAGATGTACATGTA
Organism: Apamea crenata; assembly: GCA_949629185.1. NCBI lineage: Eukaryota > Metazoa > Arthropoda > Insecta > Lepidoptera > Noctuidae > Apamea > Apamea crenata. The sequence goes on from OX451373.1 coordinate 10,511,909, forward strand.
TGAAAGTATTATATGTATGGTGACTTAGTAAATAAAGATTTTTATTAGCAATTTTTTTGTCAAAATGATTGCGATTTCATTCGGTTCACGGAAAATGGTGTTCGCTGTTGGTTGGTTGAGACAACTGAATCAGGCTCATGTTCTTCGTTTAGCCCATTTGTATAGGAAGGGGCTGGCAGCCCATAATGTTCCCACTGCTGGGACATGTCTGGTTCGCGTGCATATGGGATTTTATGGGTTTATTTTTTTTTTGCGCGGAACCCTAATTCTTTTTCTGGCCTAAGTTACTCCTTACGAGTATAACATCAGCTATCTGCCAGTGAATGTCCCGTCGAAATGAAAATGGCTGTAGCCGTTTCGGAGATTAGATGGAACAAACAGACAGACAGACCGATAGACAGACCGACAGACAGACAGACAGACCGATAGACAGACCGAAAGACAGACCGACAGACAGACCAAGATTTTTTAAAGTTTTTTTAAATTTTTATTATTACCGTATACTTTACTTTCATAAACATTTAGTAAAAAAACTGTTATTTCGACATTACAAACGAGACACTTTAATTTTATTTATTTGTATGTATGGTATGTATATACGAGTAGGTACATGTAGAACATCAAACAGAAAACCTGTATAATAATAATTTAAAAGGTGAACACGTTTCTTCCAGGTACACGGGCTTCAGTCCCTGAAGGGGCTCTAATTAAGATATATTCCAAGGTTTGCCTCAAATAAGTAACTAAAGTACAGGGATTTTGTTTGCTTTAACTGTTTATTGCACGAATCTGTCTTGTATTTTGTTGCTAGGGAAGATTTATGTAGGCGTCTTTAAGGATGTAAAAGGTTTTAAAGACAAGTGGTCTTTGATTGGATAATGCATAATCAGTCTATAATGTTCCCACTGCTGGGACACAGGCCTCCTCTCTTCGAGAGGAAGTGGACTATAATCCACCACGCGGGCCCAGTACGGGTTGGTAGATGTCACATGTCTTCGGATTGTTGGTTCTTGGACATGCCGGTTTGCTCACGATTTTTTCCTTTACCGTTTTGAGAGCAGTGGTGATGAAATTATTTACATAAAGTGCCTGTCTGGGTTCGAACCTACGACCTACAACTCATCAGTCGCGGCCGTTACCACTGGGACACCACTGCTCTGTGCACGGTCTTTAATTATGAAAAAGTAATTTACTTTTTGGTGCCCTGTGGCTTCGTTCGCTTGTCATCATCTGCCGAGCCTTTTCCCAACTATGCTGGGGTTGGCCTCCAGTCTAACCGGATGCAGCTGAATGGCAGTATTTTACATGGAGCGGCTGCCTATCTGACCTCCCCAACCCAGTTACTGGGTAACGATACCCCTTGGTAAGACTTGTTGTCAGGCTTACGGGCTAGTGACGACCCGTACCGACTGTCAAAGATCCACGAATGACAGCCGGGTCCAACGGCTTAACGTGCTTTCCGAGACACGGAGGGGTCTTGGTATGTGAAGATGGTCACCCATCCGCGGACTGTATGCGTGCGGCTGTTATTACTTAGCCAGAAGCCCGTCTTCTTATATCGCGCGATGGAAGTTTGTAGTATAATTGATTATCATGAGTCATCCATGACAGAGTTTAGTGGTATTGGCCCCGACGCCAAAGCTTAGATAACACTCTAGGGCAATTCGAATACGCATAATGTGACGGAGAGTTCTCGCTGGTGGGAATTGTGTACTATAAAAAAATATCTTTAGGTACTACGATTAGCATTGTTAAAGCTAAATTTTCAATAGCCTTTTACTTGCTCATCAGGAAGTTATTAGTAAATGTTTTGATGAAGATCATCATCTGCCTACAGTCCATAGCTGGACATAGGCCTCTCCAATGGCACGCCATTCAACTTGATTCTCGGCAACTCATCCAGCTGCTACCAGCCACCCTGCGAAGATCGTCTTTCCACATAGCCAGCCAGCCAGCAGAGCTGGCTTATATGGCCAGTCCATTGCCACTCCAGCTTGCTTATTATGTAAGCTATGTTGACAACTTTGATGAAGGTGGTATTAAGCCTCGAATACACCAGGGGATAAATGGAGCAACATGTTGCGGAACATGGCGCTCGACAACTACGTGAATGCCCCGAGAGAATGTCGCGGAACGTTTTGCAGACATACAAATCGCGCGACACTGAACGCGGGACGCGTGCGCTCGCTCTCGGAGCAGGAGCAAGCAACGTCCCGCATCACGTAAAATGTTGCGGAACTTGTTGCGAGACACTTTGCAACGTTGCAGCGACACGTAGACTGAGTGTTGCGCGTCATGTTGCGGGTCAAAATATTCCCTAGTGTATCCGAGGCTTTACTATATCCTGTAACAATGAATTTAACGGTTATTTGCATAACCATCAAGTTGTTTAGCATCTGAGGTGATAACAGTTTGTCGTTATGAGAGTGGAATTAATAACTGCTGCTGAAATAGTAACAAAACATTTAGCTAATATTTCTCAAACCACCACATGCTAGGAGCAACAGGCTTTTCCCATAGTCATAACAGATTACAATAGCAGCTTCACCGCAACCTAATCTATACACCCCCTTACAAATACCAGAAATACAAACTTTGTGGTTATGCGCGAACTTTATCAAGAACTACATAAACAGACGTTAATATGTTTAATGGTGCGGTCGCAATGGCACAAAATAAATAAGTACAGAAAGCCGACTCCATACAACGAGGGAGAAGAGGCGCACGCACATATGGACGCGTACGTGGGTACAGCCGATCGGTTAAGGTTGCTTTTGGGTTGCAGCTGTTAGAAGTAAAATAACTGTGAAAGAACAGCAGTGCAATTCTGTAACCAACTCACCGCGAAAATTTAGGTGAAGTGACCTTATAGTGAGCTGTCATTCCATAATGCTAGGGACTGACACCATTGACAGCTCACTCTAAGCTCACTTCACCTAAATTTTCACGGTGAGATTTTTACAGAATCGATCGGCTGTTCTTTCACAGTTATTTTACTTCTGACAGCTGCAACCCTAAAGCAACCTTATTGTCAAGAGATTAAAAATCACTTTAGTATTGACGAATTACCGAATTAGCACGAACGTCATGCAGGTGACATAAATATATTTAAAAACAATATAAAAACACAGTTTCTAAAAAAAGCATATTACTCTGTCACTGAATATTTACAGGATACACTTATATAATGTTCTTTCTCCATACGATATTTTAAATAATGTATTTTATTGTTAAATTCTAGTTTTGTAGATTCCTGTGTATTTGTAAATTTGCATGCCTTTTGGTAGGATATGGCTAATGGACACTATTGTTTGTATGAGACCTTTTCTTATGTACCCATATTCGCAAATTAATAAATGATTATGATTATGATTAACAGAGGAACCCCCCACAGAGGAAATGCTCCTAAGTTTTGTACTACCGTACCGCGCTTTGTAGTAGTCTACGAGCAGTACCCACCCATTGCGAGTTTGTGTGAAGTTTTCTCTCTGTCGAGTTATCTGCTCCGGTCTCAGATAGTCTTTTGACACACAATTGTTTTTTTTTGTAATTTCGTAGTTTTTAATTATATACAGGGTGGCAGAGACATCGACGCGCAAACTGTAACCATGGATTCAGCACATGAGTTTAGACCTCATAGCGTCGAAATTTTTCGTCGGTTATTAAAAAAAAAACCTTCTGTTTCATAGAAAAGTGCAATACCTACGCGGTCAAAATGTACAGAACAGTAATATTTTTTTCAATACAATAAATTACGAGAATTGGCAATTCTCGTAATTTAAAACGTTCAAAATCTAGTCGCAGTCTCATCTCGGCAACAAACAAATTAATGTCAAAAACTTGTCAATATGTAGGGAAATTAGAAGTATTTTTTCACAGATTGAGACTGAGACAGATCAGACTGTGAACGTTCTTAAAATTACGAGAATTGCCCCTCTGATTATCGCGCGTTCGCATTTCCGACGATAGACGATGTTTTTTTTTTTGAACACTGTACCTATGCCGCAAGGCGATCTCACACTATGTCAAACAAATGACTGTCGCGAATCGCGAGTGAGCATGCTGTCATTGACGTTCGTGAAGCGTGTCTATGTGTGCATGTATCTTCGCTCGATGCTGCAACTGACCTTCTGAAACTATCTATTCTGTGGTAGTTGCGGGCGTTGCGGCCGGTGCGGCAGTTGCGGGGGGGGCGAACACTTTAGTAAATGACGAATCATTAGCGAATGCTCATGTAACTTTGTTGATGGTGTTCGGGTGTTGTGTGTAATGGTGCATTACTGTATGGGCTTTTTGGGGTTTGTTTGATGTTTGCGGGTAGTTCTGCCATCTGGGTCATTACGTATATCATTACTTTTGTTACCTAATTTGAGGTGTGGTATCGTTAATGATTTAAAACAATCACATTAAGGATGATTGGTCTACATTCCAAAAATATATTTAGCGAGCAAGCATTCCATTATTTTTTGGTCATAATCAAAACTTGGAAAATCATTTCTAAGGATCTAAATTTGAAGCGAAGATTCTTCTGGATTTTCACTACTCCAGACTGATGTTTAAGTGAATAAATGAGGACTGCTTAGAACATATTGAAAAAAAACAAATCTCATTCGCAAATCCGGCGTCAAAACCTGGTCTTCAGGCCCTGATTATCGTCATTAAATATGAGAGGTGGAAAATAATAAATCCTAGTTTCTCCTATCCGACGAATATTATAAACGCGAAAGTTTGTGAGGATGGGTGGATGGACGTACGTTTGTTATTCTTTCACGCAAAAACTACTGAACGGATTTTGATGAAACTTTACGGTAATATAACTTATACATCAGAATAACACATAGGATACTTATGTATGCAATGTATGCATTAGGAAGAAAATTCCTTTCAAACAAGTCACCAAACAATTCAATATCCTAATCACCAACCAAAGTGATAGATTAGCATAACAACTGAGAGGCATCCGTGGTCAGTGGTGACGTCACAGGATTTAACTGAGGCCGGTCCGTAAGCCAGCTGTTGATAACAGATAAAATCACGACACTTTTGTTAGCACTCCCGTTGATGTCGACGCGTTTGATACGGTTCGCTATTTTCTACAACACACATTAAAATCAATGATGATCCCTTTTTTTTCTCTCGTAGCGTGACGAGCTAAGGGCGAATTTCACCAAACTTTGATAAAGACACCAACTTGAATAAAGACTTATTCATGTTGTGAAAGTAAAGTAAAGTACCCTTAAAATAACTCTTTTATTCATAAACGTTGCTTAAAGTTAAGTAATGATTAGTGACTGTCCAACCATACTTTTTTGACGTTTGAACGTCACTTTAATCATCGTTTATAACTAAACCACTATATTTTGTTTTTTTTTTCAGTTTTTCCATATTAGACTTTAATTTTTTTCAGACGGATAAAAGATCTGAGGGGCTGAGATCAGACTGTGAACGTTCTTAAAATTCTTGTTATTTTAAGAACGTTCACAGTCTGAACTCAGTCTCAACCTGTCAAAAATAAGTCTAATTTCCCTACATTTTGACAAGTTTTTGACATTTGTTTGTCGCTGAGATGAGACTGCGACTAGATTTTGAACGTTTTAAATTACGGGAATACGGGCCCTGAGATCTACGAGTAAATATGGTAAAATCAGCCCTAAGTAGGAATAACTTATGCCGTGGTATAAATATAAGCCAGTCAGCAAGATTAATCGCATTTTTTAGCAATTTTTTATTTGGACACTGTGCTTTTAGCTTAAGTATTAACGTGTATATATTTTTTATGATTTACGTTTTTACGTGGAGTCTCTTTAAATAAATTTAAAAAATAATTTCAGGCTACAATGGCCCATAAACATATCCTTATCGTCCTGCCGAAGATAATGCGGAGGTGCTCCTCGTGCTTAGCCTGTGACCTTGTAAAGAAGTCATCCAAATAGCAGTAACAAAAGTCCAGTGCTCTCGTCAACTCGTCGACAAAACGTTGAAGCGTCTGGCCTGCGTTGCGCAAACCAAACTTCATGTACGGAAATTCGTACAGGCCGAACGGTGGTGATCGCCGTCTTCGGAATATCGTCTGGCCTGACAGGTATCTGATTAAGGCTTTCACTAGATCTATTGTACTGAAAATTCTGCAACCACAGATACTGTGTGAGAAGTCGTGGATCTGCCTAATCGGATACCTGTCAGGGACGGTCCGGGCGTTGAGTATCCGGTAATCACCACAAGGTCGCCTACTGTTATCCTTTTTAGGGGTGAGGTGCAGTGGTGATCCCATGGACTCTCCGACGGTCTATTAGTTCCATTGGCCAGCAGCAGCTGGAACTCTTGCTGAGCAATTTTCAATTTGTCTGGCGCTAGTCGCCGAAATGAAGATGACACTGGAGGGCCTGGGGTGGTGCCGATGTGGTGTACTGTGTTGTGCGGTGTAGTGCGTAGTATACCGGCAGGTCGGGTGATGTCGGAAAACCCGTCCAAAATTTTGTGGTACCTCGAATCACTCGGGCATCAGGAGCTGCTTCACCTTCCGCTCCTGGGAGGCCGAGAGTGTCCGCACCAACTCCGTCTTCAGCTTCTCGTACCGATTGATGGCGGGTGGAGACATAATGACGTCCTTTACCTCTTTTGAAAACTGGGGGTCGAGATGTCCCACGACGTAGTTACATTTAGTGACGTCATTCGTCACCCCAGCGTTTTCGAACTACGGCTCTATCAGCGCGGACCAAATATCGGACTCCTCGGGCCAAAACAGGCGCAAAGCGACTCGGTACACCTCAGCCGCCTCGACTTTTGGATCGAGATAGGTGCTTAGCCCTGCGCGCATGGTGCGCGACGTGGTCGGCGGGCTACGACGACAGGCTGTGTTGCGACTCGCTGTTACTCATTGTCTCTCCGTGTTCTTTACGGGGTTACCAGTTTAGCTCGTGTAGGAAATATACGGGCAAACAAGAAACAAAAGTCAATGTAGAAGTTATGAAAATATAATGTCGGTAGACAGCACAATACATATCATCATCTGCCTAGCCTTTTCCCAACTATGTTGGAGTCGGCTTCCAGTCTAACCGGATGCAGCTGAGTACCAGAACTATACATATACCTACACCAAATTTTGAAAAATATCAGTTGTTCCATACATTATGTCGAGTACCTATGCGAACATAAATCTATGGATCAACTGGTTTTTTTTAACGATTTCAGGGTTGGTCCCGTAGTAAAAGTTGTTCATAATGATGAGTACAATGACCCCTTTTAAGGATCAAAATGATCAAAATTTGACGGTGTACCTATATATAAATATAGACACAGAAGGAGTAAGACAGAAAAAACACAATAGATAGGACGAGATCACAAATCCACAATAATAATATTAATGGAAATTACACAATTAAATTAGCAGACGTATGTTACAGCCGTGACAGATGGTTGTCATCAGCGCTACTAGTGGCGTATTTCTGAACTAAGTAGGAGTGAACCCTACACTAACATAATTATCATCATCAGCATTTCAGCCTAAGGACGTCTTCTGCAGGACATAGGCCTCCCCAAGCATCGCCACTTCGACCGGTTCTGTGCTTAGGTATCGCAAAATCGCGCCCGTGTGAACCTGTATGAACGGTCATTTAATAAAATAAATAATTTATGTTTACGCTAAAAGGTCAAAAGAATAATTAAATCCAATACTTACTCAAATTGAATAAATAACTTTATTTTAAATTGAATTTACCCCTCAATATAATTACTCAAATAATTATTATTATTAATTATTTTGAAATTGCTGTTAATATTTTCAATTCATTTTCACCATTAATTGCATTTTCAGTATCTTTTCATGATTTCGTGGGAAATTAGTCTGAGTAATTGGAATGTGACGGCTATTAATTCGAAGTAAAACCCTTTGATTATTTATCTGCATTCATTTCATATTTCCATGTTACCGATACACTGGATGGCAAGGACATCGACGTGCAGCCAGAAGGGCCGTAATTCAAAACGTTCAAAATCTAGTCGCAATCTCGTCTCAGCGACAATCAATGTCAAAAACTTGTCAAAAATGTAGGGAAATAAGAGGTATTTTCGACAGATTAAGACTCTCTCTGTTACTATGGAAAAACAAAGTGTTACCAAAAAATTCAATGCACGGGTTGCATAATTATGTGAATAGTACATGATTCTGAACACCACCATGATTCTGATTGTTTTTTTTTTCATATTTTGAGAACCTCTCTAAATATTAGAGGCGTCAGTCACGCTTTAGGAAAACTCCTTTTTCCCTTTCCTTTTTCTATAATCATTTCAAACTAAAACGTCTAACTCCTGAACCTTCACGAGAATCTCAAGTGCTAGTCGTCCGACACTTTGGCCAGGGATTATCCTGCGAGTGTTGGACGAAAATCCGGGCCTCCGCCACCAACAGCACGTACAAACGGGCTGCTAACTACTGCCAGTGTGAACGGAGAAAAGAAACGAATTGGCTGCATGTGAGGGGAGTTTAGCAGCCATGCTATTCTGTTTTTTGATGTGGCAAGCTATGTTGATGTGGATTATGCCAATGTGGATTCAGATTGGGCAAAAAAGAATCTAGACAGGAATAAAGTTATTGTAGAAATAAAGTGTAATACACCAGTAGTACTACAGCTGGTTTACTATGTAAAAATCTCTAGTAACAGTGCAAACTATGGTGAAGTGAGTTTGAAGTGAGCTGTCATTCCAGTTGCCAGTCTATATTGTTAAATCTCACCGTGAAAACTTAGGTGAAATGAGCTGTCAATAGTGTCAATCCCTAGCATCAGGCGGAATGGCTGCTCACTTCAACCTCATTTCACCTAAGTTTTCACTGTGAGATTTTTACAGAATGGATCGGTAGGACTGCCGGTGTAGTGGGTGTACAATAGGTACATCTCTGCCAAACTCTTCGGAGGAAACTAGCGTGATGTTATGTTAGGGTTATAAAGTAAATTGAGGAAAAAAAAATTTTACAGGAATTGAATGGTCCTTGTAAAAACCTCGAGTGGTATCTATTAGGTAAGGCGAGTTTTAGTTAATTAGGTATCATTTTAAAAGATATATTTTCAACATTTATATGGAGAAACGCTTTAAAAAATAGCTGATGAGCTCTTCAGAGTACCGGGAGGAATCAATTAAACCACGATTTATCACGTATCTTCAATAATTATTCCTAGAAATAGTTCTTCAATAATTATACGTATTTTACATATTTTCCTTTTTCTTGTCAGCCAAATCTGGCGCCTAATGTCTTCCAATCTTTAACTAACTTCATGTTTGTCTCGTATTTCATGCCAATAACTTTTAACTGACTCGAGGAGGTTGCATGTAAGCATCAAATAGGCTATAGGCTACAGTACAAATACCTACTACTTTTTGAAAAAGGTACTTAGTTGATAATACAAAACTTCGCCAAATCCTACTTAAGCTTTATTTTCAAAGATACATAGTTTACATCTTCATGTCCCCACTCGAGTTGTGTATCAAAACGTCGCTCACAGTGGTTTAGCGACAAACGTTACAAAAATAACAAACAAACAAAATATACTCGTAAAAGTAAATAAAAGTCTTTACCTTCGTCCGCCATTGTAACGTTTGGGTACAAAGACTTTGAATACAGGTTGTTTTATTTTAGTCAAGTAAGTCCTTCTTTAGACGATCTTCGCAGGATGGCTGGTAGCAGCTGGATGAGAGTTGCAGAAAATCGAGTTGAATGGCGTGCAATAGGAGAGGCCTATGTTCAGCAGTGAACTGCTATAGGCTGGTGATGATGATGAAATCCTTAGTTCGACGTGGAAAATTGTCGAAAATTGCTTATAATATAATTTAAGACCAACTGGGGGGTGACCACCACCTCTTACAGCAGTATTATTTTAATCTTACTTCGTGTGGGAAAAGGATGGAGCTATACGGAATGTATAGCTCTATCTCTTTCACACACGGAAGTAAGATTATAATAATACTGCTGTAAGAGGTGGTGGTCACCCCCCTGAACTGTATGTACTGTTGTTCTGTAAAAATGTATGTAAAAATGTGTACCTAACTACCTACTTTGCACGCCATTATATGGCAGAATATGTTGTGACAAGATATAACTTTAAGACCTCATTTTTTTTTTTTTTTTTTTTTTCACCTCCTTCTGCGAAGCAGTCATGCTAGCGAAGGAGGTGGCGGGGAGGCTGAGGGAGAGAACCTCACGCCTCAGCCGCCGCGGGAGACGCTCCGGGCGTCGGGAGCCGCGTGACGACTCCCGGCCACCGTAGGCGCGGGCCTGCGGGCGGTGAGTAATGGGTAGCTCACCGTCCGATCAGGACCAGGCTCGTGCCGGACGGCGCGTTGTGTTCCACGCGCGCCTCAAAGAGATGTCAGCAGAGGACGGGGCCCCATAGGGCCGAAGCCTGCCGGGGCGGCGGGATCTTCCGAAAGGTTAACCGCTGCCCTGGAACAGAAAGGGCTAAGGAAGGAACACGGGTGGGTTTTAGTCAGTAAAAGTCTGACACTCCCTTCCGCTCCACCCAGAGCGGGAGGGGTCATTTGATGATTTCCCATCCACGAAAAAAAAAAAAAAAAAAAAGACCTCATTTTTAATGTAGGTACCATATTTTGACAAATAAATGATTTTGATTCCAAGGTATTTTTGGCCAGACAAGCTTACTTAATATAAATGACTTTATTTTAATTTTACTATATCTGAAAACTAAAACAAATCATACAAAAAAAATCTTAGCGTAACTGTACGACATGGTAAAACAAAATAAAAAAGTACCTATGTATAATATAGCCACCCTGTATAAAATAAAGCCGGGTCCTCCACAGTGCGTAATGTTGTGGAAGTAATGCCCACACATTGCGCAGATCACGTGTGCGTTGTGCTTTATTTATATATTCTTCGAGGTAACATATTAAACGGCCCCATATCTATTAGGTTTGGGATAGTTGGTGACAGGTATAAGGGTCCCTTTTGCTGTTGTTAACAAAAGTTTTTGATGATCTGTTTTTGCAGAATATCCTGCGATATTTAAGTTGTTGAGTTCCATCTTTGTCATACATAAGTGTACATAGAGAAAGATAAATAATAAAAAACGGTTGCTTAGCGGAATATAATATCACGCCTATGTCCAACATGCGCAAAGGGAGAGACAGAGTTATTGAGTTCGTAAATAAGAAAACTTATTACTTAATACAAAGAGCCACGAGAATCATCATCTGCCTGCCTTTTCCCAACTATGTTGCGGTCGGTTTCCAGTCTAACCGGATGCAGCTGAATACCAGTTTTTTACATGCACCGACTGCTTATCGAACCTCCACAAACCAGTTACTGGGTAATACGACACCCCTTAATAAGACAGGGCCCTAATTCACTATGACCACTTAACGATTCCTTGCCTCGAAACCACATCAATTCCTTAGTTAATCACTACATCTGCTATTAACGTTTTCTCTGTGAGACAATGGACGAAACCGCGCGAAATGAATGCGAAGTTGACGTGGTTTGAACTGACAAAATACATGTTGTCCATACGATTGACCTTTCGATTCCTTTCCGATATCAAGACACGATATTGATGTGGTAAGATTTCGCGGGGAATAATAATTACCATTCAGAATTGGGGCCCAGATTGTCAGACTCTCGGGCTTCTGACGACCCGGAACGACTGTCAAAGATGTCACTCGAACGACCGCGGAGACCAACGGCTTAACATGCTTTTCGAGGATCGACTAATCGACCCGTGCAGCTGTTATTACTTAGCCACAAGCTAAGTTATTATGGATGCAGTTCAACGTCCTGTACAAATAAAACTGTGTATTGTTGAAAATAAAATTTACATTTTGTAGGCAGAAACTGCAGAACGCTACAAGTTAAGATGCTGTCATTTGCATCTTCTACATTTATGCATCTTTTCTTTACTTCGCCTTCGTTGTGAGTACTACGTATGTTATCTTTCTAGAGCATATCTTAATTATGAAGTACCTACCATGTTTATAACCACAAAATTCTTATCAAATCAAAATCAAAAGTCATTTATGGAAATTAGGCTGAGAATTAGCACTTTTTGAACGTCAAAATTACAAAAGGCAGTCGCCCAAAACGCCCGCCCTTCACCACTTCCTAGTGCTTTCCCTGGGAAGAAGAAGTGGCAATAAACTCCTCAGCAGCACAGCTGTCTGTTCAGTTAGAAAATACTTGGTTGTATACAATCTAGGTAAGCAAAGTAATTAACATCACACGACAAATACAATAATAAAAACTATACGTAGGTAATCAAACAAAAAAATAATTAATTCAATTAAAAATGTAAACAAACACTTACTACCTAAATAAAGCCTCCAGGCATAAAGGGCGTGACAGCTTACATATTTATGCACTGCTGGGTTCTGTTCACATAGCTGTCACACAGGTCACACAAAACAGGATAATACGCCAACTTCATATTGTTCAACATAGTCCTAAATATCAAGCCGTTTGGATTTTTAACAGGTTTCCATTGGAATTAAAAACTATAACTTACAAGAGCTCATTTAAGTCAACACTTAGGGCGTTCCTGTTGAGGAAATGTCTGTATTCTTTAGACGACGAAATATCCACGTTTTAAAAATTTGATTATTTTATTAGTTAATGAATAATATTAGTAGGTATGTAGCTTGTAATGTTTTTGAATTTTTTTGTTAATGTATTTTTTATTTTATTTTTTCTATGATTATTATTATTATTCAGTATTATGAATGTGTTAGTTTTATAATTTTAAGGATTTCAAACACAATGTGAATTGTTCCTGAATAAAATTGAATTTGAATTTGAATTTGACACATGATAGACTAAGACCATCGAAGTAAAATAATAATTAAACAAGTAATTTAAACCATGGTCATCTTGACCTTATCACTTTGACTACACGGTCCGAAGTATATTTTATGCATGAATTTCATGGGCGTGCAGTCAATTTTATATGCGGTAGAACTTCCTATGACTGTAGGACTCGATTGCAGGATAGGAAGAAAATGAATATAAATAAATCGAGAGGTGTCGTCGGATACACGGTTGGAACGAAGTTACGTACGCTGTATTATACAGCGTAAGTACATAATATATAATATAGTACATAATTGTACTACCTTCTGCATGCGACTTCGTTTGCATGAAAATTCTTGTTCCCGGCTCACCCCGTCGCATCGCATCGCATCGTTTCTGACGTTTTACTCGGTTCCTAAGGGTCCAAGCATGATGCCTGTAGCCTTCCTTACGAAATAGGCTATCAAATGCAAAAATAATTTCTAAAATCTTACTGGTAGTTCCAGAGATTAGCGTGTTCAAAAAAACAAACAAAAAAATAAATATACTATTCCGTTTTATGTATTATTAGTATAGATAGATAGATAAAGATATGAAAACCTACATTACCTAAACTTTTAAATAGTTAATATAATATTATTCTAACTTCGCACAATATTAAATGGGCACCTATTTTCTACCTAGTAACAGAAATTAGACCCATTAATTACCGTAGTCCAACTATACTGAAAATGAAATCCAGAGTCCCTTACTGTGTCAATTTTGAGTTTCCTCCATTGGGCAATTTACAAGCAATACAACTAAAACTAAAGTGAAACTACACTCATCAAAGCATTGCGAAGGGCCATTGGGGCTATTAACAGGGTTGTTCCATTGCCCCAATTGCCCGGGTTACCCAGGTCTGGTTGCCCGAAAGTTGCTTTAATTTCCATACTAACGTAATAAAGTGGGGTATACACGTGGACAGTGGAGTTTTAATCCAGGAAAGTGTTGGGTCTAAAAGGTCCCATGATTTAAACGAATAGCTTTTTATTTTAGAAATATATGAATGAAAAAAATCGCAGAATTCGTTAAAATTCTACGTAATTTTGACCAAAATGCAGTGTGGTGGCATACATTAGATACCAAAGAAGTATCAATTTCCGAGGGCTGTAATCCAACACGCGCGCGCATTGCGGGTTGGTAGATGTCACAATACATGAGTTCGAATTTTTGGTTCTAGGATATGTCGTGTGTGTTGTGTATGTTTTCCTTCACCGTTTTGAGAGCAGCAATGATGAAATTATTTACACACAGTAAAGTAAGTAAGTAAGTAGTAAGTTGCCCACCTGGGTTCAAATCCACGAAATACATCTCGTTAGTCGAGGCTCCTCTGGGGCACCACTGCTTCCATTTTATGATTAGGAATGGTTTGTAGTAATAATAATATAATATTTCCAATATAAAATAAATTCGCCCAAATCCACTCTGCAACGGCGTGCTATAAATATCACTGCTTATTCGCGTAGAAGTCGTAAATCAAACACAATAAAAAAGGAATTTATTTTATAGAACTATGAAAAAACTTGCTCAGTTTTTCAGATTCGCGTTCGAATTTATAATCCCCTTTGAACTTGGAGGAGAAGTTAAGCATAAACAATATTGGAATAGGCATTTTAGAGATTTAACGAAATACGATTCCTCTTTGCCCACTGCATGCCACTTGCACCAATACTTCTAACCACACTGGCTGGCAACAACATGTTCTCGGTTAAATTAAGTTTTTAAAACGAAGATCTTTAACGTGGCTAGAGGTAGGAGTAAACTGAGAGAAATCGACACGTAACTAAAAAGCGTTATGCCCTCTCCATGAGAATTTATCTCTCTCTTTCTTTAAGGAGACAGAGAAATAGAGATAGTTTTTGTGGTTTTCGAGGGCGCTCAAGCCGATAGTGAGGTTAAAATGAAAATCCAAGATGGTGATTAAAACAAATCATCATGGGTGTCGTTTTCATGGTTTTCGTGGGGACTGAAGTTAATAGTGAGGTTAAAATGAAAATCCAAGATGGTGGAAAATATAGTATAAGAGCGTCTAAAAACTTATAGTAGATGGATCTGTACCAAAAACGTGTATTAAATTCACTTTCTCTCTCGTTCGTGTGTGTTGTGTGTTTGCGTCCCAGTATCGCGTAAGGAACTACGTTCCTGAAAACGGTCCCATGACCGCACACGTACATAGTTTCGTAACTGTATCACATATAAAAATAAACACAAAATAAGGAAGATTTAATAGGTAAAATATGACTGTAGAAAAGGTAAAGAGATTTTTAAAATCATCAAAACTGTAATTTGATATTTTTAAGAGTAACAAAATTCATCCTTCCATCCATCCTGACAAACTTTCGTGTATATAATAATAATATGGATATTGAAATATTGTTTTTTTATTAAATTATGTTGATTGTACAAAAATATAGAACATTATTTTGTTTTTTTTTCTTTTTTTGTCACTTTATTACATTCTGTTTAGGCATTTTACAAGTGTTCTTGTGTTGTTTTGTTTGTTAATTTTGTTTTTCTTGTGTATACATTTTTTTTTAAATTGAGTGGCTAAATAATAGCAGCCGCACAGGTCGATCGATCAGATTAAGCTGCGCTTGCCGCGGTTGGTCCGTGGATGGGTGACCATCTTTACATACCATGACCCCTCCGTGCCTTGGAAGGCACGTCAAGTTGGTCCCGGCTGTAATTCGTGGATCTTTGACAGGCGTTACGGCTAGTCAAAAGCCCGAAAATCTGACAACCAGTCTTACCAAGGGGTAGCGTATTACCCAGTAATTGGGTTTACCCAGTAATTGGGTTGTGGAGGTCAGATAGGCAGTCGCTCCATGTAAAATACTGGTATTTAGCTACATCCGGTTAGACTGAAAGCCGACCCCAACATATTTAGGAAAGGCTAGGCAGATGATGATGACATTTTTTTTAATTGTATTTTAGCTAGCCTATTTAATCTAATATCGCGACATATTCGCCAAAAATGTTAACTAATATGAGTTTATGGAAAAATAACTTTAATTCCTACAAAATAAAGTTCAGTTTACGCTACAACTTCAAACCTTTTTATAACTGTTTCAATAGTGCTAGTCACTCTGAAATCAACTTAATTTCCATTAACATAAATTTGATATTTGTTTAACTTGAAATAACGTCAATTTGAAACAAATAGAATTTGAATATAAGTATGTTTTTGTGTCACTTTTTAGTTTGTAATTTGCTCTGTACAACGTATATCTAAATAAATAAATCAGTTTTGATACTAACGACGGATGACTCTGATTCAAAAACCGAAAGTTTATTTCATGATATTGAGATGTTACAAAAAGCTCCATATCAAAGGCTTATATTCAACAAAATCTAGAAAAAAAGAGAATAACTTTTATGCCAATCAAAACCCTTTCCTTTGTAGATTCATTCGCTTTCAGATTTTATTGTTTATTTATGGTTACTTTTGAGTGCCTTCATTCAATCGGCGTAAAATATTTTATTTCTGTAGGTTCCATGCCTCTTTTGCATTCGATGTTACTTGGTCTTCTGATTGTTATTTTTACTAGTTTCAATAATGAAATCGTATAAACTACACTAGGTTTAAGAGCAGTGACTTGCGAGTTATAGGTTCAAACCCAGGCAGGCACTTTCTGTAAATTATGATATAATTTGCACTGGGCCCGCGTGGTGTATAACGGCCTCCCACCCTGTCGCAGAGAAAAAGCCTGTGTCCCAGCAGAGGGAACATTATGGGCCCACACACACACAGGCAGGCCTCGAGGGAGTGGGCCGTAATCCACCACGCAGGCCCAGTGCGGTTTGGTAGATGTCACATGTCGCTTCAGTTAACGCTACATTTTTTATTAAGCCAAAATGATGAATGTTTCTCTATTACTCCAAAGTTCTTCCAACAAAGCCATATTCTTATATCTATTACCAATAACTTAACACAATCTTATGGTTTCAAAACAACATTATAATTATATGTCCTACATCAAACATAAGTTTCCTAAAAGAATCATCATGAATGACCGTCTCATTACTACGTTAATCATTGGCCTATATTCCTTTTTAGGGTTCCGCACCCAAAGGATGCCAACGGGACCCTATTACTAAGGCTCCCCTGTCCGTCCGTTCGTCTGTCTGTCTGGCACTTATGTTAGCTACCTATATTCTTGCAAATAAATATATCATTATTATTATTTTATTTTACTTCATGTTTTGATTGTTATTTCTTTTCTTTTTGTTTGTGTCGAATCATATGTTGCAATGGTTTATTTCATTTCTTGTTTTGATTGTTGTTTTTATTTACATAAGTATAATTGCATGCTGCTGTGGTTGCCGTCATCACGTCAACGCTGGCTGCCGCTGAAAACCAGCGCTGGGGCTCTGTCTCGTATAGGGTCTTAGCATTATGCTGAGCGATGGCCGTTCTGCGTGAGTGTGACGCATGTTTACCTCCCACTTTTATTTTTTTTGTGTTTGTTCTTTTTTTTTATGCGTCATGTTTGCCGCAAATAAATGTATTTTCTTTCTTTCTTGTCTTTCATTCATTCATTCATTCGTTACAGGAGTGTATCTTTTGAACTATAATAGGTAGACACTTGAAATTTTCACAGAGTGTCTACGTCTATGGCCGCTATAACAACAAATAATAAAAATAAAATAAAGTTAAAAATTAAAGAGGTTTTTACTAAATAATAATAAAATTGTTGTGTTAAATATTGTACGGTGGTAGGAAACTTTCATGTCCGACTCGCACTTGGTTGTTTTTTTTTTTTCTATGTGTTTGGCGTTGTTTTTTCTATGAAGAGACAACTCTTACCCTTGGGTGTCGTAAGTAAAAACTTAGGGATTATTGTTTATTGTTATCGAAGTGGGATTTATAGTTACTCTACTTCTTAGAACCTCTCATGGAGGGACAAGTCGTGAGGAAACTTCTAAGTATGTAAGTATGGATGGCCTTGACGTTCATACTCAAAACGAAGACAAAAAAGATGGTGGATCGTGTGAAATGTTTAATAGAATAGAAAACTTTTATTTCAAACAGGAGTCCATAGGGTTAGTAACAATTTTACTTAACTTCTAGTGTTAGAACCTTCACAATCAATCAAATTGTAGTGTAGTAATTGTATTGTGTGTTTGTCGTGTAGTCAATCTAATTGTATACAATTTAAATTCAGCCAGGAGCTGCATCCACCTCCGCAACATCAGGGAATCCCACCGGTCTGCAAACACACTGGTTCTACCGCGAACACGCGTCGTCAAGGATACACATCTATTCTTAATAATGGTGGCAAAACCATTAATGCACTCTTTCAAATATTATGTTCCTCTTCTAGTCCTTATCAATCGGCATTTCGATCTCTAACCCCTATGTTTAACGAAAACAAAAAACTTCATACAATGTTCATGTTAAAATACCGAGTCGTTTTCCAAACTCATTAACACATTCCGACCGACAGCGACACTTGAGTCGCGAAGTTGAGCTTCTCGAAAGTTGAGCTTGCCTGAAAGTTGAACGAATTTCCTCTATCCACGACGGGTGCTAGGTTGTATACTGAAAGGAATTCTCTTAGCTTTTGTATCTTTCATTATCACCTTTGAATTAACACTGTTTTATTTACAAAACATGAAACTTTGTGTTTCGTTGTTTTGGTGAAATATCTGCCACCAAGTCTCCACCTATAAGTGTCATCAGTGAGTTTTATACGATTCTCGGCAATCATTCTAATTCATACTCTTTATAAAAAGCAATGGAATTTAAAACTTACATTACAATGACTTTACGTAAAAAAATATATCGTGAATGTGCTCCTTTACTACCGTGCTACGTTAGATGAATCCTGACTTTATAAATGCGAAAGTGAGTTTGTTTGTTTGTTACACTTTCGTGGTACACTCACAACCTAGGAGTCGTAAGTCGGGGCTGATACCGCTGCTCTATGTGCTGCAGAAGTGTCCCTAAGACCTTATAAATACTCATCCTCATTACACACAGACTATCGTATTTACAAAACTTTCCTCCACATTACTCGCTAATTTCTTACGTAACATCATATAAATATACTCGTATCTACTTACCATCCCCAGGTGTTCGCACACGTAATTCCTACTACTTGATTGCGTACCACCGGGAGTATTGGATTACCGACTCTATTTAGTTTGAATCGATTACCTGCGTCCATCTGCGGCTAGTGAATACTCAAACACGTAGGCTTAATGTGTAGATCATGATTGACTTGTAGTGTGTGTTGAATAATGGAGATTTTGATAATCATCTGAGAGGGAATAAAGCTTTACTTTCACTTCTTGTCTCGATGCGAGATTGCGTAAGTCGTCTGATGGTGAAAAAGGTAGAATGGTAGATATGGGTGCCCTCAGTGACTCCCTTTTTTGCCGCCCCTGACAAGATCTTTGCATCGTGATTATACAGAGTCTGTTAACATAATCAGCCTATATAGTGTTCCCACTTCTGGGACACAGGCCGCATCTCGGTGAGAGGAAGTGGGCCGTTATCCACCACGTGGGCCCAGTGCAGGTTGATAGATGTCACATATCTTCGAATTTTAGGTTCTAGGACATGCCGGTTTCCTCACGATGTCTTCCTTCACCGCTCTGAGAGCAGTGGTGTTGAAATAATTTACACAAAGTAAAGCGCCTGCCGGGGTTCGAACCTACGACTTGCAACTCTTAATACGCGACCGTTACTACTGGACCACCACTGCTCAATTGTCCGTTTGCTACATAGTTATTCTCGAGTAGTAGAAAGGATCTTCTCCAAAAAACAGTTTGAAACCCTTGCAAATACCAATAATGAAGACTTTTTTCCTTTTTTTATACTTAGATAATATTTCTCATAAATATTTCAATACTCGACACGACTTTCCCCCAGTGTCAGTTCTGAAGAAATAATTTTAGTTCCTCCAAAAAAATCTTAAGCACAATAATGAAGTCCTGTAAATGAAACAAGTCCAAACAAGTATATTTTCGCTGTCTGGACATGTGACTACAACTGTCAACCAACCCCTGTCTCGCCGTCGCCTTCGGGAATGCCCCAACCCTTGTAACTGCCACGGCTTTTTAACATGTTCACTGTTTAAATACCCACGACGTGTTGGCTGGCCCAAAGAATTAGAAACTCGAAACGGCGCGAAATAATAGGCCGCTACTTACGAGTTGAAGGTCGTGGGTTCGAACCCAGGCAGGAAAACATCTTTACTTTGTGTAAATTATTTCATCACCACTGCTCCCAAAACGGTGAAGAAAAACATCGTGAGGAAACCGGCATGTCCTAGAACCAAAAATTCGAAAATATAAAGTTCCCACTGCTGGGATACAAGCGTCCTCGCGGCGAGAGGGAGTAGGCCATCATCCACCACGCGGTCTTCAAATTTTTGTTTCTAATTTTTGGTTTTTGGTTCTAGGATATGCCAATTTTTCTTTACCTCTTTGAGAGCACTGATGATCAAATAATTTACACAAATTAAAGCGCCTGACTGGGTTCGAACCTAAGACCTACAACTCGGAAGTTGCGGTTGTTACCACTGAGCCCAAGCTTAGGGTAGTTCAAAACGAATCTATAGACATAAGTAGGTATATTTAGAATGCATTATGATACATTTCTTCAACTTTCTGACTAACTGAAATACTATATATAAATTCAAAAGTGCCTGTAAATGGTTAAATTGAAATAAATGCTTTGAGTTTGAAATTATATTTATTTCTGTAAGTAATTTTATACAAACACTTTTGTTTTTTTAACATTTTTGTGTGGTTGGTTTGCATTCCTAGACGACACTTCCTCTAGGAATGCAAACCAACCTCACAAAAATGTCATGGCCATAGAATTAAAATATAATAGATATTATGTGACACTTCACATCTCTATTATATTTTTAAATATAATAAAAAAAAATTTTAAAATAATAATAATAATATTATTCACATTTTCACTTCACTTCACGTTTTTATTTATTACCGACGAAAAAATTCTACTCTAGTGGTTCTAGAATCATGTGCTGAATTCATGGTTTCAGTTTGCGCGTCGCAGTCATGCCAGCCTGTATATTAGTACTACTACCTAATGTAGCGAAATAAAAAAAGGAATCTTCGCTTGAACACTTTTTAATTTAGTAGGTAAAATAAAATAATACAAACTGATAATAAAATAGAAAAACTTAGCAAAGGACACACAACGAATATTGTTATTAATAAAGGTATACGGAACTTCTTTGGTGTTCGAGCCCTATATTAAATTTTGTGTATTATTGTTCGCGTCGATTAAGATTCGTTTGCAAACGTATCTTTACTAAATAAATACAAGTACGTCTTAAAAGGGATAATTGGCACCAAGTCAATTCGTTATTAAGAAGCAAGATAATAATTTAAATTACCGTTTGATCTAATTTTAAACAACGGTGATATACGGCTAAATGGTAGTATATAAATGTAGTTTAGTTTTTAGTAGAGCCTGTTATAGGCTCTACTAAAAACGAAAATACGAAATATATGAAAAATCGGTCCTAGGATCCACGATGACAATCGGAAGACTCCCCGCTGGACGGAATCCGAACCCTCCCAAATTGGAAGCTAGTAGCTCGCTATGCAGGAAACGTTACCGTAGACGTCTGGTGCTAGCGTGGGAGGTAGGGCGAATTTTAGATTGCCCTACAGTCTTCGGAGAAATCTACAGAAAATAACGTAAAATGATGTTCCGAGATGCAGGCAGAATCTTTTATAACAAAATAGCTGAAGAAAAGTAAAATTACATACCGAGTCTTCAAGAAATGTGACTCGCCTCCAGACAACTTTTTAATGATGTATATTTGAGTAATGCAATTCGTTTTTTTTCGGGAACTCGGTTGTTCAAACCGTTATGTTTTACCGTTAAATATTTATAGACATAATTTCATTGTGAAAGCATAAAAATAATATATTTAACTTCTGTCATGTGCCTTCCAATGAAAAGTCTCGGTAAGAGAAAAGACATGACACTTTTTGATTCAAAATTCAAACGAATTGGAAGAAAAAAAGACCTTTCTGGTAAAATAAGGTTGGATTTGTTATAAAAGAAGGTCGTTCGTGATAAAATTATAACGTAGCATTTGCTAATGCTGCACTAAGTAGCTACTTAAACCTATCCACCTAAACATCCGTTTCACACTGCAGTTCATAGAAAAATATAGCACTATCCGGTCCTCACTACAAGCTGTATAAATCCATTTAGCTGTGAAAATCCGGATAAAGTTCTCAGAGGAATCCATAGCCGATGAAACGGTAGAAATGAAACGTAAAAATATTTCCTTGATATTTTTAATACGAAATGTTTCGACGACAGTCATATTTACTTTTTATTCAGGTGTGTAAGTAGCAATCAGTGTTGATAAACACATCTTCTCGTTGAGTTAATTGGTAAAAGTTTCACATCTGTAGACGTGTAGATAAGTTCTTCAATCAACTCAGCTTATAGCAGTTCACTGCAGGATATAGGCTTCTCCCAGGCTGCGCCACAACACCCTGTTCCCCGCCCTCTGCATCCAGTCTGTCCCAGCCACTTTCTTCTGGGGGTGTCCCACGCTACGCTTACCGATACGCGTTCTTCACTCCAGGGGGTCTACTCCGAAGTGCAAAGTGCGAATGTTCGGATCGGACCGCCACATGGCTGAACCGAATATTATTGAAAAATGCGAAAAAAGTTCGGATCGGCTCAGTTGGGTCGGGACCATAGTCAATATTCGAAAGAGTGTAGGAGTGTAGGATCGGAACCGACCGAACCAAATATTAACTTCGTACCAGGAAACGGCTGAACATTCAGCCGATACTACTTCGAAGTAGACCCCCTGGACTTGTCTGCTTCTTCGACAAACATGACCAGCCCACTGCCACTTCAGTCGGTTTACTCTGCAAGCTATTTCGGTAACTCCGATTCTTTTCCGTATAATTGTATGTCTTATTTTATCCTTCAAAGAAACTCCGACCATAGCCCGCTCCGTAGCACGCTGAACGACCTTTTAGAACCTTGACCTTCAATAACTCCGTAACTAGAAGTTCCCGCACAAAAAAATACACAATGACGGGGAGTACAGTCACGAGCAAAAGTATGTATACACTCGGCTTTATTCAAAAGCGATCTACTCCTTTATTTTTGAATGAAATTTTATGTTGTTTCGAACATAGCATTTTCGAACCCATAGGTTTATGTAATGTGTCGTATTTCAACGTTGCATTCGTTATTTCACGAAAAAATCGCAATTGAAAGTTGCCAAGTGTTGACATATTG
The DNA here is from genome assembly GCA_949629185.1 of Apamea crenata. Taxonomy (NCBI): domain Eukaryota; kingdom Metazoa; phylum Arthropoda; class Insecta; order Lepidoptera; family Noctuidae; genus Apamea; species Apamea crenata. The sequence goes on from OX451373.1 coordinate 10,535,002, forward strand.
GTGCTCGTGACTGTACAAGACAAGTGACTTTCGATTTTGTCAAGCATCTTTTTACACCCGTTATGACGTCCATTCAAATCCAAATCATTCAAGTCATTTATTGGTTTGCAAACATGGGTATTTAGACGTTTTATTATAAGAGTCAGGTCAGTCAGGTCAGGTCAGGCATGCAACACATATTATTATTTAATTTACACAAAAGATATTTAAATATTATATAATTATAAAGATATGATAAGATATATTTTAAATAACAATTTATAGTAGAATAAAATAATACAAATTAATGTCAAATCGTTTGAATTACAGTAAAAATGTCACTGTAATACAATAATCGCATGTCACACACGAATTACAGTAAAAATGTCATCTAGGTTACAATAAAAATAAAAGTCAAATGGTATAATAACGTTACTTCTTCATTCTTGTAGCTTTCCACACACTTATGCCACTAAGTTCACAAAAACGTTCCAACTTTAGCATTGCACACAGCTTGCACATAAAGTTTTTAAACGTAGTCCTTGCGTAACTTTTTGAAGCACGTCTTGTTTGAATCAACAAATCTCCCCTATGCATTATATTATGACATTTAAAAGAAAGAAAGAAAAAATGGTTTATTTATCACAGAAACACGTGCATACAAAAATATAATTAACTCGAATACTTTTTTCTTTTTTTTCCTCAACCTATATTATCCACTGCTCGGCAAAGTTCTTCCTCATATCTTTCCACTTTTCTTTGTCGAATACTTAATAAAGAAAAATAAAACATTTCTATCCTTTAGAAAAACGTATTTCTAAGTTATAAACTTCAGTACTTACTATAAACTAAGTGAAGAAGCCCACAGTCTGCTGTGTGGGCTACAACTTGTAAACGTTGGCAGGGTTTCACATCAAACTTAGTCGGTGTTGCCAGCCAATATCGAAACTATAATGGGAGACGAAACACTCATCAATCTATGTTTGTGGTGTTTATTTGTTTACAGTTTGAAAGCAGCTTCTTTGATAGGAGATAGTTTGAACGGGTTTTTTTAGTTCATTAGTGGTCTTGGTCTTTTCATTTTGTCACGGTTCTTCAGATGAAAAATCTTTATCTATACTTAATATAATTATACTAATACTTATTATAATATTATAAAGAGGTAAAATTTGTTTGTATGTATGCAGTGTGTAATATCCGGAACTTCCAGTCAGATTAAAAAAAAACTTATTGTATTTGATAGCCCAATTCTTGAAGAAAGTTATAGGCTGTCTAACATCACGCTACGACCATTAGGAGCGGAGCAAAATGAAAAGAATCAGAAAGAACACTAAGTGAAAACTAAGCAACGCGCTAACTAATATTCTATTCTATTCTAAGTAGTAGCACGGGCGAACGATGAGATGGGACACGATGGGCCGAAATTTCACACGGACGAAGTCGCGGTCAGAAGCTAGTCACTAATAAACTGTACTTGAGTTCCTTAATAAGGTAATCTTGCATTGATTAAACAGAGTGGCATCGACACGCAATCTTTCACCATGGAATCAGTATCTACATGATTATGAAATGGGGCGGATCATAATCGTCGAAATTTTTCGTTGGTTGTAAAAAACAGATATTTCATAGAAAAGTGCACTAAGCGGGCGAAATGTATGAAACAGCAAAATTATTACATCACCACTGCTCTCTAAACGGTGACGGAAAACATCGTGAGGAAACCGGCACGTCCTAGAATCAAAATTCGAAGACCTCTCACCGAGAGGAGGACCTTGTCCCAGCAGTGGGAACATTATAGGCTTATTGTGATTTGGGGCCATGTATAATTTCGGGCAAGAATCTAAAATACGCATCTATAAAAGCTTTAATAAATAATGTGGCAGCGGTCAGCGTCAGGTGGTACACCTTGTGTTGTCTGAGCTGAGGCCCTTTTGGCATTATAATAGGTATTTGTTTACTGTTTTTATAGTCTTAAGGTGTATTAATTTTGTGTAATGCCAATAAACGCATTTTTCTTTCTTTCTTTTCTTTCTAATGCCATGTCAAGTCGTTAGTTTAAAGTTAAAAGTATATTAGGTTTTTCTTTTACAAAAACTGATACCCACAGTATCACTGCAACCATATATTGGATCAGTGTTCGATAAATAATGATAGTGCCCCTTTTCGCCTTAATACTGTCACGTATTACACCTCTACGCCTTCGGATTACAGGCGGGTAGTTATTTATATTCAATTTATTTTTGACACATATTCGGTTTTCTTCCTTCGTAACGGCACGAGTAACAGGGTATACAGTAGGTACAATATTAACCAGTCAGTAGGGATTTTTTTTTTAATAACCGGGTAAAAATTTCATGCTAGGATCTAGAATCAACATTATTCTGAACCCCCCTTGGTTCCAGGGTAGCGGGATCGTCCGAAAGGGTTACCGCTGCCCTGAAACAGAAAGGGCTAAGGAAGGAACACGGGTGGGTTTTAGTCAGTAAGAGTCTGACACTCCCTTCCGCTCCACCCAGAGCTTGGGGGGGTCATTTGTAGATTCCCCGTCCTCAAAAAAAAAACCCCCCCTTGGTTTAGATTGGGATAAATATTTTTTTTGTTTCCCATGGATTCAAAAAACTTGTAAAGTTGTAAGCGCGGTCTCCGTCGGATCATTCGGCCTTAAGGTTGATAGCTCGCGAATCGAAAGCATTTTATCCTAAGTACCTACTACTAATTTAGCGTAAATGTAATCAAGCTATTATCCTTTGATTAGTCTGTAAGTGGTACTCAAAACTAAAACTTAGCATTATCTGAGTATTTGAATATTAAACGCTCTCAGAAATTGAGATAATATTTAGATTTGCTAGTCAAATTAAACAACGGCGTTTAGAGTGGATATTTATGTCGTTGTGTGTATTTTGAAATGGTTGTAAAATGTTTTTTTATTACATTACTATTGAAATAGATTTTCGGTTGTCATGGTATGGGTATGTGTTACGGAGAAATGAGGAAAATGTTGTGAGGACAGTTTTGAGTATGAATGTCGATGGCTCTAAGAGTAGAGGAAGACCAATGACAAGATGGATGGAATGTGTGAATGATGATAATATGGTTAGAAAGGGGGTGACTACCGAGATGACGACTAATAGAGAGGTATGGAAGAAAAAGGCATGTTTCGCCGACCTCAAATAAACTGAGATAAGGGCAGGAGAATTATAATGATAACTATTGAAATACATGCATTTACTAGTATATGCTTCTTACTTTTCATATCTATCATTTTGGCTTACATTGCATATCGAGGAGTCTCCATTTAGGCATAGCAATGCCTGTAGTTGAAGGCTCCGCTCTTCCCTTACATTATAAATTACAAATAGATAAGTAACAAAAAGAGAAAAAAAAAATAAAGAAAGAAAGAGAATACGATCAATTGTATAAGTGCGTGAGTGTGTTTGTGTGTGCGTGAGAGAGGGTGTGTTGGGTGTGTGTGAGAGAGAGAGAGACAGATTTTGAGTGGTGTGACTAAATAAGCGAATAACATCACTCTAGAGTCTAGGTTATTTATTATTAAGTCACACGTTGCAAAAGTAACTCTGACCCTCTGGGCTGCTCTCTCTCTCTCTCTCTCTCTGGGAGTGTCTCTCTCTCTCTCTCTACTGTGTTCTCTGTCTCTCTCTCTTTTATATACTAAATAGCTGCACCCCGCGGTTTCACCCGCGTAAGTTTCTTTTCCGTAGGAATATCCGGATAAAAAGTATTCTATATGTTAATCCTGGTTATAAACCATATGTGTGTCTAATTTCATCCAAATTCGTTCTATAGATGTTGCGTGAAAGAGTAACAAACATCCATCCATCCATCCATACAAACTTTCACGTTTATAATATTAGTAGGATAGTTCTCCAGACCAAATATCGGCCATGCGCAGCCAATCTCAGCGTGTCTAACCTTCTTCTACGCGGAAGTTATTGTTGCGCAAACACAGGTGCACTCACTCTTCCCTCACTCTCATAGTCTGATGGGCCGGCAATCCGACACGACCGGAGAGAGATCAGGCGCAGGACCAACGGCTTAACGTGCTTTCCGAGCCACGCCACACACCACTTACTTAAAACACCGGGCTGTTACTAAGCAACTTCTAATGAAAAACTCAATAACACTTTGCCCGAACCAGGAATCTAACCCTGGACCCACAATCAGTAGTCGCGCTTGCGACCACGAGACCAACGGCATAGTCACAAATATACACGAACTAAACGTGGTAACATGAAATCATCATTCCCTTTATGTGTGAATGTTTTTTTAAATGATCCCTCTCTGAATAAAGGTTTTTGAGGCCCCTGAAAATCACACGTATTATCCTAAATCTTTATTATTATTTCAGCCGAAAGACGTCCACTGCTGGACATAAGCCTCCCCCGAGCACCTCCACTTCGACCGGTTCTGTACTTCTCGTATCCAACGGGTTCCTGCGGCCTTCACAAGGTCGTCGGTCCACCTCGTGGACTTCCAACGCTACGCCTTCCGGTACGTGGAATCCTATCTTATTTGTTCCGATCAATTCCCAAGGACAAGTTTTCTAAGAACAATAGATAACTTCGTAAATCTTTACTATCGTTTAGCAATCTATAGACTTCACCGAAAAGTTAGAACAGAGGAACTTTTACTTAAGACAACAACTAGATAGACCAACTTTTATTAGGACTCCAGTTTGTACTAATCAGATTATCGCCAGTAGATTAATAATGTCATCAAATAATGAATATTAGGCTAAGAACTCACGAAGCGGTAGTCACCCGCACCCGCCGTGGAGGAACAGCTGTTTTATTTCCTAACTCACGAGACCGGAGTTCACGATGTTGTAACAACCCAAATAATTATGATTTTTTCGTTTGACCGCGACCCGCGCGATTCTATTAGTTGCCCGCCTGTGCAGCGGGATCGACAAACAATCACGCACGACGCGTGCGTAAAACGCGTCGTGAAATGTGCTTTAATTTTTTTACATATTTGCATTCTACAGAAGCTGCGAGCCCGCAACCGCGGCAGGCGCGTGTGGAAATCGTGAGTTGTTAGCCTTAAACTTATTCTTAGCGTGTCGATGGTAATCTACATGGACTCGACCCAGAATTCGGCTAACACTATCTTCCATCAGTTCCTGTAACGTGCAGCTGACAGGACACGTAGGACATGATATTAAGCGTCCCGTCGTTTGTGAAACAGCACCACATTTACACTCCAAGGAGTGAGAGAGAGAGCAAGAGAGAAGAAGGAAGGAAGGAGAAGAAGGAGCAAGAGAGGAGTCGTCTATGAATCTCCACCTGAACAGGTTTTCCTTGCTTCGGATAACCTGGGTTCGAGTCTGTTTAAAGTTATTTGATGTCAAACTCACAAACCGCATTAGGAACTGTATACTTCGTTTCAAAACACAAATACGCTGGGTACACAGCTGCTGGAGTAAAGTGGACGTGGGCTAGCCACATCTGTCGCATGTCGAAGCAGCAATACGCAAAAACCACCACTCAGTGGATCCCAAATAGCAGGTGGCGACTGCGCGGTAGGCCCTGAAAGGGCTCAGAAAGAGATGGCAGGATGAGCTGAACTCCCTCTTAAAGGATTGGCCCACAGTCGTAGTAGAACGGGAAAAGTGGAAAGAGGGAAATAAAATGAAATTATTTATTCTGTAAATAGGATATCGAAATCACTTTTGCACGTCATATTATAAAAATAAATAAGCTAGATGAGGTCGGCGTTTCCTATCTGACTACTCTGAGAAGAAAGGCCGAAACAATCACAGAAGTTACAGTCTCTTTTAAAGTCCAGTCATAATCTGGGTCAGATCATGTGAAGACCATGTTGCATTGATGTCTGAAATGGTCTTTTGAGGAAACTACAGCACAAATTTTAGTGGACCAGTCCAGTCAGTGCAAGCATTTGTCAGTAATCGTGTAGCTCAACTCAGAACTTGAGGAAGGCAGGCCTTTTCCCTGCAGTGGAACAACACAGGCTTATAATATAATGTATACTTCACAAACATACATCAAAGGACCTGTATGATTCAATACACCATCAATTTGTGTACAACATCTATTATGTTGCAGTATCTGTTCGAATGCTGTAACGTTATAATGTAGCAATTTCGGGCCAACCCCGCGAAATCTTTGGAATCGTTTAGGGGAATGCTCCGGGCGTATCACTGTGCAGGAAAAATAACAGAAGAGCTGCAAAATATTGACAGCAATATCCCAAAACAAAATCATGGAAACATAGAATCATAAATAGTGGTTTTTGTTTGTTTGTTTTTTTGTCATTATTATAATCCTCCTTCAAAATATGTATCTCCCTTTTAATTTGCTTATTGAAATAAGTAGGTCTATATTCACAAAATTTAGTTGCTTACAAAGGCAACCGCAAGGCAAGGCAATCGTGGACTAAATACGTACATCGATCCAATATAAGATTTAAATTCGCAGCATGTATCTTGTAACCCCCTTCCCCCTTTTTCGCCAACGTGGTGGTCGGCAAAAAGTATCCTATATCCTAACCGAGGTCACCTACCTACGAGGTTGGCCTACCTGTGTGCCAAATTTCATCCAAATCCGTTTAGCCGTTTTTGCGTGATTAAGTAACAAATATTAAGTGACGTTTAAACGTAAAAATATACGGCTAAACAGTCGCTAATCACTACTTTAAGCAACTTTTATGAATAAAAGGGTTAAACTTTCACATTTATAGACAATTAGATAGGACAAGTTCTTCCACCAGTCATACCAAGGGGTATCCTATTACCCAGTAACTGGGTTGTGGCGGTCAGACAGGCAGTCGCTCCATGTAAAATACTGGTATTCAGATGCATCCGGTTAGACTGGAAGCCGACCCAAACATAGTTGGGTAAAGGCTAGGCAGATGATGATTAAGATTTAGTGACTTTTAAACGTGAATAGTTAAACAGTCGCTAATCACTAACTTTAAGCAACGTTTATGATTTAAGTAAGTAAAGGGTTAAACTTTCACATTTTTATTAATAGATAGGCTAAGTTCTTTCCATAAGATTATTCTCAATTTTTGATGGCCACTAGTCAAACTTAAGAAAGCAAGTCTTTTGATCTAATATTCTAAAACATTTACAAAAGAGTAACGGTGGAGTTTCTTGCCAATTCTTCTCCGTACGAAAACTACCTTTTGGAAGAGGCGACTAGAATCAATTCTATTTTATTGTAATTTTTGACGTTAAAAGTGCCTTTTATGTGCCAATCTAAATATATATAACTCAAAGGTGACTGACTGACTGACATAGTGATCTATCAACGCACAGCCCAAACCACTGGACGGATCAGGCTGAAATTTGGCATGCAGGTAGATGTTATGACGTAGGTATCCGCTAAGAAAGGATTTTGATCAATTCTACCCCCAAGGGGATTAAATAGGGGATGAAAGTTTGTATGAAACTTTGTCAAACTATACTTCTTAACGCGAGCGAAGCCGCGGGCAAAAGCTAGTTTGAAATAAATGCTTTGACTTTGTCTTTAATTTGCTCACCTTCTCAACATTCTCCTGCACAACGATCTCGTTGATGTCACTCGTATATCCCTGAAACGTTTACCGTTGATTGTGCTTCGCCATTTATTTCACACACTGCCTCTCCTTTGATATTCCAAAGGTGATGTGTTTACGAGGCCTCCGAGGCCTCGTATCATCAAAATTGAATACGTGATAATCAAAAAGCTGAAAAATGTTGACTTTCATTTTTTTGTCAGGAAATTGTCAGACTTTAGAGTTGATTGAAAAGAAATATTATTTGAGAGTGTTTTCTTGACGTGCCTGCAAATTGGGTGACAAAACGTTTTGCTTTGGAAATTCAATTATTGAGTTTTCTTTGGTGTTTTAAACCTGCTGCATAGTGTAATCAGCCCTTCTAATGAATCATATGAAAATTCTGAAAACCTAAGGACCTATAAAGCCCATGAAATTTTTCACATCAGAATTAAAACTTTCACGTACACCTCGTAAAGTCATGAGCATAAGAATGTAGGTATACACTTGGCTTTATTCAAAAGCGTTTTACTCTTTTATTTTTTAATGAAATTTTATGTTACTACGAACATGCTATTTTCGAATCCATAGGTTTTCGCAATGTGTCGTATTTCATTATTGTTTTCGTTATTTCACGCAAAAATCGCTATTGAAAGTTTCCAAGTGTTGACATATTAGTGCTCGTTCTCGTACATTTGTACGCATTTTTATTTATTTATTTAAACTTTTCGCACAAAAAGGTACAAAGGCGGACTTAATGCCTTAGGCATTCTCTACCAGTCAACCAAGGGTGGTGAATAGATTAGATGGCAGGTGCTTTGGTTGAGAGGGACAATGATAAAAAAAAAACTCTTAAAACTATGTACATAAATAGGTTATATACACATACATACTAAGTATTACTATAATATACTACTTATAATATATATACAAAATCAAGGGAGAGAGGTGTTAACTCTTTTGTTCCTTTAATGTTTTCGAAAAAAAACTTCAGTAAAAGTTGGAACTTTGACCTTTAATATCGCCGTAACCAGAAGGTTCCCAGGTATGATCCTGTACAAAAAAATAATGAGGTACACTTACGGGGAGTACAAGGGACTCTAAGCTTCGTAAGTGTCTTCTTACACCCGTTGTATGTGTACGGTCACCAAAGGAGGTAAGTAACCAGGGTCATCGGATATAGTTTAAGTTTAGTAAGAAACCGACGACGGAAGTTTTCGAATAAAATTTAATTTAATTATTAGAAAACAAACCGTTCATTTATCAAACGTTTCATTCGAAAATATCCATCGATTTCTTACTAAACTTCAACTATAGGTACCCTACGACCCTGGTTACTTATCTCCTTTAGTGAATGTACTGTATAAATGATGGTTAAATAAATAAATAATTTTTTTTTACAATAATTCAGGATAGATTTTAAAAATTCGTTATTTTAATATTTCATGAACCTACTTCGGCAATAATTAATCCTATAATCCTTTGAAAAACTATGGAAGCGTAAGATTCTGTACGCACCGTTTCATTCTGATCCGTTAAAATGTTATATTACCAAAATATTACCTTCCTACCTATTAGTAAATTCAGTAAGTAGGCGCTTTAATATTGTTCCTGAAAAGAAACTTAAAAGCATTATTTTCATTTTCTGAATGGTATGAAGGTCCAGCTTGGCAAAAAAGTCTAGAAACGGAACTTTTTTTTTTACCAATATCAATTTTATTGTAATGGCAATTAAGTTGATTTCAGAGTGACTTTTACTATGGGACCAAACCTGAAATCGCCAAAAAAAATCAGCTGTTCCCTACATTTTGACGAGTTAACCGAACATAAATGTAGGGAACAGCTGATTTTTTTTTCGCGATTTCAGGTGTGGTCCCATAGTAAAAGTTGTTCATAATGACGAGTACAATGACCTCTTAAGAGATTGTTGGTGTTTTTCCAATAACCCTGTATAGGTACTAGATGCAGGTAGTTAATTACATTAAATTTTAGTTTTTAAAATATTAAATAAAAGATTGTTCAAAAGTAAATTATATAAATGGTTATCTGCTAATAGTTTTTACAGTATCAAGGAGTTTCTAGAGCATAAAATCGGACGATTACAGTGGTTGTATGTTGTTGTCATGATTGTTTGTAAATTTGCACGCTTATTTTAATGAAGCAAAACATGTAGAACCTACCAGTGTATTCATATTACCATCTTGTATACCATGTTTTTTGCAAATAAAATATTATTATTATTATTATTAATTTGATAGTAACAGTATTTCACACCTAGTAGTGTATTCGGATATCGTCAGTATAAAGTTTTATCTAGTTAGCCATCTTCGTCACTTTCTTAAATCTTAATTTCCGCGAGTATTCTGATTTCTGAATGTTAGTTAACAATAGTAAATTAAAAAAAAAAAAATATTTCCGGTAAGCTTAACCCATATACTTACTTAAAATAACATTGTCACTAACCATACAATGAAATTAAAAATAATTAAAGTAAAATGCAATAAAATGATAATAAATATAAAACGCATAAAATATTAATAACATTACAATTTTCGCTCCGGCTTTGGCACAGCTACATGTCTGCCGGAACAATGCTGGATGATAGTCCAGCCTTCGCCCAATCATAGCCAAAACGGGGACGCAATAAACACTCTTTACAACCCAACTATTATTTAAATTCACTACAAATTAAAACTATTAAAAGTAGGTACCTACACCCCAGTATCTACCAGTAGAGTAGAAAGGTATTTCATTTAATTTCAAATTCTCAATATCTACCCTCCAGTTTCCAAATTAATATTTAACTCAGAACTTTGCAGTCCACTACGCCTTTGTTAATTCACAAATTCTGTGGAAACTAGCAAGATGCAAGTAAGGAAATGTCTATACTGTCTATTACGGAAGTCGCCATCTGCTCCCGGCCAGTTCGGGCGCTGCGACTTCGTATTTTGGACACCCTCTGATGAATTTAATATCGAAGTCGAAAATACTTCGGTGCAAAGTTGCGTCGGACTGAGCACTAGATAATTATCATGGTGGGAGGACGTTTTGTTTTGTATATGTGATTGTCATTTGTTAAAATCTTAGGGGACTAGCTGGAGTATAAAGCGCATTTGTAGAAAAAAGGTTTTGATATTTGCAAAGTTAGGCATTTACTTTTATTATGCATCTTTAGTGCAATTACGTTCCGGAGATGCCTCTCTGCTATACGTCGCGATCGTAGTTTAGCCACAGATTACTAAATAGTTACTACGGTTTAGCTCGCTCCGCCATGTAAAACAAATGCATGCTAATAGACACGCACGCAGATGCCGAAGGATACTTCACTGCGTTACATCGTGCACTGCTTGGGGTTACCTCGATGCCTGGCATGTACGCGCGTGTCTATTATGTCATTTCATCATGTGAAGTTAAATTTTTGTCCTTTTTTTCTTTTATGTGTACAATAAAGTGAATAAATACATAAATGTAAGTAGAATATAGAAAAGATGATTGAGATAATTTACTGTGCATTTTTTACTTGTAAAAACACTACTTCGTCAGGAATTCATTATTCAGTATAATTTATTAACAAAAACAAAATATTTTCAATTATACTCCAAAGTCACAAGAACTACTAAATTATTGGTACTTAGTCTAAAGACAATATTTTAAAAGCACCTGAGCTAGTTCCAAAAGTAATCGAAAGTTTTCTTTCAAAAGCTGCACTAGTTTTGCACCTGAATAATAAATAATGTTCTTAATTAGTATTTAGAGGCTCGCATAGCTAAATCATAGAAGTCGCACGGGTCGATCGAAGGTACACTTGCCGCGGTCGGTTCGTGGATGGGTGACCATCCATTATATCGAGACCGGAATGCACTTTAAGCAGTTGGTCGGTTTTATTTTGTAGTTCTTTGACAATCGTTGACAATCGCCCAAAAGTCACTGCAACCAGTAACTGGATCCAGGTGGTCAGATAGGCAATGGCTTCCTGCAAAATGCTGCATCCGGTTATATTGGAAGCCGAAACCAACATATGTAGTTGGGAAAAGACTAGCGTCATACCCGGTTTTCAAGGCTTTACTTTTAATCTTAGTGCTGATTTTTCCAACGCCAGATAATTTTACCGGAGGAAAAATTTTGAATGTTTGACAGTTCTTCCATACAAAAAGTGTCAGACGTCAATTTTATTCCACGAATAAAAATTATCTGTAGATTGAAAAACCGCCCTTATACCGAAGAATACTTTTCTATGCATATCATAAATTAAAGTCGCATTTCGTGTCAGTGTGACCACATTGTTCTTCTAAACTACGCTACAGATTTTGATGCGGTTTTTACTATAATTTAGAGAATTCATTCCGGAAGGTTTATGTGTGTTTATTTCATTTACATTTAATAAAGAAATCTCCATGCTGTGTCAAGTCATTAAAACCGTGCGGAGCAGGGGCAGGTTGGTAGTGCTTAATAAAAAGAACCCTTCCAAACAATTCTACGTTCCCAGTCACCGTCAAAGCTACAGCCACACCGGTGCTACGCCTGGTAGTGACAGCAGAAGGCATGACAAACGAGGCGTAGCTCGTAGCTATTACCGTCTGTGCAAGTTTATAGCAAGCACGTTTACAGCCTCTTCTTGTGGAAATAAGCGTAGGAATGAGGGTAGTATTGTGGTAGATAGTCGGTAGCTAAGTATTTTGAGCTCACTACTACTAGCAACCTTCTATTACCATGGCGGCACTGTACTTGCTTGTGACATTTGCACGTTTTTATGAGTTTTTATACAGCACTAGCTTCTGCCCGCGGCATGTCACATATTATCCCACGGGAACATGCTACCGGGACAAAAAGTAGTCCATGTCCTTTCCTATCTCCATGTTCTTCACATGATCTAACCAAGATTATGTCTGGAATTTAAAAGAGACTGTGACCTCTGAGTTTGTTTATTTATTTATTTATTTAATTCGGCGAAACAAACAGTTACACAAACATCGTAATAAACATGTAGTAGGAAAAAAGACATTACATATGTGTAGCTCACGACGGCCTGTGCCTTGTTTCGGCCTTTCTTCTCAGAGTAGTCAGATAGGAAACGCCGACCTCATCTAGCTTATTTTTTATAATATGACATGTAAAAGTGATTCCGATAACCTACAGAACAAACAATTTAATTTAACAGGGTGCCATCTATCTCCTTGTCAAATTTTATCGAAATCCGTTCAGTGCGTAAAAAGATAACATACTTCTAAATTTATAATAAATGAGTATGGATGTATCAGAAAGGTGGATCTTTGACAGTCGTTACGGGTCGTCAGAAGCCCGAAAGTCTGACAACCAGTCTTACCAAGGGGTTTCGTATTACCCAGTAACCGGGTTGTGGTGTGAAATAGGCAGTCGCTCCATGTAAAATACTAGTACTCAGCTGCATCCGGATAGACTGGAAGCCGACCCCAACATAGTAGGGAAAAGGCTGGGCAAATGATGATGTATCAGAAAGGTATGTACATATTTAAGGGTGTGGTTACAACTTTCTCCATAGGACCAACATCGTAATCGCGAAAAAATAATCATCCGTCCCACACATTTCAGTCGAGTAGGTATTGAAGTTTTGTGGGGACACTTGGTAATTTTGATAACATGACATGGTAATACAAAATAGGTAAGTATGAACTTCCGTGAGTTGTAACAGCTTCGTTCGTATTTCCGGAGATAATCGATGATTGCCGAAGATCAGCCGAACGATTCTGTAAAAAACTCACCGTGAAAAGTTATATGAAGTGAGCTTAGAGTGCGCTATCAATAGTGTCAATCCCTAGGATTAGTTGGAATGACAGCTCACTCCATGCTCACTTCACCTAAGTTTTCGCGGTGAGATGGTTACAGAACCGCACTGCTGTCTATTCTGTAATTATCTCACCGCGAAAACGTAAGTGAGGTCAGCTTTAAGTGAGCGTACGTTTTCACGGTGAGATTTTTACAGGATAGATCGGCTGTACCTGTCTACACGGACCACACAGAAGGGACGTGAGAAAAGGATGGGACGCAGACGCGGCGCCTCATAAAACATGTTGACCAAATAAAAGTGCCATCTGGTATTCTAAGCTCACACGAGTAGAGCTTCCTCATAAGGAAAACTCTTTAAACCCCTGATTAATACTTTGGCTAAGTGTTTCTGCACGACAACAATCTTTAATATCCTTATGTATAGGAATTTTCCAAGACAAAGGTAAATCTACCTAGATATTTACTAACTAAACACTTAAGTATTTTTTTTTAAATCGCCAAATCAAAACATGTTCCGAGTCTGCGCGCCTTCATTGTTTTCATAGTAAAAGTATAGTAAAATATTGCGCAATATTGATCGTACACGGTGCAATTAAAATATTGCGTAATGGAATTGAAATTCGCAGAAACTTATTGCGTAATATTAATGGTTCGTTTGAGTGCAAGGGTTGACTGGACTCAATGTATTTACACTGATTTTCAACTCATATGTACTTTCTAAGTTTATCTTGGACATCTGTGACGTCGGCGTCGGCGAAGGAAATTATCGTGAGGAAACTTAGTCTAATAGTTAATATGTATATGTCTGAAATCACCAAGCTTGCTTAAAACGGGCAAGCGTGATGATCAACGCTCGTTCCTTCTCTGTATGAGAAGAGGAATTTGCCCTGAAGTGGGACAATAATACGCTAGTATTATTATTATGATGATGTGATCCTCATTAAATAATCGCCGGATCACATGAAGACAATCGACAACACAAAGGGTGAATACACGGCATATCCTCCTTGTCTTTGTTATATCTCCAACTTCTCAAGATCCTTTAAACCCCTATTATCAACCAAAAGGGTTACCACAATGCAGGGTTGATCTACGACAGATGATCTGCCTTCGAATTAATCGTGAAGGCGTTCGCACACCATGACAATGACTGATGTCCCACGCGCGTTCGCGTAATCTCGGTAAGGCGCGGCTTATGGCTTAGGGACTGGCGCGACGTGCCCGAATGTGGGGAGTGTTGGGCTTTTAAGTCGGGTTTTGAGCGGATTTTCGAGTTGTTGTGACGACGACGGGTTTTTGGGTGACGCGTATGCATAGGTATGCCGTTACGGTGGCTTGAAGTTTTAAATCGAAAAATTAGTGTGTTTTTTTTTATTTGGAACACTTTTATAGCCTGGAGCGCCTTTGAACTATCACTCTACTTTCATCAATGCTTTTAAATTAAAGATTTTTGTGTACTTTTCAAGACAGATGTGATGGTTATTTATGTTGCAGTGTAATAGCTGCTTTTGCATCAATACCATTTGTTTTAAGGGTCACGTTATAACAAGTTGGCACTGTCCGAATAAAAATGAGTGAGGTTTTACGTAATATTTTAGAAAATAATATTGGAATTCTATTTTTGTGTATTTTTTATGTTGATTACATTTTTCTGTGGAAAAAATAGCGCACGTTTGTGTTCTATCGTCAATGCGCACTTATCATCATGATTTTAGATGAAAGGCTTTCAATACCTCCCCCAAGCACTGTCAATTTGATCGGTTCTGTGCGTCTCGCATCCAGTGGATCCCTGCGGCCTTTACCAGGTCATCGGTCCACCTTGTGGAAGGCCTTCCAAGCAACGCTAAGTTTTTCGGTGCGCGTTCACCACTCCAGAACCTTTCGGCCCCATCGGCCATCTGTTCTGCAACCAAGGTGCCCTGACCACTGTCATTTAAGTTTGGCAATTCTTCGGGCTATGTCGGTAACCATAGAAAATTTCCTTAAACATTTATCAATTACCACAAACGCTTTTAAAACCCGCTGCTTTTAAAACCGTAACCTCAAGGGGCAGTACTCACAGCCACAGAAATAGAATCATTGTGAGAATGTAGATGCTTTCAAATACACCACTCGAATGCGAGGCAAAAGGAAAGGTTACGAAATACCTCTGCATATTGTTACTTGTTACCTTTATGTTTCACTTGTTCACTTTGCTCTGGCGAGTCTCCACTCAAGCCGGTCAGTAAAGGCAAGAATGAGGTGGGAGCTCGGTTCCTCGTCATTATTCACTCCAGCCGGCCAATAAAGGCAAGCCAGAGTATGATTTCTCCCGGGAGATGGGGTCCGTGGGGTCGCTACTGCCCAACAGCTCGCCACATGCTGCCCTGCGGGTTTCTGTATCCTTGTTGGTCTGGCTCCTCACTCTAGAACGGTTTTGGCAAAGTAAACTCTTCCGGCACAGGCCTAGAGTTCGGAGCGCGCAAGCCTCACCACGACGTCAACGTAGAGGATACGGCGGTAGGGTTATTCATATTATTATTATGTTACAAAGTGAGATGTAGGTCGTACTAGATGTACGGTCACCAAAGAAGATAAGTAAACAAGGTTGACGGATATAGTTGAGGGTTAATAAGAAACCAATCGATGTTTTCGAATTAAATTTTATTGGATAAAAGAACTGTTTATTTTCTATTAATTTAATTAAATTTTATACGAAAAAATCCATCGGTTTCTTACTAAACTTCAATTATATTCAACGACCTTGTAGGTCTACTCCGAAGTAGTATCGGCCGAATGTTCGGCCGTTTCCTGCTACGAAGTTACTATTTGGTTCGGTCGGTCCCGATCCTATACTCTTTCGAATATTGACTATGGTCCCGACCCAAATGAGCCGATCCGAACTTTTTTCGCATTTTTCAATAATATTCGGTTCGGCCATGTGTCGGTCCGATCCGAACATTCGCACTTTGCACTTCGAAGTAGACCCCCGGTTACTTATCTCTTTTGGTGAATGTACGCACGGCTACACATCAAGCTATACATAACCAGTATAAGCTGACTTCTGATTGTACGAAAAACCTATACAATGAGAGGTCAGCTAAAACTGGTAATGTATAGCTTGATGTGTAGCCGTGTGTACATAGTGTAAGTCAAAGACCACCTGCTTCTTTACCACAGTGTACTTGATATTATAAAGAGGTAAAAGAAGAATAGAAGTGGAGAGCAGTGGTGTCCCATTGGTCACGGCCCCGACTTACGAGTTGTAGGACGTGGGTTCGAACCCAGGCAGGCGCTTTACTTTGTATAAAATTCTTTCACTAATGAGAATCTACATTATCCTTGAGGCTTTGTTTTATGTTAAAACAAGAAACTCGACGTGAACGAATTTACATGCAGAAGCTGGTGTCGTATAGAAGGTAGCTAGGAAGCAGTGGCGTGCATTGGTTTTCAGAACAGGTAGGCACTTTAAGTAAAAATTAATTGATTTACCGGTATGCCGCCTGGCGCTTTTTGTTAGGTATGGTAATTTAGTGAGTTTCTTAATTGTGGGGCACACACACTAAAATGTAATTGACAGGCTTATGATGATTTATCGAGGTAGGCACTGCTTATATGCCTTTATGCAATGCACGCCACTGCTAGGAAGGTAGGTAGGACGGATTGACGCAATCTTTAGTCGGGATGCGTCGAAAGATTAAACCAGTGTTTTGATAACCGTAAAAAAATATCTACGCTAGGGTGTCTAGAATCATGTGCTGAATTCATGGTTACAGTTTGTACTTATGATTTTTTTTTCACCTTAACCTTGTCCCACTGCTGGGCAAAGGTCTCTCCCACATTCTTCCACCTGTCTTTGTCTTTGTATTCTTCATCCAATCGGTTAGGAACGAGGCCAAATAGTCACGCCAGCGTATCTAAGGCCTGCCTCGGTGACGACTCCCGTCTTCAGGCACATAAATATGTATATTACATGACAAGACATCATTAATATATGACATGTACCAAATAAATAATTATAGTCTCTATCTTTTTTTTCCTGTACGTATGCAGAGCACTATGTTCACTTCTGGCATGCCCATCAAGGAATACCACAATGTTTTATTAACTTCTGACTTAAATAACATAACACAATACAATTTTAAATTTATTACTCCCTACATACAGCTATGATAATCAACAGTAAATTCAATAGAATAACCTATAACCCCGAAACAGGGTTGTTCATAATAATTTCATGTTATTATATTAAATATTCAACAGCCCATCGGACACGAAGTCGACGGTTCTAAAGGTCAAACCGTCAAAATTATTACGAACACTACTATATCAAGTGTCCGGCGGCTAAATGTAGCCTGATTCATGTCCTTCAGGCTACAAAAGTCTAAAGGCAGGAAAGGAATTTACAGCGGGAATTTGAATAGCATAATCAACCAACATCGGTCCCACAGGTGGGACATGGACTTACTCTCAGTGAAAGAGAGTGGGTCGCAATCCACCACGCGGGTCCAGTGCGGGTTGGTGGATGTCACATGTCTTCGAATTGTTGGTTCTGAGATATCTGTACTAGCTTGGCCGATCCCAGGTTCGATTCCGTCGAACAGATGTGGCTGACAATCTCGTTAAGCGGGAAAAAAATTGCAATTGGTACAGCTTACCGGCCACCGTGGTTTGACATAGATCTTTTCCTTGACGCCATCACGAACACCCTTGCTACTTTGGGTAACTGTGATCATTATATATTGCTCGGTGATTTCAATGTGAACATGCTCAACGTAAACGAGACTAAAACCAAAAAAGTACAAGAATTTTTAAATTGCATAAATCTCGTTCAACTTGTCACTATGCCTACTCATTTCACAGATACGAGTGAGACTCTTATAGACCTACTGTGCACAGACCTTAGGGCAAGATACACGACGGTGGAATCGATTGGTTCAATTACAGGTCATTCAATTATAGTCAGTGAATTTCACATAAAGCGGGATAAATTTATACCATACGTAATCAAATTTAGGCCGATGAAAGACATTAGGGATAATTTTTATACGGATTTGACACAATTAAACATAGGTCGTGTTTCTGAATTCGCCGACGTGAATGACATGGTGGATACTTTTAATCACCGCTTAATATCACTGTTTGATGTTCACGCGCCAATTAAGACTTGTCGTATTAGGGAGTTATCGTATCCCTGGATTACGGACACTATACAGCTCATGATGCGGTTACGGGACAATGCATTAGCCAAATATAGGTACACTAAATCGGGAACAAAAAAGGACTACTATAAACAATTAAAATCCTTAGTAGAAAGTTCCTTGTATCATGAAAAAATTGCATACTTTAAACACAATATAAATAATAAAATAAATAATCCAAAATTACTATGGAAGAACATTAAATCCACGTTTGCACCCTCAAAGCAAGGGCAAGACCTTCCCCCACATTTTAGAAACCCAGACCTCATAAATAACACATTTTTGAATGTCCCTGGAAACCCGGTAGCTAGCGCGTCACTTATATCATTTTATGAGACCCAAAGATATAGTGAAGCAATATTCACAATTGCTCCAGTGGACCAAGATGATATCTCCCGCATTATTTCTGACCTAAGGTCAAATGCTGAAGGCTACGATAATATAACCTTAAGTATGCTTACTCTAACTTTGCCGCACACCTTAGAAACTATCACCTACATTATTAATTATTCCATATGGACATCAAAGTTTCCTTACCAATGGAAAATTGCTACAGTTAGACCCCTTCCTAAGAGTCCTAACCCTGTAGAAGTTAAAGACTTGCGGCCGATCAGTATTCTCCCCTGTCTTTCAAAAGTAATGGAGAGGGTAGTGTGCCGTCAATTAACTCGGTTTTTAGAAGAGAACGAAGTGTTACCTGATTTACAATCCGGTTTTAGGAAACAGCGCAGCACTTCCACGGCGTTACTAGATGTTACGGACAATATTCTATCAGCCCAAGATAAGGGCATGTGTTCACTGATGGTACTACTCGACTTTTCCCGCGCATTTGATTGCATTAACGTCTCGCTATTGTTGTCAAAGTTAAAATACTACGGTTTTGACGACAATGCCATTCAATGGTTCCACAGTTACCTCAGTGACAGAAAACAACTTGTAGAATTGCGTTTGTCAGATGGTACTACCTTAACTTCGGCCCTAACTTCTATAGAAAGAGGCGTTCCTCAGGGATCAATTTTAGGTCCAATTCTCTTTATTATATACTGTGCAGACTTAATAAAGTGCCTTCAGAAATGCAAATATCATATTTACGCCGATGACGTACAACTGTATTTATCTTTCAGTCCAGACGGTTATGAGTCGGCCATTAGAGACCTAAACGACGATCTAGAAAGAATCGCTACCTGGTCAGACGAGAACTGTCTGGCATTAAACCCATTGAAAACCAAGTACATGTTGTTTGGCACCAGGCAGCAGTTGAAGAAGATACCTTTAAGTCTTAATTTAACTCTAATGGGTGAGCTTATTGACCGTGTGGATGAGGCGCGGAACCTTGGGTTATGTATGGACAGCAGCCTCAGATTTGAGAAACACGTTGCTGACTCCGTAAGAAACTGCTTCTATCGTCTGAAACTGCTTTACAAGATGAGGCCGTTCTTATCTGAAAAGCTTCGTGAGCAGCTAGTCGAAACCCTTGTTCTGTCTAAATTGAACTACGCTGATACAGTTTACGGCCCTCGCTTGCTGGCTCGTACCGATCGACTAATACAAAGAGTTCAAAATGCATGTGCGCGCTTCTGTTACTCGGTTCCCCCTAGAAGTCATGTCACCCCCGTTCTTAACAAACACTTTATTCTCAAGATGAAGTCGAGACGAAAGTTACATCTAGCGTGCCTGCTTTTTGGTGTCGTTAAATCTAAGAAACCGAAGTATTTATACGACAAGCTTAGTTGGATGGCTAGTAGACGAGATTGCGCGCCCAGGCAATGTGCACAACAACTTTCAACACAGTCTCATAGAACAGCAGCTTTCAGAGGCACTTTCCGATACGCTGCATCTAAGGTGTGGAATAATATCCCACCACCATTAAGGGTACTGGGCACTATCCACACGTTCAGAACACGTTTACGGCAGTATCTGATAGATTCGCAACAGAAATTAGATATGGTCGCCCTAAATCTTTCACTTATATGAAATGCCTACAGTACTTAGCTTAAACATAATCCCTGTTATATCACGAACGCATAGAATGGGGTATGAGTGTGGTGGCACACTCGGTTTTTTCCCGTCCTTTGCTGTCTCAAACGTCCCCGACCCGATGGCACTGCTGCAGCGCCTAACTGCCTAACTGCCGCCGCAGTGGTGAGACCTGTGGGAAACATAAACGGAGACATTATTTCTCTTTGTCACCACAATCTCGTACTCTGTTAAATCTTAACGCGTTGTTTTTCGTACTTACACATTGTGCCTTGCCTACTTGCGACTGTGACGCACAGCTGGTGTCGACGTATCCTTTTATTTATTATTTATTCTTCTGTTGGAATCTTGGCTGAAGACGGTATTTTTTGTTAATGTGAACACAGGGTGTGGCATCATTCGTAAATGCATTACTAAAACAAAAGAGGGTATGTACATAAATAAATTACACGAAACTCATAATAACAATGCTGAATATGCTGATCCGTTTAAGCAAACTATCGTAAGTATTAAATAACGCTTACCTTCTACTAACATTTGTACCTACTTCATCTATTGTTGTAGGTAGGTACTTCACTTTCTTCGAATAACATTTAACTGTTTATGAGTCATTTTTTATCCTAGTTTTTATTAATAATACGACTACTCATGCTTGTATTAAAAAAACCAACAGTTTTACTGTCGCAGAAATAAATAACACAACATAGTGCGGTCCGTCGTGCTCGGCGGCCTGTTGCGCTTTGAGTGCACCGTGCACGGATCAATCTAATCTACGTTGATCGAGAAAAACAGGTTTTTGCTGAGACTTTGTTGTTTTGTTTTTTTTCTTATTTTTATTTGTAATGATATATACGTGATTACTAGTTTATTTATTTATTTATAAGTATGTATTAGGTATGTTGAAACTGTGTGTACTCCCCGTCACTTTTCTCTAAGGGTTCATTAGAAAACCAGCGTCAGACAGCATCTGTCTGGCATTAATGCTGAAATGAACCTTTTTGGCGCAGCCGTGAGGCACACACTATTGTTGTCTGAAACATTTTTTGTTATTTTATTAATTTTGTATTTTGTGTTTCACGAACTGTGTCCAAATAAACGTTTTTCTTTCTTTCTTTCTTTCTTTCTATATACCGGTTTTTCACCGTTTTGAGTGCAGTGGTGATAAATCTATTTATTAATAAATAAATAATAAATAAATCCCTGGACATTTCACACAGCACCATTTTTCCCAAGCTAAGCAACCTAATGCTTGTGTTATGGTAACAAGATGGCTGATAAACTACTTATATACATTTTTTTTTTTTTTGTAAATACATACATAATTATTATAGATAGAAAAACACCCAGACTTGGAACAAACACATGTAGGTCATACAAATATTTGTTCCGTACGGGAATCGAACCCGCGACACGCAGCGCTGCAGTCAATCGCTTAACCACTGCGCCAACCGTGCCGTCTAATACGTTATACTTTGTGCGGAAGAGTTTGTTTGAGCGCTAGCGCGTTCAAACAAACGTACTACAAACAAAATCACTGAAATTAATAGTTGGATTTAAAAAATCTTTTTGCATTTGATAGCCGAATTCTCGAGAAAGCTATAGCATAGTTTGCCAGACAGTTCCCCTTTTTGAAGCTTACCTATATGTAGCTTGTAATAAACTGAAACGCTGGTAAATGTTGTTTCAATCTTTAAAAGTAACTTTCAGGGGTACCTACATACTATTGTTAGGAATCGGAAGTGAAATAAGTTACAAACAATAAGCAATCTTTAATTCCTTTTTAAAATACACTTTACAAAATTTTTAAAAATATCATAAGAAAAATATTTATTTATTTATTTATACTTTATTGTACACCACAAAAATACATAGCATAAACACATGATACACTACAAAATATACAATGGGCGGCCTTATCGCATTACTGCGATCTCTTCCAGGCAACCTCAGTATGGACAGCGATTTCCCTGGACACAAAATGGGACCATCGATGGTGCAAATATTATGTATACAATACACTAAAATAGACAAATATATACATATTCAAAATTATAAATACATACATACTATGTATACAAGCAACGAAAAATAAAAGAAGACTGTAGACGCTTGCAGTTAGGACAACAAGATCACAACGACAAGTAGTGTTCCTTTACAAGTCTTTTGAACACCTGTAACGACTGCGCGCGTTTAATTTCAACTGGCAATGCATTCGACAAACGAGCGGCCTGGACAGTAAATGATTTATCGAGGAAAGTTGTGGAATGCATAGGCATTTTGAGCTTTAAGTTATCAAAAAATACACAAGCCAAAAGTAAAAATCAATAATGGTCAGGTAGCACGTCCTTTCCGAGCGCCGTCTAAACAAAAAAATCACTGCAATTTTTTTTTTTGGAATTGGCTTCACGCAGTGTCAACCTTGGAGGTGGTCGGCTGCTTAACCGGTCTTACCTGTGGGTGGCTCAATAAAAATTAAGGCCTCCAGCCAAGGCTTTAAAAACTAAACGACTACGCGCTAAGGGCATCTGTCCCTGTGTCGGTCCCTGTGGGGTACGGAGGTCCGTACCCCACAGGGACCGACAGGGGGAGAGAAGGTCTACCGGCCGGTAGACCCCTGCCGCATCGCGTACCTCCTTTTGATAACCTTCCATCGGTTGACAACTGATCACGTGACATTTTTAAGATGTCACCTCGCCTTCCGTTACCAAAAATATCATAATTGAAGGTATGAAATTAAAATAAACACCACGGTAATAAATACTTTCCTAACATTTCAAACACACAAACGAACTGTCTGTATGAAAAAAGAACATTTTTATCAGAAAAAAAAACAGTTATGAAATAATATAATAGTTTTCTTTACCATTCTCGTTGATGAAAGCACTAAAATGGCTAATTATAAAAAAAAATACGACTGAAATTAATCCTCTTTTCATAGTTTTAATTTTTAATTAGTGCTTTCCTTCGAACCGTTTGAGAAAGGAGCTTCTTAGCGAATAATTAATGCGTCCAATGAATACTTGCTTAGATACTAACACAGAGTACGGAATGGCCGAGCCGACAGCGTCTGTAGTTTGTTCCAAAACTGTCTGATGAAAATGTAAATAAAATGGGTCAGAAAACGTACCTGTGAATAACAATTTGTAGAATGCGACTTACAAATTGAGTGCTTTGCTTTGATTGCTATTGTAGCAAGTATGTTGTTACGACTACCCCTGAAACGCCGCAGCATAGACGCACATCGCTTGCGCATGACGGCATAAAAGTATTTCCTCGCTTACGCAAACATACCAGACGCGCTACAACATCGAGGCAGCCCCAACAACACCCTAAACGCAATAATATACTGAACGCTTCAAGAAGTTTTTAATTTGACAATTTAATAATGTCAAACAATAAGTCATTGTTGGAAAAACTGATAAGATGAAGCGCCTAAAGTCTGTTGAGCGCACAGCTTCCATCACGGTAGTCACGGGCCGCCATTAAAAACCAGTATTTCTATACGTCTTTTGTGTCGTAGTGCGAGTAACCAGTGACGCCCACTGACACGCTTGGTTTGTATGGAAAATGTTGGTATAGTTCGCTTCAAATTTATGGCGGCTCTGAAGTGCGCAGCACCTCTCCCCTCACCCCCGCTAACACATGAATCTGTTACTGCACAGCGACTTGCCTCATGTTCCGAGCCGCCATAAAGTTTGAATCGAGCTGTAATGTGGCCGCCGAGGTGGTTCCGTGCTCTATGGTATTTAATATTAGGCCTTGACTGATGAAGGATAAATACATTTTACTTTGCCCTAACATTAGCATTTTACTTAGCCGGCTTGGAAACACTGTAAAAAGATTAGTAAAAGAAAAAAAATGGGGTTGAGGTCACCAGTAACTAATTAAAGCGGGTACCTTACTAGGCAAAGCCTGTATCTTGGTGGTTACAGCAGTTACAGGGCTTGAAATTCAATCGTCCTCCATAGAAAAGGGAGTATCCTCCGACCAGATGGGTGTCGTATCTGGTGGGCAACTGCCGACCAACTCAACCAACCGACCAACTCAACCAACCGACAAACTCAACCAACCGACCAACTCAACCAATCGACCAACTCAACCAACCGACCAACTCAACCAATCGACCAACTCAACCAACCGACCAACTCAACCAACCGACAAACTCAACCAACCGACCAACTCAACCAATCGACCAACTCAACCAACCGACCAACTCAACCAACCGACAAACTCAACCAACCGACCACCTCAACCAACCGACCGAATCAAGTCAGCCTATTGCAGTCCACTGCTGGACATAGGCCTCTCACAGGCTGCGCCACGACACCCATTTCTGTACGGATGTTGTATATTTGAGATGTGCGGTAAACTATGATTGCGCGATGCAGGATTGCAATTAGCGTGACGTTAGTATCATGCGTAGTTCGCATGCGGAAAGAAAGAAAGAAAATAAGTTTGTTTGACCCAGGTTAATTCAATGTGTAAGGTGGCGATGCAGATGCGACCACAATCTTATTCCTTTTATGATACACTTTTAGTAGTTAGTTTCATGTACAGACGCCAGCACATCAAGCTACCCGAAACTGTCAAATTTTCCCAATCAACCTTGAACCTTAATGCTTAAGCGATAAAGTTGAAAATCTATTAAAGAAATTTGATCGATTTTAGTAGCTTGACGTGCTGACGTCTACACATACGTTCACAGAAATTAATTGTTTAGGTTTACCAATTTGACTACCACCTTAGATGGTCCAATTCAAATTACAACAGACAGTTGTATGAAATGGCTATAACGCGGCAAATTGGCGTAGGGTCGAAAGGGGATTGAAGGTTTTTATATGGAGCCTGGCTCTTATATGATACCTACTTTCGCGCAATTTTGTTTTTTTTTTTTCAAAATGTCTATAGAAATCATTGATGTTTGATTACTTTAAAATTTCCGAGTAATTATTTCAAATATCTAAGCAACAAGATTTACGCAAGTTCAAAAAAATATGGGTGTCACATGATCAACTTTGAACGCTCATGTTCATGTTTATTACCGATCTTACTTTAGTCTGTTTTAGTTTATATTAGTTTTAATTTAGCTTAATTTACTTTTTAAGGCAGCAAGATATATAATCAATGCTATGTACGCCGTAATTGTCATGTACATTAGTCCTTTAGTTATTAAGATTATTCTATGTAGCTGTGCTTTTCTTACACACTAGGAATTTCTCCTGTATCGTGGGTCTTGCGCTTACAAACATTTAAACTCACATACACAAACAGCCAGACCCGGAACAACTACTTGTAGGTCATACAAATATTTGTTCCGTGCGGGAATCGAAACCGCGACACGCAGCGCAGCAGTCAATCGCTTAACCACTGCGCCAGCCGTGCCGTCACAGTATCGTACCGTCAAATATCTCGGAAACTTGACGCTTTATGAAGTTTGGTCCTATTTTAATTTCCGTTTGCATTGCTGCCAGCTATCGGTTTATAAAGGTTCCATGCGTGGCCGCTTTTTGAATAAAAATCAAAATGGTCGACAGGTAGGTATGCCACGGACGTTCAAAACCCTTTGCCTAACAAATATATTTCCCTGAATGTAACCTACATTATTACATTTGTTTCAGGATGCTGTTGGGGTTGCCTCGTTTCTGCAGTGCATCTGCTATATTCGCGCTGAGTCACGTTGATGGCTTCAATGCTATCATTAGACAGAAATCTGCCTCATTGCTCTGCAGAGTGCGGGCGAGCCCCAATTCCATCCTGAAAATCATAGCTGGGAGATGCGACTCTTCGATAATGCATAGCATTATTAGGAGATGTATCTCTCAGAGAAATCTTGTCGCAAAGTAACCTAATATTAAGTTTTACTAACATAGTCATAAGATTTCTGCTTACTAACCCACTATGGATGTTACTTGTCCGAAATAAGGTTATTTATTTATTTATTTATTATAGGCATTTATTTATTATTATTTTATTTTTTTTTTAATGTAAAGAACTAAACATACATTTCTTGAATCTTCCTCGTCGTGCACTATATCCGGCACACACTAGGCAATCAGAACCGATACCAATCTTGCTGACTGGGTTACCTTTGCAGTTCTCTTTTATAGCTTTTGCGGGCACGAGGGAAGTTGTTAGGATGCTCTTCAATTCCAGGATATTTTGGTATTCAGGTTCACTTACGGATGCATGTCTGTTTATTTTAGAAGCTTTCCATTATGATCTCATTTATATTTCTATTTATGTTGTTTACGTCTTAGTCGTAAGTCAATTTAGGTAATATTGTTCGTCTTGTAATTTTATTTTCCTTTTTGTTATTAATCTTAAGTTGAAGAAGTACCTACCTATTTTGCCATAATTTCAAAATTCTGGGGCGTTTATTTTTTTATTATTATCTGTTAGCTGTTATCACCTATTTGACGGCACGGTTGGCGCAGTGGTTAAGCGATTGACTGCTGCGCTGCGTGTCGCGGGTTCGATTCCCGCACGGAACAAATATTTGTATGACCTACATGTATTTGTTCCGAGTCTGGGTGTTTTTCTATCTATAATATGTATGTATTTACAAAAAAAAAATGTATATAAGTAGTTTATCAGCCATCTTGTTACCATAACACAAGCATTAGGTTGCTTAGCTTGGGACAAATGGTGCTGTATGAAATGTCCAGGGATTTATTATTATTATTATTATTATTATCTCTGAGATTGCTGGTTAACTTGTAATTGGCGACAGTGTAAGTCCGAGGCTATTATTATTATTTATATTTAATAGACAAGTAACACTGAACTCAAATATGTTAGTAACAATATTTCTTAAGAACTATGTTAATAACCTTAACCTAACATACCTACCAACCAACCTGCCATATAGTTATGAGAAACCCTACTACAAGTTCAACACAGATATGGAAAGCTTGCAGCAACGATACATACCCAAGCAGTCCAGTCTGCTCGCGATACACCGCAGTAGGTACAATGTTGTTACCTATAATAGTGCATAAGATATACACCGTGTTCCGGACGATATACATAAACTTCGACCAGATGTTCAGACCATAGAAATAAGCATTTTTCATTATGGACACATTAATGACTTTTTATTTTTTGTTAATTTCCATACAAACTAAATACCTTGACGTAAATCACCGTAACTAATAATTAATAATAATTTGTAACGAAGCCTTTTTAAGTACCTACTGCTTACTTTGTTAGAATTGATTTGTAAAAGCTATAGAAGCGTTTGCCAAAGTTTATGGATAACGTGAAGAACGTGGTGTATTATACTTGGACATAATATGTATTATTCAAAGATATTCAGCTATTTCCTTTTCTAACTTAACCTTATTCCCCAAAATGATAGTAACTTAGCCCAAAAATATGCCCAGTTTTAATCAGCCCTCTTCACAGACATTTGAATACAGGTACCTCCTCCCTCCTACCATTTTATTATAGGTAGGGGGGAGGCTACATCGCATTTCGTGTACCAAATTATGGAGTTAAGGGGTAATCCCCAGGGATGGGTCGCACGTTATGTTGTAATCATTGATTTGAACCGCAATTATGCAGCATGTATCAGAAAGGGGTGGTCTAATTTAAGGGTGTGATACAGACCATGAAAATGAACGACTTTCACAATGGGACCAAAATTATAAGCGCGAAAAAAAAATCAACTGTCCCATACATTTGGGACCTACCTAACTCGAATATTGCAGTTTGATGCACTAAGCAACAATTTTAATTTGAATATATACATTATTTCAATAAACAATTTCATTTTTTTTTTTTGTATGGGACAGTTGATAATTTGACACGCGGTATTGTAATGTGTGTTTAATGTGGGTGGTTGTTTCTGTGATGCTTCTAAATTAAATGTCAAAGAGGATTGTGTTTGCTCGAGCGATAAATTATGTTAAACATGACTGTGTGGGACAGTTTTATTGGTTCAATACGTTACATTTTGTAGTTTATTGTGGTGAATCTGATTGTCGATTATATAATTTGTATCCTGAATAGAATATTTTCCCATAATTTATGTACTTACTGTCAAAATCAAAATCAAATCAAAAGTCATTTATTCAAATTAGGCTGAGAGTCAGCACTTTTCGAACGTCTAAATTACAAAAGACAGTCCCCCAAAAACGCCCGGCCTTAAATACTTCCTAGTGCTATCGCTGGGAAGAAGAAGTGGCGAAACAAACTCCCCAGCAGCACAGCTGTCTGTTCAGTTAGAAAAGACTTGATTGTATACAATACTAGGTGTTAAGTAATTAACATTACAAGACAGAACATAAAATTATTTTTTTCCCATATGTCAGCTAGCCACGCCAATATACCAACAAATATAACAAAAACCATACGTACTCAAGCTAAAAAATAATTAATTAAAATGTAAATAAAAACTTACTACCTAAATAAAAGCCTCCTGCTCGCTGAACGAGCTGTTTGAGCAATTTACCAACTAGGTGCAAGAGAAGCCCTGGCACCTAGCTGGTAAATTGCTCAAACAGCTCGTTTTTGAAGGACAAATATATTTTGTATATCAGCGGCTTTGCCCCACAGCAGAATACCGTAGGACATAACGCTGTGAAAATAACTAAAATAGACTAAACGAACTGTATCAACGTCAGTGTATTGTCTTACTTTCCTGACGGCGTAGGCAGCCGAACTGAGCCTTCCTGCTAGACTTGATATATGAGGTCCCCACTGAAGTTTGGCATCTACTGTTAGTCCTAGAAAAATTGCCGAGCCTACAGTTTCAAGCACCTCTTCATCTAAGACGGATGTTGGGTCCTGGGTATAAATATTATGTTTTTATGTTGGTTTATTTTTAATAAAGCTAAAGAGTTTCTTTGTTTGTTTGAACTCGCTAATCTCTGGACCTACCATCGTCGGATTTGAAAAAATATTTTTGCATTTGATAGCCTAAGTGTTAAGGAAGGCTATAGAACATTTAACATCACGCTACAACACTTAGGAGCCGAGCAAAAAGAAAAAAAATGTAAGAAAGAACACTAAGCAAAAACGAAGTAATATCGCGGGCAGACGATGCGATAATATGCGACGGGATGGGACGGGACAACAAGAAACACGCGTTAAAAGTGGCGGGCAGCAGCTAGTGTATAAACAAACCTTCCGGAATAAATGCTCTAAAACTCTAAATGATAGTGAAAACCACATCAAAATCCGATGCGTAGTTTAGAAGTCCAACGTGGTCACACAGACAGACACGAAAATTAAACCTGAAATCGTGAAAAAAAAACAGTTGACCCATAGATTTATGTTCGCATACCTCGACATAATGTATGGATCAACTGCAATGATATATAAACTATAGATACGTTGTCCGCGCTCTGTAGTGGCAACATGAAGGCAAGGCAATTGCCGTACTTTCATTTAGTCGCGTACCAACCAGTGCCGCGGCAGTACGTGACATTAAAATAACTTTTGTGTATAACTTCCTCAAACAACGAAAACAAATGCCGTCCTGTGTTTTTAGGACATGGAAAAATTATACTTTAACTATGAAAGATAAAAAAGTATCATTTCATGCGTAAGTATCAAGAAAAATGTATTTTATTTTATTTTTTTCGATGCCTTCTAATGGCGGCTGGCGCCGTGGTTCGCGCTCGGCAAATGAGCATGCACCACAGAATGACAACGGAATTAAAGAAATATATTTATCTCTCTCTAACTACACCCCCTTTCCCTTCTTCGTGCGTCTAAGTAGCTATCTAGCTACCGACAGTATTTACGCTGTTTTCGACAGCCGTGATGTTCATGCATGACGCGTCTATTTATAATACGTCATTGATCAACTGATTTTTTTTTCACGATTTTAACTCTAAAGGGTAGGTAATATTTTACAAAACATTCATAGTATCAACTTTGAAATTCATGAAAACAAGCGTAGACTGGACACGCAATTTGTTCCTAAGTATACATACCTATATACATAGTTGTCTTACCGAAATGTGACCACAACTTCAGATCAGCCATACAAGTTACATTGTAACAAGTTATTGTTGTTTGTTCACTCGGAACTTGGTGCTCAAGTACAAGTTATCTACAATGTTGTAGTTGTACGTCACTAACAATTGGCGATATTGAAGACGACTTTTTATTGAGTGTTGCAATTATAGAATTATTTATATACTATTTCACCATATCGTCGTCGTCGTAATCGTAAATAAAGCATATAAGATGTACGGATTTATAATGAGGTCCACTCACGACTTTAAACGGATCTCCTCGTACCTCTGTCTGTACAAAACCCTAGTTCGCTGTCAGCTCGAATATGCCGTATCCATCTGGAACCCATACTATGGTAAATACATTGATACGATAGAAAATGTCCAACGTAGATTTCTCCGTGCGATGCACTACAGGTGTCACAAAACATATCTGCAGTATAACCAGTTGCTCAGTAAATACAAGCTTTTGACGCTCAGCTCTAGACGTAAACAATTAGAAGCAATAACATTGTATAACATTGTTAATGGCAATTTTGACTGTATAAATTTAAACAATGTATTGTGCTATGCAGTCCCCAGGACTGTTCATAGACGGCAGGTGCGTGAAGGCAAACTCTTTGCAGTAGGTACCTGCCGTTCTAACACTGGTCTGCGTTCGCCAGTACGGCGAATGGCAGCAACCTACAATGAAGCATTTGAACATATAGATATATTTACATGCTCTTTGAATAGGTTTCGTAGCCTTTTGTATGAGACGCTTGAACTCTTAGACTAAAATTGTTTGTAGCTTTAAAAATACTGTTTTTTTTTTATTTCTTGTATTGTTTTTTTTTTTATAATATTGGCGTAACTGTCATGCATGAACAGTTCACCTCCTAGTGATTAAGGTTTAATTTATTAATGGTAATCCGTGAACAGCGCTGTGGGTTACATTATTACTTAAGTAACTTATGTTTTTCCGTTTATAATATTGCATAATGTAGCTGTTTGTTGTTCCTATATAATAAAAAATAAATAAAAAATATCTTACCATAGGTACCTTGCCAAACCCTACCATACTTTTCACATATTTCTGATATCACAAACCGTATCCCCGTTTGGATTTCCCATCGGCGAAAATAATGATCTTCCGTACAAAGCACCTAACCACTTTAGGGATGAATAAAAAAAAATCCTTCCTTGTTGCTCAGTTTCGTTGTATTAGAAACTTTTATGCAAGCGAATTGGCTGTGATCTGACGCAATCTCATCTCAGCGACAATCAATGTCACTTATCAAAAATGTAGGGAAATCAGAGGTATTTTTGACTGAGATCAGATTGTGACCGTTCTTAAAGTTACGAGAATTGCCTCTCTCATCTCCGCAAACCAAGTAGATTTTATTAGAAAATGGTTAAAAACTGCCATCCGACCTCTCCCTTCTTCTATCCTTACTTTGGAGACTACCCACATTTTTTAAGGCTTTTACATATTTGGATATTTAATACCAGCATCAGATTTACACTTCATAGCCGGCATACATATTACCCACTGGTCTATTCCGACACAATTGCGTCATCCCTTTCATTTTAAAAGCATTAGAGCGTGACGAAAGACAAACGTTCGACGCTATAGTGTGGGGGTACGAAAGGGATCCTGAATCCTGAAACAATTCGAGATAAAAGGTTGTCGGAACTTAAAACCCCATTGCTTTTATGGGACGGTTTGGGAAAACAAAGATATGCATAGTACTTTGTAGTGAACCGTAAAGGTTTTACGGATTGAAAATTGATGAAACGTTGTAGCTTGGGAAACAAATTGTAGATTATTATTGATAGCTTGGTATGTTAAAATACAGAAAATAAGGGTTTTCACTAGTTTTATTCTCTTGTTGTTGCTATGAAGCCTGGTAACCTACATCATCCAGCTCATAGTACGATTTCGTAGAGCAGTAATTTGTATGTTTCGATTTTGTTTGCGTGTGGTGATGCGAGCAACAAAAACAATCACTATAAAATGTGCTATCCTATGCTATGTTACGAGTACAAGGCTGATTTTGGATGCGATTTTGCATGCTTCAACATCTATTCGTTTTTATTAATTTTCAAATCTCGTCAGTGAATTGTTTCGTTTCCATATGAGTAATAAAGATTTTTTTATCTTATTTTGCCATGACGATTTTTTTACAATCTAATAAATACAAAAAAAATGAATAGAATACTTAATGCTTGTTTTTTTTTTAAAGCGAGCTTTCTAAACTCAACTCTAAGCTTCAACTAAATCACAAACAAAACGAGTATTTTTACTTTTAAATCCCAACTCTCAATAAGAAATACCTAACAAACCATCTAGCCGCGTTCCCACCATAATGAAGGCAGACATAAACTCGGACAAACAACATTATCCGTTAGTATATATAGAGATTTATGAGACACCGACACGGGAACGATATTTAGCAAACAGGTCGTACTGGGATTTAGCTCTGTTTTCAACGATTTTGGTTTTAAAACCTCCTTTTTGGAGATTATGGTGACAGTGAAATGGTTTCTGCTGGCCATGTATAATGTTCACTACATTGTGCCCATTATCACTAATAGTAGCAAACACTATATTTATGCTGTACAATTATTTACAAGATAAGACTAAAATAACAAAATTATATATTTACAAACTAAAATATAGCGTCGAAAAAATCTTCCGCATCGCTGTCGACTGGTAATGGTACCCAAGACACTATGGCAATGCTTAGCCTCTGGCCAAGGTAAAAGCCAGCCCTTGGGTCATGGGAGGTGTCAACCAGTCTTAAATAAATAACTTGTTAAATATAATTGTACTGTTGCATTTTCAGCTCTCTGCGAGTCCAAGAGTGCGCTTTTATTTTGGCATTCATTTAGGTGTGTTCAGGAAGCAGTGGTGGCCCAGTGGTATCAGCTCTGACTTACGTGTTTGTGAGCTCGAACCCATCACTCATTTTACTCTGTGTATTTAATTTCAACACCACTTCTCTCAAAACGGTGAAGGAAAACATTACATTATTAACAATATTGTTTTTACCTTGAAGTTTTATACTGATATTTTTACCTATTCTAGGAAATATTACTGTAATTGCCTCCCAACACAAAGAGGAGAATTAAATACTCTGCACTCGACAACCTGCAGACGCCTGCTGTTGAGATGACAGCTAAACGATGAAAAGGGGGACGTTGGAATACCATGAACAGGATTTAGCTTTGCAGTTGGTCCTTGTTGACTGAGGTAACGTTCGTTTAATTTATCTATCCATTCAAATGTAAATGGCGTGTATTTATTTAAACCTCAAATTGTTCCCATTTTGCTTTCCTAAAAATATAATTGACATTCTAATATAATAAATGCGCCTCTTTTTATGAACCTCAAATAACACAGGTAATAAGGTTTTGGAGTCCTATTATTATTGTAAGCCTGTGTTGTCATGACTGGGCAAAAGCCTCCCTTCCCTCTTTCCACTTTTCTCGGTCTGCGATTGTGGGCCAATCCTTTAAGGAGTCCAGCTCATTCCGCCATCTTTTTTGGAGTCCTAAAAACATTAAATAGGCAAATAAGTGCGATGAACTTGGATGTAGTGGTTTGTCACAGTTCTAACCTAACCCATTTGGTCGAATGATCTGGCTTATTTACTGCGACCAATTTGGCTCGCGCGTGGTCACGGATCTGACCTCACCTAACCCGTTTGATCGGGGTACCCAGCTTAGTTACTGCGACCAACTGTCAAAAAAGGTCAGAAAGTTAAAAAGGTGGCTGATTTATTTTTGAAAAATTTGCATCACTAATAGACCAAAATTTTTTAGAGGTTATTAGAAGGTACATTATGTTTTTAGAGGATCTTCTTCTTCTTAGCGTGTCGATAGCAAAAATATAGTTTTTTTCTTAAATTTCTTTGACCCAAAATTCAGCAACGCGGATAGCATTCGCCGACGCTGCCATCAGGTCCTCACGTGTGCAGGTGGCAGGGCATGCGGTGCAAGATGGGAGGTGCGCCATTGTCTGTGGAGAGATATATATAGGTACCGCATACATACCGGAGGTCAGAGGATCATTAAATATTTCCGATGAAAAAATTATGCACCATTTCTAAGCGCCCTGTTCCGATGTTTAAAACAAGCCCTGTTTCGAAGTGCTATAAAGCTTTTTCCATCAATGTTTTGCTGCAAAATCGAATTACTAAATCATATAACTCATTCAACGCGGCCTGAATTCAAAAAGGCCATAACCCCTCATCTGAAGGTGTCGATTTCGCAACACGCAGCATACCCTAATCACACTTAACCCTACACTGCCATATAGTTTATACGTCATAAAGATTTTTACAACCAGCGATCACCAACGGTCTCTAGGATCCCGAGCTATCGCCAATTGCCAATAAACCTTCGAGCTTCAGGATTTCAATGAAGACCGACACATATTGGCTCTCACTACAATCTGAACGGGATTTCGCGTTCTTGAACACCAGAATCATCGCTTTGATCAACGACCAACGATATATCGCTAACCCATTCGACGCGACAATTTCGTGTGGACGAATTTCTTCGCCATATTAGTTGGGTTCCGATTGACCATTGGGACGTTGTAACTATATCGCTATCTGTAATATCTTGTAATAACCAAAATCCCTGAGGGCGAAACGTAATACTTAGATTGTTATTTCGTACGTGGTTTCTTGTAAACAGTCCTCGGGTGACGTGACAAATGGCTATAGTGAAATTATTTATTTACTGCAATAATAACTTTAGGGGAGGTTGAAATGTTTCGTTAATAATACACGGGCCCCTCGACCAATATGCTATTTTGTTTATTACATTTGGTTTTTGATTTATCTTTTTTTGTGGGGTACTTCGTACGGGATATGACGGTTTTTTTTTTGTCTTCTAATAAATTGTGTTCGCTGAATCGAATTCTCTGGTTGCGCGGATGGAAATAAAATGAATAAATCTTGGTGATATGTTACACGGCTATCTGTATGTACATATTAGTGTTGTTTATTTTTGTAATGGATGTGTGAAAGAAAATCTACAATTGCGGTTCCTAATAGTGCTTACGGGAACCGAGCGGATACAGGACGTATTAAATATACGAGTATAGTATCCAGCAGGATAATTACGTAACACACTAACAGTTACAATGTCTTTAACTTTGACAGATCAACATTATTCATTGCGTTATTTACGTTATTGAGCAGACATTTTTTTCTAACTTAATAAGAAGCAATGGATAATCAATATCCCTCGACATGATTCAGATTGTGATTGATAGTGTGTTATTTAATTAGGGTGTGTGTGTGTGTCTATAGCAACGTGCCGTTATCAAAATGTCCTTATAGATTTAGTATCTATGGCCTACAGAACTAGAAATATCTAGCCTAGCCTTATAAAGCAACGCCTTATTACTTAAAAATTGTGTTTTCATCTATTGCCCTCTCACTTTATTGATATAAAAATACACATAAAAAACCCAAAAGTGGCCACTTTTAGCTTTTTATGTGTATTTTGTACAGCCGCCAGCAGGTCAAGCTATCCGAAACTGTCAAATTTTCCCAATCAACCTTGAACCTTATTTATTTATTTATTTATATATACTTTATTGTACACCACAAAAATACATAGCATAAAAAACACATGAGATACTACAAAATATACAATGGGCGGCCTTATCGCATTACTGCGATCTCTTCCAGGCAACCTCAGTATGGACAGCGATTTCCCTGGACACAAAACGGGACCGTTGTTGATTTTTTAAACCTTAATGCTTTAGCGATACAATTTAAAATCTATTAAACAAATTGGACAGATTGTAGTAGCTTTATGTGCTGGCGTATGTAGCATAGGAACTGTTTGCAAATAAATTTTATTCTTTCTTTCTTTCAAAATTTTCGACCAACAAATTAATTCACTCCACAAACTACAACAAAGTCACAAACTCCAGTGACATGAAGGCTCCTAATTGGTGACCAGTCACAAAGGCAATGATCCGTGAACTATAGGAGCGCCATTTAATTCGGTACAGTAAGCAGCTTCTGATTGGAGATTACGAGTGGCCCGGGTCCGCGAGACCCCGTCATTAGTTCGACGTTCCGACACCCTGCATTTACGGGTTAAAGATTACCTTGTAGTAGAATAGTGGGTTAGAGATAATTGATAAGGAATATAGTTACTAATTTATATTCTCTCATATTTTTAAACGTTGCTGAGAAGTTTATACGTCAACATTTATGATTAAACAAACGTTAATCGTTACGTTTATAAATAAGGGGGTTGATTGATAACGTCAACATTATTTTTCTTACAAAAAAGTAAGAACTAATAATAATAATAATATCCCTGGACATTTCACACAGCACCATTTGTCCCAAGCTAAGCAACCTAATGCAACAGAACTGGGGACACTATTTCGTGATATAGGAGGGGCAATTCTAGTCTGATCTCGGTCTCAATCTGTCAAAAATATCTCTAATTTCCCTACACTTTTGACAAGTTTATGATATTGATTGTCGCTCAGATGAGATTGTGATTAGATTTTAAACGTTTTTAATAGCGGGAATTGGCGTTAAGGTATAATAAATAAATAAATAAATAATAAATAAATCCCTGGACATTTCACACAGCACCATTTGTCCCAAGCTAAGCAACCTAATGCTTGTGTTATGGTAACAAGATGGCTGATAAACTACTTATATACATTATAGGTATAATTTTAAGACACTTCCAGGATCCTTATAAATTGCAATTGTCAATTGCAATGGTCAATGTTTTGTATGTTTATTGTCAGTAGCTTCACTTGCATTTGGTAGACGTTCATTTTGCGCGGCATGTGTATCAATCATGTAAAAATTGACAATTGCAATTGATCGTTTCGGGAACTCGGCTACAGTACAGACGCCTGCACATCAAGCTACTACAATCTGTCAAATTTCTTTATTAGATTTTCAACTTTATCACTAAAGCATTAAGGTTCAAGGTTGATTGGTAAAATTTGACAGTTTCGAATAGCTTGACCTGCTGGCGTCTGTACTTTGAGCCAATTATTAAATTACTAGCTGCGCCCCGTGGTTTCACCCGCATAATTTTTGACCCCATAGGAATATCGGGATAAAGTAAGTAAATAAAGTATCCTATATGTTAATCCTGGTTATAAATCATCTGTGTGCCAAATTTCATCCAAATCCGTTCAGTAGTTTCTGCGTGAAAGAGTAACAAACATGCATCCATCCATACAAACTTTCACGTTTATAATATTTGTGAGAAGTTTGGCATTGATACTCATTGAGATATACCTATAATAGTTTCGAAAGATCACCTCCAAAATCAAATTAATTGACTTAGCCCGATTAAACCATAACAAGTGTAATTGAGTTGAACAAATCTCGTTTACTTAACGCACGGTAAACACAAATAAACAAAAGTAAGAACATTCGCAGATCACCGAAGACCATTGGGCATCTCTTGGCTAATCAAAAGTTGCCCGAAGCGCCGGTAGATCTCAGTTTACCAAACTAACTAAAAGTTCCGATTAGTTCTTGTATTGTTCGGCCGCTTTGCCTATGAATCGATTGCACGGTTCAGTTAGGGAGTCGATTTATTTGTATAATCGATTTGATCGATTAATAAGTAGGCGGCCTATATGTGAGGCGTTGGGTGTTATGATTGTGTTGAAATATGGTCACTGGCGCGGCTACTCATCGTATCAATTATATAGATGATGACTGGCGTTAAAATAGGCCAAAAAGTCAGGTTTAAAACGATTCAACGACGCACCGATTTAACAGTATCGGCATTCATATTTATATCATCTACGAAAGACAGCATAGATAAACAAATCAATATAAACACAGCCTAAACCCGCAAATTTTAAACATGGAACACTAAAAATTCATAGCAAAAACATGAAAAATGTTGTTCGTCAGTGGCCAGTGCGATGTTTTGGCGCAAAATTCGTATTTCGAATGGGACGCTTTATTGCGCGTCACTTTGATGTGTCACTTCCTAGTGATTGCTGCGTTCCAATTGGAATTTTAAAAAGTTCGCACAAACAGATTGCATGATTTTGATGGCGTCAACCGTTGTCTATGTTGGTACAGGCTATTTGTATTTTGAATGCAGGCCTTTATGGTGCGGCTGCTATCCCAGTTTTTAAAATTTTAGATAAACAGTCCATGTTGCTACAGCGAGCGGTATGAATAATAATTTGTTATCATAAATCCGCTTATATCTATTCATGGTAGTCAAAGGTACATATGTACTTCAAATGCAAAACTAGTTATGGACATATTAATTAATCGCAGAGTTTGCTAGACTCCTTAGAAGATAGCGAAATACCTCATTTCGACTCAATCTGTGTAAGATGCTCACATCATTTTATCAACCAGAAAAATGCTGATAATTTTTAAACGGCTGAACAAATTTTCTTGAATCATAGCTAAGAACACTCTCGATCAAGTCACCTTTCGAACAAAACAAAAATATCAAAATAAACTCAGCCGTTTGGGATCTACGATGGCGCAGACAGACACACAGATACACAAGTTAAACTAATAACACTCTTCTGTTTCCATCGGGGGTTAAAAAGGACTATCAGAAACAATTCAACATCTAAAAGAAAAGCAGTCAGCACTTGCAAAATATATTGTTCCCGTTTCACAAATACCACAACAATTTTCGGAGCACCTCCAAAAATACTGGAAAGAATAATCTGCAAGCACGGACTTCCCTACTTAGATTACGTCACTTCGTCCTGCGGTTATTATTTTTTAGTGTGGCAAGCTCTCATATTTCGTGAGGACGTGAAAATTCCTCGCTAATAGGAGACGGTTCATTAGAAACTCGTCAGAATTCCGCTCGCTCGCTCAGCTTAATTCTGTTAACAATTTTTGTGTCCAAGAATGAAACGAAATTTTTTTGAAGTTGGCAATACCCAAGGCTTGGTGTCAAGTTGTAGTTTTAGTGTCGACTTGTTTTCATACGTTTCGGTGTTTGTGGAAAGTTCTTGTCACAAATAATTACTGATTTTGAGACGAAGTATTACAAAATTGAAGTTTATTTCGGATGCGAACGAGTACTTCGACGCCTAAGTGTCCTTTTGTTTTTGTATTTATTTGAGAAGGTAATATTTAATTATCTATACGTACGAGTACATACCTACGTATAGATAATTAATTAATTTCGTTATCGTTCTCTTTGAACCTGCTTTTCAACAATAATATACTAATGTCTAAACTATGTATCATTAAATTTACAATGTAACTTTCAAACACCGACAGACATAGTAGTTTTTAATTAAAACGTACACGTATCTGTTTTTAGCCCAAAATAAACCCCGTAAAAGGAAACCACCCGCTCAAATTTTACTTGGCAACCCTAAAAAGTCCGGACCCCGCGTGCGTCCTAATTCGCCTTACTCTTCATTTGCGCACAACTTTTGTGTAATAAAACCTTTTTCCACGTATGTACATGATTTTTTTAATTATAAGCCGTCCCGTTGTTCTACACGTGCGTCCCCAGCTTCCTAGTCGCTGTAATAAATTCGTGTTTACGTTAATAAAGTGATGCTGAGCTTTAAAAATATAATAAAAATCTTAGCAAGGAAGTTTAATATAGTCTGTGGTGTCATAAATCTTTGAGGTTATGTTGTTATGTCGCACGGTTTAAATAATTGTGTACATAACATTTTTCTGTTGAACTTTTCAATTTTTAAAAGGCAGAGGAAGTGGTCGTGTAGTTTTGACGCTTTAATTTATAAAATAAATAGTATTCAAATAGTACAGTCATGGAATTTTATTCAAAGAGAGATTCACAGAGACTGTGTTTAGAATCCTGTTGATTCCGTATTTAAGCTGATTATATCACTACACTCATCATCTTTCGTGCAGGCGCCGATTCACTTTCCACTGGTTCCCGCCATTCATCGATGAACTGACAGTTGATATGAGTGACAGCTGCCTGACTAAAAATAATGTATTAATTAACAAGCGCTTCTCGCCATCAAACTAAGAAGTGTGGCGAGTAAAATTTTAACAACAAAAAAATATGTTTGTGAAAAAAAAAAACTAATGATGTGCATTATATTATAGTTGTTACATATCTATTAAATAGATACACTACACTATACATATATTATGGATAAATAGAATCGTGCAAACAACGAAAGTTTAATATTGGTACTAAACCTGAATAAAAGAATACTTACGTTATAGTAAGTAGGTAAATAAAGTTTTACCACAACAAAATACTTTAGTATACCGTGGTTTTACTCACAAACACTTTGCCAAACTCCACTTCTTTTATCAAAGGTACTAAAGAAGACGAACACAAATACAATTTATCCAAAACTTCGGGGAGGGTAAACATTTTTAAATCGTTCTCAAGTTGTAAAATTCTTCCGTAAGTTGTAGATGTCAGCACTGTAGCTGAGCTATCGGTACATCTGTTATTGTCTTAGTTGAAGCCAGTCCGCTTCGATATCAGTTACCAGTACAAACTTTCCGCGTTACCGGGGATCATAAAAAGGAATGAGAGCGGTTCCATCAGGGGGGGTCAGGAATGGAGGGGGGCAATCTGTACTCGTGCTTCGAACAATGCTGCAATGTGATTGGTTACATCCTTTTGTATAGCTTTCATCGGGTTATAGGTTTCGAATTGGAGATTCTTTTTTTGAATGAACATTGTTGCGCTTCTTGGAAGCCGTATGGAGGTGCAGTGTGTATTTTTAAGCCCTTTAAAAAGAATACGGATCTTTCAATTCTTAATTTGTTGACATGATTAATTGGATTTATGATAAAGGATATTCTCATCTGCCTAGCCTTTTCCCTATTTTATTTTTCTATGTTGGGGTCGGCTTCCAGTGTAACCGGATGCAGCTAAATACCAGTATGTTACATGGAGCGACTGCCTATCTGACCTGTTATCGTATTACCCAGTTACTGGGTAATACGATAACCCTTGGTAAGACTGGTTGCAGAGGCGTAGCGTAGTGGGGGCGGAGGGGGGGGGGGGGAGCGCACCGATTGGTACTTTTTAGGGGGCGGCAAAATTTCACAGTAAATAATAATATATATTTTGTAAATATTTGATCCATTTCATATTTTAACCTAACTATAAATTCGGACCGATTGAAAAGAGCACGGAATTTTTCATTACTTATTCTGTGACGAATTCGGGGAATCCCCTTTCTTTGAATGATATTTTGTAGCGAATGTCACACCGTCTATACTTGCGGGGTAATAAACGTGATTATAAAACAAATAAACATTTTTATTTAAAATCTAACCTGTATAATGCAAAATAATGATGACTGTTCTTGCCGAAAAGTTATCTAGAATTAATGTATATAATTTATACTATACATTAAATTGAAATACCTAGTTAAGAGGGCGGCAAAATTGTCTTCCGCCCCGGGCAACCGATAACCACGCTACGCCACTGACTGGTTGTCAGACTTTCGGGCTACTGACGACTCGTAAAGACTGTCAAAGAACCACGAGTGGACCACTCCAGTCAGTGCACAAATGTGTCAGTAATTGTGTAGCCCAACTTATAACTTATGGTTAATTGGATAAAGTGACTTTTACATTGATTTCAAGTTTACCTATTTATAAAGCCGACTATAGAAATGTTTACAAAAGGTGTACATTTAGCCAGGAGTAGCGAATTTCAAATACAATTATAATGGTGCCTAAAAATAAACTAAAAGTAAAATATTTTTTATTAAAGTTACAAATAATGATGGTTCGGAATTAGAGTGTTAGGTAGCGACGCACCTGAACTAGGTTTATTCAAACCTGTGTTTCAGGACATCGATGCTACCTGCCTGCCGACCTACTAAATGTTGAGTCTACTGACTAAGGCCATAAATACACACGTAAGAACTTTTAACACAGTCACACAGATTACTGTGTCTTTTGAAAGCTACTCCGACGTAATGCATAGCACGGTGTAAACGCGAGTGGTGTTCACAACCCTTTTACATTTACAAGGCAATTAAAACTAGCTCAGATGTGTTTTCTGCTTAGAAATTATTTACGTTGCAGATGGTTTTTCTGGTATAGTATTCATGCATACACACATCATGGGTAGATTACAAGTACTCAAAAGACTTTAAAGAAAATGATGACAACAAAACTATTAATAATAAATTATCAACACAGGCAAACCTTTTAATTTCTTGACTGGTTACTAATCTCGTATTCAAAATATAAGTCTGTCTCTATCATCTTCAAACGATTGATATTTATAAACAGAACGATGCTTTAAATTCGTTTAGCGCGAAACTTGTTTAATTATTTGTGGTACAAGCGGGCCTTAATCTATGAACATCATTAAAAATATTAAAAAAAAAGAACGTGGCGTTCCTTTTTTAAAAAATTTAAATGATCACTGTAAATAAAAATAATTCTAATAAACTAGACATTATAAAAAACAAGAGATTTAGTGTGAGAGACAGAGAGAGATAACTTTCTTCTCTCTCTTGTAACGAAAAGTGCCTAAATGTGACGTGTCCTTGAAACATCCACATTCTCGTCCAATTAACGAATCGCCGCTAAGAAGTTTCACTTCAAAAACAAAAGCGCAAACTTTGACACGTGCATATTTTTAGCGCAATCTAAGTTCGCGCTCAGACACATGTTTCACCAGTAGGTACGTGTGAAACTGCCTAACAATGAGTGACGGGACA
The DNA here is from genome assembly GCA_949629185.1 of Apamea crenata. Classification (NCBI taxonomy): domain Eukaryota; kingdom Metazoa; phylum Arthropoda; class Insecta; order Lepidoptera; family Noctuidae; genus Apamea; species Apamea crenata. The sequence goes on from OX451373.1 coordinate 10,578,060, forward strand.
GCTGCGGCTAAATATATAACGGACGATAGTTCTGGTGTAGACGTGCAGCCGCTGTCAAACCGTGTGTGTGATCAGTAATTGAAGCTAATCTGTTCGTTTGGGCCCTGAATGACAGTTGTGACTGATAAATTGCATTGGCGATTTATACATGCATAGTTAAAATAAATATGAATTGGGAGTTTTTTATTGATATGTTCTGGTTACTGGATGACATGGTCTCCTGGCAGCAACTAACAAAAAGAGTCCCTACTACTCCTTCTTTTTTTTGGGGTGGAAAATCATCAAATAACTTCTCCCGCTATGGGCGAAGCGGGAGGGCATGTCAGACTTTTACTGACTAAAACCCGTGTTCCTTCAGTTGCCTGTGCCAGGGGCCACGGAAACTCTTTTGAACAACCTGCGACCGTGGCAGACTGGCAGACAGAGGTATTTCTCATAGTAGTTTTTCTTGCAGTCATGCAAGTATCTGCCTAACCAGAAAATCTTGAAATTTTTAACTTCAAGGGTAGCCGAAGCTCAGCGAAAAACAAACGTCAAAAACTTGTCAAAAATGTAGGACACTTAAAGGTATTTTTGACAGATTGAGACTGAGAACGTTCTTAAAATTACGAGAATTACCCCTCAGGCATGTGCGTGCGTGTCTATTAGCATGCATTTGTTTTAAATGGAGGTGACATCAGGATAGCGAGCTAAACCGTGAATTGTAATATCTCCTACCTGGAATGTTGAGGTGTTGTTCCTGTAATGATGGGAAACTTAACTTGTGTTGCATGTCCTGTCACGTACATGCTGGTGGAAGTAACAGCTGCCACTAAAAACGCAATCATTCTCGCCCATCAGCCGATCGTCACCTTCCCTAGTGTCTAAAGCGTAGAACACCCACTGCGGTCATCGTCACTTGGTATGACCTCACCCAGGAGAGTACTGCACTACTCCCAACCATATCTACCCCCTTAGTTTCTTAATATCATATTTCTTATGTTGACGTCACATTGGCTCAGAAGCAATTCGGGACCCATTGCCAAAATAAAAGAAGTCGTGGGTCTGTTTCGGTCGAATTGATTCTGCGACTAAAAAAGGTTACAATGCAATGGTGGTGGTGGAGCTGTCAATAAAAAAAAACTCAAATCATCCAACTCAATTAAACCATTTACAGGCACTTTTGAATTGTCAAAATTGAATAGTCGGTCAGTTAGTCAGAAAGTTGAAGCTAGTTGCCCATTCCAAAACGTAGATCTCTATGGAGAAGATTTCTTGACCAACACGGCATGAAAATACATACAAACTTTCATCTGCCCGAAACCTCATCTCACGACGTACACGAACACCATTAATTTCCCACAGACAGAGGAACAGCCAACAGCAACGCTAGAACATTATAGTTCAAAGCCCACTGCATCACGATTACTGCACTAATCCAAACGTTACCAGTATAATACTGTCAAATGGCGAGGCATTTCACGTTATTGTTGTTGCAGCAAACGACTGTGCCTCGTAAATTAGCAGGATTATATCACGGATATTGCCAGCTTAACAGCTGTTTGTAACATGTTTGTTCAAGAAAAATATTGGTAAGTACAATGTTTTCATTTGTTTTCTTGAGTTGTTAAATGGTTGTGTTGTGTGGTGTTTTTAATAGCTTCGAGTGTAATAAGATTTCGATTCTGTAAATATCTTACCGTGAAAACTTAGGTGAAGTGAGCGTGCAGTGAGCTATTATTCCACCTGTCGAGTGATTCTGTAAAATTCTCGCCGTGAGAACCTAGGAGAGGTGAGCTGCCAATAGTGTCAATCACTATAGCATCAGCAGTGCGATTCTGTAACCATCTCACCGTGAAAACCTAGGTGAAGTGAGCGTGCAGTGAGCTATCATTCCACCTGTCGAGTGATTCTGTAAAATTCTCGCCGTGAGAACCTAGGAGAAGTGAGCTGCCAATAGTGTCAATCACTATAGCATCAGCAGTGCGATTCTGTAACTATCTCACCGTGAAAACTTAGGTGAAGTGAGCGTGGAGTGAGCTGTCATTCCAACTAATGCTAGGGATTAACACTATTGACAGCTCACTCTAAGCTCGCTGCACCTAACTTTTCACGGTGTGATTTTTACAGAATCGATCGGCAGGTGGAATGACACTTAACTTCAAGCTCACTTCACCTAAGTTTTCACGGTGAGATTTTTACAGAATAGATCGGCAGAGAATAGTAACCTAGATCCGTCTTCAGCACCCTAATTGCGTATCACATTGTCAATCTCAATCTGCACCCTAATTGCGAAACACACGATCAATCGAAATCGGTTTCATTTTGACAGTTCAACAACATTCATTGCGTTATTTACGTTGTTGACACATTTTTTGAACATATGAAGCAATGGATTAGCAATATCCTTCAAAATGATTCAGATTGAGATTGATTGTGTGTTACGCAATTAGGGTGCCGAATAATGTTGAAGAAAATTGCTATTCCATTACTTCATATGTTCGAAAAATGTATCTGCTCAACAACGTAAATAACGCAATGAATGTTGTTGAACTGTCAAAATTAAAGCCATTTATATTGGTACTGTGTTACGCAACTGCCTCGCCGGTTAAGAATTTATTAGCTACCTGGCGGGTAATATTATGAGTTTTTCGATAACGAGTGAACTTTGCCAACAAAGTTTACTTGATACTTACCTTCTATCTAAGAAACCATCAGTTGCCCAAGATGAAGAAAATCGAAGTGGGAAAAACTGGACCCACATTGGTGAATTAAGGCCATTAAAGTCCTAAATCACCGAGGGGCCCGTGAATAAATTATAACACCCGCACAGGTCGATCGATCAAGTTAAGCTACGCTTGCCGCGGTTAGTTTGTGGATGGGTGACCATCTTTACATACCGAGACTCCTCCGTGTCTCGGAAAGCACGTCAAGACGTTGGTCCCGGCTGTCATTCATGGATCTTTGACGGTCGTTACGGGTAGTCAGAAGCCTGAAAGTCTGACAACCAGTCTTACCTAGGGGTATCGTATTACCCAGTAACTGGGTTGTGGAGGTCAGATAGGCAGTCGCTCCATGTTAAAATACTGGTATTAAGCTGCATTCGGTTAGACTGGAAGCTGACCCCAACATAGTTGGAATAAGGCTAGGCAGATTATGAAGGTCCTAAATCGCCATTATAAGTACAGTTGGAACTTCCAGGCCAAAACCCATAATAAATCATTCGATTTATCATGATTCATTTATCGTGGTGCATATCATTCTAGCTTTGAGAAATGGTATTCACATATTGCATATTGGGTTTTTATTTTAGTTTTACATTAATCACAATACAACACACACACAAACATGTATGTCACATTTTATTTGTATGTTTTTTTTTTTTCGTGGTGCATATCATTCTAGCTTTGAGAAATTGACATTTTATACGACTTGACTTTAAACTAAAACAAATATCGTTTTTGAGATAGATATTTAATATAAATTAACATGACAATAATATAAAACTACTTATTTACCTAATAATTATCAAAGATGTCGCAAATGAGCTGAGGCCCTTTTGTCATTATAATCTTTGTTTTCTGTTTTTATAGTTTTAAGGTGTATTTATTTTGTTGTAACGCCAATAAATGCATTTTCCTTTATTTCTTTCTTTATCGTTCAACAAAACTGTGGATTTCTCAGTATAATTAAATTATATCATGTCTTCATTACATAAAGCCTCCTTGTGGCTCCTCTACCTTACCCTTCGCGGGTTAGGCAGACCTGTCCCTATAGTATACCAATATTACGCCAGTTATTTTTAAGTCATTTGGAATAGGGGGCGAGCCTTTTAATAGATACTAATAATAATAAATCATTTATTTCAGATTCATCCTAAGATTACATCCATATTTGTTAGTAAAATTGCGAGCTTACAAACTAATGTTAGTAATAAAATAATGTTTTTTTTTTAATATGTAAATAGTTTTATTAAATGACATTCAATAACAATTTCAACAACAACAACAAGCAACAACATTACAACATTTTTTTTTTTGCCACGCTCGCTCAATTAATTAGGATAATAGAAGAAGAAGCAGCAGCTAGCTCCTGCTTCTTCTTCTACTGTGTTGAATAGCGTGCAATTGGAAAGGCCTATGTCCAGCAGTGGACTGTTATAGGCTGGTTATGATGATGAGGTTCTGCCGAAAAAAAAAATCCAAATTTCTTGTTCCGCCGACCCACCCCGACGCATCGCACCGCTTGTCCGCGGTATTACTTCGTTTTTGCTTAACGTTCTACTCGGCTCTTAAGAGTTTTAGCGTGATGTTAAGTATCCTACAGCCTTCCTCAATAAATGGGCTATAAAATGCAAACATATTTTTTCAAATTCTACTGGTAGTTTCAGATATTAGCGCGTTCAAACAAACAAACTCTTCAGCTTTATTATTAGTATAAAGATTATAATTTCTTGGGGATTAAAATTGTCACAGCTGTTCACTCCTGCAGCCAGACTAATTAAACGTAACATAACATTACACTCACCGTACGCGAAGCTAAGAAAGCACTTAAAATATACACCTCACATGATTCATAAAAACTAACTCGCACTGCGAAAGTTTGCGAATTCACATCCTTACGCACCTGTCCCACCGCTGGCGATTTTTTTCAGCGCATTGAATTTTCAACGCACTGCCTAGCGCCGAGAGTTGAAAATCCAACAATGTGTTTTTTTTATGCGCTGGGACGCGCTCTATTGGATTCTCAATGCTCGGCTCAACACCGGCAGTTGAAAATCCAGTGTACGATAAAATCCCGCCGCGATATTTGTATGTTGTCCTTGCGAACGTAGGCTAGCGAGACACTTGTAGAGCGAGCAACGAGCAAGAAGTGCCCGAAGGTGACGAGCGATTACTCGCTGGTATGCGTACCTAATTTAAAATTTTATTTATGTTTCAAATTGACGTTATTTCAAGTTAAACAAATATCAACCTTATTTTAATGGAGATTAAGTTGATTTCAAAGTGACTACCACTATTGAAAAAGTTATAAAAATGTTTGAAGTTTCAGCGTAAACTGAACTTTATTGTGTAGGAATTAAAGTTATTTTCCCATAAACTCATATTTGTTTACATCTTTGGCGAATATGTCGCGATATTAGATTATAGCACAGTAGTGTATAGCATAGCAGTGTGGTGATCCAGTGGTATCGTCCGCGACTTACGAGTTGTAGGACGTAAGTTCGAAGCGCCTTATTTTGTGTAAATTATTTCATCACCTCTCTCTCTCTCTCACCACTGCTCTCAAAACGGTGAAGAAAAACATCGTAAGGAAACCGGCAAATTTCGAAGACATTGTGACATTACCAACCCACACTGGGGCCGCGTGGTGGATTACGGCCCCCTCCCTCTCGCAGAGGCGTGTGTGATTATGATTATGCTATGCGTATCTATGTACTAAGTGTGACTCTCAGCGAGTGTTCTGCCTGCCTCGCCAAGCGAGCGTCGCTGAGCGAGTTCTCTCTTTGATAGTTCTTGTCGCTGCGATAAACTAGTAATCGCCGGCGATCTAAACAGTCAGCAATCAACCATCTCTTTTACTTAAGTATACGGGACCTTTTGTACGTTTCTTGAGCAAGAAAATCGCTAGTCGCTTCCTCGTAGACGGTGGGACTGGTGCTTTACTACAAGGGAAGTCGTTATAGTTCGTGCAAGTCGTCGTAAACTTCTCCAAACACCGATTATCGTTTTACTAGGAATTGTAGGAATACTTACTTTCTTTAACTTTGTACGCAAAATAGTATGATTGATATTAATGTGATTTTTAGGGTTACCGTACTCAAAGGGTGGCAACGGGACCCTGTAACTAAGGGTCGCCTATCCGTCCGGCTGCCACACCCTAATTGGTAGTCACTTGAAATTTTCACAGAGCGTGTACTACTGTGGCCGCTAAAAATAGTAATAAACTTAGTGGTTTTTTATTATTATTACTGAAGATAACTCAACAGCAACAGTAAACAACCCAAGCAAAGTTATATGGAACCACCCCTGAGGCATACCTTTTCCATTAAAAAAGATATATGCATCCAAATAGAACCTCCTCCTTTTTAAGTCGGTTAAAAATACAATACAATTAAATTAAACCCCATACAAGAAAGATGTTTATTTTTTAAATGTCGAAGCATCATGCTGAGATAGGAGCCTTTTGGCCTCGTATAGGACTTTCTGTTTCATTTTTCCTTTTGTTACTTTTTTATATAATTTGTTTTATTTTTACTGTGTTTAGTTTAGTTTATAATCCTGTACGAGTCGCAATAAATACTTTTTCTTTCTTTATTTCGGCGTAGGTTTTTACTAAAGTACCTACATATTTTTTTTAAATGTAGTGTTAAATATACGGTGGTATACCCTTCCTGTGCGACCGACTCGCACTTGGCACCTTTTTTTCCTTGAGTTATAAGTTTGGAAGTGGAGTAAATCTGCGATATTGTTGAGCTGTAAGTAATTGGCTAACTTTGAAGTGGTGCTTTTTTATTTAATGTTCGTGAGTACAGTTTGCAAAATTAGATTAGTGTACCCAGGACTTTGTTATATCTTGATTTGACCGATTCTTTGACAATATAATGCCTATACTACTGTCCCACTGCTGGGCAAAGCACTCCCCAAGTCCTTCCAGAAACTCCTTTATCACGCCACCTCGAATGAGCCCTCGCGGTACGTGTCCAAATCATCTGGCCACTACTTGCTGGGCCGACCTCGGCGGCGCCGGCCATCTTCAGGCACCCATTGTGTGACAACTTTTGCCCAGCGATAATCCTGCATGCGGCTGATATGACCCGCCCAATCCCACTTGAGCCTGGCAGCCTTCTTGTCTACGTCTATTACACCCGTTTTGGAACCCAACATGGTGTTCCGAATTTTTTCCTGCATCTCGCAAGCAGAGTTTACCGCGCAATTAACATAATACAATTTCCCAACATCAATCGTTGGGCAGTTGCCCGCCAGACACAACACCCGTCTGGTCGGAGGATCCTCCCTTTTCTATGGACGATGAGTGAACTTAACACCCTGTTCCTCATACCTCTAAACACTCACATATCCGCCAGTTATGTTTGAGTCCCATGTAAGGCATGCCTGTTGTCATCGACCGAGGACGAATCCGAATCCGGGCTGCAACTGAGAAGTCCTATCTATATTTTTTTTTGTTAGCCTATATTGTGCCCCACGGCTGGGCAAAACCTCCGCTTTAGCCTTCCAAACTTCCCTGTCTTGTACGATCTCTGGCCATGTTGGCCCTAAAAACGTTATCAGATCGTTACACCCCCTTCGCTGTGGTCTACCTCGACAGCGTGTCCTCCCTCAGGTGTCCAGTGAATGACGATCTTTGCCCATCTCTCCGGGTGGATTACTGAGACGTGTCTGGCCCACTCCCATTTCAGGCTGTTTTTTCTCCAACATCCTCTACTTGAGTTATGGAGGTAGTAATAAGTAGTGTAAAACTAATATATCTAATAGAAATATCTAATGTATTTATCGAATATCAAGTGTTAGACCGAACAAGCGCTTTACTTTGTTTAAATTATTTCATCACTATTGCTCTCAAAACGGTGAAGGAAAACATGCTGAAGAAACCGACATGTTCTAGAACCAAAAATTCAAAGACATGTGACATTACAGCACACTCACAGAGAGGAGGCCTGTGTCCCAGCAGTGGGAACATTATACGCTGATTGATGAAGTGTTAGACCGACAAATATTTTGAATCATCAATAACAAATGCAATGTAAACAATAACAAACATAAAGCTAATCCAATTCAATAAAACTACCCACATAGAAAGACAAAAAAAACAAATGAACTTGCATATTCCACCCCAAAAAAAGCAATTGCCAACAACATTTGAATACAAAATCGATCGAAACTTCATTACTACTCCAAATACCTTCAGAATCGATATAGAACTCGATGGAAAGAGAATCGAGCCCCTATCATTTGATCGCCATAAATATCGGGTGGTCCCCAAGGTACGAAAGGGACTGTAGTATGGGAATGACAGACCCTTTGACAGTTTGGAAGTTATACCTGTGAGAGGCGTTTAGAGTATTTTTCGTTGTCTGTAATCTAGTGAAAATGGTTTCCTATGTTTGCGTGTGTTGTATTTGCTTAGAAATGCTGGAAATATGAAGGAATAGACTAACCTCCGATTTCTGAATTGAGAACTTGTTAAACTCTGCTCCAGCATTATGATGATTCCTTCAAAAAGCACGCAAAATTCAATATTTGTAACGTTCTTTGCAAAAAGAAGTGAAAACTTGAATATTAACGTTGTGCATTTTTGATATTTTGGAATGCGATCTACTCTCCCTCCGTCTTACGAATTTTCGATCAGGTCACGTGTCCTGACGCGAGCTCCGTCTTACGAATTTTCGATGAGGTCACGTGTCCTGACGCGAGATTAACATTTTTTACCCATCACAACAAAAGTGCTCAACACCGCTAAAGAAGTTTTCACTTCAAAAATTACATTGAAAGAATTACCTTATGTAAAATTTGACAAGTTCTGATCTTCAAATTCTCAAATCGGGTGAAAACCATACAAATTGAAGTGGTTGTCCTTGTTCATGTTCGGTTTAAGAAATCAAAAAAATCATCATCATCCTCTCCTTGTCCTAATTTATTTGGGGTCGACACATCATCTTCCTCCATAATTATTGTTTCTATCAGACGTTATCTCACTATTTACACTTTTCATTAGATTTACACATCTTTCACACAATCCAACTATCATTTCATTGGTCCTATACTTAGTGTAATCGGCAACCATATTTAAAACTTTCCTCCTTAAAAAGTTTTATAATAAAAAGAACAATCGATTTAATAACCAAAAACCTGGGTAATCTGCCAAAATATGACAAATTCTTGTTTACATACAATAGCTCTAATCTTCAGGCTTCAAGGCGGTTCGCCCTTCCTTACTAATTGGATTCCTGTGGAGATTTCCAAAAGCAGCCTGTCACTGGACGTAAGAACCTAGGTACCCCCCCCCACCCCCCATTACTTAATAAAAACTCAAGAATGTTTATGCTGATTTTTCTTTAATTTTGATTTTTCTGCGGCTTTTTGCCTGTAACAGCTGTGGCGTTGGTGTACCTTGATAATATTAATAATAATAATAATATTCCTGGACATTGTAGAGAAAAGTCGTTATCGTCTGCTTTTCCTTAGGCCGTTTGTCCACCACTACGTCAATGGTACGTCAACGAGAAGGAGATGACGGCGCCGAAGTCGCAGCGATACATACATTTACTATGGCCGCGTGTCCACCGTACGCCACCGGACGTCACGCTTGGTTTGAATAATTTCGTTTCTCGTTGACGGTTGCGAGTGGACAAACAGTGTATCCCTACTTGATTTTGTTAGCATCGTAATTGCATCTACAGTTACAAAGCTCATAAGCATAAATGGAATTACCAAACACGAAACTAAGATAAGAATCAAATATCGGCCGCCAGTTTAAGAATAACTGTCCAAATAAGAAAACCATATAAGTTAAGACTTCTCATCACACCGTGTTTTTCATGATATCTAACGCAGACTGTAGATTTGTAGACCATTTTTTTATTTCATTAAATACTTGGTACTTGTTGACAGGCCTACACTGTTCTCCCATACCTAATAATACTGCATGTTGAAAACATTGTAAAAACCAATTATTTTTAAAAGAGTAAACTCCATAGGAAACGACCAATTGGAACCGTGCATCTAGCTTCTGACGTGTATTGCCCATGTATGTTGATGTGAAATACAAATTTGAGTCATATTTAAAAATCAAACCACTTATTCCATTACGAACCATAATAAAAACATAACCCTCAACTTCGTCCAACTTCGTCCAAAGTTCAACCCCCAAATACCGCAACAGAATACTTACACGCACGGCGTATAAATTACAGTAATTTTCGGTATTTCTTTTCTCCTCAAAGATAATAGGCTCCCCTCTAGCGGGATATAACGAAGCTCCACGGGGTATTCGTCCCAGGATATTCGTCCCGGCAAATTGTACAGGACTTGTAACCGAACGGTTTTTTATCGGGGAATCGAAAACGTTAGGCCCTTAATCGCTTAACGAGTGGTATTTTAGATATTCTCTAGGGAAGGCCTTTTGTGAGTCTTGAGGTAGGATAATGGGATTGGTATAGGAATGAACTGTTTTTGTTAAGGTATTTTAGGACGAACAAAGATGGAATATAGAGTGAGTGAGCTAAGATAGATGTTTTTAGGGTTCAATACCCAAAAGGTGCTGGATGCTGTCCGTCCGTCCGTCAATGGGCTGTATCTTTTGAACCGTAATAGATAGACACTTGAAATTTTCACAGAGTGTGTATTACTATAGCCGCTATATGAAAAAATGAATGAAAGTTAAAAATTAAAAGGGGTATACAAGGGACGTGTTTTTTTCGGTGCTTGTAGAAAATATTGTTAGACTAGCTGCGCCCCGCGGTTTCACCCGCATAAGTTTCGATCCCGTGGGAATGTCGGGATAAAAAGTATCCTATATGTTAATTCTGGTTATAAACTATCTGTGTGCTAAATTTCGTCAAAATCTGTTCAGTAGTTTTTGCGTGAAAGAGTAACAAACATCCATACATACAAACTTTCGCATTTATAATATTAGTAGGATATTGTACAGTGGTACGTAACCCTTCGTGTGTCCGTTTTTTTACCTTAAGATAAAATTATAAACCAACATTTTGTTTTACAATTTTGCGTTCTCATTTCGTTGACAGACGCAAGAATTATTTATAAACGTTTGTTAATGTTTAAATAAACACTTACGCAAACACAAGTACAATGTGAATCTTATTGTTCTTTATGTTCTTTCTTTTTATGTCACATATGTACCAAAATTATTTAAAACTTCCGTCAAGATTATATATTTTTCATGAAATTTGTATTTTAGTGCGATGAAAAATAGAATTTCAAAACTAGACTTTGTTTTTTTATCTTTTACTTATAATGTAAACTAATTTTTATTATCAGAGTCTGTAATGTAAAACAGTTGAGAAGAAATTACTTGTACTGTACTGTAATACGGAGGAGTGAGGAAAATGTCCTGACGAAAATTTTGAGTAGTGTAGAAATGTGAATGGCTATAAGAGTAGGGGAAGACCAAAGAAGCGACTGATGGACTGTGTGAAAGAGTACCTATATGTCTAGAAAGGGGGTGATTATCGAGATGACGAGTTCATACAACCCTAATCTCTTCAGGGCGAGAGTGAATAGGCTTCCTTTGGGCAAGCTCGTTCCACCGTAGATCTCATCCCTGCCTCTAGGCTGGATTGAGGTCAAGAGTGAGCCCATTGTCAATAAAAAAAATAAAAAAAATGACGACTAATAGAGAAGTATGGAAAAAAAAGACATGTTCCGCCGACCTCAAATAAATTGGAATAAAGGTGATGATGTGATGCAAATGTTGTCACATGTCTGTTATTGACGTAAATATTAGTAATTTTCCCCTGAAGAGCTACATGTCCTTGATTGTGTTTATGTTGCTGAAATAACATTTAAAAAAAAAACGGGATTTGTTGTGGGAAACCCGTTTGGAACGACATTCATTTGAGAGTAACAAAATGAAAAAAAAAGGAATTACATAAAAAGACGAAAGTACAACGACGACAAAACACAATAAACGAAGAACACGGTATAACATGCGATTAGGAACTTCGTTCCAAAGATTTAACACTCAATTTTCATAACCAGCACCCTAATTGCGTAACACACTATCAATCTGAATCATTTTGAAGGATATTGCTAATCCATTGCTTCATATGTTCGAAAAATATGTCTGCTCAACAACGTAAATGACGCAATGTATGTTGTTGAATTGTCAAAATGAAATACATTGCTACGAATAGTGTGTTACGCCACTACCCCACAGATTCTTTTGTAGCTACAAACCAGCTGTACTACAATACTAAGCTAGCATTCCCATTCATATCACACCTAACTATCCATCATTAGCTAATGTACCTCTTTGTCCTGATTTGCCACAGATTCGTCTCATAAACTATGCAAAGGCGAGATTATCCCTCAAAGGGTTACATCAGCCGTCACTAAATATCAGTAGATACTATATAGGCTGTCAGAAGATACGAGCATGATTTCCAGGGTTTACACAAGACCAATTGATATCCTAGAGGTGTTGAGATTTGGTTCTGAGCCACTGGGTTGCCCATTCTTAAGAAGATTTTGTCCAATGTAAACTTTTCATTATCTTAATATTCCACGGTGAAGGAAAACTTATAAGAACCTGCTGGGTAAAAAAGTATATTAGACTAGCATCATAAGTACAACATAAGTTTCGAACCCGTGGGAATATCGGGATAAAAATCCTATGTGTTAATCCTGGTTAACTACGTTACGAATCCTAGTCCACAAAATTCGTAGATACTGCACAATGAATTCTGACAAACTAAAACTGCAATTCATTAAAAAATACTTAACCCTATTCTGCCAAGTGGTCTCAACCGAAAAGGATTACGTATAAAACCTTTTTCCACGCTTGAAATCAGTGCATTTTAAAATCGCATAATGTACAAGGAATGCACGTCGACACAGCGTACTTTGGTTGAAGTAAGAGAGCGTTTCCCTGTACTAGTGCTGTAAAGAAAGATTTTTACGGTTTTGTGGGGAAAAGAGGGGTTAAAAGAGGGGGGTGAAAGACGTATATCCTTATTTGCTGGGACGTGACCGCAACCTTGCATTCTAAAAGGTTTCATGAAGTGAATTAACTGAGAATTTATTTAATTAATTATGTTAAGTAGTAGCTTGTGTGGGTAATGTTTGCCGTACAGTTTTAATTATGTAAGATTTTCTGGTGATCAGACAGCGTGTGTGATGTTTTTTTATTTTTTCTACCTTTTAAAGGCTTTCCTTTTTAAGCTGAGATTTACAATTCAATTCAATTCATTTACTTTTAATCACACAAATAAAATATCCATGGAGTAAATACACAATTTCGACGTTTACGTAATCGTAGGATGAAAAGCGATCATTTAGAAGAAAGCTTCATGGCTATATTCTCCGAAGGGGTAGGCAGAGAAGAAAGAAAAATAAAAGAAAAACACCTACATTGGGCAGTACACCATTATTTTTTCATTTATTTTGAAGTTCCATGTAACTGGAGGGGTCGGGAAGAGTCAATTGTCAATAAACAGACACTGTTGAATTCCCATTGGAAAAACCTAATAACTCTTTGCACGACCTGGGAATCGAAACCAGGACCCGGCGCTCAGCAGTACATAGAGCAAGGACCGCTAGACCAACGTGGGCTATTTTTATGCGAGGAAAATATATAATGAATTCAAAACACTGAACCCATCTGCAGTAAAATATCCTTTACGCACAATATATCAGACACGTTATATCAGTAAATAAAACCACCATTTTAGTTCAAAACTACATCCTAACTTTATGGCTGAAATTTCATGCTGCGCGACTTTTACCACAACCTAAATACGAATGAAGTAAACAAGCAATAAACTTGAATATTTTATTAAATAAAACTCAACAATGATTTCACAAATAACATAAAAATGAAAGAATACTTTGTTACAACTTTAGGACCATGCATCTATTTTATATTGTTATATTATGTAATAGACAAGAAACTTTATAAAACACACCTCTGTTCTTTATAATGCGGTTATTTGTAGCTTTTAATAAATAGATAATGATAATATTTAGGCTAAGTAAATTAATAAAGCAACATGTGTACAAACTAATGCACATAAATCGTTCTTTCTTAACAAAAGACGCAATGTATCAAGTGTACACTCTAATAATACAATTAATTTTTATGCTTACAAATATTGCTTCATGAAAATTAAAAATAATTTTGCTGAATTCAACATTTTCAATGTTCAATGAAACCGAACTATATTTTTAAACGATGAACAATAAAAACATTCATTAGAGGATTAAAAATATATTTCGAATCCATTGGACTACAAAACCATTTTTAAATTTCAAACAATATAAATAAATGCTAATTGCAGTTATTAAACTAATTTTGAAGTACTTAATTAGTACAAAAAAAGAACCAGAAATGCATTGGTGTATTGTTTATGTTAAAGAGCTAAGACTAGCGACATTCACGTCTCCATTGACTAGGTTAGAATCAATAATACAAAAGATTTATCACAATATCGCGCAGTTTCTCAACACAAAAGTGATATAAATAAATACTTGAAAACATGCATTTAGTACGTATAACAAGGCCCGTGGCAAACAGTATGTACATTATTTGAAAATGAAAATTAATTACAGACAAGATAGAGATTTAAAAGAACCTAATATAGAATTTACAGCACCTCACAATCGATTCGTTTCGACCTATACACGACAAATATCCCCCTCTTCGACAATCGCTATGAATTCGGTCTAGAGAATTTTAGGATTATCTTGAAGGATTTTTTTAGTCTACCTACAGTTGTCAGCATCACATTCCCCAATTTACATAAATAGAACATTTCTTACAAACGATGTTTATAACTTTCGAGTAAAATTAATATTTATAGGAGGCTTAAAATTAAGTTAGTCCTAAGTGGTTTAATTTTCAGTGCCGGTGATCCATTGCAGGTACTTGAAGGATCTGGACTGCAGGGGGCTGGCACGGGATTCCCGGTACACGCGTGGCTGGTACGAAGTCGGTTGCTCTCTGAAAATAGCAAACATCGAGGTTATTTTGAGAAAACGTTTCGGTTTCAACAATGATGGCCATTTGAAGGAATGTTGGGAGATATAGTTGCTAAATCTGGAGTTTTAAATAGTGCTGAATGCTTCCTGGTTATAGAAATATATTCTGAAGACGTGACGTCCCGCAGATGATAATCATGGATTTCTTAGAAAACAGAAAAGATAGAAATAATAATTTTAAAAGTATCATAGATGTAATTATATGTAACTGCATGATAAAATAGGTTTTCATGTATGTAGTAAATATTGTCTCTCACTCACCTTGGTTCAGCTGAAGCACGAGTATGATACGCAGGCACGTTCGGGTTGTGATAGCCACCGTGAGGCACCGGGGTCGTCAGTGTATGCGCCTGCACAGGCGGGTGTTCTGACGGCGAGTGGTAGCTCACCGGGTTGTACCGGTCCACCGACACACCTCGGGTCCTCTCGGGAATCGGCGCTTCTACACTTTTGGCAATGGTGCTCAGAGGTCTGCCCCTGCCCAAAGTGTTAGTCTTCGGCCAGTCTTGCGACACATATTCAGATTCAAAACTCCTCTCACGGAAAGAACGCGGTCTTAAGGTCTGGCTCCAAGTTGGGGTCGGCGTATACGCCACGGACGGATTCTTTGGATAATTAGCTTCTGCTTGCCATGGAGGCTGCACGTTGGTTTGCTCTGTAGTTGTTGTAGTAGTTTGGGAAGTTTTCTCAGTGAACTCCCTTAGCTCTCTACGCCATTGAGGCTCAACCTCCTCCGAAGGTTCATTGTTATCGTAGTAGTACTGTGGGGACGGATCAGGCTGAGGCTGGTACTTGGTCTCCGACGGGATGTAAGTAGACTCTGGGACAGTGATATACCGTCTTTCGTATTCGCTGTAATAAGTCTTACGTCCAGGAGTTCTGGAAGGTTCGGAGATAGAAGCGGACCTAACAAAGGATTGGTTTGGTGCTGGTGGTATATAGGCGATTGGTGTGGTCTTGGTGAATTTCGCTGGTGGAGGTTTCCAGCCCGACGCAGAAGCGGGATTGAACGATTGAGTTTCGGGTAGCGGAGCCGGGGCGTAGTAAACTTGTGAAGTGTTATTGACTGATGTGTAGCTAGTGTCCTGCTCCCATGGGGGAGGGACGTAGCTTGAAGAGTACGGCTGTGAAGATTTTAGGTAGCTGTCTGAAGTGTCTTTGTAAGAGTATTGATTAGATTGTGTGGTGTTCTGCTGTGAGTCAGTGTTGGTTGCCCATGTAGGTGTAGGTGTGTATGTAGAGTAACTTGATGGTGCCCTTTCGGCAGCTGGTTCTGAGTAAGATTGTTGGTACTGGGGAGCAGAAGATGGCTGGTATTGGGGCTGGGGGGTTGGAGAAGGCTGGTATTGGGGCTGTGGTGTAGGCGAAGGTTGGTACTGCTGTGTAGGTGGCTGGTACTGTTGTTGGGGCTGATGCTGAGCCTGATACTGAGGTTGCGGCTGATATTGCTGCTGTGGCTGCGGTTGGGCTTTAGGCTGAGCCCAAGGCTGACCAGTAGGTGTAGGGGTAGACGAAACATTATTATAAATAAGATTCTGGTTCGTTTTTTGGTACCACTGCTGGTCACTAGTAATCGAACTAGGTTTCACATTGCTAACAGTTAGAACTTCAGCCCGGGGTTCACTTTGATACTGATTCTGATCGTAAGACTGATTATTCTGATTACCATATTGATAAATATCTGAAGGCAATTGACGTTCCATGCTAAGCCTTTCTAACAGCAGACTGTGACGTCTTTCAGTAGTCGGTTGAGGGGGATATACAGGTTGATAAGGCCTCGAAGGCAAAGGAGAAGTGGAAATTCTATCTATAGTAGGAGGCGGAAAATATGTCCTGACGGTTGGAATACCTTGTTGCGTCAAATTCTCGTAATTGTGGTCTAGAATCTTTGTAGTGCGGTTGACTGTAACAATGTTTTCAATTTTGTTGTATTCTGTCTGTCTGCTAAGTCCACTTGATGGGTCGATTGTGCTAGTGATAATTTCCGTGTTTTCAGTGTGAGTTTTAGAAATTATTGGTGAACTTCCAATAGGTTTTATTTCAACATCTTCGACTTTCTCAAGAGGAATGGATGGTTCCCTAATAGGAATATTGTATTGTGCCTGGGGCGCTGATTCAGGTTTTTCTTCTTTCGGTTCCTCAGAGGGTACAACTTCTACCTTAATCACATTCTCTCCTTGTTCATTGACCTCTTCAGCTGGTTTCTCTGAGATCGCTTCTTTCTCTTCTTCAACGGTTTCAACCTCTTCTTCCTCTTCTTCTTCTTTGGTTTCCTCCACTTCAGCCTCTTTTTTAACTTCTACTTTGGTTTCCTCCTTTTCTTCGACCTCCTCATATTCTTCCTCCTCTTCTTCTTCTTCTTCTTCATCTTTAGGAGGAGGTGCTTTTACTTCCGGCTTTTTCACTTCTACAACTTCCTCTTCTTCATCTTCCTCCTCTTCTGGTTCTACTTCCTTCTTTACTTCTTTTGGTGCTGGCTTTTCTTCTTCCTCGGGTTCTTCCTCAACCTCCTCCTCCTCTTCTTCTTCTTCAACAGGTTTAGATTCGACTACAGGCTCTGCTGTCGCTTGTTTTTTCACAACGACCGTCACTGGTTCTGCTTCTTCAACGACCTCCTCTTCAACTTCCTCTTCTTCTTGTTCTTCTACTTTTACAGACTGTTTTTCTTTAGGAGAGTCTTGAACTACGACCACTTTCTTAGTCGTTGTTGTCGATGATTCAGACTTTTCTTCAGTTTTGACCACTTTGCTCTCTCGCCCATTTTCTTTAGGAGTGGCAACTGTTGTCTGCACTGTTGTTGTCTCAGGTTCCTCATCCTGAACTTCTTCCTCTTCCTCCTCCTCTTCCACGACTTCCTCTTCAGATTCTGGTTCCTTCGGAATTATTGTAGTTTCAGTTTTTGTTTTGATTTCAGTCCTTCCATCAATTGTCGTTTTTGTTGTTGTAGTTTTCACTTCCTCAACAGATCCATCGGGTAAAACTTTCTTTACAACTTCTACTTTTGTCTCAGTTTTAGCTGCCGATTTCTTTGCTGGCACTTTCACAGTCATTTCAGCCTCAACGTTTGCGTCGCCATTCTGATTACCATTTTGTTC
This sequence comes from Apamea crenata, assembly GCA_949629185.1. Taxonomy (NCBI): domain Eukaryota; kingdom Metazoa; phylum Arthropoda; class Insecta; order Lepidoptera; family Noctuidae; genus Apamea; species Apamea crenata. Next base: position 10,595,872 of record OX451373.1, read on the forward strand.
CTCTACTTTGTTTTCTTTCTTAACTTGTTTCTTTACCACTTTGACTTCTTTCTGAAAATTAAATGAAAACATATTATAATGAGTATATCGTTTCTATAAGTTGAGCTGTTTAGCACTATATATTAGATACGCAACGATAAATAAAGTCTATGTGTGTATATGTACAAATATAAATATAATTAAATACGAATAAAAACATTTAAACTCACAATGAGAGTGCGTTAGTATGTTCTCTACAGTTCCGTAATGTTGTATAGTAAGTATGTATAACAGACAATGTAAACAGACATATAAATATAGACATAATAAATATACAGTAATTTTAATTGAACCTGTTCATTTTCAGTCCCTGCATTTTCTTCTACAGGCTTTGTTAAAACGGGTGTCGGATATTCTGTTGGAATAGTCACTTCCTCCGTTACTACTGGTGAAGAAGATATTGTTTGAATAGTCACTTCCTTTGTTACTACGGGCGTAGGAACAACTATTGGAATGACCACATCATTTTTAACTACTGGTGTAGCAACAATGTTCGGAATAACCACATCATTTGAAACTACGGGTGTAGGAACAACGGTCGGAATAACCACATCATTTGTTGCTACTGGTGTAGCAGCAATGGTCGGAATAGCCACATCATTTTTTACTACTGGTGTAGCAGCAATAGTCGGAATAATCACATCATTTGGTACTACAGGTGTAGGAACCATAGTCGGGATAACCACATCATTTGGAACTACTGGCGTAGCAACAATGGTCGGAATAAACACACCATTTGTAACTACAGGTGTAGGAACAAAAGTTGGAATAGTCACTGCAGCTAACGGTTTGATGGTCAAATCTAAACTTGTTTCCACACTTTCATTAACAGGAAGTTTGTCTCTTTCTTCACTGATTTCCAACTTAGGTAATTGTTCAGTTGCACTATAAACTTTCGGTGGGGCACGGAAATACTCTGCCTCGTAACTAATTTCTGGAAGTGCTGGAGCCGTATATCCATCGCTGCCATAATCCACTCTCGGTAAACTGTAAGTATTTATCGGCGCCGGTGCAGGCGGTGTGTTATACTCATACATAGACACAGGTCTGTTATTGTTTACCTGCGAGTACGCTGGCGTATATTTATTATTGTTATTAAATGTATCATTATTATCAACTCTTGTACTGTTTACAGTCGATGGCACAATCCTTTGAATTGGAGTTTCTCTAGGGTCACTCCTATTTCTGAGTAAAGATTTTGGATTCGCTGGCAAGTTGAACGTTGGGAACACTTGTACTGGCAAACAATTATAGTTCGGGAGTGCTACTGGAGCCGATGTATTTAACTGCGAGTGAACCGAGTGCGCTGGCGTTTCAGGGACTCCTTGATTCATTGCATTTCTCATTAACCGTTTCGCCATACGCTCGGACTTAATCTCTGAGAGATCGAGTCCGCCCGGGGTATAGGTGAACGGCTTGCGGTCCCGGCTCATGGCGCCGTGCAGCGCTGACGGTGGATTCATTTTGCTGAAATAAGTTTTCTTACGTTACTCCAAAGCCATTGGCATACATCATAAACTTTACGATGGGACATTATATGTAACATAATTTTTAAAACGTTAAAAGCTCGGGACGCGATTTGGCAAATTGACAAAACAGAAGAAAATAGATACGAGGTACTCACGAGGTCTGATGTTCACCACTAAATATTATATGTATTTACTTCCTGCAGTGCAGTGAATTACGGATCTGAGAGCGTATTTGTTTATCCAGCGAGCACATTTATATCTGACACTGAAGATATCACACTACTCGTAGATCAATTTTCACATCACAACTTTCGAGAGACGGATCACTTATTTTTGTGGCGGAACATGCAGATATTAATCTGGTCGCAGCGGTTAAATATAGCGCGGGTGTAGTAAACGAGCCGGTACATTTGAATCCGGGAGGTGGTGCGCGCGGTCGGCGCGTACGCCGCCTGCCGCCTACTGCCGTATGCTCCGCCGCCGACATGTATTTTGGTACCGACCCCAATAACGGGCGCCTCGTCTACAATTTGTCTTGAGCAAATCGTCAAAACAACATCCATAATACTTCAGACAGTTTCGCGATTATTATTTATTGCAATTCTACGCCTCCATTCATCCGCGATGCAGCTACCGTTCATCTTACTTGCACCATTGCGATTACATCACGACCGATCACTGACGTGGGCCTCGTCCAGATTCTCACCGCTTTATATTTCATCCCGAAGTTCATCCACCTTTGCGAACACCGCTATTATATGACATTGTCCTATTTTTCTATTTCTGTTTTCCGCGTTTCGGTAAAGTTTAAAATAAAGCTATGATTTTATATTTCTGTATTCCAGTGTACTTGATCTTTACAGGGATTCAAGGCGGGTGTTGAATTTGTTTTACAGTAAAGTTGATACATTTTTTCGTGTTTCATTTAAAGGTGGAGCATGGTTTTGATATGGAAAGTAAAATATTTATATAAATGCAGCTTTATACCGAGATTTACAGCCGACAGCGGTTGCTCGTCCAAATATCACCCCGCTATTAATGTTGGCTGCAAACCAAAACTTTCTGGTTCGACATTGCTTACATTTGCTACTGAATCGCATGAAATTCACACATATTCAGAATATTGGATCTATTACATATTTACAATATTTCGTTTCGATGCATTTCTTGAAGATTTCATGTACTCGAAATTTTATACTGCATCGAAATAGCATCTAAATGTTTTAATTTCTTTTTAGTTATTGTGGAATAGTTTTATTGAAGAAATAAAACTCAGAGGTTGCCACTAATGCCTGGATGCATCTGTCGTTTCGACACGCACGACTGTATGTCTGGGTAAACAACGTCAATTCGAGGGTCTTTTAAAGAGTTGTCAAATAAAAGGGCTATAAATTCAAAGGCTTTCGCTGGCACTTTCGTGTTGGGAATAAAGTTCTTGGCTTTAAGTGGTGTGACGTTAAGTTGGCTCAGAGAAGTCATAGGGTCTAATGAAGAGTAATGTTGTACGACTTTGGCTAATCCAAGGTCGCAAATTTACAGTTTCATTGTACGCTTTCGTGTTGTTGTTGTTTGTTGTCGCAAAGATGGATTATATTGTCATGGCAATGAATTGGATACTGTCATTATTCCGCTATACAATAGGCGTTGTGCAAATAACAAATGTAATTGATATTCTGTGAATGCTGTTTAGTCAAAATAATGATCTTATATTACGTACACAGCTATAGTAAGAGCTAATTTAGGATGACTTTGCATTCCAACATTCCTACAATAATTCATCATTTAGTTTTCTTTTGTGAGATAAGCACACGTTTTACTACTGTTACAAAGATGTAACATTTGTGAGTATGTATGTAGGGAGTAATCTTTGGAACTACTAATCCGATTACGAAAATTATTTTACTAATGGGAAGGTACAGTCTTGCCGCGTGCCATAAGATGTCATCATCATCATCTGCCTAGCCTTTTCCCAACTATGTTGGGTTCGGCTTCCAGTCTAACCGGATGCAGCTGAATACCAGTATTTTACATGAAGCGACTGCCTATCTGACCTCCACAACCCAGTTACTGGGTAATACTTGGTAAGACTGGTTGTCAGATGATGTATTGGAAACTATTAATTTATGTTCAAAACAAGGAAATTTCACGCGGACAGAAGCTACTCGTATGAGGCAGGATATCCTTCACACATTTTAAGAAAAAAAATTAGACAAGAGTTGGAAACTAACAGCTTTATTGGTTCATGATGACAATGACCTAAATTCGACACTACAAAACAATTCGTATAAACCAATTTACTGACCTAAATAAATTGTGCTGGAAAAAACTGTGTCAGACTTCTACCAAGTATTTGGTACAAGCAGAGAAATATTTCGTTCATAAATTTCAAGAAAGTTAAAACTTTATAATTTTTTGATTAATCACCACCTCGTCCAAGGTTTCTCTAAGCGTTGATGGTGTTATTTTGATAAAGAGAAAACATCTGTTTTAATTAGGTCGATTGTGAGTTGTTTTATGTATGCTTTTAACATTTAATGACCAATCTTTCTGCCAAAATAAATCAGTACAAAATAAATTGTTGTGCATTGATTGGATTTTCAATTAAAAAAGCCTATTTTTGTCCAACTTGAGGGCAAAGGTCTCTTCTCATACAGAGAAGGCACGAGCATTGACCTGCACACTTGCACAAGGCGATTTCAGACCTCTAATTAATGTATTTTATTTTTTATTATAAGCCTGTGTTGTCCCGCTGCAGGGCGAAGGCCTATTCCCTCTTTCCACTTTTCCCGGTCTACTGCGATTGTGGGTAAATCCTTTAAGAAGGAGTCCAGCTCATCCCGCTCATCTCTTGCTGGGCCTGCCGCGCAGTCGTTTCCTGCCATTTGGGATCCACTGAGTGGTGGCTTTTGCATACTGCTGCTCCGACATGCGACAGATATGGCCAGCCCAGTTCCACTTTAGTCCAGCAGCTGTGCGGCCAGCGTCCGCTATTTGTGTTTTGGAACGAGGTATAGAGTTCTTAATGCGGTCTGTGAGTTTGATACTTCGTTCCATAATTTATAATTCATATATGATTCGATCTACAGGCCTTTTAAAATTAATTGATGGAATTTCACAGGTGTAACGGGTATCGGTATATAATAGGTACCTATAAAAACCGGAAAAAACATGAAATAATAACTACGTTCGACACGAACTCGTGAACCCCATCATCAGCGGTATACAATAAAAATATGATTTTAAGAAATCGTTTTTTGTTTTGTTTTATTTGTACCTATTTCATAGCGATACTATCATTACGTCTATGAAAATCGCCAATTAATTCAAAAAGACACTGTTTAATAAATCACCATTAGTACTACACAAACACTCAGGTACACCCCGTAAAAACTAAGTAACAGCGCGGGCGGGAAATGTGCCTGAATTAGTATACAAGCTGTTGTTTTGCATCCTCGTCAAATTTCAGGAGGCTGTTATGAAAGACATAAATAATCAAATAAAATTTCGATCCCTGGTAAATAATAATGAATACCTACATACTTGTTTTTTTTGTTATTTAAGTTTGACAGTATTTCAGAATACACCACTTTCATAGAACAGAATCGCGTTATGGTATCGTATAAGCGGCCGCGTTTTTATGTGTGTGTAAAAGTGCAGTTACAGTGCGGTCTCACACAGACCGCGTTTTAAAATGCATGTCCCAAACATGCCGATTTCCGAAAATTAGAAAAATAAAACCTACTTATTTTATTATTGAATCGTGTCGAGAATCAGTAGCATAGTCACCTCCTTGAATTTGACGAGGATGCAAAACGACACCTTGTATTGTGGTGTGTTACGACTTCCATGCAAACAAAGTCGTGGACAGAAGCTAGTTGCCATAAAGCCAGTAACCTGTCGATAACTCGTGTTATATTTCTATATTTATTTATAGTTTACGCACATTTTAAAGTATTAATTTCCGTACGTACACACCTCCTCACTTGTTTAGTTTTTTTTATTTATTAATAGGCACCGGCACAGTCAAAACCGGCCACCGAAAAAGACGCCGTTCCGTGCCTCGAAAAGCAAGTTAACCCGTTTGTCCCGGCTGTCATTAGTGGATCTTTGACAGTCGTTACGGGTTGTCAGAAGCCCGAAAGTCTGAAAACCAGTCTTACCAAGGAGTATCGTATTACCCAGTAACTGGGTTGTGGAGGTCAGATAGGCAGTCCCTCTATGTAAAATATTGGTATTCAGCTGAATCCGGTTAGACTGCAAGCTGACGTTGCAAGACGGTGCAAGTCGGGAAAAGGCAGATGACGAGATGAATAGCTATCGGTACAGTCAGCCAATAAACATATATCCATGAAAATACTCATTATCGTGTAGTTGTGGGTTTTTTTAATGAGATAATTCTAAATTTTAAGTGATTTCTTCAATAGATCTCTTGTAAAATAACAGACACAAGTTTTCACACCTTATTTCCACTGAATACATCCAAATTCCGCTGAAAAACAACTTAAGAAATTCAACACAACTCATCATTTCAACAACACAACGTATCCACATTTCAATAACAACACTACATTTTTATCTGATTACGGCCGAACTGTTTCAGTATTTCCTTTCAATATTTATGAGTAAGATATTATACTATATACACACATTATTGTATAATGTGTATAATCTGGTATTTTTCCGTGCCCCACGGGTCCGGAACCCGCAACTCGATACACCTGTCGTCTACTCCTGTACATGCCTTTAATAATTTATGAGTTTACCGTGATGGAGGATTTATTTGGGTACCAGTATCGCTTGCTTAGTATTTGTTATATAATCAGGAACATACACAATCTTCATGGGAGTGATCCCTGAAATGTGTGTTTGATGATCGAGATTTTTTCTTGATAGAGAACGCGTTATCTTTAATAAATAAATTCATTTATTTCGGAACCAGTCATATATACAGGGAAAACATATATATAATGCCGCCCATTTTATGTTTTGTAGTATTAAGTGCATTTTTTTTTATATTTTCTGGTAATTTACATTAATAAATAACCGTATAGCCGTTGGACCCGGCTGACATTCGCGGTTCTTTGACAGTCGTTACGGGTCGTCAGAACACCAAAAGTTTGATTACCAGTCATACCAAGGGGTATCGTATTACCCAGTAACTGCGTTGTGGAGGTCAGATAGGCAGTCGCTTCATGTAAGATACTGGTATTCAGCTGCATCCGGTTAGACTGAAATCCGACCCCAACATAGTTGGGAAAGTTGAGTTTACATGGAACGACTGCCAATCTGACCTCTACAACCCAGTATCTGCGTGATACGATACTCCTTGGTAAGACTGGTTGTCTAAATTTCGGGCTTCTGACAAGCCGCGACTGTCAAAGATGTTATTAATTGACAGCCGAGACCAACGGCCTTCCGACACACGGAGGGGTCTCGGTATGTAAATATCGTCACCCATCCACAGATCAACCTCGGCAAGCGTAGCTTAACGTGATGTATCGACCCGTGTAGCTGTTATTACTTAGCCACGAGTCCCTCCATATTGTTGTAGTATCTTCGACATTCCTTGAGTTTCTTCCCAAGATGGAAAAGTCAAGCGAAAAGTTTTCCACTTAAACTGGACGCATGGAGGTCCAGTTTAAGTGGAAAACTTTTCAATGTATATTTACTTCTGAAGTACCTAATTTGCATGGTTTATGAAAGTATTTTTCTTCGGGGTAAGCTCGGTACGATCGGTAAAAGAAATATTTTTTTTTTAATAATGTAAGTAGGTTTGTACAAACACTTTTAAAAATTAATTATGTTGTAAAACTAGATGAGGTCGGTGTTTCCTATCCAACTACTCTGAGAAGAAAGACCGAAACAAACTCAGAGGTCACAGTCTATTTTAAACCAGACATTGACAATGTATTTTTTATTTTCTGGTGCACAATAAAGTATAACATGTGTAAAAAGTCACTTAACGAAGCCGAGAGTTACCTGTACTCCCCATCATTGTAATCATTTCTTGTGCTGGACCATACCTGGGAACCTTCTGGTTACTGAGATATTGAAGGTCAAAATTCCAACTTTTACCCACGTTTTTTTTACAAAAACAAGTTTTTAATGTTATAACACAACTTTGAACCCCACCCCACACTACCCCTGTACTGTTGCATGCATACATATAAGCAGAATGTTTTGCGTATCACATTGCGTAATTCCGATCCAGTCTATCCCTTGCTGCCCTCTCCCAGCGACGCCCTAAGCCGAGGTCCGTATCCCACAGGAGCAAGCACTCTAAGGGCACCCCCCTTAGCGTGTAGTCCCTTAATTTTTAAGTTTTTTAAGGTCTGGCTCGAGGCCTTAATTTATTAAGGCATCCACAGGCAAGTCCTATTAAGCAGACAACAACCTCACAGGTGGAACTGCGAGATGCCATATAAAAAAAAACTTTTTTACAAAAATAAAAACAACTGACTTCCAAAAAAAACACTACATGGTGAAAAATAACTTTAATTTCGGAAGTCGGTGTCGTTGGGTTCGCATTTTCGTTGTTGGCCACCGACTTCCAAAATTAAAGTTATTTTTCACTTTGTAGTGTCTTTTTTTTTGTAAAAAAAGTTTTTATTTGTCACTTCTGAGTTGTAATTTTTACCAGTAATTTTGGTTCAAAAACAAAACCGCTGAACCGTTTTTGATAAAATTTCTTTGGGACCAAACTGAAAGTAAATCCTTTCAAATAAAAAAATAATTTTGCAAATCAGCTTATAAATAAGGGAGTTCTGAGGTAACAAACATAAAAAAATACAGTCGAATTGAGAACCTCTTTCTTTTTTGAAGTCGGTTAAAAAGGATCACATTGCGCACTACCGCCAACAGCATATTTTCATACCAAAATAAAAGTAAGTAAGCAGCAATTATTTTTATGTAATGTTACTTAGTTTGATGTAGGTACAGAAAGCATAGTTGACGGCTATGTGATGGGTCTTTTTACACCCTGTATATAAATGTTAATAAATAATCTTAGTCAGATCATGTGATCATGTAGGTAGGTTAGTGTCTGAAATGGTCTTTTGGAGAAAGAACCACACATATTTTGGTGGACCAGTCAATGCAAGCATTTGACAGTAATCGTGTAGCTCAACTCAGAACTTAAGGAGCTCAACTAGGTAATCAATTTTCACATAGTTTAAAAGTATATTTAGTTACTAGTTTGGTTGCTTAATGTAAAGCGTCGTGTCTTAATTTTACTGTCTGTTATACATACCTAATAATATTTGTAGGTACTATATTTTCAACATAACGTAAAAGAACGCAAATAAATACGCAACTAAAACACAAATAAAATACTCACTCTGACTTCTGTTTTCACAGATTCTCCTTTGGACGCCATTCTGTAAACAAAGAAAGTATATTTTAGTCATAATTAGTAGAAAACTTTTAGGAAAATCATTTAGACATTTATCTTTTTTTTTCAAAATGTGACTGTCAATAATTACGATAAAGAAATAATAATAAAAAATAATAATAATATCCCTGGACATTTCACACAGCACCATTTGTCCCAAGCTAAGCAACCTAATGCTTGTGTTATGGTAACAAGATGGCTGATAAACTATTTATATACAATTATTTTTTGAAAAAAAATGAACATGACAAATGACATTAATCCTGAAAGAACTTTATGGGATCCATATTGTCTTGCCAAGTGGCCAAGTGGTAACGGCTACGACTGACGAGTTGTTCGTAAGTTCGAACCCAGAGAGGTGCGCTTTACTTTGTGTTCATTATTTCATCACCACTGCTCTCAAAACGGTACAGGAAAACATCGTGAGGAAACCGGCATGTCGTAGAAGCAAAAAAATTGAAAACATGTGACGTCTACCAACGCGCACTGGGCCCGCGTGGTGGATTGTGGTGGTGGTCACTCCCTTGCACCTAGCGGAGGCCTGTTTCCCAGTAGTGGGAACATTATAGGCTGATTATACTTTGTCTTTTACTACAAATACCTAAATAAAAAACAAACTATCTTCTTCCTACTTCCTCTAAATAGGGCTAATGCATAACCTACACCAACAACAGAGTATTATTGCTGTTTTGTTTTACATTCTCCAAAAATAAGACGCCATTTTGTGTAAACATATCCGTCGTCTTAACATCTGTCGCATATATGTAACTTTAAAACAAATTCTTATTGATTCCGTTTAGGTCCATTATTGGGCAATTTTGTGGGCTATAAATAAAGTTTGTTTTGTAATAATTGGCTCGGACAAACCAACAATTGCCTGGTTGGTATTCAGTTTACGATTAGTAGGAATATAGGTTGTAGGTGTGTGATGGTAGGGCTGCCGGATTTATCGTGAAGCTCAAATTAATAAATCAAGAGCCTATGAGGTCCCATAGCGGGTCAAAGGCCTCCCTACTCTATTTCCACTTTTCTCTGCTTATAGCTGCTAAAGACCAGTTCTTGTTGAAAAAGTCCAGCTGTGCGATTCTGTAACCATCTCACCGTGAAAACTTAGGTGAAGTGAGCGTGGAGTGTGCTGTCATTCCAAATAATGCTAGGGATTGACACTACTGACAACTCACATCAAGCTCACTTCACTTGAGTTTTCATGGTGAGATTTTTACAGAATCGACCGGCAGCTCATCCTGCCATCTCCGTCTAAGCATACCGCGATGTCGCTTGCCATTAAGAGGGACTCGTTGGGTCGTATGTTTGGCCCATTGGTCATCTAACATGCGGCAGATGTGTCCAGCCCAATAAGAGTTGTGTAAAGCTAATTTATTTTACTACAGCACAATATTATTTACTTTTTCAATAGGTATTTACTTTTTCAATCATACTAAAGGCAATATTATGTTGTGAGGGTAAATTATTATTGTATTACTTAGGTATTATTAATGTGAACAAAGAAGGTTTTCTTCTAAAAGCCCTATTGGAAAATTGTACATTACGATACGTATGACTTAAGTAGTCCATTAATTGCACGGCGTGGCTAAGGGCCGGTTTTTTTATTCATAGTTAAACTCAACCAATTGTTAAAAATAGTAACTTATGGTAAAATTTTTGCAATATGTGTTTTTTGATCAATTTTTTGTTTATCTAATGGTCACTAATGGTTATTTTTTTAAGAAATAGTTAATTATTTTACCATTAGCAATGATATTATATCATTAGATAAACTAAAAATTAATCAAAAAAACACATTTTGCAAAAATTTAACCATTAGTTACTATTTTTAACAATTGGTTGAGTTTAACCACGGATCAAAAATCCGGGCCTAAGTCTCATATATCGTATACTATTTAATAACTCTCGTAGCCTAAACCCGCACTTAGATCACGCTTTCCTGTGTAAAAATTAACTATTTAAGTCACAGAAAAGCATGACTTAAGTGCGGGTTTAGGTCACACAGTGCTGTATAAAATACATTGTTATATTAGCATTAGCCTACACCACCATCAACCAACCTACACCAACCCATCCTCTTTCATTCTGCAGTCACTATCTTACTCCCAGGAGGGTTTACTGGAGAAAAGTGCAATGCCAACATGCCAATGTACATAAATAAAAAGTATATGCACATCTATGCAACAGCCCTACTCACCCGGAACAGGCCACGAGTATCAAAGGTTATTCGAAAGCATTTCTTTTACTATACTACTCAATCCAAGACGGGGGCAATAAAGTAAAACAGTAATGGAGCATTGGTTTCGAAGTTTTATGGTAATAGAAACATTTAAAACACATCAAAATTGTTAAACAGCTTTGAGAATCTTATTGATTGAACTTTTTTAGGGATGTTTGTTAAAGGCTTGCAGTTTAATGTTTTAATTTATTCTGTATCCTTTAAAAAAACTTTTTGTGTGTACCTATGTGTGTTTGTGTACCTATGTATATTTTCTATATTATCTATAAATCTTCTATCAATATACTAATATAAAGCTTAACAGTTCATTTGTTTGAACGCGCTAATCTCTGAAAGAGTCGGATTTGAAATTTTTTTTTGCATTTATTAGTCCGATTCGTAAACATCACGCTACGACACTGAGGATCCGAGCTAAACGAAAAAAACGCTAAGTAACGCGCGGAAGTAAAGTAAGTAAAACGGAATACCTAAGATTTTTTACGCGGACGACGCCGTCCGCGCCCTAATATTATATACTAGCTGCGCCCCGCGGTTTCACCCGCATAAGTTTCGATCCCGTGGGAATATCGGGATAAAAAGTATCCTATGTGTTATTCCTGGTTATAAACTATCTGTGTGCCAAATTTCATCCAAATCCGTTCAGTACTTTTGGCGTGAAAGAGTAACAAACATCCATACATCCATACAAACTTTCGCATTTATAATATTAGTAGGATTTGGGAATTGAAAACATTTCAAAACAATAACACCAAATAAAGATTGGCTTTCGCCTCTGAACCTGCGTCATGTGAAGAGAAATTATTTAATCATCATTTTCTAAAGAGGCAAGTTATATAAAAGCAGTCAAAAAACACATTTAAGGTAAAGTGATGTTTGGCTAAAATATTATAAATAGAAATATATTTATGTTTACTGCCTAATAACTACGCGAAACGAAATTTGGCATACGCTGGGATAACAAACATTAACAGGAATTACGCTAGTCGTAAAACATTTAGTAGATATTCAGCCAGGTTTACGCGGCTGAAACTAAGTACTTACATGACACGAATTGTTTTAAATGTTTCATAAAGTTTCCCGTAAGTATAAGTTACTTTTCTAATTTATATACAAAAGAGGGTGTGTGAGATTTAAGACCACGAAATAGAAGTGAAAACTTACGACCAGAGCCGAGTATACCCGATTCAGCGTCACCGACCCGAACGTGACGGTTCAGTTTTGTTCAGTTTTTAGAAAGAGCGCAAGTTTATTTGGTTTATTCAAAGCCCTTAATATATTGCTCAATACATTGAATATCAATCGCCTTTGTTATGTTGGGGTCGGCTTCCAGTCTAACCAGGTAGGTACAGCTGATTACCAGTGTTTTACATGGAGGGTTTGTCTATCTGACCTCCACAACCTACCCAGTGGGTAACACTATACCACTTTGTAAGACTGGTACGATACATTACATATGGAAGGGTTTTATTTTACTTTATGGAATAAATGGACAAAACATTTCTTCCAATGTAAACGATATTCTGACAAACGTTGGCCTCTCTCATTCTACCTAGACAGGTCATTCCAGAAACTTTATGAAACAGTCTGTTGGCCATGATCGCCAACAGACTGGATTGCCCATATATCCGGCAATGCTGCAGCAGACGTATTTCTACCTTGTGAGTTTTCGTTTTTATTTGTGCTTGTTTATCCTGTCTGTATCCTTTTATGTATGAGTCTTGTTACTTGAATTAAACTTATTTATTTTTTTAATGTATTTTTGGCAACACCTGCTAAAACACGTATGTATATTTCATAAAATGGAAATTTAAATGTCATTGTAAACTGAAAAACATCTTTGAGTAAAGTAAATAGGAAAGAGAAACACTTGTATAAACACCAACTAGACAATTTATATCTTATTTTATGGAGTTTATATTACCAGACTGCCTCGTTGGTGTAGTGGTCGCAGGCACTACTGCTGAGCATGTGGTCCTGGGTTCGATTTCCAGCACCCTAATTGCGTAACACAACACACTATCAATCACAATCTGAATTATTTTGACGGATATTGCTAATCCACTACTTCATATGTTTGAAAGATGTGTTTCCTCATCAATATATATAACGCAATGAATGTTATTGAACTGTCTAAATCAACGAAGTTTCCACTGTTGGTGTGTGACGCAATTGCCATGCTGGTCGGGCAAAGTATTTATTGGGTTTTACCATCTAGAATTTCTTAGTACATAATCAGTCTATAATGTTCCCACTGCTGGGACACAGGCCTCCTATCTGTGAGAGGGATTGGGCCGTAACCCACCGGGTTGGTCGATGTCACATATCTTCGAATTTTTCATTCTAGGACATACCGGTTTCCTCACAATGTTCACTTCGCCGTTTTAAGAGCAGTGGTGATGAAATAATTTACACAAAGTAAAGCGCCTGTCGGGGTTTGAACCTACGATCGACATCTTGTAAGTCACGGCCGGTACAACTGAGCCACCACTGCTCTCCCTCTCCATCATCATCTGCCTAGCCTTTTCCCAACTATATTGAGGTCGGCTTCCAGTCTATCCGAATGCAGCTGAATACCAGTATTTTACATGGAGCGACTGCCTATCTGACCTCCACAACTCAGTTACTGGGTAATACGATACCTCTTGATAAGACTGGTTGTCAGACTTTCGGGCTTCTGACTACCCGTAATGACTGTCACTGATCCACAAATGACAGCCGGGACCAACGGCTTAACGTGCGTTCCGAGGCACGGAGGGGTCCCTGAATGTTAAGATAGTCACCCATCCACAGACCAACCGCGGCAAGCGTAGCTTAACCTGATCGATCGACCTGTGAGGGTGTTATTAATTAGCCACGGACCCCTCACTGCTCCCTCTGTCCACTGCCCCCTATTACATGGGACTTAAAAGTACCTGACAAAATGTGGGTGTACTACAGTCACACCTCTGTCGAACCTTTTGGGGATTACAGGCGTGATGTTATGTTAATATTAGCTTTTAGGTTGATTTTACAATGTTAAAGTAGGAATTCGATTTACTTCGATCGATGATGGTAAGGGTAATCAAATCGAATTTAATGATGGACGCGTTAAACTAACAAACAGGCTATTGTTAGTCTTGGTTAGTCTCTAATAGCCGACAATAGCCCAGAATTACGTACATCTGCGCGAATTTCTATTACGTAACTTGTTTTTAATGATTGACTTTGGAGATTCATTGATGCATCCATCAATGAATTTCCCATACTTTCGGATTTAAAGTATGGGAAATTGAGAAAATTTATCGAGGTGTTCGATCGCATTTTTAATTTTTAGAAGTCCTTTTTCCATTTATGTAATAATACCGAAAGGATTAGGCAAAGGTACAAATCTGCCCAGACCTTCGGGCGATACAGGCGTGTTGTTATGTTTTACTTTCAGCTGATTTCATAAACCAAACCAAAATATTCAACAACAAACCTAATCAGCCTATAATGTTCACTGTTACAGGCCTCTCTGTAAGAAGAAGTGGCCCGTGAAATCCACCACGCGGGCCCAGTGTGACTTGGTGGATACTGTTACAGATTGAGCAAACAAACCTACCATTTACGACTAAACCAATAGAAGCGAAAACGCACTAAATTTTAGCGCCATTATCCCCAATTTAGTACTACAATAATCTCAAGGTTTACGTTCGAAATTAACTTTTTAACGTTCCTGAATAACTTTTGGACGAATCGTCGGTATTTCCGAAGGGCTTCCGGACCCTATTTCATAGTTATTTTATCTGTATAACGTTCTAATCTGAACGTTTAATTAATTCAGGCCAACAATTAGAAAGGTAGAGAGGTGAAGGTAGGTTTCATGAAATAGGGTTCGGGATTCGGAATTAAGAAATAGGGATTAATAAGGGTATTGTTTTTCAGTTAGTTACTCTAGTTAATTTAAGGGTATTTTAAAGTAGTCGGTGTACCTTCGACCATAGCATAGTTATGTTTGATAGTTAGGTTGTTTCATGGTTATTGTTTAGGAGTAGTCTATTCTATTTTTGGAATGAAGTTCTTTTACGGAGCTTGCGGTAGGTGTAATCTGGCAGAAATTGTCACGTAACGAAAAAGAGAGAGAGAGTTTTCATGGTTTTCGAGGGTGCTGGAGCCGATAGTGAGGAAAAATGAAAATCCAAGGTGATAGCTGCAAAAATGTACAAATTTTCCGCATTTCGAAATTTTCGCAGCCGCCATCTTGAATTTTTATTTTGGACTTCGTTCCTCCCAGGGGTCCCCCGTACCCATACGTTTTTTTTTATTTATGGCAAGTAAAGCCGATCGCGAATTCTCGACTATTCTGCCAATGTGAATTGAATTGGAAAAGCCAAGTGTGTATTATTATAAAGTTTAGGCACAGCAGGGAAATTACGTCTACTTGCCGTGGTAGGATATAACTGTCAAATAATGACAGTTGTGATTTGAATATATACGGACGATGTTAGTGGCTAGGCAATTTTCTTAACAATTATTTTCCCTGAATTGGCCTATTTACAGATCCAACTTCCGGATTTCTAGGTAACATTTTTTTTGTCTTCTCAAATAGTATTAACAAAAAACATTCTAAACTAAAACAGCTGTAGATATGTTCCGAGTGTTATGACTAACTTTTATTAATAACTTGTTTAAACAAAATACGATATTCTACTAAGTTGTTTACGATTTCCTGAGTGTGTGGTTTTACTCTGAATTCCTATTCCATTTACTAATATAATACCGAGCCACTAGTCAGACTAGCGGCTTTTGTATTACCCTTCTACAAACAAAAACAATCTACAACTACCCATGATGACGAGCCTGGTGGCCAAGTGGTAATGGCCGCGACATACGACTTGTAGGTCGTGTGTACGAACCCAGACAGGCACTTTACTTTGTATAAATTATTTCATCACCACTGCTCTCAAAACGGTGTAAGAAAACACCGTGAGGAAACCGGCATGTCCTACAACCAAAAATTCGAAGATATGTTACATCCACCAACGCGCACAAGGCCCGCGTGGTGAATTACGGCCCACTCCCTCTCACCGAGAGGAGGCCTGTGTCCCAGCAGTGAGAATATTAGGCAGAATTAGGCAGAGGTGGTGTGGAGGTGTACCCATAGTACACCCACATTTCACCAGTTATTTTTAAGTCACATGTAATACTAAACGATACGGTTGGCACAGTGGCTGAGCGATCGACTGCTGCGCTGCGTGTCGCGGGTTCGATTCCCGCACGGAACCAATATTTGTATTGCCTACAGGTAGTTATTCCGGGTCTGGCTGTTTGTGTATATGAGTTTAAATGTTTGTAAACGCACCCACGATACAGGAATAATTTCTAGTGTGGGGCAACGTTTTTAAAAGAAAAAAAAAAAGAATACCGCAAGCCTATTGCCATCAATCAACCAGGCACAAATCCAGACGCCAGGCTGCTTCTGAGAAATTCCAGATGAAAAAATCCAATATCACTTTGCACGACCCGAGAATCAAACCCAGAAACTCATGATCAGCAGTAGCGCTTGTTGGTCGCAAGCGCTACTGCCAGACCAAGGAGGCAGTTTTCATTTTTTTTTTCCAAATTACAAGAAATATTCAGTAGGTATTTAGTTAAGCTAAATATTTGAATCTCAATCTAAAACATTACAATAAACACTCAATCTCACACAACTATTAAACCTTATTCCATCGTATAACAAATCAAGATGGATACCTTCGCCCGGAGTCCGACAATCGGATCCGGCGTCGACTGCAATAACATTTAGACGTAATATCAATCTCGTTCTCACATCGTTACTGCTTGCCCGGCTATCCGGATCTTACGGATCTCCCAGCTCGCCCGGATCAGCCGGAACTACTATATCGGACGTTAGCAATGCTATTACTGGTGTATTATTGCTTGATTTTATTCTTTGCAAGAGATGGCGGGGAATGTAGACAGTATTGTCATGTGGTAAAGTCGATTGAGGAAAATGTTTATGAAGAAAGGAAAATAGCTTTATTTGTCACAGAAACACGTGTATACAAAAAGATAATTAATTCGAACAACAAGGTAATACACTCGCGAGCAATGAAAAAGTTCCAGTGACATAGCACCAAATTACTCCTAAACAGGAAAGGCTAGCTTAATGACGCAGTCTGCAATATTGAAGTACATTTAACAGCGCATCAGAATATTACCAATTAAATAAGTAAATATTGGAGCTAGGGAGCTAGGTTCTATGTCTTAGGAGATATTAAGGTCTTTGTCGGCATTTTGTGGGTGGAACTTTATCATTGCTCGCAGTGTATATCTATAATCACGAAGCAACAAATAAAAGCAGAAATAGTCTTCGGCTGCACGTCATGATTGTGACAAGAAGGCTTCCACTCAGCATGATGCTGTGCTATAAGGGACTCACAGCACAGCTCTGATTTTTTTGATTTGATATGGCCTACTATTGTTTTTTTTACGTATCTATCTAATAATAAAACTGAAGAGTTTGTTTCGCTTATCTCTGGAACTCATCATCATTTCAATCTAAAGACGTTCACAGCTGGACACTAAGCACCTCCACTTCGACCAGTTCTGTGCTTCCTGCATCCAGCGGATTCCTGCAGCCTTCACAAGGTCATCAGTCCACCTTGTGGGGAGGATCTCTGGAACTACCAGTTGGATTTGAAAAATTCTGTTTGCATTTGATAGCCCAAGTCTTGAGGAAGGCTTTAATAATAATAATAATAATTGATTGATTGTCGATGTTACCATTCCACATGACGGGAACCTCGTGAAAGCTGAGAAAGATAAACAAATCAAATATCTTGACTTAGCACACGAGGTTGTTGACATGTGGAATGTGAGCTCGACTATCATTGTGCCGATTGTCGTATCGGCCAATGGCCTGATGGCCGAAAGCCTCGATCAACATCTATCGAGGCTCTCGTTAGGCGGTTGGATCAAGGGCCTGATTCAGAAGGCAGTACTCCTCGATACGGCTCGCATTGTGAGGAGGTTTCTGTCTCTGGAGCCCTAACCACCGGTAGCTTGGACCGTGCTCCCGACACCGGTGGATCACTATTTTTTTATATTTTTAAATGTTTTTTTTTTATACTAATATTTAAAAATGTATAAAAATAAGAAAACTAAATAAATAAACGACATAATAATAATAATAATATGTATTCGCTTAAAACACGGTATATAAGGTACATTATGGTACATTATTATTATTATTATTAGGTAGGTTTATGCTACTGTGTCCAAATAAACTTTATTCTTTCTTTCTTTTACCATCACGCTAGGACCATTAGGGGCCGAGCAAAATCAAGGAAGGTCAGAACGCTGAGCGAAAATAAAGTAATAGCGCGGGCAGGCGATGCGATGCGATGGCGTGGGTCCATCGCATCGCCTGCCCGCGGGGGAATCAGAAATTTCTAGTCAACTTAATAAAAATCTTAAATTCACTAGCGGACAACGCACATCCTCACCCACTGTGTCTAGAAGAATAAAATTTCCATAAGAGTTCCTTTTGTAAAGACAGTGAGCACTGAGGAAGGGTTTTTGAAAACTCACCCCTTAAAGGGGTTGAAAAGGGGATGAAATTTTGTATAATTTTAGCCGATGGGAAATCCCATCGGGCACACGGCTTGTTTCATTATAAGTTTCAGCTCGTCTTCGGAGTTAAGACTTTATTCTAAGAATACATCATGTAGGTATTTGTTGTTGTTAGTCTCAAATGGTTAATTTTGCACCTGCATAGCAGAAAATAACAGTGTGTTCGAACCCAGACAGGTGATTTACTTGGTGTAAATAATTTCATCACCACTGCTCTCAAAACAGTGAAGGAAAACATCGTGAGGAATGTCCTAGAACCAAAAATTCGAACACATGTGACATCTGCCAACCCGCACTGGGCCCGCATGGTAGATTACAGCCCACTCCCTCTCGTAGAGAGGAGGCCTGTGTCCCAGCAGTGGGAACATTATAGGCTGATTATAATTATGCTAAAGTCATTTTGAAAACTTAGTAGATACGTACCTACTTAAATCTAATTTGCAGTTGTTTTAGAAATGTTAGTTATGGCTATTTTTGGCAGCACGGTGGGCGCAGTGGTTAAGCGATTGACTGCTGCGCTGCGTGTTGCGGGTTCGAGTCCCGCACGGAACAAATATTTGTATGACCTACAAGTAGTTTTCCGGGTCTGGCTGTTTGTGTATGTGAGTTTAAATGTTTGTAAACGCGCCAACGATACAGGAAAAATTCCGAGTGCGGGGCAACGTTTTAAAAAAAAATCAGAAACATTGTTCGTAATAACGATAACACAAAAAAACCCACTCATCAAGAGAGCATTAGGCAGCAATCCAAAGAGCCGTCCGTTAACCCCACTTAAAGAGTTAAAACGTTATCACGGCTCCATAAGAACGAACAGACGAAAACGAATGGAAAGCTTCACGTCATAATAAACTATTTTTTCGCGGGAAAAAGAACGTAAAAATAGATCCAGACCGTCGACATAAATCGAGTGCGAGACCGCAGCACTATTTTATAACGCAACGGACAACCGGGCGATTCACAGCACTTTTTTCTCCCAGCTTTTAAAAGATAATGCTGATAAAATATAGCTATGAAACTGCAAGGAAATACCCTACGTTGGCTTGTTTGTAGAGGACAGACCGGGAGCAGTAACTTGTATGAAATAATGTCATGCCTTGCGGAAAAATCTTGCCGGCTTGAAAGGCAAATTCTGTTCCGCGAGATAGTTTTAGTGGGGAGGGGTGTCTGCATAATATGATCCGGGTGCGCCGTCTTTTGTTTGTTTTAGAAATTTTATTATTTTTCGTACAGCTTTGGCTGACGATTCTCGTAAAAATGCAACGGTCTTGTGTTTATTGAATGCTGTCATGAGCTTTTGTGGTAAATGCATAATAGAATTAAAAAGAATAGTCTTTATTATACACCATACAAATTACAGAACATAAATATATAAAATTTTATTAAGGGTGACACAATGGGCGGTGTTATCGCTAAGAGCGATCTTTCAAAGACAACCTTAACCATTATCTATTTGTATGCAACTTGTATCATAAAGGGAGTAGTATGTACAGACCATCACGCTGAACGACTATCTCTATAAGACCAACATTTTTCGCTATAAAGCAAGAAACGAAAGAAAGAAAAATGCGTTTATTGGCATTACACAAAATTAATACACCTTAAAACTATAAAAACAGAAAGCAAATACATATTATAATGCCAAAAGGGCCAGAGCTCAGCTTAATGTCAGATGACAACGCAAGGTGTACCACCTGACGCTGATTTTCAGCTGCAACCCACGAGTGCCATACGCTGGAATAACAAACACATAGGGAAGTGTGTGTCCGTTATAATAAATTGAGAGAATTAATTTAAATGCTAGATATTATAGAAAAGCTTATACAAAATCAAATAAAATGTCGTGTGTGTGTGTTGTATTGTAATTAATAATATAACGATGTTGGTCCCATGGAGAAAGTTATTCACACCCTTAAATTTGACTACATCCTTCTGATACACGCTTTATACTAATATTATAATAAAGAGGTAAATGAGTTTGTATATAGGGGGTAAACTTCGGAACTTCTGATTCTTTCACCAATGGGAAGCTGCAGTATTGCCCAAGTATCATATGATATCTGATGTTAAAACAAGTAATTTCACGCTAACGAAGAAGCTAGTAGAAAATAAACAGTAGCCATCGCCTTTTTCAGTTTTTTTTTCTCCTCAAATGTTAGAAAAATATTTATAGATGATATCTATGTATAACAATTACGTGAAACCAATTTCGATACCTATCTACACAAAACTAAGTAATCAAGTTTGAATAACACACATGAATGCGTGAGCCGAACAAATATAAATAAAACCTTCAAATTGCGTTCCGATTTAATCTCTGGCCGTTCATAGTAATTTTAATAGTTGATCCTGTATCGATAAGTTAATCGGATTATTCGATACACACTTAGTTTCCATTGCAGAATAATCCTTTTTACAAATAAAATTCACAAATCGAATAAATTAAGTCGATGGTTCGATTAAATTTGTATAAATAATAATAATAATAATATCCCTGGACATTTCACACAGCACCATTTGTCCCAAGCTAAGCAACCTAATGCTTGTGTTATGGTAACAAGATGGCTGATAAACTACTTATATACAATTTTTTTTTTATAAATACATACATATTATAGATAGAAAAACACCCAGACTCGGAACAAATACATGTAGGTCATACTAATATTTGTTCCGTGCACATTTAGAGAACAGATTAAAATTTCCCATAGCTTCTGAAGTGTTTGTTAATTATGACAAAGACTTTAATGCTCCAGGGTAGTGGGATCGTCCGAAAGGGTTACCGCTGCCCTGGAACAGAAAGGGCTAAGGAAGGAACACGGGTGGGTTTTAGTCAGTAAGAGTCTGATACTCCCTTCCGCTCCACCCAGAGCGGGAGGGGTCATTCGATGATTTCCCATCCACAAAAAAAGACTAATGCTGTGTATGTGTTTAGTTGGTAAACCTTTATTAATAAATAAATTATTTGTTAGGTAAGTAATAAAGTATAGTTAGTATCATTGTACGACACTCAGGTATATGTAACGACACTATTCATTCTCATCAACAAGAAAATAACATTTTAATTTCTATTTTTAAATTCTCAAATGAAATTATCCATCGTCATTTTCCTGCCCTTAACCCATGCTACTTGGGGTCACGCGACACGTTTTCTTCTTCCATTCTCCCCTGTCAACCGTCACGCTATCATTCACTCCCTTCTCTTTCATATCATTCTTCACACAATCCATCCATCTTTTCTTTGGCCTTCCTCTTCCATCATTTACAGAAATAAATGTCCCTCCCACAAAGAGGAGGCCTGTGTCCCAGCAGTGGGATCATTATGCCGATTATGCTTTCGCTACGAAATAGGTACAAATGCCAGCTGCACATCATGCTACTCTATATCTATCTGTCAAATTTAATAGATTTTCAACTTTATTGCTAAAGCATTAAGGTTCAAGGTTTATTGGGAAAACTTGACAGTTTCGGGTAGCTTGATCGGCTAGCGCCTGTACCTAAATACAATAGGTAATAATAGCAATTTCTACTTCCATCATAATTTGGTATGAAAGAAATAAAAGTTTTGAGAAAAACTTTTAAATTTCCTTTTTATTACAATAATCACCTACTTTTCATGTCGAGCGTACATTAACACCTAATATTTAACAGTTAATACAAGGGCTTGTGGCTAAGTAATAACAGCCGCACGGGTCCATCGATCAGGTTCAGCTACGCTTGCCGCGGTTGGTCCGTGGATGAGGACCCTTCCGTGCCTCGGAAAGCACGTTAAGCCGTTGGTCCCGGCTGTCATTCGTGGATCTTTGCCAGTCGTTACGGGTCGTCACTAGCCCGAAAGTCTGACAACCAGTCTTACTAAGAGGTATCGTATTACCCAGTAACTGTGTTGTGGAGGTCAGATAGACCGTCGCTCCATGTAAAATACTGGTATTTCAGCTGCATCCGGTTAGACTAGAAGCCGACCCCAACATAGGCAATACAATAAAAAATATCAAACAATTCATTTAAACTGCGCCATTTTGTAAAACGATTCGTTCAACAATAAAAGTCAACAGTGAATAAATATAATTTAGTTCAGTTTTAAACTTATGAAAGAAGAAGTCGGTCATACGTGGGTTGTTAGAATACTCGTATATGTCGGATTTTATGAATAAAGAGAACTTAACAACACGTTGCTCTACATTTGTCCTGGATAAAGGACGCTCGGACTACAAAACTTAATATTATATTTTGTCCAAACTCGGTCTATATATGACAAGTAATTTTATTATGGCAAATAATTTAATTTTATGTTCTGTTTTGTAATGTTAATTATCGAACATAGGTACCTAGTATTGTATACAATCAAGTATTTTCTTTTTAATTGAACAGACAGCTGTGCTGCTGGGGAGTTTGTTGCGCCACTTATTTCTTCCCAGCGATAGCACTAGGAAGTGGTGAAGGGCGGGTGTTTTTGGGGGACTGTCTTTTGTAATTTTGACGTTCAAAAAGTGCTGATTCTCAGCCTAATTTGAATAAATGACTTTTGATTTTGATTATGAAATAACAATTCACGCGTATACAGGGTGACAGGGAAACTCGACGTATTACTTGAAAGGAGTTATACTAGAGGTTTAGCAACAAATTAAGTCCAGTGAATTAGGGGTCAAAACTGGATGGTTACCGAGCTGTGTGTGCACTTAGACTTGGTTCGGTTGATAGCAATAGGCTCACCGTTTCATGCAACCAAAACATAACTGGCTATATAATATGGGTGTACTGTTAGGTACACCTCTGCTTAACCTTTCGAGGATTACAGGCGTGTATTATTTTATGTTTCTTTTTTTCTAGTTTTTAAGTCCTGCAAAGGTTCAATTTTATAAAAACACTGTCTTTACAAAATTGAACCTTAGCAGGGCGCAAAGGTTCAATTTTGTAAAGACAGTGTTTTTCAGCCACATTCTAAACACACGAAAATGACACTTCCCCTAGACTCGACAGCAATATTTCTTATAACATTTGTTTTGATCGCTCCCTCGCTTCAGATAAAACATGATAGCAAGGTCCCAAGATTGAATATCGCAATCCCAGAGCAAAGGGTAACTTAGTTTACGATTCGGGAGCAGAGTAATGTGGAGTACCTATGGAGTTACATTCAGCTGACGTAACCAGAAATTGTTATAGGAGACGAATCTTGGTAAAATGTGGGTCGATGGAGGGGTTTTGACTGATTTGTGTCGCCTTTATTTTTATAGTAGGTAGATATGCAGGTAGAACAGTGCTACCGGCCGCGACTTACAAGTTGTAGGTCGTGAGTTTGAACCCAAACAGGCACTATACTTTGAGTAAATGAATTCATCGCCACTGCTCTCAAAACGGTGAAGAAAATCATCGTGAGGAAACGCGTATGTCCTAGTACCAAAAATTCGAAGACATGTGACATCTACCAACCAAAACTGGGCCCGCGTGGTGGATTATGGCCTACTCTAAGATGATGATGATGAAGATGGATGAGCTAAACTCCTTCAACCAGAACTGAGGGGCAATTCTCGTAATTTTAAGAACGTTCACAGTCTGATCTCAGTCTCAATCTGTCAACAATACCTCTAATTTCCCTGCATTTTTTGACAAGTTTTTGAAATTTGTTTGTCGCCCAGGTGAGACTGCGACTAGTTTTGAACATTTTAAATTACGAGAATTTGCCTTCTGATCTCCGTCCCAATCTGTCTTAAATACCTGTAATTCTCGTAATTTAAAGAACGTTCACAGTCTGATCTTAGTCTCAATCTGTCAAAAATACCTCTAATTTCCCTACAATTTTGACACGTTTTTGTCATTTGTTTGTCGCCGAGATGAGACTGCGACTAGATTTTGAACGTTTTAAATTACGAGAATTGGCCTTCAAGTTCTTAGCAGCTTTATACAGAGAGAAGTTGAAAGAAAGTATGGAGGCCTTTGCCCTACGTTAAATGATAAAAATAAAATAATTAAGAAGACCGACCCAATTTTCCAAACACCCCTCCAATTATTTATTTTATAATATTACTGAAGAAATGTAAATGTTCATTTAAACGATAGTAATCAAGCAACAATTAATATATACCTATAGGTTGTTAAACTTTATATCTTAATGAACGATCTGACCTTTATCCTACATTTATATTATTAAACTAGCTTCTGCTCGCGACTTCGCCCGCGTGGATGTCGGAAATTATCCCACGGGAACGTGCTACCAGGATAAAAAGTATGTCCTTCCCCAGGATGCCATCTATCTCTTTGCCAAATCAGAAGTTCAGTAGTCTAAGTTTGAAAATGTAACATACAGTTTCAAGTTCAAATCCTCCCCTTAAAAATCGAATAACCCTTTTTGCCCCGTTAGGGGTAAATTTTCGACCACTTTACATACTTATTATTAATTATTTTCTGTCAAAAGTATTAATACTGACTTTCGAGCTAATTGGATCGCGCATTCAATTACTTCCACATAAACTCCAACACCCCTATATCCCTTTGAGGGGTACTTTTGAAAAACTTATAATAATAAACTTTATTACTTACTTAGGCGAGTATTCTTACCAAGTTTCAAGTTTATTAACTAAATGAATAAGAATTTTCATATAAACTGTAACCCCGCTTTTCACCCCCACAAGGGTGGAATTTTGAAAAATCGTTTGGGATGTATTCATAACTTGACTCAAAGATTATTTATACTAATTTTCGAGTTAATCAAGCCATGCAGTAAAATCCTCTCCTGTAAAGTTGACTACCCCTTTTTAGCTCGTCAGGGGTCATTTTCGTAAAACCCTGATACACATTGTCTTTACTTTCGACCCTCGGTATAAATACTGAGTTTCGAGCTAATTGGACGCTAAAATTCTTCCATACAAACTTGGAAACCCCCCAATCCCATACAAACAAAATCCCCCCATTTCACCCTCTTAACGGTGGAATACCGAAAAATCCTTTCTTAGTGGATACCTACTCGTCACGAAGAATACACCCTCCAAATTTCATGTCTCTAGGAGCAGCGGTTTAGGCTGTGCGTTGATGTATCAGTCAGTCAGGACTTTGAATTTTATATATATAGATAGATTTTCTCATTAAACTGTGGGCATTTTAACTTGAGTGACGATGCCTAGTTCCATAATTAACAAGCGTATTAAAGATATTCCTCGAATATTATTTCGTAAATTAATCTGCTTGTGGAAAAAGGTAAGTTTGGCATTTCATTATTTTTTGGTAGGTTGGACTGAGATGACGGAAAAATATTGCTAAAATCCTTAGCATTTTCTTCTCAGGTAAAATAAAATAAAAATTGTAGTACCCCTGAAATATTCAGTACCGTCAAGCGGGATGAATAGGGATGCAGGGGTGAATTAGGACGAAACTTTAAAAGGGATTATAAAATTGAAATAATAATTATAGTTTGTTGCCAAAAAGGACTCTAATGTATTTACTGTATTTTAACGATTAACGAACAAACAGTGTTCAGAAGTTCATTTTTTCCAAGAATTTTCCGGGCAACCTTTCCACCTTATTCCTTATAAATATTATTCGGAACATTTAAAAAAAAAAAAAGGCAAATCGATCTAGCCGTTGTCTTGTGATGCGCTTACCAACGAACAGAATTTCATTTTTATTATTTACTAGCTTTTGCCCGCGACTTCGTCCGCGTGAAGCAACTTACATTTTTTTCCGCAAGAACCATCCTCGTACTTCAAGGAATATTCTAGAATTAGCGAAATCGGTTCAGCTGTTCTCGAGATTTGCGCTTAGCAACACATTCAGCGATTCATTTTTATATTATAGAGATATAGATTAGAAAGTTTCCTAAGAGGACTAATTCCAGCTACGCTAGGGGTCTAGAATCATGTGCTGAATTCATAGTTACAGTAAGCGCGTCAATGTCCCTGCCACCCTGTATAGATTAAGACGATTAACGTTCCTATTAATAACAAAATATTGTTGTTAATATAAAATAAAATAAACCACTTTCATCGACATAGAAATCGAAAACTCTTCTCACAACTCAGAAAATTACTTATTATTAAACTTTTCCAAAAAGTTTAACACGGAAGTAAATTCCTGTAAAACTAGGTACAATCGAGTTCAATACACATAATACACGGATAATGTGTTATTGTGAAGGAATCATTTCGGGACTCTGGCCTTTTGCCACGGGGAGATGTACCGACAGACTACGTACCGGTCAAGGATGGGCTAAATCTTTTTTTATTAAAAAAAATATATATTATTATTAAAAAAAATAACTAGTAAGTAGTGTATTTATGTATGGCAATATAAAAATATATGAATAAACTTCTTATGATAAATTAACTAACATAACTATTAACTAACTAAAATATGGCGTCAAAAAAATCCTCCACATCGCTGTCGACTGGTCATGTAAAAAAACTTGATTAACTTTTGTCTTAAAAGTTGTTAATATTTTACTATACAAGACATTTTGTCAGTTTTTATTTTATTTCTTAAAAAAATTATATAAAAGCTATACTTAATATATTTGTATACTAAAAAAATAATAATATTGTAACTGCACGTAGACCATTGTAATCGTTAATATTTTCAAAAAAGAAACCTCTTTTAAAAAAAAAATAGTTTAACCGTTTTTATTTTTTGGTTTTAGTGATTTAGATTTAAATTAAATTTAAATCGGCCAACCCTGAAACCGGTACAGTCGCGTACTAAATCGTTAAATGTGATTTAACGAACCTCTGCCAACGTTTGGGTAAGAAATCTATTCTTGTTAATAGAATTGCTTCATTGGTTTAGTGGGAATAAGCTGTGCGGAACTAGAGACCTTGAACTCGATTCTCGGGCAGTTCTTAATTAGATTATTTTTCATTAAATTAATTTTGAGTTTCCTGGGATTCCTAGTAAAATTGAGTAAAGTTTTAGATGCCTTTTTTTAGTTCATTGATAATTAATATTTAAAGAGGTACACTTTTTGAACTGCTGATCTCATTCCGAAAATTATTTTACTAATGGAAAGCTACAGTAATGCCAAGTGTCATAGGATATATTTTATATTAAGACAAGAAATTTCACGCAAACAAAGTCACGGGCAGAAGCTAGTTGATAATCATAACAAATTAAATTAATAACAACAATTACAAAGACGACGTCATAGTATTTTTCTATACAAAGTATTTTCAGCCCGAAACTGTACGCGGTTTAGGCGTATCCTTTCTTTTCCGCCATTTTCCACGAAATGCGGTATCGTAAACACGTTTTCGAACTTCACGAGTGACTACCTTAAACCTGATACAAAACCGTTTACTTAATTTCGAAGCAATGTAAAACATTACGTATTACCTATTTGCATAAACAAGATTAATCGCAACTTTGTATCTTTAATTTATTCATTGTGTTTTAATTCCAGTTTGTAATAACGGCCCGATCGTTTCGATCGTTTGAAATTCAAATTTTAAGATCATTTCGTCGCTATTAACGCACTTGGAATCAAAAGGCTTGCTCAGAATTTCTCGTATAATATGATACCATTCTCTCTGGCTGTTTAAAAATTAAACGGTATAATTATTTTGCTTCAAAGGTGTTTGTAATTAGGTACAAGTATGTTTTGAATTTGTTCATGTTTTATGCAGGTTTTAATCGTTGTTTTCCAACGTTTTGGGGTTAGCTGTGTGGTTTTTGACACTTAGGTAGAATGTCATTGAGCTCAGTTTAGATGCAAATACTGCAGAACTATCTGAATCTAAACATTCGTAAAATATAATTTTGTAAAATACCTACGCCATTTTGTATCAATTTCAGCCGTTGGTCCCGGCTGTCATTCTTCGATGTTTGACTGACGTTAGGGGTCGTCAGAAGCCCACAAGTCTGACCACCAGTCTTACCAACGGGTATCGTATTACCCAGTGTCCGTGTTGTGGAAGTCAGATAGGCAGTCGTTCCATCTAAAATACTGGTATTCAGTTGCATCTGGTTAGACTGGAAGCTGACCCCTACATAGCTGGGTAAAGGTTAGGCAGATGATGATGAGTGTATCAAGTGTATCATGGTTGAATAAAAAAATCGACAATTAATCTATTATAAATGCGTCATCATAATCATAATCTACCTATAATGTTCCCACAGCTGGGACACAGTCCTGCAGTGCGATTCTGTAACCATCTCACCGTGAAAACTTACGTGAAGTGAGCGTGGAGTGAGCTGTCATTCCAACTAATGCTAGGGATTGACACTATTGACAGCTCACTCTAAGCTCACTTCACCTAACTTTTCACGGTGAGACTCCACCCAAACGTATTATATGGGACGACTGATTACTTTTCCCCTATTACATGGGACATTAACATAGCTGGCGAAATGTGGGTGTACATGTACACCTCTGTCTAACCCTGCTGGAAATACAGCCGTGATGTTATGTTGTAGCTACTAAAAGTGTAGTATATTAATGCACTTCCATTAAATAGCTTCTGGACTCAATTTGGTCTCAGTTTGACGTACGTTGATGGATGAGCAGTTTACTAGTTAGTTTGATGGATCTCTGTGTTCTGTGAACGAATACAGTAGAGGTTTTTAATGTATTATAAACAAGGCACTGAAGGAGTTTAGGAAGTTAGTGTATCAAGTATCGTATAGTAAGTAGTATAGTACGAGCTTATGGCTAAATAATAACAGCCATACGGGTCGATCGTTCAGGTTAAGCTACGCTTGCCGCGGTTGGTCCGTGGATGGGTGACCATCTTTACATACCAAGATCCCTCCGTGCCTCGGAAAGCACGTTAAGCCTTTAGTCCCGGCTGTCATTCGTGGATCTTTGACAGTCGTTACGGGTCGTCAGTAGCCCGAAAGTCTGATAACCAGTCTTACTAAGGGGTTTCGTATTACCCAGTAACTGGGTTGTGGAGGTCAGATAGGCAGTCGCTCCATGTAAAATACTGGTATTCAACTGCATCTGGTTACACTGGAAGCCGACCCCAACATATTGGGAAAAGGCTAGACAGATGATGATGAGTGTATCAAGTGTATCATGGTTGAATAAAAAAAATCGTCAATTAATCTATTATAAAATGTGTCATCATAATCATAATCAACCTATAATGTTCCCACAGCTGGGACACAGTCCTGATCCTCTCGGTGAGAGGGAGTGGGCCGTAATCCACCACGCGTGCCCAGTGCGGGCATAAAGATGCCACATGCCTTCGAATTTCTTGGTTCTAGGACATGCCGGTTTCCTCACGATGTTTTCCTTCACCGTTTTGAGAGCAGTGGTGATGAAATGATTTACACAAAGTAAAGCGTCTGTCTGGGCTGGGCCAAATTTACGACCCAATGGGTCCCATTTAATGGCAAACGACATCGCGGCAGGCCCAGACGTAGATAGCGGAATGAGCTGGGCACGTTTCATAGAAAAGGGAGGATCCTCCGACCAGACGGGTGTTGTGTCTGGCGGGCAATTGCCCAACGATTGATGTTGGGAAATTGTATCTATGCTAATTGCGCGGTAAACTCTGCTTGCGAGATGCAGGATTTGCGTGACGTCAGTATGACGCGTTGTTCGCATGTGGCGTCGTAGATACCGCTACAAGTCCTTGGCAGCTCTGGACAGAGAGAGGTGGAAAGAGAGCAGGGAGGCGTTTGCCTAGCAGTATTAACGGCTAATAAAAAAGCGCCTGT
The DNA here is from genome assembly GCA_949629185.1 of Apamea crenata. Classification (NCBI taxonomy): domain Eukaryota; kingdom Metazoa; phylum Arthropoda; class Insecta; order Lepidoptera; family Noctuidae; genus Apamea; species Apamea crenata. The sequence continues at coordinate 10,626,248 of OX451373.1, forward strand.
CTGGGTTCGAACATACGACCTACAACTCGTAAGTCGCGGCCATTAACACTTGGCCAGCACTGCTCCAATGATTACTGCAAATATATCTTGGCTCTTCAACTAAGTAATTGGTAGAAACCTTCCAAACCATAACTCTAAAGCGTTAATAGTCACGGCAATTACTCAACATTAAACATAGTCTCCAATATTTTGGCGCTGCCATCAACTCGGCGCGACCCTTCATAGATCACTTGTACATTTATGACGATAATAACTGCCGTATCACAGCCGACTGTGACAATAATGGCCGCGGGTGACATGTCACTCGCGTCGTACATTTGGCAGGATGTGTTTTATAAACAGGACACGAGGAATTATGTTAATGTATACTATAGAGTACCGGACCGAATAAGTAGGTACAGTCACCAAAGGTACCAAAGCCAAACCTGCACCCTAATTGCGTAACACACGATCAACCGGAATCGGTTTCATTTTGACAGTTCAACAACATTCATTGCGTTATTTACGTTGTTAAGCAGACACTTGACACATTTTTGGAACATGATGAAGCAATGGATTAGCAATATCCTTCAAAATGATTCAGATTGAGATTGATTGTGTATTACGCAATTAGGGTGCTGGTTATCAAAGTAACCAGGGTCGTCGGATATAGTTTAGTAAGAAACCGATGGGTGTTTTCGAATAAAATTTAGTTTGATAAATGAACTGTTTATTTTCTATTAATTAAGTAAAATTTTATCCGATAATATCAATCCGTTTCTTACTAAACTTCAACTGTATCCGACGACCCTGGTTACTTATCTCCTTTGGTGACCGTACATTCCTAAATTTCAAATGACCTTTTTCTATACTTTATTGCATAAAATTCAAAATGTACTAATACATGTTTGAGGAGTCGTCGACTCGCCCACAAATAAATTACTTCGTGCGAGTCTTCTATAGAAAAAATAATATTATTATAAAGTGACGATTCGCCAGTTTCGGCGAGTAAATTTGTGCACATCGACTAATAGGCCCAAAATTCGTAACATAGCATTACATAAATAAATAAATTTATATTTACCTATAGCCTGTCCACTAAGTTAACCGTTTTTTGACAGCTGTCTTAGAACGTAACTATTCCAGATTAAGCAAACTTAACTTTAAAATGCGTAATGAAATAAGTATATAAACTGCCTTATCTTATTGAATTATCTTATTTATGGCTTCTTACAGAGATTATAATACCGTACGTGTATTAATAAATGTATTGTGTGTTGCTACAATCACTAGTTCCATCTGTCAAAAAAGTTTTATCTAATGGGATTATATAAAAGGGATATTCTTGAGACAGTTTGGCTGTGACAATAATGGCCGCGGATCACATGTCACTCTTGACGTACATTTGACAGGATGTGTAATGGCTGCAGACAGTGTAACCTATTGAACTGTAAAAGCTTTTGGGCTATGATAACAGCACCCTAGTTGCGTAACACAGTGTCAAGCATAATCTGAATAAATTTGAAGGATATTGCTAAACCATTGCTTCATATGTTCGAAACATTTGTCTGCTCAACAACGTAAATAACTTAATGAATGTTGTTGAATGGTCAAAATAAAAGCCATTGCTACTGTGTAACTGCAGTTGTGTGTGTGTGTGTGTGTGTGTGTGTGTATTGTTGTGTGCGTTTGTGACGCAATCACCCCGATGAAGCATCACTAGATACTTAGATAATATTGAGCAACCTCAAAATCAAAACATTTATTTCAATTAAACCAATTACAGGCACTTTTTTATTGTTGAAGGCGTCGGTCAATCAGAAAGATGAAGCTAGTGGCCCATTCCAAAGCGTAGTTGGTTCCTACGTATGGAGAAGAGCGGGCAAGAAAATTCATGAGCTCATTCAAATCGAAATATTCCTACAAAATATTGGTTACATCAGCAAAGTTATACTTCGCTCCATTTGTCTCTTCGAAGCACTGAACTTTACTAACTGACTAAAATTTAAGTCCAACCTTCAGAAAATGCCCGTGTGTGTACATTCAAGCTTTTTGTGTAATGTGTATGTCTGAGGTTTAAGAGTGGTATCACCAAAGTGTTTGAAAAGCATGGTGAAAACTGAAATTCAATCGGTTTTCTCTGACAGTTTTTCCGAAAAGGGATCAAAAACATCTCTATTTTTGATATTATGATTAACCAGGAAAAACCTCCCACATGCATTTATATTTTTGCAATAGCTCATCATGGACGCTTTGAAAACACGTAAAAACGATGTCAAACTCTGAATCACTACACCACATTCCAATAATGACTAAAATACCTAAATAACTAAAAACCGATTTACTTTGTAATGACACATCCCTATTTCAGGATCGTTGACTTGTCGACAGGTTAGTCAAAAAAACTGGGTCTATGCACGAAATCACATCAATAGAAAATAGTTATTTGAGTCAAAATGGGTCTAGTGAGTAGCTAACTATTCTTCGATGATGTGCATTATTAGCATCTGTTCAGAATCAGTAGCATAGTTACCTCCTTGAATTTGACGAGGATGCAAAACGACACCTTGTATAAAAATCATCTTGTATAAAAAGCATCTGTTTCATGTTTTACTATGACAAAGCTGACCTACGTACCTAAATACCCCACCTAGATCACAAATTTTCCTTATGATCTTCTGTCAAAGAGCGTCATTGAAATGACAGGATCTACCACAACCATAGGTTTTGCTGTCACCAAACAGCATTGCTGTGTTTCAAAAGTTGTGGTTGCTGGTGAATTTTCGGGCACAGAACTTTTTAATCTAATATATAAAATTCTCGTGTCGCAATATTTGTTACCAAACTCCTCCGAAACGGCTGGACCGATTTGTATGAAATTTTGCCAGCATCTATTTTTCATACAAAAAAAGAAATATTTCCTAGAAATAATGTACATGGCAGAACAACGTTTGCCGGGTCGGCTAGTATTATCTATAATTTTGTTCTTCTCTTATTGTTACAGGTAATGCAAGTATGTAGACATGAGCTTACGTTGTGTTTGTAGGTATGTACACAACAGGGTTTGAACCCGAAACTTCGTACCTAATAAGTAAATAAAAGTGTCCGTAAACCCTCATGCCCGAGTAAGAAGACTAGTTTTTCAAGTCAGATTGCCTAGCTGCTATATTACTAGCACTATTTTGCTATGCTAACTTTAAAAAAAAAAGCCTTGTGACCCAGACATCAGACATTAAAACAGTTCAAAATCTCGTCAAAAACTCATCTCAGCGACAAACAATTTCAAAAACTTGGTAAAAATTTAGGGAAATTAGAGATATTTTTGACAGATTGAGACTGAGATCAGACTGTGAAAGTTCTTAAAATTACTAGAACTACCCCTCAGGCTACCACGCCATTTGTTAACTTATCAAACGGAAATTATTTTTAGCTATTCAGTGTTTTTCATCCAGTGTTGTTTACTCAAAAATAGTGCTAACTGAACAATGTTTATTTTATCGCAATAGTTTTTAATGAAAGATTTTATATTGTGTTTATGTTAAACGTTTTACTAGCTTCCGTTACTATTCAAAGCTGAAAGTTAAAAACATTTTACTTTACTGTTCATCTAAAATTGCAATTAACTTGTGGGTGAACATTTTGTGTTAAAGTGAAACAAATATTTATTATGTTTTCCCACTGCAGGGCTTGAGTTAGTGTGGACCAATCCTGTAGGCGTCAAGATCGTTTATTTGATAACATAATCACAAGTTTGAAACCGATCCCAACCGATTACATGGAACTTAAACTTAACTGACAAAATGTGGGTTGAAAACAAGCGTAAAGTTATGTTTATATTCAACCGATCTAATCCCAGAGCCGAGATTATGTTTTCTGAAATTTAGATATATAAAAAAAAATCATCAAGAGAGCAAGCAACCTGTAATTCCTAGTAAAATTAAAACCTATCTTTGATTGGAAACCAAACCAAATTAAAATATTTCATTCCCAGTTCAAAAACTACTTACTATACAACAACCAATCCGCATGCCAGTAGACAATAACCACGCTTGTTAAAAAAAATACTAACCACGTGGCTAGAAAAAAAAACAACTTCGCAGTTCTACAATCCGAGGTGATCCGATCTCGCCCGAACACAAACACGGAACTCCAGACTGAGAAAAATTAAAAACTCCGAGGTGGACGCACTCTCTAAGTTCATTACCACTTGGCAGGAGACAGCCGTCACCTGTAAAACACCTTTTACCACCTACGGCTTGGCTGCCTGCCAAACCTACCTATACATCCATTCTCCATTCAGTATGAGGTATCTTAGGATGTTTGCAGACAGCCGACAGCTCACCGAATCGAAAGTTTTGTTTACCACATCCTGTCGGCCAACGTCGATCGATGTCAGTGATCGATACAAAACGAGATCATCAGAAGGCCTATTCTCGTAATTTAAAACGTTCAAAATCTAGTCGCAGTCTCATCTCGGCGACGAACAAATGTCAAAAACTTGTCAAATGCATGGAAATTAGAGGTATTTTTGACAGATTGAGTCTGAGATCAGACTGTGAACGTTCTTAAAATTACGAGAATTGCCCCTCTGATGTCGTTCAAACTCTTTTAAAGTGGTACTAGGAGATAAAGGTGATAAGTTTTTTTTATAATAGCTGAATGGGCCAGCTCTTGCCCTCGATCACACCTGATGGAAAGCGATGGATGAGGTCTATGATGGAACGAGCGTACTCAGAAGATGCCTGTTCACTCTTGCTTTGAGTGCAGCAGTGCGATTCTGTAAACATCTCACCGAGAAAAGTTAGTTGAAGTGAGCGTGGAGTGAGCTGTCATCCCAACTAATGCTAGGGATTGACACTATTGACAGCAGTGCGATTCTGTAACTATCTCACCGTGAAAGCTTAGGTGAATTGAGCGTGGAGTGAGCTGTCATTCCAAATAATGCTAGGGATTGACACTACTGAAGACTCACATCAAGCTCACTTCACTTGAGTTTTCACGGTGAGATTTTTACAGAATCGATCGGCTGATATACAACGTTGTACCTATACGAGTATATAACGTTAGTCTACTTGTTATGGTTGTTGAAAAACGTAATTCTAAATGAATTTGAATATGCATATTATGTTTTCAATATGCATACGGTTGACCGATGCGCGTTCAATATACATAGTTGTAGATTAGATGCCTAGATAAGCTCTGTGTACAGTAAATGAGATAAGTGGCCCCTGACCGCTTAAACGGAACAGACAGCTGTGCTGCCGAGGAGTTTTTTGTGCCACTTTTTCTTCCCAGCACTAGGAAGTGGCGAAAGGCGGGCTTTTGTAGTTATGACTGTCTTATGTAAATATGACATTCAAATAGTGCTGATTCTCAGCCCAATTTTATGATTTTTGGCCTAGCGTGCCTAGAGCTAAAGCAAATCACTAAAATATTGCTGAGTCTGTGTTTTGAACCTACTAAATGATTGTGTTAATAAAATTAATTGGCGACCAATCCAACTATAGCTTACAGTTGGTCCAACAAATCGGCGGTCTGTGGCAGTCCTTATGCTCACAGAACTCAAACTTAAAGATAACACGGTGTGATTGATGACGGGTCCCAATATGGTACTATTGGGTCGGGGTATTTATACTATTTGTGTTAACGTGTACAAAGGTAGGCCTTGGTGGTTGAAAGGACTTAGAATTTAGGACGAGATGTACATAGTATATTGTGTAGAGATACCTTTTGCGGCGATGTTTGGGTATTTTGATGATAACATTTAAAATTCCATAGAAACAGTAAAGTTAGAGGGTTCTTTATTATTATTCCTAGGAATAACGTTTATATGAAATTATAATATTAATAATGTATGTTATCAATAAACAAATTAATGCTTAGAAAACTTATTTTCTCTCAAGAAAGCAAAAAAGATTTTTATAATAAAGAAGGGACCTTCCATGAATATTTTTTTATTAAATGGACACATACATACTATTAAAATTAAAATATAAATTCCACATGGTTAAGAACATTCTCGCAGCGATGACACGTGGAGTAAAGCTGTGACAGAATGCGCAAAACCTGGGGGTCTACTCCGAAGTAGTATCGGCCCAATGTTCGGCCGTTTCCTGCTACGAAGTTACTATTTGGTTCGGTCGGTTCCGATCCTACACTCTTTCGAATATTGACTATGGTCCCGACCCAACTGAGCCGATCCGAACTTTTTTCACATTTTTAATAATATGCGGTTCGGCCATGTGTCGGTCCGATCCGAACATTCGCACTTTGCACTTCGGAGTAGACCCCCTGGATGAGTCTAGCACAGGAGCGTGGGGATTGGCGCAAGAAAAGAGAGGACTATGCCCAGCTGTGGGTGAAGTCAAGCTGTGGATGATAATTATGAAGAATATTCCCTTAACGTATGCAACTATAAATGAATACAGACACCATAATGGCGAATAAATCCCACACTTGGCCTAAGAAACTTAGTTACGAGTAAAACGTGTTGTTTTAATCGGTGTTTTGAAAGAAACTGACACGTGTTCGGGGCTCTCCTCTCTCTCAAAGCAATGAGTATTTCCTTACATAAAAGATTTGGCTAAATGATCAAAAATTAAGTAGGTAAATGTTGTCTTAAAAAAAGGCCGAATTGAAGAGTTAAATATTAACGTTGTGTATTTTTGATATTTTGGAATGCGGTCTACTCTCCCTCCATCTTACGAATTTTCGAACAGGTCACGTGTCCTGACGCGAGCTCCGTCTTACGAATTTTCGAACAGGTCACGTGTCCTGACGCGAGCTCCGTCTTACGAATTTTCGATCAGGTCACGTGTCCTGAGGCCAGTTTAACAATTTTTACCCATCACAAAAAAAGTGCACAACGCTGCTAAAGAAGTTTTCACTTCAAAAATTGATTTTAGCGATAAGATCGCCCATTATGTCACCCTATGTAAAATTTGTACAAATCTCTCTGTAATTCATATGGTGTATATTATAGAGTATAATATCTGCCTAGCCTTTTCCCAACTATGTTGGGGTCAGCTTCCAGTCTAATCGGATGCAGCTCAGTATTTTACATGGAGCGACTGCCTATCTGACCTCCACAACCCAATTACTGGGTAATACGATACCCCTGGTAAGACTGGTTGTCAGACTTTCGGGCTTCTGACGACCCGTAACGACTGTCAAAGATCCACAAATGACAGCCGGGACCAACGGCTTAACGTGCTTTCCGAGGCACGGAGAGGTCTTGGTATGTAAAGATGGTCACCCATCCACGGACCACCTGCGGCAAGCGCAGCTTAACCTGATCGATCGACCCGTGCGGCTGTTATTAGTTAGCCACAAGCCCCTCGCTGGTGTATATTATAGGTGTAAATTATAGAGTATAATATTATATTCTATTAGAGCTGGTGGCTCAGTGATGACGACCGCGACTTACAAGTTGTAGGCCGTAGGTTCGAACCCAGACAGGCGCTTTACTTTGTGTAAATTCACCACTGATCTCAAAACGGTGAACGAAAACACCGTGAGGAAACCGGAAAATCTAAGACATGTGACATCTACCAACCCGCATTGGACCCGCGCGTAGTGGAGTACGCTTCACTCCCTCTCACCGAGAGGAGGCCTGTGTCCCAGCAATCATGGGAACATTATGCTATTCTAAATTATCATTCAAAGTCAAATTCAAATAGGCATTGGCTGAAATCTAGTTATCATAATTATAACAGGGGTCAATGTACCTACATCTTGCGTATAACTGAAAGTGTCGTTCACCTTACTAGTAAATTCGTCAAATTCTGAGAAAACAGGTCACGACGCAAAAGGGTCATGTATGTATAAAGGATTAAGGACTTATCCGTTGTTATCCTTCTAAAGACCTGTACTGGATATCTTTGAATTTTCCTGAAGCTTTACAGGGTACGTACCTACCCATAACAAAAAATTCTCACCTGTTTTTCCGATAGGTTAGGCAGAAGTGTACCTACGTACATTTGTATAGTATGAAGAATAACGTCTGGATAAATAAAATAGCATAAGTATAAACACATAATCAGCCTATAATGTCCCCACTGTTGGGACTCATGCCTCCTCTCTGTGAAAGGGGGGGGGGGGTATTTTTTTTTTTTAAAACGTTGCCCCCACACCTAGGAATTTCTCCTGTGTCGTGGGTGCGTTTACAGACATATAAACTCACATACACAAACAGCAGTATTATTATGACCATAATCTACCACGCGATACTACTTCGGAGTAGACCCCCAGAATTGAACTAACCCAAGCCATGGTACATGTCCGCAGCATTCAGCAAGATTTTAGGGGCGCCGAGATATGAGGGTATGCCAGACATACTTTACTTAAGTGTCACCATCGTATAAGCAATTTAATGGATCCAAACTTCGCCATTTCCACGGCATCTTCGGAGGCGGCGCAGAGGTCAAGGGCTCCGTACCACCGAATAATATTGAAAACTACATATTTATTAAAAAAAACACCTTTCATGATGACCCCCTTTAATTTCTATTAACTTTATTTATTTATTTTTATTAGTTGTTGTCGGTCATAGAAATTCACACTCTGTAAAAAGTTCAACTGTCTACTTGTTATGGTTCATGAGATACAGCCCGCTGACAGACAGACGGATGGACAGATAGACGGCGTGGGCTTAGTAATAGGGTCTCGTTGGCCCCTTGAGTACGGAACAACCCTAAAAAACGAACGAAGAAGAAAGAATGAACGTCAAGAATAGCATCAAATTCCGTAGTTATAAACTCCAAGATCTACAAAACAATGAAGCTACATAAACACACGCCAGTCAACGTAACAAAATATGAAAAAGCAGTAAGCTAAACTTCAGTTAAGGAAACTAAATTCGAACTAAAACAACAGGGAAGAGAGAAATCCTACAAAATTTTACACAAGATACACGTCCGTGATGTGAGATAAAACATACTGTTTTGTTGCTGAACATTATGCTGATAACGATATAACTTAACATGTATTATGACGTGGTGAAAACTCCGTGTGTGCTGTGTGTAAACTTGGGTTTTAATTGTAAACGTAGTTGGTCTAGATTTTGCATTGAAAATTTTGTTTTCCTGGTTGGTTATACGGTCTGGTATACAGATGATTTACAGGTCGCAAAACAGATCAATCTTCTATTTACTGACAGACAACGCACAGCCTTAACTGCTGGGTCTACGAGCATGAAATTTTATACACGAATTCCTTTTATAACGAAAATGATAAATTAGGAAGAATTTTTGAAAATTCGTCCTCTGAAGGAGTGTTTGACGCCCCCCAGCTAGATGAATCGACGACCTTAAAAAGGACGGACTGGATGCAGAAGGCGGAGGACAGAGTATTGTGGCGCAGCCTGGGAGAGGCCTATGTCCAACAGTGTACTGCAATAGACTGAGTTGATCCCTTGAAGGTCCTTGAAGGTGAGGAGATATTCGTTTGTATGGATATCATCCCTTTTTTTTCAATGGGCAATCCGGTGGGCAAGCGGTGTGTCCTATCGGACACACCGCTTGATTTGATATTTGCCACTGCAACACTAAGGGGATCAAGCCTTACAAACAGACGCAAGACAGACACATGTAAAGTTTCTTTGTATTTCTACTAGGATAGCTTATTTTCCTTACAACTAGAACATCGCAATATTGTTCAGGAAACAATCTTTTCTTTAACAACTAAAAATGTTATCTTACCCGATGAAGGAAGTTAACAAATAGTGGATATTTCCTATCAACCTTAGAGATACAAAACAACTGTCGATAATAATTATGATAACAGGAAACAACACTCACAAAAATAAAAGATAAAAACTGGTCACAGATCATATTTCATTCAACCAGTAGAAAACAGCTGCGAACAATCCATTTTCGTAGTTTTTCTAGCAGATTAACCATCAAAACAGTTAGAATAATAATCCGAGGTGCTTCAACGAAAAATATATCAATAAAAACTAGAGACGAGGAAGATTCGTTGGAGGCCAGCCAAAGTTTAATAGAACTCATTTAAATTAATACTGATGAACCCAATCTTCTGAGCTAATAACACTAATTGCCGAAACACTTTTAAGATTATATTTCGCTATTAAAGTTAATCGTGTCATATTTTTGATAGTTTTAATAAGTTATGTAGGTACAATCGTCGTGAGAATATCAAATCCATTATCATAGGATCGTTTTTAAACATTATGACTGCATAGCATGATAAGCCTATAATGTTCCCACTGCTGGGACACAGGCCTCCACCAGGAAGAGTGCCGTAATCTACCACGCGGGCTCAGTGCGGGTTGGTAGATGTCGCATGTCTGCGAATTTTTGGTTCTAGGACATGACACTTTTCCTTCAATGTTTTCCTTCATAGTTTTGAGAGTAGTGGTGATGACATTATTTTCACAAATTCCTGTCTGGGTTCAAACCTACAACACGTAAGTCGCAGCCGTTACTACTTGGCCACCACTGGTTCTTAATTATTGTTACTTAATTATTACTGTAACTGTTCAGTGTTCAAGTCTCCACAAAATTTACTATGTATAAACCTTTTTGTTTTTTTTAAAAAACGTTGCCCCACACTAGGAATTTCTCCTGTGTCGTGGGTGCGTTTACAGACATATAAATTCACATACACAAACAGCCAGACCCGGAACAACTAATTGTAGGTCATACAAATATAACCCTTAACCTTAACCAGAACCTTAGCCTTAACTAGGTACTGTGGCCTATCTATCCCAATGGCCATCATAACTTTCCGAATGGAAAATTCAACTCAATCCTACCTCATAGTACTCTACATTTCCACACTACCGGTAAACCTCGTAACAAAACATCCAGAAAACGTAAATAAACAATAATAAAGGAACGTGATACGTGAGTCGTATCATTCAGACGTCGTGATGACGTGGCGGAGTACACCTGTCTGGTGGCGCCGGCGCAGGTGACGTCATGAAAGATTTATAGTGCACGTAGACGCGACACCTTTGATGTTGTAATGTAGGAGCATCAATTTTCACCTTTGACTGCTTTGTTGATCTAGAGATCGCAAGCGCAGGTTTTAGCTAGATATCCGTACAATACGGGCACTGGTGGCCCAGTGGTAACGGCCGCGACTTGTCCGAGTTGTATGTCATAGGTTCAAACCCAGAGAGGCGCTTTACTTTTTGTTTTTTTACTTTGTTTAATTTACAATGTTTTAAAATTACAATGTTGATAGGTATTAGCACAGTGTAGACCTGTCAACAAGTACCAGTTACTTAATAAAATATAATAACAAGGCCTAAAACGTTCTCACATTCACAAAATATAAAAGAAAATAATAAAATATGAAAACCTATTTCAACCGAATGACATGATTGTTAAAAAATGACATGAATGATGGTGATATGATGTCATATTTCTAAATCAAAAACGGTTTATTTACTTTAACAAGTTTTTTGAAAGGCTATTCAATTTAGCCGTTTCCATATCCTCTGATCACGGTATGTTTCACAGCGATTGTTTAGGTACTATTGTGTCTGTTTCGCGAACAGTAAACGTGTTAATCCATTGTCTTTCAAATTAATTATATGAAAGGTTATTATGATTTAGGTTTAGGCAATTACAATAGCTTATTAATTTGAGATGTGACAATAGATAATTTCTCGATCAGGCTGAAGCTTTGTGTTCTGAGTATGATAAACATTTGTTCCGTTGCACATTGGTCTCTTAATCGCAAGCGCGACTGCTGAGCTCCTGAGTTCGATTCCCAGGTCGGAAAAAGTATTATTGGATTTATCTATTAGGAATTTCTTAACAGCACAGAGTTTGGAAGTTAACGGTGTGTACCCCGTGCCTTAGAAAACACGTTAAGCCATTGATCCTGCGCCTGATCACTCTCCGGTCGTGTCGGATGCCGTGCCGTCCCATAGGACTATGAGAGTGAAGGAAGGGTGCACCTGTGTCTGCGCACACGGAACAGCTGATGTTTTTTATGTATGGAACAGCTGATATTTTTTTTAATAACCGACCGAATAACCGAATTTTAACGCACTGGGGTCCAGAATCATGTACTGAATCTATGGTAACAGTTTGTGCGTCAGTCCCTGCCATCCTGTATTATTAAAAAAACACCTTTCCCGTTTATATGTAAAAGTTAACTAAGTATTATAGCAGAAACCAAGACTCTCGTCCTAGAATAGTCATTCTATTATACCTAACTCACTACCACTGTTTAGTAAATTGACCATTTGTCACAATAAAAACCACTTCTATACTGTGAACTACTGTTAAATACGGTGTTATAACGTATTTATGCCAACTAACGTACGTGTATGTCGTATTCTGGCACCTATTAACATTGTTGTGTTCTTGTGAAGCAATTATGAACAAGATTTTATGTCCCTGTACATACATAATCTGCCATGTAGTCTTGGCTCTAATTTTAGGAAGATGCTACTAAAGGGATATTAGGAAAATGGCCAGAAGCACCCATCTGCGTACTTACTATTTATTTTAATCACTAATCCTGGCCTCGTGCATTCCTTATGGACGATATTTATCGACCGATATAATATAATATGGAACAAATAGCCAGCTGTCCCATACAAAACTCCAAAACCTACTGGATCCAAATGTTACACAGCTGGTTATTTTCCGCGATTACGATGTTGGTCCCATAGTGAAAGTGGTTCAGTGTGATGGTCTGTACCACACCCTTAAATGTGACCAAAAGGTTCTGATATACGCTGTATACAAGTTGACAGGGCCAGTGACCCTCAAACTGTAACCATGAATTCAGCACATGATTCTTGACGGTAGCGTAGAAAATTTCGTCGGTTATAAAAAAAAACAACAGCTGTTTCATAGAAAACTTTACGCGCCCAAAATGTACGCAATAGCATTTTTTTTTTAATAACCGACTAATTATATCAGATACTGAATAATGGTAAACGTTTGCTGCACGTCGATATCCCTATAGTTTGGTGTGTTGATATTTATATTTGAATATAAACTGAGAATAAATAAGTGACATTGATGATCAAACTATTGTATTTAGGAGCCAAAATCAAGCGAGATAGCTGTAAAATTTTGCAATTTAAATAAGATCACTGACAATAATCTGCCATAGTCCATTATGTCCCTTTTAATATTTCAACGAAATTCTATAATAATGGTACACGTGCCTGAATGAACTGTCTAAGAATATATCCTACAATAAGATCTAGATATAGATCCTACAATAATAATTATTATAAATTCGAAAGTTTGTATGGATGGATGGATGGATGTTTGTTAGTCTTTCCAGCAAAAACTACTGAACGGATTTGGATGAAATTTGGCACACAGATGGTTTATAACCAGGATTAACATATAGGATACTTTTTATTCCGATATTCCTACGGGATCGAAACTTATGCGGGTGAAACCGCAGGGTGCAGCTAGTATCTACATAAATTGAAGTCGCTTTTCCTGTGTAACTGTGTGACCGCGTTGTTCTTCTAAACTTCACAACGGCTTTTGATGTGGGTTTCAGCATCATTTAGAGAAGAATTTATTACAGAAGGTTTATGTTACCAACCTACATATGTATATTAAAGAAATCTTTTTGTTTTTTTTTTCAAGTCGTAAAAACCGTAGGATTATGGGGCGGGGCGCTAGTTGCCTCATAATTTATTACACTTTTATTAATCAAAATCTAGGTACACGTTACCACAGAATGGTCAGAAAAAAATAGCATCACAAATATTTACATAGCCAAAACTAACAAGACGGAAACCGCACCCTATTCGCGTATCACACTATCAATCTCAATCTGAATAATTTCGGAGGATATTGCTAAACCATTGCTTCATATGTTGGAAACATTTGTCTGCTCAACAACGTAAATAACGCAATGGATGTTGTTGGACTGTCAAAATGAAACCCATTGCTACTGATATTATATTACGCAACTACGTTCTTGTTTTAACCAATTTCTCATTCAACAATATGTAAAGAAAAGTAAATAGATAGATAGATAAAAAATGTTTATTTGGTGCAACAAAAGACACACAATACAAGTAATAATCATACAAGTAATCATCATATTGTTTAACTTCGATATCTCTGTTAAAGCTTATTCTAGCCGTGGAAGATTCAGCGCGGGATTCACCCGGGATCCCGCGGGATTAACCCCGGGGCATCGCCAGGTGGACAGCGCGTTATGTCGCTAATTCTATGAATTTATCGGCGATAAACGTTGATGGGGATTCAAAGGGATTTTCTGTGATTGAGTTAATTGAAGGAAAATTAGATTGAGATGGACACCTGGCGAGCTGTAACACAGGTTTTTCCCAAATACCTACATCAGGCACCAGTCTCTCACAAAGGTGGAATACAGCTAAGACATTCTTGTACACATTAACTTTAAGTCAGCTTTGTGAAGAGAGAATAAATGATAAATTATTATATATTAATTATTATATTATTATTAATAAAAAATAAAACAATAAAAAGAAATGAAAAAAAAACAAAGATTTAAAAGATAAATCGACCCATAGACACCTCGCAAATCCACAACCTCTAGTATAAAAAGAAAAGTAAAGTAGTACTAGTAGTTGTTAAGTAAATTGACTACTAACTAACAAATCCTTCGTTTTTCAAAACACAACTGTCACTTTGACAGTTGTTTCAAATGGTTATAACACGGCAAACCGTCGTTAGGTCTCAATTTGCGTACCTACCTAGTTCCTATCCCCAACAAAACGAAAATAACGTCAGTTCTTGTTTTAACCGACCATTCAAACTAAATGTACAAATTTCGTGACGTAGCCAAACTGGAAAGTAGCGATAGACCAGTTATAAATCTCTATGCAATCCATTTCCTAATGTTGATTTACAAGCAAGACTTTTGGCAATGCAGACTAGTCTGATTGTGATTGAACAACCTAGTTCGTGTGCAAAACGAAGATACATGTACCGATGAAGAAGGGTAATCTTTATAGCTGCTAGATTTTGAACAGCGGGGTAATTCCGTAACATACATACAAAGGCAATCGATGTCAGTGCCTTTCATTTTGACAGTTCAACCACGTTCATTGCGTTATTTACTTTGTTGAGCAGACACATTTTTCAAAATAAAGCAATGGATTAGGAATTTCCTTGAAAACCTTGGGATTTTAATTGGATTGTCTTTATTACTATCATCCACGACTGAAACACTTGGGTGAGCCCCAGTCTTTCTGATCAGCTTATAGTAGTCCACTGCTGGACATAGGGCTCTTCAAACGCGCCACTGAGCTCAATCCTTGGCTAGATAATACTCAATAATTTATCATTATTAATTCATCTTATATGAAGGTGACCCAACGTGTTTACAACATGTTCAAGAAGTCTGGTTTCAAAATATAATAATTTACAATTCTGTACGTTTGTTAGAACATAGTTTATGAATATTGTTAGCACAGCAACCACGCGGTGAGATCACTCACTCTTCTGTTCGTGGCAGCGAGCCGAAAAACAGTTTTTTTTTCTACCACTCTCCAGGGAAATAAACTATTTAACCGTCAAACAACGTGTGCTTCGATAAAAGTGTTTAAATTCAATCTAGGAGGCTGTAAATTGAAGAAATGAATTGAAAATTCCCACCAGAAGATTCTAAAGCTTATGCCATCATAACTTAATACTTAAACTTTATTATCTCAATGTCCTATGAACCTAGAACGATTGACATCATCATCATCTTCAAGAAACAGTTGAAAGTAAGGACAGCTGACACTTTAGTTACTTAAATACCGATTTCAAAGATAAATATTATTATTAATTTGCCTATCAGTCTTATACAACAGTTTGACATAGGGCATTCTAATCACGCGATCGCAGAAAGCGATAATTGTATATTTTGTAGTGTTCGATAAATTTTTTTGTTACGTATTTTAGTGGTAAACAATAAAGTATATCTAAATAAATAATCTCTTCCTCCCGGTACAAAGATCAAAGAAAACACAAATAATAATATTTCCTCACGCTTCTTAAATTTCTTGAAATTATTCGCTTAAAGCTTTCCCCTTGAGTCTAAACAATTATCTTCCCTGTGTAGGAATACGAGGAAAAGAACGTTTTTGTTTGGAAACGTCAATTTATCCACTGCATTTGTTCAGAAGGTCAATTCCCGTTATTAAAAACGTTCAACATCTAGTCGCAATCTCCTCTATAAACTTATCAAAAATGTAGGGAAATCAGAGGTATTTTTGACAGAATGAGATTGAGATCAGACTGAACGTTCTCACAATTACGAAAATTGTCCCTCTGATATATACCTATAGAGAAAATAAAAGCGTAAAAAAACACGTCTTTGTAATTCTAAACATTGTTCTAACAAAACAATTGTTTTACGAAGGATTCATTCATTTTCAGACGAAAACGTAAGTTACACTGCAATAACTCATGATATCATACATGACGAAATACAAGGCTGAAAACAACATAAACCGAGTTAAAAATATTTGAAATAACTGGCGGGATCTTGTAAATATCCGAAAAGTTATTATAGATATCGGAAATCTAGTGGCGGAGACGACCTTCGGTGTCCAGGGTCGTGGGTTTAATTCATGCTGTGGCAGTAATGTTCGGTTGACCTAGACTTGTTTGTTTATGAGTTTTGTGTATATTTTAACATGACAGAAGTAGTTCTAATTACTGTAATCTCCTGAAAATTGGTCACTGCGCTGTATCGAGATAAATATATGTTGTCTCATGTAAAACTTCAATGGCTTCTCGACTCAAATGTACCTATGGAACAACTGATATTTTTTTCGCGATTACGATGGTGGTCTAAAAGAGAAAATTGTTCAGTTTTGTGGTCTGTACCATACTCTTCATTTTGACCACCCATTTTTGATACACGCTGTATATTTTTATGATGGGTCCAATGTAGGTGATCTTTTTTTGGTCTTTGGTAATGATAACTTGGTGATAGAATTGAATTGATTCGAGTATGTTTATTTACACAGAATGTGATCAACGCTCGTTCCTAAGCTTTAAAATGGTAAGCTTTGGGCGCTGTAGTTACAGACACATAGCTCTTCAATTATTTTGTTGTTTTGCGTAACGTATTAAATCAAAAGAAAACACTTTTCGTATACATACATAAGCTCACGCCTACAGAACGCCATCTGCAACGATCCTTACATACTTAGTTAACCAAATAATAATAAAAAGTTTTCCTTTCCAAAAATATCATCAGCTTCGAGGAATGTTTGGTTTTAGTTACAGTATGTTTAACGAATTAAACTATTAACACGACTCAAATAACCGGGCCCTTTTCGAGTAACATCTGTTACAACTTAACTAACAGTTAATTAAAGAGTACTTTTGAAGTTTTAACTGTTTATCTGCCACTCAAATATCCTTGTCCGTCATAGGAGCATATTAAAGTTATAAACATTTTCTTTTTAAAAGCGAGTAGCTCATTGAGCCAAGGAGATTTATGTTCCGCCTAGAAATAGATTTGATATAGAATGTACTGCGCCAACGGAAAATGTTACAAAATGTCTTCTCCCACGCGAACTAATAAAAATATCCTATCATTTCTCGTAACTAACGAATAACGCTGTATAATTATATTACTTGGGAATTTTCTTCAATATTTGAAGAAATCTTTGAACTAGCCAATGAAAGTTTTTTGATATCGAGATCATCAATGTAGTTAATTTAGATTCAGAGAATATAGAATAGTTTTGATGGAAATATTTTAAATTACGTAAGGTATTTTATCATGAAATTAACACCATACTAGAATAGCTTCGGTCCAGATTTCCCCCCTGAGGGGGATTCTCTCAGGGGGGAATAGTGGACTAAGCCCGTAGTTTTTCATATAAAAAAAAAATCTGTTGATTAACTAAATTAAATCAATGTAACTTTTGATATCTAATTTCATAGTTACGAAAATCTTTCTCATTTTAATAGAAACCAAAAATCACTTCACCTTTACGAAAAAAAAATAAAAACCTTTTTATAAGAAGAAACACAAGCTGGATCCCGTCACATAAGAAACTTAATTAACTACACATTAAACCAGGTTAAACCATTAACTAGATACGACTTGACAGTTTTAATTAAACACAAAGCTCAATCGTAGCAAGTTAAACAAACACTTTTCCTCTGAACCCGACAGTCACCACTTCCTTACTTCCCTACTCGTTAACATATTTCCCACTCCATAATTACTTCCTGTACACTTGAACTGCAAAATTAACTCGTGTTTTTTCGTGCCAACGACACACCGGTGAATGGCCGGTGAGTTTTCAGCTTTGTTATCCACGTCTGTTATTATAATAGTGATAATGACATTGCGTTAGGTGAGACAGGTGTACCTGTGAGCAGTCTCGAGTGGTTGCGCCTGCGCACCGCACGCCTCCAGACCTCCAGAGAAGAACTACGCAGCTCCCTCTCGACACACGCCCGCGAGCCCGAATCGGCTATTTATAAACGAATCGCTTATAATTTTATTGTTTGAGCAAAAAGCCAGAACGCGACAAGTACGCACGGCGGTCGTAACACTAATGCCAACTCGAATGTTTCCAGTTTCTCAGCGTTCCCTACGTAGTACATTGATAATTCCAGCAGTGTTGATATTGAAGAGACGAATGAAAGGTTTCCAAGCCATCGGCGACCTTCGGTTGGGCCGGAGAAGTCATCTTTACTCAGTTCGCTACTTCGCTCGTCTTGATCCGACCCCGATCGGTTATCGCGCTCAATGTTGGACAACCTAACATGTAGGTCAGCAGACTAAAGTCAAAACGAAAGTAAAAAGGATTCGAACATAAATTTTAGAGCAGAGGCGGAGTTTTAGTGAAAAGTTTCAGAACTGCCATACTTCATCCACAGTTAGATGAAATTGAAAAAGAGTTCGCGTTTCACGTTACTATTGATTTTGACTAAAACATTAGAGAGTACGTGCTGCGATTTTTAGGTGATGCTTTGAATATTTTATTAGTTTCTGAAAGTCCATTGAAACTTTTGACATTTTGTGTAGAAAGTAAAATATGAATATTTTTTTTTTTAGAAATGACTGCCCATTATTGATTTTAAGCATAAAGCATACTCATAAGTATATCTGATTAGTCTATAATGTTCCCACTGCTGGGACACAGGCACTCGGGTGAGAAGGAGTGGGCCGTGATCCACCACCTGGACCCATTGCGAATTTAAGCATGAATTTAAAAATGTGACCACACTTATTGATAATCATATCCGTCCTGCAAAAAACAAAATTTCCATTCACC
Organism: Apamea crenata; assembly: GCA_949629185.1. Taxonomy (NCBI): domain Eukaryota; kingdom Metazoa; phylum Arthropoda; class Insecta; order Lepidoptera; family Noctuidae; genus Apamea; species Apamea crenata. The sequence continues at coordinate 10,645,464 of OX451373.1, forward strand.
ACTGGCTATGATAAACTTACCTTTACCAGTAAATTAGGTACCTTCAAACATAAGAAAGTATTCTGTTTTAATACTGGCGACTGAAAAATACTATGTGCTTCGAAAATGTTTTCAAATATCACCTGACTTTAGCAATTTATTTCACGAGTTTGAAGACCCGTTGACAGATTTGAAGGCGTGTATTGAAGTGCAACTTGTTACGCTTCCAAAACAAACAAAACATGGATTTTGCATAATCTATATTCGCAAGGACGCGACTCGTTTTCTTCAACATGCCAGAATGCCAGGGTAAGTAGCTAAAAAATAAAATAAAACTATAACTGAATCATGAAGCGCTATCGAAAGACCGTTGTAGGATTTAGATGTAGGAAATCAAGAATCTAACTATGCAGATCATATGATCGATGAAGTTGACCCTGAAACTCTTCGACGGATGTACTGGTACAGATGCCAGCACATCAAGCTACTACAATCTGTCAAATTTCTTTAAGTAATAGATTTTCAACTTTTTCACTAAAGCATTAAGGTTCAAGGTTGATTGGGATAATTTGACAGTTTTGGGTAGCTTGACCTGCAGGCGTCTGTACAAGGAAAAGAAAAGAAAGACGGAGAACCAGGGTTTGCAGGGATTTTATTTGTGTTACTGCAGTTGCACCTCTACTCTCAAAACGGTGAAGGAAAACATCGTGAGGAAACTGGCATGTCCTAGAACCAAAACATCGAAGAAATGTGACATCTACCAATCCGAACTGGGCGCGGCGGATTCCGGCCCACTCACGGAGGGGAGGCCTGTGTCTCAGCAGTGGGAACATTATAAGCTGTTTATGCTTTTGCTTTACTACTGCAGATGCACTAGGCAAAATTTGGATTGAAGCAAACTGCAGCCTAAAAATATCACCTACCATCATCATCGTATCTGCCTAGCCTTTTCCCAAATTTGTTGGGGTCGGCTTCAAGTCTAACCGGATGCAGCTGAATACCAGTATTTTACATGGAGCGACTGCCTATCTGACCTCCACAACCCAGTTACTGGGTAATACAATACCCCTTGGTAAGACTGGTTGTCACACTTTCGGGATCCTAACTACCCGTAACGACTGTTAAAGATCCACGAATGACAGCCGGGACCAACGGCTTAACGTGCTTTCCGAGACACGGAGGGGCCTCGTTATGAAAAGATCACCTACCATCATCACATTATTTTGTTTTTAAGCTTAAATATAATATTTTGTTCTTTATATGACACAGAATTACGAACAAAGTCACAGCGACCACAAAGTTTGCCCCTTAACGTAATTTCCAATATAACCTTGAGTTTAGCAGCAGTTTAGCTCACGTGCTCATCCAGAATTTGGCAAGCCGTTAGTTCTTTGGCAGTTCTAGGTTTGGGAACTATTCCTATGACTTAACAATGTCTGTCAAACTTCGACTGGCGTAGAGTTTCTGAAATCTGGTTGACGGGGCGTCCATAAATTTGGCAGTAATTCGGTATTTGCCGGCTTTGCGGTGTATTGTATAATAGTTTGGCGTACGTGCGTCTGCGACAGTTTTCTCTTGTTATTATTTGAATAAATTATCGACTCTTAGCCCAGGTGCACACGGGCGCGTTTTTCCCGCGGTGATTTTTTTTTTCGCACTGGAGTTTCAATGCTCGCAACACCGAGAGTTGAAAATCCAATGCGCAATATTTTTACGTTCGTGCGATCGTGGGCTTATTCCTATAGGTATTTACACTCTATTCTTAATTACATAAGAATAGTAGTAGTCGGTATCTACGTGGGTTTTCTCGTGGTCTCTAGACAGTTTGATAAGTTGCCTGAAACACTTTTCAACAATTTACGTTCTTGCGTGGATTCGAGCTTTTATACGTCAGTAGTACAAAGCTTAATTTTACTACAACAACCTTTCATTTTTTTTTTAATATAAGCTCGATAGTTAACTGTAATAGTAGTACTGTAAAAGATAAAACATTTCAATAAGGGCAGATCTTTCCATCGCCAGACAACTTTTATTCGAGGAAGAAAATTGACGTTTGACAGGTTTTATATGAAAAAACTGTTAAAATTATTCCCCGAATAAAGTTATCAGACGATTAAAAATTAGCCCTCAGTGTATTATTAGGTACCAATTAAATATCAAAACACCAATAGAAATCAAATCAATTAAGTAAGATACAGCGACATCTTGCAAACTACTACTTGTACTTCATTTTTAAATATACATTAGATACATTTACATACATTCATACATAAACTCACATCGTCATCCCCTTAGGTAGAAACTACATAACGCCATCTGCTCCGGTCCTTACATACTCCTTTTCCTTCGTTTACGTTCATACACCTGCCGATTTATCTGTAAAATTTTCACCATGAAATTGTAGGTGAAGTGAGCTGTCAATGGTGTCAATCCATAGCATGAGGTGGAATCACACTTCACTTCAAGGTCACTTCACCTAAGTTTACACGGTGAGATTTTAAAGAAAAGAACGGCTGGGTATTTAAATAAATAATAACCGCACATGACACATACATTAGTGTTACAACTGACAATTGTTTCTGTTACAACTAATATCCATGTCATTACAACAAAGATCTCTCTTTCGTTACACTATATTTATGATACGCTGCATCATAATCTGCGTCCAAAGTTTTTCTTTTTCTATCCCTAGAGATTCGCTAGCTCAGGTCTTATAGTTTAAGATTTTTCCCTACTGATTTTCTCATGAAATCTGAAACTGTGAAAAATATGGTTACCTACTGGAAAATAATGGGTAAATGAGGCATTTTATTAGGTTAACAACATGTCAATTGTCGTTATAAGTAAGTGTCGCTCAATAGCTACTGGAGAGGTTGTGTTTGGGGTTGAGTTTCCCATCCAACCACCAAGAATGTTTGATTGGTAAAGGGCACATTATGAGATTATCACATAATATCCTCTGCCCGCGACTTCGTCCGCGTCAGATTTTTTGTTTCCGCAACCGACCCCGTCGCAACGCATCGCCTGCCCACGTTATTACTGTTTTTTCTAACCTTTTCGTTTTTGCTCGGCTCCTAAGTGTCTTAGCGTGATGTTAAGTAACTTTTAGCCTTCTTCAAGAATTGGGCTATCAAATAGAAAAAACTCTTTTTAATCCGACTCATAGCTCCAGAGATTAGCGCTTTCAAACAAACAAACTCTTCAGCTTTATAATTAGTATAGATATAGGTCATATTTAGAATAGAAAAGATGAGACACATGGTATAAGACCAATAATATGGGTGTTGTTACTCTACACTAGGCGCGGCATGCGTTGCAATGCCATTTCATTTTTATTAAGAGCCTTCTCCGGCGCGCACACAACAACTTACCAAAATTAGATCACAATCGGTCGAGCCATTTTGTTTATGCGAGAATCACGAACGGCAATTGATTTTTATATACATAAAGGAGAAGAAGATTGAACAGAATTCCTAGATCAACTACCCACAAAACCAAAACAACGTCTTTGCAACTAACTAAAAATGGAGGTTAATAATATTTCTCTCAAGTGCAGCTAGAGACAATCCGACCACATTTTTTGTAACAGTTGCCGTTCAAAATGTAATAAAGTTTATAGCAGTGGTACAGTCAACAGCAAAAGTAGATGATCAAAATCAGAAATTCAATACTAATTAACGGAGTTCGCGTCAGAACTGTGTGGCGTCGAAGTGATTCAAAAGTATGACACTGAGTCTGACATACTTTTGAATCACTTCGACGCCACACAGTTCTGACGCAAACTCCGTTCATTAGTATTAAATTTCTGATTTTGATCATCTACTTTTGCTGTTGACTGTACAGCCATCTCCATCTCGTCAACCCTATTATGTCTCAGTAAGTGGACAATATCATTATTATCAGAATGATGGGCACTAGCACCTGCGCACTAATTCATCACACTGCGACCATCAATCCGCCTGCCAGCGTACTAATTATAATATCACTAAACATGTTTATAAGCTGCTAATTACGTTGAGTAGCTAACAACAAATACTACATACCTAAGTAAGTATCTACAGATTAGAAAAATGTTGAGTAGCTACTAACAAATACTAGGTGGCTATAGAATAGAAAAACATTGATTGTGGAAAATGGTTGCTCATGGAGTTTCTTGCCTAGAGGAACGGACCACGAGTTTTCTGAATACCTGACGACATCTTAGAAAGAAAGAAAGAAAAAGTATTTATTGCGACTCGTACAGGATCATAAACTAAACTAAACACAGTTAAAAATAAAAATAAAACAAATTATATAAAAAAAATAACAAAAGGAAAAATGAAACAGAAAGTCCTATACGAGGCCAAAAGGCTCCTATCTCAGCATGATGCTTCGACATTTAAAAAATAAATGACAATTAAAATCTTGACAATTAAAAGTACCCAAAACTATTATATTAATGGTTCAATTGAAATAAATGCTTTTACTTTGAATTTGATCATAATCTGTCTGCCTTTTCCCAACTATGTATGTTGGGATCGGCTTCCAGTCTAACCGGATGCAGCTGAATACCAGTACATGGAGCGAATGCCTACCTGACCTCCACACCCCAGTTACTGTGTAATACGATAACCCTTGGTAAGACTGGTCAGACTTTCATTGTCAAAGTTCTAAGAATGGCAGCCGGCTTAACGTGGAGTTTTTTTTATGTAAAGGTAAACCTAATTATTCGACCCGTGTGGCTGTAATTACTTAACTACTTTTAACGAAAAAACACGACCGTACTGATGATGTAAATGATCAGGTACCTACCGAAATAGTCAACGATTAATTCTTACAGGTAACAGCCCGATCTATATCACATTTAAGATTTCAGACAGTCATTTCAAAGATAAATAAATATTAGACATGATTCTTATGATGTAAACATTACTTTGATAAAACGTACAAGACATAGCATTTAAAACTATAAAATTCCCCTGAAATTATTCAGTGATCAAACTACTATGTTTATGTAATTAACACCCACTGTCAGATTTGTGATTAAAGAATCGTTATTATTTTATAGCCAGTATCAATATAAGCATTACTGTTTTAAACATTTTCATCTTGATATTCGTTCACTACGAAGATTCGCTGACAGTTTTAGCTACTAGATGGACATCCACTTTAATTCTAGATTTGTATGCATTACTCCAACAACAATGGTACTTCTTCTCCTCTTCTTCTCTTTCTCCTGGCTATTCTTCTTTTTCTCCTTCTTCATATCGCTGGCATGACGCGGGAGAAGTTAGATGTCAGACTGTCAGACTTTTACTGACTAAAACCCGCCCGTGTTCCTTCTATTGGCTGTGCCAGGGGCCACGGTAACTCTTTCGAACAACCCACGACCCTAGCAGAACTTTGCCACTTCCTGGTTTATTTGGAGCGAGCCCTCCTAGTACTTCTGCTTCTTCTGCTAGGAATTTCTCAAGAACAGCCCGAAGTTTGGAAGTTGGTGGTGTGATTTCCGTGCCTCGGAACGGACGTTAAGCCGTTGGTCCTGCGCCTGATCTCTCTACAGTCGTGTCGGATTGCTGTCCATCAAACTATGAGAGTAAGGGAAGACAGAGTGCCCCTGTGCACACACAATACCTCCTGCGCCGAAGGCTAGTTTCAGCTGAGATTGGCCGAAATATGTACGGTCAGGAGGACTATAATTCTGCGCCACACCGTACTGTTGTGGGTTGTCTCTTTGGTTGTGTTGCTGGCTATCATATCAATTATTCGTAGCCGTGTTAAATTTTAGAATTGCGTTGCTGATTGTACTTTTGAAGAATTTAGACTATGGTGAGTTGAGAATCCAGTGTGTTGAGAATCTGGTCGATTCAGAATCTGGTTTATCGAGAATCAGGTAAATTACGATTCTGGTGAACCGCTCATGAGCCAGTGGTGGTGGTGGTGGTGGTCATCCACGGCCTGTTTTTCCATCTCATCACCACATAAAAAATAATTACAATTACAATACACAACACAACAACAACAACAACACAACACAACAACAACAATTATTGACAATTTTTTTTTCTGACAGTAGTCAGACTGCATTATCCCACTCCCGGACAAAGGACTCTCCCTATGACTTTCAGCTATTTCGATCCAGAGCTAATGTGAACTATTGATGGCCTTTTTTTTTTGGATGGGAAATCATCACATGACCCCTCCCGCTCTGGGTGGAGCGGAAGGGAGTGTCAGACTCTTACTGACTAAAACCCACCCGTGTTCCTTCCTTAGCCCTTTCTGTTCCAGGGCAGCGGTAACCCTTTCGGACGATCATCCCGCCGCCCTGCCAGGCTTCGGCCCTATCGGGCCCCGTCCTCTGCTGACATCTCTACCATTGATAGCCTTCAAGCAGTTTAGCCAGGTAGTAGATACACAGAAACCTCAGTTTTTAAAAGAAATATTTGTACCTACGTTTACAACCACGAGCCATCAAATGATAGTGGCAGCATTTTAAAGTAAACCCTTATTTTAAGTTAACACTTCACATGCCGCCGGTAGAGAGTTCCGTAGTTCCAAATTTGTAACATAACACTATAATGTTCACGCCGCACTAGCAACCGTCTGCCGAGCAAGTGTATCGATTACCTTATAGTGTGAAGTGCTATGTTATACAACAGAGTAGGGAACAAACAGAGTGCTTACCATACCCTTTTTTTTAATAGACTATGCTGTTTCACCGAGTCAGTCAGAAAAGGGAGAGAAGAAAACAGTGCTGTTTCAGAATCTAATTTATACATATTTTTAGATGAAAGTCACTTTTCGTGTTCGTCTGCGAAGCAGGCCGGTTCTCTAGTTATACTATAGGTAAGGTCGAATGCTAGTCATCAGCGTTGTTCCTGGCAAAGGTTGTACTATGTCAAGAAGACGCTCAGAAGGACGTGCCTCCGATCGTTGCACCAATTTGTATGTAGAACGTTATAGTTATGGCAACATCACAAAAAATGGTGGAGTAGTCTAACAAGAGCCATAATCAGAAGTGGCTAGCAGGTCAGTATGATATTACGACTGTCACAATGATTTCACAATGGCGAAATCATTCTGACAGTCGTTAGTAACAACTCACAATGCAGGGACTATTGAAACGTTTGTAAAATAGTAAACTTGGCCCCCAATTCTCGAACGCGCCAATTTGTCGACATCATCACTCCATTTATTCAATACTCCGTGCCCTCGCATGTAGTCTGTACGGGGCTTACTCAGCGACTCGACGTAACTTTAAGTTGAGTAATATCGCTTCTTGAGCGATTTCTGCGAAGTTTATGAAAGGCGAAGTGTTGTTCCACGCAGATTGTATGCATATGCATGCTGAGACAACTATCGCTGTTATACGAAGTTGTCGAAAGTTGTAAGGAGATTATGAGCAAAGCGGGTGAAAATTATATTCTCCAAAGATGCTTTTCGCAAACAAAACATTTCCTGATATTTATATTGACAACCTTTCTTCTTACCTACTGAGCAGTGGTGACCCAGTGGCCTGACTTGCGAGTTGTAGGTCATAGGTTCAAGACCATACAGGCACTTTGTACAGGTATTTAATTTCATCAGCACTACTCTCAAAACGGTGAAGGGACCGCGCGAGGACGTGCGACATCCACCAACCCGCACTGAGCCCGTGTGCTGAATTATGGCACTCCTTCTCATAAAGAGGAGAGCCATGTACGAGCAGTAGGAACATTATAGCCTGATTATACTAACCTTTCATCTGAGCGGAGGGATCTTAACATAGGTAAATAAGCAAAGACCGTGAACAGTTGTCACTGGTCTATGGCGATCAAAAGGCAATTTTTTTTTTAATAATAATGCTTTATTGAAAACAAAGTAAGTACACAGTTACATAAGCGCACTGCCTCCTGAACTAGGTTGTAAGCCTGTATCTCAGGAGACAGTTCCCTTCCAGTTTACATTTTATTTTACAATTATAATGTATGTTTCTAAGTGAAGCTGCTCCCTTCCGTGATTGCACACCAATTGGTTCCACATTTATTTAAGTCTAAGTTATAATTTTTTATTTTTTTACAAAACGTTGCCCCACACTAGAAATTTCTCCTGTATCGTGGGTGCGTTTACAAACATTGAAACTCACATACACAAACAGCCAAACCCGGAACTACTACTTGTAGGTCATAGAAATATTTGTTCCGTGCGGAAATCGAACCCGCAATACGCAGCGGAGCAGTCAATCGTTTAACCACGGCGCCAACCGTGCCGTCAGATATAAAATAGCAAATAGGGTTATCGCACACAAACCAACGACCACAACCACCGGTATCTGTAGCCTCTTGCTGCGGTGTTGAGGACTGCAGTAGCGGGTGAGCGCCATCGAGCCACCGCCGGTCACAACCACCGGTGCTTGTCGCCTCCTGCTGCGGTGACTACTACCGCTCTAGCGGGTGGCTACCACCGACCATACCGCTCTAACGGGTCGCCGCCACCAGCCACACTTGTGCGACGATTCCATACAAAACGTATGAACTACTTGTCGCTGGGCTACCGGTGGATGTGGCTTGACAGTTTTTCTTTTTATATATTTAATTATTTATTACCAAATTTCGAAATAACACCTTAACAGCTATAATGCCAATGCGATGTTACTACCCAAAGAATTCAATTAAAAACAACCATCATAATTACAATTAAAAATACAATCCTAAATAAATTAACACAATTAAAAATACAATCAAAATTACAATTAAAAAAAAAACAGTATTACAAATACCATTAAATGTATTAAATACTCGTACAATTAATAGTACTTCTCAACATTTTCAATGCACTTCAAAGCTACTCCTGTGAACTTCATCAGGCTGCAGTGAAATATTCTACCTCAAATGAAATTAAATTTAATAATCTTATGGCGCGTGACAAGGAGGCAAACTTGTTCAGGTTAGTCCTAGAGGATGGCTCCAGCAGCGTTGGCGTGGGGCGAATTTCTTGAAAATGATAACTCGAAGCAAGGCTGAGCTAAATGCACTTCCCTCAGTAACCTTAAAATTCTTCAATATTGGCAGAGATACCACAGTTTATTTCTACCAATGACAATTAAGACAAGAATCGGGCATTAAGATCAAAAACAAGAAAAATTTGTTTACAACATTGGAATTTCAATTTGCAACATATACTGAGTGCCTTTTAGTCTATGCTAAACAAATGTATTTTCTTTTTATCTCTTTCTTTCAACAATAATGCGGTTTCTATTTTATTGAGAGCCACAACAACTTTATGTTTAGCTTATCTTATTTATTATATACTAGCGGACCTGGCAGACGTCGCGAAAAAGCAGCGCCACCTACCGGGTCCTATTGTGTATACAAACCTTGTCCTGACAATAACAAACACAAAAAAAGAATTATCCAATTTATGCGCATACATAAATTTCGGTGATTAATTTTTATTTATATAGATATATGGCGCACGCGCACTGAACTAAAAGTTTGATTTGTCAAAATAGATAAATCTGCATATGTAGTTTCTTATGCAATTAATACAAATTTTAAAAAAAGTACCCGTGTAGTTTCTTGCCGGCTCTTCGCCATAGGAAACGACCAATTGGAACTGTGCACCTAGCTTCTGACGTTGCATAAGTGTGTGTGGAGGTTTATGTGAAATAAAATATTTTGATTTTGAAATAGATTTATAGACGACTCCGCCTTGGAGTGCAATTACGGTAGTGCTCCACAAACGATGGGACACTTATCATGTCCTGCGTGGCCTGTCAGCTGCACGTTACAGGAACTGATGGTGAGTTTCGCAACTACCCCATTGGTCGATCTATACCTACCACACAAAAACCACAAGAGAACTAACCAACTGAACCTCCTAACGAGCAACTGACCCGGCCAATTATTTAAAAAAATATACATCATTAGAAGCGCAAAAAGTTTTCAGGTGTAGGTACAGTCAACAGCAAAAGTAGATGATCAAAATCAGAAATACAATACTAATTAACGGAGTTCGCGTCAGAACTGTGTGGCGTCGAAGTGATTCAAAAGTATGACACTGAGTCTGACATACTTTTGAATCACTTCGACGCCACACTGTTCTGACGCAAACTCCGTTCATTAGTATTAAATTTCTGATTTTGATCATCTACTTTTGCTGTTGACTGTACATTAATTTAAAAAAAAAAGTATCCAACAATAGATGGTCAATAAGTTTTTGGAGGACCAGTTAAACAGTTCCCGTTTTCAAACCTTTTCTGTTTACCAAATAAAACATTCTAGGACGAATACACATTACCTACACGGTAGAATTTTTAGTTTTCTTATATTGCAACCTAAAATTCGCCAAGTACGTAGCATACTCCATTTTATTATGTAGACGACTGTGTTCTGTTTGCAGTACCAGATATTTAATAAAGAGTTCTATAAAGTACAAGTATTTTTGCTTTAGAAGGAGCATTCCTCCTTTGTTGTGATGTTGGATAAAAGCGCATATCTCAAAGCATTAAGCTTGTACGTTGATACTGTTCTTCTTACTGAAACATGAATATTTTTTTAATTTGAAAAAGTACTAAGTTGTTATAATTTTTTAAACGTGGTAAAAGCAAGTCCTACATTTACTATGCGGGATTTATACATGACTCACCTGACAGGTAAATCGACTGTCTAAATGGCAATTCGATTCCTAAGTAGAACAGCTGATCGATTCTGTAAAAATCTCACAGTGAAAAGTTAGGTGAAGTGAGCTTAGATTGAGCTGTCAATAGTGTCAATCCCTAGCATTAGTTGGAATGACAGCTCACTCCACGCTCACTTCACCTAAGTTTTCACGGTGAGATAGTTACAGAATCGCACTGTAGGTTTCGACTTTTGTCGTGGGGCGGGTGACTAAAATCTACTGAGAAAATACTCAGTCGCAGGCAATTACCCGCCGCATGAAGGTCGACATTTTGATGCAAAGTCAACTACTCACCAGCGATATTTATCGACCTGTGTAAATTGGGTGGCGATTCGGCTTTTGAGGCGATTTTGGTAAGTGACCAGCCGCATGGCGAAATTCGATACAGTGTAAATCCTCCATTAGGTGCCATTTCCACAGACGCCGAGCGAGTGAATCGCGGCGATAGTCTCGCCTTGCCATCCAATTCTCGCCACAATGATATCGCCGCGTGGAGTTTGCTTCAAACAGTTTCTATAGAATTTGATGCTAAGGCGTGATAATCGCCGTGATATTCTCGCCCGTGTAGGCAGGCGGGAATTTGAGGTCGCAGGCGCTCAGAGTAGGTACGCTGTCGGCGCACCGAGCGCACTCAGCAAAGACGGCACACAATGGTCACGACCTGCCTTGCACAGTTAGGTTTCGGGGCCTCTTTTCAGTCTCCCCAGGTATGTGCCCTAATAGGCGTTTTAGTAGAGTAAAGATCCCATAGTCCCCGGTCTTCTCTCGAAATAAAATTACCTGCTTTGCAATACATTCTTGAACTCTATAAATTTTCTTCTTATTCATGAATCTTCTTATTCTTGAACCAAAAATTCGAAGTTATGTGACATCTACCAACCCGCACTGGGCCGCGCGGTGGATTATAGCCCACTCCCTCTCACTAAGAGGAGACTAGTGTAAGTAGGAACACTATAGGCTCATTATCGTTACGCATAAATCTTGAATTAGAAGATATGCTTTCTTGATTTTCTGTTCCAAAATATTGATCAGGTTTTGCAGAAATCTTAGGAAAACTATGAAGCCTTTCCTTTTGTATCCTTTGCCCAGAACTTTGAACACAATAACAATGCATCTTACTTTAAAAATTCTTAGCATGCTCGAGCTGCCAGACTATTAACTTTAATTTATAATGACTCTTAAACCCAGGATAGATAGTGCTTTAGGCAAATAAAATTACAATATTTAAATCACAGATGTTTACTTTAGAGGACTATCTTTCATCAGAATATACAGTAAGCGAAATTAATGTAAGGACTGATTTTCCAATCGACCGATAATTTTTTTTCGTGGAATAAAATTTACGTCTGACAGTTTTGGCATAGAAGAACTGTCAAAAAATCAAAAATATTCATCCGGTAAAGCTGGCGTTGGAAAAATCAGCCTTAAGCTATCTAAACTAATATTATAAAGAGAAAAGATTTGATTTTTTGCGTGTTTGTTTGTTACGCTTTCACGCTAAAACGTTGAACGGATTTGGATGAAATTTTGCACATGAATAGGCTAAGAGGCGGATTACGATGTAAAATACTTTTTATCCCGATATTCCTACGGGATCAAGACTTATGCAGGTGAAACCGCGGGGCACAGCCAGTTATAATTGATGACACACTTCGTCAATTCGACGTGTTATAGCGATTTCATACAACTATAAGAAAATGACAGTATGTGATTTGAATATACGGACAATTCATGTTGGTAGTCAATTCAATAAACAATTAATTTCCCTGGCTTAATGGAGAGGGTCAGGGCAGTAGTCTGTAACATTAATGAAAATAATCATTCTGTAAAGTAAAGCGGCGTTTTTCGGGGTTAATCTGTAGATGGGTTACCATTCATTCATTATATTCATTGAATATATATTATCCGCGTCTAGGAGGTTAAACCGCCCATCTCATTCGTCATAGGAATCCCGAACAAAGGTTTGGGACTCTGACAATCGATCAAACTTTAGGATAACGGAATTGCCAAGTAATTGGGTCACAGGAATGAGATGGCAGTCACTCAATCTGAAATACTGATTCAGGTGAATCCAGCATTGCAAGACTAGAATTTCACACTAACATAGACTAGTAAAAGATGCGCAAAATTCATGAGGGGCCCGTGGCTAAATGATAACAGAAGCACGGGTCGATTGAAGGCTAAGCTTCGCTTGCCGCGGTCAGTTCGTGGATGGGTGACCATATCGAGAATTCAATGCCTCGGAAAGCACGTAAAGCCGTTTTAACGGTTGTTACGGATAATTAGAAGCCCAAAAGTCTAACACTAACCAGTCTTGCCAAGGGATATCGGTTACCCAGTAACTGATGGGTTGTGGAGGTCAGATAGGCAGTCGCTCCATGTAAAATGCTATTTAGTTACATCCAGATAGACTGGAAGCCGTCCTCAACATAGTTACGAAGAGACTAGGCAATTTAATTGATTTTGGGCAAAAAGGAAGTAGGTACAATTGCGAAAACAAAAAAATCTAATTCTCCCATCAATGCGATCTTTCCGATAATTAATCACACTACAAAACCAGTTGCTGCATTCAAAACCAATATATCAATCAAAGTGCTAACAAACCCATCGATGTACATTGAAAATACGTTAACAATTGCCGATAAAAACCGAAAAGGAAAAAGCTTCGACAGCGCTGGCAACACAAATAGTCGACAAATAGTTATTGACATGGCTGTTGACTGCCAATAGCTGACAACACAGAGTTAAAATCCAGTTCGGCTTAGATACACAACAGGTTTTTTATCTGAACAATTTTTTTTTGATGCTTGATGCATATAAAGTATAAAATGGAAAATATTGAACTACAACCTTTGATTTTGACAATATATTTTTAATAATAAACATTTTTTTTAAATAATAAACATGTCTCACTCTTTCACAAAGGCGCCTTAAAAATATGAAGACACTACATCTGATATGACATCACCTCAACATCTGATGACTGGTATCTGCACTAGGAAAAACCTGTCACACAGATTACCAGGAAATAAAAAAATAATAATATAGAAAATGTCTCGTATTTTAAGTGAAATAAATGTTTAGTATGCAAGGTGAGGAAACCGGTGTGTTCTAGAATCATAAATTCGAAGACATGTGACATCTACCAAACCGCACTGGGCCCGCGTGGTGGATTAGTTACGGCCCACTCCCTCTCACCGAGAGGAGTCAGTCCTGTGACCTAGTAATGAGAACATTATGACTGATTATGCTTATCATCTGCCTAGCCTTTTCCCTAACTATGTTGGGGTCAGCTTCCAGTCTAACCGCATACAGCTGAATACCAGTATTTTTACACCGAGCGACTGCCTATCTGACCTCCACAACCCAGTTACTGGGTAACACGAAACCCCTTGGTATGACTAGTTGTCAGACTTTCGGGCTTCTTACTACCCGTAACAACTGTCAAAGATCCACGACTGACAGCCGGCACCAACGACTGAACGATTTTGGAGAATGCTTATGCAAGGTGTAATTTGAATAACTGAAAGCTCTTGTATTCAGCATTATAAAGAACTTTTGGCAATGGGTCCAATCCTGAAATCGCGAATAAAAAACAGCTGTTTGCTCCACATTTTGTCGATTTATGCGATCAGAATATGTATGGATTAATAGTTTTTTTTTTCGCAATTTTAGGTTTGGTCCTTTATCAGCTTAGTGTACATAAATAAATAAACAGATTTTAATCTGTTTATTTATATAAGTACACTAAGCTGTTTTGATGTTTTCAGTTATTCAATTATACTTCGTAGACTTAAACTAAACTAGACACTAGTAGTAGTTATAAATAAATATAAATAAAAAAAGACTTTTATTTCATGCATTGAAGAATAAATTAACATTTTATATGAGTGTGTTTACATTTATACATTGAAATAATTTAAGAAGAAGTAGTAGTTTACGTATCGTTAATTAACGTTATGTTAAATTGGCATTGCATTTTCAAAATGATATAGTGTATGACAAATCCATACACAGATATTAGTTTTACAACCAATTGGAGAGATTGATAGCTCAGAATTTGCAACAAACGATCATTCATCAAATGACATATCAAGCAGAGATCGATTGATCTATGCTCCGTGTCCATGCCACAGCAATGTAGCACTCACTATTCTAAACTAATTTGTCTTTGGTTTCCGACAAATGATAATGATAATGACGCTTTTATCACAGCCAAACTGTCTGATTGGAATCGTTGGCTCGGATCCTAAGTGCACGTTATTAATTGAGGATTTAAACTTTTATTAATTTTTTTTATTCGCAGGTTTCTAGCAGATTGTTACGAGCATTCGAGCAGTGAGAAGTTGAACTAGTAATCCCCAGAAATGTGCCCTAACAGGCGTTGCATAGATGGGGTTCCGGGTCGGTCTTTTGGGAGGTAACGGTGCCCCTTCCATGTGCAGATGGTGACCACCGGGGTGGTTTTAGTGAGGTAAAAATCCCACACTCCCTGGTCTTATCCCCGAATACAGGGCGGCTTTTGAAGGTTTCCGCCGAAAACAAAAAAAAGATTGAACTAATAAACCGAGCGAGCATGAAAGGTAAATAGAACCAGTCGCATAGCCATCCCCGACGCCATTTTTATTGTATTTTATTATGTGGCACGGTGCACGATTTGTCTGGAATATGTAGATAGTAGAAGACACTTGAACAAACGAAAATGTCAGTGATACGGTTTCCTAAAGTGTCACGTATTTGGAGGTAAAGATCGCTGTATGAGAAATTTACTCTTAGCGATAAGAGTAAGAGAGCCCATTGTGTCAGCCTTTGTAAAATTTATATATTTATGACTGTAATGTATAATAATATGGTGTTCATAATAAAGAGTATTTTATTATATTACTAGCTTTTGCCCGCGACTTCGTCCGCGTGCAATTTCTTGAACCCCCGACCCACCCCGAAGCAAAATTTGTATTCGTTTGTATGGGAGTATAGAAAAGTGTTGTTTTTAGACTTTTTCAGTCAATTTTTTAAATGTTTCTCTGCGTAAGAACCATCCTCGTACTTCAAGGAATATTCAAAAAAAAGAATTAGCGAAATCGGTTCAGCCGTTCTCGAGATTTGCGCTTAGCAACACATTCAGCGATTCATTTTTAAATTTTTATATTATAGATTCTAACCTTTACTTTCAAATATCTCAGCATGAGCCTCTATAACAGTCTCATCATCCGCCGCAACATTGCAGAAAGATGATAATGGTCATGGTTATGCCAGCTTCCATAGAAAAATGATTCGGACCCCTTTTTCAGCCATTTGGAAGCTTGTTTTTTAATGCTCGGTAACGAATGCTCGGTAACGAATGCTTGGTAACGAATGCTCGGTGACGAATGCTCGGTAACTAGCTTCTACCTGCGACTTCGTCCGCATGAATTTTTTGTTCCCTCGACTTGTCCCGTCGCATCGCATCGCCTGGGAGTAATACTTCGTTTTAACTTAGCCTTTTTTCTGACTTTTTTTCTTTTTGCTAGGTTACTCAGGGTCCTAGCATGATTTTAAATAGCCTATAGCCGTCCTCGAGAATAGGCTACTTTTCTAAAAAAATCTAATTAGTCCGTCAGTTAGATTATCAAAAAATATTGAACCCGTATTTTTTCTTTTGTCAATTATATCAAAAATGATCAAGATATCGCCTGTTAAAGTTCCGCGTGACGTCACTTGCTTGCGACACTTTTGCAAGCAAGTGACGTCACGACCCCCCACTCCCAAATTTTGACGCACTTTATCTTTGTCAATTTTTGTTTGATTGACAAAAGAAAAAATACGTGTCCATTATTTTTCGATAATCTAACTGACGGACTAAATATATATATTTTTTTTTTACCCAGGAAACTACCCTATTGGGCTATGAAATGCAAAAAGATTTTTTTAATCCGACCATTGGGTTCAGAGTTCAGCGCGTTCAAACAAATTCATTAGCTTTATTATTAGTATAGAGTATAGATTTTGAGAGATCTAGCAACACTTAATTGGAGTGGGTGGAGCGACGATCTTCGCAGGATGGCTGGTAGCAGCTGGATGAGAGTGGCCGAAAATCGAGTTGAATGGCGTGCAATAGGAGAGGCCTATGTCCAGCAATGGATTGCTATAGGCTGATGATGAACACTTAATTATTCAATAATCGTACTAATTGACACAAAGAAAAAGGGTGATCAAAAAAATATCACCCTACAATGTCATGATTTTATTTCAAAGTGAACGTTCACTCATACTAAAATACCACCTTGTATTGTTATAAATTGTTACATTGTTGAAATACTTGTTTATGAATGTGTGCTACATGCACTATGAAAATTCCGGTAAACCGTAGTACACTTTGCTTATTGTTTACTCTGGCTAGCTCTCTGCACTGTTTGGACACGAAGAAAATGTTATAGAAGGTCCAGTTCACATAACTCTCAAAAAGGTACCACTGCAGCGCCAAAATCATAATTATAAAATGTTGTTTATTGTTGGGAAAATTTTATTATTGAAAGTAATCTTCAAAACTTTTTTTTAACTAAATAACTTTCAAATTCTAATTAACTTCAATGGGAGCTTAATTTCAAACACCAATCAGCGCAAAGTAAAGTCACCCTCTTCGCAAATCGCAAACAATCCAATGAACTCTCATCTAACTGAAACAAAACAAAACATCGTGTTTCTTAGCCAATTAGCATTTAGTTGCACGTAGTCATTGTTCTTAATCGATCGATCGATTTCGATCAGGTAGCACAAATGCTAGCATTAGCTTCTTTCGATGAGATAAAACTGTGTACAACAACCGGAAAATCCAATTATTATATCGTTATTTGACAGTGTAATCAAATCACTTATATATATATATACTCTTGCAGTTTGCTTATAATCGTGACTATAATTGTGGGCAATTCCGTTTTGTTTCGTTTTCAGCTAGAGTTCACCACTACTCTCATAACTTTGAATGAAAACATAGTGAGGAAACCGGCATGTCCTAGAACCAAAAATTCGAAGACTTTTACTTTGACATCTACCAAACCGCAGTGGACAGGTCCACACACACAGAGAGAGAGAGACAGAGAGACGAGATCTGTGTCCCACCAGTGTGGAAACGTTAAATACTGCAGGGGCTGCAGTCTCGACATTCATAGCGATCGCTTTACGACCGAATTCGGTCGCAAAGTCCCGGATTGACAGGTGTCATGTATGGAGTGACAGGACTTTCGCGGCTTTTCGATCGCTACGAATGTCGAGACTGCAGCCCCTGGTCTATTCTTTAAAATCTTACCGTGAAAACTTAGGTGAAGTGAGGTGTTATTCCATCTGATTCATTCCACTCCACCTAAGTTCTCACGGTGAGGTTTGTACAGAATAGATCGGCTGATTAGGAAGCTAGAGTGCGCCTTCTGCATTTGTGTCTATCCAGTAGTTCCGAGTGCAATACATATTTTACTCCGAGAATAAATGACTCAAATGTTGCCCTACTATGTTTGTCCATCTGTTCTTACATGTTCCGACCCAATTCTTTATATGCACTTCAGTGTAATGTGTTTATATCATAAAAGCCAGATTTAGGTAAACATTTTAGAATCCTTCGCTGTTTGTTCTGACTTTGTAGGTACTTGAAGAGTTTTCTTTTAAAATTAGGTACCTACGTGAAATATGTATTTTGTATCCTACGTTTCATAGGCTATAGTTATTTGGGATGTGCTGGCAATTAGCTTCAGGACATCCATCAGCTATTTACAATGTCTAACACATAACGTAACAACATGCCTGTAACCCCTAGACGGTTAAGCAGAGGTGTACCCATAGAACACCCATATTTCGCTCGCCAGTTATGTTTTAAAAGCAAAAGAGGATTACAATGTCTAATTCATACAACTTTTATATTTTCCTGTTCCCACGCCAGTTCAGATTTCTCCTAAAAAAACAAGGATTCACAGACTATTGGGAAATCCTGGTACTATAACTCATTTAACTAATCAACCCAAATGAATACCCAGATAAAATTTAAATCACATTTCACCATACTACGCACTGAAATCGTAGAGCTAACCAAAATAATAAATTAATTTACAAAATATGAATATGCGCAGTGGCCTCCAGTGGCAAGATAATTAGTAGTTTTCACTACAAAATATTGCAGTTTATAAATAAATCCAGCCTGCAACAATATGTCTGTTCCGTTATATTTATAACTAATTCAACATGTTAAATATTAAAAGTCAGGGTTGGCGACGAAAACTTTAGAAAAAAATATATTTCATTATGTCTGACTAAGAAATAAAGTTTGGCATTAAAATACAGTTTTCACTGTCTTATTACATGTTGAAAACAAAAACAAATAACTCATTTAACTGGCATAACAGTATATTACCAGAGTTTTCTTGCATTTTAATTTACGTTTCACAACAATGTCATTTTGACAACATAACAAATGGTTGTTTTAATCCACATTATTTTTTAGTTTAGGAAGTTCACCCCTACGCTGCGCGTGGGCAAGCGCGCGATCTATCAGTGTCGTCACCAAGGTCGATGCGCGGACGCACGAAACAACGACGGTATTTTCAGAACTGAATTACGCAACACGCGCCGACTTTTCGATTTTCAAACTGTAAAAGTTTTCGTCGCTAATTAGCATCGATTCTTCCGCTTTCACGCGTCATCGTTGATGCTTTTGAAATGTCAAAAAAGTAAATGTTCCTCATTTCCGTTCCTTTCTATATTCAAATGTACGACCGCATATACGTTTCGACCTTTTTTTAACTTTTCAATATCGAACGTTGCTTTTTTTATTCATGGAACTGTCAGTTATTTTGACATAACAAATATTGGTCTTTACAGCCGGGTGCATTTTGAATCCGTTCCTCTTCTTAATGGTTTTGTTGGCAGCACGTAGACTACACGTGGGTGATGGAGCTGCATGTCAATGATCTCGCATCACTCGCATACTAGAGCCACTATATACACAATTCTGTATAGCTAGGTATTTTAATATACATAGATTATGTACGCATGCGTGTATGCCTAGAGAATTCCGCGCGATTCCGCCAACGTTTTTATCGCTAAGCACGTTTATTTGCCAATGTATTTAAATGTGGTTGCAATTCGGACTCTAATAATGTCGGAGATAGATTTACGAGAGAGGTCAACCTAGATTCGGCAACAACAGATCTTTCTGTCTTTCTATTATGATCAGGATCGTAGACATTTATAACTGTGGACCAAGTCTGCTAACGCAATTGTGTCAGGGTGATCTATCCATTGTGGAAACTCACAATGGAGAGACCATAGAGTTTCCTGCCCGTTCTTCTCCATAGGTACCTACTACGCTTTGGAATGGGCAACTAGCTTCATCTTTCTGACGGACCGACCCCTTGATAATTCAAAAGTGCCTGTAATTGGTTTATTTGAAATAAATGCTTTGAGTTTGAGTTTTAATAATTGCGTTTTTGCTCACAAAAATACAGTCAAAATATGTCAATTTTGACAGTCATAAGAATCAAGCTATCCTGAAAAACAAACCAGTGCCTTTACAAGAGAATTTCTCTTTCCTTTTACGTTCGCAACAATCCTTTTTTCCTTTTACGTTCGCAACAATCCTTTTTTCCTTTTACGTTCGAAGCAATCCTTTTTCCTCCCACGTGATCTAATTTCTCATGACCCATTTTCTTACAAAAATACAGTCAAAATTAGCTGCTTATTGCAGTTCCAGTAACCGCCGTAAAAGTGAGATCTTTAAACGTTAATGTGTTATTTCGCACTAAATGCCATTGTGTTCAAATGCGCCTGCGCATCGAAATAAAACAAATATTATATTACTACACAAGAAAATTTCACATACGACCGGTGTATTTGATAATATACTGGATGTCGTAAACTATTGGAATTGGCAATTTTATGGTCGTATATATTTTACTAGCTTTTGCCCGCGGCTTCGCTCGCGTTAAGAAGTATAGTTTGACAAAGTTTCATACAAACTTTCATCCCCTATTTTATCCCTTTGGGGGTAGAATTGATCAAAATCCTTTCTTAGCGGATGCCTACGTCATAACATCTACCTGCATGCCAAATTTCAGCCCGATCCGTCCAGTGGTTTGGGCTGTGCGTTGATAGATCACCATGTCAGTCAGTCACCTTTGAGTTATATATATTTAGATGTGAGACGATTATATTATTATTTGAATGATGTAGGTGTCTGGGGGTCCTTGTAAAAGACCCTTATTCCCCTTTAGTCTGGGACAATAGGTATTACCATCAGATTTCGGTATACCTAGCACCAGACGATGTTGTATTCCGGTGTGATAAGGAGCTGGTAAAATGATGAAATCCTGCTTATAACCGTCCCTAGACAAGATATACATAAAGAAGGCAGTGGCGGTGAGGTGGTGGCTCAGTGGTAACGGCTTCGACTTACGAGTGGTAGGTCGTAGGTTCCAACCCAGACGGACACTTTGTGTAAATTATTTCATCACCACTGCTCTCAAAACAGTGAAGGAAAACATCATGATGAAAGGGGCTTGTCCTAGAACGGGACTTACAAGGCCCAGGGTATATTTATTATTATTTATCAATCAATCAATCAATACGACAGTGAAGTCGTCAATCTTGCTGTTTTGTCAAAAAATTCGTAAAATTAAATAGGGCTGTGTGGCAGGTAGGTGGAAGGTCAAGCAAAGGATATTGCGTTTTTCCATTAGGCATTTCTCCGTAACCGCCTGGAGTCTAAATTCGTGCCCGGTGGATCACAACAGGCTCACCGTCTACTATCTAGTTGGGACTTAAACATTACTGGCGAAATGTGGGTGTACTTGTGCCCAACACTTCGTTCGCTTCTCCATTACAGGCGTGTTATGTTATATACCTAGAGCTCAAAAACCAGGTTCATAAACCTTTTGAGGCGTTTTAATATGTCATACAGTCCAGAAATACACTTCGACCTTACCACCCAATTTATTTTGTATTTTGTCATATTCTTAGCGCCGTCTGCGCACACGTCGTGTCGTGGTTCTCGGTTAATTTAGCATGGTGCTGACCTTATTATATTTGTTTACACGTTTCAACTGTTGTAAAAGCAGAAAATTAGAACTGTCTAATTATAAAATGGGACTGCAAGAAATTAGTTTGAGTACGTGTAGGAATAGTTGCTTGCAATTTGAGCAATTGCTGACTGCGATCATGGAATCTTTACAATAACTCTTTTGACCTTTTTCGCAGTGGTTATTGACATCCATCTTCAGCATAATCAGCTTATAATGTTCCCACTGCTGGGACACAGGCCTCCTCTCTTCGAGAGGGTGTGAGCCATAATCCACCTCCCGGGCCCAGTGCGGGTTGGTAGATGTCACATACACACACACATCTTCGAATTTTTGGTTCTAGGACATGCAGGTTTCCTCACCATGTGTTTTACCATCACCGTTTTGCAGCACCGTTTTGGTGAAATAAATTACATAAAGTAAAGTCCTGCCTGGGTTCATATCCTCGACCTCCAACTCGTACGTCGAGGCCACTCATTGGACCACACATTGGACGACCACTGCTCCTGCAAAAGAAAGAAAACCCATTAATGAACCATTACAAAATATGCAGTGATTATACTAGATAATACAGTAAATGTGAGTAGGTTCTATAAGTAGGTACGCCTTTGCCTAACCTTTCGGGGAAGAACGGCGTGATTTTATGTTTTGTGTTGCTGTTAAATACACATAAAAAAGTAAAAAAAAAACTTTACTTTCAAAGTAATAATCTTGCAACGTATGAAAAGTTTTGAATGCGTTAAGCAAAGTTAATACAATTTATATGGGACCACCCACCCCTGAGGCATACCTTATCCATTAAAAAAACAATTTTGCAAATATTTATATATATGACGAAGTTATAGATACATTTAAAAAAACACATACATCCGAATTGAGAACCAGCTCCTTTTTTGAAGTCAGTTAAAAATATCTCACTTCTCTAAAAATGACTTCCTTGAAAACGCCACTTAGGCACTTATCTACGACTACCAACAGCCTTATAAACCAGAATTCCTTAAAACTGGATTTCTTAAGACATTGTTATAGCTAGCAGCGGAATGCTGAAACACTTCAGATGTGAAAACAGTTCAAAGTAAAAAATACCAAGACTTTCTTTGCCATTATTTTCATTCTTCTGTAGTCGGTTACGAGGAAACCTTTTGTCTTTGTTAACTTAAAGCAGGAAGTGCTGCATTTGATAGGATATTTTTATTAATTTCAGCTAGAACCTCTCCGACTGGGTAGTAAATGCGTAAGACACTATAAGTAACAATGACTTTAATTTTGACAGTTCAAGAACATTCATTGCGTTATTTAGATACGATGTTGAGCAGACAAATTTTTCGAACACATGAAGCAATGTGTTAGCGATATACTTCAAAATGATTCAGATTGTGATTGATAGTGTGTACGCAATTAGGGTGCTGAATTTAAGACATTAGTGAAAGTGCAAAGTTGAAATGGCAATCATAACCGTTAAAATGGAACCCCATGCTATGTTGCTAAGCGAAAGTTAAGGTTATTATAATACCTCGTGGCTAAATAATAACAGCCGGACGGGACGATCGACCAAGTTAAGCTACGCTTGTCGAGGTCGGTCGTGTGTGGGTGACCATCCATTACAATCATATAGAGACCCCTCCGTGCCTCGGAAAGCACGTTAATCCGTTGGGGTAGTCAGAAGCCCCAAAGTCTGACAACCAGTCTTGCCAAGGGGTATCGTGCTGCTCAGTTACTGAGTTATGAAGGCAGATAGGCAGTTACTCTATGTTAAACACTGATATTCAGCTGCATCCAGATAGACTGGAAGCCGACCCCAACATAGTTGGGAAAAGGCAGGCAGATTTATTGATTGATTATATCCACCCTCTTTGAACTCTTTCTAAAGGAGCTGTACTATGATTACTCTCATTCATTCACTCTTATCTGCTCCCTTTTATAATGTTCATGCAGCATCAACAAAAAGCTATAAATAAAATTGTAGCACTAAAACAAGGAATGCACATTACCAATGATCATGTGATTATAAAAACCGCAACATTACAGAATGATCGCTTTATAAATATCCGGTGATTAAAACGTATAAACATGGCTGTCACGACTATATTATGTTTTCAAAAGCTTGCGTACTCAAATAGATAGTTTAAAGTTGTAAGTTTGTGTGTATGTCTGTCGAAGGACCGATGGCCGCTGGAGCAGACGAGTCCAGGGGGTCTACTCCGAATTAGTATCGGCCGAATGTTCAGCCGTTTCCTGCTACGAATTTACTATTTGGTTCGGTTGGTCCCCATCCTACACTCTTTCAAATATTGACTATGGTCCCGACCCAACTGAGCCGGTCCGAACTTTTTTCACATTTTTCAATAATATTCGGTTCGGCCATGTGTCGGTCCGATCCGAACATTTGCACTTTGCACTTCGGAGTAGACTCCCTGGAGTGGAGACCGCGTATCGGCAAGCGTAGTGTGGGACGCCCCCCAGCTAGATGGACGGATGACCTAAAGAAGGTTGGTGGGACGGACTGGATGCGGAAGGCGGAGGACAGGGTGTTGTGGCGCAGCCTGGGTGAGCCGTCCAACAGTGGACTGCGATAGGCTGGGTTGATAGTTAAATGTCTTTCACACATAATAAATCTATAAATACCTGCAAATGCGAAGGTGTCTGTCTGTTTGTTACGTTGTCATACCATAAACCGTTATTAATGAAATTTTGTTCACCTACAAATAGTTTGAACGTTGAGAAAAAACTCCCTCTAAAATTTTGAACTGGGTTGTTGAAGTTCACATGGAAATAATCACAGGCAGAAACTAGTGTTTAAGTTTTTAAAAGTAAATCGTTTTCATACGTTATAAATATTACTTCAAAGTGGCATGAAAATTACGTTTTGATGCATTAATTCAAACGTGTTTGAAAGGCGGGAATTTCTAGCGGCCATTGAAATTTAAACGACGAATAAATGTGTAAACATATTTTTTTAGACGAGTCTATTTTGGTCTATCTGGAATTGTAGATGTCGTCAGGTCATTGACTTGCGAATTTTTAGCATACTGAATGTTTTACATTATTTAACTTGTTCTAGAAAGACGTAGCATTTGGAAGTCCACCCACAAGGAGGACCGACTACCTTGTGAAGGTCGCAGGAATCCGCTGATTGCGAGAAGCATACAACCGGTCTGTGGCGGTCTTTCGGCTGAAATGACGATGATGATGATGACCTACTCGTAGTAACTACATATCGTGAATGAAATATAGTTGATTTATCTAGATAAAAAGGATTTTATACAAACGGATATCGCATTTGCCCAATAATTGAGTTTCGAAGGGCAGTTGGCACTCGATTCCGATAAATTTTGTGTATAATGCCGTTTCCGTTTATATAGAAGCAGACCCTATCAAAAGAACAGCTGAAATGCGCAAAATGTCGAAGAATAGATTAGAATATTTTTCAATCCTTCCTTTCTTCTCGCCTTCTCTTTCCATCCACTAAAATCTCACACAAACTCAAATCCACTAAATTCACGTTAAATGACAACAGATAAAATTTAATAATACTATCAGTAACCAGCACAGCTCTAATTGATTCAGATTGCGATTGATAGCGTGTTACGACGCTATCAATCGCAATCTGAATCATTTTGAAAGATATTGCTAATCCATTGCTTCGTATGTTCGAAGTTTGCTCAACAACATAAATAACGCAATGAGTGTTGTTGAACTGTCAAAAACTTTCTACAAGTATCCTTTAAATAACATATTGAAACAGACTGGGCTAGTTATATTTTCATTTACAAGATAACACTAAAATAACAAAATTATATCCTAAATTAACTAAAACTATTTACAAACTAAAATATAGCGTCGAAAAATTCATCCGCATCGCTGTCGACTGGTAATGTACCCAAGACACTGGCGGCATTGCCACGTTGTATGGCAATGCTTAGCCTCTGGCCAAGGTAAAAGCCAGACCTTGGGTCATCGGAAGTGTCAACCAGCCTTTTCGAAATTTCCTTAAAACGACCATGTGCACTGGACCCCACGGCCCGAGGGTTTCAACTATAATTATTAATAAGGTATATTTACGCCGCACCAGCGCAGCACGCCGACCCTGGCAGATGGGATGGCGCAAGAGTATCGACACAAGTTGCATCGCACACTAAAGGCCTACCCACCTTCCATGGAAATAAAGACATGCCGTCCGGTCTCTGTCAAAATATAAGTTATTGCTACTATTAGTGAGTTACGCAATCACCCCGCAGGGCTACTGATAGTTTTGTTCAATTATAAGTTTTGGTACTTCAGCAATATTTTCAGTAAAATTCATCATTCACTTATTTTTAACTCTCCGTTAACTCGTGGATTAATTCTCCGTAGCATCTTACATATTAAACCACTTAACACCACGCTCAATGTCAATAAATAAAGAAAACTACAGCATTATTTAAGCCGAGCCCAGTTAAACGTGAATGTTTACAACGCGAGGTGCCCATGCGCAGGATGACGTCACACGCGTGAGCGCGTACGCGATGAAAACTTTCGCCCTTCATAAAATGAATTTTCTTTTATGTAACGTTTGTAACCAGACCATCTGGCCATTTATTAGGAGGTAACTGGGATTGACACAAGGACAAAGAGGGCTATACCCAGCAGTATAATAATAATAATAATAATTCTTTATTCACGAATATGAGACAACCATACAGAGTAACTTAATAATAAACCCAGAATAGACAAAAATCGTTTAAAGTTATTTTGACAAGACAGGTCAACTCAACACACAACAGCCGATCGATTCTGTAAAAATCTCACCGTGAAAAGTTAGGTGAAGTGAGGTTAGAGTGAGCCGTCAATAGTGTCAATCCCTAGCATTTGTTGGACTGACAGCTCACTCCACGCTCACTTCACCTAAATTTTCACGGTAAGATGGTTACAGAATCGCACTGCTGTTGGAGAATGTGAAGTGGTAGATTGTAGAAATGGTTTGGTTGTCTTTGAACTGATTCGCCCTATCCCCTCGTACTAGTATAAAACTGTATAATGAGCGGATAGTCTTCCCCAACCTTAGAACAACAGATTCCCACAAGGTTCCAGTTACAAGTCACATAGTTAGGCAGATTGATTACATACTGTATAGGTAAGCAGTGGGTGATGTCGGGCTGTGGATTTTGATAATGAGCTGTTAGTAAAATATTATTATTATGTCGTTTATTTATTTACTTATCTTATTTTAATACATTTTGAAATATAAGTATAAAAAAAAACATTTAAAAATATTAAAAAATAGTGATCCCCCGGTGTCGGGAGCAGGGTCCAAGCTACCGGTGGTTAGGGCTCCAGAGACAGAAACCTCCTCACAATGCGAGCCGTATCGAGGAGTAGGTACTGCCTTCTGAATCAGGCCCTTGATCCAACCGCCTAACGAGAGCCTCGATAGATGTTGATCGAGGCTTTCGGCCATCAGGCCATTGGCCGATACGACAATGGGCACAATGATAGTCGAGCTCACATTCCACATGTCAACAACCTCGTGTGCAAAGTCAAGATATTTGATTTGTTTATCTTTCTCAGCTTTCACGAGGTTCCCGTCATGTGGAATGGTAACATCGACAATCATTGCGCGGCGCACTAATCGATATTATTATAGTACCTCTAGTCACTTGTAACAGCGTAAAAAGTCTCTTTACACTTCTCTCTATTTGAAGCTTCTAAGGACCAGTCCCAGTACCCCTATTGCGTAACACACTATCAATCACAATATGAATCATTTTGAAGGATAATGCTAATCCATTGCTTCAAATGTTCGAAAAATTTGTCTGCTCAACAACGTAAATAACGCATTGAATGTTATTAAACTGTCAAAATAAAAGCCATTGCCACTGATTACCCCGCTGTTTAGTTTACAATAGGGCATCCTTAAATCACTTCAATGAACGGTGTTGAAAAAACAGCACACAATAAACGCACGCACATTGTTCACGACTGTTTCGTCTACAAGGCCAGGTTTTATAGCATTATTACCGAATGGTTACGACTAACGAGCAACCTCGGGATCTGGGAATACTGGAGTTGCAGCTGTCCATACCGTGCTGGATATTGGGGGCAATTATTTTTAGAAATAATTATTACAAAACTTTTATTAGGGAGTACCTACTTGCTTCCCACTGGTGCGATCTACGAATGTGGTGACATATCGGAACATTGCGGACATCAACCCGCCACCACTGCGCTAAAAATTTTGTTCAGTGATCAAAAAAAAAAAAGTTCATACTTTTTGACCGCGTAGGTTTTGAATTTTATTTCACTTTTCTATGAAATAGCGGTTTTTTTTTATAACCGGCGAAAAATATCTACGCTACGTCTAAAATCATGAGCTGAACCTGAAACCATGAATTCCACCCTGTATATGGGTTAAATATTCATGTTTAATATGTATTATACATAAATGTTCATATATAATAAATGCTCTAAATGATGGTGAAACAGCATCAACATCCATTGCACAGTTTAGAAGATCTTAGCGGGCACACAGATAGACCCGAAAGGCAACTTTGTATAATTTATTCATTTTTAAGGAAGCAATACAGCTTTCCTGTTAACTGCCCTAAGTCCAGTACTTATCCTGGTTTTGGCTGCCGCTGAGATGTTCCTGATGGAAAAACTCAATAGCACTTTACTCTAACTGGGAATCCAACCTTGGATCACATGCAGAAGTCGCTCTTCTGACCACTAGGACCAACGAAACAGCCCTCTAAAACTATAGACTTTTAATCAATTATAAATTGTATCTGCCTGCCTTATCCCAACTATGTTGGGGTCAGCAGTCTAACCGGATGCAGCTGAGTATCAATATTTTACACGGAGCGACTGCCTATCTGACCTCCACAAACCCGTTACTGGGTAATACGATACCCCTTATCGTAAGGTATATATATATATAGGTAAGACTGTTATCAGACTTTCGGGCTTTGACTACCCGTAACGGCTGTCAAAGATCCACGAATGACAGCCGGGACCAACGGCTTAGCGTGCTTTCCGAGATCCGGAAGAGTCTTGCTATGTAAAGATGGTCAACCCATCCAAGAACAACCGTGGCAAGCGTAGCTTAACCTGATTGATTGACCCGTGCGGCTGTTATTATTAAGCCACAAGCCCCTTGTACACTGTTTATTTTTCCTAATACAATAAAATAAAACCGTCCAACAGAGGATGTTCACCAGCCAATAAAATGATGATAACTGTTATTCCTAACTCCCACATTGCAGTTCTCCAATAACATTATTCCAGCTGAAGGTCTGGAGAGGCTTTTAATCGCTATAGATCAACGTTGCTACCAATAATGATGTATATGAACATTAATTCTGAAACTATAGTATTTCCGCTGCCTTACCATAAACAATACGACGTGATTCATGGTCCAGGAACAGTTTGCAACTGGAAACCGATGGTTGAGAATGAGATCATTATTTACAATAATATTATTTTGAGATGGTCTGGTTTCAGTAGTTAGACTTGAGAAACTTCTAGACGTGCTTCAACTAATGAAATGGAATAAAATTATTTTTCTGTAAATTGTATATCGGAATCACTTTTACACGACATTTATATTAAAAAAATAAGCTAGTTGAGTCGGCGTTACCTAGCTTGCCATCCGGTAAGGACCAGGCCCGGATCGACAGCGCGTTGTGTTCCACGCGCGTCTCAGAGAGATACCAGCACTAACTGATGGAATCCACTAGGGCCGATGGCTGCCAGGGTCGCGAGTTGTTCGAAAGAGTTACCGTGGCCCCTGGTACAGGCAACTGAAGGAACACGGGTGGGTTTTAGTCAGTAAAAGTCTGTCTCCTCCCGCTCCGCCCAAAGCGGGAGAAGTTATTTGATGACTTCCCAACCAAAAAAAGAAAGGTTAAAACAATCTTAGAGGTCACGGTATCTTTTCAATTCCAGACATAATCTTGGTCAGATCATGTGAATACCATTCAGATTGATGTCTGAAATGATCAGACCAGTCAGCAAGCATTTTTCAGGAATCGTGTAGTTCAACTCAGACCTTGAAGCAGACAAAGATCATGAGACAATGATTGTGCCACAATGATGGCTATGTATTTAGTTGGTTAGCCTTTATATAATTAGACAAGCTCGCGTCGTGAAAAGATTTAGATTAAAATCTTTTCTGAAGTTTACACGACAAAAAGTACCTAACATGCAACAAACTAAAACACATGCACGAAAAAAACACAACATATTCGCATCATGTTCAGCATAATTAAGAACCTTTTTTCATGGACGGACAGAAAATCTGTGAATTGTATGCAGCTTTCAACGTTGACAAAACCAGCGAGCATAATACCCGAATTTTCATTCAAAAACTACCAAAACCAATTTCCCAGTACCATTTTATTTTTAAATCACTCACAGGAACTGCAGTTTTCAGTTACATTATACAAACTATGGGGCTTAAATTTTCCATTTTCAAAGGGCATTCCTATTTCAAACGCGGAGTGACAATGTCACAATCGGTGCTCGTCGGGCGAGCTCGGCTCAGCTCGGGAGCTATCGGCGCAAACGCCGTCACTACCGAGTTAATTGAGCTTCGGCGACACAATCCGATCAGTTTGATTGTTTCCTCGTCAATTCGTATACCTCTGGCAGCTATTAAATATAGTGATGGGAATTGTGGGGTATTGCTATTGTGTTTTTTCTATTTTGTGTTTTTCTTGTTATACACCAAAAAGCAGCCATTTTGACAATTTATGGCGCAGACCATCTTAGATTCTTTATTAAGATAAACAGCGGTTAGATGTATACCGACAAGTATTGACTAGTGATCGCTTATAAGACATTCCCATTGATATTTCTCGAGCATAACAGAGCTTTGCCTTTTAAATAAATCGGCAATTCTGCATGAATATTGCAATATCTCGATTTTTTTGGCCTATCCTTATTCCTTTCGTACTGCGGGGCAAAGGCCTCCTCCAAAACCTTCCAGGAACTCTTTTTCCGCGCCACCTTAAACCAGCCCTCGCGGCACGTGTCCAGTTCATCTCGCCATCTCTTTCTGGGCCGGCGTCGGCGGCGCCGTCCATCTTTCAGGCACCTTTCGATTATACGAAGGTAATCGTTTAACTTTAGCTATAATTCATTTTACTTAATTACAAAAGCTTTAGACGAGTAAGCGCTGGAACAAACTCCCAAGACAACTTAGCTAACTAAGTTAAATTACTTAGTTCAAGTGTAATCTTTTTAGATTACCTACAGCGAACTTAGTACTTACCTATACATACTTTTACAAAACTATTTATAAGTTTTGAATGAAACGATTGAAAGAAAGTGTACTTCATCGTCTGCCAAGCGCCAAACATCAGGCTATGATGTTCTCACTTCTGGGACACACGCCTCCTCTCGCTGACAGGTAGTGGGCTGTAATCTACCACGCGGGCCCAGTGCGGGTTGGTAGACGTCACAAATGTGTTCGAATTTTTAGTTCTAGGCCATGCCGGTTTCCTCACGATATTTTCCTTCACCGCTTTGAAGCAATGGTAATGAAAAGTAAGGCGCCTATCTGGGTTCGAACCTATGACTCGTAATTCACAGCCATTACCAATAGGCCACTACTGCTCGTCCACAAACATTAATCAATGCCTCCTTCTTCACTCACCACGATTCCTTACTAAGACAACCCTTTAATAAGCATCTGCCAATACAATAAAAGACATACTAATCCTTCCGCCACACAAAGTAATTACATCCTTATATTATCCCTCGTCACAGGTTAAGATCCCCAATAAAGACGGCGGCCATTTTATAGGGATCTATTTGCCATCAACATAGGTAATAGTGTTGGGCATCATAATCCCGCGACGATGCTCATGAAATTGTTAATTAACGGACACGGGATGGCCAGGTGACATCACTGTTTTATCGGATACAAGTTTCATAGTTTTGGGGGTGTTTTTGTTAATTGGTTGTTATCTTGGTGTTTACTTGAGAGTAGAACTTCGTGCTTTGGAAGTATGTGATTTTTGTAATAATCATTCTTTTCGGTTCAATGGTTCCTTGTCGATAAGAATTGTGCAAAATCTTTCCGTGCCCTCTCTTAATAAACTCTTGCTGGTAAGAATGATAGTCGGAGTAGTCCACTCTAGCTTCCTCACGGCAGTTTGACAGTACAAGTTTTTAGTTCTAGGACATGCCGGCTTCCTTACGATGTTTTTCTTCACCGTTTTGAGAACAGTGGTGATGAAATAATTTACACAAAGTAAAGCGCCCGTCTCGGTTTGAACCCACAACTAACAACTCGCAAGTTGCAATTTGCCGAGCAATTGGCTTCTGCAAAACAGGTCGCCTCGGTTTAATTCCTGCACTAAATAATCATTTGTATAGCCAAATAGTTTATCTGGTTCTGACAAACCGAAGACATCATGACGTTAGATATAGCGAGTAATCAATAGAGCTAGTTCAGGAATATTTTAGCGGACCATACTTAAAATTAAATACGGTTATGTTATGTACGTAATTAATTAATTTGGCAATGCATGTTGTGTGCATGTGCAACGGTAATCCGTAGTACAAGACAAGTTCGCCACGTGCCCTCATTTTCAAGGAAGTTTATTTTAATCGCTCCGAATTCCCCAAAATGATAATTATGACACTGCAGCTGACGTGATCTTCTTATTCTTTACTAGCGACCCCGACCCTGCTTCGCACCGTTTTTACAACTTGACAAAACATCGATGTTAAATACAATTAAACACATGTTTTATGTGTTTAATCACTTTTTTTCGATAGAATTACTTGAAACATGTAAGTTTTATAGCACCATTGTAACAGTGTTTTCTGCAAAAATAGGTAAATGGTTTGATTTGATTGATTTGATTTGATCGAGATTGTTAGTAAATAAATGTATTTTCTTTCTTCTTTCTTTGTGGTTTACATGTATAGAACACTAGCAGCACCCCGCGGTTTAACCCACATAAGTTTCGATCCCGTGGGAATATCGGAATAAAAAGTATCCTATGTGTTAATCCTGATTATAAACTATCTGTGTGTCAAATTTCATCCAAATCCGTGCAGTCGTTTTTGCGTGAAAGAGTAACAAACATCCATCCATCCATACACCCATCCTTACAAACTTTCGCGTTTATAATAATTACTTTCTCTAAATGATATTAAAAACTCGTATCAAAATCCGTTGCTCGCACGAAAACTGACTTTAATTTATAATATGTAGAGATATAAATAATTACAAAAACAATAAACGACAATATTTTTTACAATAACACAATAATTTAAGGAAAGCATATCGCTGATAGAAACTCATTGTTGTCTAGGCTCTCTGGGGTGCATCACCCAAGTAGAATATAATAAATAACCCAAGTAGAATATATTATTTAATTTAATGCTCCCAATCTTTATAGCATACCATAAACAGTTAAGTAGTCGTTAAAATTAAACCCTAAAATCGCCACGTCGAAATTACCCTTTCAATTCTAGAAATTAACCCTACAAATCCGATCGAAGAGTAACAAAACGCTGTTGACGATCCACGGTCAATAAGGACAGGCTCTTTATACCCCGTGTTACGGATCACCGACGGCGCGGAGGCCGTTAAATGTGGCTCGTATTCCAAGTAATTGAGTTTGTCACACAGAAATTAATTTCAAGTTTACTGATTAATCTGAGAGTCTTAAGGTGAGGGATATTTGGTCAAGCGTTTAAGTGGGAATGGTTAAGCAATGCGGTTATAAAGTGGCTTTTCTATGGGAGGCGTTAATACCCTTGACCCCTTGGTATCTTCTTTGAAACAATCCAATCTAAATACATACAGGGTGGCATGGGACATCGACGCGCAAACGGTTACCATGAATTCAGCACATGATTCCAGACCTCAGCGTAGAAACGTTTCGTTGGTTATCAAATAATCAGCGGTTTCCTGCAAAAGTGCAAAAACTACGCTGTTAAAATGAACGGCAATTTTTTTTTTGTAACCTACAAATTATTTCAGAATCATGTACTGAATTCATGGTAACAGGTTGCACGTCGATGTCCTTGTTACCCTGTATAGGTACTAAGTTTAAAGACAATAGCTGTTGCCCGCGTGTATTTTATCATTTTCATCACCTAGCCTGCGTGTATTTTATCATTTTTATCACCTAGCCTGCGTGTATTTTATCATTTTTATCACCTAGCCTGCGTGTATTTCATCATTTTTAATACAAATATCCAAAAAGGTTAAATAGCCTTCGACCTGTCCATATCCCAGGCTAGCTATAGGTAAGAGACAGACAGAGTTACTTACGCATGGATAGACTGTCCATCCTATGAGCCGAAATGACGTAGAACGATGACCGTTTCTTCTACTTTTCTATTTTTACACTAAAATGTGGAATCATTTCACATTTTTCTTATAGCCCCGTAGCGATTTAAACGACATTATTTATTTCATAAACAACATTCAGAGAATAAAAGTACCATCAACATTCAACATAATTTTCATTCTAACAGATATTGATCATCAATCATCAAGTAATTTTGGCAGTGGTTTCAGGCATGCATATTATTTTGTTTAGATAAAACTTTTAGGGCCATAGCACACCTACGCCGCGAAAATAATGATGGGAAACCGCTATACGAATTAACGCGGCATCGCGGATCGCAGGTTTAACTGGCTGCCAAGCAGATCGGCGATATCGCGTGGGAAAGATATAGAATCATAATGAAATCTGTGCGTTAGAACTTCCCTTCTGTTTTGCTTGCCGTACAACGGACAAGGCATCGCGGAGCTGCTGCGGTTTCACTGCTATGGTTTCGCGGCGGAGATGTAATACCCGCCTTAAAAGGCTGTCAGTGTTATGTAATATAAAATAAACATTTAGTTACATTTTTCATTTTAAAACGTAGAGTTTTCCTGCTGTCCCCAAAATACTGCTGTAGAAAATCATATACTGACGTGAAGGTAGATTTTACCCAAGGCATTAGGCTAACGACCAACAAAATAATGTGAAGGTCCTTTTTTATATTATGAAGGATTACCAACTAAATACATAGTAAGCAGCATTAACCCACAATCTTTGTCATAGTAAATCTCTCACACAAGACAGGAAATTAAAGACATAAAGAGAAAATAAGAGAGAGACATTTAAGAATGGTCAATTTAGCGCCTCTTATTGAAATTTTGAGCAGCTGTGGCCCAGTGGTAATTAATGACCGCGACATACGAGTTGTAGGTGCAGGCGACCCAGACAGGCGTTTCACTTTGTGTAAATTATTTCATAACCACTGCCCTCAAAACGGTGAAAGAAAATATCGTGAGGAAACCGGCATGTCTGAGAACCAAAAATTCGAAAACATGTGACATCTACCAACCCGCACTGGGCCCGCTCCCTCTCGAAGAGAGGAGGCCTGTGTCCCAGCAGTGGGAACATTATAGACTGATTATGTCTGTGTTATGTATTTAAACTTTAATCTTGGCATTGATTGTAATTGATTAAAATAAAAATAAAAATGTTTATTTCAATTACAATTTGAGTTATAGCAAACACGATTTGGAGGTCAACTTTTAAGGAATGAGATGCTTAGGTTGGTTAGGTTTGTGTGATGTGATTGTTTAACCTGTTATAAAATAAATAAATAATATTAAATTAATGTCGTATAATCTCTTTTCATCTGCAGAATTAACTTTTTCCCGTGGATAGGTACTTCCTTAAAACTAGTATATTGTTGTCATTTATCATTTGACGACTACTCACACGTCAGTGGTCTAATCTTTGTTCATTGTCGATTAACTTTTGATCACAACAACAGTCCCACATCAAAATATTTATTTACGTACTTATTTGGACAATTATTATGTTATCCTCCATCACGTCATTCACCCATTTTTCAACAGAACAACAATAATGATTGTTATGAAGCTATGACGAAGTTTCTTTATGAAGTTATGGAGTTGTCCCGATCACATCACTATATAACTTTCACTTCTGGGTGTTTTTCTATTATAATATGTATGTATTTACAAAAAAAAAATTGTATATAAGTAGTTTATCAGCCATCTTGTTACCATAACACAAGCATTAGGTTGCTTAGCTTGGGACAAATGGTGCTGTGTGAAATGTCCAGGGATTTATTTATTACTAGCTGCGCCCCGCGGTTTCACCCGCATAAGTTTCGATCCCGTGGGAATATCGGGATAAAAAGTATCCTATATGTTAATCCTGGTTATAAACCATCTGTGTGCCAAAATTCATCCAAATCCGTTCAGTAGTTTTTGCGTGAAAGAGTAACAAACATCCATACATCCATACAAACTTTCACGTTTATAATATTAGTAGGATTATTATTTATTATTATACCTACAAACTCACCGTCTACCACTAGCTGCTCTTCCTCTTTCTCTCTTCTATTAGCATCGTATGCGGGATGGAGTTAGTTTCAAATGCAACAGATAAGAGATGGAACACAAGACAATATAAATGTACGTCACTATTCCGTTGGCAAGCCAGCGGCAATTGGTTTGTGTGGTGACGTAGAACGACTAGATGTGACTTAGTGACAGAGTAATAAAATAAAAAATATTTTTAGTACTTTGCGCACAAAAGAATGGTGCAGCCTAAAAAAATGATGGTGTCAAAAATAATCAAGATAATCGGCCCAATAACCACTGAGAAATCGGTGTCTCCATGATGAAAAAGCTTGACTTTTTTTTTCATGGATCCTTTTTTTTAATTCGTTTTAACATATACAACGTATGGGGCATATGATGCAGAGGAATGAGGAAAATTACGTAAGGAAAGTT
The DNA here is from genome assembly GCA_949629185.1 of Apamea crenata. NCBI lineage: Eukaryota > Metazoa > Arthropoda > Insecta > Lepidoptera > Noctuidae > Apamea > Apamea crenata. Next base: position 10,681,890 of record OX451373.1, read on the forward strand.
TTGAGTATGAATGTCGATGGCTTTAAGAATAGGGTAAGACCAAAGAAACGATGGATGGACTGTGTGAAAAATGATAGGGCTAGAAAGGGGTTGTCTACTGAAATGACGGCTAATAGAAAACTGTGGAAAAAAGACATGCTGCGCCGACCCCAAATAAATTGGGATAACGTCAAAAGAATGATGGTACCTGAAAGTAAAAGGTGATTCAGATTCTATGTGCACATTGTTGGCTAAGCCGTCGTTCAATGTATGATATATTGTACAACGGCTTCGCCCGCATAGCCGCCATTTTGAACTTTTTAGTTTCTGAAACGGATGCTTTCAAAATGATTGTACAATAATCTGATACTTCTACGAAATTAGTAGACCTATCGCGTACTCGTCCTACGAAGCTTAGTTCTACACGTAAATGAACGTTTTGGCGATAGACCGTATTGAATATTGTATGGCTTACCTACATTTTCTTCAAAATCCATTATTCTCATCTACCTAAACCTTGGTGCCTTGTTTTTGAAAGTAATATCATTTTTATTGAAACACAATGGTTCATAATTAAATAACTGACTATTATATTTACACAAGATACCTACTAAATTAAATAAGTAGCCCATGCCTTGATCGTAAAATAATGTAATACTAAACACATCCAGCAATCTCTCCAACATTCAACTGCACAATAATCACGCACAGGACACGCTTCTTCAAGAAATTCCGTCAAAAAGACACTGTTGTCGTCATCTTGACGTCACGTTATCGCCCCGCGAATAAACGACAAACGTCGACGTCCAAAATAAACATGTCCTACTCCTAACCTGTTTGTGAAAGAATGTGGACGAAGGAATAATTTGCATGCCTGTCTATAGATACGTTGCTCGGCTATGTAACATGGCCAGAGATCATTGAAGGAAGAGAGATATGTTATCTGTTAAATATCACTGTAAAGAGTAAATGTTCATATTTGGTTGTTTCAAGGAGAAAAACCGGCACAAGTAGAGGATTAGTCTTTAGGTTAGTTTGGACGGCGGAGCAGACGATTTCTACCGACTCTTGAGCTCGATCTTAAGAAAGTGACTGGGACAGACTGGATGCGGAAGGCGGAGGACAGGGCGTTGTGGCCCAGCTTGGGAGAGGCCTATGTCCAGCAGGTAACTTCGATAGGCTGCGTTGATTGAAGTCTGGCAAACAAATCGAGAACACGATGCTGATTTCATCATCATCCTATAGGCTGCTATAGGTTGAGAGTCATGATTATGATACCAGCATTTGTCTTGCAGTGGATTGCCACTGCCAAATAGAGGTATCTCCAATTACACCCCTGTAACGTTTATTATTAAGAAAAAGAAAGAAATATTAATAAATAAAATAATAATAAATCCCTGGACATTTCACACAGCACCATTTGTCCCAAGCTAAGCAACCTAATGCTTGTGTTATGGTAACAAGATGGCTGATAAACTACTTATATACAATTTTTTTTTGTAAATACATACATATTATAGATAGAAAAACACCCAGACTCGGAACAAATACATGTAGGTCATACAAATATTTGTTCCGTGCGGGAATCGAACCCGCGACACGCAGCGCAGCAGTCAATCGCTTAACCACTGCGCCAACCGTGCAGAAAGAAAAAGTATTTATTGCGACTCGTACAGAAAGGTCATAAAACTAAACTAAACACAATCAAAAATTAAAAAAAAAAAACAAATCAATTAGATCAGTTATTGGATCATTTTATTCGTGTCGCAGGGAAGACTGTATGTCAGACCTTGTCGGCCCAAACTTCGCCATTTCCTTGGTGTCGTCTGTGGCAGCGCGGAGGTCACTTGGAATAATAATCACAATAATGGCATAATCTGATAACTAACACATAATCAATCTCCGGTAGAGTTATAAGTACTTTGAGAGCCTCTTTTCGTGTATGATTTGCGAATAAACATCAGGTACCGATAAGAAAATTTTCAACACATCTAAATATCGGTAGCTTTTTATACTTTATGTTTTTCTTTCCTGGTAAGTATTTCAGCGTCGATAATAGATATGTTTAGACCCTCCGCCTACTACGATATAAGTATATTTAGATTTGAAGATATTTAGAGGATCTTGATATGACAGGTAGGTGAGATCCTACTTGCATCTTATTTTTCTGATCAAAAACTACGACAATACAGGGTGGCAGGGACATCGACGCGCATATTGAAACCAGCACATGATTTTAGACCCCTAGCGAAGAACATCTTCGATAATTAAACAAAAATCAGCTGTTTCATAGAAAAGTGCAATACCTACGCAACCAAAATGTATGGCAGAGCTAAAGAAAGAAAAAGTATTTAGCAAGCAAAGCAAGCAAGTGTTTTAGTATTTAGTAGCCGCACGGGTCGATCGATCAGGTTAAGCTACGCTTGCCGCGGTTGGTCCGTGCATGGGTGACCATTTTCACATACCAAGTCCCCTCCGTGCCTCGGAAAGCACGTTAAGCCGTTGGTCCCCGCTGTCATTCGCTGTCATCTTTGACAGTCGTTACGGGTCGTCAGTAGCCCGAAAGTCTGACAACCAGTCTTACCAAGGGGTATCGTAGTACCCAGTAACTGGGTTGTGGAGGTCTGATAGGCAGTCGCTTCATGTAAAATACTGGTATTCAGCTGCATCCGGTTAGACTGAAAGCCGACCCCAACGTAGTTGGGAAAAGGCTAGGCAGATGAGAATTACTTTTTTAATAACCGACGAAAAATCCATGGTAACAGGTTTTCCGTCGATGTACCTGCCACCTTGTATTTATTCCTACGTACATTTCAATAATTCATTGTAAGTAGGTTTGACCTACAAGACTGGCATGGAATCTTGTTTATGATACCGAAATGGCCATGAAACCATTTGAAAATCAGTGAAAATAAAAATAAAACTACTTTCGATGTAAACACCCTTCTTTCTAGATGTATGAAAGATATCTGTGCCAAGTTTCGAGACGCTTTGATATGGATTTAGATATACGACAAAATAAAAACAGCTATTAACTTTTGATGGAAAACGTCGCCTTTATTACGTATGTGCGCGTGCAAAACCTACGTAAAAATACGTGCGTTTTTCGCATACTAAGGTGCTATCAGTCACGTATCGTATGAATAACTAGCTTCTAGCCGCGACTTCGACCGCATGAAGTTTCTTTTTCCTTGACCCACCCCGTCGCATCGCATCGCCCGTAACATCACTTCGTTTTCGCTTAGCGTTTTTCTGTCTTTTCTCCTTTTTGCCCGGCCCCTAAGGGCCATGGCGTGATGTTATATAGCTTATATCCTTCCTCGAGAATTGGGTTATCAAATGCAAAAAATAAATAAATAAAATATATTTTTGAAGTGAAAACTTCTCTAGCGGCGTTGTGCACTTTTTTGTGATGGGTAAAAAATGGTAAACTCGCGTTTGGACACGTGACCTGATCGAAAATTCGTAAGATGGAGCTCGCGTCAGGACACGTGACCTGGTTGAAAATTCGTAAGACGGAGGGAGAGTAGACCGCATTCCAAAATATCAAAAATGCACAACGTTAATATTCAAGTTTTCACTTCTGCTGGCACTCCCGGAGTGCAACCCGTTTTTATTTAATCCGGCCAGTAGTTTCAAAGATTGGCACGTTCAAAGAAATAAACAAACTCTTTAGCTTTATTATTAATATACATAGATATCTGCAAAGTCAAAAAGTCAAAGCATTTATTTCAAATAGGCACATAAAAGGCACTTTTGAACGTCAAAAATTACAGTAAAATAGAATTGATTCCAGTTGCCCCTTTTCCAAATGGTAGTTTTCGTATGGAGAAGAATGGGCAAGAAACTCCACCGTTCCTCTTTTAAAATTAATCTTGTTATCACTCACAGTTCAGAATAAAATTATTCGATTTTGCTTATTTGACATTTCGTTACTCCAAAAGCTATCTGCGAATCAAATCAAATCAAAATTATTTATTTGCATAAATAAGGTACAGAAGGTTGGTAAAATGTACAGAATTTTTCTCTTATTCTGCCTTTAATTTCGGCGTGCAAATATAAAATAAGGTTACATATTTTATTGATCATAATCATGCAGTCAGTAAACAATCACCACCATAGGACAAATAAAGCTTAGCCCTAAAAGCTTTACAAAGCAAATCAAGAAACGTGCATGGAGAAGCATGATGCTCATAAAAATGGAGACCTTGACACATCTATACGTAAGGAGGAGTTTCTCGTGCGTTCTTCTCCATAGGAAATCTTCTGTCCGTTTCTTAATGAAATAGAAAGAAAAAGATGCACTGAACTTAAACTTAGTTTAGTTTGTGAACAAGGGAATCGGCGGCACTGTCCTCACATACCTATTAACTAAAATAAAAGTAAAAGCCAATTATTTTTAAAAATGTGGCCGTGGAGTTTCTTGCCGGCTCTTCTCCATAGGAAACGACCAATTGGAACCGTGCACCTAGCTTCTGACGTTTCATAAGTGTCCATGTAGGTTTATGTGAATTATAATATTTTGATGTTGAATTGAAAGAAATTCTTGAGTTTGAAATTTACAATCTAATGATTATTATAAACAGCGCCGACTTACCTGTCCTTAGTAATCACGCATCATTTGCATCGGCTTCCAGTATAACCGGATGCAGCGAATACCAGTATTTTACATGGAGCGACTGCCTATCTGACCTTCACAACCCAGTTACTGGATAATACGATACCCCTTGGTAAGACTGGTTGTCAGACTTTCGGCCTTCTGACTACCCGTAATGACTGTCAAAGATCCACAAATGACATCCGGGACCAACTGCTTAACGTGCCTTCCGAGACACGGAGGGGTATGTTGGTATGAAAGATGGTCACCCATCCACGGACCAACAGCGGCAAGCGTAGCTTAACCTGATCTATCGACCCGTGCGGTTGTTATTAATAAGCCACAAGCCCCTCCAAATAAATGAACCAAGCACAAAAACAAAAAGCAAGTTCATCACATACTCTGATACGTGTGTACGTCAAGCCATAAAAAGTGTTTGTTATCGAGACCACTGTTCGTACATATGTTAAATAAAAGAAGTTTTATATGTGCTTTTTACTGCCTCAGCGGGTATCGTAAATATACATTAGGCTAAATCAGGGATGTCACTGGGATGCCACGGGCTGATAAAACTGATTAGTTTTATCCTTATGATCCAGAGTGCGGTGAGAGAAAGTTTGTGGGTTATTGAATGTATTAGATATTAGATAAGAACTGGACCTTATGTACTTAAATAGTTTCGTGAATGACTGACAGCCATACAGCGCACAACTTCATAGCATAATCAGTCTGCAACGTTCCCACTGCTGGGACACAGGCCTCCTCTCTGTAAGACATTCTGCCTAGGCCCTCTCACAAAGAGGCTAGGTCACGTGGTAGATTATGCCCCTGTAATCCACCACGCAGGCCAAGTGCGGGATGATGGATGTTACACGTCTTTGAATGTTTGGTTCTAGGACATGCCGGGTTCCTCACGATGCTTTACTTCACTATAAGGAGAGCAGAGTGATGAAATAATGACGCAAACATAACCTGTCTGTGTTCAAACCCGTGACCTACGACAAGTAATTAAACGCTGTTACCAGTGGGCCATCACCACTCCGTATCACTATAACATCTTAAAATTAAACGTAAGAAGTAATAGGTATGCCTGTTAGTGTATGTTGCGCTAAGCAAGTATTTTTTAAAACTCAACCCCTGAGCCCTCTACGAAACTTCGTAGCTCGTAGCAGTCGTAGCCATGTAGCCCGTCGTAGCTCGTAGCCAACATGAATCATCACAACTTTTATTAGAGACGATGGTAGAACCTAATGGACTGAATCAAATGGTATTCATGGAAAAAGTTATCACAACAACAGACGGTCTACAAATGTACATATTTATCAGGATCGTAACAATAATATCGACGCCACCGCCGAATAAAATGGTAACCGAAATATCTTACTTTACAGGACAAATAAAAAACGTTGTTTGCTTACTATTTCATATATGAAAAGAATGAGCGAATAAGGTAATGTGTCACATGCAGGCATGGATGCATTACTTTTTCCCACTAATCCTACTAATATTATAAACGCAAAAGTTTGTATGGATGGATGGATGGATGTTTGTCTCTTTCACGCCAAAACTACTGAACGGATTTGGATGAAATTTGGCACACAGATAGTTTATAACCAGGATAATAATACTTACTACTTAAACATTGTTAAAGCCAATTATTTTAAAAGAGTAACCGTGGAGACTCTTGCCGGCTCTTCTCCATAGGAAACGACCAATAGGAACCGCGCACATAGCTTCTAACGTTTCATAAGTGCCCATGTTGGTTTATGTGAAATAAAATATTTTTATTTTATGATAAAAACGACGTACGAAATACTTATTGTAAAAAAAAATCATATTATTGTCAGATTGAGAAGAATCTCAATCTGACAATAATATGATTTTTTTTTACGCGAATAATATTATCATCACATATTACTGAATCGTTGAACTCATTGCTAATCGGTAATGATAGCTCATATAGGTTTTTCCGTGTACAAAAAAAATATAAAAAATATTTTTGTATATAATATAATATATATATAATAATATAAAAAAAAATCATATTATTGTCAGATTGAGAAGAATCTCAATCTGACAATAATATGATTTTTTTTTACGCGAATAATATTATCATCACATATTACTGAATCGTTGAACTCATTGCTAATCGGTAATGATAGCTCATATAGGTTTTTCCGTGTACAAAAAAAATATAAAAAATATTTTTGCAATGTCAAAAGTCACTGCAAATTATTTCTTGATATTTTTTTATTGATATATAATTATAATCAATATAAATCTGCCTTTTCCAAACTAACTAGTCTAACCGGATGCAGCTGAATACCAGTATTTTACATGGGGCGACTGTCAATCTGACCTCCACAACCCAGAAACTACATAGGTAACGCGTTACCCCTTGGTAAGACAGGTTGTCAGACTTTGGGCATCTGACTACCGGTAACAACTTCAAGATCTACGAATGACAGCCGGGACTAACAGCCTAACGTGCTTTCCAAGGCACTGAGGGGCCTCGATATGATTGTAATGGATGGTCCTCCATCCATGAGCCGACATGACAAGCTTAGCTTAACCTTCGACCAACACGTGTGGCTGTTATTATTTAGACACGAGCTTTAAAATAAATAATCACAAAAATATTTAAAAAATCTAGCGGACGTACCTAGCCAACTCTGAAGATTACAAATAATATGGATAAAACATTTAACAGCAATATGAGTTATATGATTATTCCATTTTGTTTGGGGGGGGCGTCGATATGTTTTTATTAGCGAACAAAATGCCCCTTTTCTAGCCAAACACCCTAATTTCGCTATTAAATTTGTTTCCTATAACTATCGACAGATGGCAGCACTGTCACCTTACTTGACGGTGGTCATACTGTGTAACTAATAGCAGTGGCCAGTGGCTGATCACGTTAGAAATCACTGCTGAAAACTACAGATGGAGCCACTTGGATGTTTCAGTGTTCACTTCATTAGAAGTTCATCCTTTTCTTTTCTCATAACTTGATTGCCGTGGAAAATCAGTCACTCCACTCCTTTCTCCTGGTTCCTTTTATAGCCACTTAATTACTAATGGTTAACTTAAAGCAACAATAAACTTAGCTCATTTTTTAAAGTACTTATTAGCCAAAGCTACTAATTAAATAGTCGCAAATCAGTTCTTTGTAACCCCGAGCAGTAAATATGTAATATTATTATTAATACTGAATTCGTGTCCAGGAAAATCACTGTCCGTTCCAAGGTTGCCTGGAAGAGATCGCAGAAAGCGATTAAAGGCCGCCCATTGTGTGTAGTGTTATGTATTTTTTATGTTATTTTAATAATATACAATAAAGTATATATAAATAAATAACAAACAAAAAAAACTAATTGCTCGCGTCGTTTATGGGAGATTGGCCGGTGAGCAACACACAGGGAAGACTGGAAAGCTATGAGGGAGACCTTTGCCCAGCTGTAGGACAACACAGGTTAAATCATGCATGCAAATAATTAATTATAAAAAGGTTACAATAAAGTTCGTTGTCTAAGCTGAATAATGTTGGTAACAAGTCACGGGCCTTATAAAGAAATTAAAAGCATAACAAAAAACCAGAATTTTATGGCATCCAATTTTTTATAGTGAAATTTAATGCTCAAAATAGGTACAGGCTGGTTTATGCTGAAAAAAGTGACGTATAGCTTTAAAAATAATGAGCGGTTTTGCGGACAGCTTCAACCTTTGAATTTTGTGTGACGGTGATGCGCGCGCATCTTAAAATTTCACTCTCATCATTTTTTCAGAACGCGCCTAGAGAAGTATAACTTAAAAAAACTCAGATGTGTCTAGCACACAGCAAAAAAAATGGTAACTGGAAATAAAATACCTAAACAATAAGTAGCGGGGTGAAAGAACGATGTCATCACATTTTTTACTCCTTTTTCTAAGTTATCGTTGAAGAGCTAAATAATTATTATTACGTCACGAAAGCTGTATAATAATATTGTACTTAAGTTCCTTCCCATTAACAAGATACAGCTTTTTTTTATAAGCAATAATCAAGCCTTGTACATTAGGTTAACCGTTTTTTGACAGCCGTCTTAGAACGTATATATTCCAGATTACGTAAAAGTTAACTTTAAAATGCGTAGTAAAATAAATATATTAACTGCCTTATCTTATTGAATTATATTATTTATTGCTTCATACAGACATTATTTATTATACCGTACGTGCATCAATCAATGTATGTATTGTGTGTTGCTGCAATCACTAGTTCCATCTGTCAAAAAACGGTTTACCTAATGGACAGGGTGTAAGCTAGAAAAAAAAAGAGAAATACAATTTTATAACTTTTTATTATAAAATTAAATTATACTTAAATACTATATAATATGTAATAGGATTAAGCAAAATATAAAATCTATAATAATTTTAATATAAAATAAATTTTATAATACCTAGGCGTATATGTATAATAATATACGTAATATACTTAAGAAAGATCACACTGACTAGATTGCCACACCCCTCGTCTGATTTCAATATGTTTAAAACAATATTAGTGATGATAACTGGCCATAAAATAATACTAAATATAGAGTACACTTACCAATAGATATATAAGAACGGCATTCTCTATTTTTGGAAAATTTCCTGTTTTAAATTAAATTAAAAACTAAAATAAAAACTATACATTACAATTATATCATCGATTTCTAAATATAGAAATCTATAAATTACACGTATATAATAATTATGAAAGATATTAAAAGGACATTTTTTTTTTGTATAAAGAACAATAAAACATAATTATAAAGTTTATGAACCAGTCACATCACTACAGTGCTAAACAATAATTTTTAGTTAATCACAATACACAAAACATATTTTTTTCGGGAACTTCGGAAATGCCAACATCGTTATGAAAACACGAATCTTCCAGAATTAATTTGTTAGTATCCATAACTTCGTTAATGCGGTCCAAAAACAAAAAATATATATTTATTAATATATTATAAATATAGAAATTTATTAAGGATTAGTAGGGACTATAAATTGAATTATGAGGAAGAAATAAATATATAAAATGTTTAAATATACTACTATATAAAATACAGGCAATAAATATAAAATAAATATATAATAAGGTGCATTGGAAAGAGGAAATATAAATTAATTAATTACGAAATCTAAATGTAGAGAAGTAAATAATAGATTTGGTAACTTTTAAAACAACTATTATAGCTAATAATTAGAATACCTACACTTAACCTATGTAATATATTTCAAAACTATAATTTAATCATTATTCCGATATATTTAAGAATAATTATTAATTACATCTAAGATTTCTTTGGTAAGCTAGCTGTGTTCATGAGCATTAGTAAAATACCGAAATTAGCGTAATATTTCGGTTCGCCATTATTATTCGATTTTATATACATAACGTATAATTATTCGTAAGATTTATACATTAAATAATATAATTATATCGTTAATTAAATTAATAATACGTATAAATTTCTTAACTCCTCATTTATTAATACAATTATAAAATATATTTACGAAAATATAGATAACATGGCTAATTTTGTGTCTGAAATAATAATAAAAATAATTTATCATCAATCCGACGCTAGGACAACATATAATAAGTTCTAGAAAGTTAAATTAGAGGAAGTTAGTTCCAAACCCAATAATTTAGACAACAAGTTATTATATCTGCGACTTAAATTGTAACTTTTTAATACTATTAGTGCGTAACGCTAGCAAATTGATAGACAAAAAACAATGATTATTTATTCATAATATATTACATTTTAGTGATAAAATATGTAACTTTAGAAGTGTATACTCACGTGGATTGCCTTATTATATTTATTATGAGTAACACCAAAAATATAAAATTATACTTATTAATAAAATAATATATATATTTACATATAATTTTTATAAATCGGTGTATCCGTGATGTTTTTCGATCACTTGGATGTCGTCCAGATCCTCGGTACCTGTGATGATCTGCAGAACCCTGAATGCCTTCGATTGCCGTGGGGGCCCCTCTTGCGTAAACTTGTGGTAGAATACGCTGAAAATGTATAGTACATAATGATTATTAATTAATATATAAAATGTATTAGTTTTAGTTATAGCATGATTTTTTGTGTGAGGATGATGTGTTTTTTAGAGAAGAGTTTTTAATATTTAAGGTTTTTTTATTAAGAGCGTTAATTAGTTTTGTACGAAATATTTTGTAAAGTTTTTTCAGAAAGCTATTATTTCACAGTGGCAGAAAAATATTAGACTGATTTGTTTAGTTTTTTATTTTATATATGAAGATTTGCTTTAAATTTTCATGTTATGTTTTGGTTATAAACGATATTTGTATTGTTATTATTATTTTTAGAAAGAAAATACAAAATATAACACCATTTTAAACAAAATAAAGAAGCGCAAAATGTACACCAATTGAGCAATAGCTTAAAAAACTCATCAGTAATTAGACAAAATAGCCATGACCTGATATCAATGGTTTATCGTGATGAACCTAAATAGCCAATTAATTACGGCAACAGCGTTAGGAGAATGATTCGATTAGTGGAAAATAAAATTAGACCGTGTGGAAGAGAGCGCTAAATATAAAGCAAGCGAAACACTGAGTCATTTAGAAGCGGTGCAGTAAAAACTGTTTACTTTGGACCAGAAGCTCCCTTAATACCGCCCACCGAAGCTGAAACGAGGATAGACAGTTGTAATTTGATATTTAGTTGTAGATATTTGAGTACTCCTGGATTTTGAGACGTTATTTCAATGGCAGTGACGTAATTGAGTGTCCTTGGATTTCATTTTACAAGGTGTTGAAAAATCTGAAGTGTTGTATAGATAACATTGTTTTTTTTTTGCCTATAATTGTGGCAGTAGCAGGCTACAAGGTGTGAATTGAAAAAAAAGGTTTACCATTTAATCGTTCTGAATACAAATAAGCAAATTCTTACCTCTTGTTTGCCCCACCATTTCCACCTTCAATCTGAATTGGAATTATCCTCGTCTTTGGTTGACTGTCTTGGAAACTTCTGTTCAGGGTCGGCAGATCTGGCTGTTGGTTTGAGTCTTCTAATCTCACCAGTTGCGGTGACAGCACCCTCATAATGCGTTGGGTCGGTGGCGAGAATGGTGCACGAGCTTCTGGATTCTGGTTCATACCAATTGTAATCCTCAGTCCAGGCTGTGGTTGACCACCGTGCCTAGAGTCTCTCGTCTCCGTTGTCGATACTTCCATCTGGATAGGAATCACCCTTGCTCCCGGGGAACCTGGTGCATTATCCCTTGGCAAACTTTTGCGGTTTTCTGAAGGGCGTGTTGACCATGATGGCTGTACAGGCTGCTGGTATTTAGGAGGGCTGATCACTTCGCGGGCACCTCTTTGCATTTCGTTACTCTTTCTCACCCATTCTGGTTCTTGGTTCGTGTCTCGGGGTGGTGTGTTCAGCTCCCTAGAAAGACTTTTTCTGCCATCTAAAGGCCTTTGAACCCAGGTTGGAGGAGGAGTCTTCGTCTTTTCCTTTTGTGTTTTCACCCAGGGAGGCATAGATTTCGGACTTTCTGGACAGAAGTACACTGGCTCCTCGCTCACATAGACTACCTCCTTTTGTGGTGTGTTATTGTATTCCGGCTGAGGGTTCTGTTTCCTAGGAGTCACAGGAATGGACATCGTTGATTGGTAACGAGGTTGTTCTTGCTGGTTCGGCTTTGGAGGTGATGAGGGAGCCTCCTGACTTCTCCTAGGAGCAGAGTTATTTTCCTGAACCCGATTGTTGTTAGCGTCCTGTGAATTTACCCATGGAGGGATGTACTGCTGCTGAGGTTTATTTTCCTGCTTCCATGCAGGAACATGAGTATTTTCGTTATTAATTGCCGTGTTATTGTTTTGGTTAACTTTCCACGGAGGGATGTACGGCTCTTGATTTGAGTTAACATTGTTATAAACAGGTTGTTGATTTTCTTGCTCCCTAGGATTTCTGTTAAGAGTAGCTGTCCTCCAAGGCGCTGCGTTAGACTCATTTGGAGGACTTGGCTTCGTGTTATTATACACCATATTATTGTTCTGTGGTTCTGCGTTTCTTTGTCCAGCTCTAGGTAAGGTATGGAAAACAGGACCGGAGTTGGAAGGTGGGCTTTGGTTTTGATGGTTAGGGGCATACTGCTGGTTATTAGGTGAATATTGCTGATTATTTGGTGAGTACTGTTGTGGGTTTGGTGAAAATGGACTACGATTCGAGTGAATGGATGGTGGGCTGCTATGAACATTGCTAGCAGGAGAGTCCCTTTTTTCAGGTTGTCTCCAGTTGTTATTGGGGCTAGGTGAATATGGGGAGCTGTTTAAGGAAGGCATGCCGCCCGCATATGGCTGGGGACTTTTGTTGAATTGTGAGTCCTGTCGTTGTAAAATTTCTCTCGTTGGTGGCGATCCTTGTGGGGAGGCAGAATGTTGGTGAGCATACTGAGCTTCAGGCTTATAAATAGGACTCTCAGGGTTACGTTGGTTGCCATACGGAGAACGTTGGAAGTTATTCTGCGAAGGCGGTGTGTATGTTTGGGGCTGCTGCTGCGTGAAGGAAGAAGGAGGCATTTTCACCGTCAGAGGACTAGGTACTTTTTCGACGTACTTAGGAGTATTTCCTAACTTCTGTAGTTCTGCCTTCTCAACCTCCCAGTGGTAAGGGCTGTTTGTTTTTCGTAACATTCCAATGGGATTTTCGGGGATTACAATTTCGGGACGTTCGCCGGGTGCAATGGGTTTGGGGGATTTTGAATTTGGTGCTTGGATAACTATTGGTGGTGGTGGAGGGGGAGGAACGGGCATTTTTGGTGGCGGGGGTGGCGGAGGAGCTGGTCCTCCTTGGGGATGGTAGCCACCATTGGTTGGTTGTTGAGCGTAGTATTGTTGTTGTTCGTGGTCTTCCTGAGACCGCTGCCTTGCCATTCTTCTAGCCATGCTGGGAGTTTTAATCTGGGACAGATCGAGGCCACCTGGTGTGTATGTGAAGGGCTTCTTATCCTTTGTCATCATGGCGTTCTGAATGCATGCTGGTGGCTCGTAGTTACCCATTGGCTGGAAATTACAGAAAAGATGACGTTAATAGAAGGTTAAAATTATATACAAAAACTGACGATCATTTTTTAATGTGAAATTGTAACTAGCAGCTAGAAAAACGTAAATGTAGCTGTAAAATCATGTCTACTTCAAGAACTACGAAGTTAAATAATCAGCATTTGGACACGATCACGAAAATTATATTTATTTATTTCAAGAAACTGTGTAACAAAATCCACCACACTCAGAGTAAATACGAAACCCCACATGCAATTTGTGCAATTTATCATCCATCACCACAAACAAAATATCAGAACTTAAAACTTACGTTAACCTGAGTTTTTCCGTAGTGGGGAATTCTGCCAATGTGTCCAGCGGTTGGGCCGTACCTGGAAACCAGCCAAGATTCACGTTATTTTTACATGAACTGACATGGTGGACACGAGCTTGCTGCCCGACGGGGGCGACTGATGTGACCTATTCCACTTTTAAGCCAGTTGTCCGGAAATCGTTGTTCGATTATCAAAATAAAATACTTTTATTAATCGTGGTATTGGTGTGCCCATTTCTCATTCCGATTTGAAATAGTTTAGTTGAAGATTTATGTGATCAAGCTTAGTGGAGTTGCATGATGTCTGGAGTCGTAAACGTCGACATTCATTTTGGAATTTGAAACAATAATACAATAGTTATTTGGGTCTTGAAAAATATTTATGTCAATCATAACTTCTTGAAGCCAACCTTGCATTTCTGAAGCAAACATAAACGTTTTACGTGAAATATTTAAATTGGAAACCTTTCTTACCCGTTCTCAGCCATTTTCTTCGATTTGGGATGCAGTCAACAGTCCATACAAACACGGCTCTCGTTCCTGTGAAATGAGATCACGCCTTGTAATTGTGTAAACACATGTTTTTCGGAAAGTTTGCCTCATGATCTACACCATATGTTTCGTTTGGCCAAGGTCGGAAGCTAGGGGAAAGTCTATTTGTGGAAACTGGAGCAGTTATGTTATGCAGTTTTGTTTAAGCCTTTTGCATCTTCGATAGCATACTAATAGATTTATGTTCATAGAGTTTTGAAATAGTTTGAAGCGATAAATGTATGTTCGATGGCAGGTTGGAGGAAAATATATGTATCTAGTCTTCTTTTTATTTTTTGCGTGTGATGAGTGCTGGTTTTTGTAGAGACTGGGGAAAATTATAAGTCAGTTGTTTTGATTTGTGTCGTGTTTTGGCAATAACAACACTTCTTTTCTCTCTCTTTCAATAACATTGTATTGTACAATATACTTAGACATTCATTCGGACAAAATACACACTGCTCATCGGTCAAATATTCAGAATCATTGTCACAAAATATTTACGTCCCAAAGCATATAGTCATTAGTCACAGTCCAGGACTAACGTATGTCCATAAAGTATTGATGCCAGACATGGCATGTAATACTAATAGAATTTTGGCACTCTTACTATAATTATAGTGCATGGCTTGGCGCCAACATTATATTTAGGTTCTAACTGCGCCTTCCCATTCCAATAACGTGTGTTATAATCTCCATAGTTCTTATGTTCTTACTTTAAACTTGTCAATTGTTTTCAATGTTATATAGCCGTTCATTTGTTTATTGGCTGCCATTTTAATTTCTCCTCCGGAGCCTCGGAGCTCCGAATTTTCTTTAGCAGTCGAAATTGCTGCGTGTTCTTTCACGTGTTGATATATTAAAATATTAAGAATATTTATGTACATGTTGGAAGGAAAATCGACGCGTAACCTTACCTTGTATACAACATTGCTGTGGATTCAGTACATGATTCAGTATGCCCCAGCGTTGAAATTTATGGTAGGTTATTTAAAAAAATTGCTGTTCGATACATTTTAACCTCGTAAGCATTGCACTTTTCTTTGAAACACCTGATATTTTTTGATACCGATTAAAAATTCTACACTAGGGGTTCTAGAACCACGTGCTGAATTCATGGTTACAGTTTGCGCGTGAATGTCCCTGCCACCCTGTATTATTTTTATAATAACTATATAATGTATTTTAGGACGGGAACTATCCAGGGCAAGAGAATGCAGTTATAATAATATCTTGTTGGCATTATTTTAGTTTAAACACAACGTGACAGAAAGTGGGTGGGGAACAAGACAAAATGGCGCGTGCTACTGTAATAAAATATATTGGAGTTATTATTGTTCCAGGGCCATGTCACAAAGCTATAAACAGAAGAAACATAATCTATGTTCCTACATACTCGTAAGTACCTACCATCCTGGCAAAAATGTGTTTTGCCAATTTCACACGGTATGTGAAAAACTTTAGATAAGTAGGTACTAAATAGTAACGCCCTCCATAAATATCATCAAGTAGGAACGGGGAATGCCTATTGTAATTTTTCGCGTTCGAAAAATGCTTATTCTCTACCTATTTTCAAAATGAGTTCTTTATGATTTTATTCTTGCCCTTGGGTAATAATGATTTAGGTCAGAAAACGTAATTTTCGCGAGAACAGTAGTAGGTATAGCTTATATAACAAATAGATATTGCATGAAGCATAGTTTTTTATTAGATACCAACAAAAACGTCAAAATAAACAGCACTTTATTGCATTTATCTAAATTATAGCCTAATATGAATAACGATTTAGTTCGAAAGACATTATTTTTCGCAAGAATTTCAGTAGATAGAGCTTTTAACAAAAATAGAAATTGCAAAAACATAGTCTTATTTCATCGAGATTCCCAATAATAAAGTCATAATTTCACAATCATTCATCAGATTTATCTAAATATATTTTACGATCAAATCCCTTTAAAGATGAAATCAGAAGTGCTATCCACTCCCTTTCATCAAACACTTCGCACTATGCACTGTTATGAAACTTATGATAACGCTGGCAGCGGCGCGTTTAGGGACTATTGTTAGCCGAGGACGTGCAACTGGGCCGTGCGCCGGCGCAGGTGAAGTGAGGAGCTTTCGTACTGGACGGTATGATTGGCCGACCTCGAAGGTGCGGAATTGTTTGAGGAATGTAATGTGCGGAATTGCAACATGTTTCTATTCTAACAATTTTTTTTTAAATGACTAGTTACAGATATTATAAATTTATCTGCAGTAGTTTTAAGTTAATTAAGGACTGTTAATAATGATGATGACGGACCCGCACTGGGCCCGTGTACGGCCATTACGGCCTATCCTCTCACCGAAACGAGGCCTGTGTTCCAGCAGTGGGAACATTATAGGCTCATTATGCTATAATGATGACGTACTTATCCACTGCATTATGTTCCTTATCAAAACTTGTAGTCGATTTGTTCATTCGGTCATTTGAAACACAATAAAAAATATTGTAAATTGAAAACGGATGTCCCCTTGGTTCGTACTTTAGCAAAATCTATCGTTTGTACGGATTACATTCATATTAAGTAACTTGTACCTGTATTAGGATGCTGTACCAGTACGCTATTAGGACGCTGTACAAGTACAGCGTCCTAATAATTGTTCTTTAAAAATAATTGTTTTAATAATTGTTCGTTGCACCGGACGACGTCATTACGTACGCCGGCGCCGGCCCCGGCTGTCGCTGAAAACCAGCGCTGTCTTGCATAGGGTCGCGGCATAATGCTGAGCGATAGCCGTTTGGCGTGGATGTGACGCATGTTTCAACCATTTCTTTTTTGTGTTTTATGTTCTTTTTTGTGTCATGTTTACCGCAAATTTCTATATCCGTATTTTCTTTCTTTCTTTTTTTCGTATTTTTTTTTCTACTAAATCAAAATCTGTACTCAGGGAGGCACTTTTACTTTAGGCAAGAATTCTTAAAAAAAAATATGTTCATTTTCCATATTATACAAGGTAGAAACATCGACCCGCAAGCTGAACCATGAATTCAGCACATGATTCTAGACCCCCCAATAAAAAAAACCCGTCAGTTATAAAACAAAATCTGCAGTTTCATAGAAAATTGCAAAACCTACAGAGTCTAAATGTATGGAACAGCAAATAAAAAAAAAGCACGACGGTAAACGACGCAGATTCAGAATCATGTACTGAATCCATGGTACCAGGCTGCACGTCCACCTCCCTTCCACCCTTTATATCCCTTGCTCCCAATCTTCAATCATATCAATCACAAACCGTTTGTCAACAGGTTTATTTTGAACTCTGCAATGAGTGACGATGACGATGAACGGTATAGAATGCAGGTGGTAGCCAACTAATGCAACGTTATCAAAATAATAAATAACCCACTGTGTACTGCTTTCATGTAAAAAATGGCGCGCAAACTGAAGCGATGAATTCAGCACATGATTCTAGACGTAGCGTAGAAATTTTTCGTTGGTTATCACAAAAATTCTGGCTATTTCATAGAAAACAGGATACATACCTGTGCGGTCAAAATGTATGGAACAACAATATTTTTAATAACCGAGGAAAATATTCAATGCACCCTGCATTGAATATTTTCCTCGGTTTCATGTACTGCCGATCGATTCTGTAAAAATCTCACCGTGAAAAGTTAGGTGAAGTGAGCTTAGAGTGAGCTGTCAAGTGTCAATCCCTAGCGTTAGTTGGAATGACAGCTCACTCCACGCTCACTTCACCTAAGTTTTCACGGTGAGATGGTTACAGAATCGCACTGCAGATATGGTTTCAGCCGTTCTATTCTGTAAGAATCTCACCGTGATAATTTAGGTGAAGTGAGCCCGAAGTCCCACCTGACTCTAGGGATTTACACTTTTGACAGCTCACTTCAAACTCACTTCACCTAAGTTTTCACGGTGAGATTTTTACAGAATCTTCAGATTATGATGATGCAAAATCTTCAGATTATGATGATGAAAGATCGTCTATAAAGTAAAGGCTCCTTTGTGCTACTTGAAAATATGGATTATAGTTTGACCTGCCATCTTTTTCATGGCTAACCCCTTGCGCCGTAAATGATAATAAAATTTCTACAACACGTTACATAAATATCTTTGGTTATTATATCTTAACATTTTTACGTTTTCTTTTTGACGTGGTTTATCGAAATCCAATAATTCCCTGCTTTATTCCTTTTCTTCATTGGCAATATTTTATGGGGTGAGATTACGTAAATACCTAGAATCAACTGTTGTTATGGAATCGGCTCAGAAAGAGCATAACAAGCTAATGCAATCATTGGTAAGTAATCTTTTTTTTCGAGGAACCCTATTTTTTTTCTAATTTAAAAGTAGCCTACTCGTTATAACATCAGCGATCTGCCAGTGAAAGTCCCGTCAAAATCGGTCCAGCTGTTTCGGAGCCAGAACAAACAGACAGACAGACAATTTTTTTTTTTTTTTTGTTTTATGTACCATTGTACCGTATATAGGTACTTACATACGCATATAGTAAAACTCTGTTATTTTGACATTACAAACTCATACTTAATTTTTTTTTATCAACATGAAAAAGTTTTATTTACGTTTTTTTTTTTTTTTTTGAGTTCCTGGTTAGTTTCACCCCATAAAAATCACAGCCGTCGTCTTTCCCAAAAATATATATTACATAAAGTACGCATATAAACAACATTGATTCTCCGTATCATTCTCAACGCGAAACGAAACAAACGACCTCTTTACGACAGGAAATATC
This sequence comes from Apamea crenata, assembly GCA_949629185.1. Lineage (NCBI taxonomy): Eukaryota > Metazoa > Arthropoda > Insecta > Lepidoptera > Noctuidae > Apamea > Apamea crenata. The sequence continues at coordinate 10,701,168 of OX451373.1, forward strand.
GTAATAATATCAGCGATTTGGCCAAGAATACAGCATTACAGCTACATGCTATAGCTAGCTGAAACTTCAGGTGTAAACGGTTATTACAGTCACAAAATGGCCGACTAAATAAATACATGCACCTGTGCCAAGACCTCTTTACAGACGGATTTAATGGAAGGAAGAAAGTTTTGTAACCGAAGTGCTACGAGTATTACTGTGACGGTAAAATTAAAGGCAGATTTGATAAAACTGGGGAAAAATATTTAAGAGAAAATATTATGTATTTTCCGAAACTTGGACTAACCTAGATTCTTACTTACCTATGTATTTTTGAATCGCGACATATTCGCCAAAAATGTTAACAAATATGAGTTTATGGAAAAATTACTTTAGTTCCTGCACAATAAAGTTTAGTTTACGCTACAACTTCAAACATTTTTATAACTTTTTCAATAGTGCTAGTCACTCTGAAATCAACTTAATTTTTGTTTAACTTGAAATAATGTCATATTTGAAACATAAATAAAATTTTAATATACATATTATATAAAAAAAATATGCAGAGGCCGCGTCGTCCTCTGCATAATTTTTTTAGTTCCCCCGACCCACCCCGTCGCATCGGATTGCCCGCGCCATTACCTCGTTTTAGCTTAGCATTCATTCTGACTTTTTTCTTTTTGCCCGGCTTCTAAGAGTCCCAGCGTGATGATAAGTAGCATAGGTATTCCTCAAAAATTGTGCTATCAAACGCAAATGGTTGACTCCGACAGACGACGGGCTGTCACTAAGAAATTCCGGATGGAAAAACCCAAAAACACTTTTCCCGACCCGGGGATCGAACCTGACCCTCATGCTCAGCAGTAGCGACTTAATTTATATTACAACAATTAACAGCCCTTTCAGAAATCTGATTTTACTTCTAGCCTAAAGAGACACATGACACTGTAAACACTGCTAGGAAGCCTTCATCTATAGATAAAATTAAATCCACACCACATTTAATTTTTTTTTAATAGAACCGATTAGACCCACCTGTTAAAACAGTACTCTCCAATCCACTATCCGTCATGAAATCCAGGTAATTCCCAACACAATGATCAGTAAACTTTCTGGGAAGCTGTTGTTTAGTTGTTTACGTCTGTTTGCGCCCGCGCGTGCTTCTAAATCAGAGCCATCGTGACGTCACTTGTACGGCTTGTACCAAGCTTACATGACGCGTTAATGTGTCATTAACTCATTATACAACGTTATTTTAATGCGTCTGTCATCGGGGCGATATTTTGAAGAGAACATCATGTCTTTGAAATGTGATTGTGATGCATCGCTACGCTCTTAAGGGTGATGCGCTAAGGTAAAATTTTCTTACGTTTTTTGCGATTTGCAGGTCATTATCTAATAATATATTAATAATATCCCTGGACATTTCACACAGCACCATTTGTCCCAAGCTAAGCAACCTAATGCTTGTGTTATGGTAACAAGATGGCTGATAAACTACTTATATATTATCTGGTTGTATGTTTATCTAAATATAATTCGCGGCCGTAACAAATATGACTTTACAGAATTATAATCATTAGAATCAGCAATACAACTCCTTGAGTTAGAATTGGACTCAAAAGTCATGATTTCATGAAACAGTACTTCAATAGGGTAATATGAACTTGGAGAGTTGTACTGATGATTATAATTTTATAAATAAATATTTGTAACGGCCGCGAATAATATTATGATCAACATACAATCTGATACTGACCTGCAAATGCAAAAAAGTTTGGAAAATATGAATTTCGGGCTACCCTGACGCTTTCGTCTAAATAAAAATGTAATGGCTATACCTACATTGAATAGTTTGCGAGGAACTAACTATAATCGCCACGGTTTGGTTTGCGAATTGGTAATCTCGGAATAATGTTAGCATGGAATAAGCTGTTTTTCTTGTTCACCAACTAAATTCCTAGTTTTACATTCACTCACAGGAAAAATGGCTGATTCTTTGCTACGAGTATATAGGTACCGAAGGTAATGCAAGGTCTTTAAACTTAATTTTACTGAAATTAAATTTAATTGTTTATTCTGTAAATAGGATATCGGAATCGCTTTTACATGTCATATTATAAAAAAGTAAAAATAAGCTAGATGAGGTCGGCGTTTCCCATCTGACTCTGAGAAGAAAGATCCAAACAAACTCAGAGGTCACATTCTCTTTTAAAGTCCAGACATAATCGTGGTCAGATCATGTGAAGACCATGTAGATTGTGGTCTGAAATGGTATTTCTAAGAAACTACCACACAGATTTGAGTGGACCCAGTCCTGCGCAAGCATTTATCAGGAATCGTGTAGCTCAACTCAGAACTTGAAGAGCTCAACGACTCGACGAACAATATCAAAGAAAGGACATTTGGGTAGGCCGCAGACCAACATCAAAAACTATAAACAACAACAAATTAAATTCTCTAAGCTTAGTACTGTCATAAAGTTCATTGTACAGACGTCAGCACATCAAGCTACTACAATCTGACAAATTTATTTTATAGATTTTCAACTTTATCCTCTAAAGTATTAAGGTTCAAGGTTGATTGGGAAAATTTGACAGTTTCGGGTAGCTTGATGTGCTGGTGTCTGTACAGTTCAACGAACGTATTGATAATGAGGTGGTTTACATCGATGATCTTTGGCAAACATTTAATTATCTTGTTGTTGAAAACTGTAAGTACTCAACAAACAACAATTAGGCACCAATATCAACAAGTACCTATCTATTATTTGTGCTAATTACCAACAAATTAAGAATTTAATAGTTTTCTTCGAAATTAACCAGTAAATATAAACTGCCTACTGAACCAAGTACTGCCTTTCATTTTGACAGTTCCACAACATTCATTGCATTATTTGCGTTGTTGAGCAGACCAATTTTTCGAACACATAAAGCAATGGATTAGCAATATCCTTCAAAATCATTTAGATTGTGATTGATCGTGTCTGATGCAAATAGGGTGTTGAATCTGGTAAATATTACTATATCAGACAATTATAGTGAATTTGCTGTAATCTTTTATCAGAGGGGTAATTCGAACGTTCACAGTCAGAAGGCCAATTCTCGTAATTTAAAACGTTCAAAATCTAGTCGCAGTCTCATCTCAGCGACAAACAAATGTCAAAAACTTGTCAAAATGTAGGGAAATTAGACGTATTTTTGACAGATTGAGACTGAGATCAGACTGTGAACGTTCCTAAAATTACGAGAATTACCCCTCTGATCTCAGTCTCAATCTGTCAAAAATACGTCTAATTTCCCTACATTTTGACAACTTTTTGACATTTGTTTGTCGCCGAGAAGAGACTGCGAATAGATTTTGAACGTTTTAAATTACCGGAATACGGGCCCTGATAGCGTGCCCATAATATTATGTACTTAGCTGCGTGTCCATGTTTCTGTAGTACCTACCTAAACTCTGATTTTAATTTGCTAGATTAAAATGACAGATACGGTCGACCTTTTTTGCCAACATGACATTATTAATTATATATTTATGTATACTATATTATCTGTAATTTTGGTATAGCAAATTAACACAATTTTTCTCAGTTATTTTACCTCTGACATCCGCAACCGAATAGCAACTTTATTGCATCGAAAATAAGGATCATTTGGAAAGATCACACGTTTTACCTCTGATTTTGTATCACAGTGATCTTTATCGTCGAATTAGGGTGCTTAGACGAGAGACTGACTTCGCAATGGCAGCAACCCATTATAAACCTTATTGCTTAGACGATAAAGATCACTCTCAAATAACTAGAAACGGACTGTAGCTGTGTGTCCTTGTTTCTGGGACTATGGGAGGCACAATTCACATCAAAGGAGAGACATTACAGATACAATCTGTTCACCTGTCTCCTTGATATGTCATTATTTACAGTGAAGTCAGAGCTTTGTTCTAGCGATGCTTCAACCGGTAGATTACTCATCATAAAGCTTACGTACCTGCGCACGCGCATATAATATTATACAATGGTGGAAGGTCAACTACGCGCTCATAGTTACACAATTAAGATATCCCTATTCAAAATAATCTCTGTAAGCTGTAACTGTACTTCCTGCCTACCCTCATGGAAAAAAAGCGTGAGCTTATGTATGTACCAGCTACGCCCCGCGGTTTCACCCGCATAAGTCTCGATCCCGTGGGAATATCGGGATGAAAAGTGTCATGGTATGAAAATCCTGTGTTAATCCTGGTTATAAACTATCTGTGAACCAAATTTCATCCAAATCCGTTCAGTAGTTTTTGCGTGAAAGAGTAACAACATCCATCCATCCATACAAACTTTCGCATTTATAATATTATTAGGAAGTAGGATGTGTAGGTACGTGTAAGATATATTTGGAAACAGAACCAAAAAATAACTGAAAAGCTCTTTCACTCATACCTACTGAGTTTTCATGGCCACCCGTGTTTCCTCACTATTTTCGCAAAACTAAGGTACCAAATTAAGACATGGGGCTGTTTATAACCACAAACTGTGGCAATCCATGTACAAAGCCTTTGCCTTTTAAACGTCGTCATGGAGAAGAGCCGGCAAGAAACACCAAGGTTTTTGCTATCTTTTCCAATGACAGTAAATGATAGCGTCAGTGGCGTTCATTAGATCCTCAAAGATGCAGCTGTAATGATACTTGGGACAACACCAGTTCCCTGCTATGAGATTCTGTCAAGGATGGTCTTCGCAAGAACCACACCGTAAGCAATTCTTATGTATTTATTAGTATAAACATGCCTTGTTAGTCTAGGGTTCGCAACCGCTACTGCTGAGTACGAGGTCCTGGGATCGATTCTCGGGTCGGGCAAAGTGTTTTTGCATCTGGATATTTCAGTGGCAGTCCGGAGTCATGATTTATGCCCGGTTAAAGGCAATAGGCTATAGAAGTGTACCATAGGTGCACCTATAGAGGTGCACCTATGGTACACTTCTATACCACACCTCTATATTCCCCGAAGGTTTAGATAGCTAAACCTTCGGGGAATATAGGTGTGATGTTATTCGTATAGATAACGTATTCTTTTTAACCGATTAAAAAAACGAGGAGGTTATGCATTCCGCGGGTTTTTATATGTAGCATAGCTCTCATCATTATGATACTTCTACTGAAGCGTTAACGCCAATCGTGACGTAGATATCTAAATCACATGTCTACGAGAAGTATTTATACATTTTATTGAGCTGTATAAATAGAAAACTAATATTGAATTCAAGGAAATACTTCTTAGAGTTTAATTCGGACTGACTCCGAATATAATTATGACGATTTATGAAGAATGGAGAGTCTTGAAGCTTTCTGCTTACCCCGAAAGTCACACGGGTTGAACACATGAATTATGTTACTTTTCTAAGTAAGATGTGAATTTGTACAAATATTATCAAGGCACAATGAGCTGAAATTGAAATGAATTCCTGAAACCAACTGGAGTATCTTTTAATCAATCATTTTATCGCTCCCCACCGGTTTAGATATTTGAGGAAAAACCTTGAAAAAACTTCGTTAAAACGGCACGTTATATTTTAATGCATCATAAGCTCTTTCATGAATTTTCGACGCTTTTAAACATAACTGTACTGTGAGTATCCCAATATTTTTTTAATTGTAGTCACATACAAAAAGAAATAACACTGTAAGTATTAATTTAAACAAACAGTCTTCGACTCACCTGAATTTATTTCTTTAATAAAAAAAATCCAAACTCCGTCAGCACAGCACAATAAAAAAACAAAAGTTAAATATGGTCTAAAAATTTTTTTTCAGAATAGGGTTGTACAGGATAGTGCAGGGTTCGCAAACGCGGCACACGAGTGGGACAGTTCGTTCGTTCGGATATGATGCCGGCCGCTCGGCCAGTATGGAACGACGCCCGCGCGATTCGTTTGCGAGCGAATAGTGATGGGACTGACCGAGTATCGATATCGATGAGTTTGATTTGGTAGGAGAGAGATGACGTTCGAGCAAACGCAGCTGCACGCTACACGGGAAGAGATGACAATGTTATGGCGAGTGGATGGGCGATTGACGGGTGGCAGGTTTTGCCCCACCCGCTCTTTTTGCCGTATTATTGTGAAGCTTGAGTAAAGGTCGAACTGGAGGGGTTAAAAAGAATAGTGTTAACGAGCAGCACAGTTTCATGTTTGAACTTGCATACTAAACAAAAACAAATGAGCCTTTATAAAAAAATCAGAAGCGTAGCGTGGTAATTTGTAGAAAAGTTGGTAATAACAGTTTGATATCGAAAAATTGTGGTGACACACGATGACACGATGCGTGATGACTCTAACTCAGTATTTTTAAGTAAGAAGTAGTGATATGGCACCTAACAATTTCTACACTCAAACACACAGGGATTAGTAAATTTCCATTTTAAATCATATACTGCATTTTCCAATATATTTTTAATAGTTATATTGTTTAAGTAAGTAGGTACGTAATATAATATATTATAAGGGCAGGTATGACGGGATAAGGGCAAAAGAATGATGATGAATTTTTAAGTAGTATTTGTAGGTAATATTTCATGAACACTGCTCTCAAAACGGTGAAGGAAAACATCGTGAGGAAACCGACATGTCTTAGAACCAAAATATTCGAAGACCTGTGACATTTACCAACCCGCACTGGGTCCGCGTGGTAGATGACGGCCCACTCCCTATCACAGAGAGGAGGCCTGTGTCCTACCAGTGGGAACAATATAGGTTGATTATGCTATGTGTAGGTAATGCCGAAGTCAACTTTTCGTGCGTAGAATCTTATCGACATTTTGCCTGAAACTTTTGCCCATCACGAAAGTCATGAAAAGTTTCACTGTTGCCCGCCCGTAGGCTCGCTTCAGTCTTCGTCCCGCGCACTTAGCAATGTTTTGCAAATCACAGATTATAATTAGGCTAGTTACTCATATGTTTTTATTAATCATATTTCTAAAAGTATATCGTTATGAGTTATTTTTATAAAGATTATGTGATGAAATGTAGGAGTTAATTCAACGAGATAATTTAAAGGACGATCATTTATGATTAACTTTATTAACCTCATTTTATAACATGCAAAAATATTCATGTGTTTAGATCAGAGGGGCAATTCTCGTAATTTTAAGAACGTTCACAGTCTGATCTCAGTCTCAATCTGTCAAAAAACACTTCTAATTTCCCTACATTTTGACAAGTTTTTGACATTTGTTTGTCACCGAGATAAGACTGCGACTAGATTTTGAACGTTTTAAATTACTAAGTTGGCCTTCTGATTAAAAACAATATTTTCACAAAAATCTAATATTTTGACAGATTTTCAAGATTACTGTTTTCATGACCTGACCCTACCTCTTGTCTACCGGCCCCCTATTACTGAGATGGGGCATTTAAACATACATAGTACAGCAATATGTGACTGAACAGACACTTCGGGGAATACGTCATTTATGTGTTGATGTTATGTTGCATAGTCTAGAAATCCCACGAAAATCTTGACGTAGAAGTAAATCAAATCAATATGTAAGATGAAATATCAATAACGAATTATTCTGTAGAGGAAGATACATTACATCTGAATCGTGAGAAGTGTGCAAACTATGTAACGCCCAAGGCTAGCTGTTCAGACATTTGTTATGTGTAATGTAGGTAAGTAATTAATTGACTGAAATCATACGCACGTGCATCAGACATAATGGCGTGGAGTGCACACTATCCAAGACTTTAATAGGCTTCCCTCATCATCATCATTGCCTTGTTCCAGGCACTGTTCTGTTCTGTTCAGTATACGCCTCCTTCTTTCTGGGGTTGGCTAGGCAAAGTTACACGTAGAATAGAATATCTTTATTTTTCATAAAATATATGGTAAGGTACATAGAATAGAGTTCAAAAGGGAATTCATATTGTCAAAATATTGAGTTTAACTGTACCCAGTCGGAAGCGGATTAATAATGTCGCCTCATTGGTTTAGATTTCACAAACACTGCATAACTTCACACCTGTAATCCCCGAAGGTAATTCCTCACACAATCCATCCATCATGTATAAGCTCACGCATGATAAGGAATCCCTTGTACTGAGATTATTATCTGACGGAAAACCCGCTAGAGTTAGTACAAGAACCGATGCAGAGGCTCAGCGTTTGACTGTGTAGAAACCTACCATAGGTACACCTCTGTCTAACTCTTCTGGGACTCCGTAGCTACCATGATTTGAGCAAAAACAAAGATATTCCTTCTAAACGTCACATCATAAGGAAACTCTAAAATTATCTTTCCAAAAATTTTTAAAGTGACTCAAGCGCGAACAAGCTTAAACCTTCAATTAATAAATACAAACTCATTTGCGGTATAAGCGGATCGGAAATGCCGTGTGCCAATATCAAAGTGACCTGATGAATCATGCGCAGCAAACCTGTATCGATCTATTCGTGGTTCACAAGGTTTCATGTGGCAAGGACGAGGTATGACAGAAACGAAAACAAGACGAATTTCAAGGTTCAACTCTAAAACATTTCAAGATCAAAATGTTTTTCGTAATGTTTCCAGACCGTGTTTTTAAATGTCGTAAGTTTTCAAGTTCGCAGTGCGAGTTTTTCAGTTTCTACATTATATTTCGTATGTACACACGCCAGCACATCAAGCTACTACAATCTGTCAAATTGCTTTAACAGATTTTCAACTTTATCTCTAAATCATTAAGGTTCAAGGTTGATTGGGAAAATTTGACAGTTTCGGGTAGCTTGACCTGCTGGCGTCTGTACTTCTTTCTGAGAGGAGTGGGCAATCGGCCCCGACTTACGAGATGTGGGTCGTGTGTTCGAACCCAGACAGGCACTTTACTTTGTGTAAGTATTTAAATTCATCACCACTGCTCTCAAAAAAGTGAAGGAAAACATCGTGAGGAAACCGGCATGTCCTAGAGCCAAAAATTCATGTGACATCCACCAACCCGCACTGGTCCCGCGTGGTGGATTATGGCCCACTCCCTCTTACAGAGAGGAGGGCTATGTCGCAGCAGTGGGGACGTTATAGGCTGATTATGCTAATTCTTTCTTTATTTCTCATGAACGCCACAGACTTACGGTTGAGGCAAACACGTCCTGAGGAATCCTGGGTTCGAGTAAACGTTAATGATCAGACCAATGCCTCACTAGGTAGGTAAAGGTATGTATGGAAGAATAATATATATATAGATATTGTATTCTCAAAATAAAACCATTCAAGATAAAGTATTCGAAGCGAAGATAGAAACGCTAGAAACAGAAATTCCTTGACGACCATGATTAATGAGTTCGAGACAAGAAAAAACATCGTAATAATTGTGTGTAAAAAAAAACTTCAATGTCTTCATTATCTTACGGTTTCCCGGCCTCTTGCCAATTTTAATTTTGCTTAAATGATCTGGTAATATGTAGGTTCGTTCGCTCATTAGCACACAGATCCTTGCCTGTGGCTCTGGGTCCAGTTTTCCGCAAAGTGACCTCAACCTTTGAGAAAACTGATTTTTTAAAATACTGTACCTAAGGTCTATTCAAATTTATGTTGGCAATTGATGTTATTTCAAGTGAAACAAATATCAACTTTATTTCAATGATGATAAGTTCATCTCAGAGTGAATAGCACTATTGAAAAATTTATAATTAAAAATGTTTGAAGTTGTAGCGTAAACTGAACTTTATTGAGTGGGCATTAAAGTTATTTTTCCATTAATTCATATGAGTTTACATTTTTGCCCTTTTACATTGCATCAACTTGAATTGTTAGGTAAGCTTATCATAAAGCTTTACTTCCAATGTTTTTATAAAACCACGCCCTGGCGACATTTAAACATATAAATCTTACGTTTAATTTTCATTAAGCCTTGTATTTTCAGAACAATTGACAAACCTCAAATAAAATACACTATAATTTTGAATACCCAAAAAAATTAAATACGAAGGAAATCGTTTGGGAAGCTGGGAAATAACTCGATCGTAAAGAGAAAAACATGTAAACAGGGCCGGCCTCGCACGCTAAAAATAAAACTAATATTTCGGAATATTCTCGCCTCACGCCATTCCGCAGACTACACTTGTAAATATTTAAACCTTGTCTTACTGTTTACTCAAACATTTTTACTGTTTGTTGAATTCAGAAGATTTTAACTTACACTTTGTCCCTGAAACTAGAGTTATCTACTTTAGTAGTTTTATAGACACTTGATGAGACCCTTTTGTTTTACTCTAAAATACCTACATGTTGCTCATCTCAGGCCTCTTCTACGACGGAGGAATATAACTTGAGAACGACTAGTACATTTCAGAGAAATGACTTGGCTACAGCCTAAGGGTGTAGGTACGGCGATCTGCTTGTAACTTTATAGCTACAACTACACTTAAATCTATTTGATTTTTATTTTGGTAAATCTGCAACCGTGGCGTTAAGAGTAACGAAAACAGAGGTCAAGTTAACATTCCTTTCAATTTTCCAGTTACTTCCTCCAAACAACTATGAGGAATAGCATTGAAAGCGTCAAAAATCTGAGGGCCAGTGCCACAGGTCACAAGCAAAAATAGCGCTGTAAAACTATTCCACCTACATACACGAAAAACTGTGTCTCCTACAACATACTCCATCAATGCTAATAACGATTGCGAAATGACACCGTGTCACTGTGTGTTCGTTGTTGGAAAGTGAGCTTGCGGTCGATTGGAATGGTGCCGATGAGCGAGAGTGAGTCGCGCAGTATTTATAGTGGAGTGACCAACGATGAGGTGTGGGATAAGAGAGAGAAGATCGGCGAGTATACACCTTTTTTTTCTTAACCCAGGTCCAAGGTGGGCTTCTAGGCTAGCGAGATGCAGCTAAATACTGCCTACCCATCTAACGTCGTCAGATGGCGCCAGACTGACAAGAGCAGCTACCAGAGGAAGGAGGATGTCCGTAGTACTAATAAAATTCCAGGCCCCGAAGATGTGTGAGTGCACAACTTCTCTCACGCCTTCAAAGCTTTCATTTTCTATACGCTTGGTCTGTAAAGAAAGTGTTGAGAGTGCCGCGTCTACTGTCTGTTGACAGTTATGTTACCTCTGACTGCAGCAATCTAACGGCAGCCTTACTGTGTGGAGAATAAAGAGCACAATGATTTTGACAGACTTGTCAATGGCAGCCACCCAACAGCAACCTTATTAGAATGTGAATAAAGATCAGTGTGACTTGGACAGTGATGCAAAATCAGAGGTAAAATAACTGTGAACGGACTGTAGCAACGGCTGCCGAAGCGTATGTATGATCTGTGGTCCTTGTTTAGATTAGTAATTGACAAACCTTCGCGCTTTCTAGTGAGACAGCCGTCAGGCAGGCGTCAGGAAAGTCGTCAGGCAATCTTGCGAATATCAATATATTCGCAAGATTGCCTGACGACTTTCAGTGTTCCCGATATGTTACGGATGGTCACCAGCAAACGCAGCCTACCCTCGCTGATCGAACAGCCACAGTTGATGTTTGAAATAGTTACTCTTTTCATTTACCTAGATCTACATAGTATCAGTTCTTTGCAGCGACTGCCGGCCACTTGAAGAACAATGAATCGTAAATAATGCGTTTAGTTTTTTTTTTTTTCAACTTGGTAGGTTATAAGACCCGGACTATAACGGTTGAAACCCAGACTAGATATGGATAGGTACCCATCCCATCTGCACAGTTTCGCTAGCTAATTTAATTTGATGCTGTATAATAATAGACGCATGTTAAACCGTTGGTCCCGGCTGTCATTTGTGGATCTTTGACAGTCGTTACGGGTCGTCAGAAGCCCGAAAGTTTTACAACCAGTCTTACCAAGGGGTATTACGCAGTAACTACGTTGTGGAGGTCAGATAGGCAGTCGCTCCATGTAAAAGCTGGGAAAAGGCTAGACAGACGATGATGATGACTATATGGGCTATTTCTTTTTTGAAGCTTAAGGATTAACCGATTTTACGAAACCGCCTAGATGTGCTAAAAAACCAGTAAACACGATTTTATATTTTATAGCTGCCCTCATTATCAAACATACGAGTATAACATATTAAAACCTGTTGTTTCTCGCTACCTCGTATGACTTACGACATTTATTTGTAACGACAATAAAGTTTGAAACAGATTTCGCTATGAATAATCATAGTTAAAATTATCTTAGTGTTAATAATAATTGTAGATGTAGAACGTTTGAGAATACATATTTACAAAAAAGATATACCTACCTAGTCCTTGTTCCCACAATTGTTAAAGATTTGTTGCGTTCGTAAGAATATAAAAGATGAACAAAGCTAAGGGAACACTTTCTCAGAACTCAACCAATTGCAATGGGAGAAAAGATTTCTTCCCACGGGGAATCCCTTCTCAAACCTCTCATAAATACTACCTGGGTTCGCGAAGTGAAGTAATATTTTCTACGAATCGTGTTGTTTCTTTTATCTATACCTACTTAACCCCTTTTTTTGAGTGGGAAGTCATCAAATGACCTCTCCCGCTCTGGGCTGAGCGAAAGGGCGTGTCAGACTTTTACTGTCTAAAACCCACCCGTGTTCCTTCAGTTGCCTGTGCCAGGGGCCACGGTATCTCTTTCGAACACCCCGCAGCCCCGGCGGCATCGGCCCTAGCGGACCCCGTCAGTTCGTGCTGACATCTCTTTGAGGCGCGCGTGGAACACAACGCGCCGTCGACCCGGGCCTGGTCCTTACCGGGCGGCGAGCTGCCCATTGCTCGCCGTCCGCAAGCCCGCGCCTACGGTGGCCGGGAGTCGGCTGTTGACTCCCGTCCAGAGCGTCTCCTGCGGCGGCTAGGGACGTGAGGGCGCAGAGATTGTCTCTCCCTCACGCGCTCCGCCTCCTCCTTCGCGAGCATTACTGCTTCGCAGAAGGAGGTAACGGCCTCCCATTCACTCTCGCGCCGTACCATGGCCTGGACCAGGGCCGGACGCGAGAGATCGCCGCCGCCGATCGCCGCCACACCTACTTAACCCTTCCTTTAATTTTTTTTTTTTTAAAAGGCACTAAAGAACCCAGGACCGTCCAAAATCGCGCTGGGTTGACGATATCGTTAAAGTCGCGGTAAACACCTGGATGAGGGACGCATGGAACCGGGAAGTATGGCAGAAGAAAGGGGAGGCCTATACCCGGCAGTGGATGATTCCGGGCTTAAATTTTGATCATGCAGGGCTTAAATGAAGACCCTTCCTTTGCTGCACCGTATTCTGGTAAAAAATGGGCAAATTATTAAATAACTTCCCGCGTCCTTCTCTGTAAAGAGGGTGTTCAGTGGAAATGTATTCAGTAAGTCGACCTCGAAGATCTGTGAAGGCCGCAGGAACCCGTTGGATGCGAGAAGCACAGAACCGCACCCTAATTGCGTAACACACAATCAATCGGAATCGGTTTCATTTTGACAGTTCAACAACATTCATTGCGTTATTTACGTGTTGAGCAGACAAAGTTTTCGAACTTATCAAGCAATGGATTAGCAATTTGCTTCAAAATGATTCAGATTCCGATTGATTGTGTGTTACGCAATTGGGGTGCTGGTCTTAGTGGAGGTGCTTTGGGGGGGAGGCCGATGTCCAGCGGTGGACGTCTTTCGGCTGAACTGATGATAATGAAGTCGACCTCGTAATTGCTTGGCCACCACTTCTGACAACAATTACCAGTAAATTGAAACTTCACTACAATCCATTCACGGTAATTTTACCTCTGACAGCAGCTACCCTACCTTATCGCGACGCGAATAAAGGTAAGGGAGAGGGGTGAAGGTAGGGGGGGTAGGGGGGGTAGGGGAGGGGGGGGGTGTTTAAGGTAAGGTAAGGGAGATTTTGACAGACTAGTCAGTGGCAATAATCCAACAGCAACCTTATTACCGACGGCACGGTTGGCGCAGTGGTTAAGCGATTGACTGCTGCGCTGCGTGTCGCGGGTTCGATTCCCGCACGGAACAAATATTTGTATGACCTACATGTATTTGTTCCGAGTCTGGGTGTTTTTCTATCTATAATATGTATGTATTTACAAAAAAAAATGTATATAAGTAGTTTATCAGCCATCTTGTTACCATAACACAAGCATTAGGTTGCTTAGCTTGGGACAAATGGTGCTGTGTCCCCCCCGGTGGGTTCCCGCATTGTCGAGGCGGGGGGGCTCAGTAGCCGTGGTGGATTGGGCCACGGTGAAGCTAAGAGGAACCCGAGGAGCGGCCGCTCGTCTAGGCTGTGCGGAAAAGCCGACGACGTAGCGGCCGGCGGGTAGGTTGCGGTGCCGCTTGGGCGACATCGCAGCCTACCTGAGGCGGGCCGCGATGTCCCCCGTTAGGGAGACATCGCGGCTGAGGATTGGAGGCCGCGGCGGGAGAGGAGTGTCGGTGATACGTTGCCGCTCCCCCTACCTTCCGCGGCCTTGACGGGGCCGCCACCGTTCGATGGCGGACGCGGTGGGGCCGCAGGGGAAGAGGAGTGTCGGTGTGTCGTTGCCGCTCTCCCTATCCTCTGCGGCCGTAGCGCCCCATCCTGGGGGGCATGCGGGGCCCGCCGTTCAGGCGGGCGTGGGGGCCAGTAGGCAACGGGTGCGGGGGCACCGTTGCCTGCATTGCACAGGCCTCCACCAGTGTTGGACGGGAATGGCTAGGTGCTCCCGGCCATTCCCGTAGCCCCCCTATGTGGGGGGCATGCGGGGCCCGCCATACCATCTAGGCGGGCATGCGCCGGGAGGGCTATGGAGGTAAAGGCTATGCCTATTCCCGTGGCCCTCCCATCACGGCGAATGAGGGAACACCGCTGAGTTTTAGTGGGTATACTGTCATTCCGACAGGGAGTCCCACATATCCCGTCTCGTCCCCCGCGAGGCGGGCATGCATAAAGCATTTCTCAGCGAAAAAAGAAAAAAAAAAATGGTGCTGTGTGAAATGTCCAGGGATTTATTATTTATATTTATTATTATTATTGTAACGAGAATAAAGATCACTATGATTTTGACAATAATGCAAAATCAGAAATAAAATAACTGAACGGACTGTAAGGTTGAAACTGTCTTACGGCCAAACCCAGTTACCTATCTATCACCAGTTTTGGCATAATGGAGGTAAAAAACCAATCTATCTCTGATTTTAACGTCCAAATAATCTATATCACTAGCGATCTGTATGATTATATATTATACTGGCAGTTTCGATTATACTGGCTACCATCAGTAGCGATCTGCCGATCGATTCTGTAAAAATCTCACCGTGAAAAGTTGGGTGAAGTGAGCCTAGACTGAGCTGTCAATAGTGTCAATCCTAGCATAAGTGGAAATGACAGCTCACTCCACGCTCACTTCACCCAAGTTTTCACGGTGAGATAGTTACAGATTCGCACTGCTGTCTTTAACTGAAAATGCATAGGTTGTTGGGTTCAGCCGTTAAACTGTCACATATACCTCTGGGATAATTGCGTAACACAAATACAATTACTATTGATCGCAATGTTTTTCATGAGAGATCAGCCACGTTCATTGCGTGAATTACGATTTTAAGCAGAGGAATTTTTCAAACCCATGAAGTAATGAATTAGGAATTTAAGTGATTTATTGAGATTCAACCTGAAGCCCATACACATGGTGTGCCTTAAGAACTTCTGATTGGTGAATGGCACAATGGCGTGCAAGCTACTTGCATACTTTTGTACAAGTTATAGCCTGTGTATTATGGACGTAACGTCAGTGGTAAAGAAATTACGAGTTCGATTAAACAACGCGTCGTACTGTATACGTAGAGCCAAACGTTGCTAACATCGCGTTGTTAGGTGTTTATACATTGCCACTAGAGAAATCAAATTCGAAATTAAAATTCGAATCGCCCGCGCAATGTGTACGAAGGAGGTCGATAGTCTCATTGTATCGGTTTGCGCCGGTACGTGGCACTTCAGTAAAATAAAACGACTATTAGAGGAATAACCTTTATATTCATTTCTTTCATAGTTTCACTCTTAACTATGCGCTTAAGGCTATGTTGTTACACGGTGTGCATTCTACATCCCTCTTTAATCAACAAACACCAGCTTTTAAGTGAAAAACAATAGTGTAGTGTCAAAAATACATGGCAGGTTCTTAATATTACTAGAATTCACAAAATCCTTATGTAAAATTGCGAGGACATTGTTTTTACAACAATTATGACAAGATTTTTTACCCTATTTAGTTGTCAAACTGAACTAACTATTCATTTGTTAATATTAAATGTCATTATTAGTGCATGCAGCGTTTCAACTTGCCTTTTCATAAAACCATTTTGTATTTACTTTTTAGGGTTCCGTACCCAGTGTGCCAACGGGATCTTATTACTAAGGCCCCATTGTGCGTCTGTCCGTCTCTGTCACAGGGCTTCTTTTGAACTACAATAGGTAGCCACTTTTTACAGAGTGTGTACAATTATGGTCGCTAAAACAATAAATAAATAAAATAAAGTTAAAATGAAAGGAAAATAAAAATTAAACGCCGAAAATATTGTGTACGGTGGTACGGAACCCTTCGTGTGCGAGTCCGACTCGCCCTTGGCCGCTTTTTATTGAAAACGGAACGCGTAATACTTACATAAACACAGTAGCTACCAAGAAATACATGACCGATTTTCAAAATCAATGGTCCAATAAAAACATCACATCCTTTCAAGAAACTTTTACATAGGCAAGCAGAACATTCGCCTCTCAATCAATACTAACGCTTAATATTACCTAAGATGCCACCAATCATGTTCTAACTTGGCAGACCATATGCTAATCACAATAACTTCTAAAATCGCTTGTAGTTACTCAAAATCATTCCATCGGGATATAGGACCACAACGATGTCGCCGAAACAACGTTCAATCAACTTGTTTTAAACAAGAATACGACGCAATTATTTACAAAAGCTATAGTTTATGAATGTCCATAAGAACAACAAACATTAGTCTTCAAACTTTGGATAACTTCGGTATATCTCCAATAACTGTTAGTAAATGAGTCACAGTATAATAATTGTACGCGAGAGGGCATTATGGCTCTCGATAACTGTCCTATGTAGAATTTGACAAATATCTTTAGTATTTCAAAACTTCAACATCATTTAAAAAACTTACCACGTATTTAATATCATCTAAAACCCTTTGAATCCTTTTCATCACTATAAAGAGGTATTTTTGATACACGATATTTTTGTGAGAAGCTTCTAAGAGAAAATTTTAATGAATATAGTTTAGACTAAGTACTGTCTCGCGATTTCTTTGCTTTGTAATTTGGGAGCGCGACCACGCTGCACATTATAGTAAAAATATTCTCAATAAATTGTACTATTTACAAAACTTGCATAATCCGAATCTTTACAAAGACATTGGTAACAATATTAATAATTGCAAATTGTAAAATTCCGACGCATAAACTAAACCGTTATAAGCAATAACAAAAATAATAAAATATTTTGTGATGATCACTCGCTATCAACATATAATTGAACATTTATAAAAACTGATTATTTTATGTAAAAAAAAAGAAAACTGCAAGCATAATATTCTCTGTGTAAGAGTTAAAATAATAAACACTATATTAGTTTATCATCGACATTCGATCGTAGTCTTAATAAAAATAATTATGATAAAAAAAATCGAAAACACTAACGTTCACTAACAGAAACTGTATAAAATCATTCAACACAAGATAATTATTAATCTGCCAAGTAATAATAATTAAAGCAAACCTTAAGCAAACGACAAAAAATCTCATATACTTTTTAAAAACACCATTACTAACCTTAATATCTATAACCACTTACGATTTTTCGTACACAAAATATGTCATTTTATTCTTAACTTACATCTAGTGTAGACATTCACCGAAAATAATAAGGTCACACTATTTCGTGAGAACTTGACATTAGCCGACTTCGAGTGCGCGTACGCATACTATACACCTTTTGTTAGCACATCACAGATCATCTAAAGACTTAGCGAAATTGCATGGACTTATGTAATTTTAGAACTAAATAAATAACGAAATAGGTACCGCACACACTATACACACTTACATTATGTAAATATAGGCATGTATAGTGTATGTTATTTTATAATAGTTCCATGCAATTCCTCTAATGAGGCACACTTCACGCTAACAAAAATACAGCCTTTCCCTCCGCACGCCTCGGCCTTCATGCCTAAACGTTACAAATATCATAAATTAATCTAAAATCTACCTTATAACAACACGATAGCTTATCTCTATCGAAAGCTAATTCCCATTTGGCTTCTTTCAAGTTGAACCATATTTATGTCTTGTTTTTTATCATCTACACTAGGATTTATTATTTAAAAAAAAAATGCCTTAATTTGGTATAGCTGTTACTAAAATTCGTTTGTTTTATAGTTTATACAAATAATCACGAACTTATTTCATTTCTGTTGAGCAATGACAATGTTTGTATTCATCGTTCATATTTTCTTTTTTTATAAATACTAATATCTTACATTATTTTAACTTCATTTAGGATTTGTGAAAAATATTTTACTGAGATCCCTTATATGTTCTTTAGTTTGTTCCATCTCAATACTGTTACATAAATATCTATAATATTTAACTTATTAACTGCAACTACTTACATTTTAGTATAAATAGATACAAGACATAAATTATAAGTTCACCTCATTTTAACGAGCGATGCACATCCACGACTGGTGCAAACATGTTTCTAAAACCAACAATTTCATTACCAAACCAAATGAATTAAATAATTTTAGTGCCGGAAGACGAACAACAAATAAATTTGGAAGACAAAGGCCAAATACGTAATTTTGTGATCACAATTTTTAATTAAAAATAATGACTTAAATAAATGCTATTCATATGGCATCTTACTCTTACAGAATGAAAAGTATGGCATACTACTTATGCTAGAACAACATAAAGTTACAACACATTTAAGGTAAAGTTCCAACAACAATATATCACCACCATCTTCTCCGCTGCAGTGACACACAAGTAGTATGACACACGCTCACTCCCGCACGTTTCACTCGATACAATCACATCACTATTTATCGATACATCGACTAGGTCGTCCTTGTCTCGCACTAGTGTGGGGGTCGCTAGGGATGCGACGCGCGCGGTCGCTCGAAGGCCTCAAAAGAAGCCGATCAACTCCTACTCGATGGTGCTCCGAGGACCGTCGATTGGCATCGTGTGCAGGACCTCGTCAAGGAGCTGCAGGGCTCTGAAAATATAATGAGTAAAAAACTTGTTAAATCAATTGCAACCTCAATCACGATTAATACAATTTTTGTAAAACAAAAATAGTACTTATTAAGAAAATTTGTATGAAGTCATTGTGCTCCGAACTCGTAAGCACTTGATGACACTCATAATAAAGTTAACTATACACTGTCATCTGAAAATTTTCTACCCTTCGCTCCTCAAAGCGGTATGCGGTATTATTTATCTAACTAGATTTTGAGCTTGATTGCTCAGCCTGTTGAAAAGTTCAATGAGAACCTGGTTTTTATACTAATAATAATACCAGCCTGAACTGTCCCACTACAGGACAAAGACCTCTTCTCATACAGATAAGTTTTTCATACTACAACTAAATAAATATAAATATAAAAGCCCCCTTACCTATGCAGATGCACCTCAACCCAGCAAGGTGTCTCCTTAATCGAAGTCCTGGGGTAGTCGGGTCCCCAGCCTTTAACAAATGAGAGTCGCACGATGCACAGCCGCCGCAGGTCGTCGACCCCGATGCCCGCCGCTGCCGATAAACCTGCGCCATTGAGACACGTCAGACACACATGGACTGGACACGGTCATCATGGTCCGGGTACTTTCTATAAGTCCCCGAAAGTCTGGAGTTTATTTATTTTCGACTTTATTGACCTTCTGCAAGGTTCAATGTATTTTTACCGTGTTTACCTTTTTTTCGCCAAATTACATTTGTGTAAGTTAGAATAGTTTTCTAACAGCATTGATGGATAGCAAATTTAGGCATAGGATTGATTGGGGGTAGGGCTGGCTCCACTAGTGTCATTGAAAGTGAACACAAAAGGACCTGGCGATCTCTGTAAAAATCTCACCGTGAAAATTTAGGTTCTTCAAGTGAGCTTGAAGTGAATCGTCAATAGTGTCAATTCCTAGCATTAGGTGGAATGAAAACTCAGTTCCACTCACCTAAGTTTTCACGGTAAGATTTTTACAGAATAGCCCGGATGATACTTGCGAAATTTTGCAACTAAAATGAGCTAACTAATAAACTACGGTCTACGGCTGATACTGCAGACGGGCGCTAAAATGCATGATCGCTCTGAACTTGTACGTGCAATGAGTAAAAGGTGTACCTACTATTTCATCAGACGACCGTGACTATATACAATAAATATCATTGACTTTACTATTTATTGAGTCGTATTTTCGCAACAGTGAAGTTAGAACAGGCCACAGTTTCGGGCTCAAGTAAAGGCCAAAACTGAGGGTTCGATCGGTCGATGAAAGGTAATAAAGCTTGGACATTACTACGCTTAATCTAAACGGGAGTGTACGAGTGAGAGCGATCAACAAGTCCAGCGCATATCTGCGCAACGTACACTTATTCATAGTGGGGTGCTGCGGCTGTATGTGTCCGGCCACGGCGGCGGCCTGCGCGGCGGCGGCGGCCTGCGCCGTGGCGGCCTGGCTCTGCATCTGGCGGTGGCACTGGCGCAGGTCGAACACCTGGGGGAATAACATCCATTCAGCAAAGCAAACATTATTATTTCTGTTGAGGCAACTCGTTTTCTTAATTTTTACTTAAAAAAAAAAACATTTTTCCAGTTAAGTTTAAGTCCCATGTAATCGGGCGACCCTATCGCAATCAACCGGGCACAAATCCAAACTTCACTGCTAAAAACTGCTACTGAGAAATTCCTGATGGAAGAACCCAAGAACACTGCTCGACCTGGCCAGGCGTTAGTCCGGCCTTTCGGGCAGGTAGTACCACTGTAGAACAGCGAGTAGTATGATGGACACCAGAGGGGCAATTATCGTAATTTTAAGACCGTTCGGTCTCAGTCTCAATCTGTCAAAAAATCTGTGTTTTTTTTTATCGGCACCTTGTTTTTATATTATAATCATGTGGGTAGTTTGGTTATAATTTAAGTGTACTTTGTGTGCTGTGCTGTCTTTTTTCTGTGCGCCAAATAAATGATGTATCTATATCTATCTAAAAAATACTTCTAATTTCCCTACATTTTGACAAGTTTTTGACATTTGTTTGTCGCTGAGATGAGACTGCGACTAGATTTTGAACGTTTTACATTACGAGAATTGGCCTTCTGTTTCATAGTGAATTATGTTACCTTGATGCAGGCGGAGGGGTATATCTTATGCACGGCGTCGCCGGGCGCTCGTCCGGCCTCTCGGTCCAGGTAGTACGACTGTACGAACACGGAGTGGTCTGATAGACAACGTAGCCAGACGTCGCCTTCACCGCGTAGGTCTAGTTGCACGCCTTTGCCGATGTGTAGTCTGGAAGAATAGAAATGATTGGTTTGAAATAGCGTTATAATGCCCGGCACGAGTCGTGAGCACAGATGGGCAGTAGTAGTGGGGGCAAGCTCGCGCATGTACACTTTCGGCCAAATTTATTTAGTACCGCTTTTGCTCAAATTATTGATAGGTACTTACACAAACTATAATTAAAATATTAGTGGTACTTGAAATTTTACTTTGATACAGTAATGTTGTAGGCCTTTGTGACTTACGGCCAGTTTCTTCATCAACACAATCAGTCAAAGTATTAACTTTTACTTGACCTTTACTGATACTACAGCAAATGTTTT
The DNA here is from genome assembly GCA_949629185.1 of Apamea crenata. NCBI lineage: Eukaryota > Metazoa > Arthropoda > Insecta > Lepidoptera > Noctuidae > Apamea > Apamea crenata. The sequence continues at coordinate 10,722,975 of OX451373.1, forward strand.
CTTCATTCAAGTAACTGCTAAAATAGTGAAGAAACAAATTTAACCGTTACTTTGACTTAACAAATACGAATTAACAAAAATAAACTATTTCAAAATTAAAAACGTAAGTCACTAAAATTGCACGAAAGTGTACAGTAGCCGAATGATACGTGAGAGTCCAACAGACGACGAGCATCGACAGACGAACCAATCGCGTGCAGCCTCGGTGCCCCCCGCCTTCTTCATTCCGCCAAAGAGACCGAAAAATTAACTACTGCGCAGGTGTCAGTTTGTGCTCACGACTCATGCCGGGTACTATGGTTACTACAAGGTGAAGAATAAAAGCTCAAGCTCATATGGCAGTCACAACATTATTACTGCAAACAGTATCAAATGCTGCGCAAATACTGCATATTTGCGCGTAAATGTACGGAAAAAGACTGTTGTAACCCTATATAATCTTCTGATATACAAAAATCAATTGCCGTTAGTTAGTCTTGCAAAAACTAGGAAATGGCTCGACCGATTGTGATGTAATTTTGGTAAGTTGTTGAGTGCGCGCCGGAGAAGGCTCCTACGCATGCTGGACATCAGCTAGTGTTCTATAAAGTCTATATTGGAAAAAAATAATAAGATATCTACAGACTTTCCAGACGTAAGTGTTCAAAAAGTTATTTTTTTAGTACCCTCACTATGCCAGGTATTTATGATGATAATAACAATATCTTACCTCGCGCGCTCACTCTGTTCTGTCCTGTGAACGTTACTGAGGGCACCCAAACAGAATCTGTTGCCACCTGAGGGGTCCACATAGCCATCCACCTGGAAAAACAATTGAATAATGTCATAAATTCATACTGGGCATGCATAATTTGTAGACCCGAGGAAAGAAGGTGAGTATTATATTTTTTTCTATGTGATTTATATTATTGTTTACGCCTATAGAACCCAGAATCTAAAACTCTAATTAAGGGGATTGGAGATTTTTATAAGGAGCCTGGCAGTGTCGTGCCATTTTGATTTTTTTTTTCAAAATTCTGGTCACGCCTTAGGCCGCGTGTCCACGGCAAGAAAAATCGCCGGGTCTATGCATGAATTGAAATAAAAAAAAAAAATCGTGTCGTTTCTACACACGACTAGTGTACACTGGCGCAGACAAAAATCTTGTCTGCGCCAGACAAGATTTTTGTCTTGTGCAGCGCCGACGCAGCACGTACACTACTACACACGACTAGTGTACACATATTGAAATGTATATGCAACAGATCGTGTAGTTCAAAATCACGATCTCTTCAAAAATTCGTTAGTAAGTCAATGCAATATTGCAAATAATAATATAATAATATCCCTGGACATTTCACACAGCACCATTTTGTCCCAAGCTAAGCAACCTAATGCTTGTGTTATGGTAACAAGATGGCTGATAAACTACTTATATACAAATTTTTTTTTTTGTAAATACATACATATTATAGATAGAAAAACACCCAGACTCGGAACAAATACGTGTAGGTCATACAAATATTTGTTCCGTGCGGGAATCGAACCCGCGACACGCAGCGCAGCAGTCAATCGCTTAACCACTGCGCCAACCGTGCCGTCAGTAATAATAGTCTCCACTAGTAGATATCATACTCACGGTAACGTTGGGTCGACTGGAGGGCACCTTGAACGTCTCTCCGACCTGCGTGTCCAGCTCGAAGTAGGCTACCGAGCACCAGTACTCGGGCGCCGGCTGGCTAGAGAGAAGGCCACCTGGGTTGCCGTTATCTGGAATAGAGTCTACTCTTTAGTTTTAATAAGCTTTCTCCATACTGAAGTCTTGAGTCGCAATAGTGCGAGTGTTTGTTTATCTAAAGACTTAATAGTGTGTGCCCCTTAAGGACCTCGCACGCTACGCAGTCACCACACCACAACCAGTCGTGGTCAATTTTGCTCCAACGAAGATGTGGAAGTTCATACTAAAGTACACAATGCTTGCAACTGGTTGGACAGCCTGTCGTGCGAGTTAGTCGAAGCGGCCAAGTACGCGATGCGCATTCAGTTTCTTTAGGTTAACCTGAGGGGCAATTCTCGTAATTTTAAGAACGATCTCAGTCTCAATCTGTCAGAAATACCTCTAATTCCCCTGCATTTTTGACAAGTTTTTGGCATTTGTTTATTGCCGAGATGAGATGATGAGACAGCTCGGTAGACACAACTTTCAGAAAGAAGTCGACAGAAGGATACAGTTGGGTTGGGCAGCGTTTGGAAAACTTGAAGGATCCAGTTGGGTTGGGCTGCGTTTGGAAGACTTCGTCAAGTCTTCTCGTCGTCTATCCCACAATGTCTGATGACTAAGGTCTTCAACCAGTGCACCTGCCCGTTATGGCATACGGTGCCGAAATGTGGACACTGCCTGGGCTGGTCCACAAATTCAAGGAGCGGGCTATGCCCAGTTTCTTTGAAGGATAAAATCAGAAAAGAAATTATCCGGAAAAGAACTGGAGCTACCAAAATAGCTTGCAGTGCAAGCAAGCTGAAGTGGCAGTGGGCTGGCCCGATGGAGCAAACTACTCCTGGAGTGTGTGAGACGCCCCCCAGCTAGAGGACCGACGACCTTAAGAAGTTGACTGGGACAGACTGGATGCGGAAGACGGAGGGTGTTGTGGCGCAGCCAGGGAGAGGCTTATGTCTAGCAGTGCAATAGGCTGAATTGATTGATACTGATCTGTTCGGCCACTAGCCGTGGTCGTGCGTGGTGCGCAAGTACCCTTCACGTACGTCGGTACGTACATTGAGGTTTTTCATCGAAAAGTTTATTCTACTTTTCCAAGACATGTCTGGAAGTAGACCTTTTAATGCACCCCCAGGGCCGTACAAAAGCATGTTGGGTTGATGTTATCGTCAAAGTCGCGGTAAACACCAGGGGTCTACTCTGAAGTAGTATCGGCCGAATGTTCGGCCGTTTCCTGCTACGAAGTTACTATTTGGTTCGGTCGGTCCCGATCCTACACTCTTTTGAATATTGACTATGGTCCCGACCCAACTGAACCGATCTGAACTTTTTTCGCATTTTTCAATAATATTCGGATCGGCCATGTGTCGGTCCGATCCGAACATTCGCACTTTGTACTTCGGAGTAGACTCCCTGGATGAGGGACGCACGGAACCGGGAAGTATGGAAGCATAAAGGGAAGGACTATACCCGGCAGTGGGCGACTCCGGGCTAAAATGGTGATGATGATAAGCGTGGTAACCATAAGGTCCAAGTTCGTCAGTTTATTGTGATAAGTTATCAATGTTCAACTTACAGTAATGATGGTGTGGGGGGGCATCCAGAGGTACTGGCGGCGCGGCGGGGGGAGGCGCCAGGCTCTGTCTGTATGTTAGTGTGTTGTTGCCGGTCCAAGTGCCTAGAGAAGAGGATAGTTACTCTATGATTATTTATTGTACCCAGCATTACTTATTTAGAGCGGGGTTATTGCGTAACACACTAGGGCCTTTTGTACACACACGTTTTTCTTGCTGTGAATAACTACGATGTATTCGCCGTGTTCGTCAGAGTCTATGGAAGCTTGTTGACAAACACGTTTCTTCTACGGCGCGGTTTATACGCCGTAGCGTAATGAAATCGTGCCGTGTACAAAGGGCCTAAGTTCTCATACACACGAGCGACGACAAGCGTCGACGACAGAGGCAGCGTCGACGGCTGTAGTTGCATTACACATAGCTTATATTTCCTGTGAAAAACTAGAAACCTTGACTGTTCCTAATAATCTTGAATACAAAATTAGCTAAATAATTAAACATAAATACATACCTTGTTGCTGCTGATGCTGCGTGCGATGTGGCAAGGGGCTAGGTTGAGGTGCAGGACTGCCGTCAGTCGTGAATCCGTTCTGTTGGGAGCCTTCGCCGGAGCCGGGGGATACCGTGCCGGCTGCGTGGGTGTCTGATAGAAAGTATACATTTTTAAAGGCTGCAGGAGATAAAGAAGTCTACTCATAAGGCTCAGTTTCCAATGAGTCGTGTGAAAGATAGTCGTTCTATTCAGGTGTCGTCAACATGGCGTACCATAAAGGCATATTCTACGGTGCTTTTTCTTATATACGAAAATGCGAGCAATCAATCTGCCTGCCCTTTCCCAACTATGTTGGGGTCGGCTTCCAGTCTAACCGGATGCATCTGAATACCAGTATTTTACATGAAGCGACTTCCTATCTGACCTCCACAAACCAATTACTGGGTAATACAATACCCCCCCCCCTTGGTATCGTGTTACCCAGTAACTGTACTGTGTGTATCCAAGAATGACAGCCGGGACCAACGGCATAACGGCCTTTCGGAGGCACGGGAACTTTCGGTATGTAAAGATACGGACCGGCTGCGGCAAGCTTAACCTTTTCGATGGACCCGTGCGGCTGTAATAGTAGTGTAATAGTAGTTAGCCACGAGTCCAATAAACTCAAACATTTATCGTTAAATTTCGTTACTAAACACTAAGGGGTTTATTCATAAACGATGACTAAAGTTAAGTAACGTTTAAACGTCAAAAATGTATGGTTAAACAGTCGCTAATCACTGCTTAACTTTAAGCAACGTTTATGAATATGTGTCGTCGTTCATACTATCAGTCTGAAATTAATGTTAAGGCAGAAACCAGGTATGTCAGCATTTATGACGAAACGACTTTAAATGATCGTATTCTTTCTTACTGATAAATTTGATAAACATGTAAGTAAACTTACTAGACAAGGTTTGTGTTAGCTGAGGAGAATCATTGGAAGTTTGATCCGAAGTGAAGAAGGTGGTGGTTGAGCCATCAATGAGCGGAGTGGTCGCACCCGGAGACATAGTCACTGGCATGGCCGCTAGAACACACGCAGCCACATTAAATAGTCATAAATAATAACTTTCTATAGAGCCTTTGTTAACTTACGATGTCCAAAGACAGAATACACGCAGCAGTCAAAAATATTAACTTTACAAGAGCTTGGTAATTTAAAACGTCCAAAAACCATAAAAATGTGGATCAAAATTAAAAATACAAAGTGCAAATCAAAAGAATAAAGCTTACAATGGTTCATTCGTTTAGGCAGCCACATAGCGCGAGCGTCCATCGTATCGGGGGGCTCCAGTTTCGGAGCCACCGCGCGTTGTTGAGCCATGGCCATCTGTTGCGGACTGGGTAGCGACATCGGCCTGTTCATTGAAGGCATTTGAGGCGTTGCTGGCGACATTGAAGGGGCTGCAGCCAGGCGAGGTGAAGACATCTGTCCTTGACCCATTCCTCCTCCTAGCGGCGACTGAGCCCCGACCATTTGTGGCCCCGCCATGGGCCCCGGATGCGGCCCACACATCTGCGGCGAGGGAGCCGCGTGGCCCATGGGCGGTGCGAGCGGCGTGTGCGGCGGCGCGGGTGCCCGGAGCGGCGTGCGCGGCGCGTGTGTCGGCGAAAACATGTTCGGAACGCCTTCAGGCGCTAGTAACCACATAACGCAAAATAATATTTAGCATGCAGCAAAAAATAAAATTTACACAGATACTAATGGAATCAACACTTTGGATGACATAGGCTGAATGACGTTGACAAAAATATGACTTTTAAACAAGAGGTGACAAAGAATCTTACTTCAACGCTTTCTCATCTACAATAAAAACTGTAATATTAACAATTGGCTTAAGACATTTTTACACAAACAAATCAATATATTCTCTTTATATCATCATTCCACCCAAGCTACACCATACAGATGTGTTTTCTTCCTTCAACTTCACAACAGAAAAACTTAAAATAAAGTCCACTTACTTTGTCCCTGATTAATAATGATATTCGTGGTCTGGAACTGCTGATGGTGATGTGGCATCGGCGTATGATGATGCCTCGGACTGGTCGCATGGTGCTGTATGGTCACCATCTCTCCAGTGTCCATGTCCATGCCGTTCCCACTCAGGCCGGCCGTGTATTCGTCCTTTACTAACCTACTGGGGCCCGATTGCAGGGTGAGACCTGATAAATCTGAAAATGTTTTCTTCATTGGAACACATAAACACACGTACACTGTATTACTGTCAAGCGATATCGACTTTTATTGAAGGAAGACTTGAAGCAACTGAATGAATTGTGACAGTTTAAAGCAAATTTTAAAGTTAAATAATAATTGCAACTTTTACTGTAGTAGGGGTCTGTCTAGCTAGACAGACAATTGTCTAGCCTAGTTTAAAACCAGTTTAACACACAATAGACCTAACTAATAGAAGCATTATTACTAATACTGACCAATTCCTGGGGAGACAACCCTCTCATAATGGTAGGGGTTCACACAGACAGAGTCACATTTTAGGTCGAAAGCAAACTGGCAGAACTTGACGTGTTTTAATTCATTTTTGTGTAGGTCTGGCCACCGCCATATGCGCGCATAGATTACGTGTGGGAAACCTTTTCGACCGGCCACCTGAAACAATACTTTACTAGTTAAACTGAGCCTTGTCTAGCAGAAAATAGAGATGAATTTGGTGCATTTCGTTGTACACTTCTATGGACCTGGGAAGGGGTAGGCCATTTGCATGAATCATCTATAATTCTATACTATATAATAAAGCTGAAGAGTTTGTATGTTTGAAGGCTAAAAAAATAATTTTTCAAATCTGACCATAACACGGTAGTTCTAGAGATTAGCTAGCTCTCTAGAACTACCATGTTGTGGTCAGATTTGAAAAATTATATATTATTATTATTAATTATATATTTTAATTATATATTAATTATATATTATTAATTTTATATTTGCATTTGATTGGCAAATTCTTGAGGAAGGTTACAGGCTATTTAATATCACGCTACAACCCTTAGGAGCCAAGCAAAACGTGGAAGAAGTCGCGGGCAGAAGCTAGTTCAAGATAAAATAGATAGATAGAATAGATCGCAGAAAACGATAAGGCCACCCATTGTATATTTTTAGTAATCAATCAATTTTTTTTTTGTTATGTATTTTTGTGGTGTACAATAAAGTATACCTACATAAAGCACAAATCTCATTCCAACAAAATAGAAAGTTAAAAGTGTGCGGTCTGAGAGAGGTGATTGATTTATGAATAATTTGAAGCACCAATGAAAAACTGCATGTTACAATATTTGTTTACAACCAATAATACCATATTTGTTTTTCAACCAATTTTACAATATTTGTTTTTCAACCAATAATGAGACCATTATTGTATGTTGAGAAATTAAAACTTTATGAACAATACCCTGAAATAAATGAAAATAAAATGAGCAATATTGTTGTGTAAATGTTTCACTTGGCTCCATTCAGAGCTAACCCAGTCAACTTCAGAATCTTTCTGGAGACCTAAGTTCTACACAATTACTGACAAATGCACTGACTGCACTGGTCCACTCAAATCTGTGTGGTACTTTCCTCGAGACTATTTCAGACATCAATCTAGATGATCTGGACTTTAAAGAGACTGTGACATCTGAGTTTGTTTCGCTCTATCATCTCAGAGTAGTCAGATAGGAAACGCTGACCTAATATAGATTTTTTTTTTAATAATATGACATTAAAAAGTTATTTCGATATCCTATTTACAGAATAAACCATTTCATTTCATTAAGGACATATTATGATGAATTATTTAGTTATCCAGAGAATATTTACTTCCAATAAGTGCAACGGAAATCTAGTCTAGCAAAAAAGTCATGTCAAACCCTCGCCCAAGTTATCTGTGGTAGATAGATAGATAGAATACTGTTTATGGTAAAACTAACTCAAAACAAAAGGCAAAGAAAAGTTCAGCCTGTCAAATATACTTACAAACTTATAATCATATTCAGTAATTTGGCAGTTCAAAGCAAAATAATGTTACCATACTACAACTAATAGTGGTTGGGTTGTGAATGAGTTTTGCAAAAAGAATGAATGGTAAAAAATTGTCACATTTAAATGAATCCCAAAAAAATACGTTTTTCTATTAAAATATTGCATATAATTATTTTACCAGCCTTTTAACCTTACAATACAACAAAATAGCTATAATTTTTAAGTGTATGTGTTCAAAACGTTAAAATTAATTCCAGTTCATTGGCTCTTCAAAAACATGTAATCAATATTACTACTCATTGTTTAAGTTATTTTACTAATAATATATTGTATTCTGAATTTAAGTTGTGAAATCAAATTAAAACTATCTTTATGGTTTATTATAAAATCCATTAATATTTTACCACTCTTTTTAATCTTATTTATATTTCTGATCCTGCTCTGTCCCGCTGGGCCAAGACCTTCCTCCACTCCTTCCATGTTTAGTGAGAGTTCACTGTCTCACCCATCCACAATATCTTACTCATTCACCCACAAAAGTATATTAAGGATAGTACAAGGTTGCCAACCATTAACTTTTAGTATTGTGAGGAAATCGTATTTGAACAAGAAGTATCTCACGCAAATGTGTGATACAATTATATTAAATAACAAACTGGTTAAGTAATTACCTGTAATCTGCCATCAAGGGTCCTCTGTATCGTTACACATTTACTTGGATGAGCTCCATTGGTTGTTATTGCCGTTATGAGAGAGTCTAACTCATCTCGCTTCTCTTTTAGTTTCTTTACGAGGGACTCAATGGCACGCTTGGAGAAGCCCTCACTCTCTCCTCCCTGTCTATGGCACATCAGCGAGTGCACGATGCTCAGGCATGCATCCGCCGACGTTGGTGCCGTGGTATTCATGACTGGGGAGACAATATACAGAATTGTAGGTTACAAATACAACAATTCGTAGATATAGTGCTAATAGAACGCATAAATCGACAAAATTAAATGTAGTTTCACTTTATTTTGTAGGCTAGAATTAAATAGAATGCTGCAATTCCTTAAAAGAAATAATTAGACAAAGTAATCAGCACGTAATTAATTTCAAATCAGAATCTTAAAGTACAAAATATAAATAATAGAGAACGACAATATTGTGTAACATATTTGTTAAACTTTAAGCTAAGCTGTCCTAGATAAGGCTAGGAACCTAATATATATCAGAAATTCACAAAAATAAGTCATAATAAAACTGAAATTAAAAGGAATTATTCACATAACGAAATGATCTGTTCTAGGGTATCTAGGAGCTAGGAATTACCTGATTGATGCACCAGATTTGCTTTAAATATTTATAAATGAAAGCATTTAATCACTTTGCTTTTATTCACTAAAGTAATGAGTAAATTACCGAAATTAATTTCTTTTATTGTGAGACGATACCAAAACAGAATGCGACATTTTGGCGGTCCATAGATAGATAGAGTGAAGAATGTTGCCAATTTGCCATCAGCCATTTCAGCCATTTCTTAAAATATTTTTTTAGAACCCCGACTTTTTGCTGCATGGAACCATGAAATAGTAAATCAATTTGAGTCCCCCATTGCCTGGGGGTCAGGGTCATATATTCGCGATTGGTGTTTTAAAGTCTTCAACATGCATGAAGCGTACCCCAAAAATGAAAACCCTACACATTTTCCTAAAGTGTATTGTATCAAATGGTAACGATAAGACAAATATTTTATCGAGCTTCACACGTTATACAGTTGGCATGTGTTAGAGTGAGTTTGAAACTCATCATCTGATCGACCGTTGCGTGTTGGACTTCTTTTCAAGGCAGGTGCGGTCCCAAAACTCGAGAAATACTGTTTAGTCATACCATAAAAGGTACTTTTTAGTTGCAGCAACAATTGACTTTTTTTGTAAAACATGATAACAATAACATGATGTCAGGTGAAACGAAACGCAAATATCTGTCGAGTTGGGTGATGACAGCGAGTTTTGACAAATTCTCGTTTTTAATTTCTTCAAAAAAGTCAAAACGAGTTAAAAATAATGAGAATTAATGAAAATATCCGCTATAATTAATTAGTAGTTGCTACAGAATTACTGTATCCATATGTTCGTTGTAAATTAATATTCGCGAATAAAGTGGGTGGATTCCGTTTGGACTAATAATCGTAGTGTTATTTGTGTCATGCCCGCAAAATCGACGGTTTGTGTTAATGATGAAAAGCAGATGAAAAATGAAGGGTGTCGATAGTGTAACAGGCGACCGTGAAGGCATGACACACAAACCGATTGTTACATGTAAGTTTCTACACCTTATGTTTATGCAAATCTTTGATTATTTTTATGTGGACAAACAATTTATTTTTCATTGATGTTAGGCGCGGGAGACTGGAATCTGTTTTGCACCCTAGAGGCGCCCCTAGTGGCTGCCATACCGCAGGACTCATGTGAATGGAGACGGTCATATGGACGGGCCACCAAGTCTGTGTATTTGGAGGCTTCGTTCACCAAGTATAATAAAGACAGAGCTCAGCCTGAGCTGAACTTATTGAAGAAGCCAATATTCCATATTTATTGGACGGACTGTGTGGTTTGTATATTTTTTGTTTACGTTTTGATATCCCATTGTTGTTCTACATTGTTAAAATCTATTCAAACCAAATCATGTTTATCTTTTTTTTCTTGAAGTATTTTTTTGCCAAAAATATTTCCTTAAATAATCTTGGATTGAGGTGGCTCTAGAAAAGGATAACTGGAAAGGTTTGGTGAGGCCTTTGCTCAGCTGTAGGAATGCGTAGGATAACAAAAAATAATAATAATCTGCCAAGTAACAAAGCTACTACTCTTTGGTCAAAATTAACTACATATTTCTATCATCTATTCTGCAGTTTGTAAATACATATCTAAAAAATAAAGAGATTCACTTTGCCATTTATAATATTAATGTTGGTTTCAACCATACCCAAATGGTCAACTAACAATAAAAAATAGATTCCTGATAAAGTTGTGTTGAGTTCTACTGATAAGATTTACTTAATGGTTTTTACTTAGAGTTCTTATTTGATAGCATTATTTGCTTTAAAAAATTGTTGATAATAAATTCGATAATTAAAACATGTAAGTGTGTTGTGTATTTTGTAACTAGTACAATGCATTTACTTGCGTAACTCACACAGTAAAGTAATTTTTACTTTATTTCTAGCATATCTGGGTTGATTTTTATTATTATTCCTGGCAAACTTTCAAGCTTAGTTTCTAACAGAAAGTTTACAGTTTAGTGGCTAACAATAATGCAATGCACCCATTGAAAAGAGTATACTTAGATGGTGTGGTTACGTTGAGAGGATGAATGAAGGGTGACTAACAAAAGGTAATTACTAGGCAGATGTGAGTGGAAACGCCGGAGGGGGACACCCTAGGTTGTCCCTTTCCGACGTCCTTCTAGGGCCTAAGAGGACATATAGTGATGTTCTTAAGAAACGTCAGGTGCGTAGTACTCGCATACGGCTTCGCGGCTTGAGTTTATGACAAGATGTATGAGCGTAAACGAAGCAAAAGGAGTATGTAACGATTATAGCAGGTTGAGTACTGTAGTTTCTGCCTAACCCATGGGAAGAAGGTGTGAGTTTATTTATTTATACATATATACTTTATTGTACACCAGAAAATAGATTCAATCAGTTTATGTATGTATGTGTATTAAGTAAATAATTATTGTATTTCCTGATTTAACACGTCCCTACTTCCCAATAATAATATTATAAATTTAATTTAATTATGTATTTGGTACTGTGAAATAGGTCCATTAAATGATATTTAGGATGAAACTCATAATGTGGGTATTTTGATTTCAATTTTGTAACTTCTTTCATATCACCAAATAAAAATCAAAACTTCAATCTATGTTAACAGGACATAGAATACTACAAAACAACTCTAAGAGAAGATATAGAGGCATGGCTGAAACAACTGGAAAAAAATGGCATAACGGACTGGATGATAATATTAGTAGAAACTTATGACATACGAAAAACAAACAAATTATTACCAAGGACCACAGTCTTGGACAAAATCAAAGGTGATTTTGGCATAAAACAAACGGAGGATAGATTTATATCTGTTATAAATCCTATCAAATCTGAGGCAAGGAGTGCGGAGTCATGGAGGGCATTAGTAGCAAAAATTAGACATTTTGTCCTCGTGGCATATAATAAAACTCTTATAAAATTTGAGGAATATATGAGAGAACAGAGAGAGAAACGAAATGATCCAGATTGGGATTTTTGTAAATATTTTATTCTGCAGGTAAGGAATTCTATGTGAAATACACACTTTACTCTATAATAAATTTAATACTTTAAGCACATGAATTTTGGCCAACTGTAATCCTGCAAATGAAGCCTGAAGCCTTACTCTTTCAAAATATTGTTTACTGTAAAAAAATGCCCTAAAACTAATTTATTTTTCAGGAACAACTAGCATTTGTCTTAGAAATGCTAGGCTTGTATGACGAGGCGTTAGTCCAGTATGACGAATTAGATGCTCTGTTCTCTCAATTTGTGCTCAATTCTAATGTGACAGAGAGTCCAAAATGGCTTGAGACATTCAAGCAACCTGTGACTTCTTGGCAAGCGGTGCGGTTAACTGCCTTGGTTCCTCAACATCTTAGAGAGCTGATTATTAAGAATAAAGCCTCCCTGTTGGATTTTAGAAGCTATTTGTTTCAACGTCAAAGTGCCATGTTACTACCTTCATCGAAACCTTGGGAGGTATGTTGAAATGATCAGTTTTTAATAGGTACCTACTTATTTGTTTATAAAAAAACTGTTGTTTTGTCGAAAATTATGTAATGATTTTCCTTATTACCGTTTTAACAAGCTATGTATTTCAGTAGTTTCCCACGGGAATCAGGGAAAAAACATGGAATATAAGTAATGGTATTTATGCTCTTATCATCCTGCTCCAGTGACTTTATTAAAATGATTAGTCACTAGGTACCTAATGCATTTTTATCAATAAACAATGCACTATAGTAATGTGTTTGGTCCAAATAATACTCAATTGTATTATAATGTGGTTGTGTATATATTTAAAAGAGTTCCTTGTTTACCGGCGAATAATGCCTGTTTTCACTAGGCGACATCTAAATGAATGCTGTTGGTTTTTCACCGCTCGGTTCAGCGTCGAAAGTTGAAAATCCAACAAGGTTTTTATTTAGGCACTTATTTTGGGTATCACCTAGTGTTAGTCAATAGGCACTATGCCTTTTAGTGACTAAAGACACTTTCAAACATGTCAATAGACATTTCAAACACGGAAAATAACGTTAAAAATAGTTTTGCGGTAATGTAAACAGTCATTATTATTATCATAATTATGCAATCATCTTAAATAATTACAAATTGTAATACTTAAACATAATCCACGTCAATCCTTATGTAATTTTACCAGATTCTGAAAAGGCGGCTTCGTGTACCATTACGAATGAATTAGGTACACGATGATCGCGTTCAGTCAATAAAAGTGCGGCCCATATGAATCGGTACGCAACGCAACCGCCGATGTCAGCGCTGACCGTCGGTCGAGCTCTGTGCATACACACTAGCGACCCGCGTCAACGGCAGAAGCACCTGCAGCTGTCTCCGTTTTCGCCCGCCGTCGACGCGTCGGCGGCGTTTTCGCCCGCCGTCGACGCGTCGGCGGCTACAGTCGCCGGCACGTAACTTGGCCAGAGTCTTCGAGTCGTTTATCTCCTTTTTTTAACTTTCTTCACAACAAGTATCTGTTGTTGATGTTTAAAAATAATTTATGCCAATAACCATAGAGTAATGACATGTAATAAAAGTGTCAAATTTTTGTTGCACTAAGTGTACACGCGCAAACTTACTCCCCCTACGCTAAAACTAGGCCAAGTTTCGGCGACTATACCAGCGACAACGTGCCTCTCGTATGGTGCTCAAATACACGAGGGGCTTGTCGTCCGTTGCCTCTGCCGGTGACGCATGTCCCTCGTATGCAGTGGCATAAAAATAGGGTGGCAGGAGGGGCAAAATGCCATGAGCCCCCAGCCGGAGGGGGCCCCCGGCCTGAGAGGGCCATGAACACAGGAGAATCCTAACATAAGTTGGTTGAGCTTCTTTACATTGAGGGAGGGCCCTATCTCATGAATTTGCAGCTGGCCTCAAACGGTATAGCTACGCCACTGCTCGTATGTATAAACACCTAATCCAGCCATAAAGTTTGAAAGAAAAAAAATGCATTTATTTGCGGCAAACATGACGCATAAAAAAGAACATAACCACACAAAAAAAAATAACAAGTTGGGGGTAAACATGCGTCACATTCACGCAAAACGGCCATCGCTCAGCATAATGCTAAGACCCTACCTATACGAGACAGAGCCCCAGCGCTGGTTTTTAGCAGCAGCCGGCGTTGACGTGATGACGTCAACCAGTGCAGCATGCAAGACATAAAATAAAATAAACCAACGTATAAGTTTGTTTCGCTTCAAGCTATTAGGTACAGCGTTTTTCAAGAAAGGTCCCATATATTTAAAGCTATCACAGTATCCATGATACTTACATGCATCTTATATCTAACACGTCATGCGTAACATGAAATATAACCCCGTCTGACGTATCGTTGCCCACGCGCACCTGAATACTGCAATTATTAACACGCGGCCGCTTATTCTGATTTATTAGATTAATCTTTACTAGTTATACATTGCTTAATGATGCCTGTAGGCAATTAGTGGACATTGATATTAGCTGATGATAATCAGCCTGTAAGTCTGCTGAACATGGGCCACCAATAACCACTACAAGTAACAGACAAACTGGAATGTGCCTAAATCACAAATGCGTGGTAGAAAAATCCATACCTACTAATATTGTAAATGCGAAAGTAACTTTCTGTTTCTTGTTACCTTTTCACGCCTTAATGGCAGAACGGCTTTCGTTAAAATTTGGCACACAGGACATCTATCGCGATCCCTTGCTCAACTAATTTGCGTTCATGTACTTGCTTAGCAAGACTAGCCAGGTAACCCGACAAGACGACCTGAAGGCGGTCGTTAGTGCCTAAAGGCACCCTAGCTGCAGCGGGATCGTCCGAAAGGGTTACCGCTGCCCTGGAACAGAAAGGGCTAAGGAAGGAACACGGGTGGGTTTTAGTCAGTAAGAGTCTGACACTCCCTTCCGCTCCAAGCAGAGCGGGAGGGGTAATTTGATGATTTCACATCCACAAAAAAAAAAAGGCACCCTAGCTAATGGTAATAGGCTGGCCCCTATATTACATGGGACTTAAACACAACTGGCAAAATATGGGTGTACATACAAACCTCTGCCTATCCCTTCGGTGATTACAGGCGTTATGTTCAACAAAATGATGGAATACGCATTGTTGAGTAAATACTTACTCTCTTGCAAGAAAAGCCTTTCTCCCATTTCGTCTCCACTCGATTCAACACGAGTAAACACTAGAAAAAAAGACTCGGCTAGCATACTAACAAGTAGCTAGCCTGTTTCAAGTAATAATGTTATACAGTATTTTAAATATGATGTATGTGCAAACAATCAAACGCGAGCATCGAAGATAATTACGAACCAATTACTGTCCAATAAAGTGTTGCGATCGTGAATTATTTATAACGTCGAATGTTTGTGCCGAATTGTTCGTGGAATACTTCTTGGTAAAGATTCCATAGCTAGCATATTTGTTTTCATTAATTTGAACGAGTTGACACTAGAAAATGCCTGCTGTTTGGATGATAAATCTTTTGTTACTAAACTAGAAAGTTTTTTTTTCTAATATCAACTCAACTTCTCAACACCTTTTTCCACAACCTTCTTCTGCCTTCTTCTTCACCTTTTTTAACCAAACTTTCTCAAGCCAAAAATCTAAGTAAGAAAACACTTAGTTTACCTTTTTTATCGGTTACATAACCAATGGCATGGCAAGTATAACTGGGGAAATGTGGGTTGTAGGTACAGACGCCAGCACATCAAGCTACTACAATCTGTCAAATTCCTTCAATAGATTTTCAACTTTATCGCTAAAGCATTAGGTTCAAGGTTGATTGGGAAAATTGGACAGTTTCGGGTAGCTTGACCTGGTGGCGTCTGTACTGTACTATACACCTCTGCCCTACCCTTTGGGGAATACAGGCTTGATGTTATGTGTTCAGAAGGCCAATTCTCGTAATATAAAACGTTCAAAATCTAGTCGCAGTCTCATCGTGGCGACAAACAAATGTCAAAAACTTGTCAAAATTTATGGAAATTAGGTATTTTTGACAGATTGAGACTAACATCAGACTGTGAACGTTCTTTAAATTACGAGAATTACCCCTCTGGTATCACAGACATTACACTGAATCGAACTTCTGCATGCCTCCCGCACCGCGCAGCTACCTCAGGCTCAGGCAACGTCTCAGTCGGCCTATAGTCACGGTATTCCGATAATATTTCACTTTGATTAACGTGTACACCTGTATATTTCAAACCAATATTTTCCCCATGGCCAGCCATGTATAACGCACATGACTTCTCATTACCAATGCTCTGTATTTAGTAGTGTATTGACTCTTGCGGTAGGTCAAGTACAGACAATAAAGGTAGAATTATGTCACTCAGGAAATAAGTCATTACGGTATAAAAGAATGATGGTATAATGATAAATGGGATGAGCGGTTAATCTGTGTTAACTGTTGATGTTTATCATGTGTGTTCTATTTAGAACAATATGGAGTGATGACAATGTGTTTATTTACGGTAACCTGCAGCACGTTTAAAAATAGTCTGTGTATGTTTGTCATTTTCGAAGATAGTTGGTACAATTTACAATTTTAGCGTAAAAGTTTATTGTGTAAATTTTAAAATGTATACAAT
This sequence comes from Apamea crenata, assembly GCA_949629185.1. Lineage (NCBI taxonomy): Eukaryota > Metazoa > Arthropoda > Insecta > Lepidoptera > Noctuidae > Apamea > Apamea crenata. The sequence goes on from OX451373.1 coordinate 10,739,652, forward strand.
CGTCTTTCAAAAATTTAGTTAGGGCGCATTTCACTAAACTTATATACATAAGTACAGACGCCAGCAGGTCAAGCTACCCGAAACTGTCAAATTTTCCCAATCAACCTTGAACCTTAATACTTTACCGATAAAGTTGAAAATCTATTAGAGAAATTTGACAGATTGTAGTAGCTTGATGTGCTGGCGTCTGTACAATAAGTCTTTTACAGAGAATAAATTTTGAATTTTTGATGGTTTTTCTATACTAGAACTGTCAGACGCCAATTTTATTCCACAGATAAAAGATATCTAACTATGGTAAAATTAGCCCTTAGAGGGAACAAGTTGCTCATCCCTTATATGGGTTTACAAGGGCTAGTAAAACCTTCCAATCAAGAATAACGACCGTTATTACTTTCTTCATAAGTCGTTGATTAGCTTTGTCGCACGTCAGTGTCACAAAAACTATTTTATGGTGTTTGTTTTGGTACAGTCGAACATGCTATTTAGTATACAGGCAGCTAACTTGTAACTACTTTTGCAAAACCAATGTTGTGAGTGTGCTGAGTAGTCAATTCTTTTACATCATAAGGGGGAAAGCGCCAGGGTAACCCGCGACCCGGAGGACACGGTGGAGCATACGGTGAGGTTTGCCCGGCTTGGGCGGAGCACCGCCGTGTCCTCGTGGCGGCGATCGGCGGCGGTGATCTCTCGCGTCCGGCACTGGTCCAGGCCATGGTACGGAGCGAGAGTGAATGGGAGGCCATTACCTCCTTCTGCGAAGCAGTAATGCTCGCGAAGGAGGAGGCGGAGCGCGTGAGGGAGAGGCGATCTCTGCGCCCTCACGCCCCTAGCCGCCGCAGGAGACGCCCTGGACGGGAGTCAACAGCCGACTCCTGGCCACCGTAGGCGCGGGCTTGCGGACGGCGAGCAATGGGCAGCTCGCCGCCCGGTAAGGACCAGGCCCGGGTCGACGGCGCGTTGTGTTCCACGCGCGCCTCAAAGAGATGTCAGCACGAACTGACGGGGTCCGCCAGGGCCGATGCCGCCGTGGCTGCGAGTTGTTCGAAAGAGATACCGTGGCCCCTGGCACAGGCAACTGAAGGAACACGGGTGGGTTTTAGTCAGTAAAAGTCTGACACGCCCTTCCGCTCAGCCCAGAGCAAAAAAGGTAACCCGCGAAATTCCAAATATTCTTACGTTTTTTTCAATTTGCAGGTCAGTGTTAAGTTGTATGTTGATTAAAATATGATTCGCGACAGTAACAAATATGACTGTGGCGTTACAGAATTATATTAATTAAAATCATCAATATAACCCTCTAAGTTCATATAATCCTATGGAATAACTTTTCATGAAATATCAATATCATTCGGGCTACCTTAGCGCATCCCCATAGTACGCCATTACAAATAAATACAAATAAATATTGACAGCGTAGTGGAAAGATAAATATTTTCTCCCGTATTCCAAATAGCTGGATCAACTGTAAAGTACTCAAATACCATCCTTTATTTTCCTTCCAGATCGCCTCCCGGTGCCTATCCACCGTCCACAATACTCTAGTGGAGCTATCCCTACTCGGCGCAACCGCAGTGGAAGGGGCAGCCGCATGCTGGGCGCAACTCGCATGCGCAGAAACGTTGCGCGCATGTGAAAGATTGGCCGCTAATAATAATGCGCTTGATATGTGTACTGCTACTCAAGCGCCACTTTTGCATAATGCAAAGGATAAGGTAAGCAGTCGATTATTACTGTGGGTATAACTGGCATGCGCAGAAACGTTACGCGCATGTGAGAGACTGGCAGCTAATAACAACGCATTAGATATGTGCACTGCTACTCAAGCGCCACTGCTGCATAATGCAAAGGATAAGGTAAGCAGTCAATAATTATAGTGGGGTTTGACTAGCATGCGCACAAACGTTGTGCGCATGTGAGAAACTGGCAGCTAATAACAACGTATTAGATATGTGTAATGCTACTCAAGCTCCTGTAGTGCATAATGCTAAGGATAAGGTAAACATTGATATATTAAATTTAAATAGCATGCGCAGAAACGTTGCGCGTGACTGGCAGCTAATAACATGCGCTTGATATGGTGTACTGTGACTCAAGCTAGTTCTCTATTGCATAATGCTAAACTATACTAAACTAAGTATTATATAAGTTTAGTTCAACTAGTACCAGCTAACTCGTATGAGTTCAGAGTTCAGATACGTAGCGTGCATGTGTGGTGTGTATGTGTTACTGCTAATAACAAAGCACCGAACAGACAAGTTTTTTAAACACATAACTTTACAAATTACTGGTATCGTTAAATAAGAAAGAAATGTACATAACTTAGCTGGTTGATGCACATTTGAAGTTCAGAAACCTGAAAGCCTAATTCAAAATTCAAAATTCATTTATTTTGTGAACACAGGGTACAATGATCTTAAATGTATATAATATAGTGTTTGGTCCAACCTATGTTCCGCCGACAGGCATACAAAATAGTGATGCTATGATCAAGATTAAATTAATTGTAAAAAAATCTCATAAACTCACAATGTGAACAAATATGAATTGTCAAAAGTTTAATAAAATAGTACAGATAAGATAAAACAATGTCAGCAATATTACAGTCGTCAAAATTAATTAAATTAAAATAGTCTAAATGTAAAAAAAAAAATACAATGTCAGCAGAGATTAAAATTATCAAAAATTCCAATTGCATTATAATAATATAAAATTAAATAATAACATAATAATAATTCCAAAATTATGATTAATTAATAACAAACAATTCTTGAAATATTGTTATTGTCGGCTTGTTATAATAATAAATATTTTAATTCAGATCAAAGATCCATATATTATGTTGTTAGTAAAAGTCTTAACCTAAAATTAGTAAAAACCATAAAAATTTAAACGACTGACCTACGTGTGTGTTATGATATGACATAATCGTAATTTCATTTTTTTTATACAAGTCAATATCAATCACCGACAGCCGAGCCCCTTGGACACGCCCTTGGCGACTACTGTTGTTGTTGTTTTAAATGGTGGCTCCGAGCCAGCACAGTTGAAAACAAGTGACAATATTGCCTTGTTGAATGATGTATTCTTGTATTACGTTACGATTGCTGAAACTGACGCAACTAGTTACTTTTTAAGCACATTATTTTGTGTCTGAAACTAATCAGGGAATCTTGAAACATGCATTGTTATGCAAATTTGTCAAAATTCATAAACTCAATTAATTCTACAATAAATAATTATGGATGCACAAAACAAAGAAAATGTCAAAATGAAAAATTTAGCTTTTCTCATCACAATACAGTAACTAAATTATCCCTATATTTCTAACTCCATAATCCCTTGTTACAGCTCCACGAATTAGGAAAACTCTGTGGCCTCCTCCCCGGCTCGCCAGACCCTTCTTCAGAACAACTGCACCTAGTAGTCATGTTATCAGCAGGAATGGGAGATAACGAGACCAACAACCAACATCCAACCCCAACTGATAGACTGAAAGAAGCGTTGTGTAGCAAGACCTGCTTCCAGCAGTATTACTTGGAACTGGCTGAGCTTGCTATGGGGACTTATAAGCATATTGGACGGTTAAGGTAAGTTTTCATCGAATTTTATTCAAAGTGACCAAATCTGGGCTTAGCATTAAAAGCAATCGTCGTCGTCGGTAGTAGTGTTAGCGACAAATCTTGGTGGGTGACAATAAGACCAGCAACCAACATCCAACCCGACTGATATGTTGAACAAAGCGTTGTGTAGCAAGACCTATTTACTTGTGACTGAATGAACATAATATAATATAATATCCCTGGACATTTCACACAGCACCATTTTTCCCAAGCTAAGCAACCTAATGCTTGTGTTATGGTAACAAGATGGCTGATAAACTACTTATATACAATTTTTTTTTGTAAATACATACATATTATAGATAGAAAAACACCCAGACTCGGAACAAATACATGTAGGTCATACAAATATTTGTTCCGTGCGGGAATCGAACCCGCGACACGCAGCGCAGCAGTCAATCGCTTAACCACTGCGCTAACCGTGCCGTCGAATAAAATAAGTCCTGCAGATAATCTTAGTTATTAGCTTTCCACGCATGAAACTGGCCAAATCTAGGATTTTTTCACCTTGGATTACATTAAAAAAGCCGCTATAGGTGTCAAATCTTGGTGGGTGAAAACAAGACCAACAACCAACATCCCTCCACCATCCACGGCTGATAGGCAGACACAGAAAATATATTTCAGATACAAATGAATAAGTATTCTGTCTCTTAAATCTAGGTGACGGAAGGTTCAAATTGCAATGATTCACTTCAGTCAAAATCAGAATATACTGTACCAAAACTAAATTAACTTAAAAACATTAATGCTTCATCCAGGGACAATTTTGTAAAGAATTTTTTTTTTCCGTATGAATCATGTGGCCTTCCATAAAGATTTTTTTTCAAATTTATTATTACTATTGCTTCGATTCTTACAAAACTTTCTCAATTTCAGGTTTGCCCGTCTAATAGGCCGGGACTTAGCCGCCTTCTACTCTGAGTTAGGCGAGACCGGTAAAGCGGTGGTATTCCTCATGGATGCGCTAAGGTCTTATGAGGAGCAAGGCTGGCGGGACCTGGCTGCCCAGACCAGGCTTGAGCTAGTGGCGGCTGCTAAGAAGATGAATGATATGGATCGGTAAGTTTTTTATCAATGAGAAGGAGAACTTTATAGCTTTGAATGTAACTAAGGTTAGGAACTTAGTCGATTTCCCAAAAAAATTGTTAATTGGTTTTCTTTTTTAATTTTTCTGGTATTTGCAATATAGGGTTTGCCGTAGATCATGGACTGGTCAGGAATTTTAACACACCGTCTTTTTTCATATGGAAAGAATTGACGACGAGAAACCTTGAGCTTCAGTACTGTCTAGAAGACAATGGCGCCGATTCCTTTGTTCACAAACTAAACTAAATTTAAGTTCAGTGCATCTTTTTCTTTCTATTTCATTAAGAAAAAGACTAAAGATAAATATTAGTTTAGTCCTGTCAAATTAAGATACTCCATAGACAAATTAAACGTGATTAAAAACATGGCTACTAAAAACACGTCAATTTACGTCAGTCGCTGACTAATTTGACAGGACTAAACTAATATTTGTCTTCTGTCCTTTTCTTAATGAAATAGAAAGAAAAAGACGCACTGAACTTAAATTTAGTTTAGTTTGTGAATAAGGGAATCGGCGCCAATATTTACAAACGTGCAGTTTTTTATAGTGGGAGAAGCTCTTTTCTCGATACTTCGTGGTCTTATTTGCATTTTGAAGAAGTAGACCATCACGACTTTTAACAAAATATTTCACCATAATGTTTTTTTTTTCAGATATACAAAGCTCTCAGCAACAATAGCAAGCACAGCCGAATTAGAAATCCTAGTCAGAAACTTCTATTTCGAGGAAATGATGAAATCCATTCGAGAGGACCTATCCAAAAAGACCGAAACAGTCCTCACAGAGTTGAACGAATGTTTCAAGGTTGTATCAGCGACCTTAGTGCCGTCGGAACGTGGCGTTTATATCACTGACAATAAGGTTCAATGTCGCATGACGGTGGTGAGTTACTTGCCGAAGGATGTGACTTGTACCAGGGCAGCAATAAGTATAGAGAGGTGTAAAGATGACAAGGTGGAGAAGAGGACGCCTGTTAAAAGTTATAAGACTGATTTAAGTGTTAGCGGTAGTGTGGGCTCGCCGAAACGGGGGCCGGTTGAGCCTGAGAGTGAAACTACTAACTTAATTACAAGGTGAGACTTAATTTCAGTATTTATTCAACTATGCCGTAAACAATCAAACAACAATCAAAGTAAAAATCAAATCAAAAAAAATTAAACCAAATCCCACCATTTGGTTTTTTTGTTTATTTTGACTACCTACTGGAGTTTTTAGAATAATTTGACCATTTGCAATTATATCACAGTAAAGTATTATTATCTCACAAAGCGACGCGCGCTTTTCTTATGGTAACCAAGTGTACAAACACGCTGTGCGCATGTCTGCGTAAAGACGAGTAACGTCAGCACATAACACACACACCCCCCCTCACACTTTTGACTTCGCCATTGTCTCGGACGGTACTGAGAGCTTCTGCGCTTACACCGACAAAAACGACAAAAATCGACAACTTAATGTTGGCTTGCTCCAAATTTTGCCATCATATTTATTTCACTTTAAAATCAATAATTTAACTGATGAATCAATAAAGAATCATTTTTTTTTCTAATTTCAGCATAAGACTGGACGATTTAAAACCCAAGAACCCTTTACTAAATCCTTTACACATAACCGCACAACTTCACTACAAAGAAGACAGATCGCTACAAAAAGTCACCGTTGAATGTCAGAACCCAAAAGTAACCCTCAAACGATCCGATAGCTGCAAATACCGGAAACCGTCAGCAACGATGCGAAACAGTTACGAAAACTGTTTTTCTGTAGATACGGTTATTTTAAAACCTGGCTCAAATGACCTGGTGTTAGACTTTGTGACGAGTAAATGTGGGACGTTCAAACTTGGGCAGGTGGGTTGATTTTTTTTTTTTTTACAAACATTACCCCACACTAGGAATTACTCCTGTATCGTGGGTGCGTTTACAAACATTTAAACTCACATACACAAATAGCCAGACCCGGAACAACTACCTGTAGGCAATACAAATATTTGTTCCGTGCGGGAATCGAACCCGCGACACGCAGCTCAGCAGTCGATCGCTCAGCCACTACGCCAACCGTGTCGTCAAAAACAAACCCTTTTACTTTGTAAATGAATATCTAGAATTTGAAGATTTGCAGTAACACTCGTAGGTTATCAAAAAAAATATTTTCTGTTTCATAAAAAAGTGCAATACCTACGCGGTCAAAATGTATAAAAAACATTGTTTTTTTTTTTATATAACCTACGAGAAATTTCAACACAGGCAGGAGGGTTCAGAATCATGAACTGAATCCATGGTAACAAGATGCACGTCGATGTCCCTGCCACCCTGTATACAGATTGATTTGTTTTTCTAGCCAGTGTAAGTTCTAAACCACTGGTCTATTTTGGAATGCGGTCTACTCTCCCTCCGTCTTACGAATTTTCGATCAGGTCACGTGTCCTGACGCGAGCTCCGTCTTACGAATTTTGGATCAGGTCACGTGTCCTGACGCGAGTTTTAACATTTTTACCCATCACAACAAAAGTGCACAACGCCGCTAAAGAAGTTTTCACTTCAAAAACCCTGTATAATAAAATGATAAATACTGATTATGACTAACTTTATGCATGCTATACGAGTATTCACGACAAGCAGTGATGACTACTGGGTAACGGCTCCGAATTACCGAGTTGTAGGTCGATTCGAACCCGGGCAAACGCTGTAAATTATTTCATCACCACTGCTCTCAAAACGGTGAAGAAAATCATCGTGAGGAAACCGGCATGTCCTAGAACCGAAAATTCGAAGACATTATGACATCTACCAACCCGCACTGAGCCCGCGTGGTAGATTACAGCCCACTCTCAAAGAGAAAAGGCCTGTGTCCCGGCAGTGGGAACGTTCGATCGAACGTAGGCGCCTACGAACGTAGGCGGATCAGCTTGTTTATACTACAATTCTGACAAATAAAGTTAACTTCATTTCATTTCAGGTTTCTTTGATAGTGGAAGGGAAATTAGAGTTCTTATCGAATGTTCTCATTGGCAATAAGATGGGGTGTGAGGTGGTGACGCAGGGGGCGAATGTGTTCTTAAATAAGGTGGAAGCGAAGAAGGATCTTGTGGCTGGGTTGGAACAGGCGATGGAGTTGGTGGTGACGAGTGGGAGCTCGCATATTGAAGAGGTTTGTAGAATATGCCAAATAAACTAAAACAAATATTTCACTTTTTAACGGGGCCCACCCGTAGAAGATGGCGGGACGAGTTGGATAAAACAGACGACTAGTGGTCCACATTAGAAGTCGTGGGGAGAGAATGCCCAACAGTGGGATGATACAGAATAACGGTAACAGTTACTATTGGCTATAAAACATTACAACTAGCTGAAGATCTATTTGTGCCATGTGTCTTAACTGCAAAGTTTCGAAAGAAGATTGTTTGCATAGGCGAAATAAATATCGTGCAATTTGCGATAAGCTATCAATAAAATAATCCTTTTACTCTCAAGAAGCAGTGGTGGCCCAGTGGTAACGAACGCGACTTACAAGTTGTAGGTCGTAGGTTCGAACCCAGACAGGCGCTTTACTTTGTGTAAATTATTTTATCACCACTGCTCTCAAAACGGTGAAGGAAAACATCGTGAGGAAACCGGCATGTCCTAGAACCAAAAATTCGAAGTCATGCGACATCACTGGGCCCGCGTGGTGGATTATGGCCCACTCCCTCTCGCAGAGAGGAGGCCTGTGACCCAGCAGTAGGAATATTATAGGCTTATTATGTACTCTCAAGAAGGACTGAAAGAAGTCGAGTGTTGCCATATTAAGCCTGACAGAACTTAATTCCTTTCAAACTCTCAATAATGAAGTCAATAACACTAACCTCTATACAATAAAATTAGCGATAACTTAAAAACATAAAAAATCTGTAACATATTACTTGTTTCTTTACCCAGAACACAACAATACTTCTCAAGACATCATCAGGTCTACTCATCCGCTTCGCCGACAGTGAAACAGCGATGTCGCGCGAGCTATCCATCAAAGTGGCATCTATGGAGCCGTTCCAGACCACCCGCGTACCGCTGCGTCTGTTTTCCACCCTGCAGCCTAGGAAGGAGAAGAGTATTGAGCATACGGTGAGTTGAAAATACGTTTTATGTAGGTATTGTGTGAGGTTTGAAACAGTTTTGCAGTTTTAATTTTCTGTTAACATTGAAAAATATACTTTAGTATTAGCACCATAAAGTGCAAAGTTGAGCAAACTTCGATGTAAAACTCTGAGCAATGCTGCAAAATTTTGTATTTTAGGCTTAACTAACAGAATGAACATTTTACCTACTGAGATAAAATGTAACCATTTAACTACAGCCCAACTCAAAGCAGTCTGTGGCCAATACTTCAATCCATTTTTGTGGCTCAGATATTGTCTATCTGGTTATTACTACTTATAAAACACAAAAAATTAAACAAAAAAAAAAAGTGAAACAGTATGAGGTTATTTGAGTATCGCCATAATGCACCATTTGTCTTGAAAAGGACAAAATGTAAACATTATACTCATGTTCCTCAGGTCTGGCTAACCTGTCCCTGGTGGGAAGCCGTGACAGAAGTACCTCTACACTTCACGCCTCCCATGGTGGCATCCTGGAGACTGCTCACCTCGAACGCGAGGAAGTTCATCCACGTGACCCTCAAGTCTACCGTGGTGCATCTGGTGCAGTTCTCGCTGGTAGACCCGAAGTTGGTGTGTGATGGAGCTGATAACTCGGTGGCGGATTTGAATCCGAAGAATTCTGATCATATGGTAAGGACGATTCTGTTTTGTTTTTCTTGAGAATGGAGATCATGGCGGGACAAAGTGATGTTGAAATTGACGTTTACATCGTGTCATCATTGCACTGGCAAATTGTATATTGTAACCTAGCTGTAGGTAGTATTTTAAGCTACTCATGTCGTCTTAACTTGCTGTTAACCAGTGAACCTGCTTACTGTATTACCTGGACAATTAAATATTTATATTTGTATCACAAACAATTATTACAGACAATAGATACATTACAAAAAATTATTTCTTTCTGCAAAAGTTAATTTTTTATTTAAAACAAAACCTCATAACGTCTCGAGTAAAAGGGGCTCTAATAGACTGATTAAATTAAACTAAAAACAATTCAGGTCAATACTAAGTCGAAATCTACCAATTTGAATCAAATCGGTTTGACACTAAGGCCTGATTTCACCAGTCAGATATATTTTAACCGTCTGACAGTTCTAGTATTGAAAAACTGTCAAAAAAAATTAATTTATTTTCAGGATAAGAAATTCTATATTCAAAATTTTATTTATGTTTCAAATTGATGTAATTTCAAGTTAAACAAATATCAACTTTATTTTAATGGAAATTAAGTTGATTTCAGAGTGACTAGCACTATTGAAAAGGTTATAAAAATGTTTGAAGTTGTAGCGTTAACTGAACTTTATTGTGTAGGAATTAAAGTTATTTTTCCATAAACTCATATTTGTTTACATTTTTGGCGAATATGTCGCGATTCAAATTTCGGTATAAAAGTTTGGTGGAATTCGCCCTAAATCGAACAACATTCTAAATTCACTTTCAACATCTTCTAATACTTTCTTCCAGATGGTAGCTTCTGACGGTACTACAGCTTCATTCATGTGGGAACTCCTCAAAGACCCCCTGGTAAAAGCAGGTCCAATGAAGGCCACATTCTCCGTGTACTATCATCCTTCAGACACCGAGGGGCCAGGCAGATCATTCAGCTGTCCGTTTGATGTGCAAGACTATACGACGCTGTTTGTTATAAGGACGAAATTGGAGCCCAGTAAGGGCTCCGATTTTTGTAGGGCTTCGCAGATGTGCTGTTTGCAGTTAAGCGTGCAAAGGGTATGTGGGAATTCCTTTGTTACTTATTGTAAAGGGCTTTGAAAGTCCGTGGCATACCTACCTGTCCGCCATTTTGTTTTTCTTTTCAAAATGGCGGCCACGCATGAATCTATATATATTAAAGAAAGTCGTGTTAGTTACACTATTGTTACGAGCTTCGGGTTCGTGACAATAAAACTGCCGATATAAATTACCAAAAATGACACTTTAATTAATCAACACCAATATCAAAATTACACACTAATTATAAAACACAATTATTACACTTAAGTCGCACTTGAAGATCGCTCTAGATGTATTCGCATGTATCGCTTCCAACACACTGTGTCGCATCGCGGTTATTCCCGGCCTTATATAGTCCAGCAGATTGTTCTAGTACCTTCTACTGTAGAAACATCTAGAATGTTCGGGTATATACAGGCCCCGACTGACCTCTGTCGATAGTTCTAGTATCGAAATTTCTAGAAGGATCTACTGGTTCTACTATTCGATACTAGATGGCACTAGTGGTAATTTAGTTCTGCTATTTGATAATAGATGGCGCCAGTGGTAGCTAATATCGCCATGTATCAGGCATTAATCGTGGCGCGCAACACTATTTATAACTCAAGAACGGCTGAACCGATCGGACACTACTCCTACCATACGGTAGGAGTAGTGTAGAAGTAGAGTAGGAGTAGGGTAGGAGTAGTAGGACACCACGCGAACGAAGTAGCGCCGGGCAGCTAGAAATAATTTATATGGCAAAACAACGTTTGCTGGGTCAGCTAGTTCTATATAAATCGTACATCATGTTGCATAGATTTTTGAAATAATCACTAGAATGTTTAAAATAATCAAACATCTATGCAACAAGATTTAAGCAAGTTCAAAAACTATGGATGTCACGTGATCAACTTTACTTTGAACATTAATATCTCGGAAACGTGAAACTACGGGGTTTGTTCTTTTTATATTTTCTGTTTGCATTGATGTTAGCTATCGATTTATTTATATAACAGGCGTGGCAGCCATTTTGAAAAAAAAAGGTGGACAGGTAGGTATGCCACGGACCTTCAAGGCCTTTTGTTCTGTTTTTTTTATTCTTTATTAATTTTGTTCTGAAAGAATCAGTATATAGTGTCTTCGTATCTGGCGTTGGTTGAAGTTGCGTATGCTGGGCTAGCTTCACGTAGACGTGATTGTAGAGAAACTAACGTCGCGTTGAGGTGGCGTTAGCGCAGCGTATACGTTTGTCGAACGCCTACGCTTGTTGCGAATTTGCCTTATGAAGGAACCAAATACTGAAAAATAATTTTATCTTGATGTTTCTTGTTATCTTTTAATTTCGACTGTCTCGGTTTGTAATCTTGCTCTTCCTAACCCAAGCTTACATAATTTCAGGTAAATGAAACAGAATTCACGTCGCTTATGTACGAAGTTCTCGCTGACCAGACTATGTGGGCAGTTCTAGGTCGTACTGCAGGTAAAAACCAATCAGATTAATCCCTAGTCTGAAGCATTTTCAATTAAACCTTTTGGTTACTTCCATGATGAGCTGATGGTATTTTGGTCTACTAGAAGCAACAGCTTAAAGTCAAATAAAAAATTAGGTTCCAAAAACATTGGGCTGACGTATAAAGTCAAACAATTATCTTTTGTATTACGGCACTATAGGCCGAACGCTTAACTGAGACTTAGTTGAGGTAGCTGCGCGGTGCGGCAGGGGTAATAGTTGTCACAAGTTGACGTATCACTAAACTCTTGCATCACGACACCACACCCCTCCCGCACCGCGCTACTACCTCAAGCAACGTCTCAGTTAAGCGGTTGGCCCATGGTAAATATTACCAAACAATTGAATGTATCTTCTAGGTGTAATAACTATGGAATGTACGAGCACGGAGCCGCAGAATGTAACCCTAGATGTGATGCCGTTGGTCGCAGGATACCTACCGCTACCGACCGTCCGACTGTCCAAGTACATCGCAGCTAACACCAAAGGTAAAAAAAAAAAATACACAATTTATTACCTGCATACTGTTGACATTACAATATATAAGGCTGCCAGTAACAGTCACAATACCTCCTGTACTAGTTTATACTGTATTACTTTACTGTAATGTTAACGGGACGCATATTACCCCAAAGTTTTACCCTAAATCCTGAAGAATGAGACAAACAAAGAGAGGCAAAAAATGAAATGCTGGAAGCACAAAAACTTATAGAAATTCAAATTGTGTTATTTATTTTTATCTCAGTGATTTCATTGATCTGATACATTTATTGACTTCTTCTTTTTACAATTATAAAAAAGGGCAATCTGGTAACCCAACATATCCAGTTTTCACACACTGGTAGCACTGTTAATGAGTTATTTAAGTGGACAAGGTTTTGGTCGTCTACGAGCGCTGAATGTGGTGATATAGAAGAACGGTCATTCCTAACGTCTGGACTCACCCTCCTTTTATACCTCCTGACTTGAATATTAATGACCCGATGTAATTTCACCATGTACCACGTTCGAAAAATGTTGTTTTTTTTGTCACCTAATTTGGAAGGCGCTGGTCTTTGTGATACAATGAGTTTTTCATTAGCACAGACACCAACGATTCACTTCTTTCCGGAATATTCTATTTTTACTTGGAAAATGGTTTTTGTGAACAGTAAATGTGTTTTTTTTAATAGAATACTCTTTATTATGTAAATCATACAAATTACAGAACATAAATATACAGGGTGTCCGGGACATCGACGCGCAAACTGTAACCATAGATTCAGCACATGAGTTTAGACCCCATAGCGTCGAAATTTTTCGTCGGTTATTAAAAAAAAATATTGCTGTTCCATACATTTTGACCGCGTAGGTATTGCAGTTTTCTATGAAACAGAAGATTTTTTTTAGAACCGACGAATAATTTCTACGCTATGGAGTCTAAACTCATGTGCTGAATTTCATGGTTACAGTTTGCGCGTCGATGTCCCTGCCACCCTGTATACAATTTTACAAATGGTGACACACTGGGCGGTCTTATCGCTAAGAGCGATCTTCTAAAGACAACATTTGTATGGATTTAAATTATTATTAAATGTATTTCTTTATTTCATTTTCTAGATCCAAAGAAAGACATCTCGGCTCACCCCCGTCTTGAACCATTCAGTCCAGGTCAAGTATACCATGCAGGTAAAGCGAAGCAGGTTCACGTTCTACCTCCAATGCCGAAGGAACATCTAGACGTGTTAGGCAACTAATGTAAGTCACGCCAGGCACATGCACAGCGCGACAATTTTTTATTGTCACATTATCTCACGCCGTGACGAGATATGTGTGTGTTCAAAAAGTGCTGATTCTCAGCCTAATTTGAATAAATGACTTTTGATTTTGATTTTGTGGCTATTTATGTATAGTCAAAATCAAAAGTCATTTATTCAAATTAGGCTAAGAATCAGCACTTTTTGAAGGTCAAAATTACAAAAGACAGTCCCCCAAAAACGCCCGCCCTTCACCACTTCCTAGTGCTATCGCTGGGAAGAAGTGGCGCAACAAACTCCACAGCAGCACAGCTGTCTGTTCAATTAAAAAATACTTGATTGTATACAATACTAGATACCTATGTTCGGTAATTAACATTACAAAACCAGAAGATAAAATTAAATTATGCATTGCTGGGTTCTGTTCACATAGCTGTCACTTGAAGTCACAAATGACGTATCGTAAAGTCGCATCTCGTTCGGCGCGAGATATTACGAGGGTAACATTTTGTCGCTCGTGTTTGGCTGGGTGGCGACTAGTCTATGAGCTTAGTAATTATGCTGGTAGGGACGTGGAGCTCGCAGGTTTTGGTGGCAGAAGTTTAATGTTAGGAAATGACTTGGTATATAAATGAGGGTGATGTGTTATTTTAAGTGGTGGATGAGGTCATAAAATCTTATGAATTACTTCTATATTTGTTAAAGCCGTTTCGTGACTGACTGCCGTACATCCTTGGTGCATGTCCAGATAAGATGATAATATAAAAGTAGCACTAAACGCAACACAACGACTCGAGTATCTGAACTTGCGCATAGTGAAACGCGAGTGAAACGTCGAATGCTCACGCGTTTATGTCTTCGTTCGGACAGGGTATTGCAAATAACAAATGTCGGGAAGAAGAATAAAAGCTTGCGAGTTTCACATCCCTAAATATGATTTACCTAAATATAAAACTGAATATTCATGACATACACCACAATAATCGACTAAAGTAAGAAAATAAAAAACACTAGCTGTCAACTGTCAAAATACACAGATTGTGAAAATAAATACGTCCATTGCGTTTAATGAAACGTTATAACATTACCAGGCTCAATAAATTATGTTCAATGTATTCATTAATATTAATGATAAAATAATATAAATAAATAAATTGATATTATACATTGACGTTTCGTGTTAGGGACAAACGAATTATTTGTATGCTTAAATGTATTTTAAAAGTACCTATACTAATCTTTGGCATAGAGAATATACTTGATGGGTATTATTTTAATGTGCTTTATTTTAAATAATAACATATTAACTGTGCTCTTATTGAACGCAAAACACATTTTTATGAAAATAAGGCACATTGCAATACTACCCTTGTTTTAGGAACAAATTGCTGCTATGGTATTGTACTCGAAGAGAATAAAAAAGCTTCTGTTAAACTAAAAATATTTTGATGTAAAATAATGACAGATGCAGGGTGTAATTGAAATCATTGGGGACCTTTCAAAAAAACGTGTGCGGTCGGACCCCCGTCAAGAAAGACGTTCCTTACACGATACTCGCACACACATTCGTATATAATAGAAAGAGATACACAGACACAGAAAGTTCCAATTTAATACAGAGCTATCTAGCATAAGTTTTGAGAGGCTCTCAGAAAGTTGTCGCCATCTTGGATTTTCATTTTGACTCACTATAACGCTTTTTTCGTTACGTGACGATTTCTACCAGTTTACTCCTAACGTAAGCCGCGTTAAAGAACTTCGTTTCACAATACTCAAGTATATGAATGATTTCAATTTTACCCTGTATGGGATATCTGATAGTACTGCTTACGAAATTCTATTCTATGACTAAGAATCGGACCACCACATGTGATAACACATATGCTTCGTAAGGTTGTATGTGTGTAATGTAATTATAAATACTATAAATTATAAATACAGGGTAAGTTTTTGAATAGAACGCACTGTGGCAAATATGCCGTCGGAGATAGGTTACTTATCTGTTAAAAAACTAACCCTGTATGTGTGTAATAAGTTCATAATCTTGCAGCTATATTTGTTATTGCTTTGGCAACATCGTTAGAGAAAATAATTGACAAGTTTTTTTTTAACAATATTTAATAACTTAGTTATTATTGTGCAATACCACAACGAAAGGTTTTGAAAAACTATGCCAATAAAAGCGTTATATGAAGTAGAAAATCAATGTCCTCTAAGTAAAAAAAAACTTGCTTACTTTCGATGGGATTACTGCATTAACAAAAGCATTTGTTATGGTGAAAATACTAAGCCATCCATATCATTCTTTTTTTTTAAATAATTTGTGGCTTATTTTTCCTATCATCTAGTGCCATATCGTTTTAATTGTCAACGTTTTGGCAAAACACTAAATGCACGTTTTACTGTGGGATTGTTGAAATATATATCGCAAATGGATTGCCGAATCCACTGTTTTACATAACCGCTAGCCGTTTTACAAAACAGCTGCGTTACGTAAAACAGCTGAATGACGTTTAGCTATTTTCCATAATAATTACTGAAGTGTAACACGCAGAATGACATAAACGTATTGCATTTATCAATGCAGCGGGTCAACGATTATAGGTTATGCAAAACAGCGTGAAATGAAACGTCAGGTTATAGATTTTATTCTGAATTTTGACCATATTATTATTATCCCTACTTAGGCACATTGAACGATGAACTTAAAACAAAAGAATGTTTGTTATATGTCACCTCATTTATATTCAAGCAATTAAATTATTTGATTTAATGAATATTGAAAGGCCATTGAAATCACATTACTTTAAAATTGGAACAGTAATGTTAATCGCTGCCAGTGTACAGGGAACTCAATAATTATGCCTCATTCTCTAACATTCAACATTACATCTTATTCAACTAACATTTAGGTCTAAAGTTAAATAGCTAGCTATGTGTTAGACGTTTATATGTGTAACATAGTGTTATTGTACTTTGGGTTTGTATGGACTTGGCACACCTAATTAAAACCTGATTTGAAAATGGTGAATACAATTCCACCCTAATTGCGTAACACACCATCAATCACAATCTGAATAATTTTGAAGGATATTGTAAATCCACTTTAAAAATATTGTCCGCTTAGCAACGCAATTAATGTTATTGAAATGGCAAAATTAAAGTCATTCCTATTGTAAGTGTGTTACACAATCCCGCAAGAGTTGCAAGTAAAGAGGAAGACTGAAATGCTTATTAGCAAATCTGCTGTTGTGTTTGGTATACGGAAATAACAGTAGCCATTGAAATCACATGACAACAGATTTAATTGAATAGGCTTTCAAATTCTAAGGTTTATTGTAGAAATGAAAACCGCGCTTGAAATCACTCTTATAAGACTCAAATCCCTTAGGCTATGTACGCACTGATAGGTGGTTTGCTTAGCGCCTAGAGTCAAGCGAGTCACCTTGCAAGTAGCGAAGTGAAACGAAAGCTCTAGAATTTTCGCAAACGGCCGCACTGCGCGCTTGGCGCCTGCGTTAGTCGCCTGGCGTGTATCGAATAGATGTTAACAGGTTCCGGCGCGGTAAACGAGACAAAATATAAGTTTTATTGTTATGACGGCTATTGTCATATAGTGCCCTTGAAAGTGTTCAGTCACTAGGCTATAGGCGCTAAACAAGCCTCCTGTCAGTGCGTACGTAGCCTTATTCATCGTCGCCATACTTATTTCGCCACAACGATTATGTCTACCTAGTCTCTTTCTCGTCTTTTCTTTTCTCTTATAAGTTGTAAATACAATTTGGTGCTAGATTAATATAGAGTTAACACCAAATTCTTTATAATGTTCAAGTTATTAAGTTATCTTTGTATATCTTGTTACAATAATCTCAATTAAGTTATACTGGTGCATGTATTTTAAGAGCTGTTTCGGTTTATTTTTGACATAAGATATTATAGCAATATTTATTTACTTGAAAATGTGTATTAAATTATGCAGGGTGTATATTTCAGTTGAATGGAACCGGCTTGAACCTTTGGGAAATTAATGATTTAAGAAGAAACCCGTCTGCCTTCAAAGCAAAAGTGAACAGAGGGGCAATTCTCGTAATTTTAAGATCGTTCACAGTCTGATCTCACAGTCTCTCTGTCAAAAATGACTCTAATTTACCTACATTTTGACATGTTTTTGACATTTGTTTGTTGCCGAGATGAGACTGCGACTAGATTTTGAACGTTTTAAATTACGAGAATACGCCTTCTGGTATCTTCTGGGCACGCTCGTTCCTTATTAGACCTCATCGATCGCTTTCCATCAGGTGTGATGGTTTTATAGTCTTTGGGTGTGATCGAGGTGAAGAGTAGGCCCATTTAGCAAAAAACAAAAAAGAAACAAATGCCATCACACTTTGAAAATTATTCTCAGCCCAAAATCCAGTGATCGTAATGTTTACATTCGCTTAAAAAAATAAGCCAAACGCAAATAAACACCCCGTATTGTTATCCATCTATTTATATTGTGTCTATACTAATATTTATGAGCTTTCCTTAGTGTAAGTTATCCAAAGAATAATTTGATGTACACATTCTGTTAAGTTACTAATGCTAGCCATCATAGTAATTATATCGCCGAAACTAACAATGCAAAGGGCAAACGGTATGTTCGTTATATTTCCGCGGTAGATTATGACTTTGTATAAAATGACAAAGTAAAAAAATGAGTATACTCAGTAGGTGTGACATATTTTTTATTATTTTTAAGAAGCTTAGATATTTGTTCACTATTGCATTTCAATAAATTGCAATAATGATTACGTTGGCAACTTCAAACTGGTTTCAGTGTTGCAACTTATTGAAATGTTAATATTTTTTAGCATGGTTAGAGTAAATAATGTTGGTTTAATATCGTATAGTTCTCATTAAGTTATTGAGATTTCCATAAAGTGTATTTATTTTCATTTTGTAAGTGAATAATGATCCTTTGTCGACGATTTATACAGAGTTAAGTTTTAGGCAAAACTCGAAATTCAACGTTAAAATAAATCGTTTATGATGGATGGATCCTATTATAATCATTATGGTTATCGGTATTTTGACATGTATTGGTAGTTAAACATAACGTAAAGAGAGAAAGAAATAAGAAAAATCTTCAAAAATAATTTGACACCAGTGAATTTGACTAACTACTCTGCTCACAATGTCAGACATTTCTTTTTAACATTAGATTATTGGTTAACTTCTAACATTTGACCATTCTTCTGCTGAAAGCTAAACGAAGCGAGGTGTTAATGTAAATAGACGTAATACTGTATAACTGCAGATTGTATTTATGTTTCATACTATGTATTATATCTAGAACTACGAATATAATGTTTATTGTTAGCGTCATTGTTTTATTTGGACAACCCTACCCTTGTATTGAGAAATATAGTAGTGAGATCCAGTGAGATCTTTCTTTGTGTGATGAGCCCGGTTAAATAGGTACCCGCTATCTGAGAATGCAGAGGGATAAATCGAACTGTTACCATCATCCAAAGCAGAGAAAAAGTGCCATTGGATATTTTAATATGAGTTTTTATTTGCATGAAATATAGTTGATTTTAGTTTTTGCATCAGGAATCTCTCAGCAGCAGCCCGGGGTGGACTGTGCCTGGTGTACGGCAATAGGCTCCATAACTGGTTAAATGTGGGTGTCACTTTAAGTACCTACACCTCTGCCTAACCCTTCGGGGATTACAAGCGTGATGTTATGATATTTTAGTTTTTCCTAATTATATTCTTATTAATATTAATGCTGGTATTTCTTGTGCACCAATACAATACTGTGTACTAAAAAGTAATCGTTATAGTGAACCAAGATTTTAAAGTAAACTTTCAAGTATAAAAACCCTGTATTGATAGAATTTTCTAAGCGCGGACATGTCCGATTCCCTCGATTCCGACCGGATTCAAAGTTACTCCTCGTCCTCCTGTCATACATGTATTTAGTATAATTATTTTCAAGTCAGACCAGCCATAGATCTGTGGATCGGTCTGATTTTGTATGTTGCAAAACTGCAAAAGCCGTTAATTTTTATTTTATTTCACTACATTAGTCGATTATCTTAACAGCATCACTAATAGCAGTTTACGTTTGCAAAATAAAACGAGCTCACTATACGGAGATACCAACTCACAGATACTAACTATTCGAGTTCGTCATTGGTTGATTGGTTTTAGGTTGGCAGTTAACTTGCGATTGTGATTGTGAACTGTCGAACGAAATTGATAAGTTTGTTTTGTCACAAAAATATGGTCATAGTTTTTATAAATTCAGCGGAACCATGAGATAAGTTGTACCACATGTAAACATACATTTGCAATGTGTCAAGTGAATAAAGCAAAAATACAATGAAAGTCGTGTGGGTTATGTTGTGAAAATGCGAAGTGTTACATTTGGATTATTAGATGTCACACGCGATTGTAATCTTCGAAGTGGTCTCCTCGAAGAACCATAAAGTTTTCACTGGGGATAAGTTACATGTACGCAGCGGGAATGACAATAATGGCAGTTTCTGTTGGCGAAATTTGCGAGAACACGAAGCTAGCGAGGGAGATGGCACTGATGGGGAACTATGAGTCGGCGCTGGTATACTACGAGGGCACGGTGCAGATGATACACAGACTGCTCATCACCATCGCAGACCCCACGCGCAAGTCTAAGTGGCAACTGGTGAGTACCTTCAAGTTTTCTGCATGTTTTCCAAGTACTTCGATGGCTGCTTACCTTGAATATTAACGTTTCCTTTTATGATAAGCTGTGGTGCTAATTAGTTGCGCGGACGGTAGGAAGGCGGAAGGCCACCCGCTGCGTTCACATAATTTGCCATGTAGGTTTGTTTATGTCCTTTTTTGTTCTTGAATCTAGGTCTGTTGTGGTCCATGCTTGGAAACCATAGTGCTGGTAGTAAGTAGCAGTTTTTTTTTTGTGAGGATTTTTGAAAATCAACTGCAATTTTTCCAATAACACAAAAAGTCTTTGTGTACAATGACATGTGGCACTACTCTACAATAACTTTTATATAGATTTTATTTTGGTACTATGCCTTTTATTTTTCTGTTTTTCATTCAGGTATTTGGATAAATTAAACCTGCTTACCCTGAGATACATTTATAAAAACTTGTTACTCTAATCTCTTCATTACACTAAATTGTAAACAATACCACCTCAGAGTTTTTATTGTTTCAATAATCTACCTTTGAAAAGAAAGGGTGTGAATCATCCCACTTACAAAGGATGTCCTCATTTGTTAACGCTAAAGTACCCATTTCTTTTAAACAAAGAAACTGACTTAAACTAATCTGATAGACATGACCTAAACATATTTATGAATGGACAAAATTATACAGTTACGAAAGGGAATAACCAAGCAACGCTAACATATCCATATTAGTCTGTCAACATTCCTAGAACTGCTAGAATATTAACACATTGACAGAATACATAACATTTTCATTAGCACTTTTGTAAGTTACCTATTATGCCTTTCATAATCATGAAATCCACCTGCCTGATAAGTAATATTATAATGTTTAATTTCTTGAAGTCAGTGACGCCAAATTATTGTTATCAGTGTGTTAAGAGTAATAAAACAGTCTGATAAACATCTTATGGGAATCTGTTATCATTGTTTGCATTTTCATATCTTTTATGACATTATAATGGTAGGTTCTATTAAGCCCTTGTGCCAGCAAACATTTTCAAGATGTTTGTGGTTTTATACCACAATCATCTTGAAAATGTTTCTATATGTTTGTTTGTTTGTGGTTTTTATAACCCTACCTATTCATCATCATTCTCCTGCCCTTATCCCAATTTATTTGGGGTTGGCATAACATGTCTCCAATAAACCCTTCTTATTGGTTTTTCTTGAAAAAACCATCATATCCATCTAATAACAAAAAAAGTTAAAAAGTAATATATTAGAGAATTTGCCTGCAATTTTGTGTTGCCATGCCCATAATTCCAAACAGACTGTTAAACTATTCATGCATGCATAATCATACTCAATTATTGACTTTAAAACCGCTACAAAAGATAACTGTAAACTATTGGTTTTAAAGAAATTATTTATGTTAAGTTTCATGTGTACTCTTGTACTAGTGACATAAAAAGTACTGTTCGTTTATTTGCGTAAACCATTACTCGTGGGTTTATATTTAGCATGACTTTCGCACTTATATGAAGGTTTAGTTAACATTAAAAAAATAATAAAGTCAATGATTTGATTTTTTTACTAGCCGTTAATCCTACTGATGGTCAAAAGCCTCCCTATTCTCTTTCCTCCTCTCTCTCTGTCCAGAGCTGCCAAGGACCAATCTTTATTAAAGGAGTTCAGCACAGTCCAATGATGATGCTATGAACATCTGGTTAGGTAGGCTGCCTTGTTGGTCTAGTTGTAGCAAGTGCCTCTGCTGACCATGTGGTTCTGGGTTCGATTCCCAGTTCTATTTTCTCAGTAGCAGCCTGGAGTCTGGATTTATGCCTGGTTGACGGCAATAAGCTTGCCTCCTTACATGGGACTTAAACAAAATTGCGAGTATAATATGTCTGTGGGGACACCTCTGAGCTCCACTGAACGTGACACCCGCACGGGAGAAACTTCAATTTTTTTTAGATGTCTTCATGTAGAATGGTTTTGCAAAATTTCACACTGCGCAAACGCTCAGTTTTTGAGAAAAGAAAATCATAATGTTTCAAAACATAATTATGCACACTTTAGGGATTTCACAAATAAATTAAAAAACATTTATTTTATTCCCTTTGGGGCTTACAGGTGTGGTCTTATGTTAAAGTGCCTTTATATATTGTTCAGCAAAAACGTGTGGCATTATTATTATGTAATGTCTGTGTAATTTTTGTTTCTTGATTTATTTTAATGTTTTATTTGATTTTAATTTTGTAATAGTTAATGACAATGGACATTGTCTGAAATAAATGAATTGAATTATATACTGCATAAATATCTTCAAATGCATCTTCCACATTAATTCACAACTGAACCACCATAAGGTTGCAATCTAATTGAACATACGGGCATAATACACAAGCAGACATTCATTATCATAATTAACATCTCATATCTCAAGCATAAAGATAAACCCTGATCATATATCATGCATTTTATGAGGACGAAAGTGCAGCTGACTCACAAACTGAGGCGAGTAGACAAAGAAGCAAAACAGATCGGGTATAGTCCTTACACATTTATTTTACCCCTGACAGCATCTATAGAATGGTTATCAACCTTATAGAAGTGAGGGTAGAGATCAAAATTAAGATGACTGTGATGCAAAATTAGAAGTGAAATAAATGTGAAGGACTGTCAGTGGACTATTCATCTGATATAGTTTTTTTTGCCTACTTTGTATCCCACTGTTGGCAAAGGTCTTCCCTTGTTTCTTCCAAACCTCCCTGTCTTGTGCGATCTCTGGCCATTTTGGCCCTGATAATGATATCACATTGTCGCACCACCTGCGCCATGGCCTACCTCTTATTAAAACCAATAACAACAATTTAAAGACTCGGTTTATTTACACATGCACATAAAAGAGAAAATTTTAAATGATAAAGTTGAGGTAAAAAGTTAACAACACTTGCTTAGCTAACAGTGTCCTGTTTACTAACACACACTGAAGTTTGTCTATGGAAAAAAGTGTCTAAACATTCTCTTTTATTGATAAACTTTTTTGTTTTCATGTTTCCTTGCTGGATTCTAGGAAAGTTTAAGTAAATCTGCTTCTTCACAATGGGCTTGGCGACTGACAGAACAACACTGTTGTGAGTGTTGACAGCTACAGTTTTAAATTCTTTGAATATTTCCTATTGGGCTTATCCAGAGTTCTTACACCTTATCCACCTACGTTAATTGTTGGGATTTGTCAGAAATATGCCCAGAGGCAGCTTCAAAGCAAAAACTTCAAAATAGCCTCAATCTTTTTACCTTGGAGTTATGATGTTGAAAAGGATTATCTAGAGTAACATCATTATATAAACTAGCTGACGGACAGATATAGTCCAGTCTTTTCAATAACTCGTACAAAAAACCATGAAAAAAAAAAAATATATATCCAATTTTTCTTTGCATAAAAATCACCCAAAATGTTGAACCAAAAATAAAAACCAAATTGGTCCAGCCGTTCTCAAGCGCTTTCCAACGAACAGCATTTTAAATTTATTTATACAAATAAAAAAACCTACTTTTTATATAATCGATTACATGCATAGTGCTCTTAATACAGGTTTTGCTCCACGACTACAGACTAAATTGGCATTGAGCATGTCTATTATATTTCTCCAACTCCGAAGGCCATTGGTTATAATATTCTTCATCTATTGAACATCTTCCTTGTCGTTTTTATTATTATATTAATATACACTGTAATGACTAGCCTTGAAAAGTTGAAACTTAGCATTTTATTCTGATCAATAAACTTATTTTTTGTAAGAATAAGGAAAACGAGTGCTATAGGTATGGCCAACAGATACATGTTTCGAAATACATGTTTGACTTAAACTTGACCTGGAAACATTTGGGGCTCTTATCAATGACCATTTTTGTACCTGTGGCATTTACTGTACCAACAGCCTTATCCTTGTCTTGCGCGTACGTAAAGGTTCTAGTACATTCAAAAGCCGAAAACGTTTTTTCTAACTGTTAATAAATAATATTCATAATCTATCTTGTCCTTTACTCAATTTATTTTGGGTTCGGCGCAACACATTTAGGCTGTCATCTCAGAGTACACTTTCTTCCTAGCCATGTTACCTTTCACACAGAAGATCAGGAGGCTCGTAGGGGAGAGGTTCTGTTTCTTTCAGAGAGAGTGCACCTGTGTCAGCGCACACACTTGTGCACTACTATCTCCCGCGCCGAAGGCTACTCTCTGTTGAGATTGTCCGCCATGGCCGAAAGGAATATATAATATATCTTTCACACAATCGATCATAAGAATCTATTTTTCATTACTTTTTGTTAGCTAATAATATCCCACTGTTGGGCAGAGGCTTCCCCTAGATTATTTTTATTAAGAACTGTATTTTTTCAAACCAGCCCTCGCGGTGCGCGTCCATTTTGTCTCACTAGACTGGTGCCTAAGCTAGTCCGAAACCTCTGTTTCAGACCACAGCACCTAAACTTATTTCAAAATCTTCATGAATATTTGATTGCCTAAACATTTAATACATTTGCATAGTTTAGCATGCATATTTCACAACTAAGTATCTCATTTCCATTCATGCAAATGTTTATAATTTTGCAGTTTTGCATCTAAAAACTATCAATCTCTTTTCTATCTAATTTGCGTTGTCAATGTGTCGTCATGGAGTCATTTGTCTCAATAGAAAGCTTCATATAACGTTTTTGATGAGGTCAATGGTATTCTGAGTCACTTATCATACGCCTACGCGGAATCTTGCGCGTATAATGATGCATACGAGCGTATGTTGCTTGTACTTGATTTGTGACTTGAGAAGATTTATCAAACATGGCGGTTCAGCTTCTTCTTGTCCCTGACACGACACTATTTCCAATAAAATTAGAAAGAATAAATCCAGAATTGAAATAACCCAAGCCGTAGTATTTATCTAAGATATTCAGAAAGGCGGTATAGGTGGCGAGAGCTGAGGGTATGCCATGACTGTACTTAAGTATCACCAGTCTTTCCAAGCAATTTAATGCACCAAAACTTCGCTACTTCTACGACGTCGTCGGTGGCAGGGCAGAGGTCACTTTGACTGCATTCTTTGGAACATAGGGGAAGGAGCATAGTTTGCGACAGAGCCACAGCTCAACATAAAGGTTGGAACTGATCAACCGACTGAACTACTTTGATTGACTCTAGTGGCTGCAAGCGCAAGTGCAGAGCGTGAGGTTCTGAGTACGATCTGCGATCCTCGAAAGTGTAATTCGAATTTTCCAATCTGAAAATTCTGAGTCTTATTTAGTGCGCCTTTATGGCCTTTGTAACTTAATACTAAGTTGCGTATAAGTTCACAATACTACACTTCTGCCCACCCTCTTGTGGAATACAGGCGCGTGATGCAAGTTTCAGGCCAGAATTTTGGAATTTCAGGCCAGAATTCGCGCTACCTGCTACTAAGGTCAGGGCACAGGTAGATGAAACGTTTGAGATTCGAAAAGGTCACTCCCATTTTTTCTTTATTTTAAGCGTCCCGACCGCTCGCCGTTTAGTGGCTGGAGAATACGACCTGCTATTATTCCAGTTACTTTGGATATTATTTACGTGAGTGTTATACCAATTCCTTAATTCTCTGGTAGTTTGGTTTTTTCTTTTTGCAAATTTCCTATACATCTTGACTTTCCTTATTACATTTCTAATAGTATTCTTAGCGGTTTTCCTGTTCCTGCTTAAAGGTAAAGAGGAGGTCTTTGACCTGCAGTGTGAGAAATTTTATTGCAGGGTAGCATAATTATTGTATGAACCTTTACCCATATCATCATGTTCAAGATTGTAAACAATGCAAAATTTTCGTCTGACTCTTCAAAGAATAATGCCATATATTTCTCGCTTATTTCCCTGTTCAAGTGCATGTATTATCAACTTGCATACCAGGAACACAGGCGATCATATCACACGTCATGATTCAGCTGAAGCCACGTATAGCTATAACGTGCGGATTTAACGATTAAACACGCGCAAAAGTGGCTATTGTGCTGGTATTGATAGAAGACTTACAATCGTCGTTAGTCCTAATCCCAGCTTAGTTCCATATCCGCTGGTTTGGTAATTAATCAAGCGCTGATTAAGCAAAAAAATGTCATTAAAAGATTACAAATACTGGATTGTTTTACAGTCTTTTAAAGAAAACTGGGATTCTCCTGACGGTAAACAGAACTGTTTGACTCTTTGGGCATAGATTCTGAGGATTTCAGCCCGTCCGATCCTCTAAAATTTTATACTGCACTATTCTGGGGCATTTATTTGCGACGAAAACAAGGATATTAGCAAAAGTTTGTCCCAAAACACGTATTTTCCCTTACCACAAATACCTATTATCACTCAAGCATTAAAATTAAATTAAACAAAAAGTAATAATGCAGCGAGCAATAAAGGTAACCGCAATGATTAATTATGAACAATTGAAGTAGAAAACATCGCATGATCAAATTATGCACGCCATCATTAGTTGATAGAACGTCTTGTTGGAATATACCGAGACGTTGTACATGTGAAACTTTGAACGCGGATCTGCAAACGATGTGTATAGGTTGTGGTACCTACCCAACTTTTTGTGGAGGTGCTATGGCGCTCGTAGGTCGTAGCAGAGAGTGGGATTGAATTAATGGTGTGCCATCTAGCAGGCTTATGTCCAATGACTCCTATAAATTGTTAGCTAAAAGCATTCAATTCACTACTTCATCATGACCATCATGATTATGATAATATGATTTGGCAAACGGATAGTCTCTCTGCTCTCAAAACGGTGAAAGAAAACATCGTGAGAAAACCGGCATGTCCCAGAACCAAAGGTTCGAAGACATCAACCAACCTGAACTGGGCCCGCGTGGTAGATTACAGCCCACTCCCTGTAGAAGAGAGGAGGCTTGTGTCCCAGCAGTCGGAACATTATAGGCTGATTATGCTTAACGGATAATGATCTATTTAGCAGTACCGCAAAGGAAAATAAGGCTTAACTTTGCAGGAAAACTCGTGAGAAATCTCCGATGGAAATCTCACATTCAAGTGAAGACATTACATAAAGTACGTAGCTCATAATGTAGTAATGCTGTAAGTATCGGTTTTAGCCAAAAGTCATTGGTTTTAGCACAAGACACGGCTTCAAATATTATTGAATAACTCATCTTGATGTTTACGCGATTCGTAGGCCGAAAGTGTATGAATACAGTGTTTATTTACA
This sequence comes from Apamea crenata, assembly GCA_949629185.1. Lineage (NCBI taxonomy): Eukaryota > Metazoa > Arthropoda > Insecta > Lepidoptera > Noctuidae > Apamea > Apamea crenata. The sequence continues at coordinate 10,767,359 of OX451373.1, forward strand.
TAACATTTAGCTAGTCATAGTAAGCTATTTTCTAGTTTTATTGAAATGGCACGTGCGGTCTAGCCAATTGTCTGTTTAGAATTAACGTGCGAAAACATTGATGCACTAAAAGGTTGACTGATCGTTATTACCTGCATATACCAGAGACAGCTAGAATCGTTGTTAATTTTTGTCCAGGTCTACCCCTTCAGATCACAAGCCTTCTCTGTCTTATCCAATATTTTGTGGTCCCAGATCCCAGACACCTATGATTAATTCTTGTGTACGAGTAGGTAATCTTGGATGGATTGTGTGAGGAATGATATGAAAGAGAAGAGAGTGAATGATAGCGTGACGGTTGACAGGGGAGAATGGAAGAAGAAAACGTGTCGCGTGACCCCAAGTAACATGGGATAAGGGCAGGAAAATGATGTACGAGTAGGTAATCTCATCATTGCTTCTAATACCCCACTGTCGTTTCCTGTTGGTTCGGACCGACTGTTTGTTTTTCATCGTCCCAAAACACCTTTAGCAAAAGTTTTAAAACAGGTTGTCGAACGAAGTAACTCGCTCCGTGACTCGCAAAAATCTTTAATCATTGCCCTCTATACTATTCAGGTTATCTCAGAATTACTAGACCAAATCTATAGGTTTAAAGATCTTTTCCTTATGGCCAGCGTGATAAATTGATGTCACGCCTCCAAGGACCAACCAATAAGGCGTGCTGCAAATACAATTAAACAACGATTTTACACACTCAATACACGCTTGATTTACATACAAATGGTTTTGCTAAGTCATACACGTACTTTGTTATTGTTCAATCTTCACGCTGTTGATCTTGCGAGGGTCTGTAGGATTGAAAAGAATAACTTTACACTTGATGAAATCGCGTACTGAATAATGGTCTTGAATATTGGTAGCTTAAATATTTAAATATTGCTTTGTGTGTTTCTCAGCATGGATTGGCCTTCCCAATTGTTTTGTTGTTGGTGTAAGGCAACTTACGAGTGGTAGATCCCAGCCAGGCGTTTTACTTTATGTACTGTATTTCATCACCACTGCTCTCAAAAGCAGTGAAGGAAAACATCGAGAGGAAACCGGCAAGTCCTAGAACCAAAAATTCAAAGACATGACATCTACCAACCCGCATTGGGCGCGCATTTTGGATTACAGCCCATTCCTTCTCACAGAGAGGAGCCCTGTGTCCCAGCAGTGGGAACGTTACAGGTTAATTATGCTAATGAGAACAGCTCATGCCGTGGTAAAAATATTATCCAGTCGCCAAGGTCTTGGTGGGACTGATTGCCCAGGGTGCGCAAGTCGTACATTTAAGTTAACTGAATGGTGCATAATTATTACGGTCAGTGGAGTCTTCCCGTCTGCTAATAACAACCTTTTGCGATAGCCAATCAGTCTGCCAACAGCATTGTGAATATGGCTTCTGGCCATTGGCCTTTAACCTTTCGCGGCAGGGTTTACTGGGAGTCAAGTGGAATTTTATGGGCTGTTATTATGACCTTTCCGATGCCCTTTTGAAGGATATGCCTCAAATTGCCACGTCTGACGCTTTTGGGGGTAATTGAATAATCTTAACATAGGGAAGGAGATGGTTGTAGGTAGACCGAAAACCTGGTGAAGATTGTGGGAATCTGATTGAATAGGGAAGCCTAAGACCGGTCGTTCTGGCGATGCTTTTGAGAAAAAAGCTATGTCCAGCATCCCAACGTCTGTTGGTTACAATGATGATGATATAGAATAGACAGCAGAAGAAAGTGGATGGATAGTAAATATCACGATATACTTAGATAAGTAAAGCCTATTGACCTAATTCACTGGTATGGGGAGGCCCAGGACCGGTCGATGCTTTGGAGGCAGCTATGGCCAGCTTCCCAAAGTCTTTTAACTGCATTGATGATGATATAGAGAGTAGAAGAAAGTCGATCACCATCATGATCATTGTCAGCCTACAGAAGTTCACTTCTGGACCAAGACCAGGCATTGAGGCAATGATTCAGGAACGCAGGTATGGCCAGCCAGCTACCCAACGTCTTATGACAGTGATGTAATGACGGCGATGAGGGATGTCGATGGATCATCAAAATCAGGACATAACTACCTAGATAAACTAAAGTATATTGATCTTATAATAATCCTATTGTAGCCGCTTACGACACCCACAATAATCCAATTACTAAATATAAAATAGACAAACAGTTGTTGTTGTTGTGTCCTTGCGATCGATACAACGACGGTTTTTGTGCTAGTCAAGTGAAACCCGACAAATTCTTTTGTAAGTGATCGATTTGGTTCACTTTGATGTAACTCACTTAATCCAGACATCGACCTTCGCATTAACAATGACATTTTGGCAATAGCGGTGACAATCACCTTGAAGTAAAACAACATTTTAGTCATAATAGAAATGGTTTATCGCAATTTTATCGTTCTATTCTGAAATCCGAATCCTAAACGTAACAAAAGTTATCAATGAATGTGTCATCACAATTGTTACAGCGGTTTTTGAGAAAACCAACACCATCTCACATACATTTCACATGTAAAATGTCATTAAAGTAGACTAGTAACTTAACTTACGTCAAAGACAAATCATTTATTTCAAATAGGCACATAAAAAGCACTTTTGAACGTCAAAATGGTATGATTGTATGGTATCTAAAGTCTGTTAAAAATACTTTCTATTCTATTAGATTCCTTTTAGTTCTTTATGAGGCGATAAAGGGAAAGGTATATTCAAGCAATATGACTGTGAGCCAGTTTAGGTACTTCAGTCGGCATTTGAAAGGGCCGATAAACGTTTGAAACAACGGTAACCTAGAAACACCTTTATTTCGGTCGGTGTTATTCACAGACTGTGTTATTGTTATTCGCTAGAATATACTGCATCTCTACTGTAATTTATTAGGCCTATAGATTCTCATAGAGGCTGTAAAATAGTCTACCAGCAATCTTCTTTCTTCAGGATGTGACTGTGTGACCACGATCAATGTCACCTTTCCTTGGGTTTACTTGCATTTTCTTTGGTATTGTTCGTCGAATCGTCGAGCTCCTTAAGTTTTGATTTGAGCTGCACGATTTCTGAATTCTGACAAATGTGTGCACTGACTGGACAGGTCCTCTCAATCTGTGTGGTTCTTACCTCAAAAGACCATCTCAGACATCGACCTGCATGGTCTTCATATGATCTGACCAAGATTATGTCTGGACTTTAAAAGAGACTGACCTCTGAGTTTGTTTCGGCCTTTCTTCTCAGACTAGTCAGATAGGAAACGCCGACCTCATCTAGTTTTAAAATATGATTGACGTGTAAAAGTGTTTGTACAAACCTACTTACAAAATAAAATCATTTATCATTTGTCTGTTTTTTATGAAGTAAATATCAAAGCAACATAATTTTAAGGCGAAAGCGTCACAGTAGTCCGTGAAATTCCAATTTTCTCACTTTTTTTGCAAAATTTGTAGGTCAGTATCAGGTTGTATGTTGATCGAAATATGATTCGCGGCTGTAACAAATATTTATTTATAGAATTATAATCATAATGATCATCAATACATCTCTCTACGTTCATATTACCCTATTGAATGACTGTTTCATGAAATCATGGTTGGAAGCCCATTCTAACTTAAGGAGTCGTATTGCTGGTTCTAATGATTAAAATTCTGTAAAGCCATATTTATTACGGTGGGGAATCATATTTTATTTATTATTTATTTATATATCAATTGCTTGCTGCAATCAACATACAGCCTGACACCTGACCTGTAAATTGCAAGTTTTGAATTTAGCGGGCTACCTTAGCGCATCCCGTATAACGAAAGATTTCCTCACCTAAAAAGAAATTATATAATTTTCGTCAGAGATATAAAATAACCATCCAAATTTTTGCTTCAACACAGTCGACTAATCAATCGTGACCATACGTTCCTGTGTTTTACGACTAACGATGAAAGTAATTAAATTGATACGGCTCTAATCTCAGCATTTATATTTAGTAACAGTAAAGTATTATCACGCTTTTTACAGAGGTGTTAGCTTCGACTCTTCAATCAATGTGAATGTTCCATCTACCCACGATTTCCTGCTCGACAGAATCATAGCTACCCGATCAAGAAAGATAAATAAATCTTTTATGCTCTCGCTATATCGCACCGATCAGCAATCGAGGCATAATAACACCGAGAAAATTCATCTTGTCTTGGAGTTCTATATTTATTCTTTCATATAACTCCACAAGAAATATTCCACGTTAATTCACTGGAACGTAAATCGATCGATTAAATGATTACCAATCATTTGTAATTAAATTGTTACACTTTTACTACTTTGCCGTCATGCGTCGGTTTTTGCACCTCCATACATTTGCATATGAACACGTAACTTCGTACTAAATTATTTGAGTCAGGCGATTTCGTGCTATTAAGTAATTTGTTATAAATAAATTATCTTATTTCGAAAGGCGAGTGACCGATCTAGTGATTCTGTAGCCATTGTTTCCATGGTGTGTTCAAGAGATGGTTAAAAAAGTAATGGCTGCATTTCTATTGTTCTCAACCTTACGTAAATATTACGTTTGTGAAAATAATGTTTCAATTCGGTAGTTTGTGGTTAAATTGTCTTCTCTTTAATCAACATTTGTATCGTCTTAGATATGTAAATGCAAATTCTTGCTTGTAACGATCAGAGAATATTTGAAGTTGGATGTAACTTCAGACAATCTCATGTTTGTTCAACTCAAGACTGCATATTTTACCGGCGAGTGAGACAAGTATTACCCAAGCACTATACCGTCCAACATGAACTGGTTCTGACTGAACCAATAAAACATAATACGAGCTCGTCCACTCATCTCATATATTAGCCTTCGTTCGCAATAACTGTCTTGATTAATAGCAGGACGTTATGGTGCTATGAGCTTCAGGCTTTTTACTTGAGTTTAGGTCACCTAGTCTAAATTAGAGACTGGAAGGACGCCAAGCGTTTGTTCTATTGTCGACGTGTGTCAGTCGTGGTTGTTTTATATTGTCATGCGTGTTGTTGCCTCCGTCAGGCCGCAAAGTGTTGACGACGCGGGTCGACGAACCTTCTCCACGCAGTATATCGGTCGTTCGGTGACGCGTACGGACTGCCCAATTTTGTTCAACACTGTAACTGTGCCCATCTGTCAAAATTATGCACGCCACTTCCGTCTTTACCTGAACAATATTACGGCATACATTATTTTGACGGACAGTTTTATTACTACGTTGTGACTTGTGAATGTCGTGGTGTCCCAATTACACGTTCAGTTTGTTAACATTGTGGGTAGTTTTAATTATTGTCCTACTAACTAAAGTTGTTCATATTAGTGGCTCCTTATAGAAGTCGGTCAAGGTATTTAAGCTTAAATTAGGTGAAAATAAGCACGTTATGTGGCGTGTGATCGCCGGATGTTACTCAACGAATTGGACTTTTTGTGTGGGAAGTGCTTAAGATATTTTTTATTGTGCGCGAACATTGTGTGATAATAATCGTAGTGAGAGATCGTCATTTTCACTTTTGTGCCCACATCAAGAAAATCATGTGCGTATCTTTGATGCATCTTTATCCATTATTGAGTTAATGTATATTAGTGTTTCTTGTGCAGCTTGCTGAGCGATTGCTTGTAGGATTAGATTGTAATTTGATGCTAATGTTGAGATTTCACATGTGTGAACTTGGTTTAATCATAACACAATATACCATTTATTAAACGAGTTTCCATTGAAACGAACATTATCCATTAAGACATTATCAAGTTTCATTCAATTTGTCTTCACAACTTGCTGCTTCATTTGCATTTGTGACACTTGAAATCTGCACTCGTCTTGCAAAAGTCGTTACGTATTTAATATTCAAAATGGCCAATGATCAACATTGATATGCGAGACACTTTCTTTCCCTTGAAGACGTTATATCTTACATATTCATCTCCATTGATTCGTATTCGTTTACCATCTGTATATTCATCATCATCATCGCTGATAAGGTTTAGAAATTCAAACAAGTCTTCCTCAGACAATAGCGGTTCTATGTACTCTAAGTCTAGACATGAAATTAGGCACAAATACAGGTCGTTATACCGACCTGCATTTCTGCATAATAAACTGCCAGTAGCATAATGTTGACTGGTGAATGGTGATTAATATCGCATTTTCGCCCACATACAAACTACGTAAGTAAGTCACACCTCTTTAAGCTGCAAACGCTGAGCTCCTACGAAATCTGTACTCCTGGTACTACTAAAATAATAACGGATCGTTTTAAAGTTTAAATAATTCCATGGGAAATACATACGTGTGTTGTGTAGTAATAGTGTAATACAATGTAATTGGTTAGTTAAGGTTTACTTTGGGAACTTTGAACTTGTTGCGAATTGGGTTTTGTAATTTTAGAGCTATTGTATACAGACAGATACACAGGCCATTTTCTGTTATCTCTGTTTACGGTGTCAGCACCTATGTCGCAATCTAGGCATCTAGATGCGTCTTGTTTATGACCTTATTATCATTAGCTCAAGCGTGTCATCTTGAGCAAGAAAAGGAGCTCCGGGCTAGCCTGGAGCGCCTGTGCGACGCAGAGGTACCGCGCAAGGAGCGCACAGAGGAGAGGAGTGATGCGGGGTCGGAGTCCGACGCCGCATCGGGAGGATCGAGCACGGAAGGCTCAGGGAGCCCGTGCCGTGCGGCCGCTGCTAATAGAAAGGGACGAAGCAAGCGGCCAAGGTCAGTGGGCGGCCAGGGGTCGTCCTCTGACTGGGAGCTGGCCAGGAAGATCCCCGCCACGAGGCGGGGAGGAGTCCGGGGCCGAGGCACAGGGAGGGGCCTCACTGCTCGGGAGGCGGCCGAGCGTGCGGAGGAGCCCGCAAAGGAGGGGGAGACCGGTCGCGCGGTCGCCTCGGAGCCCTCAGGTGACGAGGCGGTTGAGGTTGGCGGCCCCGAGGCGGACCGCAAAAGGAGTTTTGCGGCGGTCGTGGAGGCCGCGATCCGGGACGTGGGTCTAAAAAAGCGCCAGGACACCAAGAACAAGGCCATGGACCTGGCAAGGGCCTCCATTATGGCGGCAGCGGAGGCGGCCAACTACGCCGGTCCTTCGGCCGGCGAAGTAGCCGCATTGCGGGCGGACGTGGCTCGTCTGACGGCTGCCACGGAGCTTCTCCAAGAGGAGAACCGGAGGCTCCGTGCAGACCTGGCCGGCCTGAAAGTCCCCGACAAGGAGAGGGCGGAACCGACAAGCCGGCCCGTGCCGGTGGAGAACCAGGTGTTGGACCTGGTTCGGAAGGAGCTGGCGACCTTCCAGGCGCGTTTCGACGTCCTGGAGGGGATCGTCCTGCGCCCCCCCTTGGCGGGTAGGGCGGCTTCGGGGCCGAAGGCGACCACGTATGCCGCCGCTGCCGCCCCTAAGCCCGGGCCGTCTGGCCGGGCCCAGGCGCCGGCCAAACCAACGTCGGCAGGAGGAGCCCCGGCACCGGCGAAACCGGCGCTGGCGAAACCGACCCCGGCGAAACCGGCGTCGGCTGGCGGAGCCTCGGCGCCTGCAAAACCGGCGCCGGCCCATAAGAACAAGGGCAAAACGGCTGGGAAGGCGAGGGCCCCAGAGCCTTCGCCTCTCCCAGAAGAACCTCCCACGACCAACGCAGAGTGGCAAGTGGTCGGGGAGAGGAGGAAGGCGGCCAAGGCGGCCAGAAAAAAGGCGCAAAGGCGGCGCCGCAAGGAGCGAGCCGTTGCGGCTAGGCTTCGCTCCCCTAAGACCGCGGCTGTAGTCATAACACTACAGCCGGACGCGGTTAAAGGGGGGGTGACCTACGGCGACGTGCTCACGAAGGCAAGAGCGGCGGTGAACCTCCAGGAGCTGGGGATCACCGGGGGCCTCCGGTATAGGGTGACCGCCACTGGTGCCCGCATGCTGGAGATCCCCGGTGCGATGAGTGGCCCCACCGCTGACGCCCTAGCTGAGAAGCTGAGGGCGTCCCTCAATGCGGACGAGGCTCGAGTCTCCAGGCCCGTCAAGTGCGCAGACATGCGCATTATGGGCCTGGATGACTCCGTTACGGAGAAGGAGGTGGTAGCCGCCGTCGTCGGGACGGGCGGGTGTCTGGCCGACCAGGTGAAGGCGGGCACCATACGTCCCGACTTCACGGGCATGCGAACCATTACGGTAAGCTGTCCCGTGACGGCGGCGAGGCAGATAGTGGAGGGCGGAAGACTCCTGGTGGGCTGGGTGTCAGCGCAGGTCAAGCTGCTGGAGCCCAGACCTCTGAGGTGCTATCGGTGCCTCGTGGGACACCACGCGAGCGCCATGTGCACCTCGGAGGACCGCAGCACTCTGTGCTTTCGCTGCGGTAAGCCCGGACATAAGGCCGGCTCGTGCAACGCCACGCCGCACTGCGTCGCATGTGCGGCTGCTGGCAAGCCGGCCGATCACCGGGCGGGGAGCAAGTCCTGCGCCCCACCCACCGAAGCCAGGAGGAAAGGCAGGCCCTCCGCCGCCGTCGCCACCACCACCACCACCGTCGCCGCCACTGCTGCCGCCGCCGCCACCGCCGCCGCCGCCGCCACCGCCGCCGCCGCCGCCACCGCCGCCGCCGCCGCCACCGCCGCCGCTGCTGAAGGGCCTCCTCAAGAGGCCCGGGAGGGGGTTGAAATGGAGGAGTAATGGCTCCTTTACGCCTCCTCCAGGCGAACATCAACCACTGCGCCTGCGCTCAGGACTTGTTGCTCCAGACCATGGCGCAGTGGTCGATTAATATCGCCGTGGTCGCTGAGCCGTACTTTGTCCCGCCCAGGGATGACTGGGTGGAGGACCTTAGCGGCTCAGTGGCCATAATTTCGTCGGCTGCCGCCGGTACCCCGTCCCTCGAATGTGTCACGAAGGGACAGGGGTGCGTAGCAGCACGGTTCGGAGAGATTGTAGTAGTGGGAGTTTACTTCTCTCCGAGCCGAACTCTCGCCGAGCTCCAGAACTCTTTAACAGAGTTGAGTGTCGTCGTCGCCAGGAACCATCCCTTCTCCGTGCTAGTGCTCGGGGACTTCAACGCCAAGAACTTGGCCTGGGGTTCCCGGTGCACGGACGTGCGGGGCAGGATGGTGGAGGACTGGGCTCTGGAAACAGGCCTGGTCGTCCTAAATCGGGGTTCTGTTCCTACGTGTGTGCGGATGCGGGGCGAGTCGGTAGTGGACATCTCGTTCGCCAGCCCCGCTCTGACGCAGCAGGTCATTGACTGGCGCGTCATGGAGGAGGTGGAGACCTACTCCGATCACCGGTATATCCGGTTCGATGTCTCCGCCCAGACCTCCAGCGCGCTGGTCCAACAGGCCCCGAGTGGTCCGCGGTGGGCGCTGAAGCAGCTGGACCGGGAGCTTCTCCTGGAAGCCTCGATCGTGCAGGCCTGGGTGTATTCACCGGACAGGCCTGCTGATATCGACGATGAGGCGGAGTGGTTCCGGGAGGCCATGTCCGAGATTTGTGACGTGGCAATGCCCCGAGTCCGGCCAGGACGCGCCCGACGTCAGGTGTACTGGTGGTCGCAGGAGATCGCGGCGTTACGCAAGGCGTGCGTCGACGCGCGACACCGGTACACCAGGCACCGCAGGCGCCGCATCCGCCCTCCGGATGCGGAAGCCACGGAGGCGGAGCTGTACGGGGGGTACAGAGCGGCGAAGACCGCCCTCCGAGAGGCTGTCCAGCGGGCCAAGGATTTGGCCCGCGAGGAGATGCTGGAGACTCTGAACAGAGATCCATGGGGGCGCCCTTACAAGATGGTGCGGAATAAACTCCGCACCTGGGCCCCCCCGCTGACACAGAGTCTCCGCCCACAGCTGGTGGAGGAGGTGGTGAGCGCTCTGTTCCCTTCACGGGGGGAGCATACTCCCCCGCCTATGGCTCCGCCAATAGCGGTGTCCGAAGCGGACCACATGGACGACGACGACGACACACCCGAAGTGACCGGGGTAGAGCTGGGAGCGGCGGTAGGCAGGCTGAAGGCCAAAAATACCGCCCCAGGACCCGATGGCGTGCCGGGTAAAGCCTGGGTCCTGGCCTCGACGGCTCTCGGGCCTCGACTGGAGGCGCTCTTAAGCGCATGCATGGAGAGAGGCCAGTTTCCACTCCGTTGGAAGACAGGGAAGCTGGTCCTCATTCAGAAGCCAGGGCGCCCTGCGGACTCTCCGTCCGCATACCGGCCCATTGTGCTGCTCGACGAGGTTGGCAAGCTCTTCGAGAGAGTGATTGCGGGCCGCCTCGTCGGGCACCTGGTGGGGACAGGGCCGGATCTTGCGGATAGCCAGTTTGGCTTCCGCAAGGGGCGCTCGACGGTGGACGCCATCATGCGCGTTAGAGCCCTCACGACGGGGGATGCGGTGTCCCGGGGCGGGGCCGTCGTGGCGGTGTCACTCGACATCGCCAACGCGTTTAACACCCTGCCCTGGAGTTGCATTGGGGAGGCACTTCGGTATCACCGGGTGCCGACCTACCTCCGTCGAATAGTCGGGGCGTATCTGACGGATAGAGCCGTCATCTACCCCGGTCGCGACGGGAACAGGAGCCGGCGAGAGATGTCGTGCGGTGTCCCACAGGGATCGGTTCTGGGGCCGCTCCTGTGGGACATCGGTTACGACTGGGTGCTGCGGGCAGACCTCCCTGATGGCGTCAGTGTAGTTTGCTACGCTGACGACACGCTGGTCCTGGCGCAGGGGAGGTCGCATCAGGCGGCGGCCGACGCAATGACACGCGGGGTTGCGATAGTCGTGGATAGGATCCGGCAGTTGGGTCTCGAGGTGGCATTGCACAAGTCCGAGGCCATGTCCTTTCATGGGCCCCGGTACGGGCCACCTTCGGGATCCCAACTGATGGTAGGAGGGGTTCACATCGGCGTCGAGACAACGATGAGATACCTGGGTCTCGTCCTCGACAGCCGGTGGAACTTCGTCGAGCATTTCCGACGTTTGGCCCCCAAACTGGAACGGGCCGGGGCCGCCTTAAAGCGGCTCCTGCCCAACCTGAGGGGGCCAAACGCCTCCTGCCGGAGGCTTTACGCGGGGGTCGTGCGGTCCATGGCCCTATATGGGGCCCCGGTATGGGCGCGTTCACTGCGGCTTCGAGCCGCACACTATCTGAACGCGCCCCAGAAGGTGGTAGCCGTAAGGCTGATCCGGGGCTACCGCACGATCTCGCGCGAGGCGGCATGCCTCCTTGCCGGACTGCCGCCATGGGATCTGGAGGCGATAGTGCTTGCGCGCCTGCACGATTGGCGCGCGGAGGCACTACGCCGGGGGGAAACTCTGCACCCGCGGCAAATCGCTGCGGAGCGGACGGACCTCCGGCGCGATCTCATGGCGGAATGGAAGGCGCGACTATCGCAACCCAGCGCAGGGCACGCCGCGATAGCGGCGATAAGACCCCTCTTTGAGGAGTGGCTAGAGAGGCGTCACGGCGCTCTCACGTACCGCCTGACGCAGGTCCTCTCCGGACACGGATGTTTCGGGAGGTTCCTGCACATCATCAGGCGGGAGGAGACGCCCGGGTGTCACCACTGCCCGGATCGCCCAGAGGACACGGTGGAGCACACGGTGGAGGTCTGCCCTGCTTGGGCGGAGACCCGCCGTGTCCTCGTGGAGGCGATCGGCAACGGCGGCGACCTCTCGCGCCCGGCCCTGGTGCAAGCCATGGTCCGGGGCGAGAGAGAATGGGAGGCAGTCACCTCCTTCTGCGAAGCAGTCATGCTAGCGAAGGAGGTGGCGGGGAGGCTGAGGGAGAACACCTCACGCCTCAGCCGCCGCGGGAGACGCTCCGGGCGTCGGGAGCCGCGTGACGACTCCCGGCCACCGTAGGCGCGGGCCTGCGGGCGGTGAGTAATGGGTAGCTCACCGTCCGATCAGGACCAGGCCCGTGCCGGACGGCGCGTTGTGTTCCACGCGCGCCTCAAAGAGATGTCAGCAGAGGACGGGGCCCCACAGGGCCGAAGCCTGCCGGGGCGGTGGGATTTTCCGAAAGGTTAACCGCTGCCCTGGAACAGAAAGGGCTAAGGACGGAACACGGGTGGGTTTTAGTCAGTAAAAGTCTGACACTCCCTTCCGCTCCACCCAGAGCGGGAGGGGTCATTTGATGATTTCCCATCCACAAAAAAAAAAAAAAAAAAAAGCGTGTCATCTTGATAATATATAAAATATATCCATGATCTCCATCTCCAAAATGGAATGACCAATAGTAATTCATCGTGATTCAAGATCTATATTAGTATTTATTTGTCCCTGAAATAAAGAAAACGGTTTTTTTTAGCCACACAACCAACAATAAACTTCTATAGGGGACTTATTTATAAACATTAAGTAATGATTAACGTCTAGGTCTTAGCTCGTTACCTAGGTCAAGTTTTTGGTAAATAAAGTTAAATTGCATAAACTTAGGTTCATCTGCTAAACCGTAATTATATTTTTAGACGTAAAAACGTCTCATAATAGAAACGTTTATAAATAAATCTAGTCGTATAACTTTCGGTAAACCAGGTACCCTCCGTGAGACGGTCAGTACCATCAAGGCGTTACTGGCTTTCCTCGAGGAGCTGGGCTGGATCGAATAATCGATTTTCGCATCCGTACGCAAAATACGCGCATTGACGTGGAGTTGCGGACACCAGCCCGTATTACCTGTTAACATAGGTAACTGTTCTGTTACTATAATATTCTCACTGAATCTGAGAGGTATTCTCGTAATTTTAAGGACGTTCACAGTCTGATCTCAGTCTCAATCTGTCAAAAATACGTCTAATTTCCCTACATTTTGACAAGTTTTTGACATTTGTTTGTCGCCGAGATGAGGCTGCGACTAGATTTTGAACGTTTTAAATTACGATAATTGGCCATCTGTTCCATTCCATACCTAAGCAGCAGGTAGCAGCCATTTGACTTATTGTGACTGTTTTATAGAAGGTAGTTGTTGCTAATGGACTGATGGGCTATCTTCTTGGTTGTGCAGGTTCAGAAGCAGATGGCACGCGAGTACGAGCAGCTGAAGGCGACGGTGGCGACATTGCAGATGTTCCAGCACGACGGAGAAAAAGCCATCACACCACTTACAGGCAGTAAGTATTTTTTCCTTGTACTAGTGTCATAGAAAACCCGCCACTATGTGGAGTGAACCAAAGCCTTTTTTTCTGTGTGGAAATTCATTCAGAATCATAGATCGTAGTTGCCATGTCTGCAGAGGGTTACTTATTTATTCAAATTACATTATCTTATGAGCTAACGGTGTTTTAACCAATGCTTTTACCTGTGGCTTCTGCACAAGAGTCACTCGCGCTTGCACTGCACTCCGGTGTTTAAAGCCTTGTGTTTCGGACATTTTCTAAAAGGTCATAATCACTGATAATTTACTTTAACAACAGAATAAAGTATATTCTGTTGGTTTCAGCACATCTCATAAATGTGTCACAAAAACACACGTCGTGGTCAATGCCACGGCCTGGTAACATAACAGTAAACATTTTCAACTATGTAGTTCATCTGGAAATGAGCTATCACGCTATGTTGGTCGACACTTCCGAAGGAAACCGACGACCATTATAAAACTGGAAATTATATTTAATTTCGCGCTATTAAAGTTACTTTAAGGTTAGGCACTGGTCCCACTGTTAGCGAGTAGCGAGAATACTCAGAAAAAATGTCTGCCAGGGTCGTTTCCTCGCTTTCGGTGAGACAACTGCCTTATGTGGAAGAAAGAAATTAGGGAGATATCTGCCTCAAAGCGGATGGGCTCAGAGGATGCTGTGATGTGATAAATGCAGTATAAGAATACTTTAAAGAATTGTTTTTAACCTGCAGCAGGTAGGTTGGTATTTCCGTTCACAATTAAGTGGACATTTTTAATTGTTCCCTTATTTTAATTTTAAACAACCTGGCTATAGAGACTGCTCGAGAATTTAGGTGCACTATTTGTCTTTCAGTCGTTACTGGTCGTCCGAAGCCCGAAAGTCTGACAGTGGGGTATCGTATTACCCAGTAACTGGGTTGTGGAGGTCAGATAGACAGCTGCTCTTTGTAAAATACTGGTATTCAGCTGCATCCGGTTAGATTGGAAACCGACCCCAACATAGTTTTGAAAAGGCTAGGTTGATTTGCCTTTATTCTTTGCGCATAAAAATCTCGTTTTTGCGGTTGCCAAATTCCCAATAGGATATAGGTAAATCAGTTTTTATACAGCACACCAGTTGCACAAGCAGGCAAACTCAATCAAAACACCAGTGTATGCAAAGTTAACGCTTCAACATATTTTATTCAGACAGGTCGTAGACTTTTTGACTCATGTTTCAAAAGCAAACATTAATAAAAAACTGGAGTAGGTTCAATATCCTAACACAATAGACTTAGCCCAGTCATGACTGAAACTTAATTGCAGTATTTATGCCTCCATAATAGATATTTGTTTTTTTTTTTTAGATTTATTAATCTCCGCGGTTTGTTTCCTAGTCATAATATGCTTTACTAAGAAGAACAAATTGCTACTATCGTATTGACCTCTTGACCGCTACATACTAATCACCCTATAATGTCCCCAGTGCTGGGACACAGGCCGCCTCTCTTCGAGATAGTGGGCCATAATCCAACACGCGGGCCCAGTGCTGTTTGGTATATGTCACATGTTTTCGAATGTTTGGTTCTAGATCATGCCGGTTTCCGCACGATGTTTTCCTTCACCGTTTTGAGAGTATTAGTGATGAAATAATTTACACAAAGTAAAGCGCCTTTTGGGTTCAAACCTATGACCTACAATTCGTTAATCGCGGCCGTTACCACTGAGCCACCACTGCTCACCTCACACACTGCTGTACCTCTTGACACGACACGGTTTTGCCTTTGGGACTTAAATCCATTACAACTATTTTAATTCTATTACCCAAAAAATGGAGTTCCCATGGCGATAATATGATGTCACTACAATTTTTGATGGCGTCATTTTAATATCAAGAACTACTTGTCGTTGCCCAAAATTTAACCTAACTGATAAATAATGCACACTTCGTGGAAAGCCTTTCATTTCATGTCTATTATATTGTGGGTACCGGTTGATAATGACTGGTAAAAAAACAATTTTCGTCCACACAGTTACACAGTTCGACAAACTTTAACCTCAAGGTAACCTTCAACAACTGGACACACTACGTTTATTTCCCACCCTTGAATTGTCAAAGAAATTCCTTTATTGAAGGTCTGCTCTAGATTAACAGGTTTCAACCTCCGTTTATGGTTGACAAGAAACTCGTTTCTTTATTAATGGCTTGAATGCTACAATAGTTGTTCTTGATGGGTTTCGAGGTAAAAAACTTGGGTGAAAGAATACCGTGGAATGTCTAACTTATAGCTTACTCCCGATTTCTAAAGGCTTTTCAAAGTAATCTGGAGTTAAATCAAATAATAAACTGCTAATGTTCCCACGGCTGGGACACAGGCCTTCTCTCTTCGAGAGGAAGTGGGCTGTAATCTACCAAGCGGGCCCAGTACGGGTTGGTAGATGTCACATGTCTTCGAACTTTTGGTTCTAGGACATGCCGGTTTCCTCACGATGTTTTCCTTCACCGTTTTTGAGAGCACTGGTGATGAAATAATTTAAACACACAAAGTAAACTGCCTGTCTGGGTTCGAACCTACGACCTTCAACTTGGTAAATCGCGGCCGTTACCACTGGGCCACCACTGCTTTCATAGCAATCTAGTGGTATATAGAATGCCAACTGTGATTAACAAAAAATAATTTAAAATTGTCTAAAGGACCTCTGCGAGTTAGCTTCGGCCCCTGGTACGTCTTCCAAAGGTCCGGGACCCCAGGGTCCCGAGATATGTCAAGGACAAGATGTGAGATTTGTCAGAAGTTTTATTAAGCAGAGATTTTATCAGGCTACAAAAAGCTGAATAAAGAAACTGTTCACTATCCATAAAATTGAAAGAACTGCTTCAGCGCTTGGAAAGTAATTAACTCAAAGACCCATTTCTTTTAACAAAACGGACGCTAAACACGAAACTAGTTAAAAGAGAAGAATAGCACACCAATCAAAACACGCAGATCTAATCTAAGCCATTGTTCAGGCATCTGCACAGTCATTCAATAAAATACATAAAACAGCAATCACCAAAACGCTCAATTTCAATCACTCGATTTCTAACTAAAGTAAAAAGTGAAACGTCAGGCAGTTGGATGAGCAAGCAATTAGCAATAAAAGTTCGTTAACCCACGTCATAAGGCCAAAGACGACGGTAATCGACTGCGACCTTCGATGGAACCATTGAACGACCGATAAAGGCCACCATGTCGTCAATTATGTCACCATTCATGGTGGTACAATAGGGGACGATACCGCGCGTATATTCACTCGTTTGCATTGTCTATTTTGTTTTGGTTCAGATTTAAGCTTTGTGCTTTTAAATTCTGGGGTCTTTATGAATAGAAGTTTTATTGGTATTGGCTATTTGGGGTGCTGGTAAATGATGCGAGTTTGATTCTATTGATATTGATCTATTTGAACTGTCTGATTAATTTATTTCCGGAATTTAACTCTTTATTGTCTTGCAGCTGGAGGTACTGGGAACTTTGTAAAACTCCGCTTAGCCCATGGAGTTTATAATCATCTGCTGGTACGCTTAGGGTTTCGGCAAATAGTTACATTTCGTTTAGCCTTTGCATTACAGATAATCATTGATTCATTATCGTGGCAAGTGAAATGGACAATTAATTAGTTTCAATTCCATGATTGATCGCTTTTTTAGTGCAACCTTGTGTCTGATAAAAATTACTCGTAATTTTATCAGATATCTGGGATTATCTCCATCAGGAATCATTTTTAATAACATCGATGTTGATTTTCTGATAATTTTAACATTAGCCAATCAATCGTCACAATGACGCGAATGTCAGTTGCTTTTATTATAATGCACTTTAAAAGGTACTGTTGTACTTTAACATCGGACGCCACATAAAATTGAGTTAGTCTGACTCTCATCCTGCCTTCTTTGTGTTCGCAATTTTATATTATCAGCTACAACATCTTACGAGCGAACTGCAGACAAAGTTATTCTTGTATTGTGACGAAACTGGCCAAAATCCATTACATACACGGATTTAGAATTTAATGGCTACTAATATACCCCAAAATGTCTTTAAGAGTTCCGTAAAAAGGAGGTCGGTGTTTTTATGAATCAGTGCAGTTTTGTTTTTGATGAGTTTAATATCTTTTTAGTTGCGTAACTATATTTGATTCGTATCTAGAAACATTTTTGTAGAAAGTATGATGAATTGTTACACGGAATCGCCGGTGTTTTATAGTTATTCTTTCGGATTGCTTGACCGACAATTTCGTGTCTTATCATCACTTTTATTAATTTCTAGTTGTCTAGATATCGTTTTTGTATTCACAGCAATCGTTGATGAATAATTTGTATGCTGGTTTTTATCGTGGTACGGCATGGGTACTGAGTGAGAAACACATTATAAACTTGATTTAATACGTCAGTCACATTAACATAATACTCGTTTTTGGAGCTCTTCGAAAAGACGTTTGATGGGTTACATACATGCCAAGGTCGTCGATGACGGCATAAGGATCAAATTTGGGTCCTTGTGATGTAAGGACGATCAAAACGCGTTTTGTCGGGCACTATGCCAATACCAAGGTATAACGTCACGTCTCTATAGAATTACTTATTCATTCGCCCTGGTGTCCCAAACTAAGAAATCCGCACCCAAAATTGGTTACGAACTAGCCCGTAACGAGTTCCTTGTCCATTTTTCACCACATGAAACTACCTTTCGGAAGGGGCGACTAGAATCAATTCTATTTAATTGTTTTTGACGTTCAAAACAGCCTTTCATGTGCCCATTTGAAATAAATGCTTTGACTTTGACCTGTCTAGAAAAGATTTCAGTAGTATGAGGAGCAGAAGTACTAAAATATCGTCAGCATAGAAGACTATTCAAACAGGAAGTCCTGCATAAGACCACTATCGCCAAAATACAACAACCAATTAATTCAAACTAAAAGCAATTAGTTCTCAAGGTTCCCATTAGTGAGCCCCTCGATAACCGATTCCCTCCATTAACTTTTGACACATGCGGGATGATGGCGAACTGATAGTAATCACTTACTAATTCCACTCCCTGATCAATATGACTACCTACATTTGTTAAGCTTTCGATTACCTTGTTGGTTAGACCTTGTACCTTGGGTCCTAGTTATATGATATCCCCAGGTCGAGTTTTATTGGGTTTTCCAGTGGAAAATTGTCAGTATCTCTCTATCCTCAGCACCATGTCATCATCTGCCTAGCCTTTTCCCAACTATGTTGGGGTCGGCTTCTATTCTAACCGGATTCAGCTGAATACGAGTATTTTACATGGAACGACTGCCTATCTGACGTCCACAACCCAGTTTCTGGGTAACGAGTGACGGTGACTTTGACAATTCAAAAGTGCCTGTAAATGGTTTAATTGAAATTAATGATTTGAGTTTGGTGACGACCCAGTAACTGGGTACGATACCCCTTGGTAAGACTGGTTCTGGTTCTGATTCTCAGCACCATGTATCTATCACATAATTAATTTGCCTGTCACTGACTTATTTTTAATTCTTTTTACCTATTGTGGTATAGTAATTTTATTCTGCATCGTCTTCACATATAATTAAGGGACAAGGGGGGGGGGGGGGTAAGGGTAACGGTGGAGTTTCTTGCTCATTCTTCTCCATACGAAACATTCGTATGGCGAAGAATGAGCAAGAAACTCCACAGTTACCCTTTAAAAATGTTTTACAATATTTTGTATACATTAGAATTGACTCTAGTCGCCAGTGGAAGTGGTAGTGGAAGTGGCGACTAGAGTCAATTCTATTGTTTTTGTAAATTTTGCTGTTCTATAGTGCCTTTAATGTGCCTATTTTTGCTGTTCTATAGTGCCTTTAATGTGCCTATTTGAAATAAATTATTTGACTTTGATTCAACAACAATAAGCCTGGAGTCTTGATTTGCTCCCGTCATTATACTCGTTCATTACACGGGACTTGCAACATTACTGGCGAATTGTGTGTGTTCCATACTCACCTGTCTAAACCCCCGGGGCTATACAGACGACATGTTATGTTATTTCGATGTTTCAAGACCTGTTATTTCGCTATTTGGCTGTATGCTGTGATTAAATTAAAGTGGGCCCCTCAATGTCGTTCAAGTTCTACGCAGGTGACGCTTTTATGCGTAAATTGGTGCGTAATGGAGCGTGTCGGAAAGATAAAACAAGTAACGGCTTTCCCTGGGCGTCATTAAATCTCAATAAACGCAATTACGCGTGGCATTAGACATGGTGACTATAACCTGTCGGGTGACTATCGATTTTTGTAGATAATGAATTAATAACATGCGTGTAATGGCCTCAACTTTGTGTTGTACGCAGATCGTTGCTTTTTTATTGTATTTCCAAATAATGGGGGCTTTTTTAGGTCATAGGTCGTGAGCATTATCAAGTGTCAATTGTCGGTTTGACACGAAGCATGCAAAAGAAAGTAGCAGAAATAGAATTCGGGAAAATCACAACATACATTTGAATGAAACTTCCGACCCCTCCGTGCTTCTGAAAGCACGTTAGGCCGTTGGTCCTGGCTGACATTCGTTGATTTGACAGTCGTTACGGGTTGTCAGAAGCCCGAAAGACAGACAACCAGTCTTACCAAGAGGTATCGCATTACACAGTAACTGGGTTGTGGAGGTCAGATAGGCAGTGGCTCCATGTAAAATGTATTCAGCTGCATGCAGCTGGTTAGGTAGGTTGAGTTTCAGTTTGCGCATCTTCTAACAATATATTCTCTTGTCATGACAGCTGATTCTTTCTGTTTTACCAGAGTTCACGGAATACAGAGTTGCAGTGTATGGACTTATCAACTCCGTTGTTTACTGTCTGTCCTCGTTCTATTTTATTTGCTGCCAAATACTAATTCGCCTTTCACTCACCTAAGAATCTGTAGTAGCCATGTAGTTTATTCTTAAAACTGTCAAAGTTAAGAATAAACGGACCCACAACACAGCCTTCTAACAAAACATGATTTATATTAAAAGCCATGCATGCTCATCGCTACTCAAACGAACTCAGCTAAAGGAAATTTCAATTCTCCATTCCATTCCATACAAGATTTTTTTCAATAAAACCTGTCACTTCTGCCATTTTGCTAATTTCCTGTTCGCTTTCTTATCCGCACTGGCGGTAATTTATACAACATTTAATTAATTTAAAGGCATTAAAGACATACAACTTTGGTGCGAGGTGATGGCTGAAAGTTGTCGAACAACATTTAGTTGCAAACTTGCAATACTGCTGTTGTATAGTGCCAGAGCTTATGTTCGTGTATTAAAGACGAGAATATTAAAAACAAAATGATTATTGAACCGTTCTTCTTAAAGGTTATCAGTGAGTTATAAGGGTTGGAGTTTATCCTTATCTAATATATAACGGTAAGTGCTCTTAGCTCCTAACCTGTTTCGATATGTCGGTTAATTTCCGTTCAGCATAAATTGTAATAAAGCTGTTTACCTCTACTTTTATTCCACAGTGTCGGACATACGTAATTGAGTTTAATAGTTTGCAAGGGAATTGATGCAGCTGCGCTTTGTGTTTATGCAACTCCTGCAACGTTTTAATTTAGCTTGCAAGAAAATAAGTCGGCAATTACTGGGCTACTAAAAGTTGAGGTACAGTTGTGAAATGAGTGGATCGATTAAAGAGAACTCTGTTTTCACTTTTACAACCTTGGGTAATTATCGAGGTATGAGGAACAGGGTGTATAAGTTCACTCATCCTTCATAGAAAAAAGAGGATCCTCCAACCCGACGGGTGTTGTGTGGTGAGCTACTGCCCTACGATTGCTTGCGCGATGCAGAATTTTTTCGTAACGTTAGTGTGTTGAGTAGTTCGCAAGTTGCGATGTAGATGCCGCCACAAGATATATCCAATATATCGTAGGATTTTATACAAAATTTGATTGTTGTAGGACATTAAAAAGTACACTGGCAGAAGGGGACAATAGCGACAGACAGAAGACGAAAGTCGTACCATGTTCTCGCAAGAATTTTCCTAGAACCACTCACCCACTTTGCATCTCAATAAAACTTAGCTAAAGCTTCATGCCCATAAATAAACATTTTTCTCTCTTCTTTTACAGACTACGAGGACCTGCCAACACGCGACCAGATGTGGGGCCCTGCGCCGCACGAGATTGACCCCGACATATGGCCCCCACCGCCCGACAGAGACCCGAATTTGTGGCCCCCACCCACCAGTGTTGAACACAAGTACGTACATCTCAACTACAAAGGTCAACGCTATCCATTGTGTGACATCTGGTGGAGTAGTTACCGATCTTTCACGAAAAGGCTTTCGTTTCAGACTCGGAGTCAGAAAATTAATAAACGCATTTGCCGCCCTTACGTGTATGTTACATAGGAATGATTGCCAATTTAGATCAGCTAGCTTGGCGAATACTGGCTTCACTCAAGGCGATTGACCCCCACACAATGTCATGTCATTATTTTAGTCAAAAGACGATGATTTTTGGAGGTGTCTTGTCGCAAGCTAGATGGCTACAAAAGCTAGGTTAACAAGTTTGTTGGTTGTTCCACCAATGTCGAAACACCATGCTCGTTATGAGTTTCTGCAAAGGAAGTATTTTTTGCTGTACTCAGCACAGTTGCAATAGGATTTGAAAATTGGGATTTATTAAGGATCTCCAACCGAAAGATATACCCAATACATGGCATATAAACAATGGACAACATCAGGAATTAAGTAGGTGTACTCCTTCACTGCGTGGTGGATTACGGCTCACTCTGTCTCACCGAAAGGAGGACTGTGTCCCAGCAGTGGGAACATTATAGGCTGATTATGCTTGTGCTGACTCCTTCACTTATAGGAGACCACAGTATGCACCAAAAGTTAACAAAGTTAGAATATTAATAATTGCGATTGTTTATTGGCCATTTTATTTGTCGTTGTGTGATTTTTATGTATGACTGGCAGCATAAATGCCTTTTTCGTCGGAAACATGTATGAATCAGTGTCGAAAGAATCCTAGATGACATCCTTTTCCTCTATTTGTTTGTGGTTCTACCTGGCGAGCTAATGTTGTTTGCTGTTTAGCACGAGGCAGCTAAAAGGAACAGTTGCAGTTAGCACGTGGTCTTGGTGCATGGCGTTAACTAGTTTAATAACTGCGACACGTGTTTCTTTCAATAAGCTAGACTTACGTTGTGGAAGAGAAACATTGAAATGATAATATACTTACCTCCTTGTTGAAGATCATGAAAATTGTTTTATATTAAGTTAGATGATATTAAATTACTTCCATAAACGCTGGGACACTTAATATCATGTCCTGCGTGTCCAGTCAAATGCAAGTTACAGGAACTGATGGACGTTAGTGATGGCGCCAAACACGTAGACGAATTCTGGGCGGAGTCAATTTAGATTACCATCGACACGCTATGAACAAGAAGTTGATATCACCATCGGTTTTGAAAAGACAGAAATAGAGTTTTAATCGTCATCGAAACAAAAAGACTAACCCATATTTATCATCACCATCGTATCGGCTCATTGCTCAAACAAAACGTCTTTACAATAAGACGGTTTAAACCGGTTGGAAAAAGAAGTCTTGTTTTATTTTCCTTGCACGTTTACAACGTCTTTTTTATGTAGGTAATAGATTTTATTATAAAACCAGCTTCTACCCACGACGTCGTCCGCGTGAAATTTTTTTGTTCCCCCGGCCGACCCCGTCGCATCGCATCGTCGGCCCGCGCTATCTGGTTTTCTTAGACTTAGTCAAGAATTGGGCTATCAAATACAAAAAGAAATCCGACTGGTATTTCCAGATTTTATTAGCGCGTTCAAACAAACAAATAAACTCTTTAGCTTTATTATTAGTATAGATTATATCAACTTACGACGTAGATCTAAATAATAGTCAAATATGTAAAACCAAGGATATTTTATTATTCATATTTGGTAAGGCCCAGAATTAATCAGACAAAATCACAACATTACATAATTAAATAGTAGTATAACTTCAAAAGGTATCGTTACATCTTCGTTTCACTTCGTAATCATTCGGAAATAGTTGCGTAGGCGTCGATTTGTCGAAGGTCAATAATGTTTGCAACATAAACTTGTACAGTCGAACAAGGTATTTGGTATACAAGCAGCTAACTTGCAAAGAACTACTTTTAATATACAATAATGACTGCGGGCTGCTGCTGAAAAATACCTGCTGAATAAACCCAATAACACTTTGATCGACCTGGGAATCGAAGCCACCCTGGGCTTCGTGCTCAGCAGTAGATATTGTGACCACTAGATCGACGAGGCAGTCATACGTTTGTTTTAAGTGTGTCCTTAAGCTTAAAAAGTTGCCAACACACAGTAAAACTGAAAGTGCAGTGTAAAGATGAATATTTTTGCCAGCATACTTAACTCCTTGGTTGACTGTACTTATATAATTACGCAGAAGCAGCTGTTTGTTATAAAGGACGTTTTGACGCACAGGTGTTAAAATTAAAACGGATTTTATGATCTTGGTTTCAATAAATTGATTGACCTACATAGTTACTATATTGGTTTTGTATGTTAAGATTTTATTGGTTGTTGAATCGATTTGGTACAAGGATGCCATGAAGTATGGGTGCCAACACTGAGGCAAATTAAAACGATGAGACCATATATTAATTTGCATTATGATAATTCGTGCGGCTCTTAGACCAGAGGGACAATTCTCGCAATTTAAAGAGCGGTCACAGTCTGATCTCAGTCTGTCAGAAATACCTCTATTTCTCTACATTTTTACAAGTTTTTGACATTTGTTGGTCGCCGAGATCAGTTGTGGAAGTGAAAGGGAAATTAGAGTTCTTATCCAATGTTTTTGTTGGTAATAAGATGGGGTGGTGACGCAGGGGGTGAATGTATTCTTAAATAAGGTGGAAGCGTAGCGAACCGCTCTCTCTCGAAGAGGCCTGTGTGCCCAGCAATGGAAACCATATAGACTGATAATGGGGCGCCAGATTGTTTGCTACACATTAAAAAAAGCATAACCCTCCTTTTGGCCTCCGCCGTATTCGGGCAAAAAGGTCCACTTTAAAGCCTCTCCGAAGTGGCAGGACAAGTCCCGAAGATCAATTCTCGTAATTAAAAATGTTCAAAATCTAGTCGCAATCTCATCTCAGCGACAATCAATGTCAAAAGCTTAGGGAAATTATAGGTATTTTTGACAGATAGAGACTGAGATCGAACGTTCTTAAAATTACGAGAATTGCCCCTTTGGATTTATACCTTTTGCGTTCATTTCCTTATAACATTCATACCGTAAAAAAGGCAACAAAGACTTCGTCACGGAGGTGATTAGAATTACTGACATAACAATAAAATTATTTTAATAATATCTTGATGCGGTTAATGAAGTCATTAACTTTTTTATCTTAAGTTTTTATAGGGGATGTGATAATAACGTATCTACAGCTGTTTCTTGTTTTCACACAAAGCATAATGTTCTTGATGCAGCTAAGTAATAAAGATAGGTGTATGACGTCAGGTGGGAAATATACCTACAATTCTATGCAGATCTATAAATAACGTAGTTTATGACAAGATGTGTTGATAAAATATTATGTTGATGTTAAAATTAAATGCAAATGTGACTTTACAAAGGTGAAGACGTCTTAAAGATGTTCTAATCGTTTAAACTTGCAATTTATTTCTTTTGTAAACATTAATATGATTCATAATCAGCCTGCAATGTTCCCACTGCTGCGACACAGGCCTCCTTACTTCGAGAGGGAGTGGGTTATAATCTACCACGCGGGCCCAATGCGGGTTGGTAGTTGTCACGTGTCTTTCGAATTTTGGGTTCTGGGACATGCCAGTTTCCTCACAAAGAAAAAAATAATAAAATGATTAATTACTTATGTACAACATATAACGCAACTCTTTACACTAGGTACTAAATTAAATGACTAGGTAAGTAACTAAATAATTATACAAATAAATCCTTATATTTTTTGGTCACTTAGTTATCGTTTAAATAAATTATCTTGGTGGAACACCGTGGAACTATTAGTTCAAGTTTTGAAATTTTGAACATAATTTTAAATTTTCTTGTCGTAAAATCATTTTGATGCTGCAAAATATACCACAAAATGCAGCGGTGTGCATAGTCATCTCTGCCTTACCCCATAAGGAAAAGCCATGGGTTAATATATGCATAGTGAACCCAGTCACAATCTCTGTCAAATACGACCTGCTTCTATCTTCACACTCAAACCCAACCAATTAGAATATCATCCTTACAGGAAAACTGTCCTTAAATCATAGTACTTTATCCACAGAGGCCCCCCCGCAATGAAATCGGCACGAGCTAACCCACGGACGGCGCGCACAGACAACAAGAGGCCGACCCCTGGCAACCGCAACGCCACCTCCTCCCAACGGAAGACTTCTGACGTTAGGAATCCGAAGAATGCAGCAAATAAAGCACACAGCGGTTAGTACCAAAATACTTTTATTGCTTTTTCTGTACCTTACGTACTGATTTTAGACCACTGTCAATTGCGACACAAAGGTTTCTTGGCGAATTCTAAAGGTAGAAACTATCATCAAATCATGATACTCTTTCTGCTGCTTGCAAGGAAAAGACAGTTGAATGTTCTGTAAATGCAGGTATTCGAAATGAATAACCTACCACTAAATGGCGAACCGCTGTTCGGCTCCGGACCGCCAAGAACAATAATCGAAAAACATTATTTTTTTTAAGTTTTAGTAGTTTCCAACTCAGTCAACCCAGTCTTCAGACAGATAGTTCAAAGTAAAAAATCTTATTTGACACAAAATAATTACTTTAATTGTTATTTTAGTGTATTACAATATACATAAATATTTGTTTATTACTTAATAATAATATAAAAATGAATCGCTTAATGTGTGTGCGATTTCGCTAATTCTTTTTTTAGAATATTCCTTGAAGTACGAGGATGGTTCTTACGGAAAAAAAATGTAAGAAAATTGCTTCACGCGGACGAAGTCGCGGGCAAAAGCTAGTTACTTAATAAAAATGCTTATTTTAGTTTTATTTATTTTTAATCTTGATTGCTACTTGCTAGTAATGTCTACCAAACAATCATATTATTTTTTTAAATGGACCCCCCATAAAACTAATCGGTCATTCCTGACCTAATACGTCGCCATACAATTTGCTCCATTATAGTGGCTTCCAAATTCCATGTATCCAGGCCATACAGCTTTGTTTTCCCTATTAATATCCCACAAGTTAGGATGCTTTTGTATTAGGGAAAACACATGTCATGGATTTTAAGTGCAAAGGCACCGCAGGACAGAAACCCCTTTATTCGTAAACGTTGCTTAAAGTTAAGCAGTGATTAGCGACTGTTTAACCATACATTTTTGACGTTTAAACGTTACTTAACTTTAGTCATCGTTTATGAATAAACCCCATTGTTCTACGAGTTATTTCCTACTACTGTTACATTACCTACCTCGAAGTGTTATGATATTTTACGTAAATAACCACAGGAAGCAACAGTGAGATGGTTTCATAACACAATCTGTGGTTAGCGGTTGATTGACTCAATACAACCGCTAAATATATTGCATACAATCGATTTATGTTAACAACGTTTTAATAATAACACGTCTCAGTAGCTTTATAAGGTTACACGAGCTTGTGATAAGTGTTTTTATTCAAGGAAAAAAAAACTTAAGTAAAAAGGTACTTGAAATAGGAAGTAGTTTGCCATTGGTTACAAATATAGACGCACACGACTTAGAATCAATGTTTACTAATTAATTGTACGCTTATTTTGTATGCCAAGCACGATGCCTCGTGCTCTTAGATATTAACCCATATACTGCTTGACATTTTGCGTTTTAATAGCCATCGAGTATAGCTTCTTGTTGGCCGAATAATTTGTTTTAGTTGGATCTATAAATAGAGAATTGTCATCTTTATGAAATTACCAATAATTACATTATCCGTGCCTCAGAAAGCACGTTTAACAGTTAGTCGCTTCTGCCATTCGTAGATCTCTATCGGTTACTCAAAAGCCCAAGTCAGTCAACCAGTATTACCAAGGGGTATCGTGTTACCCAGTAACTGGGCTGTGGAGGTCAGATAGGCAGTCGCTACATGTAAAATACTGGTATTCAGCTGCATTCGGTTAGACTGAAAGCCGACCTCAATATAGTTGGGAAAAGGCTAGGCAGATTGAATTGACTACAAAAGGAAAGAGGAGATCCAGTGTCGACCAGATTATAATGTACCTATATGGTACAATTTTTCACAATAATGTTAATTGTACACATTTAGAAAGATGAAGGCTGCTCCGCCATGTAGGCTAATCATTACCGAGCAGTGAAAAATCCTATTCCTACTAATCCTACTAATATTATAAACGTGAAAATTGGCATGGATGGATGGATGTATGTATGTTTATTACTCTTTTACGAAAAAACTACTGAACGGATCTGGATGAAATTTGGCACACCAAGATTTGTACAGATGGTTTATATCCAGGATTAACATATAGGATACTTTCTATCCCGATATTCCCACGGGATCACAACTTATGCGCGTGAAACCGCGGGGTGCAGCTAGTACTGCATTAAAAATGCGTTTAAAATTTCGAATCTTAGTACTTTACTTTTTAGACAAGACGTGCTCCGGAAAAGCTTTTTGATAAAAACTAATATTTCTGCAAAAAGCAGGAATTACCATCTAACAAAATCCACGTTTTATTACTTGTGTCAATATTACACAAATAATAATAGGAGTTTGTAGAGTATGGACGTAAAACGTGTTCACCGCTCCGGAGAGCCTTAATAAAAAATGTATACAAGAAGGCGATAGGACAGGCACAAAACCAGTGTTTAGTATACGCACGAAACAGATAGTTCAGAAGGTTTATTCAATACTCAAAGCGTCATTATAAAAACATTACGCACAAAAGATTTCGTGTTTTTTTTTTTGCTATGACGAACAGTAAAGTGAATCGCATAAAGTGCTAGTGAAGTATGAGTGAATTGCTTCTAAATAAAGTGATGAACAATTAAATTATTTTATTTTTAATCTATATTGTCTAACTATAGGGCAATGGTCTCCCCTTTTCCTGTCCACTCCTCTCTGTCTTGAGCTAGTGTGGACCAATACCGTCTGTAGGCGTCAATCTGTTAATAAAAAAAGCACATCAATTTCTTTTTTTCCGATGTGCCCAATAGGAATTCCCGTCGACAAAAATGGCGAACTTTCATCCCCTTTAGGGGTGACATTTTAAAATTCTTTCCTTGTTGCTCACCTGCGTCATATAAGGAACTCTTGTGCTAATTCATGCAGAAGTTCAGGCTGTGCGTTGTCTGCCAGTGAACGAATGAATGAATGAATTCTTTCTGCCTGCAAGATAATTATTTAGCACAAGTACGAGTATGTGCCAGCCACTGCAAGTAAACTACATGTCACTGTATTATATCTACTGTCGAGATGTTTATATACAGTTTTTTCTTATTCAAATTTATTTATTAAAACTTACACATAGTTCATAAACATACAAGTATTAGCATGCAGTTCTCAACAGAAAACTTAGACTTATTTAACAGCGGGTCCCAAACTAGGCACAGCCTGTATCTTGGTGACCCAAACACTACACAAAGTTACTAATTGAATCAGTTCTGCTAACGCAAGATTAGTAGCGCATTATTGTATTCATTGTATCATAGATGGGTCACGATGAAAATGAGTAAATTATCTAATGCCCATGTTCTTCCAATATACTGGCCTTGGTCAGAGGTACTTTGATGCTTCAATTGTAGCCCGCAAATATTTTTAACCCATTGATCTCGGTGGACTTTCTGAACTTAACACTTTATGTGTATAAGTACTTACAGAGACGATATTAAATGTTCACTCACGTACATTGCAGCTGGGTTTGGCAATAATGTTACATTTTATTGTTAGCATTTGTGAGACTTTAGTTAATAGCTGTGCTCTTAAGTTGTTTGGTTTGGATTGTTACGTGAATTTGAAATTAATTTGCTGTTATGAATTTAATAAGTGGTTAAAGGTAGGAGTAAAACAGCTGTTAAGTTGACGTATACTTCGTGTTTTGTGGCTGGTGGTTATACTTTAACGTTTTATTTCCTTTTCTATGGGTTTTGAGTTTTTGACTTCTAATTTAGAAATAATCAATTCAAATTTACGTTTCAAATTCATGTTATTTGAAGTTAAACAAATATCAACTTTATCTGAATGAAAATTAAGTTGATTTCAGAGTGACTAGCACTATTGAAAAAGTTATAAAAATGTTTGAAGTTGTAGCGTAAACTGAACTTTATTGTGTAGGAATTAAAGATATTTTTCCATAAACTCATATTTGTTTACGTTTTTGGCAAATAACTTGCGAATACAGATTAGATGTACCCATTTACGTTGAAATTTTTGAGTCAATACACTTCTAATGTAACTAGTTGATAGCAATCAAATCGCCGCTTTTTCTAGTCATTCCATCTGATAGTTACGCATGTATTTCGTACAATTCAAATTCATTCATACAATTTTCGCATAATAAACGTCTTGTTCATAGTCGTTATCTTGATAATCTCAAAACAATAAAAAAAACTTGAGAAATACCTCCATTTACTGGCCTGTGTGTATTAGGCATCTTACTTTTGTTGAAACGTTAGGCTAATCTGCATTTCAAGTTATGATAAGCTGTTTGTTTTATTCAGGACTAACCAATTTAAAAAATCGAGACTTTCCAGCAGGTTAGAAACAGCATACCTTTTTTCTTTTAGTGTCGATGGAACCCTTCCTCATTGTTTTTTTTTATAGTTTGAGCCCAGTAGGTGCCCACGTTAATTGCGGCATCGGTGGCATTTTTAGGTCATCCAAGGTGCAGGTGAACGGTAACTTAGGACACTCCAGCAACTGGGGCATGGTCTGATCAGAAGCACCGCACCCGCACTTAGTGTTTGACTTCATACTAAAGACTAAGTTAAAGTTTAAAGTTGCATTTCTGTTTCTTTTACAGCAAAAACAAAAGACACAAGTAATAAGGATCACGGCAAAGATAAACAAGACAGAGACAACAACAATGGCGACACGGACGACGAGAAACATAAAGATGAGGAGAGAAGGTTCGAGCCCCCGTCCGCGGCTGACGGCGACCTCGTCGATATGCTCGGTAAACATTTTCTCAACTACATTTCGCAAAAAAAGCCTATAATATTCACACTGCTGGGACACAGGCCTCTTTTATGTGACGGTGAGTGGGCCATAATCCACCACGGGCCCAGTGCGGGTTGGTGGATGTGACATGCCAGTTTCCTCACGATGCTTTCCTTCACCGTATTGAGGGTAATAAATTACACTAATATACGACTGCCTGAGTTCGAACCAAAGACCTAAGACACTATAGTCGGTACATCTAATAAAAAGGCCTTTTTTTTTTTTTCTGGAGGAAACCTTCAAAAGGCACCCGACCTCCGGGGAGTGGGTTTGGGGAGTGTGGGATTTTTACCTCACTAAAACCACCCCTGTGATCACCATCCGCACATAGGGGTGGTCCCGGTTCCTCTTAAAAGACCAATTCCGGAACCACTCCTGCGCAACGCCTATAGGGCACATCCCTGGGATAATAACAAGTCCTAGAAACCACTAAAAATGTATGATTTATCCAATCCAAGAATTTAAAAGGACCCATTTTGTATATTTTATTATATAATTTAAGCTGTCTTCTCATTAAATTCTGAACATTTTCTTTTCTAACACCATATATTTGTAATGTTTCAGAGCGTGACATAGTACAAAAGAACCCTAACATCCGGTGGGACGACATCGCCGACCTGGCGGAGGCCAAGCGACTGCTGGAGGAGGCCGTAGTCTTGCCCATGTGGATGCCCGATTTCTTTAAAGTTAGTACTCAACATTATTATTATAGAAAATAAAAAAGGAAGAAGAAAATCACGAAATTGCCCTGGACTATTGAGCTGCAAAAAGTTTGTGGTCGATCAGGAACGACCATTCCAGTTTTGCCCAAGCCAAAGCCAGCCAAACAAATGTTTAATAAGTTCACCTCAAATACCATGTATTTTTTTTATTAGCTGCTGGGCACAGGCGTCCCTACTCTCCTTCCACTTCTCTCAGTCCAGAGCCAATACCATGTATTCCAATTGTATTATAACAATTATTATGATTCAGATGTTTAGCAAAAGGATTGAACCTTATCGTCATGAAAAGCGAGTGAGCATTCTCATTATACTAACTGAATGTGAACATACAAAAATATTGGTCCCAAATGAAACTTTGGCTTACACGAGATCATTATTATAATTATTTACAAAATACAGAATTATTTACCTACTTTTGCAGCAAACTGATCACTCATTCATAACCAGCTAACAGTGTACTAAAACCTCCTTCTCCCACATTGCAGGGCATCAGACGACCTTGGAAGGGCGTGCTGATGGTGGGCCCGCCCGGCACCGGTAAGACCATGCTGGCCAAGGCCGTCGCCACCGAGTGCGGGACCACCTTCTTCAACGTGTCCTCCTCGACCCTCACCTCTAAATACCGCGGCGAGTCCGAGAAACTAGTCAGATTGCTCTTTGAAATGGTAACTAATTATGTCCACCTAAATTATATACATGCTTAAATTAAATTGGCTAGCTAAATTCCGCATAAGCGATGGGTATTGATACCTAAACATGAAACAAAAAAGAATCACCACTAAACGGATGCAGCTGAATACCATGATATTGCATATGGAGCGACTGCCTGACCTGACCTCCACAACCAAAATTATACCTGTCTACTCAATGAAAAAATTAAATTCACTGACAGACAACGCTCAACCGAAACCGTTGGATCTAGAAGCATGAAATTTTGCACATGCTTTCCATATATAACGAAAGTGAGCATTATAGAAAGATTTTTGAAAATCATTCCCATACTGGGGTTAAATAACAGATGAAAGTCTGTATTAGAAGTTCATCGTTTTTGCCGATGGAAAATCCCATTGGGCACACTACTGATTTATCACAAGTATAACTTTTTTGTTTCTTTATTATAACCTAACCATTACTGAAATCGTTTCCAGGCACGGTTCTACGCGCCGAGCACGATATTCATCGACGAGATAGACTCGCTGTGTTCGCGGCGCGGGTCGGACAGCGAACATGAGGCGTCACGACGCGTCAAGTCAGAGCTACTCGTGCAAATGGATGGACTGGGCTCCGCCAATGATGAGCCTGCTAAAGTAAGTGCACTCTGCTTGTTCATCAATTCGTCAATAAACCATAAGAAAACACGGTTGGACGTGTCATTATGAAAATCATCTACTTTTAGAATGTTTGTAAATATGTGAGCACCATGATGTATCACATAGTTAATTTGTATGTCACGGTTTCATTTATCCATTTAAATTCTTTTACCTATTGTGTAATAGTTATTTTATTTTAGGTGCATCATCTTCACATATAACTAATGTATGCAAAATATTGGAAAACATTTTAAAAGAGTTGGAGTTGGAGTTTCTAGCCCATTCTTCTCCATATGAAGACCATCCATCCATCCATCCATCCATTCCATGTCCATTCCATTTTTGTCCATTCTTCTCCTTTTGGAAGGGGCGACTAGAATCAATTCTATTTCAATGTAATTTTTGACGTTCAAAAGTGGCTTTCTGTGTGCCTGTTTGAAATTAATGACTGACATTGAGTTGAAGAGCATAGAGTTCACTTGACACTTCTCATTGTCATTAGCTAGCAAGATCAATTTTTGCTTTTGGTGGCAAGATGTATCTTGGATGCGCGAGTTCAGTGTCTGCGTAAGGTTTATGAGCTATGTAAGCTACTTTCAAAAAACGTGTGCGGATCCAGTGATTTAAGCGTTACGAGCAGGTTGCGCTTTTACATGGTCATCTTATTTGCACCATGTACCAGCAATTATTGCTGAATATTGCTTAAAAAATTAGGGTGCACAGGATCAGTTTTCCGTCTGACATGCAACATAACAATTACATTCACCTAATATATCTTCACAATGTTCCAGGTGGTAATGGTATTAGCAGCAACAAACTTCCCCTGGGACATCGACGAGGCGTTGCGGCGGCGACTGGAGAAGCGTATCTACATCCCACTGCCGACCCAAGATGGCCGCGAAGCACTCCTGACGATAAACCTGAGAGAGGTGAAGCTAGACGCCGAGGTAGACCTGCACGCTATCGCCAAGAAGCTGGAAGGGTACTCCGGAGCTGATATTACTAATGTCTGCAGGTTGGTTGAGATTTATAGATGGAAGTTATATTTATTTATACTAGAAATCATTATGTAAAATAGTGGTGTTCAGCTGCTTCCAGTTAGACTGGAAGCCGACCCCAACTTAATTGGGAAAAGGCTAGGCAGATGATGATATTTAAAATGTTGATGGATGGAGAGAGAGCCCAAAGAAACGAATACTGGATTGTGTGAGGGATGATAAAGAATGAAAAGGGAGTGAATGAAGAATGCGACTGCCGACTGGAAATATGAAAATAAATTGCGCCTACCCCAAGTAACATGGGACAAGGGTCGGCAGATGAAGACTACAGACCATTATTTTTAGCAATCACTGATTATTTTTATGGACCAACAAGGTAGCTTGTTGGTCCATAAAAATAATCTATGTTATGCGTTCGGTTTCCGCACGTGCCTCGTTGGTCCATTGAATGGGGTTAGATTCCAAAATATCAAAGTTTTTCTGTAAAAAATTGCTATGGACAAACTCCGGGCAGAGTTTGGAACATTTCCATAGAAGCGGATATCCCCATACGGGGCCTGTGCTATATTACTTAGCTAGCAAGTTACAGCAATCAGCATGAAATGAGACTAATAAAAACTTCTTTTCAATTTCCAGGGACGCATCAATGATGTCGATGCGACGCAAGATAGCTGGCCTAAAGCCCGAGCAGATCAAACAACTTGCCAAGGAAGAGCTCGACCTCCCCGTCACCAAGCAGGACTTCATGGAGGCCCTGTCCAAGTGCAACAAGTCCGTGTCCAAGGGAGACATCCAGAAGTACCTCTCCTGGATGGCAGAGTTCGGCTCCTCCTGATTAAAGCACTAACGTCGACAATATTGTCCAGTGTTCAATGTAACACAAACAGCTTCTAGCTCAAATGCTCAACACATTTGATAAAGAATCTAAAGAAACACGAAAAATTGCCTTATAAAAACTCAATGTAATAAAATATTTAAGTTAACAAAGTAACAATCAGACTGTTGCAGTATTAATACGGAAAGTATAAAATTGATAGTGGCATATCGAAATTGATAATATTATGTAAGTGAAGAGAAATCATCTATTGACAGTAGAGTGGGACATTCCGGTTTTCAAATGTTATGTAAATACGCTTCGTACACCCGGTTTCTAAAGGGTCAATAACTCAAAAATAAACAAAACTACAACAGTCTTATTACAAAATGAGTTTTAACTTAAGACCTATCCTAATCCTTCGAGCCAGTTACTGTATTCTGAACTTTATTACGACAATCGTAAAGTTATTAGTGCAAAATTGACAATTTAGAATTTGGCTTAACGTCAGTTTTTGTAATAAGAACTGTAACTTTGTCGGATTATAGTTCGTAATTTAAAAATGGCTCTATGGTTTAAACTTGGGAATAAAGATAAACCTTGTTTTGTAATAAGGCGGCAAAAGTCGTGTCAAACATTATTAGCTTAGCTAGTGAGCTTCAAACTTTATGGCGATTCTGGAGGCTTACCACCAGCTTTTATAGCAGGGCAGAAGTTGAACTGGTACTGCTTTTTTGTTCTATGAATAAGTACAAAAAAGCAGTGTAGTTCAACTTCTGCCCTGCTTTAAGAGCTGGTGGTAATCCCCTGAAGTGGGCTAATCGCCGCGTACTACCACCCCTCACCCTCGCGGTCTCATAAGTTTATTACTGCGCAGCCACTCGCCTCGTGTTCAGAGCTGCCATAATGTTGGATTGCCTGACTGAAATAACAACAGCCAATCAAATCACTTGATTGTTCGTTAGCTAATTCTTGATTTACCTTTCCTGAAATCGGGTCTAACTCTACTAATTGTTGGCATTTTATTGATAACTTCAAGTCGAGATATTTATACAAATCGTGATCATTATTAACTTGAACATTGTATAAAGCACAATAAGATACTTCGTTCCATGTACATATTAAATTAATATTATAATACTAACTGCATTCAATCGAGCTTACACCAGCGAGATCTATCATCACATATAATAATTTCAAATGTTATCCTATAAATTGAAATCCGTGATCTTTGTACTTAAATTAGGTTAAATTTGAGATTTGTTTTTATACTTAGATAATAGTTTTATGCCATAACTAATTTATGTGTACTTTTATAGATTTTTTTTTTAATTAAAATGCTATTTTACGTTATTTTATTAAATGAGATATATATTTGGCATTTATATTATAGAATTTCGCTCAATTAAAATTAGCATGTTCCCGTGTTTATGTTGCGAGGTGTTTAGATAGAAATTGTAACGATTTTCTCAAGAAGCCACATCACCACCTCTTTGAGTGAACCTTTTTATCATTTTACTACGAAACTAGTGTGAAGTAGCAATGTAATCTTGTGTTCAGACATACCGGTACTTTATGATTGAAATAAAACATATTTGGTGTAATAACATTGGTGAAGATAACAATATTTTTGCAAACAAATTAACAAAACTTGTATAACGAAGACATGAAAATAAATCAAATTTTAAAATATGTGTTTTATATTATTCTTCAAACATTCACAACAAAAGAAAGTGAAACAAACTTAACATTCCCACGGTGGCGCATGTAGAACATCATACGTGCCCATAACAAACCCTGTGTACACAAATTAAACACTCGAGACTTGCAACATTATTATTTCTGACTTCCAAGCAGGCGGAGTCGATGGCATAGGTAGGTAGGTAGTTAGTTAAGTCCCTTTCTAAGTCTACGGCTTCATTTCGCCGACGACGCTTCGCTGTAAAACAGAGCTTGCGAAGTGTAGTTGGCTTTATCGCGACAATGTAGCCGTAGCATCAGAATTCGACCGCCGACAAGGAAGCGACTAGCTATCAACGATTTCCCCGCTCAAGACGACGTACAAAAGATGGTAATATTCAATTCAATGGTCAGTAAAAGAGATTACTTAATATATTAATAGTTGATCGGTGACTCTTCACACCGCCAAGTACGTGTTAGAGCTGGTTCACATTAGGTCAAACCGACAGTTTTCAGTCTGTCGTCAGTGCAAAAAAAAGTCGTGGACGACAGTTAATATGTAAACACCTCCATTTAAATACACAAGCCACAACGCTTTAAGCGACACGATAATCTGTCGTCACGACATAGTGGGAACGGGGCCTTAGAGTGACGAGACCTATAAAAAAGAGTACTCGCTTGGCTGGCAGAACATTTCCGGAGAGACTCACTCTTGGTACATACATACGCATACCAGCGCAATAGCTAGCTAGTCGCCGTCGGCGTCGTGCACTCGCTGCTTGTTGCCCGCCAACTCGTGTCCAGTTGCTAGCTCTAGCTCCACTCGCATTTATGATATTTATGATAAACTTCTTCTTTTCGTCTCGATGGTACTCTTCTTCGATATTTTATATTGTTTGAGCCCAGTAGGTGGCCACCAAAAAAGTACTCTTTGGTGGCCACATTGATTGCGGCGTCAGGGGCGTTCATGTTATATACAAAAGAGTACTACGTGGTGCAAGTCAACAGGCACTTAGGACATTCCAGCAAGTGGGATATTATGGTGCATTG
Organism: Apamea crenata; assembly: GCA_949629185.1. NCBI lineage: Eukaryota > Metazoa > Arthropoda > Insecta > Lepidoptera > Noctuidae > Apamea > Apamea crenata. The sequence continues at coordinate 10,804,246 of OX451373.1, forward strand.
AAATTCCATATCAGTACATACCAGGTTGTTTGAAATTCGCGCGCCCTCACCATTTTTGTTACGTGGACGCAAAACTGTCAAATAAATCAAATAGGTCGTGTTTTCTGAGTTAGTAATATTTTTGACTGACGAGTTGTAATAGTTGTATAAACTGTACAAAATTACATTGTATATTGACCAAAAAAAGTATTTAACACAGTTTATGTGTTTTTTTCACATCATAAACGGATTTTATAAAATAAACCCTTCCTCACCTCTTCTCCAGAAAATCAATTCGATTTTACTAATTTCTTGAGAAAACTTTAAAGTCGCTACCAGCGCAAGAGTTAAGTGAGACCTCATTAAACGAACAACCAGTTCATTCTATGATATTGATGATTGCTGTCCAACAAATTAGTCCAAAAAATAAATATTTAAAAGGCCTACTAAAAGTTAAAATGGTTCCGTTTATTTTTTATACTTTCCCAAAATTTTTATCATAATTATATAAATAACTTCAATCGACTAAAGCTTGCATACGAATACAAATCATAGACAAGCCAGTAGTGTACCCTAACTAAAAATATTTTAATTTAACTGCTGACTGAGCTGAATAAACTAAAACAAAATTTAAATCAATTATAAAGTACTTTCTAACTCGAAAACCCCAGGCTAGAAAAGCATTGTTTTATAAAAAATAATATTTCCATGTTTAAATTATTCCTTACTCTATGCATCAAATCTTTAGGCGTTTTCATGTTGGTATTAAATCGGAAATGGAATCGTACGCTTACACTTTTTAAATAAACAAGACAAGCTATACAAATTGTTTAAACTCTTAGATCAATTAAACGTCATGAAAATATGTAATTCAATTTACAACATTTTCATTTCAGCGATCAAATCATCATAAAAATAAAAAGTGGCCACCAACTTGAAATGAACTTAGCAACAAAAGCCTTGGCGCCAGCGGAACTTGTCACTTTGTTGCATGTTTTATGTTGGTACCGCCGTAGTAACTACGTGGTCGCAATAGTACAAAAATGTAAACATGCACAGATAATTTTGGGTTATTTTCCTCCAATTAGTGTACAATTAGCTAATTATTTAGTATAATCGAAACTGAAAAAATAGCGAGACAAATATTTAGACCTAGATTAAGCTATCTATGGTAACAGTTTCAACAAAAATATTTTTTGTAACTGGAGTGAACATAGGCAGAAGCGTCGTCAAGCGCAGAATTTCAAGTCCGTAATGGCGGACGCTAATAATTTTGGAAGTTTCGTGATTCTATTGTTCTGTTTTTAAGTATTTTACCTGGTTGTGGGATTGGGAATGAGTTTTGTCATAAGTGAACGTATACGGAGTGTTTATAACGTGATAGTGATATGAAATGTTCAGTTATAGCGTGACAAAATCGCCTTCTAGATATGTAACCTTTTCCCTAACCTCGTTTACGCCAATGGAGTAGATATGTGATCGATGTGTGTGCGTCGGTGAACGATAATTCGTCCGTTTCGCGTTACTATTTGTGTATAGTTAATCTTCTTGTTAGTGATGGAAGTGTCCGCGTCGCGGTTTTGCAATCCGACGCCCGATTCCGATGTAACGTAAGCGAGCCGGTCGATCGCCAGAGCGAGTGTAAGCAGGGACGGCCGCTGCCAGCCGAACATGGCTGCGACGCAGGCTGAGTCTCAGCGTAGCGAAGCGAACATTGAGCAGAATCCATCGGAGCAGCTCAGTGAATCTCGGAACGCTTTGTTGCAAAACGGCACCGACAAGTCCGTCGGGCGCGTTCCGCCCGATGGCGTCGTGAACACAAAGAGCAAATCGCCGATGTCGGCCGAACCGGGGCAGCCACGCGACAGTGGCGAGGCGCCCGGCCACGACCGAGGCGTAGATAGGCCAGTGACGGACCAGTACGGCCAGTATAGATACGCAGAAGGCGCGGATCCTTATTACGCGCCACGGCCAGGTTTTCCCGGCAAACCGCGGCCACCGCCGCAGCAACCGCGCTTTTTCCCTGGACAAGCGGTGTCGCAGGCACCTGGCCCCACGCCCACGCTGAATTCGTTATTGCAATCAAGCGGGGCGCCGCCGCACCGCTATCCCAATAGTTATGAGCAGCCGCCGGCAGGCTACGGCCCGGGCCCCGGCTGGCCGCAGCACAGGCCTATGCCGCCTTATAATCCTCAAGGAAGCCCATATAGAAATTCTACGGTAAGTTTATTGTTATTATGATTTATAGAATAATGTTTTGGTAGAAATAATTACCTACTTACTCTATGAATAACCATGATGCAACCCCTTGAAGAGCCTTTAATGACCTAAATAATTATATTTTATTTATGTCTGTGTCTTAAAAACAAGGTTTTCAATTCTATATGAAAAAATTGTTAAAATATGTTCCGGAAAACATTCTAGTCAATTACTGTATAGTAAGAATTTTTGGCAAATACCTATTAAGCTATAATAATTTTTAATTATGTTAAATGAAAACAGCTACAGCATTTTAGCTGATAATTTGTATGTTTGTCACATGCCCTGTAATCATTAGTGTTCATCAATTCAATACTGGACTAACAAATTTCATGGATAAGATGACCTATACTTATTAAGGGTAAACTCGCCGATAAATTATGTAAATAAACAACATTGAAATAACAAAATATGAAAAAACCAAATCATAATAGGTAATTTCAATTTCCCTTAACTAAATTAAGGAAATGGATTAAATAACTGATATTATAGATTATAAACCATAGATTGCACAGTATATAAATAGAAAAAGTATATAAATTTACTGGCTGTTGCCCACAACTTGGCCAGTGCATATTTTGAATGGCATAAATTTAGTCTCCCGTACCCAGAGGGTGCCAATGGGTCCCTATTACTAAGCCTCTGCTGTCCATCTGTCTGCTAGCAAGCTGTATCTCATGAACCGTTATAGGTAGACAGTTGTGTATTTCTATTACGGCTATTTTATAAAATATTCAAGACAATAAGTTACACTATTACCGTCTTATTACAAAACAAAACCTAACTTTAGTTCTAGCCTAAACTATTGTACAAATATTTGTATTTTGATTTAGGCAAAGTTCTTAATACTAAAATGACAACTTAGCACCGAACTAAGCTGTCAGTTTTGTATAAAGAACTGCATTTCTATAACAGTTGGGTTCTTAATTCAATAACTGGGTTATTGGTTTAAATCTGATCGAAAGAAAAACCTTGTTTTGTAATAAGGGGGTTAGTGTGTTTCTCCAAGCCCGAGCTTTCCTATCTGCTATTTACTCTAAATCATTCTATCAATTTTATAACTATCGGTTTCAGTGGCTTAAGTGTGAAAATGTAACAGACAACTTTCACATTAATAATTATATGAGAATGAAAGGGATTTAAAAAAAATTGAGATCCAGTTTCCTAGAAAGAAGTTTATTTCTAATTGAACCATTGGGAAACTTGTTATATTTTAATATAATAATATTTTAATTGTAACACTCCTTATATAGTCTGTCTAATCTAAATATCCTTTTTCTAAACTATTAAGAAAAGACTCCGTAAAAATGGTTTAGAATACTTAATTAATTATTACAAAATAATTTCTTTATTGCCATAAAAACAAGTTACAGAAACATGTGAAACTCTGGCTCCAGAGCTAGGTTAGAGTACCAGAAGGGCAATTCCTGTGGTTAAAATCATTCAAAATCTAGATGCAATCTCATCTCAGCGACAATCAAATCTAAAAATGTATGTATTTTTGATAGATTGAGACAGATCAGACTGAACATTGTTAAAATTACTAGAATTGCCCCTGAGTCTGTGACTTTTTCCATTTAGGTTAAAAATAAAGCATGTTTTATGGAGCACAACTACTACTACTGTTATTACTTAAAATTAAGATTAATAGTAAACATTTAATTTAAGCACTAAAAACAGAATGAGAAAATGAAATTAGAATTAAATCAAGTTAAATAATCTCATTAAATCAAAAAACAAAATAAGAATTAAATCGGGATTAAAACAAAATTACATAGAAAAAAAAAACTGTTTATAGCAAAGGGGTATAAAAAACAAAAGTAGCCTCTGAAATCTATGCCCAAACAATGCAAGTTGAATTGATTGGGAGTAGATTCCAAACATAATTATGCATTCCAAATCCATAATAAAAACAAATCTATTGATTATTAAAAAAAAAACCTATGTAATCCCTATTAAAATAGATAAATGATTGTGATAAAATCATTTATCAATTAAATACCATCACTTTCCTGTATGTACAGTCGGCATTATCAACATTTTTTACTCAGGAAACTGAAAATCCAACTATAGAATAAAAAGCTTGAATGTATTCGGTGTTAGGCATAGACAAATCAGTGAACCTATAACACATAAAAATACATTAGAAAAGGGATAACCAATTAATGCAGGCATTGTGTATGCATTTGCATGGTCAACCCTAGGACTGCTTTATCAGTATCACCCTAGGATTTAATGTCACATGTATGTCAAAAAACGGCTAGGTGTATTTGTCTATGTGACAGTTACATAGTTTTAACCTTAGATTTAATTTAGTCCGAATTTTTGTCAAAAATGGTAAAGCAATCATTATTCAATTGTTTGGTGGTCTATATACAAAAGATGTTTATGTTGTGCGAGTAAAAATAGAATAAGCACCAATAGCAATAAGCAAAATATTATTTTAAAACATAATTGTTTAAATTTCAAGTTTTATATAAGAAATAACTGACCTGATAGATGTTGTCCTGTCCAAATTTTAATAGTTCATATAAAAATCTTGTGAAAAGGATGTTCAGTTTTTTCTGAATGAAAATTTTCTGGAAATCTTTTCCAATTTTCTTTACATATAACCTAATTTGGTCTATTAGGAACATTTTAAAACCAAACAAAAAATAGCCAAATCAGTTGAGCCCTTCTCTAGTGATGGGCTTACCACAAACGGCATTTAATTTTTTTTGTTATGACTCAAAACAATATTCAACTTTAAGTTTTAAGTATTAAGGTTGATAATAATCTGAAGTTTATAATATTAAAATTTCTATTTATATATTTTTAAGAATATAAACATACAGTACTATTATACTATAATTGTGGCCAGTACACTGATTCGTTTTTTTTTTTCGCGATCAAAGCTTGTTGGGTGACATTTGTCATGTGCCAATAGACACTACAATACTAAGCAAAATTACATGCAGCAAGAGATTCAACTCGGCCATTGCGTGAATGGAAAGTAGTGATTTCCAACTGGTCACTGATATTTTTAAACATTCACATCTACTAAAGAATAAAAATGAGTTGGAATATCAAATTCAATTTGATCATCCTTTGCTTTGCTTTTCCCCTATATATTGGGGCCAATTTCTAGCCTGACCTGTGTATTACACGAAGCAATAGCTTAACTGACATCCACAACCCAGTTACTGGGTAACACATTTGTCCTTTCTATTAACTAGTTGTCAGACTTAAGACTTCTGACTCTTGACTACCTGTCAAATCTGTAGTAAGATCTAGGCATAGGAGATCAGCCATCCACAGACTGACTGCAGCAAGCATAGCTTAAACTTCATTGATAGATATGTGACATATCTCTTCAACAAACCCGTTAAAAAACAATGGCCGTTTTGGACTAGGAAAAAATAGAATTTGTTACCGAGATGAGAATATTTCCATTATGAAGTACATTGTAAATGTAATCATTCTATATCATGAATTTTTTTTAAATCGATAAATAATAGACAACATCTTCAAAAATATAACTTTTGCTTATTAGAATGCAGTTATGCAGGTTAATTTAATGTATTTTTGAATGCATTCTTAATTTTTATGTTCATAGTTTAATTTTTCAATAGTCACAAAACTTCTGAAGAATAAATATGTATGTAAATATGTCAGTTGGACATACTTTTTATGAAGCTGTATTATATTTATTCCTCTGGTAACAGTAATTGACTATTGAAAAATTAACAATAAGTGGTTTTACCTATTTCTAAATCTAAAATAAATCCCGGGCAATCATATTAACTCATGTTAATTATTTAAATAAGTTAAGCCACTAGCAGAATTTCCAGTATATATTTAGAAGTAAAAAGTTTTAATAAAGCCAATATTTACGAATTAAAAACGTTACTGTACTGGTGTAAGTCGATCGATTTCGTAGGCTTCTTAATTTTGTAGAGTAAAAGTAAACAAAAGATTGTAATTTGTCTTAAAGCACACAACACAAGAGCATTTCCATGTAATGTAGCGTTCCTGCGAATGCTCGACACGGTGTTGAAAGTAATGCTCGCGGCGGGTGAGCTTTAGCTGTAACATTCCTTTCTATTTTACCTTTAGTCTTCGTTGAAATGTTGGATCTGCACTCATTCACTCCGCGTCACACGTTTTGCCCGCGCTCGTATCTTTTTTTTTATTGACAATGGGCTCACTCTTGACCTCAATCCAGCCCAGAGGCAGGGATGAGATCTACGGTGGAACGAGCTTGCCCAGAAGGAGCCTATTCACTCTCGCCCTGAAGAGATTAGCTCTGCGCTCGACTGAGTCTAAAGTGGCGAGTTGGTATTTAGCTGAGCCATCCCACAGGTGACTGCAGTACTCCATACACGATCGGACTAGTGCTTTGTAAAGGGTTAAAAGCTGTCCCGGTGTGAAGTACCGCTTAACCTTGTTCAGGATGCCCAGCTTTTTGGCCGCCGGTTGTGCTTTAGACTCAATGTTTTCGCCGAAATTGAGATTTGCTGTCAATTTCATGCCTAGAAGCTCGAGGCTGTCCGTCACAGGTACAGCTGCACCCCGGAAAGTAGGAGCCAGATCAAAAGGGCTCCTTTTCGCGCTGAACAGACAAGCCTGTGTTTTGGTGGTGTTGAAACTGACCAGATTGTTGTCACCCCACTGGGAGACGAGACTTAAGGTCGCATTCATTCGGTCCACCAGGGCCCCTCTTAACGAACTGACTTCTTCCCCTCCAGCCTTTGCGCTGGACAGATATCTCTACGACGGTGCTGTCATCTGCATACCCAACAATACCTGGTATCAGTAGGTCATTGATGTGAAGCAGGAAAAGAGTCGCAGAGAGAACAGACCCTTGAGGAACGCCAGCATCAATCGCCATGAGGTCAGAGGAGCAGCCGTCAATTACTACTCTGATTGACCGTTCACTCAGGAAGTCAGATATCCAGCAACAAAAGCCAGCTGGGATTCCATAGGCTGGAAGCTTGCTCAGCAGACTTGCGTGCCAAACCCTGTCGAAGGCCTTCGAGATATCAAGAGACACGGCCAGAGCCTCGCCGTGTTTCTCGATGGCCTCGCCCCAGCTGTGTGTGACATACACCAGAAGATCCCCAGTGGAGCGCCCGCGGCGAAAGCCATATTGGCAGTCACTCAGGAGATCATTCTGCTCAAGATATGTCAGCAGCTTGCTGTTGATAACCTTTTCCATTACAAAGGCCTCTTTTTCCCTTTTCCACTCAACCACGTAACCTCAAAAACATTTCTCGTAATTATTACTTTGTTCTCGATACATCGAAAATACGGTTTCGTCATTTAGCTACGTAAACGTAAAAATTCCTATGGTTAAAAAAAAATGGTATTGCCATGATGCTTGCTCCAATCAACTCAGCCTATTGCAGTCCACTGCTGGACATATGCCTCTCTCAAGCTGCGGAACTTAGAATGACATCTTTAGTTCCATATTTTGGTTTCTTCCCTCAAATCAAATCATTTATTTGCATAACACAGGTTCAGAGGATGTTACAAAAGGTTCATAAGGCACACTGTAAATTATAATCATGTGAGGTGTGCAAATATATTAGGAACATTATGACACAATTATTCTTATTCAGTTTTCTTATTAAGTAACATTGTCATTGAAAATATAGATAGATAGTCAATTTCGTTACACATTAGATTAAATCTGAGCTAATAAATTATAACAGTAATGCCAAGCAAATTAATAATGTCATAGTAATTGTAATTATTATCATATTATTGAATTAATGTACAAATATTTGCTACAATTAAAATACAATATCTTTATCTTCGAAGTAGTCTTTTACATTATAATAACATTTTTTAATTAGGAATTTGTATAATTTCTTCATAAATAGATGAGTAGGTAACTTCTTAATGTCATCAAGCAATTTATTATAAATCAGTGATGCCCATGTTTATTTATCTCTGCATCCTGTCCTCCGCCTTTCGCATCCAGTCTGTCCCAGCTACCTTCTTTAGGTCGTCCGTCCATCTAGCTGGGGGGAGTCCCACACAACGCTTGCGGATACGCGGTCTCCATTCCAGGACACGTCTGCTCCACCGGCCATCGGTCCTTCGAAACATGGCCAGCTCAATGCCACTTCAAGTCGCTTACTCTGCAAGCTATGTCGGTAACTCCGGTGCTTTTCCGGAGCATAACTCGCTGAGTGACCTTGAATTGGTTGACCAGCCCGATCATCAGTATCCACGTTTTGGCACCATGTATCATGACGGGCAGGTCGCACTGGTTGAAGACCTTAGTCTTCAAACATTGCGGGATAGGTGACGAGAAGACTTGACGAAGTTTTCCAAATGCTGCCCAACCCAACTGGATCCTTCCGTCGGCTTCTTCCTCAAAGTGGTTTGGACTCGGCAAGACGTGTGACGTGCTTTCTTAAAGACATTATTAAGAAACACAATTGCTGTCCTTATTAAATATAATTCAAAATACTGCTAATTCATTCCAATCGTAAAAGAACTTAGATTTACGTTTTGAACATCTCCACCTGAAAAAATTGAGATTGATTTCTGAACAGAATCCTTTCCTTCTATGTTGAAGCTCCTAAAGTTTAAGAAGTACGCCGAAGTTTCAATGACTGGTCAATAACCGTATGAAAACTTCTTACCAATAAATAAGTTTCAGGTTCTCTTCATAGTGTTACGATTTTGAGCTATTGCTTCAAAAACTTACCAGGTTAATGATAGGTCCAAAACAAATCCTCCCTTGTTGTTACAACAACTAATGATTTTTCCAAAGTTACGCGAGGTATTTAGCCGATATTCTCTATTATTCGCAAATAAATATACCTATTTTTATTTATTTATTCAACCATTTAACCATACACAGAAAATAAAACCCAAACAAGAAAAACAAGGTCCGAAATACTGTTTAGTTATGAAGAAATCTCGCGTCTTGTAACTTAATTCATCTGAATTCACCACATGTTATTCAACTAGAATATTGGAATTCTTATCAAATAACTTGGAAGTACTTGCAGTTGTTAAGATTAAATAATATACACGACATCAGTTTCGACATAGCCAATGTGCTGACGGTTTTCGTTAGTGAAAAAATAATATTCCAACCAATATGAAGTAACTTCAAACCCTAATGCGAAAACGTAACACAACGCCTTTCAACTGAATGCCCCTCAGCACCGAAGTAGTAGAACCACGCGGTCGCCGCGTGATCTTTTTGCCGATTGCGGCAACCACGTGGTCTGTGCGCGCGCTTACTTGTGTTAACGAAACGAACACGATCTTGACGACATGTATAATTGTTGATAGCCGGTATGTCTGAACTAGTATATGATGAAAACATAGTTTTCCGTATGATTTTTAGCAAATCTGATGATAAATAAAATCATGATGATCTGCAATAATGATGTTTTGCTAATCCGAATCGTGATTTTGGCTTTTAGTCGATTCGCGGATCGACTAATAAGTTGTAATTTTGAATCACAATGATTCATGTTTTGCTAAAATCTACTTACCTAGATCAGTCGTTCTAATATTAATTGCGTTAGCGTTGTCTCAGACTAACGGTTGGCAGTTAGTGCTTAGCTAATTGTAACACAACATTAATTTGTGATCTTCTTGTTCTAATTAATTATCTAAAAGCGCTGCAATTAACGTCGTTTCCCTTCAAGGGTCCTGATCCACCACCAATCTTTCACAAAATATCAATATAGAAAATCGTTCCAATAATGATCACTATGATCAGGCTTGCCTTTATTTTCGTTAAAGTGAGCCACAAAGGCAGGCGATCTATTGCCTGCTGGCGTCAGCAGCGTGTCGGTTGTCAGACGCAAAACGGAAAAAAAGTACGTAGGAATAACAAAGCGGTCCCGCCGCTGTTAGCAGATATAAAAACGAAAGCGCACAACGATAGTGAAAGTTTGATGTGTAGGCAAATATTACACGCTTCCAGGAGGAGATTTGCGCGTTGCCTCTCAGTTCAAAAACGGGCTAAAGGGTAGTGAAACGCGAGGCTTCGCCGCCGAACCAGTTCCGCTCCCCCCTACATACATTATGTAGAGGCAACGCGCCGGGACGTGTGTTTGACGGAATCAACGTGAATGGAACTTGACATGTGACACGTGTATCTATCTGGCTTGACGTGAACTTTGAAAGGCTTTTCGTTTCGCTATCGGCTGCGTTCGCTTCCAATTTTCAGCTCTTTTTAATGTAAAAGAAACTTGTTGAACATTTTCCGCATAAATTGTTAGCTGAATTTATTTACGGGCTTAGATTATTGATCAATAATGTTGACAATAAAAAAATAGATGTCGCTACTAGTTCCATTGTGATGAGATGCTTTGTTCGATAGACCTTTCTAGGGAACTGTTACAGGAACAGTTATCCTTATTTTATTTCTGTATTATTGCGCCCATGATGGTAATGGCTTCTTTCTACACCCTTTGGAGCAAATAAAATTTTCGTTAATAAGGACCAAAAGCAATGTTCTGCCCATCAAATGTAGCACATTGCTATAACGTAGTGTTGTTTGTGGTATTTCACAACCGGCGGCTATAAAACAATGCATCGAGCACGTGCCTGTTTACACTTTCGAGTTCACATTCAAGGTCGTACGCATTTGTAAGGATGTACCCGTGTAGGCTGGCCATTGAACAAATACCGGTTACGTAACAATGTCCCACTTCCCACGATATGCACGTTCTTCCGTCCGTCACGGCCTTTTACAATTAGACGATTTATTATTTATGGATGTGTTGCATTGCTTTTCTTTGACCGGGCGGCCGGGCTGTGGGGTATCGATTTCTGGAAACCTCTAGTATTGTTTAGTTTCTATGGATGTTAATCGTACTCGCCTTTGAGTGTTTACTCGAAAGTTTGCGATATTCTGAAACTTAAGAGCTATTAAGTAACATTGAAACTTGAGGACAATTCGTTGATTAAATGTGGGATGTCCTACCTCATTGAGAATTCAACGTGATACTCTGAATCACAGGCGGTTATTGTCAACGAAATCGCTATGACGTTACGCTGATTATTATTTATGAATGGCTCAAATAGGCAAGCATTGTGGAATTAGTCATTTATCTCGGCATGTTGTTTACCCACAATCGTGTTAGATAGTTGTCGATAAGGAGACACGTGGTTGCGGGGTCGACGACCCGACATACTCGTGCTCGCCGACAGCTCGGTAATAATAATAAAATGTTTCCGTGCGACTGGTTCAAGGGCGAGCCGCTGATATCGGCGCTCGCTATATTTAGATTTAGCTGTGTGTGATGTGGGTATGTGTGTGTTTGTCTACATACACAATTGTCTTGCATCTGGTATCCTTCGTTGTGTACGTTTTTGTCTATGCGGTTCATCTGTTTTCTACATAGAACGTGTCTAACTCTGTATCGATCGGTGTAATATTTGGTTCCGATGCACAATTTTTTTCGTGATTTGGTTTTACTAGTTATCGACGTCCTCTTGAACATGATTTTGCACCCTTCCTGATATGAAACAGACATCAGAATGAAAATGAATGGATTCGTGCTTAAGATTATCTCAGTTTAGCAGTTACTGTTTTTATCTTGATTAACAAACGTAGTTGGAATTATTCCATTCATAAAGTTACGAAATTCATCAGTCAAGTAGTACGAAGTTCCTTTGTAGTATCAAAGAGCACTGTTTGTCGGAATAAGTTTACTCCAATTTCCATACGTATGTTAATGCTATTGCGTGTTAAATGTTAACACAGCAAATTACATGAAACTGCAATGCAATTCTAGTAACAGATCTATGTCAAAATCACCCTCACCTCCAATAGCATAATAATACTGAAATTCAAACGCTATTGAATTATCAATTACCTAACGGCCGTTATCTATTCTCTCGTCGTATTTAGGGCAATACATGGCGGTTCTGTGCGTAGTTGCAACCCGAGTAAATTTCGCTCTCACTTTCGTATCGCAATAGCGGCGGTGTGTACATGAAAACGAGATGAATGGGCCGACGGAGACCGTTCATTCTGAGTCTGTGATGTGGATTTCGTAAAATCAATGCGAGCCGTCTCGGACCCGCGTGCCGTCCGATAATCGTGTCATTGTGCTGTGCTTGGATAATGGGCACGACCTCGATCGTCTACCGCATTGGGTCAACGAACGCTTAACTGCCATCTATTAAAATTTCACTTGGCATGTGCCAATTTTGATTCGAACATTGAAGTGTAAGTGACCTTCTCACAAATGTTTAAATTAAAGCGTATATCGATGACGCACGCAAATTGTTTTGACGTCCTCCTATTGTCAATCTATGCCGATTTGGCAGCGATGATTTCTGATTGAAAGGAATTCCCCACCGTATGAATGAAACTATAGATAAACTTTGTTAAACACCTGCGTCGCACCTCATCTGAGTGGTGGCGCAACAGCTTGCACCTTACTTTGCGACGTATCGACGAACAAAAACGTCAGCCGTCACGCGGCTTGCATTCATTCATACAATATGTTGAATGTTGTAATGGGGTCGTTAAACCGTGGTGACGTCACGTAATTGCCAGCTCCCTTCGCCGGTCGCCGGTTGAAATCAAAACGTCGGATTAATAACAAGGGAGGTCTGTGTAGGTCAAGCACATTATCACTTCGGTTTGTGTGCGTGACAGCCAGAGTGACGTGCTCTCTAATTACTGATACTGTAGATTACCAAGACAGACATTCGCTATGATCCTAGTGTAATCAACGCTTATTAATTTCGTGTCTACCAAAATCATATTTGCAAATGGGTTTCGTTATTAGTTATTACGTTAAGCTAGTACTACGAAAACTATCTACTCTCAACGAGCTTCTAAGATCTACGAATTTCGATCCCACAAAACAGTTTTACGAGCAAAATTTTATAAACCAAACGTTAGCCAACATTAATGATGCAAACAATGTTACGTAACATCGATAAATGTGTATACTTGTTCGTATGTGAAAGGGGCCATTGCCAAGGACTGAGTCTGAGCGCAGCCGGAAAGGTAAATGACTTCCATACCTATACACCTATAGTGTATTCATATATGTTTAGGTACTACACGCGATGTATGTAAAAAGATTACGGCCAGGATTCGTGTTTATTACGAGTGCCATTATCAAACAAGGTTATGCCGATTTAGAAGTCCATAAAAAGATGTTATTGTTCTACTTTTTATGTTTATTGTTTTTGAAGTTAAAGTAAGCGCGTTCTTTAGGTCCTGAGAGCAATAAACTTGACGACATCAAACGTAACGTAAAACAGTTACTAAAATGTTTTTATAACTAACTGCTGCGATACGCCGTGGTCATAACGTGGATTTCATTGTTGAAATATGGTTAAAGTATTGGTTCAGTCGAAGTATTGCGAAGAAAACGCGCCGAGCAGCAATATGCGGCATTCTCAATCACGTGTAATTATACTCTTTGGACGGGTAATGCAGCTAATATCTATGTCTTGATTTGTTTCATGCCCAGTTTCCTAGTGAGTTGCTCGTGTTTTTATATATCCTTACAAACTCAAGAAGTAAACACAGAACTAGTTAAATAATGTTTTCATAAAAACGTATTTTTATTCTGGCCTTTCTATCTCCACTTCGTTGAATAGTGAGAATTTCATCAAATCTAAATTGTATTCATAATTTTATCAATGAAATACTTTTACAAACTACGCTCCATTTTATCTCAATTTAAATGAGATTAACTTGTGAAAGACGCCTTATCCACATTGGGGGGAACATTTCATGATGTGATGTGTCAGTAGGTACTTGCGTAAAGCGGGGAGCGTGTCTATACATTGGAGTATATATTAAAAGGTCACGACCGCCACTCTTATGTACCTACTTTAGATACTACGTACCTAAAGGGAGTTCTTTATTGAACCGTCTTGGGTGGAAAAGGGGTCGCCTTATTAGGTCAGTAACACTTGTGATCGTTTGTTTACATTTCTGATTACATCATTTGTTTATTTTTATAACTTTTTAATATTGTTATCAAATTGACGGCACGGTTTGCGCAGTGGTTAAGCGATTGACTACTACGCTGCGTGTCGCGGGTTCGATTCCCGCACGGAACAAATATTTGTATGACCTACAATTAGTTGTTCCGGGTCTGGCTGTTTGTGTATGTGAGTTTATATGTCTGTAAACGCACCCACGACACAGGAGAAATTCCTAGTGTGGGGCAACGTTTAAAAAAAAAAAACTTTATGGTTAAATGTGTGGTGACTGTTGTTGGGTATGATCGATCAAACACTGTTTGACGTTACTTTTCACGTTGAGTAAGTGCTCATACACATGAGCGACCTGCGTCAAGGGCAGAGGCAACTACGCCCGTAGATGACTTTCGACAACATGCCGCTGTTGTATTTGAGCACCGTACTCAAATACACGAGCGGCACGTTGTCGACGGCGGGCGTTGACGGGTATCGATGGCTGCCGTCGTCGCTCGTCGACGGTTGCAGTTGATTCTGCCCTTGATGCGTGTCGCTCGTCTGTATGCACACTAACGCATCAAGAGAGATGTTTGTTTTAGCATCTGGAACTTAGCGTTTTCTGGACCTGTTTTTTGACTCCAGCCAACAATAGAGTAACGATTAATATTCAGGAATGCACTTCAAATTATACGGGAATAGTTGCTACAGTGGGAGGAATCTAATATGTTTGGCCCACAATTGAATTTCTTGGGTGCATGCAAATGTTTACTTGTCTAAGATCGCGGTGCAGGCCACCTGTTGCCCAACCGCCGTGGCACCTAGTTAGAGTTACCGCGAGCTTGACATTCACGGGGGCTCGTGACGGCGCGGACCGAAATAACTTGCCGTAACCGACCGCATAACACGACGTAATGCTCTTTCTATTTATAGAGTCTTATAATTAAATACACAGACATTCGTATTTACCTTCCGCTAGTCCGTGACGACAGAGTCGCCGACGCAAACGTGCGCGTTATCGTTGGCGCTAACCGCTAATGCAACGACTTCTTTTGTTTACTTTTTTCATATAATTTACAACCTTGGAAAGGAAACCGTTGCCAAGTCGAGAACGAGAGGATATTTGTAATAAAAATGTTGAACGACATCTTGATCTTGACACATTTTAAACACGAGTAAAACATTCACAGCAGCTTTTCGATGCTTTTTTTGTTCTACACAAACTAAAATTTCGTCAGAAAGATTCAGATGACGAGAGGTAGAACTCGACAACATGAAATCTCTTGAATGTCAAGATTTCTGCAACCGTTATTCAAGGCACGTGTGGTCGGAAGTAGGAACAGATGATTCGATGAATACGGTTTACGTGCCATTGTTGATACTCGACACGTATAAAAAGTGAACCGGTCAGCGGGCCTTTATCGTTCCTCACAGGAGCACGCTGGAGATAATAATAATAGCGGTAACAGTGAACTCATTCATTTTCTTTTTCTGTTAACAATATAGTTATGGTTCGACTTTTTTGTGTGGGTACGCAAAGGGATAGCCCGACGGCGTTTAATATGTAAAGGAAGGCAAGGTTACACGCACACATCTGCGGTGTGTCTGTGTAAGCAAGATGCGCTTGTAGTGGAGGGATTCCCCAACTTTTTACAAACACAATCAAAGTTATGTAATGTTTGCTCGTATCCGTCCGCGCACGCTGCCACTGCTGTTTGTACGAATGCCAATGTTATACATTACAGGCCTCTTGTATTAGTCATAGGTCATTAACATCGCTGTTAAACGGTGTTTACTTTTTATACATAATAATATTGTTTCCTTGAGGTGTTTAACAATTCGTTTCGCTCTATATGTTGAATGACGTTCGTCAATTATGTAACTGTTACGACGACGCTTAATTAAATTGGAATTGCAAATATTTTGTTACAGCTTCTCTTTAACGAATTTGGTTTAATTACTTTTATGGTTAAGCCAAATGTCATTAAACCAAATTCATAATCTACATCCAAAATCTGTTCTAGGTAAAACTATTTGGGATAACAAGAGTTTACGACTCCATGAGTTTAATTAGACCATTATAAATCACAAGTAGACATGAATGTGCACACAAAAAGTTTTGAAGACACATGCTCAGGCTTCGACACATGCGATAAGAAGGCAAACGGTCAAAGTCAAAGTTTTTTTATCTGTAAAACATGGGTGGTGTAAAAACAGGTGTTGTTATTAAAATATATAGGTACACTATATTTTGCCGATGACTGCGTACAAATATGAATAAGTTATAATTAATTTAAAGTGAATTCAGCAAAAATAATAATTTAAAAATGTCAACAGTAAAAAATAATTAAGTAATATAAAAAGTAATTTTAACATACTTAAAATGAATGCTTCAGTCAGATAATTATTGTAGAGATATGTCATAATGTCAAATAGGTATATTATATAAAACAATTTTTTTTTAGATAATACTTATTCAAAATGTCTAGTAATAAAAAGGTTCAATAATACATTATGTCAAAATTTGTCTGTTAAAAAATCTGAGACACTATAATAACATTTTTGACATATAATATCGTTTTTAATTTTTGCTTAGATAAATTAACATGTAATTTTTTTTATCTCTTTTTGGCAATTTATTATAAACGACTGGTGCCATATGAAAAATACTTTTATACATTATGGCAGTATTAGTTTTGCGAACACAGAGACGACTTTCATCTCTTTGAGTACGATTAAAAGCTTCAGATGCTAACACAAAAAGTTGAGGATTTTGTTTCACGAAGACAAAACACTCCTCAAAATAATACTTAACAGCCCGGACCTCCTGAGAGAGAAAACAAGGGAGACTCCATTCAAAGGAATGTACGAAGAAATTCTGGGAAGTAAAAAACCCAACATCTCCGTATAAAAAAAAAAAAAAACCATACAAATATTGTTTTAACAAACCAAGACAATTACAAGAAATGTTATCCTACAAACCCATGACAATCTGAAAATCCAGTGTAAACGGGCACTTGGACAGTTTTATTAATCTTCTATAACAAATATTGTGAGCTTGTAGACAGCTGCCGAATATTTTGCGAAGTCGATGATTTCTCGTTAAAGCCCATCGCAGTCCACTGCTTGAGATCGATTTGTAATTCAAATATTTATCTTCAAAGGCACAACTAGAATGTTTATTGTTTACACCGTTTGTTAATTGTTGGAAACAGCCACGTGGAAGTTGCGAAATCTCCTACTTTAAGCAATTTCTTGCTTAAAAGGCGACTCCAAACGTAAAGAAACGTATGATTTTAATTTAAATAAACACTTTTATTTATTTATTCCTAACTGATCCCGACGTTGCCCTATCCAAATTTCAATTCCCATAAGTAAAAGCCCTTTCCGATTTTCCAGAATTTTCCCATTTTCAGGGCAAGTTTTCAAATTTTTCTTTGCGTAAAAGTCTAATTCTGACTATTACGAACATTTTAGAACGAAAAATTGCTAAATCGTTACAGTTTCAAGTGATGCGCTTACCAAAGAACAGCATTTTCATTTGTAAATATATGAATCAAATCCTCAATGAATAAAATAGTAGTGAGATTAGAATAGACATAATTAGAATAGCAAGTATAGAGGAGGTTCAGTACGGAACATAATAAAAGAAAATTGACACGAAGTTGATGACAAATATTAGTATTATTTAGTTCAGATTACTTCAGGCAGACACGGAGAAAAATCTCTGTACATACTTTAAAATTTGAGCACACCGGTGTGTTCCGGTAAATAAGATACATAATTATGTTCTTTTTCGAAAATACCGTTCAAAAGCTAACAAACAAATTAAATACAGTTTTCCTTTTACTCTGTCCCAAAAATACCGGCTATGTCAAAAGTGTTACGCAAAGCGTTAAGT
The DNA here is from genome assembly GCA_949629185.1 of Apamea crenata. Classification (NCBI taxonomy): domain Eukaryota; kingdom Metazoa; phylum Arthropoda; class Insecta; order Lepidoptera; family Noctuidae; genus Apamea; species Apamea crenata. The sequence continues at coordinate 10,822,298 of OX451373.1, forward strand.
GGCTCTCACACCAAACAACTTTCCACATGTGTGTAATGATCAAGTTGCACGGCCACGGGCTATTAAAGCCCTTCACCTGCATTCCCCACACCATCGCCAGTACAATTCATCGTGGAACTTGAAATAATACCTTTCGGAACGGTATAAAAAACGGTATGGCCTATCTTATCTACATTATGGACATTGGGCGAAAAAATAGGCTCACCTGTCGTGTTAGTTAGAAAATGACTTAATTGACCTTTGTTAGCATTAATCAAAGAAAGCAAAAATGTATATCCTGCACAAACAAAACGCAAATTACAAAAAAAAAGACAAAATATACAAAAAGTTGACAATCACCCTAATATTTGTTAACTAAACACTTTGTCAGGTGACCTTCTTTTTCAATTTTTATTCTTTATATCTTTCAAAACGCAATTTATTACTCGGGCAATTCTGAGAATCAACGTTGCACTTGCAACACTTGCAACGTTCAACTCAGAAAATACCTTCAGACATCACTTTTGCAAATTGGTACCGGAGATTAAGTTCGAGACTCGATAAAATCGATATTTCTTTGGAAGAAGCTGTGGCGTTCCAATTTGCAAGTTTTCTATGCTCTATGCATAGCTGAATGCTTAGTCGACTTCAAAGAGGGTGGCATAACCTGTTAAAGGATGGAGATAAGTTATTGCTGTCATTTAGTTTTATTCGTTTGACGTATGCACAATCATGAATATGAATAGCTTGTATTTATAGGACGTACACAATATTAATAATAAATTGACCGCGTGGTAGTCGGCTACGTATAGATCAACCCACCTTGTTCTGTGGGTGGTATAAGAGGTGATCACGGCCCACCGGCCCTCACAGTCACCATGCTTTCAGTATTCTTGATGTTACGACTGCATGAATCGACAATACTGTGTCGGGTCTTGACCGTCGTGTGTCTTGTTCTGAGCGCCCTATCACCTACGCGAAGCTGATGAAATGACCATCCGTGTGCAACATACAGAACTTGAAAATATAAAATTGTATTTTAGAAGAAACCTCATTTTGAACTTAGGATTGTTATGCGATAGAGACATCAAGCTAAAGTTGCACGCCTCTGCATAAACCTAGTAACTCCCAAGAACATGAATAAAGGGAGAGAGTTCTCTTGCCAATGAATTCACGACCAGTTTCACTAACAAACATAACCTTGCCAATCCGATGGGAACCCGGTTTGAAAACAATGTGACGTATTAATAGTTGTGTACATATAATTTCTGTCTGTTCCTCGTTTATCTATAATGTGGAAGTTTTATTATATTTTCTCATGAGAGGTCGTTAGGATTGCCATTTTCGTCAAGCTTTGTCATAGCCGATTGTAGAGGCGCACGTCTACACTGTAACAATTCCAATGTTTAAAAATACACAGAACAACCTTTTATGGTTGAATTTCAACTTCCCGCGACTAGCCGTGGGAAGTAGAAATTTTCACGTCGACGCGCTAAAACAGTCTGTATAGTTACTTCCAGGAAAAATGTAACTCGTCAAGCAGAATTCCAAGAACATAGGACAGCATACCTATAATCAACTTATTTTAAGTTGGTGGTGTAATAAAAATCACTGAGTTATTCATTATGAGTAATAGGGTTAATGTTTAGGCCGGTGGTAATGACATAATAGCGATGCAAGTGGGTGAATGCGGTCGTGTCGACGAGTTGGATCGGAATCCGGTCACATTCCTAACGGCACTACACACTTGCACTGTCGCGTTTGATGCACTTCGCGCGCTCCGTAATATCTACCATATTATCTCATTAAATTATGCCAATTAACTTGGTACACCGCATTTTGCACCACGCTGTCTCATACCAGCTAGTCAGCCGGCAGAACTAGTCCTATGTTTAGATTGTGTCGTTTACCCAGTTATCGGAGTTAATTTAAAGTAAGTACTTGAATATTTATGGCTGTTTAACCCACTGAGATCGCTATTTTAGATTCTACTCACTAGCTCTAGTTTTAATAACTATTACGAGATATCAAACGACACGTATTTATTCATTCATAATAAACTAAAGTACGCACGTAGTATCGGCTTGATAAAATATTACATCAACATTCCTTATTCGTAAGAGGTGTTTTACATTTCAATCACAATGACACTTAACAGCTGAGTTTACAACGGAAAGCGTTATTCACGCACAATTTACATTCTTACATAGAACACAATTTATATAAGACACAGTCTATTTTGGTGACCACGTTCGCAACTGATGTTTATTTTATGTGTTCTAACTAGAATTGTTTTTAAAAGGTTTTTAGATTATCAGAATAGGATACATTTGAAAAGTAAATTACCAAGGTGTGTATATGAAATTGACAATGGTCAAACTTGGGGAAAGTTAATTGTAACGACTACTGTACTTAAAAGCTTATTTATTATTATTGAAAAGATACCTACCATATATCGTCTTTGAACAATCGAATTTAAGGAATTACATCCTTGTCTTAAGACCACTTAATTTATCGTAAACGTGCAAGTGCTGTTCAAAACAAACAACATCTGCATCATTCTGTTGAAGCATTTACATTATTATCTTGTTATTTGCTCGGTAAAATTCACTAGGAAGCTATACAGTTATATATTTCATTCTCGAAACTGTTTTCCACGGCTCTGCTGCTTTCCGAGCCGCTTGCGAAAATGAAATACCTTTTACGTTACGTTGCGTTGTGGTTTACGTTAGACTCTCGTATTTTCAACCCGCAACCTTAACGATTACAGAGCGGTTTTGTCTGTTTTGCTTTCCTGACTTGCGGTATTCACCAATCCCTGCAGTCACTCGAGACTACAAAACACCTTTCAAATCTCTAAACGAACTTTTCATGAGGCCCTTAAAAGGCGGCTTTGAGGCAATGGGTCACCCGAGATTTCATACGGGTTTTACTTATTGCGTATTACAAATATAGGGCACGCTTTTCTTTATCAAATAAATCCGAGAGACTGACGTTCCTTACATGGGTAAATGGATAGTTGTGTAGTACCGATATCTTTTCAAGTATTGGTCTTAACTATTTTTTATTTAATAGGTAAAATTCGGCCTTATTATTGGGTACACATAATAGGTATGAGTACATAATATGAAAACAAATAGGATAGGTGCGTAGGGAGGGCCGTGCGCGGGTTGCGCACCTACCCGCGGGTCAATTACTGCATAAATCAATACGGATGTCGCCCTATGCGGTGGCTCTTTGTTCCAGCCGACTGGAGATACGAGGCCCGTCTCGGCGGCTCCAGCTCTGTCCGGAAAACTCGCTGAGGTATCGCGGGGTCGGATGATTACTTATTAACGTAGGTGGAGGCTGGCTGGCGCGGGCGGGCCGCTGCGAGCTCGTCGCGCGATCGATGCCGAGGCGGCCAATGGCGCGCCGCCGCCCCCCGGCGCCCGTACCCTGCGCAACCCTCACCACACCCCGCGCACGCCGCACCCCGGCACACCGCCCCCATAAATCATTGAATCCGCCATAAAACACCCCAATGTTCGTAAAAATGTAACTCTAATTGGCGAACACAAGTCTCATATCTCCTAGTCAAACTACATCCGGAAGCCTTCAGGACAAGGCCTTAGTTTGGAGACGTAAAACGTTGATCAAAGTAATACAGATCCCGCTCGCTCACTCGTTTGCCTCGTCGGAGCGGGGCTCGTACGAATAATTGAATTTCCATCATAGAACAAAATGAGAGCTGAAAACTGAAGCGGGCGACTTTGTTGGCACAGCGAATTATTTCGGACGTCAATTATTTAGTCACGGTATCTGTCTGAAAATTGATATTACAGTAAAAGCGCATTAATTTTACGGGCACATTAGAGGGGCTTTCGACAAAAAGGGTTTTATTAAACCCAGCACATATGTGTGATGGATGACTTTTTATAGCGCTGTCCGTAATGAAGTACGAAATTAATTAAGCGTTGTTTGTTTTCATCAAATGCTCGGCGTCTAATGAAACCAATGTCCTTCCTTATCTCATTGTACGATTGATGCAAAATATTGTTTATCATTCGTAAAACTGAGTGTATGAATTGGTTTCTGGTGTTTGATGTTACTGAAAAACCGGAGACCACGCATGTTAAATAAAATCAATAATGACTTGTGTATTGCATAATTTGTTTTGCAAACGGAAACATGTTTATAGTGCGCAACAAATCGTGGCTCACAAACGTAGCTCGGGTAGAATAGTAATACTTAATCAAATAAATATATTCGTAAAGTACTTGAGATTATGAATGAAAATAAATTGAGAACCATATCTAATTGAAAATACTTCAATCTCCAGTGTTTACGGGATTGTTCAGTAACAATGTTGTAGTTATTTTAATCCGAATCCGTTGTTTACCTTGAAACTTAAGAAAAGTCGGTTTTTAGCGAAACTGACAATGTTCTTGTTTTCCTTCCCTTATTAAATTCTAAACCCGTACATTCTACCTCTGCATGAAATTAATTCTGTCGTCATTGTCATATACAATATTATAGAGTAACAAACATCCAAAAAGACTCGAGTTCAAAACATTTAAACTTTTTACAGATTTTAAAATATTTGCCTTGCGGTTTGAATTTACAGACAATTCAAGTTAATAGTCAATTTAATTTTCTTAACAATCAAGTTTGCTGATTTGACAAAAGAGAATAAACTGGTACTGTATTGGTGATATATTCATCCTAGCATAAAGATGATTTCCAGAGTCCAGCTTCCCTAATAAGGTGACAATTTCAACAGCTAACCGTCACGTAACAGAAACCGTCCACATGATAATGGTGATGTCTATGGGATCAGAAAGGATTTTTAACATTTCTGATTTCATTCTAGCCGTTTATGTCCGTGTCTCTTACAAAATAGCCTCAATAATAGGATTTTCATAATGCTGTCCATGGTAAAAAACACTGTTCAAGAATATGTTGGCTCCAAGTTAAGGGTTTGTCGGTTGAACTTGCCTAAAGACAGGCGCGCTCGACTTCTTATTTACTTTTGCACGTTATTCCGAAATCCCGAAGCTTCCGAATTCGGTTAACGACCCAGTGTTATTGCGCTAATATTGAAATTGACGGTAATGGGGGTGTTTCTTTATCTGTGCCTTTGTTATTATCTTTGTTCGCGTTCCGACTGACTTGTACCCTTAAGTTACTTTAGGAAGACAGCTTTACAGTATTATACTTGCATGTTTGGCTTGTCTTGGTTTTAGATAAGGCTTTGCAAATGCCTTTATCTATCTAATGAAATAAATTACTGATCAGTTCTATAATTATGCGCATTAAACGTGATCTACTTGTTCTATTTTTGTTTAGTTTGCTGCGTTCTGAGATCAAACACCAATATTTTTTGAAGTTGATTGCTAAAGATACAATGTTTTGTTTCAGCCGCCTCGGGGCTATGGTGGGCCCCCTTACGCGGGTGCCCCAGGCGGTCCTCAACAGCCCCCGGGGGCGTATGGCCCGCCTGGATCGTACCCTCAGCGGTACCCGCCACCAGGGCCTCCAGGCGCACCCAACTCACGACCGCCTTTCTCGCCACACCAGGTTTGTAATCCACTTATTATGCTGTAATGTTGTAGGTACTAGTACGGCTGACTTCGACAGTTATCATCCGAAACTTTTAATATCTTGGTTAGTTGAATCTTTTTCCTGAAACATGAAGTGAGGTGTAAAAGTTTCCCTGGTGAACTTACCTAAATCTTCTATAATATAAAAATGAATCGCTGAATGTGTTGCTAAGCGCAAATCTCGAGAACAGCTGAACGGATTTCGCCAATTCTTTTTTTAGAATACTCCTTGAAGTACGAGGATGGTTCTTACGAAAAAAAAATTGCAAGCAAGTTGCTTCACGCGGACGAAGTCGCGGGCAAAAGCTAGTAGGAGATATAAATGGAAATCTAGAATTATGTCATTGTCAAAGTCAAGTGCGCTGTAAGGATCAAAAAAGGCTAACTCCCTTGATTGGCGTTCTACTCACATCACATCAACATTATTTGTTGAAGCAGAATCTTAATATGAAAATGGTTGGGCATTTTCATATTAAGATTCTATTTCATTATAACATTTTGGGTAAAAAAAATAATAACAAAAGTTAATTTTTCGGCGAAAATACTGCAGCTTAAAAAAGGAATCCGTTCCATTATTTTTGGAACAAACGGCCAATAAGTTGACTGTCGACAAAAGCTAAATAAATTCCAGTTTTTAAAATAGTAGTCCAAACAATGTTTTTCGTTCAATTCACTTTGTAAAACACTTAATTTTATTATTTTATCGTAGACGATGTAACAGTGTTGATGCTAAGTGTCTGTTAAAAGAAACTAGTTTGAGAACTGGTCTATTTTCAAGTTGGAGACTTGTTGAGTTTTTGCTTAACACATTAACATACATGCATGCAAATAAATTGCATGAAGATTACGCCAATTTTTTTTTAAGCTTATATACTTGGACGAATAATAGCATGACTGAACTAAGTTGAGTCTTACAGCTTAGTCTCATCGAGATGAGATTAGAAACATTGTGCGCTTTTATAATTTCTAACGTTACGATATTGTCGTGGACATCCGCCGTGGATGTCCACGACAATATCTCAATAACATAGCGAAGTATTGAAAAATGATGACGACGCTTTTAAATTGCCTTCCACGATAACATTATAACGTGCACGTATTTCCATACATTTTACTTCTCTGTCATGGAGGTCCACGAAAATATCGACACGTTAAAAAATATTAAAGCACACATTGTATATCATTACTTAGTTGGTTCTCATGTTAGTTTTTACAACGTTCGAATCTATTTCAGTCATATATTGGATTGAACGGTAGTTACAGCTAAACGGTTTGAATACACTTACAGATTGACATTTTGTGATGATCCGTTCGACCATGATCAATTCAACAGTAAAAATGGCAACAACTAATTCAATATATTATGCAGTTATGCGTCTACTACAAAGCCGTAAATTGACGGTGATTGATCACCTTATTGACGACATATCTTAGTATATGCTGGTAATCAACTCTATAGCACTAAGTAGGGCCGAAGGTTAATGTCCTCTAGGCGCAGTTCGGTCCTGCGTCTTAGCATAAACCGTCATGTATCAATATCCATAGCAACTTGATATGTGCTATCTATTGATTCACCAAAGCCCTTTGTCAAGACAACCTCCATGTTTGTGTAAACATAATTCTGTACTTGTGATAAAAACAACTGTACAACTTTATAAAAAGTCCTACGAAGTTTGCCAGAAATCTTGTTTAGATAAGTATTTATGTCTTGAACTGGCACTTTAAGTATTTAGACAATTCAATTTATCTCTACGCTTTCTGCACGGACAACTGTAACAAATGTTGCCTGAAATGTTTCAAAAATACTTTTTCGGGGTTGACATTTTTTTACAAAAGTTTTTTCAACTACTATTAAGAACCATCTTAAAATATATACTGTCTAACCAAATCAAAAACACTCGGGGTTTTTGATAAAAGTTAACTGTCAGTAAATACTCTAAAATACAGCTAGTTTTCCAATCTCTGCACTCAGGATTTGTCGTCTTACAAATATTCCTTTTGACAGCAAAATGCGAGATAAGTTTTAAGCAGATACAGTGAGCATTTATAAAGCGATTCATGAGTGCACGCTGCCATAAGCTCGAGTTTATACCTTTTTGAAAGACACGATATTTGAATGGAAGCACCTTTCAATTTGTGTACATTGAAAACCGAGAATGAGGTAAGTTTGTGAAATAATAAAGGCGTTTGTGAAAAACCTTACATTTATGCTAACAAACACGAATTTCCATAGATTTCAATTTTGATATATCAAGCTATTTGGTTATATCTTACAGGAAATGCTAAATTCTTAAGAGGTTTCCTAGGATGCCGGTAGAGGTAGAGGCATATTACAGTATTACAGCTATAACGATAGCCGTATCCGGTGGCTACCCCGTCGACTACAGCGCTATTAAGAAACCAGTTTCTTTAATAGATTTTGCATCCTACGCGGGCAAAGATTTTAGATTTTTTCCTTTAATTAATTAATAACACTTCTAAGGATATCGTATACGGAAATGGTAATTAATTTACAAAAGCTTCTTCTTTTGAAAGTCCTTGCTCAATTGAATGCATGCAACATTTCTAATAAATAACATAACCCATGGAGAAGAAGTTATCTGTAAACCATTCTGACGATGTCGTCTTCTGAGAAATATGTTTATGCTCGGTCGTCGTGTTGGAGGATTCGTATTCAAGTCCGAAACTAGAGAGCCGACTGGAGCGTTTCTCAGAATCGTTGAGCCGGCGGCGGCGCGTCGGAGCCTCATCCACTCACGTGAACATAAACGTTCTATCATACTTAAGCCGTCTTCGAAGGAACACGACTCTAAAAGCCATAGGCGCAAGTTCTAACTTCGCTTGGAGGCTCAAGATACGCTCGAATGACGTAAGCCGCTCCGCGCGCTCGCTGACGTAAGCTCGTTGTGCAACGGAGCTAGAGGTACGTTTGAAGCAGGGCTCTTGGAGCGAACTCGTGTAGACATCGATGTTAAGAAATGATTTTACTACGAACAAGGCCGTTTTCAAAACATGCCTCTATGTACTTTGGTGAAAACTACCTATGCGTTTTGTCTTCAATTAGTGAAGAATATCGTATATCTTGAGCCTTTCGGTATCTAAAAAATATAGAATATCCAACTATCCTGTCTTCGCACATTCATGAATGTTAAGTATTTGGATTTATGTTTGTACTCTACCATGCAGCTTTTCTGAATGAATTAAGGAGAGAGGATTATCAAAGATACATAGATCACCCGGTAATCCAGTCACTGTGAATATTATTTTTCATTTAGCATATCGGAGTATAATTAATATCCTAAGAACTGTGCTAAGTGGTGCGAACTTAGTTGGAAAGTAGAAATAGCTTGGCATACTTTATGGCCGATTCCTAAATCATGTTCCTTTTTACCCGACTGTGCGACAATAAAGACAGGGTTATGTTTTTATGCGTATTTATGTATCTTAGTTTGTGGGATCCTTTATACCCTCGACGCATCCTAACGGTTGGTTGGATTTTAATACATGACGTGTCTATCGATTCATCTAGGTCGCGCGATGGTTGGTTACGTTTCGTTTTTTTTTTTTAAATAAAAATCCCGGATTTTCGACGTCAAATAGAACTTAATATCTTTATAAAAAAATGATTGTGTCATGAGGGTATCAAAACAAAGAGCTTGAAGATACGACATCCTACAAGTTTGAAAAAAATATTAAATAAAAAACCCGACTGCATCAGACTGCTTGAAAAGTAGTTAGCTTGTATTGAAAATTTAAGTTGGAGACGAGTTTTAAATTTTTGTAATACAGTTGATAATAGATGTCATAATCATAACAAACAACCATACTGCAAGAGGTATAGAACACTTCAATATGTGTCAAAAACAACGCAACGCACACTTTTAACCGAATTAGGTAAGCATCTGCTGTTTCAAGTGCAAAAACTCCGTGGGGTCCGAGTGCTCATTGCTTGTTCAATGAACTCTTTAAACGGCTGGTTGACACTTCCCGTGACCCAAGGGCTGGCTTGGCCTGAGGCTAAGCATTGCCATACAACGTGGCAATGCCGCCAGTCTCTTGGGTACATTACCAGTCGACAGCGATGTAGAGGAATATTTCAACGCAATACTTTAGTTTTTTAATAGTTTTAGTTAGTATAGGATATTCTATTTTAATTTTAATAATGTGTAGTTCATTTAGTATTAGAAGTTTGTCTAAACAAGTACCTCGAGATTATAAAGTTAGTCCTAAAGCCAGATAAAATAAAACCAGCTAAAATAAAAGCTTTCAGATTTGAAGTCAAATGTTTTGTATTCAAACGGCATTTTCCAATTTCTTACGTTTATATCTTCAACATTTTCAAAGATATGCCAAACATCCGCTTTGCTGAAAACACAACTTTTCGACTACTTATCAAGTTTTTGACTTTTGATCCGATCTTTACTATTACAAGGTTTCTGATTTACTTGATTTGTTTGATATTTGTCGTCTTGCCAGACTCATATAACAGGCGGTTGAACTGAAATCTATATATATAAAAATCAATGCCACTTTTCGTTGTAATTTTATAATTCAAGAACGCCTGGGCCGATTTAGCAGATTTTGGTTTTGAAATGTTTGTCGTAGTCCAGGGAAGATTTAAACGGTCAAAAAATATAGAAAAAGGAGTAGTGTAGGAGTAGGGTAGGAGAAGTGTAGGGGGTAGGGTAGGATACCACGCGAACGAAGTAGCGCCGGGCAGCTAGAAATAATTTATATGGCAAAACAACGTTTGTCGGGTCAGCTAGTAAATGAATAATAATTAATTTGGAAATGCAGTACACTAAAGCAAAAATAACGAAATGAAATGCTTTATTCTGTAAATAGGATATCGGAATCATATTTACATGTCTTATAAAAAAAATAATTAGATGTAGTCGACATTTCCTATCAGACTACCACAAAAGAAATGGCGAAATAAACTCAGGGATGAGCAAGTAACGATCACAAACCCGATATACCGAATAACTAAATATAACTAATGGTCATAATATTCTACGGTAAATATAGTTAGAGGTCCAAACAATGTTGTTGGCTAATTAGCGCATTGTTTTTCTTTGTAACAAGACACTTAGCGATGCGTTAACGTCCTCATTAAATATAATTGTGCTGAATGGGTTTATCGTAGAATTTGTAATGAGCCAAATTCGAAGTAATTAGCTTCCTCACAAGGAATCTACGGTTGTTTTTAAATTAATCATTGACAGTTCCGAATAACGGATCTGACGAACGATGTTTATTAAGTTTTTTTTTTCGCTACCTGTATGTAAAAGGAAACGTTAATAGGTTTATTATAGTAAAAATCTAAGGCAAAAACTAATCAAGTTTGCCAAAAAAGTGGTTAGTATTAATGGTTACCTTTGATTGATATTGTTGTTTATATCCTGCGATAATATCCTACCTAATATTATAAACGCTAAAGTTTGTGAGGATGGATGGATATTTGTTACCCCACGCAAAAGCTATTGAACGGATTTTGATGAAATTTGTCACACGGATAGTTAATAACCAGGATTTACGCATAGGATACTTTTTATCCCGATACTCCCACGGGATCAAAACTTCTGCGGGTGAAACCGCGGGGCGCTGCTAGTAATATTTATAAAAGTGCTATTTTATTGGTTGCTTTAAATAAATTGGTGTTTAAATCGCTAGGATCTACAGCGTTAAACATTTTGGCAATTAGGTCTAATAAGGTAGAATATCAACAAAGCTCTAACATTGGAGATTATTCAATCATTCTTTTTTTTTATGTGTTTTGTCTCGACCGACGGCCTACGGCCGGCTAACCAATTAATATTCAGCACAGTCATGAAGGTACTAATGTGCTGAATTATTGGTTGGCTGAAAAAAGAGCTTCCTAATTTTTTTGAAATAATCATAAAATAGTCAGTCATACCAAATCCAGTTAGTATGTTACCTAACTGGATTTGGTATGACTTTGACTATTTTCTTAAATTACATCAAATCCAGTTTTGATGATTTGATGTAATTTTAGACGAATCAAATTAATTAATTATTTAGGAGACATAGAGTGATAATCTCATCAAATATGTTTGACAGCAAAACCAGGTCAACAACCATAAAAAGATTTAGATATGAGATTTCATAAAAAGTGTTAAATCTTATGTAATGTGGTCTACTGGTCAAGTTTTTTTGTTTATCTTGCACACAGCGTAAGTCCGAAATCCAAAGCACTACATTCGTGCTAATAGATACACCAAACCTTCGATCCGACGGTAGTGTTGTCTCCAAGTCTCCAATCACCAATACATATTCACCAACTGCTGCTGTAACATTGAAATAAGATTCAAACAACTTCACACTAATTTGCAGAAATTCCCATGTCTTAGATTCGAAGTGCCAATAACACTACTTGATAGTAAAGTGAACCTGTGTAACAGCAGCGCTGTATAAGATCGGCGATAAAGACGTTCTACGTCATCAAGCACGTCGCACAGACGATCAGCTGAAATGTTCACAACTTGCAGTGTTTAGGTGTACTGAAAGTGGTGTCGGGGGTGTGTCCCCGAGACTATAAGATAGGTAGGTGGTGTCTTGAGTGCGAGTATTGCGGGCTCAGAGATACGGCCCGCATCCGGGTGCAATGAATGCGACGACGGTTTCAAGGGCGCGCCTCAGGTGATGACGTACGCGCACCCCTACCGCCCCCAACTCGGCTCCCGCGGGTGTTCCGGCACCCACCTAATAATGCACGTCTACGCCCTGTCTACCGCGTCCGCACTCGTTGCAACCTTGAGTGCTCTCGGGGACACCCCTGCTCGCACCTCCGGGTGAGGCCTTTAAAAAACTCGACGACCGCAACACAAATGGACCGACACAAAAGCACTCCATAAAACTTGAACACCACAAAAGTCACACTTAACAGGTTATCTAATTTTGTATATAGTTACATAAATTAGAGCCTATCGATATTGAGTGATGCCGAGGCCGACGCTTGTCACGCCCTCGAGCTTGTCGTTCGTTAACGTCGCTACAATTAGACTGTGTAGTTAATATCGCGTTGATAGCTCTCTAATTATCATAATAATAGTGGAGGTACACGGGCGGGGTGGCGGCCCCGTCAGCTGAGCGAAAACGAAAGTAAACAGAACTCGGTCAAAGGGTTTGTACTCACCTACCCGCAATATTTATGTGGGTACGGGGGTGTACCCCCACACCCGATCCAGTCACCCTCCTTTGATGGATTGGTTGGCGACTGGCGCGGATGTTCGACTGAAACTCAGCCAAACTCAGTTGCCAAGCATTAGTCTCGATTTCCTGCTATGTTCTGTTCGGCAAACTTTTACCGCGAAATTATTATTCAGTGAAAGTTCTAACAATTCTTTGTATTTTGTTTTGGACGCAGACGACCTACCACCCGACCCACCCTCGCCTCCTTTGAAACTTACTATGTACAGTGACGAATTGTTCGAATCGACACGAAAATGTTTATTTTGGAAACGCTTTTGTTACATAAGTCTGCTTTGATGGTACATTGACTAGTCAGTGTTCGTCTCACTGTCCAGTGTCATTAAGCGTGTCTGTCCAATGCCATTATATGTATGTGTCACAAATCGTCTACCGTTCCGGTAATGCTAAATGGAATGACAATGACAATGAATGGCTCTTAGCTTTACTGTCAGGTATTGAATAGGTTTCGGCTTTACCGGTAAATGAACGCAGCATATCCAATTACCCGGTAGCGGGGCGGTCCTTTAGTCGGAGCCCATTATGCGAGAGCCAAGTTAAGCTGATTATAATATTGCTATTTCGAATCAAACTGGCCATACCTATACGAACCTAAAATAACCATAATATTTCAATAAATAAAACCCACGCAAAGTGAGTGGCAACAATACCCGGCTATCCGGCTCCAAAATACATTACCACAATACAAACGAATCGATTCTAAAAACTTGTTTGGCAGTACAATTACAATGTCACATGCGCTATAATTACAAACATATTGTTTCGTTATCAAGAACAATAACACGTAACAGGAGGCCGTGAACTGTTGACGTCACGATTATTATTCAATTATCGCCAGCCGGTAGGGGGAAACATAAAAAGTGAATGACTCCTCTTGACCTGGATTAGTAAATATCAGGCCAACCTTATCTGCAGCCTTGAAACGTGACGCGGAAACTGGCTGCCGAGTGAAAGCATTGTGCGACTGACTGATGCAATGAATGTCTGCATTGTCAGCAAGATCTATGTCGAGGACGGGCGAAGTAGATTTACGTTAACTGGGATATTCATTGGGTATAGTTTTTTTACATACTGCAGTTGTCTGAAAAAAAGTAAAAGAGACCGTGATCTCTGAGTTTGTTTCGGCATTTCTTCTCAGGGATCAGTCAGCTAGGAAATGCCGGCGCCATCTAGTTTATAAAATATTGACCAACATAATATTGTCGTGTAAAAGTGTCTTAGAAGATCTACTTTCATAAAATAAACATTCCATTTCTGACTTCAACTTAAGAGTTATACATTCCTAACACCAACAGTGACTGAAAACGTGTCCATGCCGATGAGGAACTACAAAAACCCGTATATTTTCAATCAATTTTCTTCCAAAAACCTCGTCACTGTAATCCAAGTCATGTAATTGAATCTAAATTGGATGCTAGCCTCAATCTAAACGCAAATTACTTATCCAATAAAACCTGAACGATGTTTTTACGATGTTATTGCGTTGCATGTTTCCCTGCGAAACGTTCAATTAATTGAACGTGTGCATTGCATCAAAACCGCCGGCACAACTAGAAACGGCCAACAATACCGGCGGAACGGCCAATCATGTTACGTCATCCGATAGTAGTGGAGCTCTTTCGTGCTGGTTTATTATACATACAGACATATTTACATAGGCACTAGTAGGCGTAGATGCGTTGCGGTGCACTCGTTTGCAAGTAAACGGGTGTGCATAATGGATGCACGGTCAAGGCCATTCGTGGTCGCCGACCCTGCTCTTGCACGTGCCCGTTGCTTTATACCAACTCTGTATTTAATGTGCGTGTGTGTGTGAACATCATTAATAGTTATATTAGCGTGGTGAACTTGTTGTTAAGGACGGTTAGCGAAACCCGTTTTGCGACAATAGCTTGTCGTTGTCCTGCGACTAGTCATTGTCAGCCGGATGACATTTTCGAGGGGAGCTTAGGTGTGACAATAGTAAAAGGGATTTGGCTTTGTAAGTGCTCTTAGGAGTTAATGTGAAAGAAGAAGTAACGTTTGGTAATCTCTGCCTAGTCTCTTTCGAAATGAGTCGTTAACACGTCATGTCGTCATGTTTGGCATAGTCTCATAACACCACAAAATATACCGAAATGTTCTAACCCAGACAATATCATACCCATTACGAAGGATTTGGTTAAAAGATTACTTCCATTTGTCAGACGGACAACAATGCTATTACCATAATGTCCATAATACCTTCAAGCTTCAATGTCTCGAAGACCCCGAATGAGTGTATAACAAAAAGGTTGGTAATTAGAGTGAGCGTGCTCGCGATTCTGAGTCACGGCCAAGGACACGAGAGCTTTGTCGGCTGTGATTAATTGAGTGTTCCCATTTCAATTGCTGCTCGATTCATTATTACAACACCGGTTACATTTTATGTGAACCCCAAGCAATGAAAGTTTTATGCGGAGTCTGAGACAAATGTTGGCTCTTAAAATGTTTGTCAGATTTGGGATTTGGTTTCTTTGAAGCTTTTGTGATTTGTAGTGGCATTTGTATGGACATTATACAAAAAAAATTATATATTAGTGTAACAAAAAAGTCAAGAATTGGTATATTTTAGACGAAAACCGCGTTGGCCAAACGATTTTTCTGACAAATTTTCCGAGATCTAGTACAGACCAGGGACATATACATATGCTTGAAGTGCCACTACAGATAGACCTGATTTAATAACCACAAGGTATTCTAGTCGTGCTTTGTAGTCTCCGGGGCATTGAGATTAGCCTGTCAAGTGATAGGGGAAGTCTCTTGGGTGTTGTATGAACCGACGCGACGTGCAGGTTACTGGTCTCAAGTTGTTGATAGATCATGGTCGAGTTGGGTTACTACTGCCGCTTTGATTTCTACTTGGTACGTGTAAGAAAAAGTAAATGCCATAAAGAAGAAAAGAAGTTAAGGCATGGTTTCCAAAAAAATATAATTAGAACAGAAAATATGCAGGTTTTGTATCACAATCACACATTCATAATCTCACACAACTTAATGCAACAGTCGATTCTGAAAAGAAATATTCAATGAAAATTATCGTCTCATGCTTCTGAGCGTTTCGCCAGCAACGATCATTCAACTCCTTCAGCCGAATTTACACCACACGTGGGCCGATAAACCCTCAATGTTTTACGGTCTTGTACGGAAGTAAAAAAGTTCAAAGTCATCGTTATATCAACCGAAACACTTCATGCATTTTCCGGTTCTCCCAATCTTTTATATTGCACGGTTGTTCAATTTAGAAGCTATCGACCTCTTGAAGTTTTCGATCTGTCGGGAACTTTACAACTTCTTGCAACTTCCTTACGCCTGAGCAGGAAAGCTCTCTAATTAATTATTAAAATTTATATCTGGAACAAATTCTCAGAAGTGATATCTGATTAAATAACATTGTTACATTTTGTCGCACCAAGAAGAGGAATTAATGCTAAATTATTATAAATAGTGCAGTGCTGTTGATGCATTATTTTTCTAAAATTTTCCAGTGTAGTTCAAGCAGAAATATCTATGTGAAATTAGTGACGCGCCCAAATATCATAAACCAGGAGTATCGGATTCAGAAATTCATGAAAGTGCTAATTAGATCTAAGCTAACTATATGACCTTCTTTTTTAATTTGCTTCCAGTCTAATCATAATACAAAGCATATTTGAATTTGTGCAGGGCTATGAGCGAGGCGGTTCCCCTCAACCGCCGACGCAGCCGCCAGGCGCGCCAAGCCCAGGCGCAGGGCAAAGTGCGCCCGGTGCCATGTCACCCACCCAGGACTCGCAGCACCCGCCCCATATGCCGCCGCATGGGGCACAACCACCGCCACATCAGGTATGATCCCCGAAAATCAGTGTGAGAATTCTTGGAGTACTTTAAAGAACATAACACCATTGGTCGAGCAGTTTCGGTCCAAAAATGGTGTAAGGCAAAAAATCTTTTGAATGATTTGAGCATGAGCTGTGTTGAACCTAAGAGGATTTTCGGCCGTCATTTCTGTTTGAAAATTCATCTTTGGGTATTTTAAAGAACGTTGGTTGGACGGACCATTGGTAGACTTAAAGTTTTCGGTGTAGGAAAAATAATCTTAATAGAATGATTTCGAGCAATACAATCAAAGAGGAAATTCGGCTGTTCTTTCCAGTTTGAAAATTCTTCTTTGAGTAATTTGAAGAACGTTGGTTGGACGGACGGACCATTGGTAGACCAAAGGTTTCGGCCCAAAAATAATGTAGGACAACAAATCTTAATACATGTAGAATAATTTGGAGCATTACAATCAGAGAGGAAATTCGGCCGTTCTTTCCAACTCCAATCAATCTGCCTTGCCTTTTTCCAACTATGTCGGGGTCGGCTTCCAGTATAACCGGAGCGACTGCCAATCTGACCTTCACAACCCAGTTACTGGGTAATACTATAAAACTACCCCTTGGTAAAACTGGTTTGTTGACTTTTGGGTTTCTGACGACCCATACCGATTGTCAAAGATCCACGAATGACAGCCGGAGTGACCAACGGCTTAACTTGCTTTCCGAGACACGCCACCTCACGTTCGTCTTGGTATGTAAAGATGGACCCATCCACGAATCCGGTCCGATCGACCCGTGCGGCTGTTATTACATAGCCACAAGCCCCTCTGACTCTGACTAACAAGCAAATATTAATACTATACTAGTTGTTAAAAACGAGAATTTCCGCGTGAAACCAGATGATAGCCTTAAATTAGAGAAAACTTTCATACACATATCGGTGTCATATCAAAAAGTGTCGTAATCACAACAACGGACCGTATTGGACAAGTGTGTTGTTTGATGTGATGTAATTTATCGACAGGTAGATAAGACCGGCGCCGTCCAGTCCACCTGCTATACTTTGTAAATAATCCTTTTGTCGTGTTTTATGACCTTGGGGTAGCCCCCAAAACCGGAACCCAGCTGACTGTTGATATTTACTATTGAATTCGAGTCACCCCAGAGATTTGTGCGTAACAACACACAGAGAAAAAAAAAACAATACGCTTTGGCAATGGACATCATTGGGGTCTGTTATCACCTCTATGCAGACTAATTCTGAATGAATTTTTTTTTCGGATGTTTGAATTTCTTTATTCTAATAGATATTTTTCTGATCTACTTGAATCACAACGCTAGACTTCAAGTATTTTCCATTTGATAAAACTCAGGAAACCACGGATTTGTCATTCTTAAACCTTTATTAAAAAAATACGAATGTCGTTTAGATTTTATACCGACATTGCAAACAATCTCGTTTTATCGGAAGCAGAGAAGTTATCCCAGTTATATCCGGTAATCAACTATTCATACAGCTGTCCGGAAACATTAAGTGTTGTAAATAAGCACGTGGAAAGACAGTTAATCTTGTGAGTTAGAAACAGGTTTAAAGGGAATGTGGATACTAACACTTCTTCTCATCTGTCTCTTGGCAGTTTATTTAAAGAAGGAACATTATATAAAATAATTTCGCATCATGTGTACATGAACACTATAGGCTCCGTGTAAAATTGGTCCATCTAAAAAATCGAATATAACTTTCAGCGTTTTTCTATAAAAGAACCACTTTGTTAGAAATAGGCATAGTTACACTAAACGCACATACAGAGCACATGCAGAGACCTCATAAGCATATTACAGGCTTCGATTGCTCAGTATGTGAAACATACAGCAATGGTTCACATACTAACAAGCAAACCTCTGTAATGAATAACATCATCAACCATAATTTAAACAGCACTAAACCGTATTGGTATTATCCGAAAACGAAAGTAGAATAATCGACAAGAAAGCAGTTTCCGACTTCTTAAACACATAAGTTTAAGTTGAAACCAACAAAGTTAAGACGGTGAACTTCCTATTAGCCTTGAAACGAAGCTTTCAACAAGTTTGTTATGCATGATTTACAGTTTAAACGAAACTTTTTGTCAACCAGTGACCTATTCTATTGTGCACTGTAAAATAGTTTGGTTTAAACTTTTACGATCCAATTAAAAACATTTATTAATGAGTCAAGTCACATGTCATCGTTCTGAAACTTAATAACGATTATGTTTTTTACTCCTGCTAATATCCAAATTAATTGATGACAAAAAATATCAATAGGATCCGAAGCAAAGACGAGACAATGAATCGAATTCTTGTTTCCATTTGAACTTCCTTTGAACCATGTCGTGACTTGTATTTTCAATTGATTGTTGTTACTTCTTCGCTGTTACTTTCATCATTTAAAAATAACAAATAGCAGTCACACATACAAATCTTTATCCATCTCGGAAGACATTTTCTTCACACAATGAATAATTTAGGATTAGGCGAAAGATAACATTTGCCATACCATAATATTAAAATTAGTTACGTTGGTTATTAGAACCATTTTTTTTTACTGAATTGGCTGTTTACTCTACCCTACTTTTTTACTCTAACTAAAAAAACTAATAAAAATTGTTACTGAAAGCAAAATAAGTTTAAAGTAGGTAACTGCTGGGTCAAGCAGTCGTGATCATACAGAAGTCTTGGTTGACAAATATTATTATAAAGAAAATCATATTGATTCAATATTCAATGTTGAATTGGGTGAACGCTTTTTTCTATTTTCAGCCACGGACTAGAAATCGCATTTATTTGTAGACTGGTTTTTATCTTTTTGAAAACTATTTTACTTATACAATTTTTAAAACGATTGCGCAGTAGTTTTCCTCCGTGAAGTCTACAGCCAAAAAGCCCTTTTAATTCCAATTTAGTCGTACTCAGTGTACTGTAAAACTAATTAAATTAAAGCAAACGTTATTTTTATAGCACACTGCACCTTCACTAAGCTAATTCAAGTGATTAGAATAACTCACGTTTACTTAGCGGTCTGAACACCACATGAAAAGTTCATTGCATTCCATTTGCGCCAGTGCGGATGAAGTAGCTAACGTTGAACAGCAAAGGTAATTCCAACTAGTAGTTGGCTCGCGAGCAGTTAACGTACGCCGTTCTGCCGACTCTGAATTGCAAATTCAGTCAATACTCCACTGTAAAATCCGAATCAGGAAACCTTTTTACCAACTATCCAGACAGCTTATTTAAACATTACAAAACTAAAGAACATTGATTTAGTAAAGACAAATTTATCATCTCGATTGAAATGTAAGATAATGTTCCGTAAAATCGATGGGCGGTTAAGAAATTATAATAGAAAACAGTTTTTGCTCGACAGCTAATTTATGACCATGCACGCTGTTATACCTGCTTTTATAATGGAGAAATCTGAGACATTTTTATGCAGAAGGGAACTGCAAACATTGAGAGACAAACAAATATGATTCCTTATTGCACCACATTCTAAAATGATCTCCGTTAGGCCGTATCTTTAACCTAAACTATAATAAGTAAACCATGTTGGTTCGAGGAGTCGGCGTCATGTTTGCATTTCGTTTATCGCGCCGATATCGCGGAGAACGTCGTCGCCGACGGAAATTTTCGATAATTTTGGCCGAAACTCCACTGCTAAAGTACGTAGTGTGCGCCTCGCGAGATAGCTACCCGAAAACATGATAAACGGTTTGTTGCTAATCGAAAATAACCAACGCGAATTTACCTTGTAACTTATTGGTGTTGCTTATGTAAAATCATTCGTGTCAATACCAAGAAGTGTTCGGATTTCAGGATATGAATCATATTTTGTATTTTTTCACTTCTTATCTTACGGAGCATAATATTGTAATTTAATTAGAATTAGTCATGTATCTGTATCTCGTTAAAGAAACTATGTTATCAATCCTTGTAAAAACGAAAGTATTGCTAAATAATTATGTACAAAAATATGTTGTGCTGCGTACCCAGTACAGCTAAAAAAAACATTGTTATGGCGTGTGTACAAGCAGTTACTATATAAATAAATATATATTTTCATTTGTAATGTCTTCTTACACTTGTAGTGGTGTAGTCTTGTGTCAGCACGCGCATAGATACGAATCTGTATAGCTTTAACGAAATTGAACCCACTCTATATGGAAAGTATAGTAATCCCGAGAACTCGGTGGCTGGAACTTTGGCTATGAACTTTACTGTTATCGTTACACATTAAACTGCTGCCGAATGTACGAAAACCCTCGTTGTTAGCAATTTTTTAAAATTACCATCCCCAACCATAACTATTTCAATAAACCGTCTATGGTCATACCATACCCCACCTAATGGACGACTTTTACTTTCGTTATGTTTGTTTTCCTGTTTTGCTATTCTTTCCACTCTTTTATTTTACGTATTATAACCGTCGTTGCGGAATATAGGTTTGTTATTCTTGTTTTACATTAACAATAATATCTGTATTCGCCCTCGAGTAATATCTTCGCTTACCTTGGCTTTACTTTCTTGATTATATCAAAATGTTTGCAGCCCTTATTGAAGAAGCTTGTTGAATGTTTTAGATTAGTGTAGGTTAAGGTATTAAGTATTACATCACACTTGTGGACATTCGACCCCGGCCTAAAAACTAGTCCCAAGAGCTGTCTCAACTAGAGCTTGAGCGACTTATAGAAGTCGATAAGTTCGATCAGGGAATTGCACGTTTACAGCGCCGAGCGAACAGTATAAAGTGAAAACAAATAAATAAGTACCATTTTCCAAGTGGTTGGTGTTACTATGAAAACTTCTTACTCGGATCATATGCTTGAAAAGTTTGTAAGTTTATGTTGAACTTCAGACATTAGTCTAATTCTCTGATATAGTTGAAGTGTGCCTTTGGGCCATTTTAGGTTTAGATTTACCAGGAATGATGGTAAAGTTGTTTCTGTTCCTTTTAAATGACCTTCACAATCTGATTGCATATCGTTATAAGACCGTCCATGCATGAACCAATCATCTTAGAAACCAAGAACCAAGTTATCGAAAGTTATCCATAAAATGAAAGGATAATAATAATCGATGAAAAAAGGAAACATTCCTATACAAGTGTGTAATAATTGGTATCCTATCAGTCGTGACTCGTAGAGCGGCGTCGTGGATGATCGGTTCGTCATAGTGCAGCGATCAGCATTCATCGTGAGCATGAGCCAACGTTTTTGGCTCGTCGTGCGATTTACATATTTCTATGTCCTTACTCGCCGCCTCGCCCGCGCCCGGCGTATGGTTCGCACGTGGCCGGCCTAGCGACGGCTTCACGATGTAATGGAGATGTAGCACATGTTGGCAGCTTTGCATGCGAACGAAACGCTCTAAACAAGTCGCAAGTTTCTCTCTATGAAACATTTCGTTTTGCATTCCTCGCGCTTACTCATTCCTCTACTGTTTTTATTGATGATAAAAGTTGTATCTTTTATTTGGTACTTACAATATTTTTTGATGACCGGATTGAGTGTAATGTATAGGGTGTTATACTCAATGCATAAGCAGAAGACAATTTGTAACGAAACCTTTAAAATAAATACTGTCTTATTTATGCAGTCCTTCTACATAACTTGAAACAACAAAAAGAATCCCCACCGGAAGATAAAAAATGTAGAAGGTGACGCATTCATCTCCGAAATCTTATCTTCGAAAAAAAAGCGCGTCGTGCAAAAATTAAACGTCACTCAAGATATCATGTAATCGGCGGAGCAGAAACTCCGAGCAGTGGGAGAGCGCGGCTTGTGTCGATTTTATACAGCTCTGGAACTAAACGCCGCCAGGCTACGGCTACAATTTATGCTAACATAAACCCGGCCGGCATCGGGGCCGGCTCCGAAGAGATGTAGAGCTTTATACCTTTTATACCTTAGCCTCCTTCCACTCCTATACAGATCTTGACTTGCTCCAAAAGACACTGTTCCTTCCAATCAGAGTAACGCTGTAATTAAAAATCAGACACAGAAGGACAGAATATTTTCTTTATCTCTTAATAGAACCTGAATTTCCTCTCTATACTTGTTGCTATAGATAGAAGTACTTCACCTTCCCTCCCGCATTCAACTATTGTTGCTCCATTCGAACAAACAACATAAATCTATCTGTACGGTGCGGAGGCTTAACTAAATTCTCGGCGAGCTACGCTTGGTAATACTCCACGATGTCAGTAGAGAATTTTGAGAGTCAAGGGCCATTTCAGCATCGTGATCGCTCGAGAGTTGTACGGTCGAAATGAAACGTCGTATCTTATTTTATGATTAGCGGCTCGAAAGCGCTTTGTAATTTTGTTAGTTCCGCCTTTCTGGTGCTGGGGGCGAGCACAGAGAGTGGAGATCGATGCGAGCATTGCGTGCGAGTGCGATAGGGAGGGCAACATTCGATGCTTGCTCCGTCCCTTTCACTCGAACCGCCTACCAGGCAGCCATGTTGCGCTCGACCTGCGCTCGCCCGACCGCCATTGTAGCATTCGTAGCTAGTGATGTTCACTGACTCACTCGATATTATTGTACACGTGCCTCCGACTACTCGGAATATTACTAGTGAACGCAACATAGCCGTTAATATAATTCAAACTAGAATATTTCATTGATGACGAATTGACGGTTATCGTCGTAACAGTTTAGCAGTTTATCACATCGATATCAATATGGATCAAATAAGTTACCTATTTCCGTTATTTTGAACGAGTAAAGTTCATGAATTTGATGTATTGCAGGTCAAAAGACCCGTAACAGATCTTTCTGTAAACGCTGAAGTAAACCACTCGCATTTTATAAACAAAAGCAGTACTCTACTCTACTAACCGGCCTACTTCTATGTTTCTCGACAAACTTGCGAGGTTTTCATTTGGTACAACTTTCAAACAATATAATTTTATGCTTCATTGGCATCCAGTATAAATAGAGAAGTGCCTTTAGGATGTCGACAAAATTGTCGATAGAAAAATTATGCAGTGGACTCATACCCGCGGCTCCGGAATTAAAATGTCAGACGTGCGGCAGCGGCAGCGCGGGCGAGCGTGGGGGCCAGAGGGGGCCGCGCGCGGGGCGGGGCGGGCGGCCAGCGTTATTAATAACCATAAGCCAGCAGACGCACGAACGTCCAGAGGGGCCACGCCAGCCGCGCGGTAATGAGGAATCACTAATTATATTTTACTGGACTTTCGTATTAAAGCAACATTAAATACGCTAGAGCTGTAAAAATATAATACACCTTGCGATACTTTTATACACGTTTACCCTTAATTCACTTCATGCTTCTCTTTGAAAGGCAATATCGTTAACGTTGACCTTTCGATAGTCGAATAGTAATGATACACAACATTTGCTTTGCAATCACATCGGTTGATAGCGTAGCATACTGGATATTGGATCCCGGAACTGGGACAGAATGGCAAGATAATAATAATGGCATGGCTGGCGGGGTACGGTCCGTTTAATATTCCCCCACAGTAGGCGCGCCGGTTGCACGAGACAGTTCTACCCGTTCTCTAGCCCGGGCGTTAGCCTTCGCCAGTAAAAACTCAGTATATTTTATTGTCAAGGAAATATATTTGTCAAAGGCCGTGCGATTAATTGCTTGACTTTTCTGAAGTGCTCCTCCGGGAGATTTTCTTTTAGGAATTTCTTTGACATTAAGTTCATGCATACAATTGTCGAATTATCAGGACGACTTAAGGCTGTTAAAATGTTCAATGTCTCCTTCACTGGAACCTCCATCGCGATGATAGGATGATATCGCCAGTCATTTTCTTTTTAATTTGTTTAATCCCCTCACAATAAAACTGCGCTTCAAAGTCCATGTTTCGCATTTGCTAACTTATTCTCGTAACTATCGCAGCTCCAACATTAACTAAGAAGCGACTTTACGCTGTGTCCTTGTTTTTCCCTGTACATAAAGAGCAACTTATCGCTGGCAGCACTCCGCTCTCATAATAACAAACTGCAAAATGCTCCGGATTCTCCGAACTTTAGTGTGGCAGCCCCGCTCGCCGTTGGAAACCTCTAAAGCGCTGACGGTGGGGCGTACATTCTCTCTCCTGTGGCGGAGTCACGGTGGCAGGGCTGTCGGGAATTGCCGACTTGGATAAATTATGCCGCTCGCTCCCCCCTTTTGCAATCTCCGCAAAATAATGCAATTCAATTGTAAAGAGAAGAGAAACTGACATTTGTCTTGTCTATTGTGTGACTCGTCTACTTACTGCTCCATTATTATGATAAAGTTTTATTGAAGGTGTTGTAGGGACAGCCCTAAGTGTGAGCTGTGAAGGCTGCATCTAGAGATGGCCCGATTTATTGAGAGCATGTACTCGCAGGTGAGGTAGTCGTAGACGACTCGACACTCGAGACCTGCCACCGGGTATCATCTGTGACAATACGTTCTCACCAACTATTTTAACGCTATATTTTCGTTTGTAACGAAACATATAATATTATGTTTTAATTTTTCCAGACAATGTTAGCTAAGGATCTTTTTAATTAAATCCTTGAACTCATCGTTTGCCGAAATTATTTGCCCCGGAATTGGTACTCGTACAAATTAAATATCCTTGTCTTAAATATCAATAAATATACATATTCCAATAATGATTAAATCAGCGAGTTTGTTAAGTAAATATTTGTAATGAGCTTACACCGTGTCCCTATTTGGAACGTGTCCTGTCTGATAAAGAGATCATGTCGTGGCCGTTTCACAAACTTGTTTCCAATTCATTATAAGTTTGGAACAGACTTACCTCTGTTACAGTCGGCGTGCACTTTCCTCACTAATTTTGAGCAGCTACTCCCGGAGTTAATGTCGGAAATATTAAACGGATTAATCCTTTATGCGGACGTTTCTCTAAGTCAACGGTTCGGAATTTAATTGGCCGATCTGCTTTAATATGTATCGTAAATTGATATAGAGCTGTTTAATTTTGTGTTACCACAAGTACCCTCGGATTTTCAATTGCGTACTTAAATTAATTCATTCAAAATTGTTCATTTCTTCTATCACATTCCACAATGCGGACTATGGTACTTATATAAAAATAAAATGAGGTCTGAAAACTCCTTTACAAGGCAGCTGGTAGGTACATACGTGTGGTACCTGAAAATAATTAGCGTCGATTATTCTCAATGACAACCTCTGAAAAGAAACGTGAAATCAAATTAGCTTGTATGACCTGCATTACAACAACAAATGGTTTATCTCTGCCAAAAACTAGACAGCTAGATAGAACCATCCGCGTAATTATAAAAGCCAGTTTTATTTACAGCCTAAAAATGATTAACGTAAAGTAACTGCAGCCAGCCGTTACATAAAATTCCCATTTATCATGTCAACGAGGTAAAACAATTAGTATGTTTTGCGAGATAAAGTTTGAACGTTCCAAATTGCGGAGTCCGTTACAACTTTGTGATATTCGGGAGCACAAAATGTTGAATTAGATGTTTATTTCATATTTCGGAGAAGTTTAACCTTACTTTCTATGCTGTAATATTCGTATTTGAACTCGTAATATTATGCCGTAAAATTATTACCACACTATTTTTAACTTTCAAGCAAAAGTTGTAAAGTAAACCAAATATTCCATTTCGGGTAACTTTGGTTTAACTTTAGAATAAGGAATGTGGTTCTGCTTGAATGAACAGATTCATTAAATAGATGTGAACTTTGAACTCATGACGTAACGCATTTTCGCCCACTTTTCTTTTCTTTTGATAAGGATGTAATCGCCCAGAGCGCCTGATGTGACTCAACTTAAAAAAAGTCCGTTATGTTGCAAGTCCATTCCGCGTCCTTTCCACTGCCAGTATTCTGTGATTTCATTTTTACATTAAGTGTTTTAGTACTGGTGTTGGGACGTAGTTTCAGTACGAAAGTCTGGCCTTCGGCTTACAGTGGCGTACGAAACTAACTTTGGGCTTAAGCTTGTGAACTTTTTGTCATCGTCGCCCGTTTGAAATTGCTATTTAATTCGAATCGCCGCCGACTTTGAGTTAAACACTTCGTGTTGCTCGCTGCAATTTTTGTTTTTGTTTGTGTTATCATTTTGGAGTTATTATAGCTGTGCTGACAGTGGATTGCATCGGAATTGTTACGCCGGGCGCCAGTCGGAGTTGGTTTCAATTAGAAGTCTCGTGTCATGACCGGAGCCAACCGAGCGGTGATCTAGTCATAAGACCGATATTGCTGACCGCAGTCCTTCATACACTACAAAATGCTCCTATAGTTAGACAAGTCTGGGTAACATTTCAAATGCCCGCTCTTATTGCAGTATGGTGCTATTATCGTTAACGCTGATAATGTCCGCACTATAGGATGTTGTTAATTCGAACTTACGAACCACGTACGATCATATCGGCGAGCAAGGCAATTGAAGTTACATTGTAACTTGAATTGCCTGCTTAGTTATGGTTGAAGGTATTCCAACGGTACAATGTAGGTTCTTATGTGCCTGTAGGATTATTTAATGAACATATTTCCCTGATTAAATTACTCTGATGTAATATTGCATAGTTTCTTTGAAACTTGCGCCACTTCTTCCCTGCGAAAGCACTAGGAAGTGGTGAAGGGAAGCGTTTTGGGGCTGTCTTATGTAATTTTGACGTTCGAAAAAGGCTGATTCTGAATGACTACTAATATAGATATAAATATTGATTTTTGAAAGAAAAGTGATGGATTTTTACAATATAAATATCAAATTTTGTTTGCAGGGTTACCCGCCACCACCTAGGCCAGCGCAGCCGTCCACGCCAAACGCACATGATCCAGACTCTGTAAGTAATTAATAAACAGTCAATTATCGATCAAGACGCAATCATAATTGTTACAAGCTATGGGTTAGAATGCTCCCCACAATCAATCAGCGGTGTCTGCCGCCCGATGAGTCAAGAAGGCAGGGTATTAAAAAGCCATCAACCGCAAACCATTCACCCAACCGAGTAGGTAGTCTCTAGAGAATACGTACCTACACCTATTAAAAATTACGCATTACTAGTAAATGTGACGACTTATATCCGCGTAGTGATTCATTTAAACACTGAAATACATTAATGTAAATTAGACAAATCAGAACCCAGCCTCTTTCCTCATGGGTAAAATAACTCAGTGACGTTTAATACATTTTTAAATATACGTATATCGACATGACGTTGTCCTTTTTGACGTAGGACTGGTGTGTCGTACAGACGTACACTAATGGCTGAATAATGTAGGCAGCTGGTCACGCAAAGAACAAAATACAACGTCGGTTTCCGCGCCTAATGAAGCTCCTTGTACTCTCTTACATCTCGTCGACTACATTAATTTATTTTCACTGTACATGCGAGTAATCCTGCTTCTCTCACAATTGTAACGTTAAAATGTTTCATATAAATATTAGGATGAGTGGTATACTAGTTTTTTCGGCAATTATCATAACATTACATACATTTTGTTATTTCTCTCGACTGACGTCGTCAATTCGCTCATTTGTTGATTAAGTTGATGAATGAGCTCGGTCTGTTCGTTACGTATAGCATCATCCTACATCAGAAACCGAGCGGACGTGAATAAACATAATCATAAACGTCGTGTCTTCATTAGCGCACATGTGGCCCACGAAAACGAGCGAGCTTCGGACGACTCGGCCTCTATTTGTGGACGAGCACTCCATATTCAGAGTTAGTACGCCGTCCGGCGCACGACACTTGACAATAAGCTTGTTTGCTGAATCGCATCGCCACACTGAAAAACCTACAAGTGTTCGTGGACGCGTCGTGGGCGTAATCGTAAATAGATTTTATTTACATACTTTGTTTCCAACTGAAAAATGAAAGCAATTTCCCCTGACATAACAATGTAGACGGAGGAAATAAACGTTCTCTTGTCAGACTTTGTTATTTATAGACAAACGTGCATGATTAATTTCGTGTTTACAATCTGATTTCAGTTTTATTTTTACGTCTATGAACATGGTTTTGCGTGGGTACGATGTTTGTTTTGAAACGCATGTTTCGGTTATTTGATGAGAATGCGTCATGAGCAAATGTGCCCTACTACTAATGTGTTTGCGAGGATTGAGATGAGCACACATCCCGCGGGCGTTTGCTTATCGACGTCGGCTTGTGCATGCATAACGACTGTGATAAAAAGAATCGTTTACAGCCTTCAAAGCGCATTAGGGCCGCTATATTTTATACTGAAAGTATAATCATAATCCAGCTTTATATTAAAGCAGCTTTTAAGCCAAATGTTGGCTACGTCTATATTATGCGCTGAATTCGCTACGCCGCGCCGTAGTAGGTGCTTATTCTTTATGAAGCCACTAGTATGTGATTATCTATACTAATATTATAAAGAGGTAAAATTTGTTTGTTTGTTTGTATGTATGTAGGGGGTAATCTCCGGAACTGCCAGTCAGATTTTAAAAATTCTTCTTGCATTTGATTGCCCAATTCTTGAGGAAGGTTATAGGCAGGTATTAAGGTTATATCTAACATCACGCTACGACCCTTAGGAGCCGAGCAAAATGAAAAAAACATCAGAAAGAACAGTAAGCAAAAACGAAGTAGTAAGTAGCACGGGCAAGCGATGGGACGCGACGCGATGGGCCAAAATTTCACGCGGACGAAGTCGCGGACAAAAGCTAGTTGTTCATATAATTATCAATTGAATGGTCTAGCTTCGTGTTTATTTAAATTAGGTTACAATAAAAGCAAGCAAACTAGATCTATTGCTTCCTATCCTGAGATCCAATAGTTCTAGTTCAACACAGGGATTACGTAACACTTCAACTATTGTTAATGAACTAAATACAAGTTCAAAGCCCCAGAAACTTAACATTGCGTGGGATTTTACGTTTGCATAATCTCAATAAAATAATATATGCTCAAAACGTACAACCCTAAAGCTGGGTACAGATAGAGCGTAGCGGGGTTGTTTGATGTTGATTGATACCGTTAGCCGGGCGCGCATTGTCTCGCTGAGTCGCCCGGGGGAACCCAAATGAGTGGAATTATTAAACCGGGACCCGTTCTGCGATGTGACGCTTTTTGTAATGAATGTACCGAGTGCTGTGTATCGCCCGAAACGAGGGGAACCCGAAACTCGCCGCTCCTATCAATTGTAGCAACAACCCATTGCTCCCTTGTCCCCGCTGCCACCCCAGCCTTATTGTCAAATGTTTTAATGGTGAATTTTGAAATCACAATGATTGCGATTTCTTTTTTGTTGTTGTTCGTCTTCAAAGGATCAGCTGTTCCAGTCGTTTGGCAAGGTTAGCTAAATACCCTAGTGATAACGTTCAGAGCGTTTCTAGAAGTTTATTATCAATTAAAAGAGCCCTGGAGCTTATAGCTTGTCGTGTATTGTTATCAAAAAGTACAATCTAACATAAATTTTAATAGACGGTTACTGTCTAGCGTGGGAAGTCAATAGATATTCTTCTTGGGAAAACAGTTTTTGTTTACTACTATTCCATAATCTATTTCCGTAACAAGGCAGAATTACCGAATATTTCCTCCAAAAACATTTCCCTATAAAATTCATCAATTGTCAGTTAAATGTCAGGTATTTACTGAGACGTTGAACACAAAAGCGGGTAAGAAATTATTCACCGTGAGTCGCGAGCATTCAACGTTTGCGCGCTACGTGAAGGGTTCTAATTCGAGTTATTTATTTATGCAACTTTACCGGCATTGTGAATGCTCAGGAGAAATGTGCCGCTCCCATGACTCGAATAAAGAAATTCTTTATAAAAATGTTCTTTTACAATTTCTATACACTACCGGCCAAAGTTCCCTGCTTCGGCGCCACATGACATGTATTATCGAAATGTTAATGGTTTTCGCACTAATTTGTCTTCATTAAATAGTATTGATGATGATCGTTTGTCAAACGTAGGATATTGGAGCTATTAGTGACGAGATTGTGTTTAGTGATTTAGTGGCATAGAGATACAATTCCGGCTTGCTAATTTGGTATTCTATAGACTAGCTACTTATACATATTTGTAAGAGATTTAATGAAAGTCTTATCTGCTGAAATAGCTCTAAACTATTTTGCAATCCCTGAAAGGTGAGTATTTCTTCTAAATGATACAGACCCTGTAATTTTCAGCCATTGTGAGGGTTATTATATCATCAAACAGATTTTTGTAAACCTAACGAACAGTCTACACTGCAATGTTGTTAAACTTGTAGAGGCTTTTGTCTATTGGTAGTTGCTAAAGCATTGTTAACATAAGTTCTTATTTAAACTTAATTCAGTCCAGGCTGCCTTTACAAACTGCCTGATTATACGGTACAGAGAGTAAATGAGTGTTGAAAAATAAAACGGAATAATGTCAATTAAAAAACATTCCGCGCGTAAATGAACGCTGCGACTCATGTGCACTATGAGTAACTATCTCGCAGAAAGACTCTTTCCTAACAATGTAAAAGTAATGCATGAAGCAAAATATTCAAATGTAAAAAGCGAGAGGCAGGGTTGCTCGCCCGTTGCACGTTCATAATAAACGAGATTGAGTGGGGCGGTGTACAGACTCAAATGAATGACGGTAACAGCGCGGAGCGTAATCAGCCGACAGGCGACGTGCGTTCGCATGTAAAAACAAAGCAAATACATTTTACTCGAAAATTTTCACATGAACATTTCTCGGGGCATGCCTAATAAATGACTTTTATATTCAACTAGTGTTCTATCACATTAGCTATGAAAAAGAAAATATCTTTTTCAGACTCCGCATAAAATTTATGTTTGTCACTCCGCTGTATTAGCGACTGAAGCTTGCACTGAATTTAAAAATGGTATTGTACTTCTTTATTTTCTCTGTGTGAGGGTTGACTATACGGGATGTGGCGCACATAGTGAATAAGCTTTTAACTACTCATAGGATAAATTCACTGGGCTAGACTAGAACCACTTACCACATATCCCATATCCCATTTTTTATTGTTTGCCAAGAAGTAAAAGGGTGACGGGGGTCATTCTGGTGGAACACTCAAAAACACTGCCTTGCTCACTTTTTGCTCGCTTGCTTGTTTCTTACACGTGCGCTTATTTTTAATGCTTGCTTGTTTTTTTACACATTTGCTTGTTTTTTTTTGCACGCTTGCTTGCTTTCTTGCGTGGATGTTTGCTTATTTCTCAAGAATAATACTTGGCTTTCTCTAATTCTTGCATGCTGACTTTCTTGTTTGCCATCATGCTTGTTTACTTCAGTTAACCTGCTTAGTGACGCTTAGTACATGTTACACAACGGATATCATGCAACTAATATTTTTATGTATTATGTTTTTCATGTTATTATTTGTACATTATTAATTTACCAAAATCACGAAAAGAAACGAAACTCATCATTCTCCTAAGAAACTATGATGACAAAATGTTACTAACAAAAATAAAATGCGACATTAGATTCTAAATGACTTATATTGCGAGTTAAAACAAATTTCATTTCTACTTGGTTCAAATTTATAACACTGAACAATGATTCGTTCATCGTAGGGGTTGATTATACTAGCTAAACAGTTTAACTCGGTCTATAGATTGAACCTGACTAGTGACGCGGCTAAAACGAATCTCATTTGTCAAATAGGATCTTCTGTATCAGAATTACGAGTAGTCAGAATGCGCGCTTGAGTACGTTTCCTTTTTAATTGAATAAGCCGAGGGTGCTACATAATCCGGCCGGTGCCGCCCAACGCGAACGCCAAAATTCACGTTGCCTTCTGTTTGCTTTTGTTACACAGTCTCTGCTTTACCGTTTCTACTTTCTCTCGTTTATCTCTCGGTTGTGTATTCAAACAAATTTTTGTGTGACTACGCTGAAGGGTTTAATTTGGTACCTGTCTTGTTTTGTTACAAAAACAGAACAATATTGATTTTAACAGATGAAGCGACTTTGCTCCATGACGGAGTTATGATCTGAAAATTCTCATTTAACAAACACCACATGTATTTTTACATTGGAGCTTTAGTTTTACATTTACTTTATAAAAATATTCCATCTTCAAAGCGTGTACGTAATATCTGTCTCCATATTTTAAAAATTAAATTCTGCGCTGATTGAAATGGTTTTGTTTGAATACCAAGTTTAATTAAATGTTCGCTATTCCAGAGAACGAATAATATATTTTTCATTGATAAAATTTTATCGCGGACGTATATTTTATTTAGTCGTTTGGACAGATGGATGGAGTGGCCGCATTCGGCTCGAATGTAATTATTGCGGTCCGATTTCGATAATGCGCCGCGAGGCCGGTTGTGAACAAAATGTGGTCGCCCACTCGTTTTGTTGCATTTTAATAATTTATACGACTCACAGAGCAGATAAAGCCTTTCTGTGTTATTTCAATTTTGCATTACGCGAATTTTAAACATGTTTCAATTTTGTAGGTAATCTATCATACGTCAGGATGATGAACGAACCGCATACATTATTTATAATGAGTATGTACAATTGTTTTTAAAATCTGTTTACAACCTTGTTGTATATTTAAATGTAATTTATTTGCGTATATAATACGGTACGGCAATAGAATTGTTAGCTCTGGAGACTTCAATAAAAAGATTTACCCCAATTACAGGGACCGTAGGTTGGGTGAGCGGTTTAATCGGGCTGTAAAAACGTTGGATCGCCGGTAACGAGGCAGTAAACCGGACCGGCGTCCCATAACCAAACGAACTGCTCTGTGATAGCACTAAAACATTGCACGATTTGCGTACTCGAGTGTCATGCCAGTCCTCTACTCAAGTACACGTATACCTGAAATATTTAAAGAGAACTTGAAAGGACGCTTGCACCGTACTAAATCGGCTTTACTGTTACCAAAACTCCAATATTGCAAGATATAGCGTATGCAGCGTACATTCCCCAATGTAGGAGCCGCACAGGCAGAAATCCCAGTTACTTCAAAAGCTCGTACATTGATGTAGCAGGCGATATTAGGAGAGTCCGTTGTAGACCACTAAATGCAAAATGTTCCGTGTTCCGTGTTCCATGCGGTCGGTTGCGTGCGCCGCTACCACCGTTGCGGTTACTTTGTCAACTTTATGTTCTTAGTAAACTGTTTATATTAACATATTTTACTGCTCCATACCTGATGAACGAGAGTTTTACGGTCTACCTTCTTTATTAATCATCGTAAACTCACTATATTGCCTATAACGATTAGGTCTAATGGGTTTAATACGGCAATTACGTCAGTAAACCATAACATTTCCATGCAAGTCCCATATAAATATCATGCAAATGTTTTAATAACTTTCGATGCGTAGTATTCACAACAGCGTTAACGTCTTCTGCTTTTTCAATAGACCACAGTAAAAGAGAATAAGCCATCATATAAGCCAATAAGCCAACATAAGAGTGTTTTTTAGGGTTCCGTAGTTCATGTCTCGGAACCCTTATAGTTTCGTCATGTCCGTTCGTTTGGAAGGTAGGAAGGTACACGTAAAGTGGGGATGATTTTTTTTTCTCGCTTCTACCGTATAATGTGGGGTATCATTAGATAAGTATTTTAAAAACATTGAGAGGTTGCTACTACGATTTTTTAATTTAGGTATCCGTTTGCGAGATATTCAACTTAAAGCGTTCAAAGCTAAACGGCTGGCTCGAAAAATCTCAAGATGGTAGTCCATATAGCTTACGGCTTAGATAACTTTGTTAGTTTAGGAGTTATAGATGCCTAACTTGTAAAATAAGCTTACTTGGAAAACTTAAAGTAACGAAATAATAAGTAAACATGTAAAAAAATCATAACAACTATTTATTGGTCCGACTCGCACTTGGCCGGTTTTTTCTTTTTTCTAAGTTCTTTTTATACTTCTTTCATTTGTGTTAGGGTTGATACAAAATGTCAGTGTCAGTTAACCATTATCATCTGTCATCAATAATTACCACCGATACAGAGACGAACAAGTAAGATAAATACAATGTGTTTACTTCAAGCTGGAAACCTTCGACTTGTATGCTTCGTCTGTTTACATGACATTGTCTGCTAACATTTGCCGGTAGGTACAGCCAAATGTAATTGAGCATAGTTTATATCCAAGGCTATATGCGTGGGAACATGTTCTGTTTATCAAAATAACAACACAGAAAAGATTCTTAAACTTTTCGTTATTCAGTCTATCTCGGAATACAAGTCGAGACGGCTCGGCTGTATAAATAACAACAGCTCGTTGCCGTTGTATGGAATCGTAAGACCGTATAGTTTTCTTTCTCCGGATCGTACCTAATGTAATTCAATAGGTTTGTTTTCAGTCAATAGAATACTTGAATAACTCGAGTTCGCATCGTATCGTAGACCTTTACCGGATCGTTATTACGTTACAATATGCGGATGTGTGTTGTAGATGTTTGTCGTAAAAGCGACCGTGTCGTTTTATAGCACCGACCCTGCCTTCAGAATGGGGTCGAACAGCCACCGTGCTGGGTGGTCGTAATGTAACATAACCTGAGACCACCCTCCTTGTTTTATGAATTTTAATAAACTAAACAACATTGCCTCAGTCTCTTTCAACGAAAGTTATGACATGCTGTCACTAATAATTAATTTTTGGCTGTTCCTGCCAGAACTTGAGAATCCCATTTTAATTGCAAACCAATAAGATACCAACTCCGACTGACTGCGAACAAAATAGACACAACTTTATCGCAAAAGTGAATACCTAGACGATAAACACAGCTCAGCTGGATGATTATTATTACATCCCGTCGGTTATTGTAATCGTGACGGCATTGACCCCACGACCCCGGCAGCTGACGTAACGAGTGTCACCGCAACCATCAATCACTGGCTGCTTTGTGACGTTTTGCGACCTGCGCCTCTGACGACACAGAAGCCAAGCCAACGTGACCTTTGATCTTTCTGCACACGCTGTTTTTAAGAACGACTCGCCGGTAACGGCCATGTATTCATTGGACAAGTGAAAAGCACAATGCAAATGAAGTGAAAAGTACAATGGTAATGTTCATGTTGGTAATGCTCGTTCGTATAAAAAGCTTGATTGGTCTTCACCTTTAGCGTTATAGACGCAAGCTATTACCGCCTAAATGCAACAGTCTTGCATCAAGGAGTTGTCCATTTAGTGAATTGGAGTATGTGGCGGCAGCATGATGTCATCTGATTGCGATGGGCGGGCACGCCTCGGCCTCCGCCGCTGATTCGTGACCAAGACTCTAAACGACTCGTGCATACCTAGCCTCACTCCATGCTGAACATTCGTGCATTCTACGTAGCTTCGCGAACAACAGTTTTAATGTTTCGAAATTTCGACACGAGGTATCGCGACTCGCGAACAAGTCAAGTTGGGCAAAATTCACTTTTTATTCCTTCGAATAAATCAAGACAATGATGAATAGTGGTGGTATGTCAAAATTCAACCTGCCGTCAATCCACGGCGCTTGAACGCATTATTATTCTGAATTTATTTAAAGATGGCCCCTTCCTGTTGGCAACCATCCAACGGGGTATCCCCAACATTTACCAGACGATTTAATAATTATGGACTTTTATGTGGGTTAATGTATGTGTCTACTCATGTTTGTATTTGTATTCATTCATTCAAGATATTCCAATGTTCACAGAGCTACCGTTACATATATCGAAAATGTAGGTGAATGTCACGCTGCATCCATCTATGTTTTGTGTAAGTTAGTTTGTGTGTTTATAGAGTTGTCGAGCCACAGTAACCAAGCGTTTCTTGTTCGAAAGCGAGAGTTCCAAGTTTCTCGGGAGCACGCTCTGCTTCGTCGTAGAATCGACCGACAACACCAGATTTGTATAGCCTTTGTGTTTTACATATTAATGTACTTGTGTAAAAATCCACTCCATTCTCCAATTGAGAATTGATCGAAAATATATTTAGTGATGGTTGAACGTAAAACTATCTCCAATTAGTTTCGAATCCATTCACATAATTAATGCGTATAAACGTCTATTTACTTAAACCTTTGTGCACACACTCAGACTCATTCACATGTAAAACAATGTTACGTGTATTGTTTGTGAATATCAATATTTACTCGCTCATTTATTACGTTACCGTAACTACGTCTTGTGACGTTGAGTCTCTGACGATTTTCTTCTTTTGATCAAGACCTTCAAAGCGATCACGCCTACGTTTTACATCTATCCGCAGTAATCTGATGCGAATTTCGTCACTCAATTCAATAGGTCAGGGTGTCGGTAATTGAGTCGCGTCAGCTGTTCTCCGGATCCCTCACGTTACGAAATCCGTGTTTCATTAAATTCATTATTGTGCCGATACCGTGCTCGGGTGCCGACGACGTCCTATACATATACAAATGTGTAGGTACCGAAGACTGAAGGCGTTCATGAGCGGGGGATGCCTCCAGATAATAAATAACGAGTGCAACGATTGCGACCGCCGGGCCGGGGATAAGGGGGGTCCGGGGAGGGCCCGACCATTTTAATGTCCCGGCGCCAGACTTTATATTAAACATTCGACCTTGGCAGTGGCCTACATCGACACCGGGACACGCACACACGCCCACTTCTCTCGTCACGAAAAGAAAAGTTCATTCAATGTTTCGGCACTTCTCAACGCTATAAATAATAAGCGTGACGTGTTTACTCATCTAGCACGCTATTTAAACCCTGCCTTATCTTTGTTGTGTAACGGTGACATTGTCGAAGGCCTTTGTCACGTACTTTACGACGTCTGTGCTAGATCAACACTTTTTGTCTGTCTACGAAGCGGGTCGGCTTTATGCTAGACCACCTTACAGTCGAAATAATGTTCTTTTGTTTAGAGCTGCAGGTACCTTACTGACCTAAACCTAGTAATATTATTACCCTGTAGGGTCTGCCACGTCAGGAACGTGAACCCGTTACGGCCAGGTGTCCAAATAGGCGGTGAAGACTATTGAGTAATAAGCACTTGTCACTATCCAGAAATATTCTGACTGCGTGAAGAGTTTTCTTTGCTCTAAGAACAGGGCGACTGACAATTATGGCTTAAGAACTCATCAGATAAAATTAGAATTTGCTACACCAATCAATCCTTACCCGAGTTTGGCGGCTTTGACACTTTGTTGATTTGCTACATCAATTTCATTAAGACGATTCCTTTCTCTTTTGGAAGAATCATCCAGTATTATCAGATCAATTTTAGTATTTTATTCATGTTGATTTCGATCAATCTGCCGAGCCTTTTCCCAGCTATTTTGGGATCGGCTTCCAGTCTCACCCGATGCAGCTGAATACTAGTATTTAACATGAAGCGACTGCCTCTGCGATCTTTCCTCCACAACCCAGTTACTGGGGAATACAATACCCCTGGGTAAGACTAGCTGTCAGATTTTTAGGCTACCGACGAACCGTAACGACTGCCAAAGATCCACGAATGACAGCCGGGACCAACGGCTTAACGTGCTTTCCGAGGCACGGAGGGGTCTTGGTATGTGAAGAGGGTCACCCATCTACGGTCCAACCGCAGCAAGCGTAGCTTAACCTGATCGATCGACCCGTGCGGCTGTCATTACTTAGCCATAAGCCTCTCATAGTGTTTTGGTAATATTAATGTCAATAGACTCATCTTTAGCTAAAGCTATAATAATTTTGATGTTACGACTATCCTTAACTTCAGTATGTTGAATCAATAATACAAAAGTCCAAGTAAGATTTTGGTTTATTTTGAAACATCATCAAAATGCACTTTTAAGTAAGTATTTTAAACATACGATAGACATGAACTAAATCTCTGAAATTAAATGAATCAAACCATCGTTACATCGTTAGATGGTTTGATGGTTAGATTCATGTTGATCTAACACCACTAATTAATAAAACTTTTTCATTATCACTGCACGAACAAAGCCCCTGGTTCTAATTTACAAAAACCATCACGCTGCCCACATACTTAGGTTCGGGGGTTACGGCCACAAGGTCTAATATGATCCATGGTCCAGAACTACATGGATTGAATATTATCTACTTTAATTCTCATAAATCGTCACCCTTGTCAGCGCGTAAATCGCGGAAGAATTTATACGGGACGTTTTGGATGATATAGGACCACGTCTTGGAAGTGCCACAGAAACAGAATGAAGATTTAGAATGTAGTTCAGTGCGGAAAGGTGGGATAGTATTAAGCAGAGACTCAGCATTTATCATCGTCTCGCTGCCTTACTACTTTAATATTAGTTGGAAAATGGTATTCGCGTTGCTTTTTTCCATGAAAGGATGGAAATATTTCTGGAAAGAAAATTCACTCGCATCCTGTTCGGAGAATCCACTGATGCCTGGTGCGCATAGCTTTGATACTCTATTGCTATTAGCGTATAAGCTTCTTCTTCTTCGAGAAAAGCTAGTTTTAGAGGGACTTTCTTTTGCCAATCATTTAAAAATAGATTCAACATGTAATTTCAAATGGCGATGATTTATAACATGATATTGTAGCCTATCATGATATACGTCTACGCAACCATTCGATTGTGCCCTACCCTATCGAATATAATATTACTCACGAGCTTTTCAGTAATCACACTCGTGAAGTGTTCATATCTCTCAAATTGACGTTTCCTAAGCGTTCTGCTACTACCAACCAATATCTACTTAGCTAACATTTAATAAAGATATGAAATATCTCTAGCAAAGAACCGGGATGTATGAAAAAGCGCTGCCGTAGCTTCTGCTAAATACTGTAAAACTATTATCTAAGAGGTAAAAAGACATGAGAGTCAGTTGATTATTATTTGGAACCTGCTAAAATATTGAAAATTCTACGTTACAACAAAAAACAACAGAAAAATCTGCTTTTAGACACAATCCCAAGAAAGAAAAATATTGTTCTGCATAAATCGAGTAATCTCATTCAAGTTCCCTGAATTGATTAGATGAAGTAAAAATAACCATGATGTTCAATCAAAATTGGCGGATCAATCATAGAAACGATAACTATTAAGTGTTATTAAACGGATGTTAATTTATGCGCGTTACTGTAACGTAATCACAGACGGTGCAATATTATGTAATGAATGAGTTTACCGTTATTGTTATTGCGTGTAGCGAGTGAGTAATGTGGGTCAGTGACGAGAACAGAGGCAGGGTCGAGATGCCATTGACGCGTCTTTTAAACTTACGTAACAACCGCGTATTGTTTTGCCAAACAAGGACTCAAGGATGCTCCACGCATATACATACAAAACATAAAAAATAAATAAAGTCTTACACATGCGGACCGTTGCTATGCAAATAGGTTGGCTGCTTCCAGTCATCCTTTTGAATTTGCTTCTTTGAGCTTTTCCATAGTCCACTGTAAACTAAGTTTTTATCGGAGCTCCCCTATCCGTTAACATTGGATCAATTGACTATTAAAGCGATCGGCCCCTGCTTTTATGGACATTGCAAGTTTCCTTTATGGAGATCTATTTCGGTGATAACCCGGCCTATTCAACCTCTACGAGCTCTTTAAAAGTTATAGTGCAAGCTCTCTTCTATTACATGATATCTACCTAGCTACTGTAACAAACGTATTAATTTAAATATTTTGCTTAGTTCACCTGCGATAGCAATGGTTTTATCAAAACAGAATACGTAGGCAGAACAGTGGTGTCGGTTGTGCTTGCAGGTGTTCGATGTCACTACTAAACTGGTCGGGCATCCGGTCTGAGCCTCGCGCAGCGCCCGACAGATGGCGCCACGTGCATATTACTCGTGCATTGTGCATCATGCTTCGTTCCTATACGTATACTTAAACGTTATTAGATCGAACTTATACAGTTTATTTGACCAATCAGCATGCCGAGGATATTTTCAGTTTTGAAATGATTATAAAGATTAAATTCTGTACGTTCAAAATTGTAAATGGTAACAGACAAACACTTATCCTTTATCTTGGCTCTTTCTAGTAAAAGGGTACTGTTAGATAAATTTACGTTCGTATCGTGTATACCTTAATAGCTCAAGTCTAACCCAATTACGGTTAAATTTGCCAAAGATCCCTTGTGAAATATTTTTATGACATTATCGGCTGTAAGACAAATTGTCTAATTACGGTCCCGCCCGGCCGCTTATGTAACTAATGGCGGCATAATCGGGCCCGAGGAATCCGATCGTAAACACGCTCGCTAACCCACTAAAACATATTTCTTTTATTTTGCGAAGCGGGTTGACTACGCAGCCCCGGCTCGGTCGGACCGCCACTTTACAGAACAGGTTCCTATATCGAAATTAACGATAAATCCGCCTGCGAGGTGCCGCCTCACCCTCTCTGCATATTTTCCTCAGTCTCGAGAATAACTCAACATTTTTGAAATATATCTGGTAGTTCACTCCCCATGTTGGAGCTTATATTCATATTTTAGAAAGAACAACTGACGGATAGACGGGTATTTCTTAAAATATAAGTACACGGTTTCAAATTGGATGAAATGGAAGTTTACTTGAAACTTTTTCTTTTGCCCAGTAAACATTTTCTAACAGACACGAGACAGCCAGACCTATATCAACTTTTGGCCGTAACAATGCTGAATCGTGGATCTCGTTGGCATCACACAATATGATTACACCATTCTTTTTTTTTTTTCATTTTGTTTGACATAATATGGCTCTGAAATACTTATTGTGGTTTTATTTATACGTATTTCTGCTCGTGTAGATTTTGTGGCAATGCATGTTACTAGAGATTTTTAGAACTGGTTTTTTATTGTGCTTAGCTCGGAATCTCAGATGCTAGATTTCGTCAATGATAATGATTACTTATAAATGTTTTCTGTAGAAGCAAAACATTCACACAGTTTTCTATTCAACCATCACAAATCTCATCCAGGTTTATCTTGTAGTCTTTCTTTATTTTGTTTCTTTTAACGCTTAGTTTAATCATTTCATCAATTGTTAGACTAAATTACATTTCAGACTCCTATTTTATTAAACGGGCTAAATCTTAGTACTTAACTTCATCTGCATAAGTGCTCACCAAGTTAATATAAACGAACGTTGCCTTCCCAAAATCCCAACACAGTTTATTTGTCAACATAGTAATAAAAATACAAGCATGGAACGACGCTACAAGAGAATTTTAACTGTGATGTAAAGTTATGGTTTTGCGTAGACCATCGGGCGTCTAGTCGGGAGTCCCGCAGGGAGGCGTCGTTGGCGCCGTGTTCAATCAAGCTACAACCATTTAATTTTTTCTCCCAGCTCCTCGATTGAACGTATATTATGGTTTTACTCGCGCACTACACTCGATACACGACGCTAATGGATTCACACAGCCTCAACATACACATAACTGTTGCGTTCGAACAAAGTTGGCACACATTTCCCCTATTCGTGTGTCATTATAATTGGAAATGACATATTCTTAACGTTATTTCCTAAAACATTATGGTCTATTACAGAAGGTTAGATTTCCTAATTTGGCAACATTTCACGCGATAACTACTATCACCGAATAAATAGAGATAGCGTATGTATGCATCACTTCTATACAAATACAATATAAATATCATGAAACGGACACAGTGCGCATATGCATTGACCCGCATTCCCAATAGGCCATCACTGTTTGCACTGCGACAGTAATGAGATGTAGTATATGGATGATAATATTACTATTGGCTCGCGCAGTCGATCAATATTTCCTAATTAGTTACTAGGTGTATTACAGATGACTGTGATTTTGCGCGTATTTGTGGTAACGTGAATTGTATTGCCTGTTATTATGTTAATAACTGATAAGCGATTCTGTTCATTATTATCATTGATAAGTCCACGATCTCATATTTACTTAACAGTATCGCGCTTGTGTGTATATGTATATGAACAATTTCATATTATAATGATAGCTTACGGCTGTATCTACATTCTACACACACACACGCACACAAGTTTAATGAACAGCATTATAATACTGTAGTGTTTGTAAACTGTAACCTTTATAGTTCCTCGTGTACCAGAGAAGTTTGCTACATTTATTTTAAATGGCTTTCGTGGTAGAGCTTCATTATATTTTTTAAGATCGGTACTTTATTATTCTTTTTGAACAATTCATAGGTTTCGAAGACTCCAAGTGAATAAATAATAACTGAATGTATCACAAAAAAGTAGTTACGTGCCTTCGGTACAAAGTAAGGCTGGCTGAGGCGAACAAATAACTGGTTGAGTTGGATAGTTGGTTGAGTGCGTGCAGCTCGGCGCTCGGCGACCCCCCGCTCGAGGTTCGCTGGCGTGCCCTCGCTCGTTGTAGCTATACATATGGGTCGTAGCGAGCGGCGTGCCGTCGCAATATCAGCCCGGTGAAATCGCTCGCCCGCCCGCTTCGTCGCACCGCACGCCTCGCCTGCGCCAGTCGCCGTGCGCCAACTGAAACGCGCGCACTGCTAGCGCAATCGAACGTACAATATTCC
Source organism: Apamea crenata (assembly GCA_949629185.1). NCBI lineage: Eukaryota > Metazoa > Arthropoda > Insecta > Lepidoptera > Noctuidae > Apamea > Apamea crenata. Next base: position 10,865,326 of record OX451373.1, read on the forward strand.
ACACGAGGCTCTCGCTCTCTGCTAGCTTCCACCGCCTTCGTCCCGGCAACGCTCCTATTACCGGCGCCGGTCGATGATTCGGAACGTTTGCTGTTAAGCAAAATTTGTCACCTTTTCGACATTCGTAATATTCCATTGTGTGTGTGAGAAGTGCATGTGCGCAGCTCGCCCTAATTTGTGCTTCGGTGTAGTTAAGAAAAGGATTCAAGACGGCTGTCATCATAAGGCTGCCTGTGAACACAGTAAGTATCGCAGCGGCCGCATGACTCAATGTAAAATGGGACGATTCTTATCTACCGCACTTGTGTGCGTGGGTGTGCCGACGCTGAGTTTGCCAGTGTTTGTGTGACATCCGACCGCCTCCGTGCCTGTGTGTGCGTTGGCTCAATACTCGGTTCTATTTTGTGGCGGAGCGGCTAGATGTTTGTTTTTATTATCATATGACCGGCGACTGCTGTTACTTGCTTTAAATTCAAGTACTGTTGACTTTGATGGATCTATTTAGAGCTATCAAAGGGCGGTGATAAGAATTGTCCCTTGAATAATATAATAGAATAAAGTAGTTGAAACTATATATCAGCAAAAGGTATTTATTCCTCTATCACACGAAAACAGAAATAATGCCACAGCAATAAAAGCATTAAGCTGATATAGTCTGTCTGCTGGATACTTGTCGCTTTTCATTTGCCGTCGGCAACGTTGTAGGCGTATTTGTACGGCTCTCCGCATCTCTTCTCTGTTGAACATTGGAAGCTTATTTTACTGTAAATCTATTTTATTCATATAAGGGAAAGTGCACGATAAAATTTTGAATGTGTTTGATGTCTTCATTTGGTCCAAATCAAACCATTATTGGCCGTAATGTGCCAAAAACACACCTGCCTCTTCATACACAAGGACCAGTCATTTTCAGATTTTTGCGAATATAGTTTTGTTTAATGTGTAATTATTTCAAATGATTTATAACTATAAATCATTTCTTTTACCCGATCCTAAAAAATATTTTCAATAGAAAAATCGAACACTTCAACCACACTAACAAAATTCTTTCATTGTTAATCAATAGAAGAGAGCCTTAAGAATGATAAATTGTGAAACGGTGATTTAGTGGGTACAACTATGTATTGCTTGCATTACTGAATTATAAATTCAATTTCCTACACTACCTGGGATGAATTACAAACAAAATAACACCGTAACTTGTCAAACAAAACCCGCCAAGCACATAATATTGAAACGAAAAGGGTCCTCTCTCCTCTACCTACACAGTTGACAGTAGACACTGGCTGCTTCATTTACAAAAGCAAGAACTATCTCTCCTTTTTCTGCAACATAGGGATGTCCTAAATGAAGTTCTCACTACAATTATGTTTTTAGAGAAACTGAACATCCAAGGCAACCAACAACCAACTCAACCCAACCCATCTTACTTCTTATTAGGACATAATTCATTGTTTTGTGAAAATACATTTTTGTTAATTGCTTCGTTTCCCTATATTTGGTGGACTTTTTTATAAACATTGCTGTAAAACGATTTAAGTGTAGTCGCTTTTCTAGTATCATCGCTAGTGATATTACTTTCGTCATGTTTTCAGTCTTTGCGATCTGCATATCAATGTCAGTTCCTAACTTAAAATTCTTTGACAATCATAGTTCTTTTCTTGTTACGTTGTTTTCTTTGAACGCTGCATCAAAAGTATATTTTAAATACATTTTGTTGTTCATATTACTAACGTTTGCAAAAAGCTCTTCAGTGTTCTTGCGATGTGATTACTAAAGAGCATTGTTATCATCGCGCATGTGTTCGTAATGCTTGTATGCGTTTCTGATTATTTAATGCGATCTCACGCTCGACAAGTTCACTTGAATAAAGTCCTAACTGCCAGCAATGAGGCAGATCAATCGTCGATTTTATTCATCTTGTCGTAAAAACTATAATGGTGGAGAAAACGTTGGCGTATCACACATTCCTCTTCCGTCGGTGGCTCATACAAATTATACGATGTGTGTTACGTATAGCTAGGTAGGTGGGCCGTCATTATTTATGTTCTCTAACAGTCGGCTCAGTGGTGTGGGTTAAAATCGGAGCAGTCAGCTGATCGTCCATGTGTGTGTGTGCGTTCTTCGGGAAACACCTTTCGATGACGTGTGCGAGCTCCGTTTAATTGGACATTCACATTGTTCCCTCTTGTTTTTTTTTTTCTGTTTAGTCATATTGATTGATATGCCTGATAAAAGCGTGAAGTACTATTTCTTGACGTTGGTTTCTGATTTGCAGTAGCCGACACGTTTTTTGTGTAACATTGATCCATTAACTTTTTCAGCTATCAGTAGCTCGTAATGCACGACAGTAAATTAGTCAACAACTGGAACAAATAGCACTCAAATTGAACTTATGGAAGATAACGACTACTCTACAATATATGTTTACAGCCAATTAGTACTTAAAAGCTATTTGTCTTATGTAATGCTAATGAATTATGATTATTTAATATGTTACCTTGACTACAACGATAGCTTCCGACATTAGAAATCTATAACAATTTAGAATCACTATTGTTTTAGAAATTCTATGCTTTTTACTGGTTTATGTTCAGTTGCAAGATATCAGTTTCCAATTTGGTCTGGTCTAGTTTATCTTGGTCAGTATTCGGGCAATGATTGATAACTTTACAAAACACGAACTCATTACCTAGCACACTGTAATTTCAAACCTGGCTGGTAAGTATACCTTATTGGGGTTTGCACGTAAACAGTCATTATGAAACATGTCATTTGGTAAAAAACATGACGTGGTCGGTGATTACATTCGCCCGTGTAGCTACGTAGTAATGTTATGGCTTGAGCCTCTGTCGTTATGTACATATATTATGCCGTTTTTGCACATCTATCAGAGAGCCTCTTAACGGGATGCTTTGCTTGTAAAAACATATTATTATAACCTGCAGACTTCGTCAGACAATAAGGTTTTTTCGGTATCCATAGATTTCAGAATGGCCCTTCTGTCAATTTGCACTTGCATTAAGAACACAGTTTAAAGAAGTTGATAACAAGTTAATAAACAATCTGTCACACTCGCAGAAGTTTTGGCTATATTTCAAAACGGGATACTGAACAGGGACATAGCACTTCTTAGGTATCAGGGCTCAGTGGTTATGGAAGCGAATAGCTGAGTGTGATAGATGGACACACAGGCAGAGGCACTTCTGTTACTACTTTTACCGATGTATCAAGTTAAATGTACTAAAACCATTCAAAATCAATGTTTTGACTACGAATGAAATGAGTTTAAGCCAAAAAATAATGGTAGTATCATATCATACTGGTGCTTGATAATATTATAAGCGTTTCGGAACTAAGGAATGGGCTGATAAAGTAGGAATGCGATGAATAACAAGTCTGCCTACTTTCTTCAAGTCTATGACCAAAAACGATGTATATAATTTTCAATTATTGGCTGTTGATTTTCACTTTCACGGTCCCCACGTGAAAACTACCGTGGAGTTCACTTAATTAATTCGGCGCTCTACGTCATCACGTTACAATCGAACAATAGTAGAAGTTGGCGGGGAAAGTTGAGCTTCGGCGTCGCTTCCCCCTTCCCACTTCAACCCCCTTCGTCACAAATAAATAAGCCAGAGCCGACATCCGACAACAATAATAATAATTCGCTCGAGCCCGATCAGCTGTTTCGCCGACACCGACCCGAGTAACAGGTGGCCTATAAAGACATTCAATAAAGTGTGTACCACTTGCCTTCGTTGCGGAACCGTCTATTTTACACAAATACACTCACACATACAAGTAGAGTCACTACTAACCCAAGTTGAACTTTGTGCCATCTTTCTCATTCTTACCGACCATTGGTATTCCGATAAGATGTGAGCAAATTCATTGGCCCTTTTTGGAGTTATTTAATTTGACTTTTGCTGGAATTAGGATTTCCTGAAAGTATTTTCTGCCTCCAAGTTCTACTACACCTACTACTCGAAATCTATAATGCCACATAATGAAGAAACAATTGAAATGAGTCCTTTGACCTATCGACTTAGCAGATGAACATGGAAAAATACATAATTCCTCGTTCAACTCCCATCTATCTACATATTAAACTTTCAACTGCCTACGCATGCAGCAATCGAGCGATGTCATATAAGTCTTTCAGAAAATATCACTCTCAATGTGACAGTGTCGGCAGAGTGATTCATCTGCCACACAGAGAGCTCAACGTAGATCGGAACCTGTAGACATACGTATGCAAATTTACTTTGAACGAATAAAGGTGTGGGGTGGGAATGGGTCGCGACCTTCTCACTGTCCCCCACTACACGTGGTTCGTTGTATATAATTGTACGAGCCGCGTAAGATTACTGTAGGCCAGGCATTCCAGGCACTACGCAATACCCGTCCCTACTCAAAACAGCACTGAGCACCCTCTTTGTTTACCTTTCATTTGTACACCCTTCCTGTTCTTAATGAAGGACTTGTTGAATTCTTACATTTTGGCGTACCGTGTTTTTTTTTTAGAAGAAATGTTTCTTGTGAAAATGGAGCAATTTGTTCTGAATTCCGATTTTGAGAGTCCAGCGTTTTCACGTGACTAGTGTTCAACGAGTGAATACTTGAATAGGCTATAACGTGAAAAAGCGCCGTATTGGAGCGGGGTAAGTTGGTGTACGGTGCAACGATTTGTAAGAGTTGCACAGCATTTCGCTCTCAATAGCGCGCGGTCGTCGATGACGAGCCGGTTATGTAATGTAAATGTTTACGTACCTACTACACGTGGTCGGCACCACGTGCCCCAACCGAGAACACTAGCCTTGTGAATTATTTATTTACGACAACATTTTCGCACGCCGGTCGACGAACTCTTGAATGGTCTTGGAACGCATTTACGCCGATTAATCTCGACATGTCTCATATGACATTGATATTATACTTTTGTTATTACTTGAAATGAGGAAAGTGGGTTTACGATAACATCGGTGAGCCTCATTCCCTTGGCTGATTGTAGGTACATGTTTTATTATAACACAGGACTAGATAGTCCTCAGTTTTATAATAAAACATGTAGAATGAGAGTAGATATTCTCTACGTAAATTTTTACTACTGCAATAAACTCTATCCAAATTGGGTGAGTTTCTATCAAATCTATTTTGAATGTAACTGAACCGTTCTAAAAGTAATGTCGTTCATGTTACTTGACTTTATAGTCGTCTTAACATTCAATGACGATGAATAGCGAGCGAAATGAAACGAATACATTAGGTACGTTTGATGATGTGGAGAACTGCGAGGCAGGGGATTTGCGGTTATTTAGACGGGCTTCATCGCCCATCAGCAGGCTATTTATAACGTACGTCACTCCGTAGCGTGGCTCCCGTGCCACTGACCTAGCCTACCAGATATTAATATGAAGATCTAACTATCTATCGTGTGTAGCTTGGGACAGTAATGAACGTAATAGCGACATGAGACGCTATAACCGATTGCGATCGCCCTGATTGCTATGAGTCACCGTTTCTTGTTACATGACCAAGGTTTTTCAAGAGCATTTCTTCGAAAACTCGTATATAGATTCTAGAGGCTCGTAACACTCACCAGACTTCAAAGTCCGGAGTTAGTGTATCTAAAGTTCTACAATAAACTTACGAAATCAAAGTAAAAGAGTTATAGCTTAAACTCGGTATCTTTAATTTACAAAGAAAGAATGAACTATTGTATCTTAATCCTAACTAATTGCACCTTGATTCTGATGCTATAAAACGTAGTGTTGTGAAGCAAAGTCTTTGTACCAAAGCAATAGTGTATATGTAAGTACCGCACATTGTTAGTCGGGCCCACGTGAGCGTTTCTCTCGGCTCAATAGCGGGTTTCATGATCGTCGTCGCCTCGTTCCCACTGCACCTCACCTATATAAGGTACGTAGGTTTGTGTGGTTGCGTTAGTCCCTCTATTTACCGTGCTGCTGGCAGCCTCCACACAATGTGTAGACACACCAACAAGAGCGATTTTGTGTTTATTTGCGTCGGGATTTGGGCCAAGTGCAGTCGGTCAATTTAAGCCGATCTCGTTCGTTCGTGCTCGACTGACGTATCGCAGTCGACGTAGCCCAATCACTCTAACAGCTGATCAATGTTTTGTTAGATCTTAATTGAATGCCGTAGAGTTCTGAAATGTAGATGTATTTAAAATTGTCATTCTAATTTTCTCAGAACTTTTTGTCTCAACTTTTTGTCCTTTGTCCTTTTTCCACGGTTGTACCAACTTCCTATCTGGAGCCATTGTAGTAAATGTTTTATCAGGAAGTGTGAAAAAACCTAAGTATGAACAGAGAATTTAGATAGTTGTTCATTATTTCTTTGGGGAATGGGACATTACGGGCTTAGTAGATGATAGATAAATTAATCGTGGTTGAAACCCCAACATTATTACTTGTCTCTCATCAAATTATTTCCATTTCTCTGCTTAAGTGCTTACCGAGCATCAGTTCTATTTTTACTACTTTATCAGTAAGTTATTCAAAGACTTGTAATAGTCGAACATTAAATTCATTATCAAAGGCTACAATGATTTGTTAATTTCGTTTTTTGCCATGTCTCATCTAAGGTTTTTTTAATCCTGTGTCTACTTATCAAACGGTCACTTAGTCTGTCTAGCTAAGTTATAAGTACGTGGCCCACGTCAAATCATTTCGCTTCCAATTTACTAGGTATACATCTGAAAGCACTACAGCAGATACTGTATCTAGATAGAGCCGCCCAGCACGTCCCGACAGCTTCCAACAATAATAATTAATTGACTCGTCCGTTCGTTATCGTGCTTTTATATTGACGTTCCCGAGTGAGCAAGCGAGCGAGGCGCATTCGGAATGAAATTTCCATAAAAACTTTTGTGCTCCGGCGGACGTTGCGAGCGCACGTTAAAATCGTCGGCTGGCAATAAAACAGCGGCCGGTGCGGCGAGGCGCGACGAAGCGAGCAACGAGTGCGAGAGGGACAGCCTTAGAGATAATGGACTCTATACGAAATGAAGAACGCGCCTGGTGCGCCGAGCGAGCGAGCTGGAGCGCTGGGCAAAAACATCGCCGCAGTTATCGCGCTCCCCGCCGCCCCGCGCCCCGCCCCACCGGCCGGACTCGTCTGATCGACGCCGGAGCCTCTCGCAGGCGAGCTAACCTCGACAGCGGGGGGTCGTGAGTTGCCTCGTCGAGCCCGTTCGAACGTTGAGAACGCGTTGCACCGTCGCCGCTCTCTCTATAATACGACTCGATTTTAACTTTGAAAAAGCTTAACATTTACGCGTCCGTTGCACAGTTGCTCTCGTCCGCTCTAAGCTCGCTCTAATCGCGTTTACCGTTGTATGTTGTAATAGAAAAGGACCACTGATTGATTTACGAGCTACGAACATTGACTGCGCTGAAACGGTACGTACTATCATATGATTGTCAACTGTGTACAATAGTTTCTTGGGTGAGCTTTTATGGGTTCGTATGAACTTGCATTATTATGCATAACTCGTTGTTCCATTGTACTTTAACGACTGTTGGTTTACGTTACATAACTTAGTTACCGTACAAAAGATGATCTGCATTCAAGTTTAATATTAGCGCGAGGCGTGCCGCATTTGTTTTTATTTTGGTGTTGGTTGCGAGCGCATTGTTTGCGGAGATTCCGTACGTTGTTTTATTGCACGATTACCGCAAGTGGCCGTGCTCTATTGACTCGGCGTGCTATTGTTGCTCTTTACTGCCGAGGTTGCAGTGTCAAGGCATCTCACCTAGGCACAAGAATGCACTTTATGCGGTGTGGATTATGCAAATGAAAATTGCCTTTTACATTAACATCTGTTAGTGATCTTTTACGGCATTTCATTGTTTATGAATCTTTGTGGTGTGTAAAAATTCTGAGCATTTGCTTCTTCTTTTATCATTAATAATAGTTAATTGAATGCTAAAAATTTACCATCTGTTTTTTTTCGTCATTGAATTTGGATGATAGTTACTATCATTCTGAGAAGAAATCACAGATTGGCAACAATCAAGATTTTGGTCCTTAAGTGCTGATCAACATCAACTTTACTTTAAGACACTCGCAAGAGCACCAATTTTCCAACTCTCATTCTTTTCTTATTCCACAAGGATCGAATTTAAGGTTGGGTAAAATTTTTCACAATGTTTATATTGATTGATAGTCCAAAGGGCAACATTTACCTTAAACTGAAATCGTGTCCTCATTCAGGAAATAGTAACATAGTTTGGTAAATAGCCCAGAAATGTCAATCATACATAAATCAGATTATGTTCAAAGATCATTTTCTTATTACTTTCACACTTCCTCAGAAACTCATGAGTGATTACCAACTAATAACATTCGACTAGAATGTAATCAAAATCCTAAGCGCGATCATTTGTGTGCGTTCTGATAAATTGGCATACCAATTACAAACTCCTGTCATTTTATGCAGATTTAAGGTGATAGCTAAGCGTCATTGGTATCTAAAGTAAATCTGATTAATAGGTAGAGTAAAGAGGACGTAGAGACCACAGTATTGAATTCAATATCAATACATGAAGTAATTTGTCTGTCCGCTGTCACAACCGAACCTAGTGTATTTGAAGGAGAATTGAGAGCCCTTCATATATTGCTATTTTTACAATTTACAAAAAAGTTTTTTTTTTTTTTGGGTTTTTCAGGCGTTTCATCTCTTTCTTGAGGCTTTTTTTCTCTTTTGAACTCATACCGTCTTATTACAAAACGAAACCTAATTTTAGTTCTAGCTTAAACTATTGAGCCAGTACTTGTATTTCGAACTTTATTTCGAGTTAGGCAAAGTTTTTAATACTAAAATAACAACTTAGCACCGAACTAAGCTGTCATTTTTGTAAAAAGAACTACATTTCTCTATCAGTTGGGTTCCTAATTCAATAACTGGGTCAGTGGTTTAAACCTGATAGAAAGAAAAACCTTGTTTTCTAATAAGAGGGATTGAATTTAATTTACTTAAATCTTAAAAGTTTTCTACCCAGGGAAAATTAGTTCTAGGAAATTATGTTTATAAGGACCAACTGTAGTTCTAGGTATGACTTTAAATCACCGAACTACGTTCTAAGAAAATATATATAGAAGGACCGGCTGTAATTCTAGGTTTTATCCTAAGTTCACGATCTTGAACTTATGTACCTAGAATTATCATTCTTGGTCGTAATAAGTTGAATCGTACTCTGTACATAAATGCAAAATCAAGTCTCTCTTACTTAGTTTAAACGAACCAAATTTGATGAAATTTTATAGAGAAATTACACAGGCTTATATTTCATGTTTTTTTTTGCGTACCTGCGTTACCATCGGAGTGGACCCCCGATAGGAAGAAAGAAAAAATATTTATTGGACAGGAAGATACTGAATTTGATATTAATGTTGTTATGTGTTGTTCCAGGATCTGACCGGTCAGAACAGCAATGACTCGGGCGGTAGCGGCGGTGCTGGGCGCGCTACCACGCCGCACCTGAGGCCGACGCCCAGCCCGACAGGCTCCAGTGGCTCACGCTCCATGTCACCAGCTGTTGGTAAGTTAACCCTCAATACTTTTCACTTGTTCAAGTTTTTATACTATAAATCATTAAGGGCGAATTCCTCTAAAGCTGAACCCGATTAGCACGTGTAAATCACGTTCATGACCTGTCAGTATCTTTATCCACAATAGATATGACGCTAACAGCGCTTGTACTCGGTTTAGATGTGCTGATCGCGTTCATTTTCATCGGTAAAAATTGTCCTAAATGCAATATAAAACATCATTTTATTTCTATTAATCGTTTGAATATGTTTTAAAAACGTTTAACGTTAATTGCATTTGTGATTTGTGGTGCAAGATGGGTCTTAAGCGTACGCGAGACACGCGGTTCCTTAGTCAAAATTACAGCCACATAATAGCCGCAATGACGGTGGTAAGTGGTTGAGAAGAGTGTGGTAGGCGTTTGACAAGCTACTGTGGTTGTTATACTGAAAAAGACTGTTAAGTACTCCAAGTTAAGCCCGAAAGTTATTTTCTAAAAGTAAATGCTTTCTTGGGCACAAATCAAGCTGAAATAAGGTACCAATAATAGAAGTAAAACACCGATGAAATAAGACAATGACATCAATTCTGCATGAATGAGTAAAACCAATATAGCTTTACATTTCAAAATATTGAAAATGATTAGCCAGACACGATTTTATGTGAATGTCGAATTGATGACTCAGAACTTTGATAGTAAGTTCATCACGAGTGCGTTTGTTTTTGAAGAAAAGCCAATGAAGTACAATGTTGCCGTGAAAACAAACTTGATTCTAATCGCATAACATCTGATTGCAAACACTAATCATCCTAATCAGATTCATGTTTTCGTCAACTGATATTGAACGAAGTTGCACTTCGTTTGCGTTCTCTTTCAATTTGAACCTTATTTCCAGGGATTAAGGTCTTATTATATTCTTGGGAGGTTTTGCCTTATCCTTTGTTTTGTCACGGGTGTGTTGATCAGATTCGTTGTGCATACTCCGTCACCGGTAGACACGGGCTTTCCCGACATTGACCCACATAGAACGGGCGCCCAGAGTACGCCGTATTTTGCCCCTTTTGCGGGCGCGAACCACCCCAGCCCGCCCACCTTATGTACGAGTCGGGGTGGTCGCGGTATATAGGGCCTCGTGAAAAACTTACCCCCACCGACGGTCGGGGCGAGCACGCAAAACAGGACCTTCTACCCCTGAGGCCCACGAGGCGCTCCTATGTGCCGGATCGCCACCGACCTCACCATTGACAAACCTTCCCACCTATATAACAACATAAAAAAAACGACACCGACTTTTACTTTGCCGAACTTGGCACGATTTTGATAAAAGCTTAAAAAAATCCCGACTGAAAAGTGGAGCTACATTGATTGCGTTAAATGATGAATTCGCATAATCGATCAATTGGAACGGACAGCGTTATTCAATAGGCTGACTAATATGCTACGAATGTATTCAATATTTGATCAACGAGGCGCGTATCGAATCCTAACACATTTTAAAAGAGTTTGTTGACATTCCAATTTACATCTAGTTGAAATGTAAAGATTCCTAGAAACACCCTTGTGGGGTTTCCCTCGAAGTGACCTTGACGGGTTCACCCACCGGGGACGCCGGATCTTATATACTTACCTACTCACTGTCACGATTTGTTTGACGTAGGAGTATGTATATTACGAGTACATAGTTAGAGTTACTTTTGCCTTCCCATCTGATTTTACACGAGTAATACCTAACCTACTACAATTCCATTCATGAACAGTTGAATAATTATTAACTTTATGTACCTAACTTGATAAGCCGGTACATATCTGACATTGACTTGGATACAATGGTTAGATGACTTTTCTCCCTTTCCCATCTAATATAGACCAAGACGCAACCATATTGTATCATTTTCTTTAGACAACAAGTAAGACACTTATTACAATGATTATATAGAGTTCAGATAAGAAGTGCATTGATATTGATGATGTTATTAGTCGATTAAATATAATAAAATCATTCCAACTGTATGTGATATCTAACCCGGACAAACAAACTATGTTAAAACAGGTATTCATGCCTAAGTATGACGCAAACAAGTAATTGGACTTTGATATACTCCATTTCAATGGCAGTAGCACCTATTAGTTGGGGCTTATATATAGGTTTTATCTAATTTAATTACCCATATTCTAATAATAAGGGACTATTTCACAGTTACCAAGGTATCAAAAAATGTTAATAAAGACCATGGTATTCGCTTACTTGAAGTATACTCAGAACGCAAATTGCTTTGTAAATGTATTCACGCATGTTCAATAACTTACGATTGGTGACCATTCCAAACCATTAAAATTCGATTGTTTTATTTCACGCTGGATTTTTTCGCAATAAGTGCCTTAAGATCCTATATTATGAACAAATATGAGATTTGCATAATTCAAGTTTCAATTTCGGATTTCAATTGTGTATGTCAAATCAATGGTTCTCCTTTTGTCATAGACAGTACCATGCATGACTGGCAATTAAAATAAATGTTGCCGTGAAACTCGTTATCAAGAAAACTCAGGAAGCTTGTTCTGACACGTCTTCGTCATCAGTATTCGCCCTTATCCCAATTTATTTGAAGTCGGCGCAACATGTCTTTTTCTTCCATACTTCTCTATTAGTCGTCATCAAGCTTGCTCTCACACGTGGCAATCAAATTTTCTGTTTTAACAACATTCCACAATTCCATGATTTCAAAACCATCTTTTCGAACATCCCACTCACACAGAAGAGGGTGCCTGATGATGTGTTGCAACAAGCAATCGTTCCTTCTGTTTGTTTCACTTTCGACACTCTTGTCTAATCACCGTTATAGAAGCGAATACCAACGTCCACCTTTTCAGACGTTTGTACACGAACATTGAAGCTAAGGCCATAATTTAGTTATTATTTAAGCTTATGCTAATTGGATAATTACAAGTCAGGGTTGGTTAGTTCGTATACAAATCATTAACAGTTATCAATTTGTCCCGGTTGAGTGAAGTAATTGGTCTCAAAATAAACATTGTGCCGCCCTCATATATGCAGGTATCATAAAAAGCAATTTGGTATTTTGCCTAAACCGGCTGTAGCGAACGGCAACCGCAAAAGCAATCGTGTTTTGTTAACGTCGCCGATTGCCGAACGTGGCTTTCTCAAAACATCGGGCTGTAGACCGGCTGAGCTCCGACTGCCGCGCCACTCGAATACCGGTTATATGACCGCAATACACTCTCACGCTGTATCTCCAGCGTTCTGAGCGAACCAAACAACCTCCAAGTCCAACGCTGCTCGTGTTCCTCGCCGGCAAATACGGTGAGAACTTGCGCAGCAATGTATTATACCCCGCCACATAAATTGTCACGAGCTGGTGGAGTGGTAGAAGGTTAACATGACTGTATGACGTCAACCGTTCGGCTCGTCGGACTTCTTGACTCTCGACAAACATCGAGTGAATATGTGAAGTCTCGCGCTAGAAAATTATAGACGAAGCGGTTGAGGAAAAATACGCTGCTTTATATGTTGCCTGCCTGCGTTGAAATGTGCACAAATGACTCGCATTGTTTTATTAGTTGTTAAAACTTTTAAATATTATTAGTTTACGTAGCTAATTATAAAAATAGATACTGATACGTTATCTCAAACGATACATGACTCAATCCTAATTATAGATTTATTTTTAACAAAAATAATATGGTTACTACGTAAGAAAAGCAATAATAAGAATGACTAACAACTTTATATCGGTAAAAAAAATGTAGGTCATTATTAATATTATTGTACGAAATTGAATTCAAGTAAATAGAGTAGGTATGCATATTAGATCAAATCGAAATAAGGGATATTGCTATCAAATAGGTACGTAGGTAGTAACCGCGTGCAAGAATTCGTTATCTCTTATCTATGCGGCAGTCTCATTGATTGATCGTAATATTCTTTATCGATGTGTAAATAAAAATAAATTTCTGTTTATCGACCGCATTGTGCTCGTTTCCAATCCAAGTTCCATCGTTATTTTAACACAATGAAGCCGCAATACCGCAACCCGACGCGTTCGAAGGTGAATTGCGTATTGTTTGACGCCCGCATACAACGTGACTTTCGAAAACGACTTTAATTTTCGACCAATAAGGTTTCTTTTGCGCGAAGTGTACTTATTATCGCGGCTGTGGTATTTCAGACCTTGTGCTGTTGTCGCGTTGGGCGATAATTCCTTGGCCCAGTGGTCGGTAGTTCAGTATACGGGCGCTAAAAGCGTTTCGCAGTCGTCCGTCGTGCGTATCGGCCGCCGAGCAGTGGAATGCCATCAACTAAGATAAGGCTGGCTCTTGGGACCGAGTCGAACGCTGCCGCTCGCTGTTTCTCCGTGACATTTGAAACCTATATTTACTTCGGTTTATACTTAGCTCGATGCTTAACATTTTTTATAGAAAATATTTGAAGTTTATCCTGTTTTTTTGTTCCAATCGTTTTAAAACTATAAGTTGTTATCATTTGGAATTATGTTAATAAAATGTATTTAGGCCATGTGCCGATTAGCATGGCCAGGAAAAACAAAGTAAAACAATTAAAAGACATTCATTTGAACAGTTGATTTGCATATCATGTGTCTTAATAACAATTATTAATAACTTACGTTATAAAACCTTTACGTAATCCTAATTAATACGGTTGCATAATGCATTTATGTGTTATCGTATTTTATCGCTCGTTACTAAGTTCGGAAGTGATCTGTGCTTGATTGTGTGCATTAAGTATTCACCCTCGGCACAAGCCGGTACAAGTGTTTGACGTTTAACTGAAATGCCTCTATGTACGGCCACGTGCTTCCACGTCCTTGGCAAGGCCAACGACCTTCGACTTAAAAAAAAGATAAAACAAAACGCTTTTTGCCCCGATCCTGCCATAATGTTTGTTTTGATCGTTTTCACGTAAACGATCCTTCGTGGTTTGTTTTGAATACTTTTTTTTGTGCCGGGAACGACGTGGTCGTTATTATTATTTATGGTGTTCTTTCTACCAACTACCGCACCTATTGATGTCACAAACAATTTTTATTCCATATTTATGCGATTTCTTAGAATATTTCCATCCAGCCATCCAGTAAAATATTCTTCTTTTAGAATTCTATCTCGAAAAGTCACCTAAGTAAATTCTATTGTGACCACCTCTTGTATGTGTGTCTTTGTTCTAGTCAGTAAGTCCAGACTTCTTGAACATTCAAGTATCATTCACTTTGATATTTATCAAAAGTACTTACAGGTCTGTTTTGCAAAGCATAAGTGCCATTCAATGTAAACACGATTCTCATTATTCTTGTCCAACTTTGAGATTTAAGATTTGAATACATAGCTGTTCTGAGTAACGGAGGGAGCACAAAAAAAAAACTTTTAAAATAATATGACTTCTGTAACGGGGAACCTGTTGCGTGTCTGCGGTCCCGCCCGTTGGCTGCCCATCGCCTAATTGTATTCAGATTACCCCGGAAAAGTGATAAATCTCGGCGAGTCAAGGTCGTCGGAGGGTTCGACAGCCCATTCACCCCGTTCCGTCTGCCCCCTTGGCTAATGGTGCGGACATTCTTTCCCTAACCTCGACCAGACTTGCCCGGCTCACTCTATACTCTATAGTATACTATACACATTCACTAAGTGTACAAGTGTACCCACCTACCCCCCACGCCCGATAACCAGATGTACTTACCTCGCAGACGTAACAACCACCCTGTTTTCGGCCCCTCTCCCCGAGATTGTTGTAAGATTGAAAAGGAAAACGAGATTTAATTTGTCAATGAAATACTTCTAAAGGTTTCATTTGATTTGTCTTGTTTGTTATATAGCTATTGTGACAATTTGCCTCGGCTTTCGATATTGAATAAATGAAATTTATTCAACCGTACGTATGAAATTGCTAAACACGGTTTAAAATACGTTATTATTTTCTTGTATGCTTTTTCTTTTTGGAAATCCCAAGAAGACGTAACTGAAAGTTTTAGTATGCAGCTGCACTGTTCAGCATAGCTCAATGTTGAATGTAAACTGTAGAAATGTGTAAATTCTAAGATAAATCAGCGTTGTATATCATGTGGTATGTGGGGACGGCGAGTGTGTTAGTGGTGATCAAGTTAAATGGGTCGACAAACACCGCCGTCGCTCCGACGCCGACGCCACCGTTTGTCTCAACTAGGCCGCTTGTTAACGCTATTGTCTATGTTCTGTTTATACTCCTTGCTGTTAACACATTTAACACGATGTACCCAGTAATCTATGTTAGAAAAAACTTATGCAAAGCGTTCCTTTTGGCTTATTCTCAAGTATAATAGTTTTTGCTTGACTTGACAGTTTCAATATTAAATGGCTACGAAATAAGACAGGCATTGTCTCGTCAGAACATTCCAAAAATACCTATAACTTGGAAAATACATTCAAAAACAAATATATGAAATCTATATTATGGATCCCTATGTACAGATAGAATACATGGCATACATCATGTTGCTAATAGCGTCGTGTCTGCGTGACTATGAATTCTCTTAGTACAAATACTCATGTCATACCACTTTTGAACGACCACAATGTGAGTCTGTCAGTTTAGATACTTGGTGTAAATTGTGAGCACTTGACGCAACGTTTATATAGTTTATATTAACGAAAATATGCTGTATTTTATACTGTCAAAACATTTTCTGTTATTGCCTCGAAACTTACATTTAGTATCTTGTTTTTTATCAAAATTACAATCAACATAATGTTCAATCATTGGGCTGGTTATGTATGGAATTCTGCAGTAAATAGATCTTATATTGCCTCAGTTAAATAACTTGCCATGTTGGCGGTTTCAATGGCAGTAATTTGCGGTGGCGATCTAGGGTTTAGAAATAAAAAAATATATCGTCATTAGAAAACCCAACAAAGGCTTACTTTGATTTTTCATAATATTTTTTCTCTTATGACCATAATAAAAACCACGATAATGCTTTAAGAATGCACAAACATAACTCAGGTCTTTGGACTTGTGTCAAATTGTACGAGTAAATGAGGTGGTAAGGAATAATATAAGGGAGTGCGCTCGTAATAAGGATTACCCACACAATAACCGCGAAAACATTGTTATACAAAAATATGCCGAAGCTCATGAACACAGACTTCATCATCACGTGAATGTCGAGGCGATCCAACTCCTTGACAACACTGAATTAGTGCGAAGACTAAAAAGGGTAAAACCTTTTGAGTTAGTTTAGTGCAGTGTAAGTGAACTCAAACAGTAGTGCAAGTGCTGAATCTTATAAAGAACACGTGAAACAAGTGTCTTCCCCATAACTTATAGTGAATAAGAAAGACGTTATTGGACGATTTCTTAATTATATAGTTACTTAGCAGTTTAAGTTATATTTAAATTACTTATTAGCTAATAGGCTAGATTGTAATGTAAATAAAGTGTCACCAATTGTGATACTTTATAAAAGGCAAAAAAAAAAAAAAAAACAATAACCGCGAGAGCTCCCAGCACTCATGCACGAATCAAATCCGACGGTAGCTCACAACATAAGACAGACCTCTTCCTTTCCCAAACAATGTCGAGTTGGGGTGGTTCGTTATAGGAGTACTTACGCGAGTACTCCATTACTTGCTACTCGGTGGATCTCGGTGGAACCACTGCTATAAACTTACCGACTACTCCCGCCCGTTTGCTTTCTCCACTGATATCCCCCATAAGAGAATAAGAGAGCTGAAAGTATGCATGTTCCACGGAATGGCAACAAAACAGCGTGCTGAGACATTCCACGCTTTCTACCGACAATCCATTTCGATTCCGATCATTCGGTAGCCCTATATGCAGCCAACGTGGGCGCGGTTGATCGTATGCGCGGAATGTGTTGGTAGCTATGACCGCGGTAGGTTCGCGCGGCTGTCCGCACATTGCTCGCAAGCCCGCGCCCTTCGTGCCTGACACTTGACTTTGATGCACGCCGTGTTATATCTATGTGCTAAGGTATTCCAAGCCGAAGGAACACCAACAAGTTCTCTGTGAGTCCATAAGATAAGCTGAGTAAAGTTGGTTGGAACGAAATTCGCTTACAAAATGTAGAGGATACTATTACAAAAACAGGTTTTCAGACTAAAATTAAATTGTGGAAAATAGCTTACGTAATTTGTAACACTATATCTATTTACAAAACAGGTATTTTTAGTCCCTGTGCTCCTGTTTGTCTAGGTTGAAAACATGCTAGTCGGTAAACCCAAAGATGAAATATCTGTAGAGCATCCTGTTTTGACACACCAATTTGCTTATAAAAGCACCTTCACCAAATAAATTATGACCGTTTCTTTTCGAGACACATGCTCAAACTTCAAAGTAACATTAACAGAAACCTTGCACTGAGTTGCACGTGCAACTGTGGCGTTATTGTCGGATGGGAAAGTAAAGACCTCGGCTTGGTGCGTTACGCACGCGGTCGCGCGGTGACGGGCGCTGCCCTTGACAGAGCTGGTTCGAGCCCGCGACTTGCTGCGTTGCTCAATCAGACTACAAGACTTATTGCATTTAAGGCGCCTGTGCACGCAAACGTTCACTATTGTTTTATATGATTGAGAGAAGAACGCTAGTAGTCTTCTGCTTCAACGTAAGAGATACGTCACGAATGTCTGTTAAAAAAGTTGTTGTAGGCGTATGCTTTGTAACTGTGCAACTATGAGCTTTTGTTGGTATAAGTTGTATGGCAGTACACAAACTAACTATTGAATAACTGAAACGTTTTGAAATGAAGATATCCTAATAGGTTGTCAAGCAGTCTTTAGGTCCTGTCGTTAGCACTTGCGTCATTCACTGTATCTAAAGACGCTGTTGTTGTGACGTGTAAACAATGGACTCATGTGCTGAAGATTGCAACTGTCTACAAACAAACAATGGAGATTACACGGCATTTCGTCCACTTGATAACAGTTGGCCAAAGCATATTAGGTGCCTGTCAGCTGTTGTTTACAAACAGATCTAGCAGGCTTAGGATCATTAGTAAGAGATAAGTAAAAGAGAGGATTTCTGTCGTCAGTGTCGTCACACACGGTTGCATGCTATCTTTATTACACATTTGAAAATAGGACGAGTGCTATTTTTACGAGACATTGGTCGGATGTGAGTCGAGTCGGGACGACCCCATTACCGTGGCGCTACACTCATTAAAGGTCGCCGTAAACAAATAGATATATAGGTGGGCGCGTATGGCACAGCGCTGTTATCTATGATTCACCGGCGCCTCGCCGTCTGCCGGCCGTCTGATCGCGCCGACACAATATAATGGCCCGATAATAGCCCGCTGATGAGATTAAAGTGACGACCCTCACACGTGTTTATCTTTATTCATACAAAACGTCGTGAAGGGCGCCTTACAAACGTGCACTGAAAAACTTTAAAGCGCGCCGCTTTAGCTGGCGCGCAGTTTTCGCCACTGCACCGACGTAATTGCAAATGTATATTAACTGTGTAACAGACGGTAGTCGCTCTCACGTAACACTAACATAACCGACTCCAAATCGACCTACATAAAAGCTGCAATACCACTTTCGTCGTCGCAAATCACTGCCGCTCGTATCTCGGCCTCGGTCAATGCGTTGCGTGCATGTCGTATGCACATATACGGATGCAATAAAGTGCAGCGAGAATTCGCAGGCTAGCGGCGCATTCTGCTCACGTGCCGACGGAAAATGAAAGTGATCGGATGCGTCTCTCCGCCCTCGATTGATGCTCGGCCGGCTTAGGCGAGCCCTCGTTAACTGTATTATTCAAATTGTGTGTGCGAGCACCGGCGCCGAGCCACGATCGATCACAAAACCGATATACGCCAATGTTTGTCGCTTGCACTCTCGTATACAATTTAATTGATACACTTGACACTCAACTTGGATTTGTGTTATAAACCGGCGCGACGCTAGTTTTGAATGTTGTGTGCTCGATACTAGAGCAAGTCGTCTATTTAAAAGTACGATTTCACGACTTGTGTATTATTTACATTAGTATTATGGAATGAATAATATAATACCTAATTGTTTGATAACTTAATTGCAGGCACGCAGAACGTAGCGATGCCGCCGCGAACGTCGTCATCGCTGTCGGACGGCAGCGGGCCGACGGCGCGGCCGGGGCCCGGCGCGGCGGGCGCGCCGTCGCCCGGAGGCCCGCCCCCCGGCGCGCTAGTGGCGCAGCCCTACGCGCACCACCCCGGCTACAAGCCGCCGCACTACCCGCCGCCGCAGCCCTACGGCTACCCGCCGAGAAATCACCATCCTTACCCGTACGGGTACCGCCCGCCGCCGCCGCCGCATCCGCCACAACATTACCCTCCTCTGAAGGTACCTCTACTGGACTGTTAGCATACTGACCCACTGCTTGATGAGTTTTCGTCGACAGTAAACCAATAGAAATGAGCGATCTACCTTAATTCGAACTCCGAAATCTGACTGAATACCACAAAATAGACTCGGTGATGTTGATGATTGTTCAGCTCGTAAGTAACCGTGTATCCTTGCTGTTTCAGCAGCAACCACGGCACATGGGCCCCCCGGGGCCGGGCGGGCCGGGCACCCCCGGGGCCCCCGAGGGCGCCATGCCGCCGCCCACGGCCCCTGCCGAGCCGCACGACAACGGCCCCGCCGCGCCCGCCACCGCGCTCGTCACCACGGGACCGGATGGCGCCCCGCTAGATGAAGGCAGCCAGCAGAGCACGCTCAGTAATGCATCCGCAGGTACGAACTTTATCAATCAAAACTCATATCGACGCCGTGCAGTGGTTGCAATAAACGTTATTTTACAGGGGAAGATAAAAACTGTCTGTAAAATGACCGTCATTGACGTTCTCCAAGGTTCATTATCATCAATAGAATCACGCAAAAAATTAAAAGGATAACCACACAATATTGTTCTTTATTGCACTTCGATGATATTGAATTGCATCTCCATCATTATTACTCCGAAAGACCTCCACTGCTGAGGCGGTCTGCCTCCCCTAAGTATCGCCACAACGACTGGTCCTGAGCTTCTCGCTTCACAAAATGGACTATAAATCAATTGTTTGCTTTAACAATGAACTAATCTAGCAGTACGTGTTGTTGCAGCATCAGGCGAAGAAGCATGCGGCGGGGGGTCGGGCTCCAGTAAGGGCGGCTCCCGTAAAGAATATGGCCCCGGCAGCGCGGCGCCCTCGCCCTCGCCCGGCGGCGGCTCGCACTCGTCGCTGCACGACGACTACGACGCCTCGCCCTCGTCGTGGCCGCGCCCGCCCTCTAGTCCCGTGAGTCTCGCCACACGTCACACTACACACCACACCTGAACACCGTCACCACACTGACCTATCTGTGGAACTGGCCAGCTTATCGACACTGAACTTACCATGAACCCTTAGGCAGCGCATTCACGATCAAATTTGTATGACGTAAAACCATTAATAAGTCATTGCAATGTAACCCTTATTTCAATATAATAAAGTATAAATTATAAAGATTGCCTTGAGCTTGATAAACTTTCGGCAATCATCCTAATTTATACCGTACCTTACCGAGATAAGAGTTACATTGCAATGACTTACTAATGGTTTTAGATCGACCGTGGATGTCCTACCTTACTTCTAAACAGTTAAGAATTTCAAGGAAGAAAAATTGCTATTGGTAATTTTGCCATAAAAATTGCCAAAACCAGACTAGTTCCACAGATATTATTGTCAAGTAGTACCACTCTTTGTCTACTCTGTCCTTTTAGCTGGTTCAGACTTTCACAACAATATTGTGTTCCTAAGGATTTTGGCTTTTAGTTAGACTTGCGAATGCATGATTGACTAAAAGCCCTAATACTTCCCTCGTCCTTAAGCCAGTTCTCTGATGGCAAGTGTCTGAAGGACGTTTTTGTTTTCGTAAGCCCCACAAAAAAAAAAGTTTTCAAGAGGTGATTTAAAAAAAGAAATATTATGATAGGGTAGGAAAAAAAGACGAATTAAAATAAAGAAACCAATTGGCAAAGTAAATAAAGCACAGGTTACGAGAACAAAAAAGATGAATGAAATTTTATTCTAAACGTCCTTTCGCATCTTTTACTATTCACATAATTATTGCTTTTATGTGGAAATCCATATCGAACCTCACTCGACACGGGTGTCGATCACACGAAAACCATGAAGATATGCATTATACTTTGTACACCCAACTTATTTGTGTGGTCAACATTCGTGCACCCAACATTATTTTTTGTTCCTTTTCAATTGAGAGCCACATCACCGGCCGTTTAAGTTTTTAGTAGGTTTACCTCATACATTTCAACTGTCTTGTTCTTTCCTAACATGAGCTGTGTGTAAGCGAAAGGGAGGCATTGCATTTTATCATGTATTTCAGGTATTTAACAGTCACATTGCGCCGGAGTCCTACAGATCAAAGGTTTATATCAAGTTAAAGATCATAAGCATGAGTAGTGCTCGATACGATTAATATTTTCACTTAATACCGTGTTACGATTGCATGTTAGTGATTTTCTATCTGCATAATACAAAATGCATTGCCTTTTAATGCATAACATTGTCTTACTGCATCTTTGTACATGTTTTTTTCAGTTACAACTTTCGACACCAACTTTTAGCTTGAAGCTTGAGAAATCCTTTAGTTATTCACTTTTGTTTCGCTTTCTGCTACGGTTTTCTTTTTGGTTGTGGACTCGCTTCAAGAAACAATTTAGGAACTTTTCAACTGAGAACTGTTTTAATACTCTCAAACACTTTACACAACAAAAGGTTCTGTTGGTTCTAAATTACACTTTTATGTAGCATTTTCTTACACAATTTAGTCTTGAATGAAGTCTCCGTGTTCTTGCCGACTGTGTACTGTAGCCACTTTTGTATAGCATGACGTCTGAAGCCTGTTGAGCTTATAATATATTGATATGCACTGTGCATCGGTTGCATGAAAATACCCAAAGTCCCCGTTTCGTAAACTATGTACTAGCTTGTAATATGTAGTTTATTGAAAAGGGTTAGTATTTGAATGCAATTTCGTAAAAACTCCTTATTTTATATAATCATTTCACTTAATTTTTCATTTCCTTTTTTCTCTCTTCTCTCTCTAATTTTTTTTTTTTTTTAACTTTCATAAACCATAAGGAGTTTTTCCAAACGAACGGGGCTGACGAAAGTAGTTTGTTGAACATAAAATTTATATTAGTGGATTTTTTTTATTCTAGGCTGAAAATTCAAGGCGACGAATAGGCGAGTCTTCGTCAGGCCCGGTAACACATACACTATCAATCTAAAACGCTTAAACTTGATTGCCGTGAAAATAGCTCACTCCATATACAATACTCTGCGTAAAATAAGACTATACCCTATGTATACCTAGATGTACTTGCTAGAAATTAATAACTAAGCACTCGTTTTTGTATCATTCAAAAGAGATGTTTTTTTTTTTTTGATCACTTAATTGGTGTAGACTTGTTAAATTTTAGTTCTTACAGACATAAAGTAAATAGAAACTGGTGCTTAGTTTTAATAAAAAGGTAGACAGACTGGCCTAAAAATTTCGACCCATACGACATACTCATAATTGAACTGTCTTGATTTGAAATCGGCCGTAGTGAATATTATAAATATTATGGATTCATTACATTTTTTAAATAAAAAAAAAGTCAGATGAATTTAGAAAAACTAATCGTAAAATCTATGAAAGTTAGACCTTGCATGACATTTGGTGAGACAAAATTCTTGACAAGCTGTCTTGTCACGTTAGCTATCACTTATATGGTACCACTCGGTGCTCTTTAGCAGACGACAGCGACATACAAAAAATTGTCGTGTGGCATGGGCCGTCAGTGGCGAACGAACGACGAAAGTACTGTTGAAATGTCGCTACGGCAGTGCCGCTGTCGTCTTCCGACTGCAAGGCACCGATCGGTACCTATAGGTACATGTCCCACCGCCGGTGAGGAAGCGATTAGCTATCGACTATTTTCTCGCTCAAGAAACCTGCAATAGATGTAGGTCTTTCGTAAATCGCTTACTGTTCACAGTGCAGGTGAGAATTCTCCCTAGTGTACGTTTATGAGCAAAAAAATTGTCGATAGTTAGTCGCTTCAACCTCGGCGGTCAGACGGGTTGCCTTAGGGCCAGTTTCCCGAACGAAAATTGTCGCAAAATTAAAGTGACAAATTGTCATGTACGGTTGCTTGACAATTTTCAAATTCACATAAATTTTGCGATAATTTTCGTTCGAGAAACTGGCCCTAATTGTGACAAGACATGATTGTGTTGCGCTAGACCTCTCGGTATCGAGTATGTCCTGTGGGTGTATCCATGGGACGGGTATGTGATGAGTGTGTGTTGCACCAGAAGTCGGACTCGCTGGGCAAGCTGTACGAGATGGACGACGCGCCCGAGCGGCGCGGCTGGGTGGAGCGCCTGCTGGCCTTCATGGACGAGCGCCGCACGCCCATCGCCGCCTGCCCCACCATCTCCAAGCAGCCGCTCGACCTCTACCGCCTGTACCTGCTCGTGCGCGACCGCGGCGGCTTCGTCGAGGTACGGACTCTCCATCATTAGCCTTTAATGTTCCCACTGCTGGGACACCGGCCTCCTCTCTGGGAGAGGGAGTGGAACATAATACACCACGCGGGCTGGGCGTGTCTTCGAATTTTTGTTCTATGATATTTTACTCACGATGTTTTCTTTCACCGTTTTGGGAGCACTGGTGATGAAATAGTTTCCACAAAGTAAAGTAGCCTGTCTGGCTCGAACCTATAACCTACAACTTGTAAGTCACGGTCGCTTCCACTAGGCCACCACTACTTCATCATTTCAAATAAGAAAACTATCTAGTGAAGTCGGCATCTAGTTGGGCAGACCATCCGAGTTTTACGATCAAAGGCGTATTTTAACTCACCGACCGAGCGTTTAACCGCATAAAGCAACATCACGACGTGGCTTGGTCGCGCAGAACCCGGCTCAACGCTCAAATTCAACTCATTAAAAAGGTATAATACAGTTTTGTTCAGCTCAACAGAGAGTTTAGCGATTGACACAGGTCTATCGCGACGCCAAGCTGCCATCGGCCGACATAGTAACCCCTACTCTTGATTAGTTTTTACAAAAACATTTTTTTTTTGCTTTGAGTTGTCGCGAAACCAGACGACTCATTTAATTCACAAACATTGCTGGAACTGCCTCTTGACTTCGAGAAAAAGCCTTGAGCTGAGAACAAATCGTTACAAATGAAAAACATAGTGGTGTGTACCTTTCACGGCGCGAAAGTAGCCAGGGTCAGCGGAGGGAAATGCATTATTTATGTTGCCGGTCTCATGTCGTAAATGAGACGAGACGAAGCTACATCGATCTAAGCGAGTCAATTCCATAGATTTCAAATACATGTCAGCCATGATAATTTAATAATAACTTTTCTCTGACATTTCAAACAAATAAATAAATTTTATTAATCCGGTATTTCTCATAGTACCTAAGTCTTTTGAGTCTAAACAACTTTTACCATTTGGTTGATTTAAATATTATAACAAAGTGGCACAATGTGAAGGCGTCTGCCATATTTAGAAACACTGTTAAATGCGCGCTCAATTTTAAAGTTGTGTCTCGTCGTCTCAATAGAAAACCGGGTTACAACGGAATTAGTTAACTTTTTAGCTACCTATTATTACAATTTACAAATCAACTATATATAAATAAATTGAAAGTCGGGTTAATTACACCATCTATAACTCAAGAACGGCTGGACCGATTTTTATGATGTTTGATTTGTTTGTAAAACATGGAGAAATTCACGAAAAAAAAATATAAGATAATTCATTTTCTCATACATTCTTTCTTATTGATTCTGAGACTATGAAGTTCGCCGGGGCAGCTAGTTAATTATAGAAATAATACGTATCAAAACTGAAACTCTGAGTGTAAAAATGTAAATGCAACTTGATTAAAACTTCACATGTAACTTTTACGAGTGAACATGATCACCACACAGTCGTTATACGTTTCAGTGCATTCAGGCAACGCTCAGTGTTACGTATCTTTTCCTCCGTTACTTATACTCACTATAAACGTAAATCTTGCATTTAAAACTGCAGTCTATTTTGCTTACCACACTAAAAGTCAAACAAATAAATGTACAGAGGACGAACGGAGTGTGTAATTCAATTCGGTTTTACAGTTTAAACGTTAACATTTGTAAACATTTGTATTCTCGAGTATCACTTTAGCGGTGCTAGTAAAACCGAAGCGCAGCGCACTATGCAACTGAGACTAATAGACTTCAGCAAGGATTTATGTTAGTGCATGTACCGCGCTTTATGTGAATAGGCGCCATAAACCGGGCCTTTAACGATAGTTAATAAATTTTTATCATTGTACTGTTGGAGCGCGACACTCCGGCGCGACTCGCCGTCCGCGTCGGTCGCGTCGCCGCGCCGCACGGACATATCTCGCCAGTACAGAATCATGGTCAGGTTTCCACTCGTTAACACGCGCGAGTTATCGCCTTTTCCACTGAGCACTAAACCTTCACACTTTATGTTCGAGTTAACTGTCGCCTCGTGTTCATTTGTTTACTTTAAAACTGCAAAGTTGTTCGTTTTACGTTTACTTATTGTGTGTGTTTGCAGGTGACGAAGAATAAGACGTGGAAGGACATTGCGGGGTTGCTGGGTATCGGTGCGTCGTCGTCCGCGGCGTACACGCTTCGGAAGCACTACACGAAGAACTTGCTCGCGTATGAGTGCCACTTTGACCGCGGTGGCATTGACCCACAACCCATCATCAACCAAGTTGAAGCATCCACCAAGAAAAAGAGCGGCAAATCTAATAGCACGTCCAGTACAGGTATGTTCGGATAAATTCATTTGCTGTGAACATTCGTATTTCACAACTGTACATTTAATGGGAAAATATCTAATGAATTCTTTAAGTGACTGTCAGTTGCAATAATTACTTATTTTCGCTCTGTGGTTCTAGTCGGTTTTAGTGCTGTTTGTTTTGTTAAATACAGTTGACGTTTTGACCGTATGAAAATATTTTTTGTCGAATACTTCCTACTGAGGTATCTAATCTTGATTTTGATGCTACAGGCAAAACTCCTTAGCAGGTTCATTGGAAGTTATGATTTTTTTTTGTCGCATATTGAAGCTCCCAGTGTATTAGGCATCTAAAAACATAACCTGAGTTTGGAGGTCATATAACATTCTGCTCATATTCCCCAGCAGGGTCGTCAAATTCGCAAGAGTCCTTCCCCGCGGGCGGCGGCGCGGGCGGCGCGCCCATGGACGGGTACGCCGCGCAGTACGCCGGCTACCCGCCGCAACCCAACCACTCGCAAGGTACGCACTACGAGCCTGGCTACGGTATACTACCGACTCAATCTCTCTCAATGTCGCTTCATCTCTTGCTGTACCAACAACTCTTTATTTCCACTTCATTTTCTGCTAAAAATGGTTTTATGCGCGTGCGCATAGAGGCATAAATGACTGATGATGATAAATGTAGTTCGACACTGTTCTATTTAAATTTTCAGCCAATATAAATGAAAAAAAAGAGCCACTAATGCTATTTAGCAGCTGAATTATTATTCTTCGTGCACATTTAAGCCATGCTTCCTACTGTGACGTCATAGCGACAAAGTTTCCATAAACCATGGATGTAAGAGTTGGTGGTACGGCCTCTTGATTGCTAGTGTGAATAGACAGTCGCTAGCTCCGACTGTAGTGGCACCGCGTCACTCGCACGGACGTGCACTGATAGGCGCTCTTGAACACCGGCGACTACGCAGCCTTTACGGTCATTTGAAAATATGAAATGGGACATAAAAAGCCTCGTATTCATGGTAAAAAATTTGCGCACCCATGTTCCCGCATCGTAATGTTTTACACATTTTGTATGCGATGTTGTTGCTGGCAAAATATTTTTAGCGACTCAAGATCATGTTGCGGAAACTATGTTGTTACCGCATGCATGTTCACGGCACGCACTCATTCATGAATAGCAATAGTACGCTATGGCTAAGAAACCGCGTATTTTATTGTTCTTAGGACTGTTAATTGGGACGCCTATGTTTCATCTGACATTCAGATAATTCCAAATATATTATCATTTGTTTCATTACCAGAACACAATCGGTACCAGTAACGACAAACAAATAAAAAATAAAGATTTTACTATATTATATTACAAAAAATGGGAAGACAAATAAATATACAAAAC
The DNA here is from genome assembly GCA_949629185.1 of Apamea crenata. Classification (NCBI taxonomy): domain Eukaryota; kingdom Metazoa; phylum Arthropoda; class Insecta; order Lepidoptera; family Noctuidae; genus Apamea; species Apamea crenata. Next base: position 10,893,110 of record OX451373.1, read on the forward strand.
AATAGTATCACGTGTCACCCGTGTTCATAGAGCTGGCCCGTTAGCCCGCTGTACATGAGCTAGCCCTAGCTGAGCCGAGCGCGCCAGTGCGACGTTGACACTGCACGATGCGCCGCGCCGGCGCTTCTTTTGTTTCTTTTCGTGCCAACTAACTATCTAACCGTCTCCGAGTGGCCACTGCTAACCAATCATACGGCTCTAACCGCTTACCACTAACTTCTAACACCCGGTGACTGAAAACCCGACCGAGCCTGATCTTTTAGGCTTTCTTGCATCATAAACAAATAAATACATTTAGCGCTAAACGTTTTTAAAACACCGTTTTGTCTTTGTCAACTAACGATTTACAGATAGAACGATATTTTAAATATGCTAAACGCTAGTATTTATGTGATTCTTTGGTGCAATTAGGCCTTATCAAACGTCAAAACTCATGTTATTGTGATACGTTGTTGAAAATAACAACAAATCAAACTTGACATGGGATTTTACCACAGATTAATTTGAACAGGCTTTCAGAAACCGGGGGTAACTGTCGTATCTCAGAGGAATTTAACATCTATGTATTCTATGTGAATAAACTATGTTCTACTGTAAATATAATAATTGTATTCTTCTCTGGTTTCTACTACCGATGTTACACTGAGCACTTTGGTAGCACAGAATAAATAGCTACAGAATGCTCGCGTCTTACAATGCACGATAGGTTGGCTCGGATATCGACAATAAACGAAATCGCCTAAAGCGGTTGCTGTGTGCGACTGCAGAAAATCCTGATGCGAGGTCCCATTCGCGCATTGTTAAGTAGCTTCTGTCCCTATTTATTCCGTGCTCGTAGTTAGAATGGAAGTGAATGTCGGAGGGTTAGCGTTCCTCTCGGGTACGTGTGGGTACAAAGACGTGTGGTTGTAGGCGGCGGGCCGGGCGGCGACAACCTTGCCGCCTCCAACCCGTTCGACGAGCCGCCGGGGCCCAGGAGACCCCCAGGTACTTAACACTTGCACATCTCCTCACTACATGGCTAGTAAGCGAATTGAGGGCTGCTAGAAATACTGCGAAGTTTAACGACAAACTAGTCGGGCCTACTGCATTCAAGCTGGAGCCATACTATGAAAGTGTTGTGAGTCTACACTCACGTGATCAACGTCGATTAATGCCATCGTTCGATAGAACAAATCTATTTACATCGTTTGATAACGTTGATCGACGTTGGTTGAGTGGGTGTAGTAACACCCTTAATGTCATTGTTCCGTTGCGAAAAAGGAATGTTGCTATTCGTCCTGTATATCTCCATTTCTCTCTCACAATATAAAAATGATGGTTCATACATTGTCTTGCAGCTGGAATGTAGTTTTTTCGCATGGCCAAACATCAAATAAAGTCTGCTTGAAATGCTAGCACTCCATTTGTTAACTACTCCGTGACTCTTACCAATGTCACAAATTAACCCTTGTCCATTCGCATGATACCGGTAATAACCTAAAAGTAACAATCTTCCATATTATAATCTTTCATTCTTCCTTAAAAGCATTTATATATGTTTTAGCAAGAAGATCAATAAGTGCATGGTCATCTCTAGTAAACTTTCAATATGACCAAGATATAAATATAATTAATTAATTAGTTAGCCAGTTACAAAATATTTCATTGTTATTGCAAACCGTTATACAGGGTGGCAGGGACATCGACACGTAACCTGTTAACATGGATTCAGTACATGATTCTGAACCCCCTCGTGCGTTGCAATTTTTCGACGAATATTAAAAAAAAATGCCGTTCCATACATTTTGACCGCATAGGTCTGTATTGCATTTTTCTATGAAACAGCAGAATTTTTTTAATATTCGCCTGAAAAATTGCAACGCACGAGGGAAAATCTATGCTTTTTTCTAGAATCATGTGCTGAATTCATGGTTAAAGATTGCGCATTGATGTCCCTGCCACCCTGTATTGTCCATATAGTTAAACAAAAGAGATTTATTTCCGGTATCAAGTGATCAGACCTCCTGTGTATATTTAATTTCATTGTCTTGTCTGTGTTCCTATATTTTTCCTGTAACATATAAACGTAGCTTGTTATGGCCATATTTATATAATTTTGCAAATAAAAATAAAACATTTATTTATTTAGTGTTCTTTATTGTATATCCCATAATATATAAAGTCTGCATGGTTTTTATTATAATATTATGTATATAATTGTCATTATGTGCACGTATTTTTCAAATTGAAATATTTACAGTACCCGACCGTTAATATGTCACAACGAGTTTCAGAAGTGAACTATCGTTCATGTAGTAACGACAGAGACGCTCTACAATGTACAATTAAGTGGGATACGCTGAGGTAGTCCGCCAAATCCAAATTTTCTTAAGATTTTTGCAATTTGCAAGTCTAGTGTCAGGTTATATTTTGATTAAAATATGATTCGCGAACTTAACTAATATGGCTTTACAGAATTATAATCATTAGAATCAGCAATACAACTCCTTGAGTTAGAATTTGCCTCAAACCTCAAAGTCATGATTTCGTGAAATAGTACTTCAATAGGGTAATGTAATCTTAGAGAGTTGTACTTGTAGCGGTATCTACAACGCCACATGCGAACAACGCGTCATACTGACGTCACGAAAATCCTGCATCTCGCAAGCCGAGTTTACCGCGCAATTAGCATACATACAAACTTCCCGACATCAGTCGTTGGGCAATTGCCCGCCAGACACAACACCCGTCTGGTCGGAGGATCCTCCCTTTTCTATGGAGGTTGAGTGAACTTTACACCCTGTTCCTCATGCCTCTAAATACTGATGATTATAATTTTATAAATAATTGAAGAATTTCGCAGGCTACCCTGACGCTTTAGCCTTAATCTAGAACTCGCTTTGCCATATTTACGTCCGAAAACAGTATATTATTTTAATATTTAATTTAAGAAATATTTCTATAATGTGTAATTCGATTCACAGGTTACCAACAAGGTTACGGGTACGAATACGGATCTCCTTACCAGCCGAATAGGCCTGTTTATCCTCCTTATGGTCCCGATGGTGACAGGTGAGCTGATAAACCCATATTTATATAACAGAAATATTTTGGTTTTCTTAAGTGGTTTCATAAGTCTTTCAAAGTTCACACAATTCTCGAATAAAAACATGATTTTCATAATAGACGGCCTATCAAAGAAAACGCACAATCACTTGATCCTGAGTCACTAGATACATGATCTCCACCATTTTAAAAGCCTAAAGCAGGCAACAGTTGTTTATTGACGCGTATTAGTCAACTTTGTGTTTTCGTAACCCCATACTGGGTAAGTGTTTAATAGCAATCAACAAGGTATTTTGTAACAAAGCCCATGATACCACTATTCAATGTGTTATTTTACGTCTAGCAGTAACCCAAAAGCAACCTTACTGCAAAAAGAATAAAGATCACTGTGATTATGACAGTGACGTAAAATAACTGTGAAAGGACTACCCTGAAGTCCGGCTTTTAAATGTCGACAAAGATGTAAACAACAATGGCCGCTCGAAATTGTCTATGATTTAGTGATGTGGTGGTATGAATTTTATGTTTTGGTGCAATCGATGTTACATTTTTTTCTAGTTGTGTTTCACCAGTATTTTTTATATTGAGATATCTTCATAAGTAAAGTTTGATTTGATTTGAAAATCGTGAAAACGAACAAGATGTTAAATACAATTATATTTTGCACTGGTTGACGCGTAGCTACAAACTGTAATCGAAATAAATTGATGAATCAGATGTCAAACATACCGTCCTGCACTATATATTGCCGGTTATTCGTCATAGCTTCGTCCCTTTGCACATATAAATAAAACGATACACTAGAAGTCTAGTTAGCTCGGGTGTTTTAAGATCGTTTGAAGCGGCTATGATTGAGAGTTTCAATTCCCAGAAACAGTTTTTCCACATTCGAACCCGAAAGGCGACATTGGGCAATACTTTGGTTCGAATCCAGATCAAATCAAATCGTTTATTGCAATCCATAATGTACAATTACAGGTGGTAAATAAAAGAAAAGAAACAATTATGGACCCTGTCGGGCACAGCAAATTTTTAAATAGGTAGATCCACGTCAAGCCGTGCTCTTTTTGAAAGTAGTCGTAACAAATTCAATGTTATAGCAGTATAATATTTTAAAACTTGAGGAGTCCCCATATTACCAATAGACCTACGGCGTTATTTAATGAGGAAAAAAGAACGCATCTATATTATTAAGTAGAACGCGGGTTAGCTCCAACAGCATCTTGAAAATCCTAGAGGTAGAAATTTTTGTCAGTATAACAAATAAAAATACAGTAAATTGATTTTTTTTTTTCAATAAAGGAGTATTAAATACTCCTTGTACAAATAGTCGATATTTTTTATGTCAATCACTAGCATTTTAATGACAAGATAGGATGTCAGCCGTATGACGTTTGTAAAAATTCAAAATCCGTCCCAGTTTTCGCTTTTATTGATAAATATAATAGTATATAAAGTTTAGAAATACATGCAGGGTGTAAAAGTGAGTGTGATAATACGTGTATCCTATTAAGTGCCTATTTAATCAGTGAGGCGTAGATATCGCATTCAATTCTCAGGCAAGTTCAATGTTATTGCTTTTGGCGAAAGGTGGCGGCCTTTCCCTTCCAGTATAAGTTGGATGTGAATTTTAATTTTAAGAAAAATATAATACAAATTCGTCTGGCGTTTCCGCATTATTCCATTCATCTAACACACACGGTACTGCATACTGATTATTTCAATCGATATCGGTAGAATTTTATCTCGGGGAATTCCTACGATTGTTAGTAGTACCGGTCTATCATCGGTGTAAAGGGGAAGGCCCATGTTCAGTAGTACCTTTGAAGAGCTCAGTGCGGACGTGTGCACGATAGTGAAGACATGTTGTGATCGTTATTTTAATTTTGGAGGTTTATAGTGATGGGTCGTATGTTGAGGTTTGTTTTGAATGATTTACAAATGAAAAAAATATATATCCCACGCATAATTTTTACTTAATTAGTCCTATGTGGATTTAATATTAATAATAGTAGGTAAGCATTTATTTCGGGCTACAGTGGCCCTTTCAAACTATCATACATTAAAAGTATAAACAAACTTGTGTTAAATAAAGTCAGCGCGCCGTGGTTTACACTCGTTCGATAAGAAGGCGTTTCTTAAAGCCTTATTATTGCAAACTTGTCCTTTATTCTTGGTGTTTTCAATGCTAACGTGCGTGTGTGTTCTCCCAGCAGAGGGTACCGAGGCGGGTCGGTGGGCGCGGTGGGCGCGGTGGGCGCGGTGGGCGGGCCGGGCGCGGGCGGCGAGTACCAGCAGTACGGCGCCTACGCCGGGGCCTACCGCGGGGCCGCGCCCGGGGCCGCCACGCCGCCGCCCGCGCAGCCCTACCCCGACTACTACCGCGCGCCGCACCCGCAGCACCCGCAGCACCCGCACCCGCCGCACCCGCAGCACCCGCAACACCCGCAGCATCCACAGCACCCGCCGCATCCGCCCATCTCGCCGCAGCAGCCGCCGCATGAGGTAACTACTCAACTGTAACACATGCTACACTATCGTGTTTGTTTCGGTTATACATAGTCAAGGTTCACTATAGTCTGGATGTACTATAAAAGAAACGATGCTCTGAAGTATATAATATATTTGTTTTACGTGTAATAAACATATAATAGTTATTGTTTTATAAACGACGACGCTTCCAGACTATAGGTTAAAAAATTGACGCAACTTTTTCGAAACAGAAACCAATGTTCTGAAACAAAAAAAAAATGGGTAAAAAAAGTTGCCTCAAGTTATTATGTGTAGCATGAATCATAAAGTTTAGTATAGACTGTAAATTTATTTACTTTATAGAAAAAAGTTTATTAAAAGATATTTCGTCCTGTTCCAATCTGATTATTATAGTAGTTTCAAGTTAGTCAAAATTTAAAATACTAGCAGTTTTTTTTTTTTGAACGAACGTTAGTCTGGTATGTCAATAGTTACCATCCCTGTAGCCAGTCTAAGTATTGGCCTGCATGTCTAGCATGTAAGGAGTACTCTAAACTATAGTCGAGTAAATGAAATGCTTATATGTTGCACTATTACATAATTTGGTTGATGTTCAATTTTTAAGTCATTCCTAGAACTCATCTGCCAAGGAGCTTATCAGATTGAGTGCTAATTTTTCAATCGTCAGATAACTTTTCTCTCGACGAATAAATATTGCAGTTTGACAGCTTTTGTATGGAAAATATGTCAAACTGTCATATTTATTCTATAGAGAAAAGTTACCGGGCTACTGAAAAATCAGCCTATAGTCCAAATTCAATATCTCAATGCAAAACATTGAACATCATCCAATGACTTAGTGCCTTTTTGTAACGGTCCATAGAGAAACTAACAAAAGTCAATAGGTTTTAATATAATAACATTTCTCAAAGTACCCATAATATAAGTTAATTATTGTTAAGAATTAAAAATTTATCGTCTAATATCATAGTGTTATGTCCTATAATGTAGCGTGACGGCATGATGTTCAAAGACTCAATACACAGCCGTATTTCATAAAGGTCTGAAATGATAAGTGTCGTAAACCATTGTTATGTTATAAAGCCACACTAAGCAATTTATTGTCATACATTTATTTATCTCTTTGACAAGTGATAGAAAGCTGTGCTTTTAATTAAGTTTCCTATTAGGGTCTGTGACTCTTATGATTTTTTAAATAATAAATTGTTTGGTGAACGGCCAGCTAACATTGCCCATGGACGTCTTAATATCCCACGTTTTCTGATAGTTCCATCAAAACGCTGTAAAAGGGGGAGGGTTGCATCACTGTGTGTGTGTTCGAATTGGTCAATATATTTCTGCCGACATTAAGACGTCTACAGGCATGTATAAGGTACACGTATTAGCATTATAACTCTGTTGTGTAACGCGTAATGTGTTATCGCGGCGAGTGACGCTCCCCGTGGCGACGTGATGTCGTGAGTGACGGTTCTGTCTGGTGTGTAGATGTCGGGCGGCGCGCAGTCCGTCAGTAACTTATTGAACTCGCAGCTCGCGCGGCAGCTGGTGGCGCCGCTGTCGCCCACGCCCAGGCCCTACGTACGGACGCCCCGTTTGTACCACGCACTCAACACCGCTTCCCATCGATTGGCGATACGGTCTCATTCTCACCCGCACGGACTGCTCACGCGAGCCCCACAACACGATTCTCGTTTGCACACGATTTTGAATTACTATCGTGTGTAAAACATCGTATAAAAGTTATGATGCATTTTTTTTCAAGGTTGTTGCCGAATTAAGACCTAAATCAGAATGCAAATGTGGTTCTTATTGAGCGAAAAAACTTATCAAGTTGTAGCAAGTTTTATTCCCATCGCACATCATTCTTAGAATGAACTAGTGATTTGAAAAATTGTGCACACTATTTTTCACTATTTATTCACTGATTAAGTTATTCTAGTTCACAAAGGCAACAGTTATTTTAATAGATCAATATGATTCAAACAGTTCACTATTTGTCATCTTGGAGACTTTTTTTTGGGAGGAAATTCAGAAAACGATTATCGTGTAAGGGGCAAATCTCATTCGTGGTTTTGGCTTCATTTTTTTTTTTTTCAAATAATACCACTCGTTTGACAAAATTTTAAGCTATCACTGTTAATTTTTTCTTCTATTTTTGTTTAACAAAATTTTTGGCTTGCGGTGTGATTAATTGGCTTTTCGGAATCTCGTCGTCGCCGGTCGTTTGGCTGAGCGATGGCCCAACAAAAACTCGTCCACTAGCTCCTTCAAAATTTAACAGAAATAATCAAAACATGGAAGTAAAGGTTTAGAGTGTGTGGTGGTGGCTTTATATGAACAATTTTGGTCACTAAATCATGTGCATGCATTCAATTCTCACAAATCATGTAAGCTTAGCTGTAAGTTAACGGAATCGTAGCTTTGTTTTTTACAGCAACACGAATCGATCGAATGCATCAGTGTATGATATATTTACTGTACATAATTTTGTACTTTATTCCATGATTCCTTCGATGGATTTTCGTACGAAATAATCATCCTAAAGCAAACACATTTGGGTGCACGGCCAGTGTAACAAAGTTATTTTAATGTTGCTTTCTGTAACGAATACCACCTCGTATGGTTCAAACTGTCAGTTTCCCAAATATTTGTAATTGAGTAATGTGCTTTTTTATTCATTATAAAAAAAAATATTTAAAGGAAAAATGAGAAATAATAAGCAGTAGTGAGTGATGCATTTCAAAGAATTATTCGACAAAAAAAAAATCGTTACGCTACTTATACCATTTATACCAAAAGCTCACAAACTGACGGTTCGCACCAATCTCCTGATTTCCGGGGTCCCGGATTGAGAGACGAGTACCGAGAAGTTTCTCGGGAGGTCGTAGTGAGACTATTTCGGTTGCCGTCTCGAGTCCGAGGTCTGCAGTGCTACTCTGTAAAAATCTCACCGTGAAAACTTAGTAGAAGTGAGCTTGAAGTGAGATGTCAATCCATAGTCAATCTGCCTAGACTTTTCCCAACTATGTTGGGGTCTGCTTCCAGTTTAACCGAATGCAGCAGTATTTTATATGGAGCGAGTGCCTATCTGATCTCCACAACCCAGTAGCTGGGTAAACCAATACCCTTTGGTAAGATTGGTTGACAGACTTTTGGGCTTCTGACTACTCGTAACGACTGTCAAATATTTGAATGACAGCCGGGACCGGAAATCGGTTTAAAGTTCTTTTCGAGACACGGATTCTCGGATATTCGGTTCTGTTTGTAATGGATCAAGTGGAATGACTCACTTCGCCAAAATCTTCACGGTGTGATTTTTATAGAATAGGCCGGCTGGAGATGAAAGAGAGCGAGGCTCGGTCGAAACAATGACATGCGCTCATACGTGTCGCTGCGTGTCCACAGTACGCCGGCGGCAAGGCGCTGGCAGGCGCGCCCGCGGTGGCCGGCGCGCCGCGCAGGCACCCCGACTTCGCGAAAGGAGAACCCGCGTACGGGGGGCCCGGGGGCGCGGGGGCCGCGGGCGGGCCCCCGGCCGGCGCCGCGGGGGCCCCGGCGGGCGGCGCGGGCGCGCGCTTCGGCGGCGCGTGGGGCGGGCAGTTCCCGCGCGCGCCCGCCCCGCCCGCGCCCGCCGCGCCCTGGCGGCCGCAGCCCGGCGCGCCGCAGCCGCCCAACTGGACGCATCCGCCCTACTCCAACACGGTATGTTCCTGCACGTCATTTTCTAACTTCTGCTAATAAAAGCGCGTGTGTGGCTCTGTCTCGCAGTGTTACAGCATTATGCTGAGCAATGGTCGTTTTGCGTAGACGCATGTTTTCCCCCAACTTGTTCTCTTTTGTGTTTGAGTTTTTCTTTGCGTCAAGTTTACCTACCGCTAATTAATTAATCTTTTTTTTTTCAAATGTTCTTTGGTGTTTTGCTCTTTTATCTTAATGTATTTTGTGTGTTCCTAAATAATATGCTCGAAATTAGTAAACATTTTGTACGTATTCCAGCCGAGCGGAGGTCCCGCATGGGGAGGTGCGCCTCGGCCGCCGACGCAAGACCCCTACAACTCCACCGCGCCCTCACCGGTATATTGCAATACTTTATAATTGCCTTTCAAGAATTGTAGCACGGCTTATAAATAATATTAAAATCATTATTAATGATTTGATCTACAACCCAACTAAAACAACTTATTTAATATTTTTTTAGGGCACGGCACCAGTTATGACTGCCCCCGGACAATTGAAACGGGAGCTAACATTCCCTGCCGAGTGCGTGGAGGCGGCCGTCCCGACCGGCGAGAAGCGGAGAAGACTTACCAAGGCAGACGTCGCGCCTGTGGACGCGTGGCGCATCATGATGGCGCTCAAGTCCGGCCTGCTGGCCGAGACCTGCTGGGCGCTAGACATCCTCAACATTCTCCTCTTCGACGACAACTGCATAGGATACTTTGGCCTGCAGCATATGCCTGGGCTGCTCGACTTATTACTTGAACACTTCCACAAAAGTCTAAGCGACGTGTTCGACTCGCCGTCGAACGAAGACGGACCCTGGTACGCGCCGCCCGCCAGTCCCGAGCCCGTGATCAAGTGCGCGAAAACAACGAGAGAACCGCGGGAACCGCCCGACCCGACCGATCGAGTGCGTTTCCTCAACGGAGAGAACTACACGCTCGAGTCGCGGCGGCGGCATCCCGTCGTGTACAAGCCGGACGACGAGCTGTTCGCGCCCGAAGACGACGACGCGGCCGAGCTCGCGCACCACGACGTGCTGGAGCCCTGGCACACCGGCGGCGACACGGGCGGAGCCGCGCACGTGCTGCCCGTGTTCCGCGCGGAGTTCCTGCACCTGCCCTTCGTGCGCGTCATGTGCGGCGTGCGCGCGCCCAGCCCGCCGCCCGCGCCGCGCGCGCCCGAGCCCGCGCCCGAGCACGCGCCCGACGCAGACAACCTGGCGCCCGAGCCCATGGAGCTGGAGCCGGCCGGCCGCGCGCTGGCCGTGCGCGACCCGGCCGGCGTGCTGCGGCGGCGGCGGCTGGCCGACTACGAGGACGAGTGCTACACGCGCGACGAGCCCAGCCTCAACCTCGTGGACGACACGCGCGACGCGCTGGCGCGGCGCTGCATCGCCCTCTCCAACATCCTGCGCGGCCTCACCTTCGTGCCCGGCAACGAGGCCGAGTTCAGCCGCTCCGGCGCCTTCCTGGCGCTGGCCGGCAAGCTGCTGCTGCTGCACCACGAGCACGCGCCGCGGGCGGCCCGCGCGCGCGCCTACGAGCGGGCCGCGCGGGACGAGCACGACCAGGCCGCCTGCTGCTCCTCGCTGCGCGGGGGGGCCGAGTGGTGGTGGGACGCGCTGGCGCAGCTGCGCGAGGACGCGCTCGTGTGCTGCGCCAACATCGCGGGCGGCGTGGAGCTGGCGGGGCAGCCCGAGGCCGTGGCGCGGCCGCTGCTGGACGGCCTGCTGCACTGGTCCGTGTGCCCGGCGGCCGTGGCGGGCGACGCGCCGCCCGCGGCCGGCGCGGCCTCGCCGCTGTCGCCGCGCCGCCTGGCGCTGGAGGCGCTGTGCAAGCTGTGCGTCACGGACGCCAACGTGGACCTGGTGCTGGCCACGCCGCCGCGCGGCCGCATCGCGGCGCTGTGCGCGGGGCTGGCGCGCGACCTGTGCCGGCCCGAGCGGCCCGTGGTGCGCGAGTTCGCCGTGAACCTGCTGCACTACCTGGCGGGCGCGGGCGGCGCGGCGGCCCGCGAGGTGGCGCTGCACGCGCCCGCCGTGGCGCAGCTCGTGGCCTTCATCGAGCGCGCCGAGCAGACGGCGCTGGGCGTGGCCAACCAGCACGGCGTGGCCGCGCTGCGCGACAACCCGGACGCCATGGGCACGTCGCTGGACATGCTGCGCCGCGCGGCCGCGACGCTGCTGCGCCTGGCCGAGCACCCCGAGAACCGGCCGCTGATCCGACGCCACGAGCGGCGGCTGCTGTCGCTGGTCATGAGCCAGATCCTGGACCAGAAGGTGGCGCACGAGCTGGCCGACGTGCTGTTCCACTGCAGCCAGGCGCGCGCGGACGACGCGGAGTAGTGTTGTGTAGTGAGCGGACGCCTCGCGCCCGGGCTACCTGTGGGTACGTGTACATATAGTGATACGGACGCCCGGTGCGGCGCTACTACGTACTGTGACTGTCTCGCGACTCCGACCTCATTATAGCGGTGTCTCAAGTGTTAGGCTGTACGATCCGATTTTGTTATTTATGTCCATGATGATTTATTTACAACAAGAATGTCAATGTGCTATAATCGATTTCTATTGTTCGATTGTGAAAAAAGATGTATTATAACACGTAATTTTGATTTTTATAATAAAATGGGACTTGAATCTGTTTATTGGTTTTATGATGGAGATTTTATACCGAGTACCTTTAGCGCCTTTGTCTATAAGAGAAAACGTAGTGGAGAGTGTGAGGAGCTTATGTGGGCTATAAGTTTAATTAAGTTTAATGTGAATTACAATAATCTATAATATATTGAAATTGAATCTGAATTTTATTTTTTTTCATGAATTGGCATTTTATAATTTTGTGTACCTTTACCGAATTAAATTTGATTCGGGCAATGATGAAAGTTATGACCATCATTAAAATCATAATATTCAAATTAAATTTTTAGTTTTCGTTTTTAAAGTTAAAGCCAGCTAAAACCCATGAAAATGCGGTATCTTAGTGATTGAGGGAACAAATCTTATAAGCTCTGGTATTTCAAAGTATATAACATTACCGAAAGTATTCCGAAGTGAACACGCACAGTCATTCGAAAATGCTTTTCTGCGTCTGCAGCGGTGCTATGTACAACCATTCGCTGTCGGATTCTTGAAAGGTTCGTTTAGGAGGAATGCCACACAACGCTTTCTGTGTTACCAATGAAGCGTTGTAACAAAAAATATATAATATTTCGTAAAGTGTTTACTAATATAAATAATTATTGAGTGATTAATTTCAAAAGGAAACCAGGTGTAATAATATATTTATTTTTATTTCGAACAAACTTTTAAACTGGGATGTCCTGGAACCTAATTCGAAGACATGTGATGTCTGGCCCGCGTGGTGGATTATGGCCCACTCCCTCTCACAGAAAGAGGAGGCCTGTGTCTCAGCAGTGGGAACATTAGAGGCTGATTATGCATGCATTATGCGAACTTACTTTGCTATCCACCAATCGGAAACCGGTCTTTTTCATTGATTACTTCGATATGAAGCCCTAAATTTTTCTAGCATTTGCTGTCGTGAGCTAGTTGAAAACCTGAAAATTGTATTTTGTCTGGTAAATACTGTCTAAAAAGAAATCGAATGGTTGTGAATAGCACTGGCGGTATTCAAAATATTCGTTTTGTTTAGTTTTGGAAGGTTGGGTTTGAATGAGAATCGAAATCCTGAAATTAGTAATTGGTTCTGGAAGTTCTTGGTTAGGGAGTGGCCTATTGGATCCTATAGGTAAAACTCTACCTTACCCCTCTGGGCATACAGGCGCGAAGATGGTATGTTTTGGGTCACGTCATAGGCGATGACTCAAGATTCTTGAGATTTGGTTATTTATGCTTTGACTAATAACAAGTGGGAGACCTAATGCACTAAGCTTAAGTCGCGGTCATAAGTAAAAACACCACAAAGTTACTTTGCCGCGTGGCCAAATTCTGAACTAAAGCCGCTATCTTGTTTTGTCAATTAAATTTTTGTGACAATTTCACAAATTTTTACCAACAATAGACAGGGTGTGTATGTCATTCAGGCGCCAAATATCCTTTTAGAACCTATTCTCTAAGTACGTTGTACCACTGTATACTACTCAGGTTTTCTGAATTTCTTATCTGCATAACCAGGATATAATGTTCCCACTGGGAACACAAGCCTCCTCTCTTGGAGAGGAAGTGGACTGTGATCTACCACGCGGGACCAGTGTGGGTTGGTAGATGTCACGTCTTCGAAGTTTCGGTTCTAGGACATGCCGGATTCCTTACGATGTTTTTTCTTCACCGTTTTGACAGCAGCGGTGATGCAATTATTTACACAAGTAAAGTGCCTGCCTGGGTTCGAACCCACGACTTACATCTCGTAAGTTGGGGCCGTTACCTTTAGAGCCCCACTGCATTGCACCACTGCTTTTCTGCAGCGTTACCCTATTATAGATCTACGGTTACCCAACACTCTGAGATCTATGGGTTTCTTCTCCACCTCTATTTCTATCGAAAGAGTTTGACATCGTATGAGCCTGGCAGCCAAGAATCTGACTTTGGAGCACAGAATTCTTAGTTCAACTTTACATATACACAATTGTCATCCCCCTGTTTTGACCTTGTATTTTTGGTTTTAATTTTTTTAAATTCTTATTTTTTTCGTAAAAATATTCTACAACACCATAATTAATACAGTGATGAGAGTAATAGAAGTAAAGTAGTTTAGGGATATTGATCTCCAATGTCGGGAGATCCATTTGACTATATACGATGGAATGTCAGCCGAGCGATAGTAAAAAATTGTTCAAAGTATTCGACGCGACAAAACGCAAGAGGAGTAGGAAAAAACGGGATGGGCTCGACGATTCTAACTCCGTAGTGACAGACTCTAGCGTAAGTATTCTCGCAGTCACATCAACAGCTACCTATGCTTCTCCGAGAATCTGACTGTTCACACGCTGAGCTAAGAGTCTCGCATCGGTAGCGATACCGAGAAGAGTAAGTAAAACTTCCGACTTTCTACCTCTCTTTTTATTGTTTATTCCGCGACAAAATTAGTTGATCGCAAGAAGCAAGCAGGTAAAACTGTCCAGTAGTCTGCGATTCGGTAAGTTGGTAGATTGAAGTGATAATTGGCTAGTTTTCATTCATGATTTATCATTTACGTGATAAAGTGAGTGCTACATTAAGTGACAAGTATGAACGAAAACTTCTTATTTGTTCCTATTAGTTAAATGCTGTATTTTACTTGATTCTATCTAACCACAGGGTGGTCCAGCCGTCTGTCGAGTGCCCTCCGCGAAAGCTAGTTTACAAGAGACAGCCACTGTGCAGAATTTAAGTGGACAGCATGATTCCAACATTACAAAGAGGTTGTATGTATTACATTGTAACTATATTATCAATTATTTAGGCCTGTGGCCATGCCCTTATACATACATGGTGTAAAAAGACCCAACATGAAGCAGTCGTCTACACATTTTGTATGTCAAACTAAGTAACATGGAGCAAAAATTATTAATGGGAAACTACTTTAATTTTTGGTGTGAAAAAATCGCTGTTTACGGCACCGCGGAATGTGCCGCACGCAAAACATTGGACTATGGGGCATACAACTGTACCGGAGTTGTGGGGCTATTTAAACTATTTCGTAAAAAAAAAATTAGAACTGCAAGTTTGACCTTCAATATCTCAGTACGGTTGAGTACAAAATGAATAGTAAAATTACGGGAGGAAAAAGTGACTCAGCTTCGAAAATGCGTCTTTTTACACCTGATATACATATAAGCGATAATTGCCTAAATACGGGTTGGTTGGTAATAATTGAAATACTCAATTAACAAGGTTTGCAATCTCAATAGGGACCGAGACAGCAGTCCCTCAGCATCGCAGTCACCGGTAGAGACGCATCGTCATGCGCGGTCGCCGCGACGTCATCGGCGATCCGCGTATGTTACTGTTAAATATTTATCTCTGGTAATGTTAAATGTTAGCGTTTTAACCCTTAGAATATTTGCGTGGCAGAAACCAGAAGACTACTGTGGAAAATCTGACAGACCCGGAATTTGGAAAGTTTTACAAGCCGTGACAAAATCCTGAAATAGCCGACCAAGTTAATTTTGTTAATTTATTTTAAGTTTTGGTCATGAACGTACCTGTTAGGTGGATCTATGCCACCTAGCAGACCGCATTTCAAGAACTTGGCTTAGCTTATGTTAGACCGTGTCGAAGGAATAACCCAGGGTCGATTTCAGCACTAGGATCAGACAGGACAGATGCAAAATCTATGTTGGACTTATAAAGAATGGGAAAGGCGCTATCGGGTTCGCGTGTATACAGGTGACCATCAATAACATACACGTTAATTAATGTACTATACATACCAATTACCTACTAGAGTCCGTCCCACGATAGAAGTCCCGCATACGCGGCGCGACGGAGACAAATATTTATTCATATATTTTAATCAACATCATATTACAGGCACTGGTTTATAAAATGCGAAAAGGTAATAATATAATAATAATAAATTTATTTCAGACCATAAGTCCATAAAACAACACAAATTACAATTTAATACACAAAACATACATATACTACACAATTTAGTCACTCTGAATTATTTTGTGATGTTACAGAAGAGAGGGCGTTTCTTTGGCTTTGAAAGCGGGTCTGGTTTCAACTCCACGCTCTATGTCACCTGCACCGGTTAATATATTAATTAATATACAATTGACTTATTAAATATTATCTAGTTGTTTATAATGTAAGTTTTATTTGGTTTAGGAACCCATCGGTGAATCCATCCCACAAGACCATGATTCGTTTATATACACTTTTCTAGAGGAAGCCATCAAAAAGGACAAGAAGAAGTAAGTATGCTTTTTTGTAGGAGATGCTTATAAATCTCATCTTGCGGTTAGCGAAGCAGCCATGCAACTGATCCCTGCAAAAGGATTCAGCCTGTATAATGTTCCCGGGCATATGACGGACATGACGGCTTCTAGAGATCCATGGAAGAAACCATGCCATGACATGCTGCGCCGACCCCAAATAAACTGGGACAAGTGCAGAAAGATGATGTTGAAAGATCTACTTTCACACCCTGCCCTGTAAAAGACATGTGGAGAAAGGCGGGAGTTTAAAAGTGCTGATTGTCAGCCTAAAGGCCAGCGCACATCGGCGGACGGCGGGGCAGAGTATTTTAAATTTACCAACGTAAATTCGTACGTATGTAATTGTAACAAGATATAGATTCCAAAGCTCAGAGACTGACCAGGGAGCATCAAAGGTGATTTCTCTCTGCGGTATTGAAGAGCGCGGTGTCCGGTAGCTTAGGATCGCGGGGGAGAGGCAGTGCAAGCTTAATTATTTATTTTTTCCATTTATTCAAGTTTAATTATTTCTTTCACTGAACATTTTTACACTGTCTCGAAATGTATTGCAGTTAAAACTAAAGCAACATGAAGACATATAACTTGAAAGATTTAATACCGCGGGATGCTCCTCGGCAAATCCTCCTCGATGCCGTCCCCCCTTCGTCCGCTGGTGGCCTTCATTTGATTAAATTATTTTTTATTTTATACTTGCCCTTGTAGTCATTCTACTTGAAGTTCACATTTCAGACAGCGCCACGCTCGACGTCGCGAGGAGAGGCGCACTCGTGACGACGATGAGCGCGATCATTCCACCCTCAGGGAGAGGCACCGACACCACCACAGGGACCGACACAGAGACGAGGTGCCTTCTAGAGAGCACGACATGTAAGATACACTACATCACGCCTGCATTCCCCGAAGGGTTAGCCAGAGGATTATAGTCAATCCTCGTAGGTATAATGGTCAAATATCGATGGTCGATGCCCATCACATCTCTGGAGTTTCGCTAGCTAATTTAATTTGACCTTGTTAAAAATAAATAATAGGAGGCGAGTCTGTTGCTACAATATGACACATCAGCAGGGATATCGTCTACGGGTTGTATATTCAAATTTTATTTTTGTTTCAAATTGACAATTAAGTTGATTTAAGAGTGACTAGCGCTATTGTAAAAGTTATAAAAATGTTTGAAGATGTAGCGTAAACTGAACTTTATTGTGTTGGAATTAGTCATTTTTACATAAACTCATATTTGTTTACATTTTTGGCGAATATGTCGCGATTCAAATATAAGTCTTCTGCTATTCTATTTGCAATGATTTCAGCCAACCAAAAGAAGTTCCTTCTCCCACCGCACCGGTAGACCAATCTTTGCTCATCGAGACGTTCGCGAAGCTCTGTGCACAAATAAACGGCAACAAAAGTAGCCATAACACCTATAAAGTACAATTGGTACGTAGTATTCTATAAGCACCTAATCATTTCTAACCTTAACTTCTTACTCAAGTTAAGACTATCCTTACAGCCTCGCACTCAGAGCCACAAGTCATTGCAATGTGAAGTCACTGCGAGACGATCAGAAGCGTACGACATTGACCATCGCCCAGTCAAGTTAAATCATGAAAAATCTCGAGAAAAGGTTGGCGCGTCCAAAATACGTAGCCAGGAGAACTTCTCAGCCAAAACGCGAAGCCGCGACAATAGTAAAATGGTAATACCTCATGACATTGAACGGGGAACGCAAGACAGATCTTACTACGAGAAGGACATTCCTAAATATCCTAGCAAACTGGATATTGCGAGGTCGAGGATGCGTCACTTGGAGGACTCGTACCCCGACCGATACCCCGAATACCCTCCGGTACCCGTCCCGACGAGGAGTTGTGTCGATCCGTATAGAACACGGCCCCCTGACTACCGCGACTACGACCGGGAGATGAGAAGACATTACGAAGAAGAGAAGAAGAAGTACTATGAGCAGAAGACAAGCCGGAGCTTCGACGTGCACAGAGAAGGTTACGACGACGATCGGAACTGCCGCAGAACCGCACGAAGCGACACCAACAGAATCAGGCGTTGCGATGAGAGAGACAAAAGATATGACGAAGTTACGAAGTATTACGATGAGAAACCTGGGAAGTACTATGATGAGAAACCCGTGGAACCGCGGCCTCGGAATAATGCGTCGAGTAAGGAACGGCGCTGGAGGCGGAATGTGGACAGATGTGATAGGAACTCGGTGGTGTCGCGGGAGGACGACTACAGAGAGAGAGACAGAGATAGGGATAGAGACAGGGATAGGTACTCTGAGCGAGAGAGGGACTCGGGGATGAGTGCGGCTGATGGAGAGACGAGCACCATTAGTGGGAGGAGCAACTATCTGAAGGTTGTAAAGGTAAGTTTGGCTTATTTGCCACCAAACCTAAAGTCGAAGCGACTACGCTTTTATCAATCCTGTCTATCTATGGTCTGTTCCAAAACACTCCGATGAAAATGTAAATAAATGGACCCCAAAACGTACCTATGGATGCCGATTTGTAGTGCTACTTAGTACTCAAATATGGAGTGCTAAGATTTGATTATTTGAATACATAAACCCGGAATCCTAATTTCAAATAACCCTAAAGATGTTTTTCTTTTAGCAATATTAATTGAGGTTATTTTTATGACCTTAATTTTCGTCTTATGATTTTTCAATAACAATTTAATCATGTTAAAAGCTGTGAGATATAAAGATGAAACCTTCTTTAAACAGATGAATGTATTAGTAATTCCCTTTATTGAGTGATTGAGTAAGCATTCAACCTGGACAGGGGTTGTTTACATTTCGTCGGATACCTTTGGGACCATAAGACACAATATTCATGGACACTTTATTTTATTATAGAGTTCTACAAGGATCACTGATAAGACGCGTGGCTTGTTGCAGCAAGAGATAGCGGAACAGCGAGAGGCGATGGACAAGATGATGAAGCTTTGGAAAGAGCTCATGCGGTGCTTCAAGGGCTTCTCGCAGACGCAAGTGCAGGATAAAAATATTAGAGTAAATATCCCACATTTTGATATTTTAATACAGCACCCTAATAGAGTAACACACTGTCCATCACTATTCTAGCCTGCGCAGACGACGGATTTTTGTCCGCGGACTTTTTTGTCCGCTAAAATAGATCGCTTACAACTGTATCGAGTAACGCAAACGAGGGATTAAAAGTACCGCGTACAAAAAGTCCCCCGAATAACCGAGGACATGCAGAGAGCGGACCGGACAAAAGTACGGGGGAGTCCCCGAAAAAAATATAACTCGTGTGACTAGGCGAAGCAACGCACATGGCGGACTTTGCACTGTGCACTTCTCTACATTTCTGGGCAACAAATGATCGCACACCGTGTGCGTTGAGTTCGCGGTAAATCCGCGGTGGACTTTTTATTCGCGGAGCGTACTTTTTTCTCCGCCGCGGAGAAAAGTCCGTCGTCTGCGCAGGCCTTTCGAATAATTTTGAAGGACATTTCTAATCCATTGCTTAATATGTTCGAAATATTTCTCTGTTCAACAACGCAAATAACGCAATGAATGTTGTTAAACGGTCGAAATGGAGGCCATTGCTACTATTAGTGTGTTTCGCAACTACCCCGCAGGACTGATCCTCAGACGTAGAAAAGATTAGGGCTTTAAAACACGATGTGTACAGCACTGATTAATCGTGTGTTACGCAATTAGGGTGCTGCTTCATCCCACTGCTGGCAAAGACCTCTCCCCATGACTCCAGCTCTTTCAATGCAGGGCTAAAATGGACCCCTGGACGTTTGTGCCGCGACGCCTCCAGGCTGTCCTAAACTTGTAACGTAAATTATCGCTACTAAATAACTGTATTGATATTATCCCCAGGACTCAGCCGCTAACGTGCGCGAATCAGCGGCTGCGCAGCTACGGTTGTGGCGCGAATGTATGCGTCGCTACGAGACCGTCGCGAGGGACGTCGGGGACACAGACGCTAGGCTTATGGTAAGTGACATTTGCAACTATCAGCATCATCATTTCGAAAGACATCTCTACTGCTTGATATAGGCCACACCCACACCACTTCGACCCGTTTTGTGCTACTCGCATCCAGCGGATTCCTGCGGCCTTCACCAGGTCATAGGTCCATCTTGTGGGAGGACTTCCACTTTTCATGTAAGGGCTCATTTATCAATAGTCAAATAACTTTTATCCCAAGAATAAATATGACAGTTTTACATATTTTCCATACAAAAGCTGTTAGCCCACCCACGGACTTAAATATATCGCGGCGGGATTTTAAAGCGCACTACATTTTCAACTCTCGGTGTAGAGCCGAGCATTAAGAATCCGACAGAGCGCGTCCCAGCGCGTCAAAAAAAAAAAACAGTTGGATTTTCAACCCTCGGTGCTAAGCAGTGCGTTGAAAATGCAGTCCGGGAAAAAAAAATCGCAATATTTCTTCCTCAGACAAAAGTTATCCGACTGTTGAAAAATCAGCCCCAAGATTTAATAAATAGTGTGAAACAGGATATTTGTTATTCTTTTTCAGGAGGAGATCAAGAAGCAACGCTCGGAGATGGCAGAGATGGCCACCATGTGGCAGGAGTGCCTACAGCGGTACCGCGACATGAGCAACGACTTCAACAACCTCAAGCAACAGGTACAAGTTAAACGTGGGGATTTAGAAGCTGGATTTTTTTGGTGTCGCAGTTAACTAATTAAAAAAAAAACCGGCCAGGGGGCTTACCATCAGCTCTTATAGCAGGACAGAAGTTGAACTGCACTGCTTTGCACTCTTCTATGTCTAAGTACAAAAAAGCAGTGCTGCTCAAGTTCTGCCTGCTATAAGAGCGGGTGATAAGCGCCCAGGTGCGTGCTTAGTGAACGACATAAAAAAAATCCTTTCAAAATCGAAAGTTGGTTACAGAAAATCCTACTAATATTGTAAAGACGAAAGCTTGTGAGGATGGATGGATGTTTGTTACTTTTTCACGCAAAAACTACTGAACGGATTTAGATGAAACTACAGTATTATAGCTTATCATTAGAATAACACATACTTTTTATTCCGATATTCCTACGGGATCGACACTTATGCGGGTGAAACCGCGGGGCACTCCTAGTGCCTCCATATTTTGTGTAAGTTTTCCTATCTCATATGAATAAGAAGTAACGTTTAGCTATATTTTCATTTCGTAACACCTAGTGCATCTCCCTTCGACAGCTGGTGACGCCCGAGAGCCCCACCCGCCTGCCCGCCGCGCCGATGGTGTGCGCGGATGGCGAGGGCAGCCTGCCCGCCGTGCCCTACCGCCTGCCGCCTAACTACCCACACGTAAGTTATATTCGCAATTGAGTAGATCGCGTTGCGAGATAGATATAGTAGTAGTACTGAGTACTACAGTATTTTTATCTCACAAAGCGACGCGCGATTTATTTGTGGTTACTAAGTGTACAAAACACGGCACCGTCCGAGGTAATGGCGAATCCGGTGTGTGAGACATATATCTCGATGTGTGTATGTGAGTGTTGTTTGCTGACGCTACTCGTCTTCTGGCACACATACATAGCGTGTGCCTCAAGTCTGATAGATAACATGGAGTCGAGAAAGGAGGCCAGCTCAGAGAGAAGTGGCCAGGTGACCTGTGTGCATTTGGGGAAGGCTTTTGCCCATCGGTGGATTAGATATCATTCCCTTTCGCAGAGGAGATTGAGTGACTACCCTATATTGTTTATATATAGGTAGGCTAAAAAGACTAAGACCCACTTGCACCAGAAATCGTTGAATGATGTTTAACGCATTCGTAGTGCAAACAGGCCTAGACGTTCTAAGGCGTAACGTGTAACCAACTTTTCCCTTCCCCGCAGCACATGCCGCCGCCCCCGGGCCCCGCGTACGGCCCGGGCGGGCCCGGCGGGGCCGGCGGGTCCCCGCTGCGGGGCCGCGCGTCGGCCCCGCCCGCGTGGTGGTGGAGCCCGGAATCGGCCCCGCGCTCGCCGCGCCGCCGCTCATCGCCCGAGTCGCGCACCAGCCGCGAGCGCGACCGCAGGCATCGACGTAAAGAGAGAGGTACATATATCCAAATTTTACTTATGTTTCAAATTGACGTTATTTCAAGTTAAACAAATATCAACTTTATTTTAATGGAAATTAAGTTTATTTCAGAGTGACTAGCACTATTGAAAAAGTTAACTTTAACTTTATTGTGTAAGAATTAAAGTTATTTTTCCATAAACTCATATTTGTTAACATTTTTGGGAAAAAGTCGCGATTCAATGTTAGAGACCGATCGCTGCAAATTGCCATGATACTTTAGCGGATATCAAACGCTTCACTTCTACCATTTCACTCGAAGTAAAACGTCGGAACACAAATTTAACCAAAAATTAATATTTATAAAAAAAAACACGTTGTTTAGAAGTCGCGCTGATACGAGAGTAGAAGAAACTGCATCTTTTTCATCAGTTTACGATGGCTCGGAACTCTTTAATAAACCTTAATATCGTATTAAAAAAATGCTATACTAATCCAATGTCATAATTATGGTAAAAAAAATCGTTAGTGAGATGTGAAAATCATAAGTGAGTGAGAAAAAAAAAACATCTTGCTAAAAAGACCTGCTCCGACCCTAGCCACGAAATAAGTTAATTAGCACACGAACCTAACTTTATAAAAAGGTTTTAAAAATGGTAGACCATCATCCAAAAAAAATATACTTATTCTAAAATCCAAGTGCCATTACCTACTTACGACCGTTTTTCTTTCTACTTTCAGAAGAACCTAGATACAAGGAGAAATCAAAACCTTCTGCTGCACATTCTGAGCACAGGCACAGAAAAAGATGAGAAACCCCTTCCAAGATAAAATTTTCGTAACGACAACACATCCAACCATGTTCGCAATACACGAGAAATTGACGAAACTTTAGAACTAAGAAAAAATGTGTAAGTTATTCAGAAATTATGCTATGTGCTCTAAAATTGTATTGTATCGTTTGATTTTTGATGAATGTATTTGTATCAAGTGACTTTTTACTGTTGTTGCAAGCTTCATTAAACACATGAAAAGGCTTTTGTTGTTTCTTTCCGTTTATTGCACGTGGTCCGATAGACAAGTTCTACTAGTAGGACCAAGGGTATTTTTCTTTTTGGTGGTTCTATCAATCGGACCAGAAACTAGCGGCATACGATTGATATGCTGTTCGGTTTTCGGATAGCCAAGACTAGTAGCCTCGGCACATAACGCTCACACACACTTCCGACTTCGCCATTGTCCTGGACAATACCCAGAGCTCCTGCGCATACGTACATTCACAGCGTGTTTGTACACTTGGTAACCACAAGTAAAGCGCGCGTCGCTTCGTGAGATAAAAATACTGTAAGTACCAATGTTAGGTAACTATAGAGGGCGTTATCAGTGGAGGTTCTTTTATTCCAGTGGTGGGGCAGAGGACATCGCTGAAAACAGGCAGAGAAAGACTGGTGCTTCACTTAAGAAGGATTCTGGATATTGATACAAAGCAGATAATAGTACAATGTATTTTTTATATTTTTACTAATGTAAAGTTGTTATTTTAGCTTAAAATTAATAGTCAGTACACATGAATCGTCTCATCACAAGAGGAATTCACATTAATCCAAGCACAAACCTTCAAGTCAGTTTTTTTGTATTTCGAACTTCGAATTTGAACATTGTCGGAACAAAGTTCGAAATTAAAAAAAGGCTCTATGGTTTAAACATGGGTCTAAAAAGTAATAGTCAAAATGTAGGGAAATTTGACGTATTTTTGTCTGATTGAGACTGAGATCAGACTGTGTTGTGTGTTCTTAAAATCAGAATTGCCCCTCAGACTGCAAGGGGGGCAATTCTCGTAATTTTAAGAACGTTTTCTTAAAATTACGAGAATTATTACAAATCTTAATTACAAATCAAGTTTTTTTTTTATTCGACCTAAAATAAGTGGATCTACAGGCTGATGTTTGTAATAAGGATCACTATGATTCTTCTACAAAGATTGTTATGAACATGAGTACTGTTAATAACTGAGTAATGAATTGAAGATATTAAAAAAAAAATCTATATCTATACTTATAATAAGAATGTAAAAAAGTTGTGTCTGTACATTGAATATATTTAAAAAAGAATAATTGAGGGGGGTTAAGAAACAGTAATAGAACACGAATCTAATAAAAAAAGTCTGTCTGTTTGTCTGTTTGTCTGTTTGTCTGTTTGTCTGTTTATCTGTTTGTCTGTTTGTCTGTTTGTAAACGCTAATCTCCGGAACTACTGGACGGATTTGAATGAAACTTTTTTTGTTATTTAGCTACTAACCCTGGGCAACATATAGGCTATAATTGATTTTGGAAACTGGAACACCTGTTGCAGAACCGCAACAGACCAGCTAAACTATAAGAGTTACAAAAATGGCGCCTTAGAAAAAAATGTTGTGTCTGATGAGCATTTTCTGCTGAGAGAATAAAATTGAAGATCGGAACATCTGATGTGGAACTCTAAGAGCACAGCTAAACCATAACATATATAGGAATGACATCTTTGCAAAAGTTGTTCAGTCTGATGAGTATTTTCTGCTGGGAGAATAAAATTCGAAGACTGAAACATCTGATGTGGAACTTGGAGAGCACAGCTAAACTATGGCATATACAGACATGACATTTTAACAACATTTGTTTGGTCTGATGAGTATTTTCCGCCGAGATAATAAAAATCAAGGATCAGGAACATTTGATCTGGAAATCACTTTATACTAATATATTAACATAAGCTGGGAGTACCTCCACGCGGTGAAGGCGGTAACAGTTTGGGCCTTCTTTTCGATGACGATGGTAAATCATTGAAAACTTGGCTTCACTGGCTAAATCTCCCATTTATATATATAGATACTAGCTTCTGCCCGCGACTTCGTACGCGGATCCAGTCCCTTTCTCGTTCCGATAGGAATTTCGGCAAGAGAACAACTGTGTGTGTGGGAACTGAACTGTGCGTTGATATGTCAGCCAATAAATCAGTCAAAACCGATGAAGGATTTCTGGGTAGGTTATAACTTCATTAAAATATAAAGGTAGAATTATTTGGCTTTTAAAAGCTCCGACAAAAAAAGAAGAATTGTCCTTACTCAAAATATTAAATCTACTGCCTAAAATACTAACTTTCCGACTACTTTTGTCCGAATAAAAATGACGAAACGACCGAATACTGAAATCTTCGAAAAATAAACATGACTGATTATTGCTATAATACTTTTCTACCAGCATAAATTACGTTCTTCTGCAAACTATGCTTTGTAATTTTTATCTTTACTTGCCTACTATTAATTCATAAATTACCTTTCATATTTCATAGACTGTGGTGCTAGTGTGGTTTGGTTTTACATTCAAAAATATGTTTCTGGCTATGGTATTTTTTTCGGAAGTTTAGTTTTTTTTTTGGAAATTTTGTTTATTATTTGGAAGTATAGAATATTTTTCGTAGAATTATAATCTGAATAAGCTTCATGTTTGTTTGTTAAATACAACATTTTGTGTCGGTTAATTTTGTATTAAGTTTTCGGTAATTCATTTTAACACAGCTTAGTTAGTATTACAGTCAACCACAGATCGCTGGAAGTTAATTTGTTTTTCGGAAGCTTTATTATTTTCCGAATTATTTTCATTCCGAAATTATGAAGCGAAATTAATATCAATAAGCTAACATTACTATTTTAAAAAATTTCTTTATAAACTATATTGTTGGTTTTTCCATCGGGTGCCAGAATATAAAGCCCGGAAGCGTTGCTAACCCTTGAGAAAGCAACATAAAGTTGGCCATGAGAAAAACAGCCGGTTCTCAAATCAATACCAGCAGCTTTCAGCGTCTGTCCCTGTGACTTGTTTATCGTCATGGCAAAGCATGTAGTCACAGGAAACTGTGTGCGTTTAAATTGAAAGGGGAAATTGTTGGGGATGAGTGGTATGCGCGGTAAATACACAGTCTCACCGGCACCACTCCCAGTGAGGATTACAGCTACAATAATATTCCGTTGTAAAGCCTCGACTATAAGTCGGGTTCCATTACACAGTTTCGGCGGTATCAAATTTCGCATCAGCATTATCGGAACACCAACTTTGAGTCTTATTTTATGAGCAGGGAGACCACTCGCTGTGAGTGAATTGAGGAACTCAACTGGGTAATTAGTGGCGTCGTCCTGATCGACTACGTTATCAAAAGAAGTGTAAACGACTTCATCTCCAATAATTTCCCCCAAAATTTTTTCATTTATTGATGCAGCTTGTTCGTTTTTTGGGGTTAATATGGCGCGTTCACATAACCACGAATTTTCCTGGTTTCTTAGGCTCAGAATGTCCCCAAATACTGATTGTATGAGTTCCTCTTCGGAGGCAACAACTTTTCCAAGTATATCAGGAACAGTCACCAAACCATTATGTGCAGGAAGGAGACCTTCTCCAACTTTTAATAAGGTTTCTGAAAATTCTTGGGCATGTGAATTACCACCAAGCTGGGCTCTCATATTTATTGTTAATCTTAGTTTTTGTATTTGAGGCCATAGATACGAATGTTTTAATGAGGCGTTAATCTCATCTGCCCTAGTTCCCCGACTTATCACTGGAAGGGTTTGGCGAAAATCGCCCGAAAACAAAAGTGTTATATTACCCATTACCCTTTCATCTCGACGAATGTCTCGTAATGTTCGATCCACTGCCTCGACTGCCTTTTTGTTCGACATGGTACACTCATCCCATACGATTAGACAACAATCCTGAAACACTTTCGCTTTGTCACAGTTTCGTGCAACTGAACATGTTGGTGTTTCAGTTTTGTCTAAATCGATTGGGATTTTAAACATAGTATGTGCCGTCTTTCCGCCTGGAAGTAACGTGGCAGCAATACCTGATGATGCTACTGCGAGAGCGATCTTATTCTGTCGCCTAATTTCAGCAAGGATTGCTCTAGTCAGGTAAGTTTTTCCTGTGCCTCCTGGAGCATCTAAAAAAAACAGCTTTCCTTCGTTATTTTGGACACTTTGGACCACCATATTAAATATTTCCCTTTGTTCATTTGTGAAATTTATTCTGCTGTCATTAACTGCGGCGGCTAACTCTGAAGAGCGGTAGCTTGTTTCAGCTATATATTCCCGATTCGAGCGTGGTTGATTGGGTTCTACTTGGGGAACAGGTAGGCCGTAAGTGCTAAGAGAGTGGCCTCCAATTGTATAAACAGTATCTTGTATAGAACAAAGGGAACTATTTAATACTCTGTCATCTGTTGGACTAATATCATCTTCCACATTGCACCTGAGAATGCGTAAAAAGTCTTCAGAGAAAAATTTCTTGTACTTTTCCCACAATCTTAAAGGGTCTGAGAGAGCACAAAATACTAACATTATGGCAAACAAATTTCGTATACTGCTAGGGCTGTCGCTAACACAGGCCTCCTCGATTGTGTTGTCCCAGTGTTGATCATCATCAAGAAGATTAAGCGCTCTGCAAGTGGCTTGAAACGAAGGATGCTCTACACCATCAACAGTCTTTAAAATAGAATAAGAAGTTGGTCCACGAACAATATGGAGCAACAGTCGCAAGTAATAACATTCACCATTGTTAGGATGCACTGTGTACACTCTGCCTAGTGCAGCGTCTTTGAAAATTCCTGGAAATCCATCAACCGGTTGACCACGTCGACGTCGATTGAAAGTACCTCTCTGTTTATCGTAGGTGTAATAAGATGGCACTTGGTCATAAGTTAAAGTTCTTGCAAAGTCGTCTTCTTCACACAACTTGAAAAATGCCAAGAGGGTCGTATGCCGTGGGTTTTCAACACGGTCTCTAACATTGCTGGGATCAAAATATATACGCTGGCCATTTTCCAAGTGAACATCAAGATGCATGACCGTGGGATGGCGTTCATGGATGGGAAACCCCACTATTCGCCAAATAGCTTCTGAGGTACTTATGTAGCGTCCAGATTGGTACCTGGTCACTTCATCTCGGTCGATTCCCTGCAAAGCAAATGTAGCTTGGTCACTCCCCTTGTTTACGTATTTGCAAATATATTTAATGGATTCTACACTATTACACATTTCCACATTAATGTGTGCATTAAATATTTTTGACAGAATTGGTGAATAGGGGACAACCCAGCTGTTATTGATAGAAATTTGTTGCCCACGTACTCTGACATCTGCAGTGAATCCACCTTGTTGAGGAGACCGTCGTCGATATAATGGATATCCATTTTCACCTGTCACTGTTTCCTCTATATTTGCACGGGGATATTTCTTCGTGCAACGATTATCTTGCATGCACGGAGAGTTTCTGTTTATAGTGCCACACGGACCATGTACCATGTGTGTTTTAACAATTGCGTATAGTGCTGGATCTTCATCCGGATTTGGAAACTCCGCGCTTATCAACTTATCGATATCGTTGGGACGAACCTTTTCAAGCAACCACAGCAGAATGTGTGCATGAGGTAAACCACGTTTCTGCCATTCCACGCTGTACATGTAACACAGAGCTGTCCCGAAGATGCTTTCTTTATTCAATAAGTCCATCATTAATTTCAATTTTAAGTGAAAAACTCTGGCTATCAAATCATGTCGGTCGTACGACGCTTGTCCTGCACATAGTTCTCGAGTAATTTCGTTCCACTTTGGATTCGTCGTGAACGTGATGAATAGATCAGGCCGACCATATTTCCGGACGTAACAAAAAGCGTCTTGAGTACGCTCGTGCATATAGCGGGGACCGCCAGTGAATGAGGATGGAAGAATAACCAAACGTCCTAAGTTTTCTGTTGCTGTATCCTGCTGCATAGCGTCCCGCAAATGCACGTATTCTTCAGCTCGTAAACGCCTCTGATTTGTGCGTATATACACCAATCGCTCCGTTTCAATTTTTGCGTACATGTCAACAATAAACTGGCTAAATAGACCACGAAACCTTTGTAAATAAATAAAACGATTGCGTCTTATTTGTAGAAAGTAAGAATAAAATTGTTGAGCTGAAACTTTTTTATTTAAGTTTATTTCCCGTGTGGATGGATTGACTTGATTAATGGCAAAGTTATAACCATCTTCTCCATGGCAATAAATTAATGGGTATTGTAGTGCATCGTAAGATCGATGTGTTTCGCAAATGCGTTGCAGGCGATTGTCTCGTGTGCGTAGTACAATATCACGTCGCTCACATTCCTGATCAGCCAAAACTGCTGCAACTTCATTTGTTACTGGGGCATTGTATCTACCACGATGTCCAGCAGCGGGTCGTTTATCAGCATCAATCACAAATTTATAATTGTTACTTTGTTCGGCGGGGATAGATTCCAATGCAGCTTTAAAACTATGTACATAAGGATTCACTTGATGCAACATATTTTGTAGCACTGAAATCAGACCATTGTCAAGTTGCGGAAAGTTTTGGTTTCTAATATTTACCTGATCTTGATATTCAGATACAAAATATATTTGGAGAAACTTAGGATCACTTTCAGGCAATAATGAACCAATAAGGTGGTAAACTTGGCCCTGCACTTTGAATGTCGGCATAAATGGTCCTTCTGATACCTGTTTTGCACCGAAAGATGTCATTTGAAATGCACTATTGTAAGAACGGATGTTGTCCAAGAAATGTTTAGACTGTGGATGGTCACCAGTTAGCAATGATTTTAGTATCTCTGGAGGATTTTGTAAAATGCCAATATTCACTTTCCCACCTGAGCAACACATACCATTTGCTTCTTTTGACCATATAAAAGCTTCACAAAAAGAACAATTTACAACCATACCTCCAAGGGCAGCATATGTGGCGTAGTTAATCATTGGAGTATACGTAAATGCACTCTTTTCCTTATCAACCCAGGGAAGATGACTTAGGACAATTTCTTGAGACTCATCCGATTCTTCAGATGATAGCGACATTCTGTTGAGAGAATGTCGAAGTCGATCAGAATTTAAGCGTTCGTTGCGCTGTTCTTCTGTCTCCTCATGCCGTACTTCAGCAATCCTCTCTCTCTCACTTTCTAATAGATTCTGAAGATTTTGTTGCATGCATGTTCGGGACAATGTATGGCGATCTCGATCAGCGGTCAGTCGTGCATCACGTTCTTCACTGGTTTCTAGAGACCTATAAGTGGATGTGCGGATACGCTGGGAACTCAAGCGTGATTCGCTTTCCGTGAATGTTTCCGACTCGCGAGACAATGCATGACGATCACGATCAGCCGTAAGTCGCGCATCACGTTCTTCACTGGTTTCTAGAGACCTATAAGTGGATGTGCGGATACGCTGGGAACTCAAGCGTGATTCGCTTTCCGTGAATGTTTCCGACTCGCGAGACAATGCATGACGATCACGATCAGCCGTAAGTCGCGCATCACGTTCTTCACTGGTTTCTAGAGACCTATAAGTGGATGTGCGGATACGCTGGGAACTCAAGCGTGATTCGCTTTCCGTGAATGTTTCCGACTCGCGAGACAATGCATGACGATCACGATCAGCCGTAAGTCGCGCATCACGTTCTTCACTGGTTTCTAGAGACCTATAAGTGGATGTGCGGATACGCTGGGAACTCAAGCGTGATTCGCTTTCCGTGAATGTTTCTGACTCGCGAGACAATGCATGACGATCACGATCAGCCGTAAGTCGCGCATCACGTTCTTCACTGGTCTCCAGAGATCTAAAAGTGAACGTGCGAATGCGCTGAGAACTCAAGCGTGATGCTTTTTCTGTGAACGTTTCTGATTCGAGAGACAATGCATGGCGATCACGATCAGCGGCCAGTCGCACTTCACGTTCGTCACTGGTCTCTAAAGACCTAGAAGTCGACGTGAGAATACGCTGAGAAGTCAAGCGTGATTCTCTTTCTGTTAACGTTTCCGACTCGCGAGACAATGCATGACGATCACGATCAGCGGTCAGTCGCGCACCACGATCCTCACTGGTCTCTAGAGACCTAGATGTAGATGCGTAAATACGCTGAGAACGCAGGCGTGATTCTCTTTGTGTGTAAGTGTCAGAAACGCGAGACGATGCATGACGCTCACGATCAGCGCTAAGTCGTGCTTCACGATCCGAAGAAGTTTCCGCGGAGCGAGATACAGCCTGATGTTGTCGAACAGCATCAAGTCTTGCCTGGCGTTCTTCATTCGATTCTTGGGATCTAATGATCTTCAATCTTTTAGCTCCTTTCGAACATTGCGAAAGATTTGACCTCTTTCGTGGCATGGTTATGGTTATTAGTGTACTTCAATAACTTTGCAATTAAGATCTAAGTGACTGCTCCCCTGCGTTACCGGGTAGGCTACCGTGTCACGAAGATAAATGAAAAAGGAAATTAAACACTCAAATAACATAAGCCCGAAGGCATATCTATTATAATCTATACTTATAATAAGAATGTAAAAAAGTTGTCTATACTTATAATAAGAATGTAAAAAAGTTGTGTCTGTACATTGAATATATTTAAAAAAGAATAATTGAGGGGGGTTAAGAAACAGTAATAGAACACGAATCTAATAAAAAAAGTCTGTCTGTTTGTCTGTTTGTCTGTTTATCTGTTTGTCTGTTTGTCTGTTTGTAAACGCTAATCTCCGGAACTACTGGACGGATTTGAATGAAACTTTTTTTGTTATTTAGCTACTAACCCTGGGCAACATATAGGCTATAATTGATTTTGGAAACTGGAACACCTGTTGCAGAACCGCAACAGACCAGCTAAACTATAAGAGTTACAAAAATGGCGCCTTAGAAAAAAATGTTGTGTCTGATGAGCATTTTCTGCTGAGAGAATAAAATTGAAGATCGGAACATCTGATGTGGAACTCTAAGAGCACAGCTAAACCATAACATATATAGGAATGACATCTTTGCAAAAGTTGTTCAGTCTGATGAGTATTTTCTGCTGGGAGAATAAAATTCGAAGACTGAAACATCTGATGTGGAACTTGGAGAGCACAGCTAAACTATGGCATATACAGACATGACATTTTAACAACATTTGTTTGGTCTGATGAGTATTTTCCGCCGAGATAATAAAAATCAAGGATCAGGAACATTTGATCTGGAAATCACTTTATACTAATATATTAACATAAGCTGGGAGTACCTCCACGCGGTGAAGGCGGTAACAGTTTGGGCCTTCTTTTCGATGACGATGGTAAATCATTGAAAACTTGGCTTCACTGGCTAAATCTCCCATTTATATATATAGATATTATAATAGATATGCCTTCGGGCTTATGTTATTTGAGTGTTTAATTTCCTTTTTCATTTATCTTCGTGACACGGTAGCCTACCCGGTAACGCAGGGGAGCAGTCACTTAGATCTTAATTGCAAAGTTATTGAAGTACACTAATAACCATAACCATGCCACGAAAGAGGTCAAATCTTTCGCAATGTTCGAAAGGAGCTAAAAGATTGAAGATCATTAGATCCCAAGAATCGAATGAAGAACGCCAGGCAAGACTTGATGCTGTTCGACAACATCAGGCTGTATCTCGCTCCGCGGAAACTTCTTCGGATCGTGAAGCACGACTTAGCGCTGATCGTGAGCGTCATGCATCGTCTCGCGTTTCTGACACTTACACACAAAGAGAATCACGCCTGCGTTCTCAGCGTATTTACGCATCTACATCTAGGTCTCTAGAGACCAGTGAGGATCGTGGTGCGCGACTGACCGCTGATCGTGATCGTCATGCATTGTCTCGCGAGTCGGAAACGTTAACAGAAAGAGAATCACGCTTGACTTCTCAGCGTATTCTCACGTCGACTTCTAGGTCTTTAGAGACCAGTGACGAACGTGAAGTGCGACTGGCCGCTGATCGTGATCGCCATGCATTGTCTCTCGAATCAGAAACGTTCACAGAAAAAGCATCACGCTTGAGTTCTCAGCGCATTCGCACGTTCACTTTTAGATCTCTGGAGACCAGTGAAGAACGTGATGCGCGACTTACGGCTGATCGTGATCGTCATGCATTGTCTCGCGAGTCAGAAACATTCACGGAAAGCGAATCACGCTTGAGTTCCCAGCGTATCCGCACATCCACTTATAGGTCTCTAGAAACCAGTGAAGAACGTGATGCGCGACTTACGGCTGATCGTGATCGTCATGCATTGTCTCGCGAGTCGGAAACATTCACGGAAAGCGAATCACGCTTGAGTTCCCAGCGTATCCGCACATCCACTTATAGGTCTCTAGAAACCAGTGAAGAACGTGATGCGCGACTTACGGCTGATCGTGATCGTCATGCATTGTCTCGCGAGTCGGAAACATTCACGGAAAGCGAATCACGCTTGAGTTCCCAGCGTATCCGCACATCCACTTATAGGTCTCTAGAAACCAGTGAAGAACGTGATGCGCGACTTACGGCTGATCGTGATCGTCATGCATTGTCTCGCGAGTCGGAAACATTCACGGAAAGCGAATCACGCTTGAGTTCCCAGCGTATCCGCACATCCACTTATAGGTCTCTAGAAACCAGTGAAGAACGTGATGCACGACTGACCGCTGATCGAGATCGCCATACATTGTCCCGAACATGCATGCAACAAAATCTTCAGAATCTATTAGAAAGTGAGAGAGAGAGGATTGCTGAAGTACGGCATGAGGAGACAGAAGAACAGCGCAACGAACGCTTAAATTCTGATCGACTTCGACATTCTCTCAACAGAATGTCGCTATCATCTGAAGAATCGGATGAGTCTCAAGAAATTGTCCTAAGTCATCTTCCCTGGGTTGATAAGGAAAAGAGTGCATTTACGTATACTCCAATGATTAACTACGCCACATATGCTGCCCTTGGAGGTATGGTTGTAAATTGTTCTTTTTGTGAAGCTTCTAAATGGTCAAAAGAAGCAAATGGTATGTGTTGCTCAGGTGGGAAAGTGAATATTGGCATTTTACAAAATCCTCCAGAGATACTAAAATCATTGCTAACTGGTGACCATCCACAGTCTAAACATTTCTTGGACAACATCCGTTCTTACAATAGTGCATTTCAAATGACATCTTTCGGTGCAAAACAGGTATCAGAAGGACCATTTATGCCGACATTCAAAGTGCAGGGCCAAGTTTACCACCTTATTGGTTCATTATTGCCTGAAAGTGATCCTAAGTTTCTCCAAATATATTTTGTATCTGAATATCAAGATCAGGTAAATATTAGAAACCAAAACTTTCCGCAACTTGACAATGGTCTGATTTCAGTGCTACAAAATATGTTGCATCAAGTGAATCCTTATGTACATAGTTTTAAAGCTGCATTGGAATCTATCCCCGCCGAACAAAGTAACAATTATAAATTTGTGATTGATGCTGATAAACGACCCGCTGCTGGACATCGTGGTAGATACAATGCCCCAGTAACAAATGAAGTTGCAGCAGTTTTGGCTGATCAGGAATGTGAGCGACGTGATATTGTACTACGCACACGAGACAATCGCCTGCAACGCATTTGCGAAACACATCGATCTTACGATGCACTACAATACCCATTAATTTATTGCCATGGAGAAGATGGTTATAACTTTGCCATTAATCAAGTCAATCCATCCACACGGGAAATAAACTTAAATAAAAAAGTTTCAGCTCAACAATTTTATTCTTACTTTCTACAAATAAGACGCAATCGTTTTATTTATTTACAAAGGTTTCGTGGTCTATTTAGCCAGTTTATTGTTGACATGTACGCAAAAATTGAAACGGAGCGATTGGTGTATATACGCACAAATCAGAGGCGTTTACGAGCTGAAGAATACGTGCATTTGCGGGACGCTATGCAGCAGGATACAGCAACAGAAAACTTAGGACGTTTGGTTATTCTTCCATCCTCATTCACTGGCGGTCCCCGCTATATGCACGAGCGTACTCAAGACGCTTTTTGTTACGTCCGGAAATATGGTCGGCCTGATCTATTCATCACGTTCACGACGAATCCAAAGTGGAACGAAATTACTCGAGAACTATGTGCAGGACAAGCGTCGTACGACCGACATGATTTGATAGCCAGAGTTTTTCACTTAAAATTGAAATTAATGATGGACTTATTGAATAAAGAAAGCATCTTCGGGACAGCTCTGTGTTACATGTACAGCGTGGAATGGCAGAAACGTGGTTTACCTCATGCACACATTCTGCTGTGGTTGCTTGAAAAGGTTCGTCCCAACGATATCGATAAGTTGATAAGCGCGGAGTTTCCAAATCCGGATGAAGATCCAGCACTATACGCAATTGTTAAAACACACATGGTACATGGTCCGTGTGGCACTATAAACAGAAACTCTCCGTGCATGCAAGATAATCGTTGCACGAAGAAATATCCCCGTGCAAATATAGAGGAAACAGTGACAGGTGAAAATGGATATCCATTATATCGACGACGGTCTCCTCAACAAGGTGGATTCACTGCAGATGTCAGAGTACGTGGGCAACAAATTTCTATCAATAACAGCTGGGTTGTCCCCTATTCACCAATTCTGTCAAAAATATTTAATGCACACATTAATGTGGAAATGTGTAATAGTGTAGAATCCATTAAATATATTTGCAAATACGTAAACAAGGGGAGTGACCAAGCTACATTTGCTTTGCAGGGAATCGACCGAGATGAAGTGACCAGGTACCAATCTGGACGCTACATAAGTACCTCAGAAGCTATTTGGCGAATAGTGGGGTTTCCCATCCATGAACGCCATCCCACGGTCATGCATCTTGATGTTCACTTGGAAAATGGCCAGCGTATATATTTTGATCCCAGCAATGTTAGAGACCGTGTTGAAAACCCACGGCATACGACCCTCTTGGCATTTTTCAAGTTGTGTGAAGAAGACGACTTTGCAAGAACTTTAACTTATGACCAAGTGCCATCTTATTACACCTACGATAAACAGAGAGGTACTTTCAATCGACGTCGACGTGGTCAACCGGTTGATGGATTTCCAGGAATTTTCAAAGACGCTGCACTAGGCAGAGTGTACACAGTGCATCCTAACAATGGTGAATGTTATTACTTGCGACTGTTGCTCCATATTGTTCGTGGACCAACTTCTTATTCTATTTTAAAGACTGTTGATGGTGTAGAGCATCCTTCGTTTCAAGCCACTTGCAGAGCGCTTAATCTTCTTGATGATGATCAACACTGGGACAACACAATCGAGGAGGCCTGTGTTAGCGACAGCCCTAGCAGTATACGAAATTTGTTTGCCATAATGTTAGTATTTTGTGCTCTCTCAGACCCTTTAAGATTGTGGGAAAAGTACAAGAAATTTTTCTCTGAAGACTTTTTACGCATTCTCAGGTGCAATGTGGAAGATGATATTAGTCCAACAGATGACAGAGTATTAAATAGTTCCCTTTGTTCTATACAAGATACTGTTTATACAATTGGAGGCCACTCTCTTAGCACTTACGGCCTACCTGTTCCCCAAGTAGAACCCAATCAACCACGCTCGAATCGGGAATATATAGCTGAAACAAGCTACCGCTCTTCAGAGTTAGCCGCCGCAGTTAATGACAGCAGAATAAATTTCACAAATGAACAAAGGGAAATATTTAATATGGTGGTCCAAAGTGTCCAAAATAACGAAGGAAAGCTGTTTTTTTTAGATGCTCCAGGAGGCACAGGAAAAACTTACCTGACTAGAGCAATCCTTGCTGAAATTAGGCGACAGAATAAGATCGCTCTCGCAGTAGCATCATCAGGTATTGCTGCCACGTTACTTCCAGGCGGAAAGACGGCACATACTATGTTTAAAATCCCAATCGATTTAGACAAAACTGAAACACCAACATGTTCAGTTGCACGAAACTGTGACAAAGCGAAAGTGTTTCAGGATTGTTGTCTAATCGTATGGGATGAGTGTACCATGTCGAACAAAAAGGCAGTCGAGGCAGTGGATCGAACATTACGAGACATTCGTCGAGATGAAAGGGTAATGGGTAATATAACACTTTTGTTTTCGGGCGATTTTCGCCAAACCCTTCCAGTGATAAGTCGGGGAACTAGGGCAGATGAGATTAACGCCTCATTAAAACATTCGTATCTATGGCCTCAAATACAAAAACTAAGATTAACAATAAATATGAGAGCCCAGCTTGGTGGTAATTCACATGCCCAAGAATTTTCAGAAACCTTATTAAAAGTTGGAGAAGGTCTCCTTCCTGCACATAATGGTTTGGTGACTGTTCCTGATATACTTGGAAAAGTTGTTGCCTCCGAAGAGGAACTCATACAATCAGTATTTGGGGACATTCTGAGCCTAAGAAACCAGGAAAATTCGTGGTTATGTGAACGCGCCATATTAACCCCAAAAAACGAACAAGCTGCATCAATAAATGAAAAAATTTTGGGGGAAATTATTGGAGATGAAGTCGTTTACACTTCTTTTGATAACGTAGTCGATCAGGACGACGCCACTAATTACCCAGTTGAGTTCCTCAATTCACTCACAGCGAGTGGTCTCCCTGCTCATAAAATAAGACTCAAAGTTGGTGTTCCGATAATGCTGATGCGAAATTTGATACCGCCGAAACTGTGTAATGGAACCCGACTTATAGTCGAGGCTTTACAACGGAATATTATTGTAGCTGTAATCCTCACTGGGAGTGGTGCCGGTGAGACTGTGTATTTACCGCGCATACCACTCATCCCCAACAATTTCCCCTTTCAATTTAAACGCACACAGTTTCCTGTGACTACATGCTTTGCCATGACGATAAACAAGTCACAGGGACAGACGCTGAAAGCTGCTGGTATTGATTTGAGAACCGGCTGTTTTTCTCATGGCCAACTTTATGTTGCTTTCTCAAGGGTTAGCAACGCTTCCGGGCTTTATATTCTGGCACCCGATGGAAAAACCAACAATATAGTTTATAAAGAAATTTTTTAAAATAGTAATGTTAGCTTATTGATATTAATTTCGCTTCATAATTTCGGAATGAAAATAATTCGGAAAATAATAAAGCTTCCGAAAAACAAATTAACTTCCAGCGATCTGTGGTTGACTGTAATACTAACTAAGCTGTGTTAAAATGAATTACCGAAAACTTAATACAAAATTAACCGACACAAAATGTTGTATTTAACAAACAAACATGAAGCTTATTCAGATTATAATTCTACGAAAAATATTCTATACTTCCAAATAATAAACAAAATTTCCAAAAAAAAAACTAAACTTCCGAAAAAAATACCATAGCCAGAAACATATTTTTGAATGTAAAACCAAACCACACTAGCACCACAGTCTATGAAATATGAAAGGTAATTTATGAATTAATAGTAGGCAAGTAAAGATAAAAATTACAAAGCATAGTTTGCAGAAGAACGTAATTTATGCTGGTAGAAAAGTATTATAGCAATAATCAGTCATGTTTATTTTTCGAAGATTTCAGTATTCGGTCGTTTCGTCATTTTTATTCGGACAAAAGTAGTCGGAAAGTTAGTATTTTAGGCAGTAGATTTAATATTTTGAGTAAGGACAATTCTTCTTTTTTTGTCGGAGCTTTTAAAAGCCAAATAATTCTACCTTTATATTTTAATGAAGTTATAACCTACCCAGAAATCCTTCATCGGTTTTGACTGATTTATTGGCTGACATATCAACGCACAGTTCAGTTCCCACACACACAGTTGTTCTCTTGCCGAAATTCCTATCGGAACGAGAAAGGGACTGGATCCGCGTACGAAGTCGCGGGCAGAAGCTAGTGTTAAATAAAACTTGGTTGCTGGCCCATTGCTGCCAGAAAAAAAAAATCCCGAAAATACTAAAAAAATGATAGTGATCACTATTGCTATAATATGAGTGAGTTAAGCTACATTAGAAGAGCGTTTCCGTCATTTTTATAAGGGACGTCATGAAAATCTGTAATTTTCACCAGTATTTGACATTAAGCTGATGTCAAAAACGCTCTGTATTTGGACATTTTGGCCGCCTGTGGCGGTCACCGTTCTTTTATGAAACAGTAGCATAATCATTAGATACAGTCCAGCCGTCGAGAGAATGCGTTGATGACACTTGTCACTGCGACAACTCTAGTAACTAATAAATATCAAAATCGCTAAACACGTTTTCGTTTGTACGAAGCTGACAGGTGTCAAGAACACATTCTCTCGACGGCCGGACTGTCTGTCGGTACGTAGTACAAATTACCATTGTCTCATGGTAAAGCAAACTTTGAGCGACAAGTCCCATAATTTCTGTGCTGCTTCATGGTCAAAAGCTAGTTTGGAAAGAGTATCTTCCTCGCAGTTGGTGTAGTATCTACCCGAGGTATGCAGCCCGGGCATCAGTTCCTGCACCGCCAGAAATATTGAAGTCTGTGCTCCTTGTTTCGGCGTCAGAAACAACAACTTCAAAATAAATTTTATTATTCTTGGTTGATTCCGAAATATATCAGTGTAAACTGCTCCGGGGTGACAGCAATTCACGATAATATTGTTATTCTTGAAAAACACTTCTTCCGCCAGCTTCCGCGTAAACAGAATGTTCGCCAGTTTCGTATTGGAATAAACTCTTCTGCGTTCTAAAAACGTCTTCCCCTGCTTATCCAGATTCTCTACTGTCCCGAACATGTGCATTATTGACGTAACGTTAATAATTCGAGCTGTTTCTGGTAAATTTTTCATTACTGGCAGCAGTAACATAGTGAGTAAAAATGGACCGAAATGGTTTACTTGTGCTTCTATCGGCAAACCGTCTTCAGTAAGAGAGTTGTCGAGGACTCCTGTGCCAGCGTTGTTGATGAGAATATCTACTTTTCCCTCAGTTTTTATTATATCTTTAGCGAATGCGAGGACGGTCTTGAAAGATGCTAGGTCCAAATATTTGGCAATGACCTCATGTCCCGTTTCTGATTGAATTTCAGTGGCAGCTTTCTGGGCTTTGTTGAGATCTCTGCAGGCGAGGATGACTCTGCCACCTCGTCTGGACAACTCTTTGGCGGTCTCGTAGCCGATGCCGGTGTTAGCACCGGTAACAATCACTACTTTATTTGTTATTCTAATCTTTGATACAAACGACTTGTGCAACCTCCTCTGATTAATAATGAACGAAAGTGCGAAAAAAAGTATAAAACATAGCAATGCTTGAAACATTTTTTCTAAATTATGAAGTAATAACGAATTCTGATTTCCCTCGTAGGTGTCTGGCGATGTAGCAATAAATATTGTAATGTTGGTTGGAATTTGAGAAACCTGTTAGGTACTTTACTTTGCATACAATTAAATAATTTAATATTGTTTGAATGTATTGCACTGCCTTGGTATGTCAAAATATCAACAAAACGATAAAATAAATCAATGTAGGGCGTCGCGTCGCCGCGTACCGTCAGCAGAGTCACTGTTGGTCACTGTCGTGCTGTCAAACCGTAGCCATTTTTTTTTCATTTTAGTACCTGGTTACTGAGGCCTTTAAGACCAGTATTTTTTTTTGTTATGAATAAATTGGTTTTTACTCAGTCACTTAATAGGATGCACTAGATAATCATTAAAAAATCAAAACTCCGATGTTTGTTCTCATTGGCAAGCAGACCGCGTTAAAAACCGGTTTCTTATTTCTTAATATAATATTAGTTTTGGCAATACACCTCCAACCAACCACCACCACCACCTTCAGTCAACCTCGGTAATCAAATAATGTAGGCAAATAAAGAGTGGGAATAGAGAACATGTTTTAACTTGGTGCCATTTTGTTCGGTTGGCAAACCTGATGTTCGTGAGCGCCAATTTTAAATACTGAACGTGTTTAATTTTCTTACATTTTCATTGTGTTCGTTAGTACAAAGCAAGCAAATTATTAAGTATTATTAAGTAATTGAATTCCTTGCTTTTAATTTAATCTATATTACCTTTAATATTTTCTTTTCGATGGTTCCGTAACTCAAAAGGAAAGACTGAACCCAAGGTCACTTCGTTGTCCGTCTGTCAAGACTCTTTTTCTCAGGAACGCATGGAGTTATCAAGTTGAAATTAATATCAAATAAGTACTCAGGCTTGCAATCCATTGAAGCAGTGAAAAAATCAGAAAAACGCAATCAAACGATACGGGCGTTTATGTTCTGTTAATGCCGCATATTTTGACAGTCGCAAGGGACTCAAAATCAAGGGTCCTAGAATCATGAAAATTGGCAAGGAGCAATTCCATGTAGCACAAGTAAAGGAAAAAATCCGAAAACCATAAATTTGTAGTAACATACATACCTACAAATTTGTACGGAACCCTCCGTACGCGTGTCCGACTCGCATTTGACCGGTTTTTTTTTCTATACATATTATCCTTTGGCTTTTAGAGCACAAAGTAACTTTTAGAGTGACTAAAGATTTTTAAACTGTCTAGGGTAGGTCGGGGATGATGTAAAATATAATACGCCAAATAAAACGAGAAAACACTTTTGTAATTCTTTTATATAGAACAAGTTATTAAATGGACATTACAAATTATTTTATATACCTACATGTGTATAAACTAGCAATGTTTTATAACAAAACTTTGTCGTTTTAACAAAAAAATGACAAAATTATTATTTTATTCAATCAGGACGAGGCAGTCGATTGTTTGTTATGCTATTTTTTCTGTATTATGAAAGATATGATTATTTATACGTAACATAGCAATTACAGTTCAGCATAAGGGTATTTCTCATTTTGTTACGATCCGGAGATTAGACTGCATTTGCTAAGTTCAAAATTAATCTGAGAGAAAAAGAAATAAATAACATAACAAACAAAGGCGTGACACCGT
This sequence comes from Apamea crenata, assembly GCA_949629185.1. Taxonomy (NCBI): domain Eukaryota; kingdom Metazoa; phylum Arthropoda; class Insecta; order Lepidoptera; family Noctuidae; genus Apamea; species Apamea crenata. The sequence goes on from OX451373.1 coordinate 10,934,994, forward strand.
TTTTTGGCTATAACACTGACGGGTTCTAAGTAAATATGTAAATTGTATGTATATTTGTAAAAATATATAATTCAGTTTCAGTCTCCAGACAAACAATGTTTCAGTCATTCGGTTGCCCAAAACCGTTCGGGCAAGAAGACTATAGAGGACGAGAAATTGACATTTAAACCTAACCTCTAATGATTAGAAAAAGTAATTATTATAAATTAGACTTATAGCTAATTATGAGACAATTCAAAACAACACATCGATTATTGCTGTCGTGCTAAGGAAAAAGGAGTACTTAGGTACCTACTTAGCACTTTTTTTTTAATGTTGCATTCCTTTTTTTCCTTGTAGGTAGTACAAAAATGCATCATGTGCCAAATTTTTTTTTGTCTATGGAACGATAACACCGATTTTTGCACCATTGGTTATGCTAGTTACGCCCTCCTTAACACGGCAGAATAGTGTACTAATATCCTAATCTATGCACAAATAGTTTTACATAATTCGACAAGGAGTGCTTTTATTCGATTTGAAAGTAAGTGATAGAAACAGAATTTTTGAAGACATTTTCTTGTGTATCTAAGAAAAAGAAATGAATGGAAGATAAGGACAAAAGATGACACCAGGAAGGTAATTTTTCCAAAAACTACAAATCAAATGCAAGAATAGTTACGTTAAATGGAACAGAAAAGAAAGACTAGAAAAAAATAATGGAATAGAGAGATTTAGATCTTGTAAAAGAAACGATTTGTGTTCAATATTATTTCTCTTGCCATGTTATTGAACACAAATCAAATTATTGCGTGCATTTAAGGGCAATTTTACGTATGTATGTAATATATGTAGTCTCTTCACAACATTCAGTAGGTTTAGGATAGGTAGGTAGGTACAAACTTTAATAATATATAGATTATTATAGATAGTAATTGCGCATTGAAAGGCAGTAGCGACGAGTCTATGTTATTTAGGAATAGATACATTTTATATTATGATGTCTGAAATTCAGTTTTTCAGGACTATGAATAATATATGGCTTGGCAATGTCTCGAGGAATAGAATAAGAGGTATACATTATAACTGAGGTTAATACATCACAATAATTTATAGGTCTTTATAAGTATAAAAAAATAATTGAATCATCATTTCGAATTTTTGCAATTATTAATTCCAATACCTACATATTTAAGTCGCAGATACCTATTCAGCACCCTAATTACGAAACACACTATCAATCACAATCCAAGAAAGATTTTGAAGGAAATTGCTAATCCATTGCTTCGTATGCTTGAAAAATTCTTCTGCCCAACAACATAAATGACGCAATGAATGTTCTTGAACTGTCAAAATGAAAGCCATCTTACTGATCGTGTGTTACCCCGCTGGTAATAATAGGTTGCTCCCACATTTGACACATCAAAATATTTTGTCTATGGCATTGCTTGATAAACTTACACCTTTCTTCAAATCGATGATACAATTATTTCCATTCGTCTAGCTTCAACACCGTATAGTATAAATTCAAATTGACTAAGTAAGCACATCATTTACGTATAGGTAAATATAATTCTATAAGTCACAATACACAAGACACTTTAATACATAAGTACAATAACAGTCTGGAAGTAGATATTTCTATTTGTTTTTATATAGATTTAATTGAGTTTAACTTTGTAAAGTCTGTTTTTTCTTGCATCTTTTATTTGGTAAACAAACACAGTACCTATATGACCGTTTTAGACACGGATCTACATGGTCTTCTCATGATCTGAACTTGTTTAGGTATGTCTAGACTTGAGACTTTGACCCCTGAGTTTGTCTCGCCATTTCTTCTCAGGGGTAGTCAGATAGGAATTGTCGACTCCATCTAAAGTAGTGTAGTGTAGTGTAAAGGTGACTTCGATATCCTATTTACAGAATAAACAATTTTCATTTCATTTAAAACTGATACAAATACCATTTAAACACATCATTTTTCCCATAATTTATTTCTCAGCACGTTGTTTGTTTACCAAATTGACAAGAAAAGAAAAAATACACTTTAGTAAATATATGGTTTTAATATGTCCTAGCTGGAGCTTAGTAGGGTCGTCTATTTACTATTTTATAATAGTTATGTACATTCGTCATCGCCTTTTACAATAATTGTCGATACAGTTCTTAATAGTAAAAGGAGAGAAGTCAAGGAACAATAGTTTCATGATACATAGACAACATAGACGAGTATAGTCCAATTTGCACTGTGTCGTGTCGACAGACAGTTGTCCTGTGGCGGCATCTACATCGCCACATGTGAACTACGCATCACTGATGTCACGCAGAATCCTGCATCGCGAAAGCAAAGTTTTCTGCGCGACTAGCATAGTCAACGTCGTAGCTTGCATATTAAATGGCGCCGGCTTCAGTCTGACCGGGTACTGAATATGTCAGTATCTAATCTAAAGATGGCAGCGACAGACTGGATGCGGAAGGCGGAGGACAGGGTGTTGTGGCGCAGCCTGGGAGAGGACTATGTCCATGAGTGCGATAGGCTGAGATGATTTCGATGGCTGCCTATCTGACGTCCACAATACAACAGCGTCATTTGTTAATTAACTTATGTTCTATCGTCATGAACCGCTAGAAACGACAGCCGTCACGACACAGGGCAATGGTACCTAAGTAGTACATCTAAAATAAATTTTGGGTAACTCGCTAATATTCTGAATTCGGTTTACTTTCTTATTTACACAACAAAACTTACTGCTTACACTTAACGTAGTCATTAATAAATAGAGTCTGTTTAGATCATGTTCACACAGTGCATTCGATCACTCGGTTTTATCACTTGCGTCCTTCGAGGCGCCCTGCGCGCATCAATAAACCTGGAAATTGAAAGATAGAATTAGTTTCATGGTTGTAGGTACAGTAGGTATTACGTATTAGTAGATATTACGAATACGGGAGCACGAATGTGTCACAGCTAACAGGGTAAAGATTCGATTTTTTTAATAACCGACGAAAAATTGTTCAGATTAGGTTTAGAACCATGTATTGAATCAATGGTAACAGGTTGCGCGTCGATTTTGCACCACTCTGTATGGCCCTTCTGGGCATACAGAGTGGTCTTCTGCGAGGTTTTGCAACTTGATTTGTCCTTGTTTAATTACCTGTCTAAGCACCGACGAGGAAGCGACTAGCTAGCTTTTCTCTCTCAAGAAACTTACATTAAATTGTAGTTCCCGTGTCAGTAAAAATATACATAATTATGTTAACAGTTGATCGCTCTTCAACCTACCGGCGAGAATTCTGTTAAACAAACAACTCGTTTTAGCTGATAGCTCTATCCGCTTCTCGCTAAACGCCGGCGGTGGAACTTCCAATGAGTCAGAGGAAAAACAAATCAATCGCTTAGATCAGATAGGTACAGCGGTTAATGCGTAACACACTAACAGCAGGAATAGTTTTAATTTCGACAGTTCAACGACAATCATTGCGTTATTTTCGTTGCTAAGCAGACAATTGTTTCGAACATATGAAGCAATGGATTAGCAATATCCATCAAAAGTATACAGATTGTGGTTCACAGTGTGTTATGTTACGCGATAAGGGTGTCCTATCTGATCTAAGCGATAGATTTGTTTTTCCTCTGACTCATTGGAGGTTCCACCACCGGCGTTTAGCGAGAAGCGAGTAGCACAGACATTTCTAAGTTTTTCCCAAGGATAACAGGAAACTATATAGTTATTTAGCCAATGACACGACCAAATATTCATTGATTCTAAACTCCGTATTGTTATTGATAATTTTGAATATAAATTATCTAAACTTGTAGTCATAAAATAGTAAGCCGTTTGTAGACATGAATGATTCATTGAATCTCGACTGTGTGGTTTTAAACTGGCATCTATTTCTAATGAATGATGGCATACTATATTGTTATATAGTCAGGAAAAAATATTTAACTGCCAACTTAAAGTCCGTATATTAAAATCGTTACACATTCATTCATTACACAATGTCTCATTCATTCTTTCACAGTTGTTTAACGGCCAAAGTGACATAGGTGTCAATTTGCTTAACAAATAATTTCCGTGTCTGTAAAGTCACCAAAGGAGATAAGTAACCAGGGTCGTCGGATATAGTTAAAGTTTAGTAACAAACCGATGGATGTTTTCGAATGAAATTTTATTTAATAAATGAACTGTTTGTTTTCTATTAATTAAATTAAATTTTATTCGAAAACACCCATCGGTTTCTTACTAAACTTCAACTATTTCCGAAGACCCTGGTTACCTATCTCCTTTGGTGACCGTACATAAGAACCGACAGTTTTTACAAGTCAGTGCGTTCACCTCAAACAAAATATGGTAGGCGGAAGATAATATTTGTATTAAATAGTTTCGCATCTAACGTTTCAGTATTGCCATATAGAGTAAAGGCTATTTTGTTTTACCTTTTGGCACTGATTGTCTAAATATTTATTTCAAAATTATTGCTTCAACCGCCTCCTATATGTAGTGGTCAAAAGCCTGACTGTTAGGGGGTTCTGGACTCCATCTCTAGGTGGACCAAAATGTTATGGGGATTTCCATTTGGAATATCTCTCTAGCAGGCCAGAAGCTGGAGTTGCTAAAAATATAATCTGTGCCTCTGCCTTCTCTTTTGGGGAATACATAATCAGCCTATAATATTCCCACTGCTGGGACACAGGCCTCCCCTCTGCGAGAGGGAGTGGGCTGTAATCCACCACGCGGGTCCAGTGCGGGTTGGTAGATGTCACATAATGTCTTCGAATCTTTGGTTCTAGGACATGCCGGTTTCCTCACGATGTTTTTCTTAACCGTTTGAGAGCAGTGGTGATGAAATAAGTTACACAAAGTAAAGCGCCTGTCAGGGTCCGAACCTACGACCATCTCGTAAGTCGCGACCTCTGATCTCCATTTTGGGGAATACCCGCATACTATGTTCTATTAAATGATCTTTATTTATTCCACACTTTAAAACAGACAGACCACTACAGGATCTGACCCAAGGTAACATTTACTTAACATTGACAATGACTAACTCCTGACCAGACACGATCTTTTAGAAACACAGCATACATTCAAGGTTGCTCGTGTGATAGGTTTTAATGTTTCGAAATACCAAATTAAAATAGCTAATTGGCTTTTAAAAACTGATGAGACGAAGTTTAAATATCAAATTGCAGTCTCTTAGCAAAAAACACTTTTGGAATCAGCCTTGATCAAGTTAATTTGTAATCAATCTAGGCTATCACCTAAATATTTGAAATCTGTATCTAATTAATGGATGTTTTAGGTCAGTTTCAACAGTGATGAGTGATAGGTGACTAACTAAAGGTAAGCAAGACATGCTAGTGGAAACGCCGACAGGAGACGCCCTGGACGGGCATATAGTGACCTTATTGGTGATGTTATTCAGAAAGGTCAGGTGCGTAGTATTCGCAACCGGCGTGCGAGAATGACCAGAGCAGATGTACGAACGTAAATAAAGCAAAATGAGTATGTAAGAATCGTAGCAGGTGACGTTCTGTAGTTTCTGCCTACACCCATGGGAAGAAGGCGTTATGTATGTATGTGTATGAGTCTTTCCCCTACTAACTTTAATAAATGGCTAAATCTTTTCTCTAAGAACCTTTGACTAGCAATTCACTTTAGCAAGTTCAATGTTTGTGGACGACTGAGCGTTAGTAGTTAGTAGTAGATACTATCGCCAAAACCTATATCTGATCATTTTGAAAACAAAATCCCGTGCGCATGATGACCACAGCCGCGTCCGTAAGTAAAACAACAGAGTACTTATCCTTTTTAGGTCGAGTATTAATATGCTGCAAGCAGGAATAGTACTTTCGGGGTGGTCAGATATAGATTTTATTCTATATTTTAGTACCTACTAAGTGTTTTGATAGCGACAACTCTTGTTTTAACAAAATCACTGGATTATATCCCTGTTGTAATATCCCACTAGAAATTTTATGCAGATTAGATAATTACCTTAACGCCATACGCCATCTCGTAGCCGCCCTTGCTCTGCATCTGGTTCTGCATGGTGTGGAGCAACGACGACGGGATGTCCACGTCTGTTGAGCCTGGAATCATTAGAATGGAATAAATTAGTAAATATTCTAAGTATAACTTTTAGGAAAGAATCGGTACGGAAGATGAAACAGTGCAATTTACCGAGGAATTTTTTGTACGGATGGGACAGATGGTTTATTTTTTAAAGAAAGAATAACATTTATTTGGACACAGAATGTGAAACACAAAATACAAATAAAACAGTGAGAATAATGTGTGTTAACAACAATAGTGTGTGCGTCACGGTTTCGCCAAAAAGGTCTAAGTAAGTATCTCAGCAGCAGCACAGATGCTTTCTGTCGCTGGTTTTGTAATTTTCTTTTGGTGCTGCACGTTTAGACCTTATGCAACTACCAATAGCATAATTATGTTTTGCTATTCAGAAATTGTTAATTGTTGAATTTATTTTCACATTTTAAAACTAGAGCCAAGACGTGTTCTTTCCATTGAAAGACCTTGGCATTTAAAAATTATAACGCGCGATGTTCAAGAATTTGTAAAAAAAAAGAAAAAATATTTTAACGGATCTTTTTTTGAAAGGTCAACTGTTGGGATTGCAAAATTCTTTGATTTGAAGTGCCTTTGGTGCCCCAAAGGCCAACATTGTTGGGAGGTGGCTAGGCAAGTAGCCAACGCTTCCAGAAAAAAGCTTGGCAAAAAGTCTTATAACTATGCAAATAAAAAAAATTCTTTATTAAAATTCTGTTTGTAATGTCAAAATGCTTTTTACTAAATGCGTACAAAACAACAATTTTTAAAATTTTTGTCCGTCTGTTTCGGCTAGTCTCCGAAACGGCTCGACCAATTTTGACAGGACTTTTACCGGCAGATAGCTGATGTTATATGGAGTATTTTAGGCTACGTTTATTTTAGAAAAGTGAATTAGGGTTCCGCGCAAAAAAAAAACCCGTCCGACATGCACGCGAACTGCTGAGGGGTAATTCTTGTAATTTTAAGAACGTTCACAGTCTGATCTCAGTCTCAATCTGACAAAAAATACTTCTAACTTCCCTAAATTTTGACAAGTTTTTGACATTTGTTTGTCGCCGAGATGAGACTGCGACTAGATTTTGAACGTTTTAAATTACGAGAATTGGCCTTCGGGTATAATCACAATTTTAGCAAAATATCAGTAAAGTTAAGCTCATTATCACGAACCACCACCATGAAGAACAATAAAACTATCTAGTCACGAAAATAGTCAAGTATTTCACGTAACAAACGACCAACAACACGCAACGAAAGTTATGTCAGTTCGCCATATTATCTAATTAGCGCAGAAGGTCACACTGTCACACCACTAGTGGCATGGATTTATGATAACTATCTACTTATTAATAGATCGTTTAGTATAACAAATGGTTCTGAAATGGCAGACAGAAAACCTTGCAAAAGTTTCCCAACTTCCAGACAATAATTGCAGCAGTGGTGGCTTCATAGAAATGTAAAAAACTTCTTTCTTATATTTTATGGGTGGCTTAGTGATAACATGCGACTTTCGAGTTGTAGGTTATACTGTCGTAGGTTCGAACCCACACAGGAGCTTTACTTTGGGTAAATTATTTCATCACCACTACTCTCAAAACGGCAAAGGAAAACATCGTGAGGAAACGGGCATGTCTTAGAACAAAAGAAGACATGTGACATCAACCCGCACCGGTTCAGCAGTGGAAACATTATAGGCTAATTATGCAGTAAGTTGGGTTTTTCAAGATCTTGAGTTTTAACCAGAACAGAGTTTGTAGTCTAACGAGGAAGATCTTATACTCAATATTCTTTTGATTTATTTATTTTGAGATGAAGGATCTATTTCCAATTCAATCAAATAATTCAAAATGTCAAAGGTCGTTTTTCTCTTTCGATTTTATCTTTAAAGCGACCCGCCGGTGATGACCCCGCGGTTTGATTATTCCTTTTCTATAGAGGAAAAAATAACAGTTAATTCAAAGTTTTTAAGAAAAAACCGTGTGAGTCACGTCTATTTGTACGCGCAAATCATTTTAACTCATAACCACCAAAACCACAGAACAAATAAATCTGTTCTGTGACCAAAACAATATTACTTATTAATTGTTATGAATCCAATTCAGATTCAGAAAAACATTCTAATCACACCAACGGCCTTACCTCACATAACACAACAGCTAGTGATCTACAAATCACGGCCATTTCGTGAGACACAACTATATCTGTCAAAACAGAGATAAGTAGCCCCCTGACTCACGCAGATGTCCTTGAGGTTGTAGATAATGGTGATAGTCTGTTGATTGATCGCGTTCTAAGAAACGGAGGGACGGCGCCGCTGAATAAGAAGATGATCCAGTCTTTCTGATTGTAGGATAGGATTTCTTAAGATGAAGTTGTGGTTTTTGGCTTGTCTTGTTCTTTGAGATCTTGTCGCAAAGCCACGTGTGTCCCAGTAGCATGCACGGTCACCAAAGGAAATAAATAATATATCGTTGAAGTTTAGTAAGAAACCGATGTATGATTTCGAATAAAATTTAATTTAATTAATTGAAAACAAAAGTATAGAGAGAGAGAGCAGAGAGAGAGAGGGAGAGAGAGAGATTATAGTTTAGTTTATTTATCAAATTAAATTTCATTCGAAAATATCCATCGGTTTCTTATTAAAATTTAACGATATCCGGCGACCCTGGTCACTTATCTCTTTTGGTGACTGTACATACGTATAGACAGATGATATATAGCAATGTCAGATGCGGACGCAGATTGCATGCAGAATGTAAATCTAAATATAGTTTTTCCTTATAAAATCCTACCGGGTTTTGGGCCATAACATCAAACAGCAAGGAATATATTTCCATCATCTATTTCACTGTTATGTATCCTATAGTTAATTTATGTGAATAGCATTATTATATTGTTTATAAATGTATATTTCAAATATTTTATACTAGCAGCGCCCCGCGGTTTCACCCGCACATGTGTCGATCCCGTGGGACTATTGGGATAAAAAGTAACCAAATGTGTTATTCTGATGTGTAAGCTATATTACTGTAAAGTTTCATTAAAATCCGTTTAGTGGTTTTTGCGTGAAAGAGTAACAAACATCCATCCATACATCCATCCATCCATACAAACTTTCACGTTTATAATATTAGTAGAAATTAGTAGGATAGTAGGATTGTAGCTGTTTGTTGTTCCTTTTTAATAATAAATAAAATAAAAATATATTATTTCCAAAGTTGTAGCTAGTGCCAAGTGCCAAGATCGCGGATTCCCGTCGGATGATAAAACTCAGCATAAAAAACAGGAAAGACAGAAAACCGGGGCTAACAAAATGTAACAGGTTGCTTACTCTAGAATCAACATGTGGCTCATTTACAAGGCTTAAAGGCAAACTACACTACAGATACCAACAGAGAAAGAACAAGATATTCTGAAGTGAGGCAAACACGCGATGCTACAACCTTCGCATCGGCCTTCATTAACAAATAATAATCTTTACTCTAATCACACGGATTTTAAAAATTATACGAAATTACAGTCAGCCTCAAAAAGATGTCGACAAGAACTCGTTTGATTGCCTACAATTTGTCTGCTTGCAAAGCCAAAGTGAACAGGTATCTTTTGGCTCGTTACATCATAGACCTCATTCATCGCTTTCTTGTCGAAGACAAGAGCGGGCCCATTAAGCAATAAATTAATTAATAATTCTTTTGTTGTTTTTGTTTTCTTTTATTGTTATTTTTTTTTTTTGTATCGTGAATGCTGTTTTTTTTTCTTCTCTTTTGTTGTGAATGCTGTGCACGTTTGTAATTGACGTAAACGGATTCTTGTTGAAGTAAACCTCTTTTTGAGGCTGACTGTACACGCCAGGTAGTTAAATATAATACTCTCACAGTCACCTTGTGGGAAGATGAGTCAAATGTTAAGGTCGCGCCGAACGGCCTCATGAAAAACAATATTGTGATTGCAAATGTGAAAAAAAATGTGTATGAGTGTTACTTTGTAATTGCAATGTTGTGTTCTTGCCTTGTTTTTTTTTTCTTTAGTTTTTGTGGTTTTGGTATAAAACACAGCGCACTAACTTATTTTTATGATCTTTGTTTGTAATTATCTATGACTAGCTGTGCCCCGCGGTTTCACCCGCATAAGTTTCGATGCCGTGGGAATATCGGGATAAAAAGTATCCTATGTGTTAATCCTGGTTATAAACTATCTGTTTGCCAAATTTATACTCTATTCTCAAATAAATTACTCTACTCTCTTCTATTCTATAACTTAGAGGAGAAGCAATTTAATATCAATCTGCGGACCTATTCTGCAGCCGTGATTGAAAATACACAGGGTGGGATATAGATGGTCACGTAGTAGTACCCAGCCGTCATACTGAACAACTTTCCCTCTGAAAGTCTCAAAGCCATATTCGATTCGAAGAAAAATTCTTTTCATACATGCATAAAATTGCCTGTCTATGTATGGATGGAAGGATGTGTGAAGTGGAAGTATGTAGAGTAGGTTGTTCCTCACGACTTGTCTGTGGTTTTTACAAGTACCTATAGTTGTTTAGTATGCCGAGAATCATCTCCTCCACGCTTACGCGAGCTGTACATCTAGTCCGTCATCGGCCGAACTATGCTCGTACGTTATCAGCCGAACTCGGATCAAACATATCAATCGAAGTAAAAATATGTAAAATAAAGCGACTGCCTTACACTACTTAAACCGAAAACGTCCGATGACGTCCGATAACTAGGTGTACGCACTCATTTTCTTTTACATACGTTTGGGTCGATCGGAAGAGTCGACATACAAGCGCAGTTCGGCCGATGACGGAAGGTGTACGCGAACCGTTACAGGTAAATCACCAGCCAGCCAACTTGTAGGTATAAGTGGCACTTACGTGTACTCAGCCAGATAAGATACCTTTCAAGATGCAATTTTTTATCTCGACAAGGAAAGTGTTGATCATATAAACATAATATACGCCAATGATCTTATTTATCTTTGATATACTGCAATGTTGTGTCCATGAATAACATAATGTCTTGATAACAAGTCACCATCATTCCTTTCAAGACTTTTTATGAGACAAGAGATTTTCTAAATTAACTAAGTATACATTAAGTCCATCCGATCTATTCTGCAAAAATGTCATCGTGAAAACACGTGAAGTGAGCAATCAATAGTGTCAATCTTTAGCAGGTGGAGACAGTTCACTTCACCTAAGTCATCACGGTGAGATTTTTACAGAATAGACCATCAGGTTTCCCAACGATGTTGTTCCTTCACCGATGTCGGTAATGTCCAGGACAAACACATAAAGAACGACAGCACATATGAATCGAAACAGTCACAATTGGTACTTGCCAGTATTTGAACGCACCCCCTTGTGCATGAGAGGCGAGGCCCTAAACACTGGGCCGTCATGACCTAAAGAAGAAACAAGGTTGAATCAATGTTGATATTTCAGTGTCATCACACTTGAATTCTCAAGTTCTCACTCGATATAATAACACAGCATGTCACGAAGACGCGGAAACAAGTTGCTTCCAGAAATAAATGGGTGATTCTTGAACTTCAAGGTGAGGCGGACGTCCGCGAATGTATGTAAGTGTTAGCTTGCAGAATCACTCGTCACGATTCACGACCTCACACAGTGCGTATTTATAGAGGATACTTTGTCTCTGCCTTGCGCGAGTACTTTTTTTTTTAGAGTATTTGATGTTTTTGAGATTTGAAGGCCAATTCCCGTAGTTTAAAACGTTCAAAATCTAGTCGCAAACTCATCTCAGCGACAAGCAATGTCAAAAACTTGTCAAAAATGTCTGGAAATTAGAGGTATTTTTGACAGATTGAGACTAAGATCAGACTGTGAACGTTCGTAAAAGTGTGTTTTAAAATATATATTCTTTTTTGTATGTAAAATAGATGTTGGCCGATTCTCAGACCTACCCGATATGCACACAAAATTTCATACAAATCGGTCCAGCCGTTTCGGAGGAGTTTGGTAACAAACATTGCGACACAAGAATTTTATATGTATATTAGAATTAGTTTAGATGAAATACATTAGCAAAATTTTGATTGTTATTACAAAAAAAAATCCTCCTCTACCACCATTTTAATAATAATAATAATATCCCTGGACATTTCACACAGCACCATTTGTCCCAAGCTAAGCAACCTAATGCTTGTGTTATGGTAACAAGATGGCTGATAAACTACTTATATACAATTTTTTTTTTTGTAAATACATACATATTATAGATAGAAAAACACCCAGACTCGGAACAAATACATGTAGGTCATACAAATATTTGTTCCGTGCGGGAATCGAACCCGCGACACGTAGCGCAGCAGTCAATCGCTTAACCACTGCGCCAACCGTGCCGTCGAATTTTGATTGCTATTCTTGGTAATCGGTGCAATTAAATCGTATTATGATTACATTCATTATTTACCTAAGCCTCCTAAGGTCGTAGATTGCAAAGTACCAACCGAACTAAAACAAAGATATTACGTAGGTGCGAGTATCTAGAATAGTATCGCATTATCTGTGGTTTCATTCATTATACTTGGAACTATGACATCCTCGTTGATTTTATGGAATCCATATAGGTAATCAATACCTCAGTAGTTCGTAGGCAGATATAGGTAACTAGAATTTTATGTTCTGCTAATTTTTCTTTATTTTTCCATCGCCAGATAACTTTTATTCGTGGAATAAAATTGACGTTTGACAGTTTTTGTATGAAATAACTGTGAAAATTTCAAAAATATTTCTCGAATAAAGTTATCAGATGATTGAAAAATCAGCCCTAAAATGTTAATAGCTTCAAAAGTACAGGTTTCAAGGTACAATCAAGGTTTGATTAAGCTGCAGTGAGAATTTCAAACGTTGATATAGAATCCTGAATTTCTGATCTGACTTAAGGGGAGTTATCGTCTGCCTAGCCTTTTCCCAACTTTGGGGTCAGCTTCTAGTCTAACCGGATGCAGCAAAATACAAGCATTTTACATGAAGTGACTACCTATCTGAAATCCATAACCCAGTTACTGGGTAACACGATAAACCTTGGTAAGACTGGTTGTTTGATTTTCGGGCTTCTTCATATGACTGTATACCTATGAAAAATTGCGGATATATTATTTAAGCATATTTCTTACATCTCATAACCATAACAGAGCACTTGGTTAAGCATTCCTTCATAACATCATAATAATTCATATTAGAAGCCGTTAATAATCTCTTAAGTAATGGAGTATGAAGTGGCTGTTTGTCGTAATTATCACTGAGCACATGTGGCCCACTGTGGCCCAGCATGGCCTAATGTGGCCCAATGTGGTTACGAAATACGCCTGCGGAAGATATTATAAACTGAAATCTTGTAACAATTCAGGTCAGTTCTGGAGTTATGATGCAAATAAAGTACTGAATGAATAATATAGGAATGTTTAGTTTGCTTGAATGGTAAATGTGTTATTGGATGGTATGGTACAGTTGCAGTTGTTACTAAAATAAGGAGATTAGTTATTTAGCAAATAATTGTCCGTAAGTAAAAATTACAACTTTCATTCTATGATATGGCTATATTACGGCAAATTGGCGTAGTGTGTCAATTTGAAACCCAATTAATTTTCCTTATTAATTTATTTTCACTTAATTTCCCTATAGCCAGGGAATTTAAAATAAATACTGCAGTTCAGAGAAAGCGATGAGGGTTTGTGGTCGACCGCTGATTTTTTTTTCTTGAAAGCAATTGCAACCTCTTCCTTGCAAAGCAAAGGTGTAGGCTTTCTTACTATAGATATTCGTATTATAAGGGACATCGACGCGCAACTTATTACCATGGATTTGATATATGACAGACACAAATATACGTCGGTTAATTTAAAAAAAATTGCTGTTCCATACATTTTGACCGCGTAGGTATTGTCATTTTTTCTGAAACAGCAGTTTTTTTTTTGATAACCGACGAAGAATTTTTGAATGAAAGAAGAAAGAAAAGAACGGAAGAGAAGCAGCGGGCGGCGGGCTGATTATGATTTTGAATCAAATGCTCATTATCGATTCATCAAGATCATTATCCCGCTGTTGTTTTTGAAGTCACGTTCACGCTTATATGCAATTATAGAGGATTATATCCTAGATGCAATCGAATCTGATAAGTAATGTGAATAATAAGTGATTGATTGGACCGGACTTTGTTTATTGACGTATTTGTTGGTCCGAGACAAAAGATAAAGGCTGATTGGAGCCAAGCGTACATTTATAGTTATACACGTGGCGGACGGGCCGCAGCGGGCCGCGAAGCAAAAACGTGGTGGACTGTGTTCGATATGAGTCTCATAGAAATGTTCTAATTGGGGGCTTGAGGTTCAACCGAATCCAGTAGGTAACACTGGATTGAAATTTGACCAATGAACAGCTGCTGAACTGGATTGAAAATTGTTAAAAGATATTCTACGTTACGAGTAGTCAAATATCAATCTAGCATCACTGGATTTTATCGGCAATTACTTACAGATAACCGCTGGACTGAGTAATAAATAGTTTCCCACTAAAGAGGTAGCTATTTAGTAGGAAAAAAGGTCAAAATCTTCTCCATAATAAATCGAATCACTCCATATTCTGAGAAATGAATAGGTTGAGCCTAATATTCATTTCTCAGTCACAAGGTAAACTTTAGACTCGTCGACTGTGAGCTTACATTATCCTGTTCGCTTTGTCATGCGAATGTCTGTTTACCGTCTATATCAACACGTAATATGTAGGCACTACTAGTATACATAAGAAGACAGACTTAGCTTATTCAGAGACGACTAGCTTCTACCTGTTAAATAATAAGCATTGTGTATCCGACCTTTAAATAGTTTTTGTAATGTAAACACTGATAGTTCGTAACCAGGCTCTGTAGAAAAAAAACCGGTAAAAAGTTATGGTGTTGTTTTTTAATAAAAACCTGCAAAAGGACTCAATATAAAACTATCAAGGACAAATTTTCGACTACCCTTTCCGTACTTCGTCGGCGTGAAATTTCTTGTTATAACATCAAAGATTGTGTTCTATTCCACTCGTGTCATAGCATCCCATTAGTGAAAGAGTTTTCGGGATCAGAACGCCAGTTCCTTGTAGATTTTTCATAAAATTATAAAACAGAACAGCTTCGGGAAATCACCTAACACATAATTTCTGAGAAGTCATACAGCAGACAAGCTATGAGCCGATAAAAAACGCAGTTGGAAAAAACAGATTATCATATTCATTGCACAGGAAACTATACTTATGTGCTCTACTGAGTAACTGAGTGAAACGGCTACCTGCCAGTGGGTTTCCTGAGTAAAATAATTAATTACTTGCATGGCAACCTGTTATACTAATACACTAGTAGTTCTTACCTAGATAGCTAAGTGCATTAGTAAAATCCCTAGGCCCTTAGGGTCCGGATTAGCTGCCCCGGATTTATAGCAACTCTATTCTATACGAAGGTATTATATTAAACGACGGCAAACTGAATACAGTTTCGTTAAAGACTGACTTTTACTTAGCTTCTAATCTAATCTCACTAACCTGTATTTTCCCACTGCAGGGGAAATGCTCCCCTCTCCCTTTTCCACACAATTCTGTCTTATACCTAGTATCACCAGCCTATAATCTTCCTACTCCTGGGACACAGGCCTCCTGTCTTCGAGAGGGAGTGTGACGTAATCCATCACGCGGGCCCAGTGCGGGTTGGCGGATGTCACATGTCTTCGAATTTTTGGTTCTGGGACATGCCGGTTTCCTCACGATGTTTTCCTTCACCGTTTTGAGGACAGTGCTGATGAAATCATTTACACAAAGTAAAGTGCCTACTTGGGTTGAAAGTTGGAACCCACGACTGACAGTAAGCCGCGGCCGTTACCACTGTGCCACCACTGCTTTCGACTTTTACTTGGCCAAGGTCAAAGATCTTGGTCAAAGGTCTTTGCATTGCTATTCAGTTTTAACGTGGCAACTGTGACAATGGAGTCAGTCTTTTGGGCTCGCTACCAGTAACTCTCGACTGCTCCGTGGCTCGTCGTTGATCCAGACTGTTATTCGTGGATCTTTGACAGTCGTTACGGGTAGTCAGAAGCCCGAAAGTCTGACAACCAGTCTTACCAAGGGGTATCGTATTACCCAGTAACTGGGTTGTGGAGGTCAGATGCCTGCAGACGGTTAGACTGGAAGCCGACCCCAACATAGTTGGGAAAAGGCTAGGCAGATGAGATGACCAGTCAACCTCAACAACAATGCGAATGAATACTTTGATGCCCTATTTTATTTTGTTGTTTCTTTTTTATAATGTTGCTTATTGTTGTCCCATCGGGATATGAGAGTGAGGGAAGAGGGAGTGTTGCTGTGTTTGCGCACACAGTTGTGCATTAAAATATCTTCAGCGTACTTGTATATCTCCGTTGAGTTTGGCCACCGTGACCGAAATTCTGTCGGAAGGATGTAATAAAACAATCATTTTGTTTCTTATTATATTTTTTACTTTTAGTAAAAGTAACTGTTGTCCGTGCCTTGCAAACTTCTTATTTCTTCCACGGAACATTACGGTTTGGGCTGGTGTGTGTATTCTACACACTTTCAATAACAATCTGGAGGATATTGCTAATCCATTGCTTCATATGTTCGAAAAATGGGTCTGCTCAAGAACGTAAATAACGCAATGAATATTGTTGAACTGTCAAAATGGTAGCCTTTGCTATTGATAGTGTGTTACGAAATTACCCCGCTGATTCATGATAGACTACTAAATTGTCTATTATTATGAATTCTAAAGTCTATTATTAACCATTACCATCAACGATTGGCTCTATGATTATTTATTTTTAAATGCAGACATGTGTCCATGTAGCGTTACCAACTGTAGTAAAGTGTGCAGTTTATAAACATTTTACAAAGTAGTAATCTGTTTATAGCGCAAATGTTATCCGCTAGTGTGGTTCAAGGAAGTTCGAAATGCACTAAATTCTATGCTACTAGGGTTGGCAGCACTCTCGAAATAGATAGAATGGGTACTTAAACGTTTACGATACAATACCTTTCCGAGTTTATACACTGAAAGTTTTGTAAACAGTTTTGATGTTGCAAACTCGCTGACAGCTAACTAGCTCGAGTAGCTCGCAATAGTTAAAAATAGTAACTAATGGTTATTTTTTTAACTAATAGTTAATTATTTGGATTTGTTTTTTTTTCGATTATATCATTAGATAAACTAAAAATTGATAAAAAAACACATTTTGCAAAAATTTAACCATTAGTTAGAGTTACTAGTTTTAACAATTGGTTCGAGTTTAACTAGGTACGGATCAAAACATCGGCCCGTTGTAGTCCACTTCTAAACAAAGGTCTTGTTATAGAGAAACTCAAACTCAAGCGTTTATTTCAATTAAACCATTTACAGGCACTTTTGAACTGTCAAGGATTCTGTCAGAAATATGAAGTTAGTTGCTCATAGTAGGTAGGTATGGAGAAGAACGGCCAAGAAACTCCAAGGACAAGATAAGTTCTTTCTCTGGTCATTAGTAGGGAATATTGCTCTTGTCTAATCATCAGACGTCGAATGATCACATTTTTTTGTGAAAAAACAGGAACTTCTAAGGCAACTTTGGCAGGAGATTTAATGCCAGTTCTCACTAACACTAAGCGACACCTAAACGTAAGGTCTAAACAACACTAGGATTTTCAACTTTAGGCTCAGCGTCGAGAGTTGAAAATCCAATAGAGCGCTTTTAGGTGTCTCTTAGTGTTAGTGAAGACGAGCATTAAGGGATTTACGATCAAAACAAAGTCATCATTTAAATCTGGAACATCACTAATTTACTGATGGCCAATACATACATGTCTTGTTCAGACGGGGATAGTTCGAGAACGGCTGTGCTCCGTTCAGACTACACACTACGGACGCGACGTTAGAATCGGGATGAGTCACTGGCTCGCTTGCCGACCGACACGGCCGCCGAACTCGCCTGTTTATTTTAAACTCGACTACAGGGCTGCCTTCTTGTAAACATGTGCGAAATATCAATAATATTGTTTTCAAGGATAAATGTGGGCATGAATAATGTATTTGTAAGCAAGTTAATTGTTAATTAATTTACATGTTATTTTAATGTTTAAAAGTCAAACATACGTTACATTTGCAAATATTTGCATTAATTACGTATTAATGCTACCTACTCGCTTAGTCACCAATATTTTTGCATTCAACTTTAAATTGAAAGTTTGCATATATTAACTTTTGCGTCATCATCTATCTACCACACAATAATCAATTTGTTAGTAAAATATATTCCGTTAGTCAAATTAATCAGTTTTATGTATCCATATTTTTTGTAATAGTTAATTTATGCGGTGGCATCGAAAATAAGCTATTTTTTTGAAACAGGTGTTCTAATAAACTGATTTACAAGAATTCTCATTAAGCAATCATAATAAATATCAAAGATAAACGTGTAATCTGTGGTTAGCATCCTTAGCTAGCAGTTACGAATAAATAATATGCGTACAAACCGTCTCGGATGTTCTAAATTTAAAATGCAACGACATTCCGCCGCGGTTCTGTTTGTATGACGCTTCAATGCTCGTTAAACTAATTTTCTTTGTCTATGGAGTCTCTTTTTAGTATCGGTTACTATTCAAGCTTACGTGTTGCTTTTTGCCAACACGATTAACTGTAATGATATTATAATCAAATAATTAAGTTGACGACTTCTACAGTGCCTTAGAGGTCTCTCTTCTACGTTGTAATGTAATTAATTCCGTACAAGTTGGAGTTACACACTATTGTATTATTAGTATTCAACGTTAAAGTTCACCGCATAACCATAGACACGTAACGAGCACATTAGTATGAATGAAGTATATTTACTTATCTTTATTTATGTTTACTTTCGGGGTCAATAGAACTTTAAGAGTGATATCACTAGGCACATTAGTAGTCTGGACAGTTTTACTTATATTTGTATCTAACTTATGTTTATTAATATGTTAATGACCGTATGACTGAGTTTGTATGATACATTTATATTGTGAATCGGGTTATAATAGCTCTTTGCTTAGTCAACTTACTGTTTGTTGAATTCTTGAGGAGTGAGGTAATTTTTTTTTATTGAAACAGTTCTATCAGAATGTTTCAATAAAAAAAAACATGCTGTGACATTTAGGTAAAATATGACATGTCTATTAGAGATATTCATGCATGATTCCCGCACTGGGCTCGTGTGGTGGATTTCGTAATCTACCACCCAGGATTATCTGATATTTTTATGCGCGTGCTTCAGTCTTCATCTATGTTTATGGGCTTATGGCCCGCTCTCTCGCACCGAGAGGAGGCCTGTGTCCCAGCAGTGGGAACAATATAGGCTTATTATGTAAGCATAATTCTGCATGATTCTAGTACCTAATTGAGATATTGGTATTGCCAAGATACTAGTCAGATAGGAAACTCCGACCTCATCTAGTTTTAAAATATGATTGACGTGTAAAAGTGTTTGTACAAGCCTACTTACAAAATAAAATCATTTACTGTAAAATAGTAGCAAAAGCGTAAACGTAAATAGAAAGCAATAGTTTGCGGCTTTTGCGTCTTCAATGAGAAAGATGAAGTACCTAGGTAGGTGCACACGGCTACACGTCAAGCTATAGGTACATAACCAGTATAAGCTGACTTCTGATTGTACGAAAAACCTATACAATGCGAGGTCAGCTAAATGTATAGCCGTGTGTACTAAGATTTTATTTTATGAACGTGATAATAGATTTTAAAATTACCCAATGTTTCTGTAGTCTCTACTAATCTACTTTCAAATTCGTAAACAAGTTTTCAAATCATTTTCATATTGAATGAAAAACAGACGAAATTTTAGATATTTTTATCTAAAACAAATAAGAAACTTCAAATACACAATGTGGCTCTAACAACCGGAAATGTTTAAAATTCAATTAAACAGATTTTATCTGCAATAGTTAGGTCTAATTGGCGATTATGACCATTCACTGGCGGGCGAGTGCAAAAACTAACGTTCACTATCCAAGTTTGAAAACCTCGTTTACGGATACATACAAAATGAATTGCTATTAGTCAAATCAAGTCTATTTTAGTACCTACTCCATGATTGATTACCTAATTCTTAAACGGACTAATAAATAATACTAGAAATACGCTTATAAATATAACAGAGCACGGGGTATTTTTTGTTTGAACATTTTATGTGAAAACAAGAAGCTAGTTAAATAAACACGTATAATTCTTGATTTATTTATCTTCGAGATTCGTTATTAATTATTGACGCGGCTTTAAAGATATCTAAAGACATAGATCGGTACCTAGATGAAATCAGATTGGATACAAATACCAGGTACTTGATTTAGCCTTAAACAGGATTGAAGAGGGCTATAACTGGTCCAGACAACTCTAGTATTAGCTCTGACTAAAGTACTAAATTATATCTAATGCTAGTTACTAGCAAGTAATGTCGCAGATGCAGACATTGAAGTATGGGAAAAGGAAATCATTTTAATTGCAGCTATATCTGGCTTTAAACTTTTTTTGTTTGCAATTAGAAGTAAGGACTTAGGACAAAAAAGATTCGTAGATAATTGATTTCTGCATTTAAGTTTAAACAGTTTTGTCGAAGTTTGAATGATATTTCCGACATATTTTTTGCTTGCAATAAAATGTTTAACAAAAACATTAACTACATTCTTAGAATGCATTTCATAGATGAAATTAAACGCGATCATCATATCAGGACCCCCGTTCAAGCTGTCAGTGTTAAATGTTTCACAACAATGATGACACTGACAGCTCTTGAACACGGTTTAGATGTGCTGATCGTGTTCAGTTTCATTGGTGAAATTCGCCCTTAGAAGACCAATTCCCATAATTAAAACGTTCAAAATCTAGTCGCAATCTCATCTCAGCTACAATCAATGTCAAAAACTTGTCAAAAATGTAGGGAAATGTGAGGTATTTTTGACAGATTGAGACTGAGATTAGACTGTGAACGTTCTTAAAATTACGAGACTCGCCCCTCTGGTTCCAAAACAAACACTAAGGGCTACAGTACTTGAAGACACAACCCTACGCAAGACCAGCCTTATCAAAATGCTCCTGGGGCTGACAAAATGTCACACTGACAAGACAGTTCGTTAGCTACAAACATTTTACATTGACTGCACAAAACGCACTATGACGGTCGACAGACCATTCCTTTTAGAAGTTCGATAGTTATCTCTACTGGTGCAGAATAGCATTCCTTAATAGGAACACAGAGTCTCCGGTCTATCCGTAACCAAATTAGGAGCTCGCTCGTCCTGTGGAATACAAATGCGATCAGTTTTTTTATGTAACGTTCGTACTAACGTACTAATACGCATGTGGACACGTCTTAGTCGTTAAATCAATTATGTAAGGCTCAGTTTTGTAAGCCTTACGTGTCCTTACATGTAAGTTTTTACGGTTGTCGGTAAAGGAAAGTAAAGTGTCTGGTCTGTCTAGGTCTAGTGAGGTGGTGTTTGTTTTAAGCGATTAGGAGTTAGTTGGTTTAAGACTCTGCTGTGTTTGTTGTAAAATTCTTTTATTAGCATCTAGTAGTTGTGAGAGTTTGTATTGTCTATTTTCTAATGAAACTTTGTAAGATTTTAACGGGAAAGCGCCAGGGTAGCCCGCAAAATTCAAATTTTCTTAGGTTTTTTTGAAATTTGCAGGTAAGCGTCAAGTTGTATGTTGATTAAAATATGATTCACGACCGTAACAAATATGACTTAAGAATATTATAATCATTAAAATCATCAATACAACCCTCAAGTTCATATAATCCTATTGAATGACTATTTCATGAAACATAAGGTGATGAAATATCAATGAGAGATTCGAATTGTGAGAGTTTGTGTTTTCTCTTTTCTAATGAAACTGTGTTTGTTAAATATGTTTGCTCCTTCACTGTCTTTTATTTAGTGACTCGTTTATCTTGAGTCTTCACTGACATTGGCACCATTAAGGCTAAAGTTATAAACACTGTAGGTAGGTATTACGTTTGTCATTTCAAAGGTTGGTGTAAGAAGGTGGCGATATGAGACTCGTAAGTGTATGACATAATGAGTTTCTAATTCCACAATTACATTGAACTTCAGCTGGCAATGATGCTAAATTGATTGTTATTTTTTACTAGTTTAAGTCTAGACGGGACTTGCACTTTCCAGACTTAATTTACTACATAATATCATCATCATCAACGTGGAAAGTTTTAAAGCTAGCTGGCTTCATAAATATACTAGCTTCAACAAGAATCATATAAATATGAACCTCGGGTATGCCTCGGTCGTTCACCTTGCCTTTCGGGAAGGTTACGATAGTGATCGATTGACTGACGGCCCGTTATCGAGCTATCGATCGTCGGGATTACGATGATCGCCCTCGAATACCTATTCGAAAGAGATAAGAGATGTGCAGACTCGTTTAGCCAATTCTTTTTTCAAATATAAAAAAGTTTACTAGTCTTAGTGCGAATTTCACCATTGAAACTTAACGCGATCAGCTTTTGTAAACCGCGTTCAAGAGCTGTCAGTGTCGTCATTGTTGTGGAATATATTATGACACTGACAGCTCTTGAATGCGGTTTAGATGTGCTAATCGCGCATTGGTGAAATTTGCCTTTACTGTACCTACCTACTCTTTGGTTAATCTGGTAAGAAGCCGTGTTTTGGTTTGTTTTTTTTTTTGCTGAATCTATTCGTAACGTTCAAGGTTACTAATACCAACAATCGTACAAAAAGTTATACAATATGATTACCATTGCCTTATTTTTACCAGTAGCGTTACCAAGAATTGTACATTCAACAGAACATAGTGACTCACTGTTATGAGAAATGTGATCAAGTCTCTAACAAAAACATTACATTACATTTAATTTGAGTGTTTGCGATGCTTTTTTCTAGGTTTGTAACTTTGTATCAATTGAGCACAATTCTACCGTGAACGTAATTTTATCATCACAGCGTATTTTGACTAGTTTTCTTTACCGATTTTCCTTATGTTTTGAATCAACCCATTTACAAAAACTAGACTGTTACATCTTTTAATACAAGTAATGAGTAGTACGCCAGTAGGCAAGAAAGCTACAATAAATGACCAACTTACCTATGTGTCCTGTGTGTTGAAAGTTGGTCGGCGCACCGATCATGGATCTGTCTATTCTCCGCCGCGTGCGCTGCGCCTGCGCGGCGGGCTGGTAGCAGCACGCGAACCATTGCAACCAAATTTCACCGCCAGTGCTAGCCATTACTATTCTTTAACGTCCACTTCACACGCGAGTCCTACTTAACCGTCACTGCCGCTTGAACGCAGCACGGAATTCGAATTCGGAACTTGTAGTGATGCACACGATCGAACGGTCGATACTCGAGCCACTGATATTCTCGTTTAACTTGAGGATTAGCGCTTCACTTGACGTCACTAGTCTTCAGATGAGTGCTGCGGAGATAACGTTGATCGCATGATTCTCCGATACCATCTGAAAGTAAAACGCGGCTTGTCAATGATAACACAAACGAGTATTTACTATTCCATAACGAATTGAAAACATATTTTTAAACAAATTTTGTAAGCTTAACGATGTTAGACATCATTGAGATAATAATTTGAGCGAGTAGGTATATAAATACCCCTAATTAAAGTAATGACTGGGCGCAGTTAATTCGTCGTAATCAATTAAGAAGAGAAAAAAGCGTAAATGTAGCTGTTAACGAACGTATTTTTCACAATCATGCTTATCATTATGATTTTAATTTGTGGATAGTTGGTATTTAAGCAAGTAATGAGCGTTAAAAGCTGCTGGCTGCGTGTCGAACGAAAGTTGGGCCAACGTAGGCACAGGCTTAGATGAATATTTTAGTTAGAAGCAAACGCGTGAAGGAAAACATCGTGAGGAAACCGGCATGTCCCAGAACGAACAATTCGAAGACATGTGACATCTACCAACCCTCACTGGGCCCTCGTAGATTATAGCCCACTCCCTCTCGAATAGAGGAGGCCAGTGTCATAGCAGCGGGAACTCTAAAGGTTGATTATGCTCTTAATGCTGTTCGATTTTGACTCGTCAAAGGTGGATTTATCATGGAGTCGTTCCGCTAATACACCTAACAACGAGACAAATCGGGAATCACGATAGACAAAGATCAAAATTCGTCCATCGATACAGTTTCCTAAAATTGGCCACTTTGAATGATTCGAGAGCAATTCCGCTTCCTTTTAAGCCATGTTTATGTTTTAACAGCACCATATTTCTCTACCCAACTAGCATAAAGCTTCCATATACATGCCAGAATGTTATGGAAACTGGTAAAATGTCGTAAAATGTTATCTTGGTGTTGTGAGTTAGATAAACCTGTTCCGGTCCCAGTGCAGTTTAAGCGACATCGACGCAACGAGTTGTACCTATTAACATAGATTGTAATGCAGAGATGCTTGCCAGGTGTGGGGAAGACGTTAGATGGTTAAATATGCTAAGTAAGGTGTTAAAGTGATAATATGTAGGTTTTGGGTCAGGTATGAGTTCACTTGACTATAAATAAGTATGAACACATATCCTGGATTTCAGAATGTAGCCAGGATTTGCCTCTACCTTTCCTAATGGAGTTAGAGTTAGCTTTTACTTTACGTTGATTCAGCTACATGGTGATATTTTTTTCTGACGAAGCCTATGAATATTACTCGTATATAGGGACATGCCTAATATCGTTCTTCATAGGGTATCCACTGAAATACTCACGATGTTACTCTCAGGAGTCTTAGTAAACAATAGGGGTCCTGGGATGTTAGAATGCTTAAAAACAATATGTACCTAGGTACAGACGCCAGCACATCAAGCTACTACAATCTGTCAAACTTTAATAGATTTTCAACTTTATCGCCAAAGCATTAAGGTTCAAGGTTGAATGGGAAAATTTGACAGTTTCGGGTAGCTTGACCTGCTGGCGTCTGTACATAAAAGTCTATTGATTTATCTGTCTGTGTCTACCTACAAGAAAAAAGTGCCTCTACCAGTTTAGGTAGAGGCACTTTAAGTTTGGTCACTATTTTTAGTTCCTCCTATATTTGTATATACGCATCCTATGGCAAGACCGCAGGACACGGTGATACCTACTTTATAATGTTACTAACTGCACCCCGCGGTTTCACCTGCAAAAGTTTAGATCCCGTGGGAATATCGGGATAAAAAGTATCATATGTGTTAATCCTGGGAGTCTACTCCGAAGTGCAAAGTGCGAATATTCGGATCGGACCGACACATGACCGAACCGAATATTATTGAAAAATGTGAAAAAAGTTCGGGACGGCTCAGTTGGGTCGGGACCATAGTCAATATTCGAAAGAGTGGTGTAGGAGTGTAGGATCGGCACCGACCGAACCAAATAGTAACTTCGTAGCAGGAAACGGCCGAACATTCGGCCGATACTACTTCGGAGTAGACCCCCTGGTTATAAACTGTCTGTGTGGTACAAATTTAATCCAAATCCGTTTAGTCGCTTTTTTGTGAAAGACTTACAAACATCCATCCATTATTTCGCATTTATAATATTAGTAGGCTAGTATAGTATAGTATTATAGTAAGAAGTAAGACAACTTATTGTACAGGTTTTTTCAATTGGCACCAGGTATATATTTGAATTGAAATAAAAACACATTGAGTATTCTTTTTTCAAGGCTTCCTTTTTGCATTATGTATGGAATACAATATCATCTATATGACCACCTAGGCTTCGTATGGTAGAGTGAATACGAGAGGTTCAATTTTCCATCACTTTTTGACTTAATGACCCCTCGAAGGGTGTGGTGTTACTCCTATGGTCTTCGACAGTTCTTGGCGTTCGCATACATCAGTGATTTCACATGACCCCACGAAAAATAATCAAAATGCGTGAAATTACATGACCTTGGAGGCCATGTCTTGTCCCTAAATCTTGAGACCTCCTTCCTGGTCTGTTGAATTTCTCAAAATCAAATTTAAATCTTCGAATTAAACAGCCGTTTTGATCATTTCAACGCGTTGTTCAACTAATATATATAGCGACACATCTTGGTAAATACCGAAGATAATCTATGCATTGAATGACTCATCTGTCAAAAAATCGCGCCAATAGACTATCTAATATAGCCGCCAGCGTCTGTCAAAGATACCTTGTCTCTATTGAAAAACCCTTAACGCCTTATAAGTATAACCTTTGTGCACAAATATTGGATTTGATTAAATTTTTTGTTTTGCCAAATTTCGATTCTTTCGCTCATACATCCTGTACATTTCAGGTCGAAATTCCCCAAGCCAGATACTCCGTACATGCGATCTCAATCCCACGTGAACATCACTATCTTGGATCCAAGTATCATTCGATGTTATCGTATTAACACAACTGCACGCCTTTCTTGGTGTCAGGAACATGCTAGAGGAACAGATAAGTGGCTGACAAAACGTCAGATAGTTTATCTATGCGGCTATTATGTTTTTAGACGAAACTGTAAAGGGGAGACTTTTTGTAACAAAGGAATGGCGACTTCTACTTTTTTTGAGCGTATGCCCAATTTTTGTGACGCACCCTGTCACAAAAATTGGGCGAAAAACTACATTATTGTTTTCTTTTTTAAGAATGGGTATTCTTGACCTTGATCACGCTTGATGGAAAGCGATGGATGAGGTCTGTTCACTCTGTTTTTGAAGGCAGTAGGGTTAATAAAGGTATTGTGATTTGCTTAGATAGCTAAGAAAAGAAAATCTACAACAAGGTTGATGATCCCTTATTGATGTTCTTGATACGGATACTGATGTTTCTTGCCCGTTCTTCCCCATAGGTATTTACTATGATTTGGAATGGGCAACTAGCTTCATCATTTTGACTGACCGTGGCTTGACCATTCAAAAGTGCCTGTAATTGGTTATATTCGAAACAAATGCTTTGAGTTTGAGCTACGCGACTCATGGTCATTTACCCGAAAAGATTTTCAATATTTTATGGGCTCTGAAATTGCTATCACCGTTTTAAATGTTCTGCAACGCTATTCTGTAAAAAACTCGCTGTGAAAACGTAGGTGAAGTGGGCTGTCATTCACCTGATGTTAGGGATTGCCACTATTGACAGCTCACTTCACGCTTATTTCACCTTAGTTTTCACGGTGATATATTTACAGTATTGTAAAGACCGGCCTATTTTCATGTATTAACTGCGTTTTGTTTTGCATCAGCGCAAGCGCGCTGCTGTGAAACGCCCGCATTTGTTTTATTAGAAAGATGGAGAGAGTAGTTTCGCTTTCAGAAGACATTGTTTTTGTAAGAGCATGAACGACACGTGTTGAGAGATTTATTTTTATCCGAGCTGTCAGCGGCTGCGCATGAGTTGATCTAAAACTCAGCTTAAAATCCATCTACGTACTCTTTAGGCACATCACTTTCTGAATCCTAAAAATTAGAATTTTTCTCATAAGATAAATATCTGACCATTGTCTGCTATGAATGTAGGAATTTATTATAAATCTCACAATAGAGAAAACTCATACAAAGCACGGTTCGAAGTCTCGTCGAATGGCTGACTAGAGATACCTAGGTTTAGTCACACTCAACATCGAAAACATAAATATTAATATCTCAGTAGGTAAGTCAGTAATAGAGATACACGATTTTTCAAGGCAAGAATAGCTTTGTAGCCTAGGTTTGATACTGCACTGTGTCATATTATAACTTCTAACGATTTTAATGGTTTGACAATGCGAATAAATAATAAACGGACTAGTTTAGTATTTGAAAATTCTGGGCAGTAGTCTGGAGTTTAGCACGGTAAATGATAATAGGCGAACCAGCTATATATAAAGATAATTATATTTTAGAAGATTAAAAGCTGGCGAAATATATGTGTAGATATAAGCAGGTAGTGATATAAATAATAAGTCCGTAGGTATTGTTTAATTTATGCCTTATTAATCAAAGACTATGTCGTTGTAAACTTTTCCACGTGTTTATGGTTTTATTTTAAAAATAAAATACAAGTTTACAACACTATAAGAACTCCATAGCTATTTTAACTTGGTGAGAAACCGTGTTAAGCGTATTCGGCATACTGGCCCCAATATCAAACCTGGCTAACTAAAACTTCTCGTGAACACATAGTAATAACGTAAAAAAAAAGAGAAAGGATTGATTTATTGTCATATTTTTAATCTAGCGCCATCTTGTTTACAGAATCTTTCGCGCCATATTCCGGATTCTAAATTCGAATAGGAACGTTCGATAAAAGATGTTTCTCGGTAAAGTTTCACTAACAAATGTGTATATTGTTTTGTGTTGCTTTCTTATGCACGTTGATCAACACGTGAGTTTTACACGTCGAGGTAAGAGTAAAAGTATTGTTCTGTAGAGCGTCAAATCGTTTTTGGCTTCTATTTAGCGTATTACCTTTGAAATATTTTTATTATTTTTGTCTAATCTTTGGATCTACGGCACAGGGCCCCATCGGGAATACACTGAAGATTCAATTAAATTATACATGTCTGTGTAGCTTTATCTATCTGTGTAAAATATTGTTATTCTTGTTATATAATAATAATACCTAATGTCTTTCGACAGAAAGAGTGTCTCCCTCTGTTGCACACTGCACAGTGCAGTCTTATTTAATTGATCACTTCCATTGCGACAGGTTTAATATAATTTACACGATATATACACACACCATAACACCACGCTTGGAATCCTCGAAGGGTTATGCAGAGGGCAACATGGACATGGAAAGCGTGATCTATATCCTACTAATATTATAAACGCGAAAGTTTGTATGGATGGATGGATGTTTGTTACTCTTTCACGCAAAAACTTCTAAGCGGATTAGGATGAAATTTGGCACGCAGATAGTTTATAACCAGGATTAACACATAGGATACTTTTTATTCCAATATTCCCACGGGATCGAAACTTATGCGGGCGAAACCGCGGGGCGCTGCTAGTATTAAAATAAAAGCGCAGAAAACAATGTAATTAAAAAGTATTTGTTTAATACTTTGTTTTCCCATTCCATTTTCACTATCAACGAAAAACCAAAGTTTCTTTTTGTACCCCGTAGCTATTAGATACAACCTTTTTAATATCTTATTGTTATCGACAGCCAGTGAAAGTTATCGGATCACTGGACCATCACTCAGTGATAGGGAAAGTACTCCGGTTGTCCAGCGTTGTCGATAGATGGGAGATAAAGTTACCTTGTGTCATTGTAGGTACTTACAAACGACGACATATCAGGCTGTGCAGTGTACATTTCCAGATTTAGCTGTCCTCGAATTGTATAGGATTTTCGTACAATGAGAAGTCAGCTTATACTGGAACTGTATAGCTCGATTTGGCGTCGTGCGTAGGTACGTTAATTACAACTCTATATTGTGGTCCATTTCTATAAGTACTTATTATGGTAAAGAGGTAAAATTTGTGAATTTATATGATGAGGGTAATGTTTGGAATTACTGATCCGATTCTGAATTTTTTTCTCACTAGTGTCATCATAGGATATACGAGTATTTTATGTGAAAACATAAAATTTAGTGCCGGCGAAGTCGCGGGTAGAGGCGAGTTATTCATAAGTAGCTATGTTCAAATTTTATTTATGTTTCAAATTGACGTTATTTCAAGTTAAACAAATATCAACTTTAGTTTAATGATATTAAATTGATTTCAGAGTGACTAGCACTATTGAAAAAGTTATAAAAATGTTTTAAGTTGTAGCGTATACTTAACTTTATTGTATAGGAATTAAAGTTATTTTTCCATAAACTCATAGTTGTTTACATTTTTGGCGAATATGTCGCGAATACAGATTAAGTAAAGCTATAAGTACTTATGTAAAAATATAATTGGGATTAACTGTCTAGGTTAAGTGTGTTAAGTGACAAGGTTTAACTAGAATTCCTACTTAATTCTTCCGCTTGTAGAGTTCACTAGATTTTGTGAAATTCATAAGTGTTGTCATAAAACTTGAAATTCAAATTATTTTTTTTTGCTAAAAGTTGTTTATGTGTTGAACGTTATGTGCTGTGTAATCTTATAAGAAAAGAGAAAATCGCTTTTCAATTTCGCTTACTAAATATTTTTGGAAGTGACTGTATCTTGTTTGTATACTGCAAGCTGCAAGCGTATGCAAAGTGCAGGATGTTACTCATTTTCTTTCTTTTGCAATTTTGTTAAATGCGTGTCTTACACATCCAATAAGCATTTCAATATCGTGTCATTTTTTACTTCAAATGAGACAGAGGGAAGATTGAACGAATGCAATGATAATGTTTACGTAACTTACTACTTCACATCATTTACCTTTATGAGAAAAACAATTTATCACGTCCTACCAAAATTGTTATGAAATAAAATGAAATTGTTTACATATTCTGCAAATTGGATATCGGAATCACTTTTGCACGTCTTAATATAAAAAACTAAGCCAGAGGTAGTCGACATACTCGTAATATGAGACTTGTAACGTGTCACTCACTATCCTTTTTTTTATACTATACTTACCTAATTAGTACATACTAATTCCATGCCTTTTCTATAAACTGTCATGTCAAAATGTCTTCATATTTTGTCTTTTAAAAAAAGTGATGATCGGATGTTGTCAATAAAATTGCAAAACATAACATGCCAGTTTGAATTCTAGAAATTGGATATCACTCATTTCCATTAGCTCAATTTAAGGAAAACATGACCCTAACAACAAAAAATAAGTAGGTTAAACAGTACGTAGGTAACAGACAATAGCACAATGATTATTATCAACACGTGTGCACACGGATCGGTTCTCCTACATATGTATAATTAACTAATTGACGTAGGCACGCATATTGTTCGTCGCTAAGCACTTCGCTTATAGTACACTATATCACAGATTACTAAATAGTGACTTCGTGCTATGTGTTAAATTAGAGTTAATTATTATAACAGCTGTCCAGTGCACAATGGTCCATAGACTCTATAATATGTACATACCTATTATAGGACTAATATAGCTATTGGGACAATGGATCTAGATTAATAAAACGTTAACCAAAAAGGTCAAGAAAACGTTAATTTAATCAGTTTGGGACCAATTTCATTAAATTGAAATTGCGGTCACCAATCCTATAGCGAATGGATGATTATGACTTGGCTTACCTACTTATTGCCCGCAGGTTCACCTGTACCCTAATTGCGTAACACTCTATCAATCACAATCTGAATAATTTTGAAGGTTATTGCTAATCCATTGCTTCATATAATATATTATGTTCGAAAAAATTGCCTGCTCAACAACCTAAATAACGCAATGGATGTTGTTGAACTGTCAAAGTTAAAAGCCACTGTTACACAGTAACAGTGGCTTTTAATTTTGTCAGTTCTTTTTCGGATTTTGTTCAGATTTTCAGTCAGTGTCTCACATCTTGCTGGTCGGAGGTCGGAAATTATTCCACGGGAACTTACTAGTATTGGGATAAAAGTATCCTAACTCAGGTCGTGGCCTACCTGTGTACCAAACATCGAAATGCGTTTCAATAAGGCGCGAAAAGGTATCAGACAGACAGATATATCTGTTACTTTCGCACTTTCCTTGGGTAACTATTGCATTTAAGTTTAATATGTATGTATTTTTCTGTCTTTCTTAGTATAGGTATGCTAATAAGTATATTGATTTAACGTAGCATTTAACGTTTTTTTTTTCTAGCTAGCATTTTCCCGAGGGGCTGCGGCCGTGGTGAGTGGTAGCCTATATTCGTAGCAACATGTCTACGAAAATCAATGTAGTTGACCAATCGAGTAACTAAGTCCAAAGTCGTCACACCTGAGCGACCTGTCGCGACCTTATTCCGAATTTGTTTTGTTTAATCGATAAACGCTTTCGATTCTACGCTTCTTAACGATTTAACGGTCCCCGCGATCCGATTATAGTGACGTTGTTTTCATTACTTTGCTTTTTTGTTTTAATTTTAAAACAGGTTTTGGGCAATGATATTCTATCTATCGATCGATCGATCTACTTTTTTATTGCTGGCGTAATGTGCATCGAGCGAGGTTTTTTGACAAAGTTTTTGGGAGAAATAATACTGATCTGTGAATTTTGCGGTTTTAAATTTAGTTCATTTATGAACATGTTGCAAAACATGGCTGTGCATGGCGCGCGTGCATGCATGGCTACTAACATTTTCTCAGTAACTGCCGTTTGTGAGAAAATTTTACAAACGGTAGTTTGTGTGAAATTCACTAGTAAGTTGAAAATATTTCAAATTTTAAGTATAGGTATCTACTAGTTGGTAAGACTTGTCAACAACCTTCAAGAGAGAAAGTTCGCGGACCGTATGTTTCAAGATCTATTTAATACCTATGCAATTATCTATAACTATATATATATATAAAAATGAATCCCTATTTCCCTTGGTCACGTCATAACTTGAGAACGACTTCACCGATTTCATCCATCTTTTTTTTTTAAGTTTTCTAATACTTTGTAGAAGGTTCGTACGGAAAAAAAATTAAGAAAGTTGCTTCACGCGGACAAAGTCGCGGGCAAAAGCTAGTTATATAAATACATAGATGTAGTCATCACAAGTATAATTAAATACCTATATTTGTCGTGTCTGTGGTCTATTATCACATTATTTGTTATTGTCGCGTCGTTATCTAACGGGATACAGCAGAATACCAGCGTCAGGTATTGTACCTGGCATATGCTGAGCTGGACTCCCATTTGGTGCAACCATGAGACACACACCGCCCAGTAGTGATCGACCATTGTGGACATAGACTATTTTGTACTAGAGGTTGTAGATTTGCGAGGTGTCTATGGGTCGATCTATTTTTTTAATCTTTGTTTTTTTTTTTTTGTTTCACTTTTTTTTTTTATTGTTCTCGTTTTTATACTTGTATTGTGTGTCTTTTGTTGCACTAAATAAACGTTTTTATCTATCTATCTATCTATCTACCACTTTCTACCAGTGACCTCCGCCAATGGCAATACCACAATGATAAGCGTCTAGACCTTTTCGAAAATATAATTATATAGAATCCTGATTTGGACTTCATTAATTCAATTTACCACCAATGAAAACCGCGTTCAAGAGCTGTCAGTGTCACATGTTCCACAACAATGATGACACTGACAGCTCTTAAACGCGGTTTAAATGTGCTGATCGCGATCAGTTTTTTTTGGAAAATTCGCCGTAAGTCGAATTTAGTTTTAGTTCAAATGAGGATAGGTATTAGAAAAAAGGTTTTGGTCTTGTAAAATCGTGATTTAGCAAGACCATGGTTAATCTATTGCCGATTTTTATCGATTTTATACAATGCGTAATTCGATTAGCCATCGATCGACATTAGAAAGAACACCCACCATGGGTCAAAACTCCCATTACTCTATAGCTACAAGTTGTCTATGATAAAAATAAAAATTGCAATTCTCATAGGCATAACTAACGGCAGTTTGCTAGCCCATTGCTTACGGCACCATAATAACCAGTTTCCGTCTTTTAACTGTAACTGTATAACTTAATTAAAGCAAGGAATCCAAGGGGTTTCATTCTTGTAAGAAAATTGATATAAGGGCGAAGTTATTCCTGATAGTTGCACCATTTTCTTGTAGAACAAAGGATAAGTGACCTTAAATGTAAATAATGTAAAGTTTATAACTGTTTGGAGCAAAAAGAGTGAAGTGTGAGGCGAGGTGAAGCACCTGTGCTTTGTGCGTCTTCGCTGAGTCACCATTTCGGGTCATTGTCGGGGGTGCTCGGGATGTTTCGGCTTTTACTGGTAAGCCGAACTTTCGTACATCAGTACAAATTTTGTACATGGCTTCATAAGGTATTTGCAAGTGGTATGTACTGTGTTATCTTTTCGGATCATTTTCTTGACCCGATTTTTTAAAATGACTTCATTTATTTACTAGTAGTTAGGTGTTATAGTACTCTGATCATGGTCAGCAAAAATATTGTAAATCAAGGCCTGAAGATATTCGAAGCAAGAGGCCATAATCTAGATTTAACAATGGATTTGGCTCAAAATTTGATATTCAGCATGATGACAAAGACTACAATAATAAAATGTTAAAACATTTTATTTATTTTAATCAGGTTTTAATATTATAATTTAAGCAGTCTGTTTAGAAAGCTAGTGTCATTGCATTTTCTAATGGCATTTGGCATTGTACCCGCATTTGATTGTGTAACGAGATTCCAACCTTCGCCTTAAATGGACCTTTTGTTTAGTGGCCACTACTAAATTGACAGACAAGGCTTACTTAGAATATTGCCATATTTTTTCAATTAATTTCATTGAAAGAGATTTATTGTAGGTAAGTCCCCTAGAGATTTTCCAAGCCATTACAGTTTTCCCAAAAGATGGGAGATGGCAGTCTTCAAGAAAAATAAATAAATAAGGAAACTGAGCAGAGCGCAAGTCACAAAAATATTCACCCTCGCTATTCCATTGTCCACGATTCACCAATCCCCCTCGATCTTGCAAATAATGTTTTTTATTTATTACTTTCAGACACAACTTTATAAAAGAAGGCATTCCTCCGTTAAAAAGTGCCAAAAAATTGAATAAAAAAAAAACAATTCGTATAGCTGCCACAACGACCATTGGTCGTTGAGCTGCCAGCATATAAAGGTAGTACATACTGATTCCATCTTACGTACATACTATTTCCATGCTGCCATCTTATTATTCTAACGTGGCCATCTTGTTCTAAACTTGAATTCCCTAAACGGCAGCTGTTTTATCCCTACAAGTTGACTCCCACAGTACTCCCACGATATGCGATAATGTCGTCTTCTTGCGTAGGAACTCCTTGCAGATAAACTGAAGGGTAGATAGCGTCCAACGACGAGTTAGGGGCACAATAACAACGTTATTTATGATGTTTTTGTCTTGTATATGATATTAGAATGTTAGTACTCACCTATAGTTATTGCAGCTCAAGGAAATTAATAGTATTGGTTTATACAAAACACTATCTTAATCTGCAATGTTGAATAAGCTATGTTTTAAATTGAAATAAACTGAACCTAGGAATAAAACAGAAACTAACGTACGCAGTTAACGTAGGTATAAAAAAATCGCCACCATAAAGAAAAAATCGATAGGACGCAATCGAAATTTAAATACATGCGGGTGGTTTACTCGATTGTCAATATTTAATCGATAATGGATTATGGCATCGACCCTGACTCGGCAGGAAAACGCGGAGTTTTATATGTAAACGAGGTTCTCTATAAGACTGTTTATAGCTTCAATACAATAATGTGGTTATAGTAAGTAATAGCCATTGTCTTAGGCCATTGCTGAATGTTTATGCAAACTCTATGGTCGAGTTTACGCTTTTAGAAAAAAAGTCTAGAAAAGAGTGTTTGACATTTGACTATGGTATTTCCGTTTTCACAACACAGTTTTTTCAATTCATTTCAGAAATTATTATGTTGATTTTTCAAATCTTAATAAGTATAATAATTTAAGTGGTACAACAATTTTTGTTATATTTTACTTTGCAGTTAAACAAACGTATAACAACTCAATTAACGATTGAGCCACATAACCAAAGAGGTTCTAACAATAGTGTTTTAACAAGCTGTGTGAGAGACAGCCTTTGCCATAAAAAATAAAATACTCTATGGTTCTCCATGGGCTGTTTCGCAAACTAAGATGGTAATCTTTTAACAATAGAGCTTTTCAATGGCTGGCCAAGAGTGATCGCTATTTAATTGCATTTGCTATACTTGCGTCATGGGATGACATCAGAACTGTTAGTGATAGACAAAAAATATAAGGTCAACAACCAGTTATTATAAGAGAGATACAAAATATTAGGGCGTAAGTACGTCATTGTGTGTGTGTAGGTATAAGTTCTTCGAAGTCGTGGCTTGGCCATTGCCATTTTTTTTTTTCATTTAAAAAAGTAAGTGCTTTGGACTTCGTTTTCCGGATCTTATTGCGTAGAGAAGAGCGTAGTTGCTTTTGTTTAGAATTAGAATTCGCATGCTCTGCTTGGAGTGGCTAATGTGGGGTTCTAAAAAGACCACATTGAATGATTCAGAAAGAGTATGCTATAGGCTGATTATGATGATGCTCTGAGCCTGTTTCGGAGGAAAATGATAGCTATAGTCGTCGCGTTTTAGCATGGCAATAGCGGTCATTGACCCCCCTACATTCTATCCTTGCTTATTTCAAAAACTGAAATATTGTTGGAGATCACGATACATATTGATTCAGGAATCTATCGTGAACAATCATATTTTTAATTATTTTATTTTTAGATTGTTTTTTTTGTTACTATGTATTTTGCTGTACTCTGGTCTCTGGACGCTTTTAATGTGTACGTCATGAGGAAAGAGTACATAGTATATTTTTTATTGGCCAGTAAAGTTACGGACGGGGTCATAGGTAGGTAGTAAGTACAGATATTAGGTAGGTCATAATTATGTAGTTATTATTTTAAACTTTAAATACTTAATCATTTTTTTTTTCATTTGTGATTTCACTAAAATAACAAAAATATATCCTAAATTAACTAAAACAATTTACAAACTAAAATATAGCGTCGAAAAATTCATCCGCATCGCTGTCGACTGGTAAAAACAAAAAAACTACCTATCGGATCGGAGAATAATGTTTTCATATTGCACAGACCTGTGTGTCACATGGCGATGCCAGACATGGTGCATTCAAACGTCTGCCTATAATTTGTTTATGAATAATAAGTTAATAACATAACGCAAGTTTCCTCATACGGTTTTCCATGTCATCGTTGTTATTATTAAATCGAAATAATCCAGGTGAATTATGTATACGTAATTATAAACATCAGATTTGGGACAATAATTTTAATTGCGTTATCGAGTAGGTATACAAAAGGTAATTGAGTACAACGTAAGACGTAATAGGTAGTCGTTAATAAAATATAACTGTACGAATGATAATTCGAGGAAATGGTCTGATTTTTGTATGACATTTTATACTGTGTTAAAAGCAATGGACAACGACTTTTCAGAACGATGTTTAAAAAGCTAAACTTTATTTGGTTTTTAATCCGATTAACAAATAATTAAATAACTTTTATTTTATTTTTAAGACAATCGTCGGTCATATTATTTTTACGTACTTATATTATTTTGTGTATATATTTTTTTGTTTCGGTAGGCAGTTCACCCGAGAAAAGTGCCCACATCAGCTAGGGACAATCCGTTACTCTTCATAAGTTATTTTGTGAATACACGGGCACATTTTGGTCTCCTAATGAAGAAGCCGATCATTACCAGCATTGTCGTCTGAAGGATGGGTGACTGCGTCTGTCAGAGGGCAAAAAAAAATACCTAGCCTTATTTCAACATTCTCCCTACCATCATCAATCAAGCCAGATACGCGGTCCCTTTTACTTTTTTTTTTTTCCTTCGCCCTACTCGGGCAGGCTAAGGTCTTGGACCATACCGCCTCGTCTTCAGTGCTTATTGTCCTTCTTGACCAAAAGAAAAGCCAAAGCCTCGTCTTCAGTTACATCCTTGGTCCCTTCTACATAAAAATCTATCTGACATAACCCTGCGTCTTCACGAGCGACGTGCATCGTAAAAACAATATGTTATCTATGGTTCGTGAATGTCTATGACTCAACGCATTGTTTGTTCGCGGCATGCCACAGATTAAGCGCGTAAACATCGAACAGCCATGCAGTCACAGCTTATTAGTTCTGTGTTATTTTATTATGTTATTAATTTCATAATTTGTTAACGGATGGAGCTGCCCTGGCTTTGGTCGTTGTGTAGCAAATTGCTTTGATATTAATTTTTCCTGTTCCGGAGCTAGCCACGCAGTGTTCAGTAAATTTCCTGTTGTAAAATGCTTCTGCTTTCCTGCAGTATATTTTCTATGTGAAAACTGTATACCTACTAGTTTGATATAAATGTTGTTGGCGATTTTTAGATAGTCAGGGGTTACTTATTGTATTGGTTTACAACAAACCTTGGAGATTTCTAAGACTGTGGTAGAGAGAAACTCAAAATGTCTTAGACAGATTTTTGGTTTGTCTTAAATGGAGCCCTGCCCAACTTAACATCAGAGGGACAATTCTTGTAATTTTAAGAACGTTCACAGTCTGAAGGCCAATTCTCGTAATTTAAAACGTTCAAAATCTAGTCGCAGTCTCATCTCGGCGACAAACAAATGTCATGTTTACACAAGTTTATAGTAGGAAATCACTTCAAAAATATGTTACTACGGCATGTTAATTATAATCTTTAACATGGGGACATTTTACTACGCTAACTACTTTGTCCTGACCTACTACTCTCATAAATTACAACCTACGCATAGATAAATAAAGCATATTTAGTCCAAATACCTCTGCAAAGCATCTAAACAAGTCTAGCATGTCTTACGTTTAAGGTTAGAGCAGACCGTGGGACATACAACCACACAATGGTTCGTAAATTATGAATGAAGCCAATGCGTGTGATTTCACGTGAACGAAGCTTACCGTTTGTATTTAGAACGGATATCATGGCGCGAACGTTTGCAGTTTTATTGGTAAAACTGTTTGTAATTTGTAATGCATTTTTAGTGTATTCTAGTGTAATTAATAATAATATTTATTGTCATCGTTTTCATTTAAATATAATACAATACTTATTTGCTTACTAAATGTATAAAAGTGGCGGATTATATGTTATAGGCAGACGTGTGAAGAAAAAACCTTGAAGATGAAACGTCTCTACATACTCGATATGTGAAATAAAAAATATGTATAGTTAACTATCTAAAACCTCTACAAACCAGTTACACATTGCTAAACCGGTTAAGTTCTAATCTGTAATGTTTTAACTTAGAATAAAATTAACTGGATAATAAAGATGAACAGACAATATTAAATGATCTTTGCCTTAAGTCTGATTGCTAGGAGGAAAAAAAACGGATTACTCACAAAAGGCAGCTGAAGAAATTTTGACGCAGCGGAGTCCAGTTTAAGTTCATTTGCACCACAAATTACTAAATACGTTTAGCACTATCTATAAAAAATATTAAAAACATAATTCGATATCTCTGTCATCTTCAAACAATTGAAAGAAACAGAACGATGTTTTGAATTCGATTAGCGCCTAGCGGTAACCGTATTTGGTACTTTTTGGCGCAAGAAGCACCCTAATTTGAATCATTTTGAAGGATATTGCTATTGCTATTCCATTGCTTTATGTTCGAAAAATGCATCTGCTCTACAACGTAAATAACGCAATTAATGTTGTTGAACTATCAGTATGAAAGTCATTGCTAGTTTCTACTGATAGTGTGTTGCGCAACTACCCCCCAGGTCTACGAGTTTGCCCGTTTATTAAACAGACTAAACGTTCACTAGAACCGATAAAAAAACGTCCTTGCCAAAACAGGCTCAACGGACCAAATATTACGGTAAAAGAATTCGGCTTACCGTCGTGACCTGATCTCCAGATAGCTTTCGAGTTACATGTCGAAACGTTCGTGAGGAATGCTTGCTTGCAAGATCAAAGGAGGACGGATGGAAATAGCTCACCCCCCGGTTGCCATGGCAACCGCCTCCCGCCTTCGCGGGGAATATTCTAGTAGAAATGTTTCACTTGCGAGTTGTTTTGACTAACATTGTAACTACACTGCTACAAGAATTTTCGCACTCGAAACACGTAGACATGAAGGCGCTGTTAGTAAAACTTGATTTTTGAAATGTATTGAAAATACAAGATGGCGGCGTTAGTTCCGATTTTAAGTACCTACATTTTGTCTTACTGTATTTCGGAGTAAACACAAACAGTACCTATTCCACAAAACTAAATCAAGTACCATGTCATTTTGTTTTTGTTTTATAATATTTATATAGGATCGATGCCCATTACATCTGAGTTTCGGTAACTAGTTTAATTTGACCTCGTATTTCAATGCTTTATTTCGGCTTAAATACTCCCACTGAGGTGATTTCTTGATCAGCTCACTTACAAACGTACAGCGCACGTATAAACGGCTAATTTCCGTTTTATAAACTGCTTTTAATAGCTTGTCATCCGTGTCATAAAATTATACATATAGGTAGTTGATTAGACACATCCTCCATAGCTATCGATGACTCATGCTTCTAAAATATATAAATGAAAGTATATCTATTACACCAGTTTTTGATAACGAACCCGCATCCTAATTGCGTTACACACTATTAATCACAATTCGAATCATTTTGAAGGATATTGCTAATCCATTACTTCATGAATGTTCGAAAAAATTGCCGGCTCAAAAACGTAAATAACGCAATGAATATTGTTGAACTGACAGAATGAAATCCATTGCTACTTACTGTTAGTGTGTTAAGCAATTACTTTTCTGATTTTAATCGATCTTCCATTCCGTTACAATATTTTGATGGAGGTTCGTCCAAATAGCTCGATGATAATTTTAATGCTCAAGTTTATAATTAACGCAATGATAAAATACAGAGGCACTTCGCCATATAAATGCGTATCTAATTCTAAATGCAATGTATGTAGGTATACTTATGTGAAAATAATTGTAAATGATAACGTCTTTATTTAAATTATATTAATTAATAGATGGAATGGTAAAACTTACAATGACTATACCCTGTCCATTAGGTAAACCGTTTTTTGACAGATGAAACTGGTGATTGCAGCAACACACAATACATTGATTGATACACGTACAGTATTATAATCTCAAATCGTTTATTGCATTCCATAATGTACAATTACAGGTGGTAAATAAAAGAAAAATAATAGAAACAATTATGGACCCTGTCGGGCACAGCAAATTATTAAATAGGTAGAGAGAGGAAGAGCGCTTTATTAATTTTCTTTGTTAATAAGGTAGAATTATTTTATATCCTATTAATTATTTTATACCTATATATTTATATTTCCATTCCATGTATGTAAGAAGTTACAAATAAGATAATTCAATAAGATAATACAGTTTATATATTTATTTTATTACGCATTTTAAAGTTAACTTTTACGTAATCTGGAATATGTACGTTCTAAGACAGCTGTCAAAAAACGGTTAACCTAATGGACAGGGTTTAAGGGCTGATTTTTCAATCAACAGATAATTTTTATATTAATCATAGAATAAAATTGACGTCTGACAGATTTTGTATGGACGACCTGTCAAAAAATTATAATTATTCTTCGGATAAAATTATCTGGCGTCGGAAAAGCCCTTAGTCAAACAAAAACGAATGAATAGAACGATGCTGCTTGAGAAACAATATATCTGTTACGAAATGAAACGTTAAACTGCACCAAGGCAAGTTATAGAAACATTGCCAGTCAAGATCATGAGCGACGGAAACTTCCTACAAGATAGACATACAAAACAAAGTGAAGTAGATACGACAATAGCACACTTAGGTTTCATTGTGACGCTGATACGTGAACTGGCCGATAATGCAGTAGTTAATAAGGAAATAACAAATATAACGCTGACATTTGACGCACGTTCCCACAGAACAGTTCTTGAGACAAACAATATTTGTTAAATTTAAATGGAGAAACTAAAATAAGGGCTTATTTTTCAATTGACTGATAATTTTTATTCGTGGAATAATATTAACGTCTGACAGATTTTGTATGGAAGAACTGTCAAAAATTCAAAATTATTCCTCCGATAAAATTATCTAGGGTTGCAAAAATCAGCTCTTTGAGTCATACATACTCAATTCATCACATAATGTTGTGATTAATAAAAATCGAATTGTTACTATGTAATAACAGCCCCACGGGTCCATCGATTGCCGCGGTTGGTCCGTGAATGGGTGACCATCTTTACATACCAAGACCAACGGCTTAACGTGCTTCGGAAAGCACGTTAAGCCGTTGGTCCCGACTGTCATTCGTAGATATGTGACAGACGTTACGGGTCGTCAGAAGCCCGAACTCCGACAACCAGTCTTACCAAGGGGTACAGTATTACCCAGTAACTGGGTTGTGGAGGTCAGATAGGCAGTCACTCCATGTAAAATGTCACTCGGCTGCATCCGGTCAGACTGGAAGCCGACCCCAACATAGTTGGGAAAAAGCTAGACAGATGATGAATCTTTAAAATAATAGTCTGAGTGATCAAAATCTAATAACAATTAACAAAGTGCTAGGTAGTTGTAACTTTAATAGAGATATTTTAAAAGCTAAGTATATGGTACACTACGGTATTCCAAATTATTTATGAGGTCTAGAATACTAGCCAAATTATCAGCTCTTGGCTTTCTACCAAACTCTGCAACGAGGCTCCGTTTAATATCAAGCCAAGCATGCCAACTGTAAGCGACATAATGACGTCAGCTTTGAATTCACCAGATTATTGCTAAAACCTCTCATAAATCAAATAATCCCTGGTCATTTGCAAGTCTTGCAATAAGCATAAAAGTCATACTTTCGCTGAGCATTACGCCAACTGTGATTTCTCAATAAAACAAGGTGGATGACAGTAATATTGCAAATGAGAATCTTGCGTCGGCGCCATTTGCGGTCACTGCAATAGGGGATAGAAAGGGAAAGAGTCACAGTGCACGGAGACGCCTCGCTGCTAGAGGCTCCAATAACCACACTTTCCGTACAAACGAAGCCTGTCAATATTTACTCGAACTATGACACAAATGACGAATAAAAACCTTCTAAAGCTATTTTACATCTGACAGAAGCAACCCAACAGCAATCCTATTGGAACTAGAATAAAGTTCACTGTTATTTTGACAGTGAAGCAAACTCAGAGGAAAAATACCTTTGATTTTCGAAACTAACGGCTTCGAATGGCGAAGACGACCGAAGTTGTGCGCTTAACATTTGGAGACACAAATTTTACTAGGCCATTTCTGACGATTTTGTGCTCTATGGAAACAATGAATTTTGAAACTGTGGGGTGGCACCCCTAGTCTACAATACATAGATCACAAGTGAATAGTAACTATTGTTCCGAGTGCAATGGCTGGCTGCAGTCCAGGATATGTAAGACAGTTTATTATTGTATGACCGAGATAGCTTTGAAAGCGAAGTACTCAGGCTAATATAAACATTGTTACGAAACTGGATATCATGCTCATTCTTTGGCCGCGGTTAATATTGTAAAGCAAGCCTCATTTATTATACATGCAGGATTTGAAGAAAAACAGTGAAAGGGGAGAATGTTTTAATTAAATGTCTGTTGCTGTATATTCAAGCAATGCTGCATCACATCGACGCGCAAAATGAAACCATGAATTCAGCACATGATTCAAGACTCTCTAGCGTACAATATTTTTGTCGGTTATCAAAAAAATAAACTGCTATTTCATAGAAAAATGCAATACCTACGCAGTCAAAATGTATGGAACAGCTAAAAAATTGCCGACGAAAATTAATCCTTTCATTTACGAAATAAATCTCAAAGGTAATAAACAAAATCGTCAAACGTAATTAAAAGCAATTAATCAATGAACGGCAACTGTGTTACGGCTAGTTCTCAATTTTAAAAGAGCATGAGACTGAGAATTTCACGTCATGTTGAGTGTAGGTCACTAAGCCAAGACCTGATTTTGTCACATTTATCAATAGAGAGATTTCAGTAGAGAACGTCTCATGGACAAAAACAAACAGTTTTGTAAACGTTGCAATAAAGACTTATAATGCACGTTCTTTTTTATGTAAAACGATTCTAAAAATTGCTTAACTGCCGCGTCTGGTTGCCGAGTTTCTCAACCATCTTAGTGGTTTTAAAGTCAAACTTCTTGGAACAAGACTTTAAAATGTAAATTACGAAAATCTTCCTTTTCAGACTGTTGCGAATAAAAGTTTCAGAACTAGATCCAGATCTTCCAACAGATGTTAAATAAGTGCCGAGCGAAATACTGAATAAACACTTAGTAGATATGGACATAAAAATCGACGCTAATATCGACCGAAGCTCTGGCAAACACAAAAAAGGCGCTAGTCTTGATTTTGCTATTACATCACATAAACCTTAAGGTTAATTTTCCATCGAAATTTAGAATTAACGTCAATGCCAGCGAGTCTGTTCCTCTCAACAATGGTGCAGGCCAACACGTCACACATACTCTTCCATTGTTAGTGAACCTTATGCGTGCACAAATTTTATAATATGCCATTGTGTGATCGTAAACGTCTTGTAAACGTAAAACTGCCATTTTATGCATGAGAACTTAGAAACATTGAGTTCAGATGCGTTGGAACTGATTTGGAGCTTGTAAATGAATCTGGATTGCTGATT
Organism: Apamea crenata; assembly: GCA_949629185.1. NCBI lineage: Eukaryota > Metazoa > Arthropoda > Insecta > Lepidoptera > Noctuidae > Apamea > Apamea crenata. Next base: position 10,979,324 of record OX451373.1, read on the forward strand.
TTGCTTTGTTTGTGGATTAGTAAGTCAATGTGGCTGAAGGAAGAAGGCTGAAGGTTGTGGAACAAATACATAGGCTCGAACGCAAGCCAATAAAGGTTTAAAGAAATATTTAATTCATTGATGTGTCATCTCGTCAGTCATTATCATGAATGCTTGTCATAGTTAACGAGGACTTTGCTTCGAAAAAAGACAGGCCAAACTCGCCACAGAATGATTTGCCGTTTCTTTTCGATGCTCTACACAAAGTAGTGACTACTTCTATTATGCATATTGAAACACTTGGTCTTACGGGAAATTCTAAGATAATGCAATACCTGACTGGCACAGAGGAAAATAACAGCAAAAACAATTGACATTTATAAGTAAAATGCTAATAAGTATGACACAAACACTGTTGCCACATCGAACTATTCTGCTAAATCGGCAAAATGTTGAATCGGTTTGCATAACAAAAGAGGACGTATGTAATGCTTTAATTAAGTTCCGTAATATCAGTTCAAGTACGTGAGTCATTTAGCTTGACTTGGATTGGATACGTTTCGACGACAAGCTTGTTTAAAAAATGTAGTCGCGACTATGACTAACGCCTCATCTACATTACTTCGTAATTCGGCCCATGTATTACAGGGAAACTCCATCAGTTAGGAAAACAACACACCGATGAGTCTTTTTGAAACCAGTTAGAAGAACCCAATTTAATTAGTACCAGTAGTTCTTTTGGCCGTCGGACTAGCGATAAACCTGCTGCGTATGAAACATTGGACACATTTGAATCGAGTTAGGGTCAGTGGATCTTTAACAACTTAACAGTTTAAACTACTTTTCTTATCTTTGTCCCTTTCTTCTATCCGCAGGCCAATTCCCGTATTAAAAACGTTCAAAATCTAGTCGCAATCTCATCTCACCGACAATCAATGACAAAAACCTGTCAAAAATGTAGAGAAATTAGAGGTATTTGTGACAGATTGAGATCTGAGACTGAGATCAACCTGTTAACGTTCTTGACATTACGAAAATTGCCCCTCGTTTACTTAATAGTTTTCTTTTGTTTATTCGTTTGGTCAGAGGCAATAGGTAATATCGTATCCTATAAACCAGTTGATTTGCTAAAGTCAATTCAATCAAGACGATACAGATATCCCAAAAAGTTTGCTTCATCTTTGACTTTACAAAATATCTCTTAATATTCCCACAGACTAAAGACAGTAAATATTTACGTTGTTATCTCTTCGTAGTCACATTCTAACTGAATGGTATCATCAAAACAATGCTCACAGATGCAGACCATACAACAAGAGATGTTTGAATGTAAACAGCAGCAACGTTGCGACCGTTGCGGGTTACAACTACAATGTCACTCGTAATTGGGTAGGTAATTGACTCATTAGATTTAGCTAAGCAAATACATTGAGCCAGGATGAAAGATTTTCTTGACAGGTATTTTCTTAATTCTTTCTGGTGAGTCATATCTTGGTTATCATAATATATATCCTGATCCTTAGTAGGCCTTAAAAATATGTTTTCTAGAGCAAATATATGAGCAGGTGCAAACTCTTTCAGCATTTCAAAGCTGACATCATAAGTCTTCCAAACTCTTTTTATTAATCTCATAACAAACGACTGTGACATTAACTTCGTTTTTAAAGTTTTGAGTGTTAAAAGGTCCCAATATATCATGTCCCTTAACAAATGTAGCTGCTCTAGGAAGTGCCAGTACGATATTTTGCAGGCGTCTACTTAGCATATAGTACCGTTTCCGTCTTCCATTTTGTTACCACGTTGTCTTGTTAATTTTGTTCCTGTACCGTTGCTTGAGTTCACCGTATCTTCGTCTATTCACGTACTGAATATATTATGTTCATTATAAGAGTTAGGATCAGTTTTGAGAATGGCTGGTGGGTTTTTGTGTTCGTTTTTTGAGTTCGCGGAGATGTGGATGTCCTTCTTAATATCACTGTGGTTAAGGTTAAGTTGCGAATGCAAATAATGGTTTAATGATGGATGGTTTGGCTACTTTGGATTGAAACCGGACTTTATTTGTTATGACAAGTAGAAGAATGTTTAAGTTGATTGGAATTCTGCTATATAAAATATTTCAAAACTCTTATTTGTATCATGTATTTTATTGAAACAAAGCAATTATAATTCCTAGTCCAACGACTCAAGAAAATTAAAAATAGGTAGATGGCATCGTACCGATAATAAAGTCAGTAAACAAGTAGATCGTCTGATGTACTGACAACATTATAATTATTCAAGCAAAATAATATATAATTGAAGAAGTGTCCCACAGGGAACCGACAACGGACCCCTGCGGCACCCTTCAATCAAAATGTATAATTCATTTGATTACTTAATTAATTGATATTACAAGAACTAACCCTCGGATACAAAGTTCCGTAATTGATATTCCTTTATAGTCACCTACTTATAAGTAAATGGACCACAGCGGGTAACCGCATGTTAGTCACTGGTCGTACTGATGATCTTTATAACGTAAACATAGCAGCTATTAATCACGTCGATGTCGGTCATAAACCAACTGGCCAACAAGAATCGATTGTAACACATTTAAATATTCATAAAATTTAGAAATTAGTACTCTCACTCAGTTGATACCACACGCTTAAGAAATGGCTGACTGACTATAGTAGTCAGACAAGTTCAAAAGAACACATAAGTAACGGAATCGTAGCCGCAACGTGCTTTCAAGGCAAACTATCAACTTTTAATTGAATGAATCAAAGGAATCTGATTAAAATTACTTAAAATCAGTATCGATCAGGACAACAAAAATTTTGGTAAGTGACGGAATAAATATCCTGTCACGTAGCAGGAGACAAATCGATATACTTACATATAAAAACGAAATCCTCGTGATAAAAATATTGAAACACACACTGTTGACGGAGTTACACGGTTCAATTACACAAATGCTGGTATAGTTTACACCGTTGTTTAACAAATAATGGGTTAAACTATTAACGTTTGTTTTTCTGATAATAGTTTAAAACCGACGCGGAGAAATGCGTCCTTCCTCCACGCGGTCCAGAGAGCGACTGATGACGTTCCGAGCGGTGCGCCGGTTGGCTCACACTGAGCAACAAAACGCCCTAACTTTGGAAGAAGTAGGTAAGCAAATATGTACAGTATCACTTACAACATAAAGTTTATTCTAGGCGGAGTTAACATCAAGTTGTAGCAGCTTTAGTTTCGCTCCACATGCACATTGTGTATGCCATGGTCGTACACACATTTCTTTGACTCAAGAGAAAAGGCGAAAGGACATTGCGGCGCGACTTCGTTCGACTTGTTTGTATTTGCCACGTAATTTAATAAATCAGAATGTGTTAAAAGTATTGAAATAATTTTGAAAAACGGTGTTTATTGTAACTTGATTGAACTTTAGTGTGGAGACGTTTCTAGCAGCTTTTCAATTTTGCACATTCTCTCATTTCTCTCCAAACATTTCTAGTGTATTCTAGACAAGTTATTCTGTATTTCGAAAAAAACTAGACGCAACGAATGGATTTCAGCGGTGCCAAAAATCAATTACAATTTCAAAGATCTTGCTTATTTATGTCGTTGGTTCCGCATTTTCGTTTTTTGACACCGACTTCCGAAATTAAAGTTATTTTTCACTTTGTAGTTTTTTTTTTTGTAAAAAAGTTTTTATTTTTCACTTTTTAGTTGTACCTACCCCACACAAATTCTTATATACTTGCAAGATGAGACGTACCCCAATAACAACTTTGACCGAAATGAGGGTTTACCGAGGTATATTAAACACATCTGCGTACCCCTTTAGAGGGTACAGGCGTGATGTTATGTTGTGTGATTGCGTATACAATGCATACATATGCGATAGCAGTAATCCCGGTTGATTTGCTGGCATTTATTGACGAGATCTTTACGATATTTAAATGGGACCATTTCGGAATAAACCTCTTTCGAACAAAAATGCAAATTCTTCTATATTATGACGGAGTTATACATGAACATAATTAGATTAACATATCTTGCAAGTTAAATTTGATCCACTTCCCGATTGAGCTGAAATTTTGCATGCATGTGTAAATCGGATGACAATGCAAAAATTATTATGACATGGCGCTGATCTGATGATGGAACTGGAAGGTGGCCATAGGAACTCGGTAGTTAAACGACACAACCCCATCGTGTTTGGGCTCGTATGATTCGTCTTGACGAGTACTTTTGTGCTAGATGGTAACCAGGGTCTGATGATGGAGCTGGAAGAAGGCTATAGGAACTTCGGTAATTAAACATAAAAATGGTGTGATTTCACGTGTACATACTTCCTTAGTGAAGTCTTGTTTTTACTTTCTTCCTGTTAATTATTTATAGATTACAATCAAGGCTTTCTTTCATTATTTTACTCGAATGTTAACTCTATTTCAACCTTCATTGTAAACTAGGTAGGTATATTATTAGGTAGAAAAATAAGTTATTTTTTAAGTGTGCTTTGTGAACATCGATATTCCTACACCTAGAGTAACGTTATGGTTTTGAAGGAACTGTTGTTAATTAAAATAATCTTCACTGGAAATTGTATAAAAATATTCCAGTCAGTGTCAAAAGAGTCAAAACATTATAATTATGAAGATTTCACGAAGGATAAACGTATATCCTCATATAATTGTTTTATTACTATTATAACGTATTATTTTCCCTTATATTGCTTAGTTCTTTTAACCTACACAATGGATTATGATGAGGTTTTCTCTATCTTTCTGAGAAATTATTCCTAAAGCTCTATCTATGTGTTTAATACATTAAACACATAGATATACGTACATGTCAATCTCAATGTTGATATGACACCATATAAGTAGATGGTACCCGAGCAAATGACATGATCTGACTAATATTATGTCTGGACTTTAAAAGAGACTTTGACCCGTGAGTCTGTTTCGACATTTCTTCTCAGGAGTACTTAGTCCTATAGGAAATGTCGACTCTATCTAGCTATTTTTTTAAATATCTGTGACGTAATTGATATTCCAATATCCTATTAATAGCATTTGATTTCTTTTCATTTCAAAGCAAGGGCAGCCTATTAGTTACAAATCATCGTTCTCCTGCCCTCATCCAAATTTATTTAAGGTCAGCGCAACATGTCTTTTTCTTCAAATTCTTCAATACTTCTCTATTAGTCGTCATCTCGGTAGTCACCCCCTTTCTATCCATATCATCATTCACACAGACCATCCATCATTTCTTTGGCCTTCCTCTACTCTTACAGCCATAGACATTCATACCTAAAACTCTCCTCACGACATTTTCCTCATTCCTCCGTATCACATGCTCATACCATGACAACCGATTACCACACAACTTTTCAGTTACTGGTGCCACTTTCAGACTTCCTCTTATGTACTCATTTCTTATTCTATCCATTCTTGTAACACCACACATCCTTAGCGTTCTCATCTCAGCTGCATGCAATTGCCTTATATACATCCCTTTTGTGGCCCAACATTCCAATGCATCCTATTAGTTATAAATAAAGCTGATAAAACCCAAGGCCAGGTTTCTATAAAAAAATATCTACCTAAGGGAAAACATGGGGTACCCTATATGTGGCACGATGAACATGTGGACCACTGCGCTGAATAGTTTTCTACATGAACGGAGCTCTGCGCACGCACCGACTCGATGCTCGCCCAAGTGGAAGACTGCTGTGACCAGGGCTTCTTTAGGGTCCATAATGTGGAAAATGTTCTATTGCAGTTACTCACTCTACTCATCGCGGTCAATAATGATCGCGATGAGTAGAGTCATTTACGGCATTATGGAGACATTGTCTATTGAGTAGTTTATTTAAATGAGGTTCTTCGCGCGGGTCCATCGCATAGGTTCTACGCTTGCCGTGGCGTGGTGGATCCGTCGATGGGTGGCTATCTTTACATACCGAGAACCCTTCGCGCCTCGGAAAGCACTTTAAGCCGTTGGTCTCGGCTGTTATTCGAGAATCTTTGACAGTCGTTACGGGTCGTCAGAAGCCCGTAAGACTGACAACCATAACCTGGGTATCTGTATCCAGTAATTGGGTTGTGGAGGTCAGATGGGCAGTCGCTCTATGTAAAATACTGGTATTCAGCTGCACTCGGTTAGACTGGAAGCCGAACCCAATTTGGTTGAGAAAAGATGATGAATTTATTTTTAAACTGAAGACGATTTGGAGATTGCGACAATTTTTTAATTCTAGGAATCTATGGAGGTGTGTTCCGTAAGTTATAGTTTTATAAAAGCTGAAAAAGTAAAAGACATGCTATCTAGTACCCGAAAATCCCAGAAATTCTAAAACTGAGTTGATATTAATTCCTGTGACCAACCCGCACTGGGCCTGCGTGGTAGATTACAGCCCATTCCTTCTCGAAGTGAGGAGCCCTTTGTCCCAGCCCTCAGCAGTGGGAAACTTATGGGCTGATTATGCTTATGCCTGTGAATAAGTTACTAGGTCTCATCAACCTGCTAACTGGGTGATTGATAACGTAACGAAAGCGAGGCGATGATAATATTCATCCGTAGTCAAACTAATACCATGTTACAATAAAATTAAAAGAAAACATGGCCATCCTATTTTAACATTGGGAGATTCCTTGGGAGGTCCAAAGGTGGGAAGAAAAATTTAGACAGAGGGGTAACGTAGCTAATGTACCCAGTGGGCTTCATATGGGCGTTGAACCAAGTATACCTTGATCATGATGTTGCGTAGGTATACCTAGGTTAAAAAAGACTGCCTTTTCGCCATGAGACGACTCAATAATGAAGAGATCTTTGTAATAAACAACTATGATATTCAAATTGTCTGTTTCTTGATCTGCCATTTTGTTTTGCATCTATTTTGATTTCGTCCGTCTATCTACTAACAAATCACAATATTAATGCGGTATTTTCTTTCTAATCAAACTAACTTTTTCTTTATATTCATTTCTAATGACAATTATTATTATTTTTGACAGTCGTTACGGGTTGAAAGAAGCCCGAAAAATCTGACAACCAGTCTTACCAAGGGGCATCGTATTACCCAGTAACTGAGTTGTGGAGGTCAGATAGGCAGTCGCTCCATATAAAATATATGGTATTTAGCTGCATCCGGTTAGACTGGAAGCCGACCCCAACATAGTTTGCAAAAGGCAAGGCTGATGATGAACGACAATTATTGTTTATTTCTGCTTGAGCATAGTTTCAATATTGGTGCGTGCTAGCTGAAATATGGCAAATAATTTGATGTTTTGTGTTTTGTAATGTTAATGACTTACTATTGTATAGAATTAAGTTCTTCTAACTGAACATACAGCAGTCATGCTGGGGAGTTTGTTGCGCCATCGCCACTTCTTCCCATTGAAAGGAGTAGGAATTGGTGAAGGGTGGGCTGTGTGGGGGACTGTCTTATCTACTGTTGACGTTCAAAAAGTGCTGTTTCTCAGTCTAGTTTCAATAAATGACTTTTGATTTGATTTTATTCAATGCTAAACACTGCATTGACTTTTTCAATCTTACTGTCATTCTGTTTCTGATTTAAAACTTGCACTGTCCGAATATTTCGCGTCGATTATTTATCTTTGTGTCTGCAATGGAAAGTATTAAAAAAAATATATAAAAGTATGTATACAATGTGGAGACGACAATACTAAAAATAAACGAAAACTCTGACAATTCTAATTAGGGCTGATTTTTCCAACGCCAGATAATTTTATCCGAGCACTAATTTTGATTTTTTGACCGTTCTTCCATACAAAATCTATCAGACGTCAATTTTATTCCACGAATAAAAATTATCTGTCTATTGAGAAATCAGTCCTTATTAGGATAATTTTGAAACTGTCCAATAAATCCCAACATCAAAATAGAAAACGTGTTTTTTTCAAACAAACTAAATAATTAAAAAATAAATAAAAAATATGTACCTACTAGTGATACGCCGACTATGGGTTTTGCGAATATTTGACTAGCTAATACTAAGTAAACCATTTTTTTTAAATCTTTGATTTAATTGGGGTTTTTATCCCAACGGATACGCCAACCCCATCATGCCTTATACAGACTAACAGACTACTACAAGTAAACCATTTGATATATTTGATTTAAGTTGTGTATGCAGACTGGGAACGTCATTAGATATAATCTATGACGGCACGGTTGGCGCAGTGGTTAAGCGATTGACTGCTGCGCTGCGTGTCGCGGGTTCGATTCCCGCACGGAACAAATATTTGTATGACCTACATGTATTTGTTCCGAGTCTGGGTGTTTTTCTATCTATAATATGTATGTATTTACAAAAAAAAAAAAAATGTATATAAGTAGTTTATCAGTCATCTTGTTACCATAACACAAGCATTAGGCTGCCTAGCTTGGGACAAATGGTGCTGTGTGAAAGGTCCAGGGATATTATTATAATCTGCCTATAACATTCCCACTGCTGGGACACAGGTCTTCTCTCTGTGAGAGTGAGTAAGTAGGTCATAATACACTACGCGGGCCCAGTGCGGGTGGACAGATGTCACATGTCTTTGAATTTTTGGTTCTAGAACATACCGGTTTTGTCACGATATTTTCCGTCATTGTTTTAAGAGCAGTGATGATGAAAAACTCTTAAGTCGTAGCCACTGGGCTACCACTTCTCTCATTCATACAGACATTGCGAGGCATGTGCTTCGAATGGTAAACCTCGCATATAACGGCTGCCTCAGGCTGAGGTATTTGACATATTAAAAAATTCACTTACGGCGCCTGCCTCGCTCTGTCTGGATGCACCTTTAGATATACATAATATGCGTTTAATTTATAGTCGTCTTGTCGTAACCATCTTGTATAAATTAATGTATAAGTTAAAAAAAAAATGGGCTGTCAACCGATCTCCAATAAGAACAAGTCGTGTTGTACCTGTGCCCTAAGTAGAGTAACGAGACAGGTTTTGTCAACTTTTACAACAAGTCTCTTCCCCATACTACTTTCATTTCATCACCAAAAAATGTTGTTTAACTAACTTTATGGTTGTGAAAACCACTGTTAGTTTATAATCTATCTGATTACTGACAAATACGTGCATTGACTGGACAGGTCCACTCAATCCGCGTGGTTCTTTCCTCAAAAGAGCATTTCAGACACCAATCTACATGGTCTTCACATGATCTGACCAAGATTATGTCTGGACTTTAAAAGAGACTGTGACCTCTGAGTTTGTTTCGGCCTTTCTTCTCAGACTAGTCAGATAGGAAACGCCGACCTCATCTAGTTTGAAAAAATATGATTGACGTGTAAAAGTGCTTGTACATACGAGTACAACACCTACTTACAGAAATAAAATCATTTATCTCGCGAGATTGTAAACTGTCGATAAATTGTGAACTGTACTGCTTACAATATAACGTATTCATTTTAGATAGTTTATAATCTATCCATTACAAACCGTCAAATTGTGAACCGTCCCTGATTTGTCAGTCCTGGCGGTAGACGAATTAATCGCAGTAACTAAACTAGGGCACCCGACCAAATGGTCGCAGTTACTTGGCGATTGAGTATTAGAGCAAGGTGCGCACCGTCGACATGCGCGGTACTTATGTAATTGTGTAACGCACTATCAGTAGCAATCGCTTTAATTTTGACAGTTCAACAACATTCATTGCGTCATTTACGTTGTTGAGCAGACAAATTTTTCGAACATGTGAAGCAATGGATTAGCAATATCCTTCAAAATTATTCAGATTGAGATTGATTGTGTGTTACGCAATTAACCGTGCAGGTCGCTACTTAAAAGGAAATAAATAACATGGACCAATAGGTTTTCGAACACCGAGCTTTTTCGTGACAAGAAAACTCTGACCAAACTAAATCTTTCTATGCTTATAACGTTACTTTTAACGTGTTTTTAAATAAAAAGAAAGAAAAGAAAGATAAAGCTTTTGTTTGTTTGTTTATTTGAAATTTTGAACGCACTAATCTCTGGTACTACCAATCGGATTTGCGTTTGATAGCCCAATCCTTGAGGAAGGCTATAGGCTAGTTAACATCACGCAAAGACGCTTAGGAGCCGAGCAAAAAGAAATAAAGTTACAAAGAACGCTTAGCGAAAACGAAGTAATGGCGCGTGCAGGCTATGGGGACAAGACATTCAGGTGGACGGAGTCACGGGCAGAACCTAATCGCCAAATAAAAATAGGATCAAGTACTACTGAAAAAGTACCCATTTATTTGTGACTTTCTCGGTTTGGACATAGAAAGCAAAAAAAATACATGTCGAAGCGTCAACGCACACATCGCGTATCTAACCTCAATTTAAATTAACGCCATCTATCTTCCTCTAATGGAACTAAGTCGAATGACAGTCATTCGTTTAGGAACGTCAAGTAATAACTTGGGGTTGGTTAGTGTGGAGTAATGGCAATACCGAACGCATTTGACCGAATTAGTTTTTGAACGATGGTAGACACCTAGACACTGACATTAGGTTGGCTAACCTGAACGAAGGGATGGACTGAGGGATAGACGATGGACGCGTTCACGCGTGGGACGGTGGAGCGAGCGTGGACTCTTTTAGTCGGAACGTCACGTCAGACTGAGTGGTTGGCTGTTACTCCGCACTAAACTTCCCGCGTTCCTAATTTCTAATCTATCTAAATCTTAGGCATTCTAGATTATTTTGGGTTCTAAGGTTGTGAACAGTAATTACAAGTGTAAACCAAAGTTTGGCGAGTATGTTGATATAATAATGTCTCAACCTGGTGACGAATCCCCGTCATACATTTATTTAGCACAGACTAAAAGACACACAGTACACTAGCTACATACCTACATCAGATAGCAACAAGTAAAAAAACAAATAAAAAGTTTAAATACCGATGTATGTAAGAAAATAGCAGGAAAGTGTGCCTCACGCCTGCATCAAAAAGGCCCAGTTCAGCAAAAATGCCAGACAATAGTGCCTGACGCTGGTTGAACCTGATGTGAGGTGACGGATGTAAATCAGTTTTACACTGCAACGTGACGTGTGTATGTATAGTTGCATGCTTAAATAAGATGAATATGTGTCAGATAAAAATAGTAACGAATATGAACAGACGCCAGCACATCAACCTACTACAATCTGTCAAATTTCTTTAAAAGATTTTCAACTTTATCGCTATAGCATTAAGGTTCAAGGTTGATTGGGAAAATTTGACAGTTTCGGGTAGCTTGACCTGCTGGCGTCCGTACATAAATAGTGTGAGTTGAGTAATTTTGCAAAAATAAACCAAAAAATATTGACAAATATAATGAGACGGCCGCGTGATAGACCTCCGTTATTATGAAAATAAATAAATTCTTCGAAACGACTCAGAACAACATAAACCGGTTTTAAACGATACCTGACTTCTACGTTCCAACACATTGTCATAATGAATTAATCCGTGCATATCATCGCACAATACGCTGCAAACAGCCGAGCGCGGCGGACTATTTACGGACAGTTTGCAACTTGTGTATATTGAAATTGTCTAAGGTAGCCATTGACGATACGTCTGTTTGGAATGCTTCTAAATGGAAGACTTCCATATGGAGGTACTTCAGTTAAAGGCACATTGATTTACTTCCATTTGGACGTACGCGCCGCCACTTCGAAGATAGCACGCTATCAAGTCGACGTCGTACGGAAGAATTATCACAATGGATTTTTTAATGGTGGCAACAGCAGTGTGTATTTCGATAAAAAGACAGAAAAGACGAAGGAGAAAATGGATGAAAGGCTGGTTGGATCGTCAATGGCTACCTTTACAAATAAAACAGTCCTGGTTTCATAGACTCAGCTCTTTCTAGCACTGTAGCACATGTACGCCCCGTCAACACATAGCAAAAGCTGAGACAAAATTTACAAAAAAATGGAAGCGGTTTTGCCCATTCACAGACGATTCGAACATTTCGAACGGCCTCCAAATTGCGTGTCGTACGTTTTTGACATTGACAGTCGGCCGCGGATGACGTCCATTTGGATTGGATGCATGGATTTCAATCCGTTTGGAAATCCAAAGCTGGAAGGCGTCCATTTGATTGGCATACGTTTATCACATTCACGAAACCATTTTGGAAGACGTCCTCTCCATTTGGATTGATGGACGTATCGTCAATGATGGTTGGATTGGGATACATAAGCTCACACCTTTGGCTACGATCCTTACATACTCCTTTTGTTTCGTTTATATTCATGATGGTTTTCTCGGTTGGATTACCTAATGATCACAAAACAGCTTCCTTAATAAGGAAAACACTCACTACTAACTCCATAGATTAAATTCGTGTCGCTACACGTTTAAATGCACTGATTAGAAAATATTTAAATATTGCACCACTGATAAATACATCATTATCTACAAATCTGTAATCTATCATCGTAACGAAAAAATTATTGCGCCACAGATAAATACTTAGTAACTTACCTATGTTAAGGAATTAACTTTACTGATATAAACACTAGCTATAGCCCGCAATTTCACTCGCAAATTCGCATTTTTGGGGAAATGAAAGTACTACTAAATTCGTTCAGCCATATCTATGCTTGATTGAGTACCTATTTCACATTTAACATTACAAGCCCCCGATGGGATTCCTTATACGTAAAAAACAAAAGAAAAAAAACTTTAAAAAAACAAGCTTTTATTACTTGTTAATAAAAAGTTAAAACTAATTTAAATCTGATAAGAAAAATACCATTATAAAGGTACCTACTAAATAAAAGCGTGTTACATTGTGATGGAACATTAAAGAACATTTAGCATATTTCACCTTCATTATTTTTCTTTTGCATCTTGACGCTAACGCCCAAACTCGATGGGGTTGTGTCGCTTAATTTCCGAGTTCCCATGGCCATCTTCCAGCTCCATCAACAGACCCTGGTTACCACCTAGCACCAAAGTACTAGTCAAGACGAATCATACGATTCCAAACTCGATGGGGTTGTGTAATTTAATTACCGATTTCCCATAGCCATCTTCCAACTCCATCATTAGACCCTGGTCACCATCTAGCACCAAAGTACTTGTCAAGACCAATCATACGAGTCCAAACTCGATGGGGTTGTGTCGTTTAACTACCGAGTTCCTATATCCACCTTCCGGTTCCATCATCAGATCAGCTCCAGTTTATAATAATTTTGCATTGTCGTCCGATTTACACGTGCATGTAAAATTTCAGCTCAATCGGTAACCGGGAAGTGGATTAAATATAACTTGCAAGATTTGATACAGACAAACATCGGGACAGGTGAAACTAAAAATAAAAGCTTGTAAAAACACGAACTTCCATACAACATTCATCGTTTCAGGCGAAAGACGTCCACTGCTGGACATAGGCCTCCCCCAAGCACCGCCACTCCGACCGGTTCCGTGCTTCTCGCATCCAGCGGAATCCTACGGCCCTCACCAGATCATCGGTCCACCTTATGGGTAGGTGACATTGCTCTGTTCGCAGAACAGATGGCTGATGGGGCCGAAAGTTTCTGGAGTGGCGACCGAGTACCGATAGACGTAGCGTTGAAAGGCCTCCTTAAATCAAAATCCTTCCTTAGCTTACTGTTAGTATAATCTCAATATAGTCAATCTGTTGTTTTGCATCCTCGTCATATTTCAGGAGGCTGTTATGAAAGACATAAATAATCGAATAAAATTACGATCCCTGGTAAATAATGAATACATACTTGTTTTTTTAGTTATTTAAGTTTGACAGTATTTCTGAATACACCACTTTCTAAGAACAGAATCGCGTTATGGTATCGTATAAGCGGCCGCGTTTTTATGTGTGTAAAAGGGCAGTTACAGTGCGGTCTCTCAGAGGCCACGTTTTAAAATGCGTGTCCCACACATTTCCGAAAAGTAGAAAAAAAAATCCTACTTATTTTATTATTGATTCGTGTCGAGAATCAGTAGCATAGTTAAGTCTTTGAATTTGACGAGGATGCAAAACGACAACTTGTATGAGGAACTTTCGTGCAAAATTTCAAGTTTCTATTCTATTTTTCTCAAAAGCAATGGTGCTAAATGTCGAAAATTCTGCCAATGTCAGATGCAAGACCCAGCGGTTTAGGCTGTGCGTTGTCTGTCAGTGATTCATCAACGCACAGCCGAAAATCGGAATTGTATTGTCTAAGTTCTAAGGCTCGCTTGCACTACTAATCACTAAATGTGTTTAGCACTAAATGCGTTTAGTGATATGCGAAGAAGCTAAGAATTACACAATGTAGCTAATTTCAAAAGCGTTCTTTCCTACCTTACAGTTCGGTCAACGAAAGAACGGGTTCTTGACACCTGTCAGTTTTAGTCAAACGAATACGTGTTTTGCGAATTTGATCTTTGTTAGCTACTTGAATTTTTACACTGTCAATTGTCAGAATCGCATTCTCTCGACGGCCGTACATTTTTGTAAATATTTGATCACTGATCTATGACAATCGATCTAGTACTGTATAGCTATGATTCCTAATCTTTTTATCTTTTATCAGCTAGTACGTGACTGTTTAATACCTGCTGATCCGGCCTGGCAGGATCAATTATTCATGTCTTATCATTAAGTACACATTATCGGGCAAGTTCGTTTTTATGTGACCAGCTTGGACTTCGCCTTGGTTTTCCTTAATTTATAACATCACTAACTTCCGTATATTTAAAACTATAGCAGGGCCCTATTTCTCGAAACTATTAGTTTACTAGTACTAGAACTTATTAGTATAAAAATTACAAGTCCTAATATTTCCTGTTTCTCAAAAACAGGTACAGGACTAATAACTAATAGTAGCAGACAAATAAAAAATAGTAGGCTGGCTTAGCCGAATACACGCATTACCCATGCTATACTTATTAAAAAAAATACGGAAGATGATCCCGCCCGCCAGTTTTGTATTCGTTTGATTTTGTCGTTTGCACATTGGCGGTAAAAGCGGGTTGTTTTATTTAAAGTAAATTATTTAATTAAATTCAATTTACAGCTCAACATACACTCGTCTTTGAAATACCATGCATATCAGCTACTGCGTGGTACTGTGATCCCGTACCCACAACACACACACATTTTAGTTGCTCTACACTGGTAGAGCAACTACTCGTAGAATGATTAGTTTGAAAAAGCTTGGTGCGGTGAAAAGGCTTGCTTTGTTTCGTTTAACCGTTGAAAACTAGGCCCGATGTGGATTCGAATATTTTGTAAGTGTTTATTTATTTATTTATTTATTTTACCATTTATGTACACATGTATTATTTATATCCTTCACTGTCGGAAGTTTCCGAATCTGACCACAATTTATAAAATTTGTATGGCAAATCTAAATATAATATATATATTTATTATATTATATATATATTTATAAATCTAAATATAATAAATATATATAACTCAAAGGTGACTGACTGACTGACATAGTGATCTATCAACGCACAGCCCAAACCACTGGACGGATCGGGCTGAAATTTGGCATGCAGGTAGATGTTATGACGTAGGCATCCGCTAAGAAAGGATTTTGATCAATTCTACCCTCAAGGGGATAAAATAGGGGATGAAAGTTTGTATGAAACTTTGTCAATTTACTTCTTAACGCGAGCGAAGCCGCGGGCAAAAGCTAGTAATCTAATAATTTTGGCAAATATTTTTTCAAGCCTTCTGAGATTAAAGCTTTATCAGTGTACTTTACAAGAAATTTTAATTAAATTTACTCAGGCAATTTTAGCTAATATTAATTAGTTGGCAACTGGTAACTAATATTTTACTACCGTAGCTTCGAGAAACGCACACTAGCAAACTTGTAAAAAATATTCGTTCATGGAAGTCCTCCTTCCTCCTCCTTCCTTGTTATTAGTCTAAGTTTCGAGAAATAGGGCCCAGTAGGTATCATTATTCTTCTGCCCTTATCCCAATTTATTTGGGGTCGCAACATGTCTTTTTTCTTCCATATCTACTCTTCTATTAGTCGTCATCTCGGTATTCAACACCCCCTTTCTAGCCGTATCATATTTCACACAGTCCATCCATCGTTTCTTTGGTCTTCAAACTTTCCTCACGAGATTATCCCCTCATTCCTCCGCATCCTATGATGCGTGAATGAAAAGACAAGAGAAAATTTATCGAGTTTTTAAAAAGACTGACTGCTCTACAATGCCAATCTTTTTTTAAACTCGTTCTCGCCTTTTCATATTCAAATTATTATTATTAGGGCATCCAAAAATTCGTCCGTGAGCATTATAACAAATAAGACTTGTTTTGTCCATTCTGTTATATTGTATAACTACTAGTATAACTAGATGGACTGAGCCATCGCTGTCAACAGGAACAGAGCCCAAAAGGCTGGCAGCATTGCCACGTTGTATGGTGATGCTAATTCTTTGGCCATTAAACAGGCCAGCCCAATTCTTTTGCTTATTTTTTCACATATACAGACGCCAGCACATCAAGCTACTACAATCTGTCAGATTTCTTTAACAGATTTTCAACTTTATCGCTAAAGCATTAAGGTTCAAGGTTGATTGGGAAAATCTGACAGTTTCGGGTAGCCTGACCTGCTGGCGTCTGTACATATAATTATTTTAAATGTTAGCTTACTTAGATAATGTAAATATCGTCAATAATTAAATAAAAACAGCATACAATTTTTTTTTTCTCTAATATACATCTAGAGGAGACATTGTAATTAAGACTCAGAACAGTGAAAAAGCAATATAAACATTTTAACAAAAACCACTAAGTAACATAACTGGAGAAATGTGAGTATATCAATCAATCAATCATTTATTATTTGTAAAACATAGGTAATAAAAAAAATACAGATCTTAAAGGTAAATACAGTGCGCTATGTTTTGCCTATGGTAAGACATACAAATATCATAATAGTTTTAAAGTTTACAGTAAAAATTCAAAAATGTCAAAAAATTCAAAAAAAGACAAAAATTAAAAAAATGACAATTTTTTTTTTTCCGACAAAACAGTTTTTCCGACCTTTTTTATTTTTTTGGGTGGTTCCCACCATCATCAAATGACCTCTCCCGCTCTGGGCTGAGCGGAAGGGCGTGTCAGACTTTTACTGACTAAAACTCACCCGTGTTCCTTCAGTTGCCTGTGCCAGGGGCCACGGTATCTCTTTCGAACAACCCGCGGCCCTGGCAGGCATCGGCCCTAGCGGACCCCGTCAGTTCGTGCTGACATCTCTTTGAGGCGCGCGTGGAACACAACGTGCCGTCGACCCGGGCCTGGTCCTTACCGGGCGGCGAGCTGCCCAGTGCTCGCCGCCCGCAAGCTCGCGCCTACGGTGGCCGGGAGTCGGCTGTTGAGGTGACGGCCTCCCATGCACTCTCACTCCGTACCATGGCCTGGACCAGGGCCGGACGCGAGAGATCGCCGCCGCCGATCGCCGCCACGAGGACACGGCGGTGCTCAGCCCAAGCCGGGCAGACCTCCATCATATGTTCCACCGTGTACACACAGTGGTGACACCCTGGCGTTTCCTCCCGCTTTATCTTGAACAGGAACCTCCCGAAACAACCGTGTCCGGTGAGGACCTGCGTCAGGTGGAAGGTGAGGGCCCCCCCGGTGGGTTCCCGCATTGTCGAGGCGGGGGGGCTCAGTAGCCGTGGTGGATTGGGCCACGGTGAAGCTAAGAGGAACCCGAGGAGCGGCCGCTCGTCTAGGCTGTGCGGATAAGCCGACGACGTAGCGGCCGGCGGGTAGGTGGCGGTGCCGCTTGTGCGACATCGCAATCTACCCGAGGCGGGCCGCGATGTCCCCCGTGAGGGAGACGTCGCGGCTGAGGATTGGAGGCCGCGGCGGGAGAGGAGTGTCGGTGATACGTTGCCGCTCTCCCTTCCTTCCGCGGCCTTGACGGGGCCGCCACCGTTCGATGGCGGACGCGGTGGGGCCGCAGGGGAAGAGGAGTGTCGGTGTGTCGTTGCCGCTCTCCCTATCCTCTGCGGCCGTAGCTCCCCATCCCGGGGGGCATGCGGGGCCCGCCGCTCAGGCGGGCGTGGGGGCCAGCAGGCAACGGGTGCGGGGGCACCGTTGCCTGCATTGGAATGGCTAGGTGCTCCCGGCCATTCTCGTAGCCCCCCTATGTGGGGGGCATGCGGGGCCCGCCATACCATCTAGGCGGGCATGCGCCGGGAGGGCTATGGAGGTAAAGGCTATGCCTATTCCCGTGGCCCTCCCATCACGGCGAATGAGGGAACACCGCTGAGTTTTAGTGGGTATACTGTCATTCCGACAGGGAGTCCCACATACCCCGTCTCGTCCCTCGCGAGGCGGGCATGCATAAAGCATTTCTCAGCGAAAAAAAAAAAAAAAAGGTGGAAGGTGAGGGCGCCGTGGCCACTCCTCAAAAAGGGGACTTATCGCCGCAATTGTGGCGTGCCCAGTCACTGGACCCCTTAATTTACAAAACAGAATTTTCTTCACTCCTTCATACACGTACGACTTCCGTCTATCCTAAGGTTCGGTCCGGTTTTCTGGGAGGTTTCGCTGATTGTGATAAAACCACCAATTTTCTTTGTTATTTCTGTTTACAATAAAGAATATTCTCAATATAACTGCAATATACATACATAGAATTTTGTTTCATCTTGAGGTGCCCTCGAATGCCACACTTTATCTTCCATTGGTGACCATCAACTATTATAGTCTAACTAAGGTACATTCATATACCACCTGCGCCACATATACCACCTGCGCCACATTATACGCCACCTGCTACGACCATCGTAAACGAAGCAAAAGCTGCAAAAGGATACTAATTTATAATACATATACGAGTATGATCTACCAATATATCTCTCCACAATGCGATTGTAAAATATCGTTAAATATTCTGAATAAAGACCTTTCTCCAGCATCTTGACTCCTGTCAGCACATCATCATCATTCTCCTGCCCTTATCCCAAATTATTTGGGGTCGGCGCAACATGTCTTTTTCTTCCATACTCCTCTATTAGCCGCGATCTCGACAGTCACCCCCTTTCTAACCATATCATCATTCACACAGTCCATCCATCGTTTCTTTGGTCGTCCCCTACTCTTATAGCCATCGACATTCATACTCAAAACTTTCCTCACGACATTTTCCTCATTCCTCCGTAATACATGCCCATACCATGACAACCGGTTTCCACACAACTTTTCAATTACCGGTGCCACTTTCAAACTTCCTCTTATATACTCATTTCTTATTCTATCTATTCGTGTAACACCACACATCCCTCTCAGCATTCTCATCTCAGCTGCATGCAATTGCCTGTCAGCACAATGATGGTTTATGTTCTTCTTATCAACAACCTTGTATACTTAGTTAAGTATTTCTCTCAGGATAATATATTCAAGCAAAAATTTAAATCCAGTGCCAGGCTACTCTAAAAAAGGGTGAAGGAAAACATCGTGAGGAAATCGGCGTGTTCCAGAACCAAAAATTCGAAGACATGTGGCATTTACGGCGTGGTGGATTACGGCCAACTGCCTCTCACCGAGAGGAGGCCTGTGTCCCAGCAGTGGGGACAGTATAGTCTGGTTACGCACAGAAACACGTGCATATAAAAAGATTATTACTTATACTCAAATTATGATTAAAAGCTATAATTACTGATAACAGAACCTGTCCAATACATTGCAAGCAAAACAACAAGAAGCTTTTGTATACCTACCTAAAGTAAAAACAAAGAATTCACAAGCACCTATCATCATCATCATTTCAGCATAAAGACGTCCACTGCTGGAAATAAGCCTCCCCAAGCAACTCCACTTCGACTGGTTCTGTGCTTCTTGCATCCTACGGGTTCCTGCGGCCTTCACAAGGTCTTCGGTCCACCTTGTGGGAGGCCTTCCAACGCTACGTCTTCCGCTACTCCAGAACACCTATAATGAGAGGGCAATCGAAACCAATCCAGATCACTGATCAATTGATCAAACTTATGTAAATTTTCGTCAGGACACGGATCAAGACAGATAAGATAAAACAAAACTAGTGCATTTACCAATAGGACTTTATATATATCACCAGCTAAGGCACGAATTGTTATCTGTTACGTAAACTATCACGAATGGACTTATGATGGCTGTACAGTCGTCTGTCAGTGTTGCAATGCTTCGGTTGTGTTTAATTGGAGTACTCTTTGCCATACTGTTCGCAGGTAATTTTTTGTTTTTTTTGGTGTAGGTTTTTCATGCGTGGAGACTAAATTGTTTGGTCTTGGTAAGTTTAGGTCAAGTTTAATTATCAATGAAAATTCAGATTGCCTCGTTAGGCTAGTAGTCGAAAGCGCCACTGCTAGCATGTGGTCTTGGGTTGGATTCCAAGGTCGGGTAAAGTGTTATTGAGTTTTTTTTATCAGGAATTTCTCCAGTGCCAGCCCGGACTTTGGATTGACATTTGTAGCAATATGCTCGCCTCCTAATAGATGGGACTAAAATATAAATCGCGACATGTGGGGTGTTATACACTGTCTAGGCCTTAGGGGAAAACTACCGTGATGTTACGTTATGAGTCAAATTAAAATTTTGGAAGAAGCTTTCGATTCTGTGGAGCCAAAGAATTTTTTAAGTGATACTAATTGTTAGCATTGCTAGCAATTGTTAGCACATAGCTTTTAAATAGTAAATCTAATACTCCTTACCTGCTTGCGTGCAATAAATAAAGCGGGGTGAGTTTTTAGAAATAGTTCGTTCAGTCACGAGCAAAATCACGAGAAAAAAACGCAATTGAAAGTTTCCAAGTATTGATATATTGGTGCTCGTGACTGTTCATACCAATTTAATATATTTGCCCATTGTATGTTTTGTTTTAAAAATTGTATTTGTTTTTGTTATATATTTTCTGGTGTAATAAAAAAATAAAAATATAATAGTATCCCTTTTAAAATCGTTTTCACTAATATTGGGCGACACCTAAATAGAAGCGCCCTGTTAGATTTTCAACTTTCACCGCCAAACCGAGAGTTGAAAATACATCCAATAATTTGTGACTTCTCCCTAATATTCAAATAGACAGAGATAAGATGAAACAAAGAATATAAACTCAGTCGAATACTTGATAACAAATCTTTGATTTTGACTGACATATCAGCATAATCATCAAATGATTCTGGTAATTTCCACAGGACGTACAGGCTTCATCAAAGATAGATAAATAAAATTAAAATAAACTTTTCATCAAATCATAACTTAGATTCAACTAAAAACTGCTACCAACTGCATCAGACTGCTTGAAAAGTGAGCTTATTTTGAACTTTTCAATTGTACTCGGGTTTCAACCGTGTACCTAGCACGGTTCCTATTGGCCGTTTCCTATGCAGAAGAGCCGGCAAGGAACTCCACGGTTACTCTTTTCAAAATAATTATGTATGAGATTGGGAGGTATTATAATTAGGTATGTGAGGACAGTGTAGGCCTGTCAACGAGTACCAACACCCTAATTACGTAACATATACTTTCAATCACAATCTGAATCATTTCGAAAGATATTGCTAATCCGTTGTTTCATAATGTTCGAAAAAAGTCTGCTCAACAAATGCGCAATGAATGTTGTTGAACTGTCAAAATCAAAACATCTACGTGTCTACAAGGAAAAAGTTCGATGTAGTCCACCGCCTTCTTAAACAGGGATTTACCTACCGATTTTTGTGTTCAAGTTTATTATTCCGAATATACATAAAAAAATGTAAGGTTCTTTACTGATAAAATTAAATAGATAATCACGATAATCCATCATTTTAGTAGATAAAAAAACCTGTGCCTACGCCACAGACCACATAAAAGGTACTAAAAGCGTGCGTAATAGGTGCTTAAATTATTATTTGGTAGATAAAAACTAAGGCATACTTCTTATTAGAGAGAATCCCTCTCTGTGAGAGGGACTAAATATGCTGAGAAGTATAATAATAATTTAAGCATAGGACTTTTAATACCTATTATGTGTTCTGCAGGGGGAACATTATGGGCTGATTGTGTTTGTTATGTAAACTACACATTTGATTTTGATACGGTTTTTCCCATCATTTAGTAGAGTTCATTCCAGAAAGTTTATTTAACCATTTATGTACACACACATATAAAAAGACAAGAAAAAAAAACAGAACAGAAAAATAGGTACAGAGGTGATGCTTATTTCATAAGAAATCTCTTCTAGTGTACCTACCTGCGATAGGACAGTAGATAGAGAGATGAAGACAGCGTGTGAAAGAGTAAAGGAGACAAAAAAAAAGTTTGTGTATAATTACATTTTACTGAAATCTCGATGTTTTGACATGCCGCCACATCTCAAGAGTTTGCACCCGTGCGAAACAAGGGCGAGTCACGAGACAAATATAAAACGCCTTACATTAAGATAATAATTTAAACATCGTCTGTAATGCGCAGACAAGATCTTAGGCGCTATCAACGACGCACTAGCTTACTGCAAGAAATAATTATGCGGGGTACCAATGTAGGTAGTCTGTTAATAAAGTTTGCATACCTGTCTCAAAGTCCTAAAGCATTTGGTTAGTGTGGTCTAATCTTTCCCGCGGACGGAGTTTGCCGATCGGTACTAGCCAAACGAAAGCCGAATATGTGTAGAAATTGCTTCGGATCGGTTTTGTTGTTCAACAAATACTACCGAATGTACCGACCCGAATAAGTGTGTAGCAACCTTTTCTCATATTTAGTGATATTAATGTCGTAGTTTCTTTAGCTAAAACTGAAGAAAACGTTAGATGTCGTGGCATTTATGATTATTTAAAGTTCTTAGAAAAAAAATATATAGACAAAAATTATTTAGTTTTTAAATAAATCCTACGAAGTATCTAATGTTATAATTTGAAGAAAAAAAAACTGGTTGTTTGCTAGTAGATGTTTGACACACTGCCTGGTAGGAAAATGTCAAAATAATTTATTTGCCAGAAACACGAAAGGTACAGGATACTTTTTATCCCGGTAGTACGTTCGCGTCACATAATTGAAACGCCACGGGCTAGTAAAAATGGGAAAATCGTAATTTCACTTATATAATAAGTTATTTGTGTATAATAGAGAGAAAAGAAAGGAACTACGTAACATGGATGTATGTACGTACGTGTTACACGATTTACATAATAATACTATTTGCAGATGGAGTTGATAACAGCGATTCTAGAAGAGATGTCACCGTAAACGAAGGAAATTATTTCGGTATCTTCGTGGACACGGAGGGAAACCACAATGCGAAAACTTGTCTCTTAAAATCACCACTAAATAAAATATTCGAATTCACACCACGTAATGTAAGCGCCTCAAATGAGAAATATCAAATACATGATGATTTTCCGTTCGATTGTATGGTATCTGTACGTAATATTGATATCAACGATGAAGGAGTCTGGGTCCTGACCGAAGATCACGAACTGCAAGACAGTGCAAACTCTGCATCCGTCAAACTGACTGTGGTTGTTACAGGTAAGAATGTAAAAAATACTTAATTAAAAGTTAGTACAAACAAAAGAAAAGATTGTACCTACTCATACAATTTTGTGAAAGGAAAGCAGTTGTGGGGCGCACAGTTTTAATTTTGGCCACTGATTGTGTAATGCGTATGTACCTATGACTTGCACTTGGCCGGTTATTCTCATTATCATCACTGATTATATATTCAAGGTAAGAATATATTATACTTTAAACAAAGAAGAAAATTGTCAATGTTGATTTTATTTGTGGAATCATATAATTTACTATCTCTATTAACAAATAGGCAAAGAACCATCCATTTTAGAAAATACCTATATATTTACTAAACACAACAGTAGGCGTTATGTGCCAATATGTGCCGACCCGAACAAGTGTGTAGCAACCTTTGCTCATATCACTATTAAATTAATATCGTAGTTTCTTTAGCTAAAAGTGAAGAAAACGTTAGATGTCGTGGCATTTATGATTATTTATGATGACTACTTGGTAAAAAACTGGATCAATAATTCAATTAAAGGAGTCCAGCTCGCTTAATAAAGACTGGTCCTTGTCAGCTCTGGACAGAGAGAGGTGGAAGGAGAGTAGGGAGGCCTTTGCCCAGCGGTGGGACATTAATGGTCAATAATAATAATAATTCAATAAGCATTATTATCAGTAAACTTTATTGTGGCTGCCTTGCTAAATAAATAAATAATATATAATAATAAATTTATTTCTCAAAAAACTTAATAATAGGTTACAGAAAAAAGTTTGGCAGTATTCATTTCTAATAGGTGGATGTAGCTACTGCAACCGAACTAGGCAATGCCTGTATTTCGGTTTCCAGCGCCTTTTCCCTCGATGTTGCAACAATAAATGCCAACAAAAAGTATGGTGCTGGTCTTTTAGTCATCATCTGCCTAGGGATGCAGCTGAATATCAGGTATTTTACATGGAGTGACTACCGATCTCACCACCACAATCCAGTAACCGGGTAATACGATACTCCTTGATAAGGCCGGTTGTCAGACTTTCGGGCTTCTGACGACCCACAACGACTGTCAAAGATTCACGGATGGCAGCCGGGACCAACGGCTTAACGTCCTTTCCGGGGCACGCAGAGGTCTCGGTACCTATGTAAAGATGGTCACCCATCCACGGATCAACCGCGGCAAGCGTAGCAAAATTTGACCTACCCCAACAGATTGGACTTATAAAAACTAGTACTTAGATGGTGGATTTTGAAAATAAAAATTTGTTGGAGAAATATTAAGCATGCGCAATCTCTTATTTAAATTCATAATTCAATGTCTATTTTCAAAGCTATTTTTTTTCTATATTCATATAAAAATAAATATAGACAAAAATTATTTAGTTTTTAAATAAATCCTACGAAGTATCTAATGTTATAATTTGAAAAAAAAACTGGTTGTTTGCTAGTAGACGTTTGACACACTGCCTAGTAGGAAAAAGTCAAAATAATTTATTTGCCAGAAACACGAAAGGTACAGGATACTTTTTATCTCGGTAAGTACGTTCGCGTCACATAACTGAAATGCCGCGGGCTAGTAAAAAATGGGAAATTCGTAATGCTTAATATTATATACTTATTATTTGTGTATTATAATAGAGAGAAAAGAAAGGAACTACGTAACATGGATTTACGTACGTGTCACACGATTTAGATGCTAATACTATTTGCAGATGGCGTTGATAACAGCGATTCTAGAAGAAATGTCACCGTAAACGAAGGAAGTTATTTCGAAATCTTCGTGGATACAGAGGCAAACCACAATGCGAAAACTTGTCTCTTAAAATCACCACAAAATGAAATATTCGAATTCACACCACATGATGTAAGCACCTCAAATGACAAATATCAAATACTTGAAAATTCTCCGTTCGATTGTATAGTATCTGTACGTAATATTGATATCAACGATGAAGGAATCTGGGCTCTGACCGAAGATCACGAACTGCCAGACGGTACAAGGTCTGCATCCATCAATCTCACTGTGGTTGTTACAGGTAAGAATGTAAAAAATACTTAATTAAAAGTTAGTACAAACAAAAGAAAAGATTGTACTCATACAATTTTGTGAAAGGAAAGCAGTTGTGGGGCGCACAGTTTTAATTTTGGCCACTAATCAGTGGCCAAAATTAATGTGTGTAATGCGTATGTACTTATGACTTGCACTTGGCCGGTTATTCTCATTATCACCACTGATTATATATTCAAGGTAAGAATATAGTATACTTTAAAAAAGAAGAACATTGTCAAAGTTGATTTTTTTTGTGGAATCATATAATTTATTATCTCTATTCACAAATAGGCAAAGAACCATCAATTTTAGAAAATACCTATATATTTACTAAACACAACAGTAGTAGGCGTTATGTGCCGATATGTGCCGACCCGAACAAGTGTGTAGCAACCTTTGCTCATATCACTATTAAATTAATATCGTAGTTTCTTTAGCTAAAAGTGAAGAAAACGTTAGATGTCGTGGCATTTATAATTATTTATGATGACTACTTGGTAAAAAACTGGATCAATAATTCAATTAAAGGAGTCCAGCTCGCTTAGTAAAGACTGGTCCTTGTCACCTCTGGACAGAGAGAGGTGGAAGGAGAGTAGGGGGGCCTTTGTCCAGCGGTGGGACATTAATGGCTAATAATAATAATAATTCAATAAGCATTATTGTCAGTAAAATTTATTGTGGCTGCCTTGCTGGTCTTTTAATCATCATCTGCCTAGGGATTCAGCTGAATATAAGGTATTTTACATGAAGCAACTACCGATCTCACCACCACAACCCAGTAACCGGGTAATACGATACTCCTTGATAAGGCCGGTTGTCAGACTTTCGGGCTTCTGACGACCCACAACGACTGTCAAAGATTCACGGATGTCAGCCGGGACCAATGGCTTAACGTCCTTTCGCCTAACGGATCAACCGCGGCAAGCGTAGCTAAATTTGATCTACCCCAACAGATTGGACTTATAAAAGCTAGTATATGGTGGATTTAGAAAATAAAAATTTGTTCTGACACCTGCGCAATAGTTCATTTTTCGGTCTCTTTGGCGGAATGAAGAAGGCGGGGGGCACCGAGGCTGCACGCGATTGGTTCGTCTGTCGATGCTCGTCGTCTATTGGACTCTCACGTGTCATTCGGCTACTGTACACTTTCGTGCAATTTTAGTGACTTACGTTTTTAATTTTGAAATAGTTTATTTTTGTTAATTCGTATTTGTTAAGGCAAAGTAACGGTTAAATTTGTTTCACCAATATTTTAGCAGTTACTTGAATAAAGAAAACATTTGCCGTAGTATCAGTAAAGGTCAAGTAAAAGTTAATACTTTGACTGATTGTGTAGATGAAGAAACTGGCCGTAAGTCACAAAGGCCTACAACATTACTGTATCAAAGTAACATTTCAAGTACCACTAATATTTAATTATAGTTTGCGTAAGTACCTATCAATAATTTGAGCAAAAGCGGTACTAAATAAATTTGGCCGAAAGTGTACATACGCGAGCTTGCCCCCACTACTGCCCATCTGTGCTCACGACTCGTGCCGGTCATTATACACGATTTACATACTAATACTATTTGCAGATGTCGTTGATAACAGCGATTCTAGAAGAAATGTCACCGTAAACGAAGGAAGTTATTTCGGAATCTTCGTGGACACAGAGGCAAACCATAATGCGAAAATTTGTCTCTTAAAATCACCACAAAATGAAATATTCGAATTCACACCACATGATGTAAGCGCCTCAAATGAGAAATATCAAATACTTGAAAATTCGCCGTTCGGTTGTATGGTATCTGTACGTAATATTGATATCAACGATGAAGGAATCTGGGTTCTGACCGAAGATCACGAACTGCCAGACGGTACAAGGTCTGCATCCATCAATCTCACTGTGGTTGTTACAGGTAAGAATGTAAAGATATCTAATTAAAAGTTAATACAATTAAAAGAAAAGATTGTACTCATACAATTTTGTGAAAGGAAAGCAGTCGTGGGGCGCACAATTTTAAACAAGATTGTCTAAACAAATTCTCTTCATCTCTTCCAACAGGAAATCTTGCAGAATTTTTAAATATATTAAGTTCTATTTAAAATAAGTAAAAAATAAACCTGTCATGTATCCTGAAACCTTTATAAAACATTTCAGAACCGGAACATAACGAAGTTGAAGATAAATCGGTACTAAGCATGATCAATCATTTCACAAGAATTGGACTTTCCATTGATATATCTTTAGACAAACGATCATTTGAAGAGGAGTGTTATGTTCTGCCTCCAAATGGAGTGCTCACAAAGGCAGACCACTTTAACATGGCAAACGTCGTTGTACAAAGGAGCAGCAACTTTGTCTCGTGTAGAATCACCTTAGGACCGATGTCTGCAAGTTTGTTAGGAATCTGGAGTTTGTGTGGCAAGTCTATCCAAACAGATGAAATGCGATGCCAACCTGCCAATATTGTTTGGAGTAAGTTTAATATTTTTTGTGTTCTATGGCATTGAATAGACTACTAGAAAGAAATTGAAACGAAAGATATATTTCTTTTTTTGCCAACTTTGTTAAATAGAAACACGTTAAATAGAAACACTGTTAGATTTGGTCAGGTTAGGTTAGGTTTCGTGCGATCGATAGCCTTCTATGGAGCCCCGTTGTGGGCAGCTGACCTTGCGGTTCGCCACATTGTACAAACCGCACAAACCGCAAAGACTGATGGCGGTTAGATTCATTAGAGGATATCGCACAATCTCTTACGAGGTGGCTTGCGCATTGGCCGGATCCCCGCCCTAGAACCTGGAGGCGAAGACACTCACGGCTCTCAGGTCAAAACGCCGGGCGATAGACTGGTGCAGATCACGCTGCGCCCGTCGGAGCTCCGTCAGGTCATGCTGGCGGAATGGCGGGAGAGGCTTTTGCACCCTACCGCCGGAATACAATCGAAGCGGTCGGTGCTCGATGACTGAATCGAAAGAAAAACCGTAGGCTTTAGAAATAATACAAGACTATTATTTTCCCATGGCAAAGGCCTCTTGTCATATAGAGAAGGTGTTTGAAGGGTTTGAAGGGTGTTTTTTATTTATTATTATTATGCTTAATCAATCTTCTAGATCGAGACAGTAACCCGAATGCTGACTGGGGTTTGCTTACACAGAATAAGTTTAGTCACCCGGTTCACTTCGGTGGTAGTGTAAACCCTGGAGTGGCGAGCACTGCAGATGTTGTTACCTGTAACGTTATCACACCCAATGGTGAAGACCTCGTTATCACACGTGACGTCAATTATCCACACATCGAAAGAATTGCTTTCGACCGTCAACGTCTATGTAGCATTAACTTCACCAACATAGATAGAACCATGATAGGAGAATGGACGATCTATGGCAAATTCCGTTCAGCGGTTAGTGGTTTGCATGAAATACATCTGCCTTTGAAGTTTTTCCTCTACAGTAAGTATTGAAAATTAAATTAAAAATATCTATTTTATAAAAATCTTATATCAATTTGCTAATAGACAACGCACAGCCTAAACCGCTGGGTCTAGAATATGTTCCTCATATAACGAGAGTAAACACTAAGGAAGCCTTTTTGAAAATTCATTCCCTAAAGGGGTAACAAAAAGTAATTTTTGCCGATGGAAATTCCATCGGGCACACGGCTTCTTGAAATGTATGAAGTTGAACGTGTGTCTAACAATGATACTGTTTCAGATGAAGAGCGACCTTATGATCAGGCGTATAATGTAACTGCGTTACCAGAAGACAGATATCCCGTTATTTTGGGACGCACCTTGGAAGTTAGTGTAACAAGTGTAGTTGGGCAAGTCGAAGACTGTCAGTACAGAATGCCTACAGGCCAATCTTATGATTTAAACGATGCCATCGCTCCGACAGGAGTCGTTTTGAAGGGTGTGGACGCACCAGCCTGTCGGATGACTTTGAGCCCAGTTACTAAGGACATGCTGGGTGAATGGCAGCTTATTGGCAAATTCAGTAATGGTAATCAGTTTACTGAGAGACAGCAGACGTTCTATATCATACAAGAAGGTAAATAAGTTTTTAAGTTGGATTCCGTAGGTATTTTATTTTCCTTGTTTTCGGAAATCGGCATGTGTGGGACACGCATTTTAAAACGCGGCCTGTGCGAGACCGCACTGTAACTGCCCTTTTAGACACATAAAAACGCGGCCGCTTATACGATACCATAACGCGATTTCTGTTCTTTGAAAGTGGTGTATTCTGAAATACTGTCAAACTTAAATAACTAAAAAAACAAATATGTATTCATTATTTACCAAGGATCGTAATTTTATTGTCTTTCATAACAGCCTCCTGAAATTTGACGAGGATGCAAAACAACAGCTTGTATACTTAAATAGATTTGATTAACTATTTTGAAAATCATATCAGCCAGTCGATTCTGTAAAAATCTTACCGTGAAAACTCAAGTGAAGTGAGCTTGATCTGAGTTGTCAGTAGTGTCAATCCCTAGCATTATTTGGAACGACAGCTCACTGCACGCTCACTTCACTTAAGTTTTCACGGTGAGATGGTTACAGAATCGCACTGCTGTTATGTTTGTCGTAGGTACTTATTTAATAAAGTAAAACAGAAGAAGGTTTTCGATTCGATGGTTCATACAAAGGACAATGCTCATGGATGTATGGAATCCCGTACCATGCTGCATCATCATCATGCTGTTTGTTTTTATAGACTACACTTATCATATTAATTCCTACAAAAGTTCTTTTTGTAAACAAAACCCGGGTTTGGAAATCGAAATTACCTAAAAAATTGGTACTTTATTTTGTTTGACATGTCATACACGAACGGCCATTATTGCTCTAAAGAAAATAATGATAATCGTTTAAATAAAAAATCTATTTTAATAAATTCTAGTTATTTTTAATTAATGTAGAATCAGCAAAGTATATTTTTTTGCATGTTTTTTTGAAAGCCGTGATCATGTCAGTTTTAAAATTCAAGGTTATATTAATTGTGTCATTTGAAACGGAACGTCATGTAAAGGGAATAAAACAATGTCAATACTTTTTCACTTTCTGTTCAAAAATCAAATCCCCGACGCGTAATGTCGTAAAATATTAGGAAAATAATTATTATAATATTTTGATCATGATGCATGAGACTTTTTGGTATGTACCATTTTTGATCATTGTCCTTTCTTAATTTACCTATTGAAAAGAATAGCTTTACGTTTTCTTATTAAAAACCGTAATTAACCTATTGAATTTTTTCATAATAATATATTTTTCCAGATCCAGC
The DNA here is from genome assembly GCA_949629185.1 of Apamea crenata. Classification (NCBI taxonomy): domain Eukaryota; kingdom Metazoa; phylum Arthropoda; class Insecta; order Lepidoptera; family Noctuidae; genus Apamea; species Apamea crenata. Next base: position 11,010,046 of record OX451373.1, read on the forward strand.
AAACCCCATTTTAGACGACTTTAGAATTGTTGAAAATTTGACGGAAACGATTCTTGATACGAAATTAGGGACGTCACATAGAGTAACTATTACCACCGCGAGCCGTGTTGAAAATGAGAGTTGTCACTTAATGACACCAAATGGCTTGCAGTACGCGTTTATAGATGGATTTCATATCCCCAACGTAGAAATTCTAGAAGGAAATGGCATCGAATGCGGCGTCAAGGTCGATGTTCTGGACCTGGACATGCTCGGCGAATGGATACTGATCGCAAGAGCTACTAGATCATCTGTTCGTATCGAGAGAAGGCGGCATTTTACTATCCGCCTCGAAGGTATATTGCATAATATTTAAATTAATGTTTTTTTCTATTAGGAAATTTTCAGTTGCAGCACTAAGTCTGAATTTCTATTCGGTTAATGACCAATAGGCTTTTGACTTGTATCATGGGAAAATATCCGATGTGTATACAAACAAATCTGTCTAGGGAGTTGTTGTTGTTGATATAAAGTATTCTATTCTATTCTAAACAAGGTGTACAAACACCTATAAGATATCCGTCAACGACGCATTCTGTACATCCAACTAAGTAACTTTGTCCAAAAATAATTGCTGGGAAACGACTATATAATACAATATTTCGGAACAAAGAATCCATATGGTGTTAGTAACATAATATTAAAATAACTTATTATCTAGTGTTAGTACAAAACACTCTCCGCACAAACTACTTTACAATTGGAGAGCTGACACTCCGCTACACTTCTCAGGATGCGCATGCGACTGCCTCTCACTCTCCTCAGTAGTGAAGCTGTTTTCTTGCGCACACTTATACAAAGGATACTGTTTATCCTGGTGTTACGTACTCGTAAGATACGACCTTCAATGAAAAATTCTTACTACTTACGATACTTAAAAAAAGAAAGGAGAAAAAGAAACTACCTAACATGGATTTACTTACTATATACTAATACTATTTGCAGATGGCGTTGATAACAGCGATTCTAGAAGAAATGTCACCTTAAACGAAGGAAGTTTTTTCGGAATCTTCGTGGACACAGAGACAGACCCCAGTGCGAAAACTTGTCGCTTAAAATCACCACGAAATGAAATATTCGAATTCACACCACATGATGTAAGCCCCTCAAATGAGAAATATCAAATACATGTAGATTCGCGGATAGATTGTATGGTATCTGTACGTAATATTGATATCAACGATGAAGGGATCTGGGTCCTGACCGAACATCACGAACTGCAACACGGTACAAGGTCTGCATCCGTCAATCTCACTGTGGTTGTTACAGGTAAGAATGTAATGATTATTTATAAAAAGTTAATACTTAGTTCATTTTTTTATATTTAGTTATTATTTTTTGTTTGAGTATAGTTTTCATTGTATTTGTTGGTATATAATATATTGTCATGGCTAGTTGACATAATATGGCAAATCAATGTTCTGTGTCTCGTAATGTTAATTACTTTGCAATTTGCATACCTGCTATTGTATATAATCAAGTTTTTCTAACTGAATAGACAGCTATGCTGCTGGGGAGTTTGTTTCGGCATTTCTTCTTCCTGGCGAAAGTACTAGGAAGTGGTGGGAGGGAGTTTTGGGCGACTGTTTTATTAATTTTTACGTTTGAAAAGTGCTGATTCTCAGGCTAATTTTTTTGTACTTTTGATATTGAGTTTGATAGAAACCAAATAATAAAGATTGTACTCATACCTTTATAAAAAACGTGTTGTCTTTATAAAAAATGTTGCGGGCCTCTCTACAACAGGTTTTACACAAACAGTAGCAAGCAGAGGAGGGGAGCACGATTTTAAACTTCAATAATATATGTTCTGTTTAAAATAAGTTTAAAAAAACCTGTTCTGTGTCATGAACCTTTACAAAACATTTCAGAACCGGAACATAACGAAGTTGAAGATAAATCGGTACTAAGCATGATCAATCATTTCACAAGAATTGGACTTTCCATTGATATATCTTTAGACAAACGATCATTTGAAGAGGAGTGTTATGTTCTGCCTCCAAATGGAGTGCTTACAAAGGCAGACCACTTTAACATGGCAAACGTCGTTGTACAAAGGAGCAGCAACTTTGTCTCGTGTAGAATCACCTTAGGACCGATGTCTGCAAGTTTGTTAGGAATCTGGAGTTTGTGTGGCAAGTCTACCCAAACAGATGAAATGCGATGCCAACCTGCCAATATTGCTTGGAGTAAGTTTAATATTTTTTGTGTTCTGTAGAATGTAATAGACTACTAGAAAGAACTTGAAACAAAACATTTTTTTTGCCAACATTGATAAATAGAAACACTGTTAGATTTGGTCAGGTTAGGTTAGGTTTCGTGCGCTCGATCACCTTCTATGTGTGGGCAGCTGACCTTACGGTTCGCCACATTGCAATATTGCACAAACCGCAAAGACTGATGGCGGTTAGAGTCATTAGAGGATATCGCACAATCTCTTACGAGGTGGCTTGCGCATTGGCCGAATCCCCGCCCTAGAACCTGGAGGCGAAGACACTCGCGGCTCTCAGGCCAAGACACCGGGCAAGACTGGTGCAGCGACAGATCACGCTGCGCCCGTCGGAGCTCCGTCAGGTCATGCTGGCGGAATGGCGGGAGAGGCTTTTGCACCCTACCGCCGGAATACAATCGAAGCGGTCGGTGCTCGATGACTGAATCGAAAGAAAAACCGTAGGCTTTAGAAATAATACAAGACTATTACTTTCCCATAGCAAAGGCTTCCTGTCATATAAAGAAGATTGTTGAAGGGTTTAAAGGGTGTTTTTTATTTATTATTATGCTTAATCAATCTTCTAGATCGAGACAGTAACCCGAATGCTGACTGGGGTTTGCTTACACAGAATAAGTTTAGTCACCCGGTTCACTTCGGTGGTAGTGTAAACCCTGGAGTGGCGAGCACTGCAGATGTTGTTACCTGTAACGTTATCACACCCAATGGTGAAGACCTCGTTATCACACGTGACGTCAATTATCCACACATCGAAAGAATTGCTTTCGACCGTCAACGTCTATGTAGCATTAACTTCACCAACATAGATAGAACCATGATTGGAGAATGGACGATCTATGGCAAATTCCGTTCAGCGGTTAGTGGTTTGCATGAAATACATCTGCCTTTGAAGTTTTTCCTCTACAGTAAGTATTGAAAATTAAATTAAAAATATCTATTTTATAAAAATCTTATATCAATTTGCTAATAGACAACGCACAGCCTAAACCGCTGGGTCTAGAATATGTTCCTCATATAACGAGAGTAAACACTAAGGAAGCCTTTTTGAAAATTCATTCCCTAAAGGGGTAACAAAAAGTAATTTTTGCCGATGGAAATTCCATCGGGCACACGGCTTGTTGAAATGTATGAAGTTGAACGTGTGTCTAACAATGATACTGTTTCAGATGAAGAGCGACCTTATGATCAGGCGTATAATGTAACTGCGTTACCAGAAGACAGATATCTCGTTATTTTGGGACGCACCTTGGAAGTTAGTGTAACAAGTGTAGTTGGGCAAGTCGAAGACTGTCAGTACAGAATGCCTACAGGCCAATCTTATGATTTCAACGATGCCACCGCTCCGACAGGAGTAGTTTTGAAGGGTGTGGACGCACCAGCCTGTCGGATTACTTTGAGCCCAGTTACTAAGGACATGCTGGGTGAATGGCAGCTTATTGGCAAATTCAGTAATGGTAATCAGTTTACTGAGAGACGGCAGACGTTCTATATCATACAAGAAGGTAAATCAGTTTTAAAGTTGGATACCGTATAAAAATTTGATAAACTAATTCAAAAAAGAAGGTACAAAGTAAAACAGAAGAAGGTTTTCGATTCCATGATATTTTATTACTTTATTAGAAAAATAATTCATCAATTTCTTATTTAAAATCGTGTATTGTATTGCAATTTTCCATACATTTGTTTTCAGATCCAGCAAGCCCCATTTTAGATGATTTTAGAGTTGTCGAAAATTTGACGGAAACTATTCTTGATACGAAATTAGGGGCGTCACATATAGTAACTATTACCACCGCGAGCCGTGTTGAAAATGAGAGTTGTCACTTAATGACACCAAATGGCTTGCAGTACGCCTTTATAGATGGATTTCATATCCCCAACGTAGAAATTGTAGAAGAAAATGATATCGAATGCGGCGTCAAGGTCGATGTTCTGGACCTGGACATGCTAGGCGACTGGATACTGATCGCAAGAGCTACTAGGTCATCTACTCCTATCGAAAGAAGACGGCATTTTACTATCCGCGTAGAAGGTAATCGATAATATTTAAATTAATGATGATTGTCCAGTTATCAGGTCACGTCCATAGATAACGCAGTTAATACACTCTATCGGACAACGATTACAGATAATACATTTTAATACAAATATATTCTTACAGAAACATCGTCTTTAGGAGATGCAATCACTATAACAGAAGGAGCCGATCTGTATCTGAGTCTACCGAATGCTACGAATATGTACCAGACTTGCAAGCTATATGCTAACAATGAAGAAGTTACAGACTTTGAAGTTGACCTATTCCGTTATAGTTCTTGTGGTTACATTGTTCGAAACGTCACTCGTGCTCAACATGGATCATGGGCTATTGTATATGGAAACCAAATAATGTATAGAGCGACTGTTGAAGTGAATATTTTAGGTAAAGATATTCAATACGCTTACGATTTTATGACATTACTTTATACAGGGTGGCAGGGACATCGACGTGCAACCCGTTACCATGGATTCAGTACATGATTTTGAATTACGTTACCTACGCGGTCAAAATGCACTTTTCTATTGAATACCAATTTTTTTTTGATAAACGAAGAAATATTATTACTCAGTTCAGGTCTAGGTCCCGGGCACCTAGAATCATGTGGTGAATTAAAAAAAAAAAGAGAAAGAAATATAATGTAATCTAACTTGTTACTTCATATACAACACTTCCAGCTGTTCTTAACCTTTTTCTCTATCTATAACGTCATATTTGGTGGTTGGATAAAATTAATAACCTTACAAATGTATCCCTAGAATCGGTCGAAATCTCCGTGGAGAATATGGTATGGCGTGCGGGTAGTTCCGTGAATGTTACCGTTGGTCCTGAAGATGCGGTGTACTGCCGGCTTATAGACTTCAACGGTAACTACGTTTACGATGGATTTGGTCCGTGCAGAGCTGTGGTGAACAAAGTAACGCAGGCCCATCAAGGATGGTGGACGATATCAGTTGGAGTTTCTGGCACAGTCATGCTTCGTCAGAACGGATTCTACGTGGACGTGATAGCAACTGGTATGTAATATCCACTATTGTTACATTATATTTAAGAATCCTTTGATGTCGTATCTATGGGTCAAAAATTTAATTATCTAGCGAAACTTTACCCACGTGTTGGGTATCGATATAGAAAACAAATGAAACAGTTTTGATTTAAACCGTAACACAACTGTCGTTTAGTTACATGCAACAGTGTCATTTAAAGTTTTAGAAACAAAGTTCGATCGATGAACAGAACATTTTTTTTTGTCTTTTGTTTTTGATGTCCCCAATATGTGGGTAAAGTTTCGCTAGCTAATTTAATTTGACCTTGTTTTATATTATTTTGTGTTTTATGTATATAATCCGAATAATTTTTCATGAAGATTTGCTAAGAACCACAATTGTGATGAACGGGTTAACGCCACGGAAGTCCTTTTCGTAGTTACAATGCTTTGGGGAGCTTTATGTCCAACATTTGACTGAATAATGACGACAATGTCAATGATGACCTCAATCTATTTCAGATTCCAGGCCAGTAGTCACAACGGACGTTGTGAGGAATGGTACCTCGGTGATAATGACGTGTTCCGTGCCAGGAGAGAACGAAATCCATGCCTGCTTGTTCCGCGACCCAAGCGGTAATGTGCTCATCGCCAGCCACGGGGTTGGGCAGGACGGGTTCAGCGGGGCCGTCATACGGTTAGTACTGTCAATCGCCATTTTAGATCTAGTCAACTCAACATCCTTATTATCTCTTTATTATTATTCGCGAGTGGTACTGATTTAGTTCGTAATAAGATACTATACATAATCTACATGGACTTCAGAGATAATCTTGGTCAGATCATGATCTGACCAAGATTATGTCTGGACTTTAAAAAGGACTGTGAGTCCGTGACATCTGATTTTGTTTCGGTGTTTCTTGACAAAGGAACCGACCTCATCTAATTTTTAAAATAGCATTTACGTGTTTGTACAGACCAGCACATCAAGCTACAATCTGTAAAATTTCTTTAATAGATTTTCAACTTTATCGCTAAAGCGTTAGGGTCAAGGTTTATTGAGAAAATTTGACAGTTTCGGGTAGCTTGGTGTGCTGGCGTCTGTACTCGTACAAACCTATGTGCAGAAATAAATTTCGTATATTTTCACCTTACAGTTACGAATCAGATACTGACAGCCATATCTGCAGTCTCCGCCTCCTAACGCCTTCCTCGGAGCACCAAGGCATATGGCGCTGTGCTGTCAACACCGCACGTGACATCAGCTATGGCTTCCTTACCGTCTCCGGGTCGATATTTTACCAGGGGTCTAGTTACTATCATACTGGTAGGTTTACACTTTACATACACTCACGGCTTTTTCTCATGGGGGTAGGCAGAAACAACAGAACGCCACCTGCTACGATCCCTTCATACTACTTTTGCTTGGTAGGTTAACTTCCTCAAAATAATGGCATTACATTTTATGTATTTTTTTATTACATTTTTTTATTAATTATTATGCCTTCTATAGCTTGGCCAACGAAAATAACTCTTAGCATGGAAAAATTGTCACCTTCCAATTTGGATAATTTTGATGTTTCGGCAATAAGAAATAAAATAAACGAATTTTATGGTGTGAAAAAAGAAGCCAAATAGAAACCAAAAAAGAACATCAAATATTTTTATTTTTAACCCCCGGCGCAAAAACGACGGCGTGTTATAAGTTTGACGTTTCTGTGTGTGTGTGTGTGTCTGTGACATCGTATTCCCGAACGGATGAACCGATTTTGATTTTGTTTTTTTTTTGGTTAAAACGTGAATTATATCATGTGATATCGATATCCGTCACGTTTGCAGAGTTTCGCTGGCTAATTTTATTTGACCCTATATAAATATGCTCTCGATTTTTTTAAATTGCCGCCATTTTTCTTGGGCAGCTTCCGTTGGCCAGAGTCTAGTCGATTTTAGCTACAGGAAAAGTATATTTTTTTTTTATTTATTAGGGACAACAAACAGCAGTATATTAAATATTACACATGATTGGAGTACTAAAATAATAGAATTAACAAATACACTACCCACGACGTTATCCACAGATTACCATATAAAACAAAAATACTTAGCGTAGGTACTGATAATAGTATAGATAGTATAGATGGCCACTTTCAGATTCCCTTTTATATACTCATTTCCTATTTCTATCCATTCGCCCCTCATACATCTTTGCATTATCGTCTTAGCTGCAAGCAATAATTACTTTGCATTTCGGTCATCGTTTTGTGACCTCCCAACATTCTTCATACAAGACAGCATCAGTCTTCACAACAGCATCAGCGTCTGGTCTTATTGATATACCTAATATTTTCTGTGCAATATTCGTACAAGGCAACTGAAATCGATTTTACATTTTTTCAAAGTTTATAAATTTACTTTTACATAAGCATCATCTATTTTATTTGTCCGTCATGTATTTGAGTATCATGTCTTCTGTAATTGAGTGTGCATTACAGGATAACGTATGTATGTTGTACAAGTTTTATTATTGTAAAAGATATACTATATCTCCTTGGTTAAATAAATAAATCATGTCCGAACATGCATCTTTTTAGGTCGCAAACCCTTAGCTGTTCCATATTCATTTTTATATTTGACGTTTGCTGCAATAAAAACTAGTAGGTAATCAGAAGTGCTACTTGCTAGCGTTATAATCATTAGATTGAGTAATATAATATGTATTTATAATCATTAGATTGAGTAATATAATATGTATTTATCTAACTGTTGTGGCATTGAACTAATTGTGCAATAGTTTAAACAACTGATATTTTTAATCATCAATGATCAATGTTAGTGTTACACTGATATAGATTTTTTATAGTTAACAGTTAAGTATACCTACATATCTTAAAATATAATGGATGTAAAAAGACGGACGAAACCAAGTCACTGTTTATACTCCCCATAATTGTGATATTTTTTTTGTATTGAACAGTACCTGGGAACCTTCTGGTTCAGTTCCAAGTTTTTTCAAACTTATGTTCCCGAAAACAAGTTTTAAATGTTATAACATAAAATCAAAATTCATTTATTCAAATTAGGCTGAGAATCAGCACTTTTCGATCGTTAAAATTACAAAAGACAGTCCCCTAAAACGCCCGCCCTTCACCATTTCCTAGTGCTTTCGCTGGGAAGAAGAAGTGGCGCAACAAACTCCCCAGCAGCACAGCTGCAATAACTTTAAATACCCCACAACTCCTGTACCGCTGCGCAGGCATAACGTTGTGGTAAAGGGCAGGGCACTACTTTGTGCGTGCGTTACATTGTGCACTGCCGTAAACAGTGGTTTGTCAGACCAAAAATAAAAGGCGTTTCCGATTAATAAATTTTGCTCAATGTTACTTAGTTTAGTTTGATGTACAGAATCTGTTAATAACGACTCTGTGATTGGTGCGTTTACATTTATTTCTTCGAAAAAAAAACGTCTTTGTAAATTATTTATTCCTTTCTAGTTTTCAATTGTATTTTTGTGGTGTTCAATAAAGATCAGTACCCTAATTGCGTAACACACGATCAATCGGAATCGGTTTCATTTTGACAGTTCAACAACATTCATTGCGTTATTTACGTGTTGAGTAGACAAATTTTTCGAACTTATGAAGCAATGGATTAGCAATTTGCTTCAAAATGATTCAGATTCCGATTGATTGTGTGTTACGCAATTGGGGTGCAGGTTTCCTAAGTTTGCAGTCCTCCAAAAAGTATAATAAAAATATTAATTTCCAGAGCCAAAATTGAAAAGCGCGGACATGTTTGGGGGTGAAGAAGGCGACGCAGTGAGGATGTCTTGCTCCATAGATGCCGCTGTTCGCTACTGCTACTTCAGGGCACCGAACGGAACAATCTTCAACGTTGGTCCATGTGAGTATCACACCAGCCGATCAGTAAAAATCTCACTGTGAAGAAGTAAGCTAGTCCTCAAGATCCAATGATAGCTTTCACTTCAAGCTCACTTCACCTAAGTCATGGTGAGAGTCTTACAGAATAGAACGGCTTAAGTCTAATATCTATTGTATCGCTAATCGTTAAATCGTCGACGAGTGAATTATTGGAGTATTGACTTTCTTCAATTAGCAGCAACTGACCTGAGCTACTTTCTGATCGTTATAAACAGGGATGTTCCATTTTCGCAAAGTATAGTTTTTTTTTTGTTGTTTAAAATCGTTTTGAATCTCTTTTACAATAAGCTTAAAAACCATATAGGTACCTACATATTTTCCATCCTTAACATTAAATGAATCTATTCCTAATTATTGTCCTGGTACTTTAGTGACTCTTGTTGAACTCCCTCCATAATGAAAACCTTAATCTTGTGTATTATAGGGTTTCATATCTTATCTATATTAGGTATGAAACAACTAAACTAAAAATGGTATAGCAAATTGGCGCAATTTTACTTATAAAAGAACTTGTGTGAAGTGATGTCATCTTTAAAATTCCTAGACTTCCAGTAGCATTTGAATAAGACGCCTCAAGTTATGTATCAGACAATCACTTTGCTATGGAAATTTCATGAGGCGTGAAATATGTAATGTGTTTTTAACCATTTTCAGTTCAGTAGTATTGGCGTGAAAGATTAACAAACATCCATGCATCCATCTATACAAACTTTCGCGTTTATAATATTAGTAGGATGACGCCAGTAGCTGAACTGTGTCCTGGACGGGTTCACAAACAGGGGGTCTACTCCGAAGTTGCAAAGTGCGAATGTTCGGATCGGACCGACACATGGCCGAACCGAATATTATTGAAAAATGCGAAAAAAGTTTGGATCGGCTCAGTTGGGTTGGGACCATAGTCAATACTCGAAAGAATGTAGGAGTGTAGGATCGGGATCGACCGAATCAAATAAGTAACTTCGTAGCAGGAAACGGCCGAACATTCGGCCGATACCACTTCGGAGCAGACCCCCTGGCCTTGTTGTAAGAGCCCACAAAGTCAAGGAGGATAAACTTGCACTTACTTTGAGTCTAAAACTACCCTCGTTATTATTTCACAGCCATCCCATCAACGGACTACGAGTACGTCGGCAACGGTTTCGATGCGGGAGAATGCGGCATCAGGTTCAACAATCTCTTGCGTAATGACAGTGGTAGTTGGAGCTGCAATGTAGGACTAGTCCACAATCATGAAGAACTGAGCAGAGCCTTTGAAGTTAGCGTCTATGGTAAGTAACGACTAAGGATGCTACAGTCAGTGTATAGTTATTTTACCCCTGATTTTGCATCACTGTCAATATTACAGTAATCTTTAATCTCGTGACAATAAGGTTGATGTTTGGTTGCTCCAACTTTCAAGTTTGTCAAAATCACAGTGATCTTTATTGTTCTTGTAATAAGGTTGCTGTTGAGTTGCAGCTGTTGGAGGTAAAATAACTGTGAAAAAGGACATTAATGTCTGTTCCAAAAGTATGTAATAAAAGTGTAAACAAACAATGTTCAGGTTCAATTCTTACGCAATCACTCACAAATTGGAAGTAGTTTCACAGATTCAATCGTATATAAAAGGTTTCAAATTTATATCACTTATTTTTTTCACTTACAATTATCTTGTTTCAGATCCCATGCGGATGTACCACGGTTGGCAAGGCAATTCTGTGATCTTACGCTTGAAAATAGGGGGCGCGCCCAAGCTGGAATATTGCAGATTCGTCCGTATTGACGGACTAGGTAAGGAAAATACTGAAGGCTGCATTGGCGCCCGTTAAACTGAATGTCAGTAACTCTTGACATTAATTTGTCAGAACAACCACCTCATTCATCTCAGAAAGAATCACAGAGCACGAAATCGCCGAGCCAATGTGTGGAGACAGCAGTACTTATGACATTCAGAGCGCTGAAACTACGTTCAGCGCAGACCGCCATCTACAATGCGCGTTCAATTCGCGCGTGAAAATAATACGAAAAATATGAAAACACTGGCATTTCTGGCGTGATGTAAAGTTATGACTCAGAATAAAGGCAGAACCTTTTTTTTGATAATATGAAGTGTAACTTTAATAATCTCAACTTCAATCACTCGCCATTGTACCACGTTGACAACTTTTACTGCTTTACTGTATTATTATTTTTATTATTAATTAATTTATTTCAGAATCAAAAAATATTCCATACATTGTTAGTAAAGCATACTTATAACTATGTTAGTATATTATTATTGAATGTCAACATTATTAATTATACATTATTATACTATTTTACATTAAAAAGGACCCCTCCAGATCCGTGAACGGTATTCCAGTGCCTCACAACCGGACAATCAACCCTTTCCAATATGGTATTCAGAAGGCTGTTGGTGCTGCCCCGCACGCGGCGCATCAGGGAGGCCACTCTTTTCCTTACTATAGCCCTAAAGCAGTCAGTACTAGCCTTAGCAAACATACCTGATGCACTGCAAAAGCGAGGCAACCCCAACAGCATCCTAAAACCATTATTGTACAAGACCCGCAGGGCATTGAAAGATCTACGCGTATAGCGGACCCATAGTATGAGAGAGTTCTAAAATACAACTTAAGCATAGTTTAGACTACAGATCACCAACTTTAAAAAAATTGACAAAATACATGTCAACTTAGCTCATACTCGTAAAACGGCGAAGGAAAACATCGTAAGGAAACCAGCATGTTCTAGAACCAAAAATTCGAAGACATGTGACATCTAGCAACCCGCACTGGGCCTGCGTGGTCGATTACTGCCCCTCTTTCTCACCTAGAGGAGGCCTGTGTCCCAGCAGTGGGAACATTATAGGCTGATTATGCTATGCTTTAGTAATACCCAACTGCAGTGCGATTCTGTAACCATCTCACCGTGAAAAGTTAGTTGAAGTGAGCGTGGAGTGAACTGTCATTCCAACTAATACTAGGGATTGACACTATTGACAGCTCACTCTAAGCTCACTTCACCTAACTTTTCACGGTGAGATTTTTACAGAATCGATCGGCTGGTATAATAATGTATCTATTTGTTACAGGTTTCACGTCCGACAACGTGCCTTTTGGGTACGACTTTGACTCGGATGAGCTGCCATTGGGTGTATGTGCCCTCAATATTCCGAACCCCGTGCCTCAGGACCTGGACCCTTGGACGGTGTTCGCCAAGACCATTGCATCAGAGGGGGAGCTGTCCATGACATCCACTTTCATGTTACCACCAGTCTTCAGTGATACGTCTCGTAAGTATCTATAATTCTATAAATAAATTTTCACACCACCTAACCTAAAGCAAGTCATTATAGACCAAGGCTCTAGCCGGGCAATAATATTGTATTATATTTCATTATCATCCGCTGGTGCATAATGTGATTTGAATGAATCGGTACAGAAATCTCGGTACAGCAAACATTTGAAAAAAAATTGTTTAATACAGAGCGTCCTCCTAGTTCGAAGTCGGTTAAAAACTTGTACCACAGCATAGTGATCATATGGTCACTGAGATAAAGGTTTTACGACCACTGAAATCAAAGTTATTTGTAGATCACTGACTAAATGTAAGGATCACTGACTGAATAGTGATTTTAGGATTAGTTACTGACAACCAATAACAGCATTACAGATCTAGGGTTTACTGGTAGTAGGTATTTAGTTTTCTTTATTATACAAACCTGAGCAGAGCGGTGGTCGCCTAGACGTAACGGCTGCGACTAGGTCGTGGGTTCGAACCCAGACAGGCGCTTTACTTTGTGTAAATAATTTCATCACCACTGCTCTTAAAATGATAAAGGAATTCGTGAGGAAATCGGCATGTCCTGGAACCAAAAATTCGAAGACATGTGACTTCACCAACCGGCCCAGGGCCCGCGTGGTAGATTACAGAAGTCCAATTTCCGTAATTAAAAACGTTCAAAATCTAGTCGCAATCTCATCTGAGCGACAATCAATGTTAAAAACTTGTCAAAAATGTAGGGAATTTAGAGGTATTTTTGACAGATTGAGACCGACATCGAGACTGTGAACGTTCTTAAAATTATGTACGTGAATTGCCGCTCAGCCCACTCACTTTCGATGAGAAGACGCCTTGTGTCTCAACAGTGAAAACATTGTAGGCTGATGATGCTATAGAAAGAATTTAGTGATGTTAGGACGACATAATGATGCGAGAATCCCACCCACATCTATCTATAGAAATAAAAATGAATCACCGAAATGTATGTACGCGCATAACTTCCAATCGACTGCATCAAATTGGAATAAATGATTTTATTTTTTTAAAAGAGACTGTGACCCCTGAGTTTGTTTCGGCCTTTCTTCTCAGACTAGTCAGATAGGAAACGCCGACCTCATCTAGTTTTAAAAATATGATTGACGTGTAAAAGTGTTTGTACAAACCTACTTGTACAAACACTTTTACACGTCAATCATATTTTTTACTGGTAACTGGTAAAAGCGTATACATTGGCATCTGAACGGGCCACCTATTTTCTTGAGCCTTGTTATAGGTACAACAAATTTGTGTTTGTTCCTAGTATTTATATCATGTTTATTATTGTCAGGACAACGTTTGTATACACAATTGGACCCGGTAGGTAGCGCTGCTTTTTCGGGCAGGACGACTGCACCAAATTGGATAATTATTTTTTGTGTTTGTTATTGTCAGGACAAGGTTTGTATAGAAGAAAATTAAAAGAAAAAAAATATGGCGGTGCGACGTTCGCCGGGGTCAGCAAGTTGAATATAAATATGAAGTTGACTAAACAAAAACTCTCTTGTTTCAGTGATCTTTCCAATTCTGATGTGGACTTTATTTGCCCTCGTGTGCTTGCTGATAGTCCTCGCTGCCGTGACCCTCATACCTAAGAAGAACCGCGAGTGGACATACCAGAGAGCCTCCGTTATAAGGAACAGCTTTAAAAAACAACAACCCCGACCTGCACATACTGATGTGCTTTACTGATTTACCACCAAAAAAATTATAGAAAAAAGATAATATGAATTTAAGTAATAAAACTCAAAACTTAGGTTTTCTCTTATCATCAAAAAAGTGGTTTTGAATGGGGATGTTTGCTGCACCCTAAGTAATAATCCATTGCTTCACATGTTCGAAAAAATTGTCTGCTCAACAACGTTGATAGCGCAATTAATGTTGTTGAACTGTCAAAATGAAAGCTATTCCTACTGTTAGCGTGTTAGGCCGCCATCCCACTGACGTTGGCGTTAACGTTGCGCAGACGCTGGAGAAGCGCCAACGCTCGTAAAACGCCAGTGGGATAGCGGCTTAATAATTATCCTGCTGGACGCTTTGCCGTGAGAGATGTACTTTAGCCCCATGAAGAAAAGCGACTAATCGGCGACAGAACCAGACACTCAAGCTTTGGTTTCCTAGGAAAGCGGTTCAGCCATGTTTTAACGGCCGTCATTTACACCAGTATTTGACATTAATTCAAATCCCGCTGCCCAAAGATTTTAAATCACTAGATTTGTTCTCACCGTACTTAGTCACACAAAAAAGTGTCCATACTGAGAAGAGTGAAGTCACATATTCACTCGCATTATTAATTATTAAATAGCGCTTCAATCAAGTCAAGGCACTGCGCCATTGTGTGTCAGAGGTGTCAAGACGAAACTGAAACAAGACCATCTTTTGATACGTTGGGGCCAATCTAACGATTTAAATCTTTATCGCTGTCATCATTTTTATGACAAGTGTGGCCACCGCTTTCTAGGAAACCAAAGCTTTAGCGACATATCGTAACAAAGTTTTTAACAAGGAACTCCATTTGCACATTATTGAGTTTTCTTCCCCATTGATAAAAAAGAACTCTGTTAGTAACTAGAAATTTAGTTGAGAAATGATTATTTACCGACAATTACTGCTTAAAATAAAGTGAATTACAGTATTTAATATTATTTAAATTTGTTTTAAATTATTTTATGATCACTTTTAAGCAAAACCATTGTGTACATATAGGAACCTTTTCTATTTTTTATAAATAAAGTTATTCGTGTATCTGTGTGGTTTTCTTCAAGCAAACACTTGAGTTTCAAATATTACCATTTCTGACCAAAACTATTGCTATTGTAGAGGTGTGAGGAACAGGGTGTAAAGTTCACTCATACTCCATAGAAAAGGGAGGATCCTCCGACCAAACGGGTGTTGTGTCTGGCGGGCAACTGCCCCACGACTGATGTCGGGAAGTTTGTATGTATGCTAATTGCGCGGTAAACTCTGCTTGCGAGATGCAGGATTTGCGTAACGTCAGTAAGACGCGTTGTTCGCATGTGACGTTGTAGATACCGCTACACTATCAACATTATCGTTTCGGAGCAGCTGTGGTTGTTGCAAGGACGCTCAGCTCCGGTGACAGCTAGCAAATAACTCCCACCCTATTGTGCCCTATGGCCTCAAACACAAGTTTGAATAAGTCTACGAGTAGTTCGAGCAGGTCATTGCCTAATACTCTAATGGAACTATTGTAATAACAATGGTTTGGAACATGTAGTTTATTTTTAGGGAATGGTTTTTTTTCAGGGTATGGGAAATATATTTCTACTCTGGTACTTGTACTATTCTCAAAAAGAAACAGAGCAAGTTATAATAAAAAATATCACAACCAACTCAAAACCGAGAAAAATATTTCTATTTACTCTGAATCCTTATATTATAATATGAAAAGCCTATTAGAGGTTGAAACAAACTTCACACCACAAGAATACTACGAAAAATTGATGAATATAATAGAAACCAGCTTATCAAGGGCCAATAACTCTGAAATAAAAAACAGTCAGTAATAACTGACCATACCAGGCAGTTAATACGACGAAGACATGAGCTACAAAACACTAAACCAAAAACCCGAAGTATGAAAAATGAATTAAAAGCACTTTACAAATTAACTAGCAGATATATCAAGCGAGATTATATTGCCTACAGGTCACATACAATAGAGAAACATCTAAACACAAATGGAAGTATGAAACGAGCACTTAAAGAATTACAGACACACAAACACTGGATAGAAGGATTGCAAGGGGAAGAAACGGTACACAATAACAGAGACGACATTTTGAGCATTGCAACGAACAACTATAAGAACTTATACAGTTGCTCTACACAGACACAATCATTTCATGTGGATGTGCCCCAAATGGACTACACCGATGAGATAAATCCTGTAGATGAAATTGAAATAATCGAACAAGTAAAGAAGATGAAAATAGAAAAGAGTCCAGGCCCGGACAAAATAACTAATGAAGTTATACAAATAGGTCACTCTCTACTGGCAAGACCACTAGCAAAACTTTGAGTATCGAAAGTACTTCCACCCCCAAGCAGTGGTCGGAATCAAACATAATTTTGTTGTATAAAAAGGAGATCCAAAAGATATTTCTAACTACCGACCTATAAGCCTGTTACCAACTATATACAAACTATTCTCTTTAGTCATAGAAAAGAGAATTGGTCAAATACTGGACAGTAAACAACCAATTGAACAAGCAGGCTTCAGAAAAGGTTACAGTACTACAGACCAATATACATCATTAGAACAGGTCATTGAGAAGTATCAAGAATTTCAGAGACCGCTGTACATTGCTTTCATTGATTACCAAAAAGCGTTCGATACAATTGCACACTCAGCAATTTGGCAAACTCTACACACTCAAAATGTTAACCTAAAATATATAAACATACTGAAAGATCTTTATGAGAAGAGCCAAAGTAGAGTACATTGGATAACGTAGGACCACCAATAAAGATAGAAAGAGGGGTCAGGCAGGGCGACCCCCTCTCCCCTCGTCTTTTCATAGCAGTGTTGGAGTCGGTCATAAGCAATCTGGACTGGTATCAATGTCAACGGGAATTATCTTTCACATCTAAGGTTTGCCGACGATATTGTACTTTTAAGTGATAATCATAAAGACTTACAACATATGATATCCACCTTATAAGGTGGATAGCTATATATATATAGCTAGCAAGGAAGTCGGCTTGGAAATAAATCTGAGTAAAACGAAAGCAATGACAAACAATAGTCCCGAAACCATACAACTAGAAGATGTCCACCTAGAGTATGTGAGTAACTATAGTATATATTTAGGAAAACAAATATCATTCAGCACACTAAACAATCAACAGGAAGTAGACAGAAGAGTTCAAAAGACCTGGAACAAGTTTTGGAGTTATAAAGAAGTGCTGAAAGGCAATTTTCCCATTACACTAAAGAGAAAAATAATGAACTCCTGCCTCTTACCCTCCATGACATATGCATGTCAAACATAGAAGTTTACTCATAAAACAAAAACAAGATAAAAACAAGTCAAAGAAGTATGGAAAGCAGCATGCTGAAGATAAGCAAATTGCAGAAAATACCACCCGTCAGTTAGTTATTATCGAAAAATAGTGGACACGTATTTTTTCTTTTGTCAATCAAACAAAAAATGACAAAGATAAAGCGCGTCAAAATTTGGGAGCGGGTAGTCGTGACGTCACTTGCTTGCAAAAGTGTCGCAAGCAAGTGACGTCACGCGGAACTTTAACGGGCGATATCTTCATCATTTTTTATAACGGCACCACATGTGGCTGTTCCTAAATTACCCTAGGCTGATAAAATTTTCTTTTTTCCTAATTATGTGAAATATCACAGTTAAGAACGGCTCTCCCATTATTGACATAAGAAAAAAATACGGGTTCAATATTTTTTGATAATCTAACTGACGGACTAATTAGATTTTTTTAGGAAAATAGCCCGTTGGCGAAATCTGGGTGTAGGTACTATAGGTACTCCTCTGCCTAACCCTTCAGCAAAACAAGGCGTGATGTTATGTTATGTTGCCAAAGTTTTGTTAAACTGTTGTTTTCTTCACGCAAATAATATTTCAAAGATTTTCACCACAGAAACTAAAGTCTGTTCTGATTCAAATTGATGTTATTTCAAGTTAAACAAATATCAATTTTATTTCGATGGAAATTAAGTTGATTTCATAGTGGCTAGCACTATTGAAAAAGTTATAAAAATGTTTGTAGTTGTAGCGTAAACTGAACTTTATTGTGTAGAAATTAAAGTTATTTTCCATAAACTCATACCTATTTGTTTAAATTTTTGGCAAATAAGTCGAGAATGCAGATTACATAGCTACGTTTGTTACGGCTAATAAATAGCCGAAGTGCGGCTACACCTAGTTTTAGCCGGCTACCACTAGGTGCAGCCGGCCAAATGCGGTTAAACTTAGGTGTTTCCACATTTATCATCGGCTAGAACTAGGTTTTCAGTTCAGTGAAGCATTTTGGTTTGGTTTTGAGATTCTTATCTTACGTTTCTCGATTGATTAAAAGACAGTAATTAAAATAAATAAGTAATTAATAAAACTCAAAATAACATAAATCTTCTCTTCAGAAGTAAAAGAACTAATCTGCATTCGCCAAAAATGTAAACACATGAGTTTATGGAAAAATAACTTTAAATCCTACACAATAGAGTTCAGTTTACGCTACAACTTCAAACATATTTATAACTTTTTCAATAGTGCTAGGCACCGGCCGGCTAAAACTAGGTGTAGCCGCACTTCGGCTATTAGCCGTAACACATTCAATTTACATTAAAAAAAAATTTTTTTTTTCATTTTTGTGAATAGCGCATTTCAAAACAAAAACATTGTTTCCAGATTACATTATCCTGCTTGATCAATCGACTTAGTTCGCCTAAACGATAAGATAATGATGGTTAGTCATTTAGATTATCATACATTTTTTGGCCAATTTTCAGTACTTTATGTAGTTGTTGTTGATTAATAGACAGTGAAGTGCATACACATTGCAAAATGTGGAATTTACATGTTTTATTTTTAGTTTTTGTCTTTTTTAGTGTTAAAGGTAAGTTTTTCTACTAACTAATACGAGTGTAGCGACTCACTAGGTCCTGCCGAAAATTACATTATGTAGGTAATTCAAAATGTACGCTTCGACGTTTTCGGTAGACAAAGGGGTTTGAAGATTTTTATATGGCGCCTGGCATACCTGCTGACGCACCATTTTCAAAATGGCGGCCACGCATGAGACCTGCAGTGCGATTCTGTAACCATCTCACCGTGAAAACTTAGGTGAAGTGAGCGTGGAGTGAGCTGTCATTCCAACTAATACTAGGGATTGACACTATTGACATCTCACTCTAAGCTCACTTCACCTAAGTTTTCACGGTGAGATTTTTACAGAATCGATCGGCTGTATATCGATAGCTGACATCAATGCAAACAGAAAACATAATCTACACCAAACCCCGTAAAGTGTCACATTTCCGAGATTAACGTTCAAAGTTGATGATTGAGTCACGTGATCAACTTTGAACGGGAAACGTGACACTTTACTAGACCGTGTGGTCTTTTCTAATCTCTGTTTGCATTGATGTCAGCTCCCGATTTATATAGGTCTCATAGTGGCCGCCATTTTTAAAATGGCGCGACAGTAGACCGTATGCATCATCTTTTCCCTTGGCAAAGACCCATGTCGAAAATTACGCGTCGTAATTCCAATTTAAAACAATTGGTAAAGAAGGTTGAAGTTCCGACTGACAGATTTATGCTGGGATAGATTTTTACCCCTAGATCACGACTTCATTTTCGCCTGGAGGCTTTAAAACCTGTGATAAAATGGTGTAAGTACTGGGGTCTTATCACCAGCTCTTATAGCAGGGCAGAAGTTGAACTGCACTGCTTTTTTGTACTTAGTCATAGAACAAAAAAACAGTGCAGTTCAACATCTGCCCTGCTATAAGAGCCGATGCTTTCAATTTCCTATTAGCCTGTTTGTAAACCTCAAGAATAACTCACACTCAGGGTAAAGAAAACTCCGTGAAGTCTTCTCGTCGCCTATCCCACAGTGTTTAAAGACTAAGATCTTCAACCAGTGCGTCCTCCCCATCATAACATTTATGGCGCCGAAACGTGGACACTGACGGTCGGGCTGGTCCACAAATTCAAGGTCGCTCAGCGCGCTATGGAGCGAGGTATGCTCGGAGTCTCTTTAAAGGATAAAATCAGGAACTAAATTAGCCGGAAAAGAATCGGAGTTACCGACATAGCCTGCAGAGTAAACAAACTGAAGTGGCAGTGGGCTGGCCATGTTTGTCGAAGGACCGATGGCCGGTGGAGCAGACGAGTCCTGGTGTGGAAACCGCGTATCGGCAAGCGTAGTGTAGGACGCCCCCCAGCTAGATGGACGAACGACCTAAAGAAGGTTGCTGGGACGGACTGGATGCGGAGGGTGGAGGACAGGGTGTTGTGGCGCAGCCTGAGTGAGCCGTCCAACAGTGGACTGGACAGCATTGGCACGAAGACTGGTTGTAAATGTGACGATTTGTGGCTGTTGGGAGGCATAACGTCAACACCTTTGAGTACTTTTAAATTGAGGAGTTTCTTCTTCAAGACTGTGTAAATTGCCGGACGGCGCGTTGTGTTCCACGCGCGCCTCAAAGAGATGTCAGCAGAGGACGGGGCCCCACAGGGCCGAAGCCTGCCGGGGCGGCGGGATTTTCCGAAAGGTTAACCGCTGCCCTGGAACAGAAAGGGCTAAGGACGGAACACGGGTGGGTTTTAGTCAGTAAAAGTCTGACACTCCCTTCCGCTCCACCCAGAGCGGGAGGGGTCATTTGATGATTTCCCATCCACAAAAAAAAAAAAAAAAAAAAAAGGGTGTTGTTGCGCAGCCTATGTCCTGCAATGGACCTCGATAGGCTGAGTTGATTGATTGAGGGTTAGGAAAAAGAAAGAAAATACATTTATTTAGCACAGACTAGAAGGCACACAATATAATACACAGCATAAAAAAAAAGTGTAAAGTGCGATATAAGAAATTAACAGGAAATTATGTCTCACGGTTGCGCCAAAGAGGCCCAGTTCAACAAAAATGAAACTAGTGCCTGACGCCGATTTTCAACTGGACCTGAAGGATGACATGCATTCCTTCGGGATGTTATAGGGTTTTAAAATAAAATCATTATGATCTTTATGTTAATGAATTGCATCATAATTAGATTTTAATCAAGAATTTGTTTTCAAAACTAGATTACCAACTAAAGTTTCAACAAAGAAAGATAAGATTTCTTGCTCCATTCTTAATAAACAAATTGTTCCTTTGTACGATTGCACTTATCAAAATTGTGATTAAAAACATCGCGTCTTTGCCTAGAGAAAGGGATACCAAGTCCTACTTCATCCAACCCCCCTTTGTGCAGCCAGGATCGAATGCCAACCCCTAATTTTACTTAAGGTGGATGGCGTTATGGTAGCCCGCGAAATTCTTTACACTTTTTGCTATTTGCAGGTCAGTGTCAGCAGTCTGTATGTTGAATAAAATAAGATTCACAACCGTCACATATATGTCACATATATGGCTTTACAGAATTATAATAATTAGAATCAGCAATACAACTCCTTAAGTTAGAATTGACCTTAAATGTCATTACGTTCATGAAATAGTCATTCAATTGGGTAATATGAACTTAGAGAGATGTACCTATTGATGATCTTTATAATAATAAGAGAATAGAATAGAATAGAATACTCTTTATTGTACACCATATAAGTTACAGAACATAAATAAAATATATAAAATTTTACAAAGGGTGACACAATGGGCGGTCTTATCGCTAAGAGCGATCTTTTAAAGACAACCTTTGGATGGATTAAAAAATTAAGGAAATGCAAATATAGTAGGTAGTATGTGGTGTACCATTTACACTATACTATTAATACATACATAAAGTATATTTTACTCATCTATAAATCGTCTATTAATAAATATTTGTTACGGCCGCGAATCATATTTAATTTGAATTTCTTGGACTAACCCGTCCATCCAATTCCACGATACCATGTCCCGGTTTCAGGCACTGATAATAACGACAAATACGTTTTGTTCCTAGAATCGAAGGCAACTTATAGTGAAGAAGATAAAAAATGGATAGCGGGCAGTGCTGTGAATGTTACCTTCGGTCCTGAAGATGCAGTGTACTGCAAGCTGGAGGATAATAAGCTCAGACTTGTTTTTGATGGATTCGGTCCCTGCAGAGTTGTGGTGGACAGAGTAACGATGGACCATCTTGGATATTGGAAGATATGGATTGGCGCTCCTGGAACAGTTGTCGTTCGTAGTAGCCTTGTCTTCGTCGACGTGGTAGCAGCTGGTATAGAATAATATGTTACCATAATCTGCACCCTACTTGCGTAACACACTATCAAAATCAATCTGAATCATTTTGAAGGATATTGCTAATCCATTGCTTCATATGTTCGAAAAATGGGTCTGCTTAACAACGTAAATAACGCAATGAATGTTGTTGAACTGTCAAAATGAAACACGTTGCTAATACTATGTATAGCGTGTTACGCAATTACCCCACTGCTTGACATCATGTATCAATATCTTATTTATAAAATTGCTTTAAGAAGTAAACTAATGATTAGCTTCTGCATAACCATACACTTTTTGACGATTAGGTATACGTCTCTTAACTTTAACCAAACGTTTTTAAGTAAGGGATCCCCCTCATTTTCAATTTTAAAACTTTTATAACTTTTTTTGTGCAATGCTGTCACTTCGATTCCTTCTAGTTGACACCACGCCACGAGTTACTGCGTTAGTGATGAAACAGGTGTCAATGGTGATACTGAATTGTAACGTGCCAGAAGAGTACGAGGTAACGACCTGCACGTTCAGCGACCCTTCTGGTAATATTTTCATCGCCACCCATGAGGTACACGAAGAGGAACAAAACGCGCTCAACAAGTTAGTACTGTATACAGATGCGAAACCATTTACCATGGATTCAGTACATGATTCTGGAACCTCTTGCGTTGAAATTTTTAGTAGGTAGTAAAAAAAATGCTGTTTCATACGCAAGTGCAAAATGTATGGAACAGCTATTTTTTTCAGGGGTCCAGAATAATTTACTGGAGCCATGGAACAGGTTGCACGTCGATGTCACTGCGACCCTGTATTGTAAAGATGGAGACAAAAGTGCAGCAGTCGTGGAAGGAGCAGTTCTATTTCTAGAAGCTGAGGTATTTTCGAACATAACATGTTGTTGAGCCGGCATCCTTTGAAACGAAACTAAGGATAAAAAGAAACTCCTCATTCAGGAAACTTTAAGCCAAGTATTAAATTATTATTTTTTAAGATGAGATTATTGTAAGAAACGGCGATGTACAATGTCTAGCTAGAGTACCCATTGTGGTATGGTCGTAATATCATGAATGTTAGTTAGAAATTAAGAAGTCACTATACTTCCAACTCTGCTGCACTTTAATCTGACGGATTCAGTAATTAAATTCGGAGTAGGTACTGTACCTACGACTTAATTTGGCCAAGTGGAATATATCGCTGACATATGGCAAGCAATTTAATTTAATGTTCTGTGTCTCTTAGTGTTAATTACTTTGTAGCCTACTATTATATAGGATCAAGTTTTCTAACTGAACAGATAGCTGTGCTGATGGGGAGTTTGTTGCGCCATTTCTTCCCAGCGAAAGCATTAGAAAGTGGTGAAGGGCGGGCATTTTAGGAGACTGCCTTATGTAATTTTGACGTTCGAAAAGTGCTGAAAAGTCTCAGTCTTAATTTGAATAAATGACTTTTGATTTTGATACGCTTTAATGAATGAAATTGCCTGTTTACTGTAATTTTCTCAACAAAATCGTGCAATATTGTTTTGTCTTACAGATATAAGTCGTATATTGATCGTCATGTTTGCATTCTTGCCCTTTTGACCCCTCGCTACGAGAACCCGGGTATATGGCGCTGTTCCGTCAACACTACACAGGTCACCAGCCACGGTTTCCTTTTCATCCACAAGTCAAAGCTAGATGAAGATTATGCGCATGATAGCTATGTGGAAGGTGAGTTCACGAATTTTTTTTCATTTGTAAACTAGATTTTGCCGGCGGCTTGACCTGGATGGGGGTCGAAAATGATCCCTTTGGGAACGTACAGTCACAAAAAGGGAGAAGTAACCAGGGTCGTCGGATATAGTTGAAGATTAGTAAGAAACCGCTGGATCTTTTCGGTTGAAATTCGATTTGATAAAGGTTCCTTTCAAAGGATTGAATTTAAAACATAATAATTAAATGGGTCAATTTCAACAATGTGCATTTTTTTTCAATTTTGGTGGCGTAATTTTTTCTTCAGTTTTCGTGAAAAATAAGGACCTGGTATAAGAATAGAAAGTCCAAGCTAGAAGGATCTTCAAGAGGTCTAAGAATATCTCAATAACTTTTTGAGATATTTTAGTTCAAAGTCTAGTGTGTCCACCAAAATGGAAAATCGCCCACCAAATTTGAAAGTGCCCACCTAACTTGAAAATCAGTGGCACCAAAATTGGATTTTTCTGTCTCAACTCACAAATTAGACTGAGGAATTATCAATAACTTTCATCGGTTAATAAAACTCTATTGCTAAAAATATTTATTATTTTTTATCTGATAAACTCATAATCATAATAATTATGAGTTTATGACACAACAACACGAAAACAGAAAACATTAATCTTTTTATTGTAAGCAAAATTACTTGTCAACAACTACCAACCTACAAAAGTTTCCCAAACAAAACTAAGAAATAAAACATAATTAACAAAAAAAAAATGATTAAAAAAATGATTATTACATAATACAATATTAAATCCATGGTGGAGACATAGTGAAATAGCAAACATTTATCATGACCATTTCACCAACGCTCTAGTTACAGATTTCAGTTTACTAAAGAACCTTAACTCAATAATTATTTGGGTGCTAATCACCAGACGAGATCAATGGTTTCTACAATCAGTATTTAAATCTAAGAAAGGAATTCAAAATTTTCCAATATAAAGATTTCTCATCTTTACTAAAAAAAAACTTAAAACAAGAAAACAATAAGCGTACTTACATCTAATAGGAACTTAACTGCAATAGTTACACAGAATAGTTACAAAAGTTGCATGGAATAACAAACTTAATTGTGTTAAATATATCTTTCTCATACAAACTGACTTAAAACCAGGAATAATACTTTTTTCTTTAGAATTTCAATAAGTTTCCTAAAAACAATATTATTATATTTTTCACTTACCACACAACCCTTTATCTTTAGTAATAAACAACCAAATAACCAAGCTGAATTTTAGTAACTATTCTTGCAAATAAAATGCAAAATTTAAAAAATAACGACGACGTTAAACTATAAAATATGTTATATTCTAAGTCAGATGAACTATTAACATCTAAGTCTGATGTTTTGTCAGCAGTTGCTGCAGAGTCACCAGATTTTTCGAACTTGGAGAACACATCACGATTAATATTTTTGAACGAGATGTTCTAGTATAATTGAGAAGTCCTTGGTCTTTGTAAATGACTAAATTCCATGTTTTCAGATCCTTTGAATCTATGAACTGTCACGGGATGTTTGCCATGCAAAATAGTCTGCTGAGATATAATATGGATGTCTTGTACTGAAGACTGAATGTTTACAGAGTGACGCACTCTATCGGTTCTCGGTTTAATCATATCGGTAGTCTGAGCCTGAGCTAAACCTTCTTCGCGAACTGTGCGTTGAAATTCACAAACCATGACGTGTTCATTGAATGGTAAGTTGTGAAATCCTAAGTGCTTACCATGAAGGCATTCGGTGGAATTGTACATGCACTGAGGCTCGGCGTAATACAGAGAACGGAGCGCCAATCGGTGCTTGAAACATTTGGTCCAAATCACTTTGTGTACCTTCATAGTTCCAGGAAAAGGTCTTAACTGTCTAGAAATAGGCCAGTCCTTCTCAGTAATTTCGTAGTCTTCCACGCGTTAAATTTTTACTGAATTTATATTGGCTTTCAGACTTTGAATTAGAATAACAATGTCCGTAATGTCATTTCCGTATGCTACTAACTGGTCTGCAGTTATCTTTAAAACACCGCCAACTCCGTCAGGTGCACCCTCACCATGACCACTTTCGCAGTGCCATAGGACTTTTGTTGCTGTGTAACAAGTTTACCTTCTCGCTTTTTTTGGTGATCTTTCTCTTTTTAGTAGTTTTTCTGCCTGTTCGGGATTGCTCTTTATTCTTGCCTTTCTTCTTCTTTCTGCCATTCTCTTTTTAAGCAGCCTCTCTTCGCTAGTCTGTTTTGGCATTCTTAAAAGCAACAAAATAAAAATATATAAGAATAAGAAACTTAGTCATTAGTATGCCACCCTTATAATAATAGGTCTTACTTACTGCCAAGTACATAACATTTCTTTGTTTGCTAATCAAACTGTCAACAAATAAACAATAGGTACATATATATACAGTACATACTTAAAACTTGGTGGCTTGTTTTCAATTTTGGTGGCGTGAAAACGCCACCAAAACCACCAAAATTGAGCCACCAAAATTGAAACCAGGCATAAAAAAAATCATTAAAAATAGGGGTTTTAAGTTACAATTAAATTAATATCAGTGATTTATGCGTAACCCAAATTACTACCTATAATGTATAGATTATTATTAAAACACTTTAAAATTAACAGCAAATCGATCCACCAAAAATTGAACAATTCTTGTCCCCCGTGCCACCCAAGATGGTACTTACGTTTTTGGCGGGAAATCACAGCACTAAACACACACCTGTTACGCGCAAATGCTGGCGCACGACTGAGAGATGTGAAATAATAAAACACCATTGATCGCACGCGCACCAAACTTCATTTTATAGTAAGTTGAATAAGTGCCACCAAAATTTTGATTTTTGCTTGGACAAACTTTGATTGAGTATCCTGTGCTTTTAAATTAGATTTTCTAATATGGTTTGGTTGTTTTTAGAGAATGTGTTTTATGCATATACTAACGAAATCGTTTATTTTTTATTGTACATTAAATTGTTACTTTGGTGAATGCATTTATATCAAAAAATGGAGCTGGGACAAGCCACCAAACTGGAATTTTATGGTGTTTTTTTTTCTCTGATTATTTACACACACTTATTAAAAAAAAAAAATGTGGCCCTAATTGAACCAAGTTACGTAGTTCACTATAAAAAAAAATAAGAAACATCCTATCATTTAACACCTCGATTCTCAACGTGGACGCGTAAAATTTGCTGCGGGGATATTCACCCAATTTATATTATTAACAATTTTTTTTTACTGTCATCAAGTAAGATAATTCTGTGCTTAATCCGTTCAGCTTTTATACCCAGTTTTTGTCCAGAAGGTAACAAAAGTGGGTATACAGGGTCATTTTTTTTTCTTCTGCTGCAGCTAGTGTAGTCATATAGACTTAGTTTAAAAAACTGTTTTTTTTTAATATAAACTTCACAGACGTGATGGTATCGATATCTTAACGCGATAAAACATAAGAAAATATATTTTCTCAACTCATACTTTAAGTAACAACACTACCAGCGGTATTTGACTCCAAAAAACAAACATCTAATCTTTTAATTTTTATTTTATCGTGTATAGAGATATCCTCATCGATCGATCACGTCTGCGGAGTTTCGCTAGCTTATTTAATTTGACCCTGTGTATCTTATCATTACTACTTAGCCTTTGTAATCAAATTAGGAACCTAATTAAATTCTTACCTACTGTTATTTCGATTTTGTCGATAGCAAGACAATGGCGTTATACTGTTACCTTATTATATTGATTTCTTCTGAGTAAATTGAATACTTCTTTCTTTAGTAACTTATAAACTATGCTCCACCTCCTATCCTGCCCTCTGTGTCCCAAAAGTGGACCATAGCAGTGCGACACAGTGCACATCTGTGTCGCACTGCTATGGTGTTGAAATATCTGAGGATGAGGTTCAAAGGCTGCTAAAACAAATTGACTTAAATAAGTCAGCAGGCCCGGACAACATTCCACCGGTTTTCATCGCAAACTGCACCAAAAGTCTTGCCGTCCCCCTCTCGATACTATTCAAAAAATCACTTGCTACGGGTGTGTGCACTTGCTTGGTGTGGTACCACGATCTGGAAGTCACGATATTATAACACGGATACACAAAAAGGTGCCAAAGACTTCCGTCGAGAATTATAGACCGTTTATTCGGCTGTCAATCAAAGTCTCTGCGATTATCAGCACGGTTTCTTAAGAGGTCGGTCTACCACGTCCAACCTAGTTATTTGTAGCGATTTTCTATCAGACTCCATGTCCCTTCGGACCCAGGTCGACGTTATATATACCAATTTCAGCAAATGTTTCGATTGAATTGACCATGTAATCTTAATGCGTAAACTTTTCTCCTTGGGTATCAGGGGTAACCTATTAGACGGCAGATAACCTATTAGCCCTGAACGCCCTCTAATAGGTTGCTCTAATACTCTAATAGGTTACTCATCTAGAGGCTACTCATCTAGAGCTATGCGTGCTCCCTCGGCGAGTTCCTCAGGGGTCGTTATTGGAGCCTCTCTTATTTAATATTTTTATTAATGACGTGATTTCCTGTTTTTGGCACTCTAAAATATTGCTTTATGCAGATGACTTCAAAATCATGAAACAGGTTGCTAAACGTCTCCAAATGATATGTGTGTTCTTTCACTCTCAAACCTCGCCCTCTCTATTTTCCTTACAATTTCTTAGATACCCCAACCCAATAACCAGGGTCAATTCTATCAAAGACCTCGGCGTTACTTTCGACGCAAAGCTTATTTTTGACACTCACATTAATAATATTGTCAACAAAGCGTCGAAAGCAGTAGGTTCTATTTGCAGGGTCTCGTCTGATATTTGAAATATCTAGACTTTTAAGATATTATATTGCTCCTTTGTTCGTGATCACCTCGAGTTTGCCTCTCAAATCTGGAACCCCAACTACAATACTTATATCGATCGTTTAGAGGGCATACAAAGAAAATTCCTTAGGTACATTCAATTTCGTTCCAAAATATCTGCCTATCTAATTACAGCTTGTGTAAAACATTTTGAAAGAAGAAAAATTTCCGATTTAGCATTTTTATCCAAAATTGCCAACGGATCCAACGACATCCCTGAGCTGCTGCGCAAAATTGGGCTGCGCGTATGTTCTTCGTTTTTGCGTAAACCTCGTTTGTTGCACATACCTATAACAGGAACAACTTACAGACAAGACTCCTACATGATTAGGGCGAGCCGTATGTATAATGAAACCTGCCAGGAAGTTGACATAGATCTTTTTAAAACAACATAGCCCTTGCATTACATAAGAATACACAGTTTGCTTAAGTAACACTGTCTGCTACCTAGTACATAGTTAATTGTTATTCAATGTATGAAAACTTGTAATTGGTCATCACCATGTTAAATACTTAGGAACTATTGTGTCTGATTGATTAGCTGTAAGTTTTCCAAAAAATATAAAATAAAATAAAATAAAACATGCAGTCAAATTGACCACTGACGACGACGGAATTCGCGAAGTTTTGGGTCAACAAGATCTGAAATACAGTCGTGCCACCGACAAAAAAAGTCACTTGTTCTTCGGGATCATCAATTTTGTTTGTCCCTATACGCTGTCCATTCGGTAAACCGTTTTTGACAGTTGAAACTAGTCATTGCAGCAACACACAATACAATGATTCACGTACGGTATTATAATGCCAAAAGAAGCCATAAATAAGCTAATTCAATAAGATAAGGCAGTTTATATATTTATTTTAATATGCATTTTAAAGTTAACTTTTACGTAATCTGGAATAATATGTACATTCTCTTAGACAGCTGTCAAAAAACGGTTAACCTAATGGACAGGGTATAGTGTGTCATTTTCATCATACATCTTTGTGGATAGAGGAACGAGGTGGGAAGTTTCTGGAGGTGTATGTCTGTTGCGCTACCTACTGCTCGACGGGTTAAGTCGGGCTATTGTAGATATAGAGTAGTGGTAGCCCAGTGGTAACGGCCTCTACTTACGTCTAACGGGTTCGAACCCAAGCAGGCGCTTTACTTTGTGTAAATAATTTCATCACCAATGCTCTCAAAACGGTGAAGGAAAACATCGTAAGGAAACCGGCATGTCCTAGAACTAAAAATTCGATCACATGTGACATCTAACAATCCATTGGGCCCGCGTCGTAGATTACAGCCCATTCCCTGTTGCAGAGAGTAGGCCTGCGTCCCAGCAGTGGGGACATTATAGGCCATATGTATTGTAGATATATCGTGTATGTTTTATATCACGTTGCAGGATTTGTGTGACTTCAGTAGGCCAATTCTCGTAATTTAATAATAAAATAATACATTATTCGTTTTTCCAGAGCCGGTGTTACGAAGCAAATTCTCAACCATTTCGGGTATGGCAGGCGACGCAAAGACGTTCTCTTGCTCTATAAAAACCGCTGTTCGCTACTGCTACTTCAGGGCACCGAACGGAACTGTCTACAACGTTGGTCCAAGTAAGTATGACGCTGTCACCTGTACATTAAGCCTGAGTTTTGAGTCTGCATATTGGTCAGTGGTTGCAACGATTGCAGAGCGTGTACGTCAACAAAAGAGATAGGTATCCAGGGTCGTCGGATATAGTTGAAGTTTCGTAAGAAACCGCTGGATGTTTTTGAATGAAATTTAGTTTGTTATATGAACTGTTGGTTTTCTATTAGTTGAATAAAATTTTATCCGAAAACATCAATCAGTTTCTTACTAAACTTCAACTATATACGACGACCCTGCATACTTATCTCTTTTGTACAGACGCCAGCACATCAAGCTACTACAATCTGTCAAATTTCTTTAATAGATTTTCAACTTTATCACAGTTCGGTGCTTTGTTAGAACCGAACTATATCAACTGAAAGTTTCAGTAGTTCGGTCTACCGGACTAACAACCGAACTACTGCTACTAGAGGACTAAAGAATTAAGGTTCAAAGTTGATTGGGAAAATTGTCAGTTTCGGGTAGCTTGACCTGCTGGCGTCTGTACAAGAAAACAAACATGTGCCTTGTTCTTTCGAACCTACGGTGCCCAAAGCTGTAAACCTATTCACAACAATCCGACAGGCTGTCATATCGAAAATGTCACATTTCGATAATCTGATTTCCTTTGGGCGCATTGCCTTGCCCCCGACAGCTGTTTGCCGAAACCCCAGAAATGTCCGTTTAAATCAAAGACATTAAATTATTACTTGGTTTAAATCAAATAATTTAAACTGACAGCGTTTAGAGAACTCCTCCTCATTGATTGATGTTCGATACGGTCCGGAGGTTGTGTGAAGGCCGCAGGAACCCGTTGGATGCGAGAAACACAGAACCGGTCGAAGTGGAAGTGGTTAGGGGAGGTATATGTCCATCAGTGGACGTCTGTCGGCTGAATTGATGATGATGATCGAATCGGAAGCGTATCAAGTGGTTGTGAATAGCTATGCAGGTGACTCACTGAACAACAGAAAATGCAAACTCAAGATTAGCTCGATCAGAGGGGCAACGATTGTTCATCACGTTTTGGACGTATGTGTAGGGCAGACGTGGCTAGAAATCGCAGGGACATCGACGCGCAACCCTTTTACCATGAATCCAGAACATGATTCTGAATCCCCCAGCGTTGAAATATTCCGTAGGTTACTAAAAAAAAATGCTGTTCAGTATTACACTTTTCTATACTTACAACAGTTTTTTTGTTGTTTTTTTTTTTTTGATAACTGTCGTAAAGATTCTACGCTAGGGAAATCTAGAATCATGTGCTGAATTCGTAGTCACTTTTTGCGCTTCGATGTCTCTGCTATCGCATATAGAGTATTCTGGAAATAGAAACCTTTGCCCAGCAATGGGCTACAGCATAGGGTGGGCATAAAAATAAAACTCTTTATTTTTGCAGCCACCTCATCACCAGGCTACGAGTACGTCGGCAAAGGTTTCGACGCGGGAGAATGCGGCATCAGGCTTGATAATATCTCGGCATCGGATGAAGGCTCGTGGACCTGCAATGTTGGACTGGAAGAAAATAATGAGGAACAGACGGACTTCTTCTTTGTTTACGTCAACCGTAAGAATAAGGGTCTACTCACACTTATTCAGCTCTGCTCAGCTTTTGTCCATAGAAAACATCGATTTTGTATGGAATGCGTACGCATCCGTTCAGCTTTACGACCGCGTACGCATTCCATACAAAATCGTTGTTTTCTATGGACAAAACCTGAACAGAGCTGAATAAGTGTGAGTAGTCCCTAAGAATGTTATGCTTACACCATTGGTACCAGCATTTTTTTAACAATAGGAATCTAGTATTGCCTAGTTTGGGGACCGCTGTCACCGCGGTGCCCGTATCTTGAAGACCAGTCAAAGAGTTCACATCAGTATTATTTCCTTAGTGTAATTTGTTAGATATAGGTACAGACGCCAGCACATCAAGCTACTACGATCTGTCAACTTTCTTTAATAGATTTTCAACTTTATTGTTAAAGAATTAAGGTTCAAGGTTGATCGGGAAAATTTGACAGTTTCGGGTAGCTTGACCTGCTGGCGTGTGTACCTATGGTTTACGATGGTACCTATGCGTGGACGTCGTAGAATTCGGCTTCGTTTAGGACACTGTGTTATATACCCTGTTTATTCTGTTGCAGATCGTTTGGTGGCGAATCACCGCTGGTCGGGCAGTTCTGTGGTGGTGCGCTTGCGCATATTCGATGGGCCCAAGCTGGAATACTGTAGATATGTGCGCAGCGACGGACTAGGTAAGCAAATAACACGGTAAAATTATTCGGTACACCATTTCTACCTACCTTGTTAAAATAATTGTAGTAGTATTCAATTAATGCCTAAAGTCAGCGACGTCAATTTTAAACACTAATGATTGACTTAGCATGGTACTGAATCATGTGCACTGTCTAAAAGTATTAGAGACAGTATGTTCTAGGCCTCTGAGTTGGTTTCGGTGTTTCTTCTCAGAGAAGTCGGACAGGAAACACTGACCTTACTAGTTTTTAGGGTTCCGTAGCCAAATGGCAAAAAACGGAACCCTTATGGATTCGTCATGTCTGTCCGTCCGTATGTCACAGCCACTTTTTTCCGAAACTATAAGAACTATACTGTTGAAACTTGGTAAGTAGATGTATTCTGTGAACCGCATTAAGATTTTTACACAAAAATAGAAAAAAAAAAACAATAAATTTTGGGGGTTCCCCATACTTAGAACTGAAACTTAAATTTATAACTAGGGTAACTGTGCATAGGTCTTCAAAAATGATATTGAGGTTTCTAATATATTTTTTTTCTAAACTGAATAGTTTGCGCGAGAGACACTTCCAAAGTGGTAAAATGTGTGTGTCCCCCCCCCGTAACTTCTAAAATAAGAGAATGATAAAACTAAAAAATATATATGATGTACATTACCATGTAAACTTCCACCGAAAATTGGTTTGAACGAGATCTAGTAAGTAGTTTTTTTTAATACGTCATAAATCGTAAATTGTAATTGTACGCAACCCTCGCCTCGGTGCGCGACTCCGACTCGCACTTAGCCGGTTTTTTAAATATTATTGACGTGTTAAAGTGTTTGTATAAACTTACCTAGCATAATTAGCCTATAATATACCTACTGCTGCCATCCTATATCTATGTGTAGGACTCAATCCTCGTCTCTTCGAGAAGGAATGGGCTGTAATCTATCACACTGGCTCAGTGTATGTTGGTAGGTCTGTTCCACATGTCTTCGTATTATAATAATAATAATAATAAGCTAGCAACACCAACGTCAACGTCAACGTCTCTTTTGTTGTCTCTTCACAATTTTATAATAGATAATTTTTAGAAGCAGTTAGTCGTCGCTCAGCCCCGCCCCGCCGCTGCCGGAATCCAGCCCCATCGAGAGTGCTGTGACACCGGCCGTAGCAGTTGCGTCGAGCTCGAGCGACGACTATTTTTCCCCGCCGACGTCGCCAACACCTGTACGTCGGCAGGGGAGAGGCCGGCCACCGAGGAGCTTGGGACTTAGGGTGTGCAGCGCATGAGATGGACTCAGTCTATGAACGAGAACGTCATGCGCGCATACTACGGGTCTACAGAGGGGGGAACTAACCTCACTGCGTACCGTGATAGGTTGCTGTCTCTGTTCCAGGAACTAGAACCAACCGTCAACGTCTCGGCCCAACGACTGTCGGATCAGGTGCGGGTCATCCAACGCAATCACAGGTTGGACGACATCGCACTTGATAGGCTGCGCTCAGAGGTACTGAGCAACCAAATCGTCTCGACTCTGGCACAAACCGCGGCACAAACGTCAACTACTGATGCCATCCTGCCGCGGTCCAATCGTGTTGAAGAAGATGATGATAGGGTTGACACAGTAAGTAGCCAGTGCAACGTCCGACTGAGGAGCGCACTGGAGGATGCGTTTCGCGAGTATAGGTCTACTCCAACCGAACTTAGACCCCGAATACCACGGCTACCTATGCACAAAAAAAATAGGGCGCTGGTGTGTGCCTTGGACTCGCAGCTCAAGAATTTCTTCGAGAGCAGCGAGGATCTCGTTGATACACACTCAATCCTGTATTGCGCGGCTGTGGCGGCATGTCGTTTAGCTAACGTCAAGTTTCCCAATTGTGACGCAGCTACTCGACCAAAACCAGCCGTACCAGCCTGGCAATGCAGGATCGAGCGTCGTATCGATGGGGCCAGGGTACTCATCGGCAAACTATACTGCTTCAGGGAGGGCAATACACGACCACGAGTGATGCGCTTTGTGAGACAGGCATTTTCGGGGACTGGAATCAGCCCTCGGGAATACATGTCCAATGTCACAGAGCGCATCGACTTCCTGAAGCAGAAAGTTTGTGCATGGGCGAGTCGTATTCGGCGGTATAAGCGGCGGGTTGATCGGTACACGCAGAATCGCATGTTCCAGAGCGATGAGAGGTGGGTATATAGAGCTTGGGAGCGACCTGAACAAAACGTGACGGACGTGTGCCGCCCGGATGATGCCACCACGAGTGCATTCTGGCGCAGCATCTGGTCGGTGCCCGTCTGTCACGCTGAGGGTGGCTGGATGCGGAATATCGAGCGAGTGTGTGGAACTATACCAGAAATGGAAAAAATCGTAATTACGCCATTAGACGTAGCCAGAGCAGTCCGTCCGTTACCGAATTGGAAATCACCGGGACCGGACGGACTGCATAACTTTTGGTTAAAATGGCTAATTAGTTCACACACTTGCCTGGCATCTCAGTTCCAGTCATCCTTAGAGTCTGGGTCGCTACCACAGTTTCTAACAACTGGCGTTACCCACCTGCTCCATAAGTCAGGTAGTCCCGCGGAACCCAAGAATTATAGACCGATCACGTGTTTGTCGACGGTTTACAAACTTCTTACATCCATTTTGAGAGCGAAAATTAACTTGCACATTGACAGTAACTCGATTATGTCTGCCTCTCAAAATGGATGTAGGAATGGGTCCCGCGGTACCAAGGAGCTTCTCCTCATAGACATGGCCATTAGCCAACAGGTTCGCCGATCCCGCAAGGATATGTCGACATGTTGGATAGATTATAAGAAGGCCTACGACTCGGTACCACATACATGGCTCATGAGGGTGCTGGAGTTGGATGGATGAACGAACACAACACACTGGATGAACGAACACAACCTTGAAATTAACTACAATAAGACAAAAATAATAACTTTCCACCCCCGACAAAAAACACCTTTATGTATAGGTTTCAAATACAACGGTTCAGAAATAGAAGCAGTAAATAAATTCACCCTTTTAGGCCTAGATATAGATTCACACATAGATTGGAAATCACATATTCAAAAAGTAAGATCTAAATTATCCAAGTTTTCATACGCTCTCCGAGAAATCAAGAAAACAACGGACCTCAAAACAGCACTAGTAACATATTACGCGTACGCATTTGCATGGCTCAAATATGGAGTTATCCTATGGGGAAATAGTACAGACGCGCCAACATTATTCACTCTACAGAAAAAAATGATTCGAATCTTAATAAATATCAAATATACAGACTCCTGTAAACCCCACTTTATAGACCTCAAAATATTAACCCTACCCTGCCTCTACATACTTGAAATTTGTAAATTTGTACGAAAATATCCGCAATTCTATACCAAAAGAGGAGATATTCAAACAAAAATTGCACTTAGACACGAAAACAGATTAGACATACCCGCTTCACGATTAAAAATGCACTCATCTAGTACATTTGTTATGTCCATTAAAATATACAATAAGTTACCGGAATACATCAAAAATATAAATAAAAATAATATCTTTATTAATAAATTAAAACAATTTCTTATAATTAAAAGCTACTACACTATTGACGAATATTTTAGCGATAAATTTCAACAACAATAAAAACTATTGTTTACTTATTACCTACATTTCATTTTAAATTTCACTTTGAATATAAATTTATCTTAAAAACAAAGAATAATGTAAATCGTGCAATATATAAATATAACTTAAAACCAAATATATAAATATTTATATAAAATATTAAATACCATAAAAACAAATTAATGATACTATTTTAATTTAATATTTATTTTTTTCTTAACAAAAAGCGCCTTCATCCTCTCTCCTATTAAAAACTAACTTTGCTGTGCCCGACAGGGTCCATAATTGATTCGATGTTTTGACATACCAACTATCATATATGTTGTACACATTATGGAATGCAATAAAGTATTGAGTATTGAGTATTGAGTACAAGATAGATGCAACTCTACGCACCTTCCTTGAGTCGTGTATGGGGCAATGGAAGACGGTCCTTCGCTATCCAGGGTGTCGACAGATCCAGGGGAATGATGAGCCTGTATGGATTAAGCGGGGAATATTTCAGGGCGACAGTTTGAGTCCACTTTGGTTCTGCTTAGCCCTGAATCCTCTAAGCACACTGCTGGAGGACTCAGGTCTAGGCTACCGGTTGAGGAGAGGTGGTCAGGTCATATCTCACCTCCTCTACATGGATGATTTGAAACTCTTTGCCTCCAACAAATTGCATCTGATGGAGCTACTGAAGGTAACTGAAACTTTCAGTAGTGCCATCAGGATGGAATTTGGTGTGGAGAAATGTGCAGTCATGCATGTAAAGGGGGGGGAGATTATGGAATCCGAGGGAATTCCACTTTCGGATTCCATACACCTTAGATCCCTTTCCTCATCCGAAAGCTATAAGTATTTGGGTATGTCGGAAGCGTTAGGCATCAACGATGCTGACATGAAGCAATCATTGAAGGAGCGCTTCTTTTGTCGCCTGAAGAAGGTATTAATTAGTCTTCTTTCGGGCGGAAATAAGGTGCGCGCCTTCAATGGTTGGGTCATGCCGGTTTTGATGTACTCTTTCGGCATACTCAAATGGACTCAGACTGAACTCGATGCCCTGGATAGAAGGGTCCGTTCACTGCTGACCGCAAACCGGATGCATCACCCACGATCATCGGTGATGAGACTGTATATCCCGCGAAAATGTGGGGGTCGAGGCTTTTTAAATGCGAAGACCCTCCACAACCGCGAGGTGTGCAGTCTCAGGGAATATTTTCTAAAAACCGAAGTGGGTATGCACCGTGATGTGGTCGCAGTGGACAAGGGACTCACCCCGCTCTCCATGGCGAAAGAGAACTGGCGCAAACCTGTAGTACTTACTACCGATGACCGCAAGAAGGTATGGCAAAGCAAGGAGCTTCACGGGCGCTTCTATCGGGCTCTTCATGAGCCCGATGTAGATTTCTTAGCGTCCGTATCCTGGCTACGTTTTGGTGACCTCTTCGGGGAAACTGAAGGTTTTGTCTGTGCAATTATGGACGAAGTTATCTTGACGAATAACTACCGGAGATATATTATGAAGGACGGGACGGTTGACGTGTGTCGGGCATGCCACCGTCCGGGTGAGTCCATCAGACATATTATCTCTGGTTGTTCTCGTCTGGCTAACAGCGAGTACTTGCACAGGCATAACCAAGTCGCCAGGATTATTCACCAGCAACTTGCTTTGAAATATAAACTTGTCGACTCTGAGGTACCATATTACAAGTATGTGCCCGACCCAGTTCTCGAAAATGACCATGTCACGTTGTACTGGGATCGGTCTATCATCACTGACAGGACTGTTGTCGCCAACAAACCTGATATAGTGGTGATAGATCGATTAGTGCGCCGCGCAATGATTGTCGATGTTACCATTCCACATGACGGGAACCTCGTGAAAGCTGAGAAAGATAAACAAATCAAATATCTTGACTTAGCACACGAGGTTGTTGACATGTGGAATGTGAGCTCGACTATCATTGTGCCGATTGTCGTATCGGCCAAGGGCCTGATGGCCGAAAGCCTCGATCAACATCTATCGAGGCTCTCGTTAGGCGGTTGGATCAAGGGCCTGATTCAGAAGGCAGTACTCCTCGATACGGCTCGCATTGTGAGGAGGTTTCTGTCTCTGGAGCCCTAACCACCGGTAGCTTGGACCCTGCTCCCGCCACCGGTGGATCACTATTTTTTTATATTTTTAAATGTTTTTTTTTTTTTTTATACTAATATTTAAAAATGTAATAAAATAAGACCTTTAAATAAATAAACGACATAATAATAATAAATCTTTATTATCAGACCATAGATCCATAACTTAAAATAAAAATAACTAACTAAACTAATAACTAATTATAGCTCCTGCATTGCGATTCTGTAACCATCTCACCGTGAAAACTTAGGTGAAGCGCGTGGAGTGAAGTGTCATTCCAACTAATGCTAGGGATTGACACAATTGACCTCACTCTAAGCTCACTTCACCTAACTTTTTATGCTGAGATTTTTACAGAATTGATCGGCTGCAGACCATATTTCGGCCATGGCGGCCAATCTCAAGTGAGAGTAGCCTTCGGCGCGGGAGATATAGTATAGTGCACAACTGTGTGCGCAGACACAGGTACACACAGGTGCACTCTTCCCACACTCTCATAGTCCGATGGGACGGCAATCCAACACGACAGGCATCACGCGTCATCAAGCATAAGACCAACGGCTTAACGTCCTTTCCATGGTACAGGAGTATCATACTGCCGACATCCAAACTCCTGGCTGTACTATGAAATTCCTAATGGAAAAACACAGTACTATACTGAAATAAAATCATTTATCGGTTTAATGCAGGTTTTACCGCCGAACACGCCCCTCGCCACTACGTCTCCGAGACGGGTGAGGACTACGGTGTCTGTGCCCTCACCATCCTGAACCCTACAGTCGAAGACCTGCGTCCTTGGACAATAGTCACCAAGGTCATCGGGGAAGACGGGGAGGTGTCCATGACTACCACTTTGGATTCGCGAGGACAACCCATGCGTGGACTGTCCAGTAAGTATTTTATCCATCTAAGATATACCTATACAGGGTGCGAAAAGACCCATCACATAGCCGTCAAATACGCATTTTGTACAGACGCCAGCAGGACAAGCTACCCGAAACTGTTAAAATAATCCAATCAACCTTGAAACTTAATGCTTGAGCGATAAAGTTGAAAATCTATTAAAGAAATCTGACAGATTGTAGTAACTTGATGTGCTGGCGTCTGTACATCAAACTAAGTAACATTGCACAAAAATAATTGCTGGGAAACGACTTTTAATTTTGGAGGGAAAATTTGCTGTTTACACACGCTAAACATTGTCCTGACCCCGTACCGTTGCATGCACCCAGCATGCAACGGTACGCGGTCGAAAATATTTGAATGAAAACCGGTCAATAGCGGCGGGGTAATCAACCTTAACCATTTACCAACTATGTTAAAAAAAAACATTAATTTAAACTAGGCTGAGGATCAGCACTTTTTGAACGTCAAAATTCCATAAGACAGTCCCCAAAACGCCCGTGTTTTTGTTGCGTTGGTGTCGGCTTCCAGTCTTACCGGAATACCGGATGCTAGTAATACCAATTACCAGTATTTCACATCGAGCGACTCCATAAGTGAACTCCACAACCCAGTTACTGGATAACACGGCTCTCCTTGGCAAGACTAGCTGTCAAACTTTCAGGCTTCTGAAGTTAAATAATTTATTTTTTCCAGGCTCCGTTGCAATCCTCCTTTGGTCTTTACTTGGCGCCATTTTGGTATTCTTGATTGCCGTGTCTTGCCTACCCAAGAGGAACCGACAGTGGGCAAACCAAAGAGCTGTCATTATTAGGAACAGCTTCAGGAGACAGCCCCAGCCACAGCAGCAGAATGTAACTGACTTACCCAAACCTGTACATACTGATATTCTTACCGGCTTACCACTAAAATTTTAGTAGGAAAGTCTAGAGAATTCGTAGTACCAACCTAACAGGCAGCGGTGAAGGGTTTAAAGGTGTTAAAGTTAGAAGATATATGTGTAAAGAATAGAATATTTTTATTTTCATTTTAAACATGGTACAATTAATGGTCTTAACCATATATCCCTATTGAGCCATGCGCCAGGCAAACCCGGGAATCGAAGCCAGGTCCTCATGCTCAACAATACCGCTTGCGACCACTCGACCAACGAGGCAGTTTTAAGAAAACAAGTAATGATTATGTAGAACCAATAATAATGAATATAATCAAACTGTCATTGTACAATTACAACATGCTTACAACCCTTTTAAAAATTGTAACCCCAATATTTTGACAATGTCTCATAAATTTTTAGGGTTTCGAGTTTTAAATCTAACCAGTATACTACAATTAATGACTTTTTAGCGTATACGTATGTTTTTACTGTATACTATCAGTTCCAGTTGAAAACCAGCGTCAGGCACTAGTTTTCTGGCATTTTTGATGTACTGGGCCAGAGACACACTTTCCTGCTAATTTCTTACATCAGACTTTACACTTTTTATATGATTTTTAATTGTTTTTATCAGAGGGGCAATTCTCGTAATTTTAAGAACGTTCACAGTCTGATCTCAGTCTCAATCTGTAAAAAATACGTCTAATTTCCCTACATTTTGACAAGTTCTTGACATTTGTTTGTCGCCGAGATGAGACTGCGACTAGATTTTGATCATTTTGAATTACGAGAATTGGCCTTCTGATGTATGGTATGTATCTGGTGTGCTAAATAAATGTGTTTTCTTTCTTCATCAATACGTATTCTGCTTACGCTACAATTACCTAGATACAATGAATAGTGTATGTTTTTCCCCTTTTTTAAGCAGGCTAGGTACCTACATAAATATTATCCTCGAAGTGCCAAATACCATGTGAATAAAACCTTTTTTATTTTTGTTAAATAAAGTTATTGGAGAATTGTACATGGTTTTTATTGATGTGTTTTATAATTTGTGTCTTTTTCTTTATGCAAACAATCCACTATTACGATAATATCTTGATATACCTACCGACACTGAAGAATTATTTATTTATTTTTATTTATTTATTTAAATACCATGGGAGACTTACAGCTAAAATAGACAGATCAAGGACAGTATGTTGTCTGATAGCCAATTACAGGTCTCCACTTATAATACAGAGAAAACAAAAAGAAAGAAAAAAGAAAAGATAAAATATCTGGAATTCCCGTGATTTATTAGAGGGTGCAATCGAAAAGTTGGCAACGTCTTATTGACATTGAAAAAAGTATTTGGAAGCTTCCAAAATGCTTGTTTTACACCTAAAACGAAGTAACTATAATCACGCCTGTATTATCCGAAGAGGTAGGCAGAGGTGTACTTCCTATACTAATCTGCATTCGCGACATATTCGCCAAAAATGTAAACAAATATGAGTTTATGGAAAAATAACTTTAATTCCAACACAATAAAGTTCAGTTTACACTAGAACTTCAAAATTTTTTATAACTTTTTCAATAGTGCTAGTCACTCTGAAATCAACTTAACTACCATTAAAATAAAGTTGATATTTGTCTAACTTGAAATAACGTCAATTTGAAACATACTTAAATAAAATTTTAATATAGGTACACCCATATTTCGTTAGTTTTAACTCCTATATTACGTAATAGGGGGTGAGCCTTCTGACATCATCAATCGGGCACGAATCCAGAATCCAGGCTGCTACTGACTAATTCCAGATGGAAAAACTCAATAACGCTCTACCTGACCTGGTAATCAAACCCTCATACTCAGCAGTTGCGATTGCGACCGCTAGATCAACGAGGCAGTCATTTCTGCTGAAAACACATCAATTTTAAGTTCTTCGCTCCATTTATTTGAATAGCTACTAAATCAGTCGAAGGTCACCCGATAATCGGTAATGACGATAATTATTTAGATAATATTGATAATTATTGAGATATTTTAGATTATCACACATTCTTTTATTATTCTAGTAGTTGGTTAGGCAGTGAAGTGATACAAAATGTGGAAGATCTCTGTTTTATTTTTAGTTTATTTCTTCGTTAATGTCAAAGGTAAGCAATTTATTAAACTGATAATTTAAAAAATTAGCTGTTTCATAAAAAAGTGCAATATGTACTTACACGGTCAAAATGTATGGAACAGCAATTTTTTTTTTTACCGACTAAAAATTTCGACGCCGGGGTTTTAGAATCATGTACTGAATCCATGGTAACATGTTGCGCATCGATGTCCCAGCCACTCAGTAAACAATAAATACATACATACATAAAATATGTACGTATCTATATAAACCTCTAAAGGGGATTAATAGGGGGTGAAAGTTTGTATGGAACATCGTCATTTTTGCCGATCGGAAATCCCATCGGGCGCATGGCTTGTAATTATAATTATAATACAATGATATAATATACCTACTCCGCACGACGCGAAAATGTAAGCGCGTGTAAAAATCATTTAGCAATATGTCGTGTCTAGGAGCAATATCACTATACAGGAAATCATTAAAAAAACATTGAATCATAGGTAGGTACTCATTGTTGAATAATATCAACAGATTCCAAATGTCTTCTCATTGATTTTTCCAGGACTTTCAGTTCACTTTTCTGGCGAATAACTTAAGTAGGTGTAATTTAATTAAGTGTTGGTAAATGCTTTCACGATCTTCGATCAATACTATTATTGATCAAAGTTCAAGATACATGAGAAAGTCGTAGTATATTCCACCAAAAACATTTCATGTAAAGTTGGTTGCCAAGTCCAAGTCAACATTTCATGTAGGTAAAGTTAAGACTTACATAACACTTTCACTGTTAGAAAGTTATCAAATCGAACGTAGAGCCAAACTCCTCACTACAAACCTTACGTCTTTGACAAAATGTACGGCTTGGCCGTTAGCCCGCGAAATTCAAATTTTCTTACGTTTTTTCCAATTTTCTGGTCAGTACTAAGTTGTACGTTGATTAAAATATGATTCGCGGCCGTAACAAATATTTATTTACAGAATTATAATGATTAAAGTCATCAACACAACTCTCTAAGATCAAGTAATCCTACTGAATGACTATTTCATTAAATCTTGGTAAATACATATTTGTTACGGCCGCGAATCATATTTTAATCAACGTACTTACAACTTAGTACTGACCAGCAAATTGCAAAAAACGTAAGAAAATTTGGATTTCGCGGGCTACCTTGGAGCATCCACCTTAAGGGCTTATGGTAAGAAATTAAGGTCTTTAATTAAAGTTCAATGGAAAGGCCAAGCCAGCCTTCCCCCCCCCCCCCCCGGGTTAGGCAGGCAGATACAGGTATTTTGTAACACCTTCCTTTCGCCTTCTAAGTCATGTATTAAGGGGCCAGCGTATTGGCACGAAAAATGTTTTTTTTTTGGAAATTCTAAAATAGGTAAAAAGAACTAAGAATTTTCAAATAGGTACTTATTATTTGATACACTTTTTCCAGGTCTGAATACAAGAATAGCTGGCGGAGAAAACGCAAGTATCAATGAGTACCCTTTCCTGACTGCTCTGCTGACCAACCAGGGTGTGGGTACATAT
Source organism: Apamea crenata (assembly GCA_949629185.1). Taxonomy (NCBI): domain Eukaryota; kingdom Metazoa; phylum Arthropoda; class Insecta; order Lepidoptera; family Noctuidae; genus Apamea; species Apamea crenata. The sequence continues at coordinate 11,054,123 of OX451373.1, forward strand.
GTTCAGAAATGTGGAGGTTCCATCCTTACCAAATCCGCCATCTTGTCTGCTGCATCCTGCTTCTATACTGATGGAGTGTAAGTAGAGCCTTCGAGTGTAGACAAGAGAACTTTTGTTCGATGTCAGAATAATAAATACCACTTCTTTGGTTTCGTTTGGTACTTAGTTTCAAGAACTATCTGCTTCCGTTGAGAACAGAAGGCCAATCAATCCTCGTAATTTAAAACGTTCAAAATCTAGTCGCAGTCTCATCTCGGCGACAAACAAATGTCAAACGCTTGTCAAAATGTAGGGAAATTGGAGGTGTTTTTGACAGATTGAAGAGTATTTTAGAGACTGAGATCAGACTGTGAACGTTCTAAAAATTACGAGAATTGTCCCCTGATCAAATATAGGCAGTGATTTAATAACTTGAGGTATAACTGTCATTAGGTTTTACTTCGAAGTCCTACTTACGAACCAGAGAGTCCACAAATGTTCGATTCTCTCATTGGTCCTTGACTAAGAAATGCGAAAAAACTTGCTGAAATGCTGAAAATGTTTATTTGAAGTATAGTTATTGCTGGGGCAATTTGTTCATCATTATTATTTCAGCCGAAAGACTTCCAATGCTTACCAAGCACCGCCATTCTGGCTGGTTCTGTGCTTCCTGCATCCAGCTGATTCCTACGGCCTTCACAAGGTCATCGGTCCACCTTGTGGGGGGGCCGGGGGCACATAAGAATGACGTCATCTGCGAGCAATGTACTCTATCCACTGCGTGCTAGCCTTGGTTTTCCTGCGGATCCCTTAATTTCCGATTCGATCACGCAGGGAAGCTCCAAGCATAGCCCTCTCCATTGGCCTTGGTGACTTTTAGCCTTCTAATAAGGCCCATTTGTTATCTCCACCTATTAGGTCTTTATATCTATACGTAGGTACACATAATATGTACAGTAGGTCAAGAGAGCCAGTCGTGGCTCGCGTGACTGGTTAACAAATGTTTCAGATCGGCAAGTGTGTAGTGTCTGTATTTATATTCAGGTATTCAAATTATCTCGTCTAAACGTGACATGTAACATTAGTAAAGGAATGTTCTACCGACTATTTTTATGTTAATGTATTAGCTTTTGCCTGCGGCTTCGCCCGCGTGGAGGTCGGAAATTATCCCTTAGAAACGTACTACGAAGATAAAAGAATCCTATGGGTTAATTCAGGTTACAAATTGCATCTAAATCCGTTCAACCGTTTTTGTGTGATCCAAATTTGGATTGGCATATGGGTACACCATGACCTGAATTATACATACATAGGATACTTTAAATCCCGATATTCTCGCGGGATCGAGTTTATGCAGGTGAAAGCGCAAGGCGCAGCTACAGTAGTAAATAAATTGCAATTATTATTACAGCATCAACCCTTTCACTTGGTGGCGAGCCAGGGTAGGCTCCAACAACGGAAACTCCGGAGGAACCATCTACATCATCAACCGTATCACTCCTCACGAGAACTTCGTGCCCTCGACCCTGGCCAACGACATCGCGGTCCTTAGAACGAACCTGCCCATCAGCTTCCAGCCTAACCTGGTTTCAGCTGCCCATATCGTCGGAACTGCATATACGTATCCAGCCCTTGAGACGGTTTGGGCTGTCGGATGGGGAGTTACGTCTGTAAGTCAAAAACTATGTCTTCTTTTTCTGGTTAGCATGTTGAAGGCAATCGAACACCCGTATTCACAAACATTACTATGAGGTCTAATAACCGACGACAAATTTCAACGCAGGGGCGGTTCAGAATCTAGGGCGTGTAGAATCATGTGCAGAATTCATGGTCGCAGTTTGCAACGTCGAGTCAATGTCCCTGTCAACCTGTATAAAAATATCTCGTGGTTCCCTTTCAGAACACTAGAACTTTGCATGCAGAATGTACATTGATCTCATTCATACAGCTGTGCAGGACGGTCAATTCGTCATAGTGCCTCAGGTCGCTTGCATGAAATTACAGCGTGAACCTTCAGTGATCTCGGAATATTATACATGTTTTTTTTTAGATTTAATGTTAGTTTACCAGCTATGTTTTCAAACTTCGTATTAGTTGCATATGATTTCGACCGTTTCTTGGCTCCAACACCTGGATCAACACATGGATCTCAATTATTTACCTCTCCACTCAACAGACTGGTAGCGCAACGACCTCGGAGCGGCTGCAAGTGGCACAGGTGTGGTTGATCAACCAACAGACCTGCACCAGCCGCCACAACGAGGCTGGGTTCACCGTCACCAATACCATGGTCTGTGCTGGTTGGCTGGATGTCGGCCAGAGGGGACAGTGTGAGGTAAATCATTATAAGATCTAACAATTAGGTGAACATTTTAGAGGTGATATACTCGTACTAATGATACTCGTATATGATGGATCTCTTGCCCTTATCTCAATTTATTTGGGGTCGGTTTCTCCTTCCATACTTCTCGATTAGGCGTCATCTCAGTAACCTCTTTTCTAGCCATATCATCTTTAACACAGACACAGTCCATCCATCATGTCTATGGTCTTCTCCTACTCTTATAGCCATCCAGATTCATACTCAAAACTTTCCTCACGACATTATCCTCATTCCTCCGCATCACATGCCCAGTATGCCCATATTGAGAAAAAAGGGTGTACAGTTCACTCATCCTCTATAAAAAAGGGAGGTTGCTCCGACAAGACGGGTGTTGTGTCTGGTAGGCAACTTACTGTCCGACGATGGGTGTCGGGACATTGTATATATGCTAGTTGCGCTGTAAACTATGTTTGTTTGATGCAGGGTTTTGCATGACGTCAGTGCGTTGCGTAGTTCGCATGTGGCGATGTAGATGCCCCACATCCATACCATGACATCAGAAGGCCAATTCTCGTAATTTAAAACGTTCAAAATCTAGTCGCAGTCTCATCTCGGCGACAAGCAAATGTCAAAAATTTACCAAACTGTAGGGAAATTAGAAGTAGTTTATGACAGATTGAGACTGAGATCAGACTGTGAACGTTCTTAAAATTACAAGAATTGCCCCTCGGATTTCCACACAATTTTTCAGTCACCGGTGTCACCTTCAGACTTCCGCTTATTGGAAAAATTTAGCTATGGATCTAAAGTGTAACACTTCATCTAGCAGTGCATTTGCAGTCCCTATAACAGAAGCACTATTACACAAGGCAGCTAAATATTTTTTTTATAATTTTCAGGGAGATGTCGGCGGGCCCCTGCTTGACTCATCCGGTTCTGTGATTGGCGTGTTCTCGCATGCCTATGACTGTGCCAACCTGTACTACCCTGACATCAACACGCGCGTCGGTTCCTACACCCCCTGGATCATCGCCACTGCTACGGCGCCTTAAATAATATTAGTAAAACATGCCTTAAATAAAATTAAGCAATAGGAGTTACTGTTTCACTCCCTAAAAGTATGTTTTATATTAATCCAGGGGCCTACTCTAACCTCTTATAGCAGTACTTATTATTTTAATCTTACTTCAGAATAGAATAGAATACTCTTCAGTGTGTCTTTATACATAACCTTTTAGGGTTAAAGGAGGACACCAAAGTAAAGACCGTTCTAAGGATTTCAATAATACTTTTATTTATACATATATTGGAAGGTGTGTTTTAGCTCCATCTCTTTCCTAGTGGTAGGCCACTAGGAAAGAGATGGAGCTAAAACACACCTTCCAGACGAAACGTTTTCAAACGTTTGAGACTATTTATGAACAAGAGGTCCTACCTCTTGTTCATAAATAGTCTCAAACGTTTCATAGTAAATGAGTAAAAGAACTAAACTGATGATAGTACAAAATTATTAAGTATTAATTATTATGTATTTATATATATAAACAGCTGTTTTATGAATTGCAATTCTAAATTATAAGTAGCAATCTTTGTAGCATTTGAAAGAGATTCTGAAGAAAGGCGAGCATCAAAATACCTATGTCTTGGTAATTTCTCCTATTTGTTAAAAATGGGCATTTGTGTTATTGCAAAACGCTCAGTTGGATATGTTAATAAGAATAGCCTACTTGTTACTGCTATCTCACATACTTCCTTTCGTAATAAAATGTACCTTAGGCGTACTAATTAAAAATAATGTCACCTTTATTACCATCCTGAAAACACGTTTCTGTCATTAAGCGAATGCAAATAAGGACAAAATGTTAAGTACTAAGTGATCAATGTCTATCTAACTGTAAAAACCTGCAGTTATCAGTATCAGTAATGTGTTCCAGTCGCGTCTCCATTGTATAACAATAATCCATACTAATATTTTAAATGCGAAAGTAACTCTGTCTGTCTTTCTGTTACCTATTTACACCTAAACCACCTAACTGATCGTTATGAAATTCGATGTAAGTAGTACAAGTACGCTACTTTCATCGTGGATACTTGTATTAAAAAATGATGAAACACAGAATACTTACAGATGAAGTCCCGGGCAACAGCTAGTACACAAATTCCATTCCATACCGACCAACTTGGATGTAGCACTCGCCGGCCGCTGCCGCGGCACCGCTCGCTTCGCTCGCTCGGCTCGCTCGCGGTCGGTCACAGTTCCGTGTGTCCAGCTGTGAGAAAAGGCCCAGAAAGTTAAAGAGAGGCTCATTTATTTTAAAAAGTGTGCATCATTAGAAGCCTACAAACTTTTTAGAAGTTCGAGCTGGATAGGTTCCGTCAAAACTGGAAGGACGCGCGGGTTAGCGAAAGATGGAAGGAGTGGAGGGAGGCTTTTGCTTAGGAGTTCCGGGACAGAGTAGGCTAGTAAAAAAAATTGGTTGTCTGCAAAGTTGGCGATTGGTTGTCTGTTAAGTTACGGACGATAGTTTAACGTGACAACATCATAACAAAACATTGATGAAATGATTGCAAACGCGCAAGCACAATGAGCGTAACGGGACAATGAGCGTAACGGGACAACGAGTCATCCTTTTTCATGCATGCAGCCGGCGTTGGTCGATTTATTAGACGTTGTCACGTTCAAAATAGATTATACATTATAGACTAGAACTTTATTTCCGTTTTGTAGTTTCAGCCTACTTTCAGAAAAGGTGTGAGTAAGTACTAAGAGTTTATGTACCTAAGTGTAGTACGTGATACAGAACCGTCGGAGTACGGCAATTACACAATTGACCGGTTTTCATTCAAGTATTTACCTACATAGATAGCCACTTGCACAATCTTTCAGTTAACTTTCAAATGTAGTTTATTTTTAGTATCCTATTTGATGTGATTTATCTGATAAGGTGTGTAATCAACAATGGATCACACATTTTCAAATATTTGTATGATAAAAACATATGCGCGGAGTAAAGTTGCTCCTATCCACTTCGGTTCAACCATACATTTTTCAAGGCTTAAGTTTGGCGAGATGACCTGGACGCGACCGCGAGGGCTGGTTCGAGGTGGCGCGGGAAAAGAGACAATGGGACAATATATGATAAAAAAAAAATTGCGTTTAAAAAAAATAGGGACTTCAAAGAAGTTTTTAATTAGTACCTAGGTACATACAGTCACAGTCAAAATATATTCGTCCCCTTAGCATAATCAGCCTATAACGATCCCACTGCTGGGACTTATTTGGCCTCTTATTCTGTTGAGACTCCGTACGAACGCTAGGCTAAAGCTAGCTGCAGGTAAAAGTGTTAGCGCTGATGTGCCTACTGCACATTATATTAAAGGTGCACTGTCTGCAAAACAGCTGTTGCGATGCTGTCCTTACTCTTGACATTATCGCTAGCCACTATTTACGAATGTGCCCCAGATACTTATTTTAGCCGATGACCGCTCGGCAAGTAGGTATAACCTAAGTACAGTACAGCCGTCGAGGGAATGCGTTCCTGACACCTGTCAGTACAACAATTCTAGTATTTTATATAGAAGTCAATAATAATTGTCGTTCGTTAGTCTCGCAAAAACTCGATGATGCCTCGACCGATTGTGGTGAAACATTGGCCGGAGAAGGTTCCTAACAAAAATAAAATAATGAAAAAGGCATTGCAACGCATTGGCATTAGCTAGTAGCTAATAAAAAACAAATTGCGCAAAACACGTATTCGTTTGTATGAAACTGTCAGATGTCAAGAACGCATTCTCTCGTCGGCCAGACTCTAGTTACTAATTATCATAAAAAGTTTGTAGCAATGGGTTACCTTAATCAGCCTATAAATGTTCCCACTGCCGCGACACAGGCCTCCTCTTGGCGAGGGGAGAAAATGGGTTGTATAATTTTGGCGATTACGGGAAGTAGGTACCATGATTTTTTGGCATACCTGTCAAAAATATTATAATTATTATATTTAATTACGTAACTAATTATTAATCAAATTGAATTGTCTGTTTGTAATGTAAAAATAACAGTTTTTTTTACAATATTGTTATGTACAAGTATATAAAAAAGGGGGGAAATAATCAAAGGGCATCAAAAAATTCGACCGCATCGCTCTCAATAAGAAACGTGCCCAAAAGGCTGGCACCATAGCCACGTTGTATGGCAATGCTGATTCTTTGGCGTGACGTGAAGAGTCGACCAACCACTTGGCGATGTCTCGAAATAAGTAATAATGCCTTGTTCATTATATGTAAAATAATTGTAAAATACTGGTACTCAGCTGCATCCGGTCCGTGCCGGACGGCGCGTTGTGTTCCACGCGCGCCTCAAAGAGAAGTCAGCAGAGGACGGGGCCCGATAGGGCCGAAGCCTGCCAGGGCGGCGGGATCGTCCGAAAGGGTTACCGCTGCCCTGGAACAGAAAGGGCTAAGGAAGGAACACGGGTGGGTTTTAATCAGTAAGAGTCTGACACTCCCTTCCGCTCCACCCAGAGCGGGAGGGGTCATTTGATGATTTCCCAAGCAGAAAAAAAAAAAAAGCTTCATCCGGTTAGACTGGACGCCGACCCTAACATACTCGTAGTTGGGAAAAGGCTAGGCAGATGATGTCATATATTTTAAGAAAATGCTCTATGCTCATTGTTTTTCTAACTTAGTTTGTATTGTAATATGTATAGGTAGGTACTAACAAAGTTTTAAGAGCTTTGTAACTAACAATATTATGAATGTACTAACACTAGTGTTTAAGTTGTGTATGTAGTAACAAATTGGATTTTATGATCTGAAAATAAATGAATTGAATTGAATTATGATGATACGCATTTTAAATGTTTGTCTGTCTGTTTGTTCCGGCTAATCCACGAAACGGCTATACCGATTTTGACGGGACTTTCACTGGCAGATGCTATAAGGACGTAACTAACCTAAGATACATCCTTATAACAACACTTTTATAAAAAACTTAAGAAAATATTTGGGCTGCGCGCAAAAAAATAAAACCCATGAAATCCAATAGGCACCACTTGTTAAAATAAAGTAACGACGTTGTCCTTTACTTACCTTATTACTTAGTAGTTTAAATAAATTAGTATTTTCTTTTACCAAAAAATATTTGTACCTGTCACACCTTCGGAATGTGAGGTAAAATTATTGTAATAAGATTTCAGCAATATTTTTTGTAATCAATTCAAGAAAACCGACTATCACAGACAAAGCTACAAAAATAAGTACCAACCTACTTACTGTACGTACTCGTATTGTCGTGAAATATCGTATCAGTATGCTGTAGTAATGTGCCGCCTATCAGTGACTGTGCGCAAGAGCATGTGCGCGCTCTTACCCAACCGAGGGGTAAAAATAACAGTGTTGTTGACTCTTACCCTCGCGGTGTTTACCCACACCCTAACCATCAAAAAACTCGGACACCCAGAAATCGTCGGTACGTACTTCACTATCGATTTTAACCGTCAGGCTCGAATGATCCAGTTAATGAATCAGAAATAATAATTCTTGAGAAAAAAATGCGATAAAAATTACGTTTCGATACTTTAAATATCTCTTATTTTGCCTTCTTGAATGCATTTCGGCTATTCTATAGCCATTTAAGGCCGTAAATAGGTCAAATCAATCTTCTAGTTGCTAAATAGAAATAGTTACAGACGTCAGCAGGTCCCGAATCTGTCAACTTTTCCCAATCAACCTTGAACCTTAATGCCTAAAGCGATAAAGTTGAAAATCTATTAAATAAATTTGACAGATTGTAGTAGTTTGATGTGCTGGTGTCTGTACTTATAATCGGAAATGCAGTTCTGAAATTGGTTCACGGTTTCAGTAAAACAGTGACGTGAAACGAATCTGTGCGAGGTAATTGCATGCCCATTAAAGATCATGCCTAAGCCGAGACGGTACCTATTTGTGACAAAACATAAGAAATTCGCTCTTTAATCTATGAAGTAGTTTTTCTCGTAAGTCCTCTTTTAAAACTGTAGTATTTGTTTATTTTACTACTTCCAAGTGTTTTTAATAAATCTATACTAATCTATCTAGCCTTTGCCCAGGAGTGGGACAGCGTAGCTAATAAAAAAAATATCTAGATATATCTATAGGTACCTAATAATAATTAAGCTAAGAAATTTCACGAAGGCGCAGGTAAAACCTAGTTAAATAATAAATTGACTAAATCCATATTCCTGTGTAGTGTGTGGTATCTGCCCTAGTTCACAGAAGGCCAATTCTCGTAATTTAAAACGTTCAAAATCTAGTCGTAGTCTCATCTCGGCGACAAACAAATGCCAAAACCTTGTCAAAATGTAGGGAAATTAGACATATTTTTGACAGATTGAGACTGAGATCAGACTGTGAACATTCTTAAAATTACGAGAATTGCCCCTCAGGATACCTACCCTCGATCAGTAGGTATATTTATAACCTAAAAACAATAAGCCTTTGTTATGAAAATAAAACTAAACCTGCATTATTTATTGTGAATATTCTTTTAACAATAAGACATACCTACTATTATGATATTAGGTACACATACAGGGTGTACCTAATATCATAATAGCGACATCGACGCGCAAACTGTAACCATGAATTTTCAGCACATGATTCTAGAAAGAAAATACAAATAAAATATATAAATAAATATATAAAATAATAAATGAATTAATGAATATATAATATAATATGTGAATATATTTGGCACAAACTAAAAGACACAATACATCAGATACAGTTCAGATTCTAGACCCAAAGCAATCAGCTGTTTCAAAGCAAAGTGCTATACATACCTACCTACGCGGTCAAAATGTATGGAACAGCAATTTTTTGTTAAATCACCGACTAGTTTTAACGCAGGGGGTACAGAAACATATATTATTAACTCCATGCAGGTAACAGGTCCCGCATCGATGTCCCTGACACCCAGTATAGCATCACGCTAGTATTCCTGTTGGGCTGGGCCTTCAAGAACTGTTTTAACTCCTTTGTAAGATATAATATACAAACACGTATATCTCGTCATTATTATCTAAAGATAAAAAAACCACGATTTAGGAGAGTAAATACACATTGACACATTTAAATGAATGAAATCAGTATTCTCGGGGCTAGACAAATACATAGGTACGTATCGATTGCTGCGTAAAATGACCGCTAAACTGAAACAAAAGTATCTAACAATAGCCCAGTGACTAGGAGGTAGAGGACGTTTGGCAGTGACGGTTGGCTAGTGGTTGCAAGTTCAAGTTCAAATCCCGCTCGTCGCTATTGATTTACTCTTTCACATTGTTGTTTCACGTCCATTTGACACACGTGTATATGTCGCAGTAAGATGGTTATGGCCGTGATATAGTTATATACCTAGGGATATAGCTACTACTTATGACATTGTTTGTTTTGGTTGTGACGATTGAGTATTAAAAATAAAAGTTATTTGGTTGGACCGTTGTATTTAAAATGAGTAACCAGTTGCGCAAAATATAAACTTATAATTATTTCACTAGATTAGCCTAGTAGGATATTTATGAACCGCTTTCATATAAATATATTACGGTATAAAGCTATATCCCTAGGGATATAGTTATATCACGACTTTAACTATCTTACTGCGACATATACGTCAAAAATGGCGCTAACTATCGTCAAACCAAAAAAAGCGTTGTTTCAAATTGCAATCACAAAATTATGTCCTTGCCTACGTCAAATAATAACGAGTACGTAATCGTTATTATTTGACGTACGTATGTTACGTTAACCGTTTGAAACTAGGCACTGGGCCCGCGTGGTAGATTACAGCCCACTCCCTCTCAAAGAGCGCAGGTCTAGCAGCGGGAGCATTTTAGGCTGATTATATTGTTTAGGCCAGATGACATTGATTTCAATAGCAGCTAGAAATCTGGATTTGTATCCCGTTAATGACAATAGGAAGCGCCCTCTCATATGGAACTGAATCTCAACAGGTGAAATGTAGGTGAACTCTCCCCAGTCCACAGCTGCCTACCCCAACGGGAAATACCAGCTTGATGTTATCTAACGTTGTTAATTAAAAAAGTCTTTTTTCCCAGCCAAAACGCGAGTGGAGTTAAGACCAATAACAATCAACGCATACCTGTACGATATCATTCGTATATCAGCACCAGTGATAAATACGAAGGCTCTATACTACATACACAAACCGAATGGAGACGCCATGAAGCTAGACATAAGCTCACCTAAACTACGGCACATAAACGTCGAACAAGACGTGCAATCAATCATAACAAAATTCGTAAAAAATATGAAACCTATTGTGAACCAAGAAGATAATTATAGTGTGTTTTCAATGGATTTGTTTGATGACAAACTAAAAAACATGGACGCAAATTACTTCATGGTTGGGCCTCTTTCTGATGAGGATCACGGGAACTGGGTGCTAAGTGTGTACATGAAAGATTTTAATGATGACTGGGTAGAGCTGTTCCAAGTTATCAGTGTCACGGTAACAGGTAAGGTTTTTTTGAAGTCTTTTCATTTTTCTTCTGCTTTCAGAATAAACAGAGCATTTTTAGTCGCTGAGATGAGATTGCGACTCGAATTTGAACGTTTTAAATAACGGAAATTGCCTTTTGATTTACAAACCGTACAAATGTGGCAATCTCTTCTCGGCGACAATGAATGTCAACAACTTTTCAAAAATATAAGAATAGAAGTGTTTTTGACTGATTGATACTCAGACTAGAATGCGAACTTACTTAAAATACGGGTATCTATTGCCCCTCTGGCTAAGAATTTTTTATAATTTATTCCGCGACTGACTTGTCTATTTTCCTTGTGTAGGTAAAAACTACTTATTCACTACTATAAGTAGTTTTTTATCTGACATGCAGGAAAAGGGAGGTAAATAATTAAGTTTAATGACTTACCAATGCGTCGAATTTGCATATGATGGTGGTATATCAGCTGAAGCCTTGGCCGCCGGTGTAGGACCTTGCCTCCGCGACCTAACCTGAGTAAAGAGAGAGTTCCTTTGTTTTTTTACCGATCGTAGTATTTTTACGTAGGTAGTTGCGATAGAATGTGTTGTGGCGCAGCCTATGTCCAGCAGTGGACTGCGATAGGCTGAATTGATTACGATAGAATATAATATTAGGGGTTAAAGTATCAAATTGCCGATTTGTACTGAAAAATTAAAATTCGTTTTTTTTTTTAATTTAACATATTTATTTAATCAAAATAATTACCTACCATTATTATCTATACATTCCTGCCATCTAATAGGAAGGTCATTTATGCCTTTACGATAGAACTCTCGTGATCTAGATTCGACAAACTGTGTTGTACTGCCTCCCGAGAAGAAAACTTTTTATCACGTAGAAAATTGTCCAAATCACGAAAAAAATGGTAGTCCGATGGAGCAAGGTCTGGCAAATACGGAGGGTGACGAACGGTTTCTAATTGCAGTTCCTGTAGAGTTAAAACGGTTTCTCAAATCATGAGGCACCCATTTCTCATATTTTTTAATTTGACGCAAATGAGTCAATATTGTTGGTAAGGTAACGTTAAACCATGCCGGTAATTCCTGGGTAGTTTGGCTCGGATCGGCTTCCACCATCTCTTTCAATTCATTGTTATTCACCTGTGTGTTCGTTCTTCAAATCAAAGTTTCCATCACGAAAGCGTTTAAACCAAAATCGCACGGTGCGTTCGTTAGCAGTCCCCTCTCCAAACGCAACATTGATATTGCGAGCTGTTTCTGCCGCGTTAGTTCCGCGTCGGAATTCGTATTAAAAAATAACTCGAATTTTCGAAGTCTCCATCTTTCTTGTCTAAGCTGAATAAAAAAAACAACTGAAAGTCGATAATCGAGTGTTACACATTTTTTAAAAGAAGAACTTCATAGTTACCATGTGAAAAAAGTTTCACTCAAAAATCTCAAACCATGAAGGTTCTGTGTCAATTCGAAGTACCTATTTCAATAAAACGGCAATTTCATACTTTAAACCCTATTATTTATAATTGCATTAAAACATACTACAGTACCTAATGGTCTTAATACAGGATTCATAATGTTACCACTCTGGTGGGACAGACCTCCCCTCAGTGAAAGGAGTGGTAATCTACCACGCGGGCCCGCAGTTCATGTTAATAGATGTCACATGTCTTCGAATTTTTAGTTCTAGGAATGCCGGTTTCCTCCAGATCTTTTCCTTCGCCGTTTTTGACTGCTCTCAAAACGGTCGACGAAAACATTGTGAGGAAACCAGCTAGTTGGAACATCCTAGAACCTAAAATTCAAAGACATGCGTCATCCACTAACCCGCACTGGGCCCGAGTGGTAAATTACAGCCCACTTCCTCTCACAGAGAAGAGACCCATGGGAACGTTGCTTTATCCGTTGTTGTTTGCTTAACGTGTTATGATATTGTCAGAATTTATTTTAAATATAATAAAAAAAACTAAATTCAATTAAACTTGCTTTATTTCCAGAATATGTGCCATTGAGTGTATCCAAAGTTACCCCAAATTCAAGTGTCAGTTTATACGAATCTAAACCAAGAATTAACTTTGGCGAGAATTTGAACGTGAAAATGGCTTTCCCAATACCGGATCTTGAGAGCTGCGAGCTGGTGGCTCCGAGGTCTACCTTTGACAGGTTCTACGATAGAACCCGAATAGATATGAGTTCCTGTGGGTTCTCCCTCCCTAATATTACGGAGCAAGATGCAGGAACCTGGAAAATACTCGCTGTCGGGAAGATGGTGTATGAAGGCTTAATGATTTTGAATTTAGTTGATAACTCGACAATAACTGTAATGATTTATTAAATTATGATTGTGATGGTCACTTTTTTCTTAATGTTATTAGATCTCCTTCTTAGCGTATCGAGGGCAAAAAGTTCAAACACCTTTGGCCCAAAATCCAGCTGCGCTCACTGACGCCGTCATAAGATCGTCAAGTCCACAGGTGACAGACAGGGCAGGCGGCGCAGGATGGAGATTGGGGTATTATCTGTCGGGAGGTGCCGCATACGCACTTGAGATCTGAGCCGTCCGTGACCCCTTTATACAAGAAGCCTTCCCGAGCGACGTACTCACGCACCCTGAGCATAATCCTTTCACCACGATGGCAAATACATATAATATGTTATTACATAGCCAGCCGTCAGCTCTATCGTGTTATTAAGTATTCGTAGGGTTCTATGTAAAAAATTCTTCGATGTATATTGTGCATTTCAAACGTCTAACAAAAAAAAACCGTAGCGTATATGCGACGGTCCGGTTTATTCACATTTTTTTGCGAAACCCAAGAGGTACCTATTTTTCAATACACATACATCATCTATACATAACCTCACGCCTTCTTCCCATGGTGGTGGGCAGAAACTACAGCACACCACCTGCTACAATTCTTACATATTCCTTTTGACTCGTATACCTTCAGATATCTGAAAGCCTATTCTCGTAATTTAAAACGTTCAAAATCTAGTCGCGGTCTCATCTCCGCGAAAAACAAATATCAAAAACTTGTCAAAATGTAAGGAAATTAGATGTAATTTTTGACAGATTGAGACAGATCAGACTGTGAACGTTCTTAAAATTACGAGAATTTACCCTCTGGTCATACACGCACGCCGATTACAAGCACTACGCACCTGGGGGTCTACTCAGAAGTGCAAAATGCGAATGTTCGGATCGGACCGACACATGGCCGAACCGAATATTATTGAAAAATGCGAAAAAATTTCGGATCGGTTCATTTGGGTCGGGACCATAGAGAATATTCGAAAGAGTGTAGAAGTGTAGGATCGGGACTGACCGAACCAAATAGTAACTTCGTAGCAGGAAACAGCCGAACATTCGGCCGATACTACTTCGGAGTAGACCCCCTGACCTTTCTGAAGAACATCACCAATAAGGTCACTACGTGTACTCTTAAGGCAATTCCACTTACACAAAAAAAAATAGGTATTTACAAGGCAGATGTCCAGATAGGACTGTTAGCGTACTGGGTACCTCGTGAAATTTCAACAAATTCGTAGACTAGTGCATTCTGTGGCCTGTAACGCGGCGCAGGTGATACTTAAGTGTCACCGTATCGCAGTTGCGTTAGTTTCCTAGAGATTTATTTAGATAAAATTTATAAAAAAAATAATAGAATTTTTAAATTGAGATATAGCTAAAATGTTTCATGCGCCTACTATTATTACACCGGCAACCGTACCTTTCTAACTAAAACAGAGACACGCTGCTCGGCGGCAGAATCAGGTACTTATGTGCATTAAAATTATTAGATGTAAGTAGTTTTAATATCAGATTGTCCAAGGAGAGCCGTCGTAGTGATTATTATTAAAAACTCGTCCAATAGTCCAGGAGGAATCGGCGCATGAGTACCGAAAACTATTCCACCTCAATTTTTTTACGTGATCCTCTTCAAATTGCCCTACTGATGATATAAATGCATGTTGCCATGGGGCAACCCGGTGCCATATTGTTTAAACCGAAATTGTTTAAACAATTGCAAGGAATTGTTATTTTTCAACCGGACAAATTTTTTTTATATTTTTTATCGAAATACCAATAAAAAAGGTCCTATTACTTTTCACGATAAAGTTAATATTTTCAAAGATATGAATTTTTTAAGGTTTGAAAAATCTCAAATTTGGGTACTTTCGACCCATGAAAAATATATTTAAAAGAAAAAAAATATATAAGTAATATTTTTTTTTCAATTCTCTATACAATAGTTAATAATATTGTTAATAGAGATTTAAGAAAATTTCATTGTTTATATCTGTTTTTTAATTGTTAACTTCGCGCGCTCACAAGTATGCGCCGCTTACCTTTTTACCAATTTTAAGATCTTTGGTTTTTTGAGAACATTTCATTCTTTTAATTAGAATCAAATTGCAAGTGTCAAACAACTAGGCCAGTGTCAATAACTGGGTCTTTTACCTTACTTTCTGTTTCAATAACAAAAAAGTAAAATAAACTGATAAAAAAGTAATTTTAATTACATGTTTCGATTTATGTTTAAATAACAAATTGTAGACAATTTAATTATTAATAAGATTGCTCTCTTTAAAAATCTTGATAAAGTTGATAGTTTTTAAGATAAATGATAAATAATGATTCAAGACACAGAGAGGCCGATGCAGCGCATGAGTCAGAGAGAGACGGCGATACTTAAAGGTAAGCGGCGCATACTTGTGAGCGCGCGAAGTTAACAATTAAAAAACAGATATAAACAATGAAATTTTCTTAAATCTCTATTAACAATATTATTAACTATTGTATAGAGAATTGAAAAAAAAATATTACTTATATATTTTTTTTCTTTTAAATATATTTTTCATGGGTCGAAAGTACCCAAATTTGAGATTTTTCAAACCTTAAAAAATTCATATCTTTGAAAATATTAACTTTATCGTGAAAAGTAATAGGACCTTTTTTATTGGTATTTCGATAAAAAATATAAAAAAAATTTGTCCGGTTGAAAAATAACAATTCCTTGCAATTGTTTAAACAATTTCGGTTTAAACAATATGGCACCGGGTTGCCCCATGGCAACATGCATTTATATCATCAGTAGGGCAATTTGAAGAGGATCACGTAAAAAAATTGAGGTGGAATAGTTTTCGGTACTCATGCGCCGATTCCTCCTGGACTACAACCCAAGCCGACGTTAGTATAAAAACACTACCTACAATTTATTACTTTACCCCAGCAGATGTCAAAATAAAAAAAAAACTCCAATTATTTAAATAACTAGTTATATTTACAACTTATAATAATCAATTACACAGTCCATAACTACTAAGTAACACAATACAGTTGGTTTCGTCAATAATATCTAAACATCTCATTCACGCCTTTCTGAATTAAATCATGCACATTTATTTATCACTCATCAGTATCATAAAACTTCGCGGTTCTCAGATAATTGGCAATCTATCATCATTTATGGATAGGTACAGACGACAGCAGGTCAAACTACCCGAAACTGTAAAATTTTCCCAATCAACCTTGAACCTTAATGTTTTAGCAAAAAAGTTGAAAATCATTAAAAAAAATTGACAGATTGTAGTAGCTTGATTTGCTGGCGTCTGTACAGACCTGCCACTCCGTATAGCTTATACAAGGCGTAAAGAAGTAACTCACTTTTACTCAACCATGTAATCGCGAAAAAATTGCTGTCATAAATTTTGTCGAGTTATGTGAACATAAAGTACGGAACAGCTGATTCGTTTTCGGGATTGGTTGGTCCCAAAGTTGTTTATAATGACGAGTTCAATGAACCCGTTTCAGGTTTTGAGTTATTTCAATCCAGGACAGGTGAACATGTCAAAATTTCTTTCATACCTCATCCTTTGGCAGGCTTTACACCTGTAAGTCTTCCTCACGTAAGTCCCTTACGTAATTAACTTACGATAAATTTGCAAATGTAAACTCTCTTGTAAGTAGCTTATGATAATTATTATTTATGTATAAACGAAGTCATAGCCTCTTATAGAGAGGAGGCCTGTGTCCCAGCAGTGGGAACATTATGGCTGATTAATGTTGAAACGCAATCGTATGTCACTTACATAAATTTTACGAAGGCAACTTACAAGTGTAATGGCGGGCTTTGACCATTCAAATACCACATTCAACCATCACACGCCACTGTGTACACGCATCACTCGCTGCCACTTCCACTAGCGGAGCCACTGGCACTGCTATTTCTCCTAGGAGTGGTCTGGTCATCCGCATGGTCACTGCCCTCGTCGTCAGAGTCTTTGAGCGCCTTCGCCCGGTCGAGGCGTCGCGCGCGGCGAGTCTCCACGTCAGAAGCGTCAGATTCTGAGGAGTAGATCGCTGCGCCTGCTGATGCTGTAAAGAATATGGTGGGGTTATAGTAGCAATTTATAAAGGGTCAAATTAAATTATCTAGAGAAACTCCGCAGATGATGGGTAACAATATTTTAACATGATAAAACGAAAAAGAAATGATTTGAGGATTTTTTTTTGTGGGGTGAACGAACCTGGTAAATTATTTACTTATTTGAAATATTGTTTAAGAAAAAAAAATATTTTTTGCGTAAACTTCACCGGCTTGTTGGGTATTGTCGATATCTTAAAACGAAAAAAAAAACTGTTTTGTCTTAACTCATACTTCAAGCAACTAAAGCGTTCGTTGACCCAAAAAAAGTCATTGAATCATATTTTGACTTCAAATTATCATGTTCAGCATGATAATTCGAAGTCAAAATATGATTCGATGATATCGAAACCCATCACGTCTGCGAAGTTTTGCTGACTAATTTAATTTGACCCTGTAGTGGAGAACGGTTTATTTTTACAGGGAAATATTTTAGTTAACTTTTGTACGCCAGATCTACGCGAAACAGAATGGAATTTGATTGTGTGTATGATTGCGAACTATGTGAGGAGCAGTTGGAACCAACGTAATAATATTTATTTTATTATTTATGTACACACAGTAAAATATATAGGTATATGACATAATTACAATTTTAGTACAAAGGTACTGCTTATTTCTTAAGAAATATCTTCCAACAGACCTACGAAATATTGCTATTTGAAACATAAAACACATAAATTCAAATTTTATTTGTTTCAAATTGACGTTATTTCAAGTTAAACAAATATCAACTTTATTTTAATGGTAATTAAGTTGGTTTCAGAGTGACTAGTACTATTGAAAACGTTTTAAATGTTTGAAGTTATAGCATAAACTGAACTTTATTGTGTAGGAATTAAAGTCATTATTCCATTAACTCATATTTGTTTACATTTTTGGCGAATATGTCGCGATTCAAATATAGGTCGGTTACCTTTCTGCCCCTGCTTGTACTTGTTCTTGATGGCGGCGAGCGACACGCCGCCCTCGTCGTCCGAGTCGTCCCGCGCGGCCTGCGCCCCGCGCGCGCCCGCCCCGCGCCGCTTGGGCCGCGTGGACGCGCGCGAGCGCATGGCCGCGCGGAGCTCCATCTCTTCTTTCTGTAATTCCATCATCATTTTGAGTAAACGCTTTTGATATAACCTTATAGGTTGGCAGGACCGGTCATTGTGGCTCAGGGGATGTGTATGTAATAATGGTAAAAAGTTGGCTCGATTTACTGCCTAAATAATTGAAAATAATAGTGGTTACAGCTACCTATAGCCACAAACATCAATCAACTTTGCACGTGCGCAACAATGCCACCTGCAACAATTACTGCCATTCTCACAGTATAGTACGTGATAAAGAGCTGGTGCTATAGGTACGGAACATAGCACTATCCCTTTTAAATTATAACTTTGACAAAATCTAATGTCATTTATTTAAATTAGGCTGAGAATCAGCACTTTTTTTAACGTCAAAATTACAAAAGACAGTCCCCCAAAAACGCCCGCCCTTCACCACTTCCTAGTGCTTTTGCTGGGAAGAAGTAGTGGCGCAACAAACTTCCCAGCAGCATAGCTGTCTGATCAGTTAGAAGATACTTGATTGTATACATTACTAGGTATGACACTAAACTACTATTACTACTATTTACAGTAAACCCGCATATCGACAATTACTTTATTAATCCCATTTACTTTTCAACTTATCTTGAAAGGAATAGCTCTGTCCTGTTTCAAAACTATATTAAAGCGAAGGCCTTAATATAGTTTGAAGGCCTTAATAAAAAGAAAAACTATTTAGTGATTATGATAAGTCATAATCACCAAATAGTTTTTGTTTTTATTAGATTAACATTTGCATACCAAAAACCCAGTAAAGTATGACGGAAACCTAACAATCTATGTTATATTTGTCAACATAATTATGTACTCTCTACTCTAATCACGCATATTCATGCTCAAATGATTCTTATTCTACATACCTTAAGCTGATACTTCCTATCAGCATCAGGATCAGCGCCGACCTGCGACAATATCTTAATAGCCGAGGTCTTGGTAGACCGGTCAGCTAGCGACAACGTCATCTTCCTATGAGTGAAGGACTCTGTGGAATGCGGCCGGAAGGAGAGCTTGGTTCGGAAAACCGCCTGGCCTTGGAGACCTGTTCCTTGGCGGACGAAGAGGTGGTTGTGATCGCCCTGGGGAGAGGAGAAAAGTGGGTTAAAAAATTGTTGAAAGGTTTCTAGTGTGTAAATGGTGGACTGCCATAGCAGCCATAACTCAGTTCCTATAAACAAAAACGAATAGCTTTGCTTACCAGTGGCTATATTTTAATGCCAAACTAGACATATAAATAGATTCGTAAGCTAATTTTACATGTGATAGCTACTTCCATATGAGGTCTACTATGCAAAGCTTGGTCTAATAAGTCTTTGCTTCATTATTGGTAAAGATACAAGTTTTAATTTTAAGCAATAACGGTCCGTAAATTGTGGAAATCGGCCACTAATAAACAACTGACAATCATTTACGAAAAATCCGTGATTGTTTGATTGCAATACTAATTAATTTTTTCTCCATGATGGAAATCGCTACAATGCCAACTAAATCTTGTTTTTGATATTTTAGTTCATAGACAATCATTTTAAGAAGGGGCTTGTGGCTAAGTAATAACAGCCACACGGTCCGATCGATCAGGTTAAGCTACGCTTGCCACGGTTGGTCCGTGGATGGGTGACCATCTTTACATAATAAGACCCCTCCGTGTCTCGGAAAGCACGTTAAGCTGTTGGTCCCGGCTGTCATACGTGGATCTTTGACAGTCGTTACGGGTCGTCAGTAGCCCAAAAATCTGACCACTTCTAAGTAAGTAAAGTCGTCCCAAGGTGTATCGTATTACCCAGTCACTGTGTTGTGGATGTTAGATAGGCAGTCTCTCCATATAAAATACTGGTACTCAGCTGTATGCGTTTATAGCCTGCGCAGACGACGGATTTTTGTCCGCGGACTTTTTTGGTCCGCTAAAATAGATCGCTTACAACTGTATCGAGTAACGCAAACGAGGGATTAAAAGTACGCTCCTTAAGTAGCGTACTTTTTTCTCCGCCGCGGAGAAAAGTCCGTCGTCTGCGCAGGCCTTTAGACTGGAGGTTTACTTGGGAAAAGGCTAGGCAGATGATGAAACAATATTTTAAGGTTTAAAATAACTACAAATAGTTTGGGGTTTGATTAGACAAATAATATCGCTCTTTTGGATCCTAGAGAAACATGGATCGTGTACAGCCATAATTTTTTCTGGATACTAGTTGATAGTTTGAACCTTGTTAGTCAATCATGCTTCTAATATGTAATACCATCAGGAAAATCAATTATTTATCAGATTGACATACAACGTCAATCTATCGTTTTATAGCCATTTCATACTGGCAACCATCATGGTATTTTTCACAGCTGTCAAAGAATGACAGGTGTGATTTCAATAGACGGACAATTTGATTAACAATAAAATTCCCTGATTTTACTTACATGTAGCGGTTGCTTATACACGTCGAATATCTCAGAGCCGAGATGTAGCGACATGCTGCCGTCTGACCATTTTACCATCCGCGCGTTAGATTCTTTCACCGCGTTGCCTTCCTTGTCGAATACTGTGCGCCAACGCATTGTGTTCTCTACTTTCAGTTTTAGCCTGGAAATAAGTTAAATGTTAACAAGTATACAAAAAATGAAATCGTTACCCTGTTATGAAGGTATTTTTCTCGTCTTCACGCACACATTCACAGCGTGTTTGTACACTTGGTTACCACAAGTAAAGCGCGCGTCGCTTCGTGAGATAAAAGTACTGTATCTCCTATTGTTTCAGTATTCCACATACAGTTCCAGTAAAAAACACTATGTCCCCATATGCTTACCTGGCGCGACCTTCCTCGTCCAGAGTTTCCTCCTCATCAATTTCATCCTCATAGGTACTGGGGTCGTAAGGGCGCGTCTCCACCGACAAGAAATTGGGCAGCTTCACAAAGTGCAGCTCCTTGCCCAGTTCGGTCCAGATCTTGGGCATGTCTACATCAATACGTGTTTCTGGGATTTCTACTTCTTCTTCCTCTTCTGGTTTGTCACGCGGTTCATGCTAGAATGTTGAGAGAAGATGCTATTGTATTAAATGTCGTCCCAGTGAGGGCGTGCAGTGGACACGCGGATTTTGTAAATGTCTGTATCGCTAATTCGGCGCAGTCATGGCGTGGCGGTGGACAAACTGCCTAGAAACCTTATTTTTTAAAATAAATATCAATACCATCTCCTAGGTCAACCTGAGAGGTTGTCGGACTGGGCTTAAAACTTAAAAACTTAGCGACTACACGTTAAAGGCACCCCCTGTGGGGTACGGACCTCGGCTTCGGAATCGCTGGGGGAGGGCAGCAAGGGACAGGCTGGATCGGAATGATTTAGGGGCGAATTTAAAGCTACAGGCTCAGCGGCGCGGGCTAGCTCGAGCAAGGGTCGGGGCCTTAGAAACCTTGGCAATGGACTGTTTATGTATAACTTTACCTCATCCCCACTTCGTCGCTCGTCACCAGATCGTCGTGCGTCCCCGGGGCTGCGGCTGCGACTGCGGCTGCGACTGCGACTGCGAGAACGAGACCGTCCTGACGCCTTGTCAGCGCCGCCCTCGTCTTCAGTACTGATGTCTGACGCGTCGCCGAAAAGCGCGTCGGCGGTCACTGTTGAATGTAAACGTTAATGTTACAAATAAAATGGAATAACGTTTTGCTACAATTTCTGCAAAGGGTTTTGAAGGTCCGTAGCATACCTGTCTGCCATTTTGATTTCTTTTCAAAATGGCGGCCACGCATAAAGCCTAAATTTAAATCGATAGCTGACATCAACGCAAACAGAAAACATAATAAGACCATATCCCGTAAAGTGTCACGTCTCCGAGATATTAATATTCAAAGTTGATTATGTGACATCCATATTCATTTAATGAGGCGGTTGGATTGAGGGCCTGATTCAGAATGTACTCCTCGATACGGTTCGCATCGTGAGGAGGTTCCTGTCTCTGGAGCCCTAACCACCTCGAGCTTGGAATAAACGACAGCAAAAGCTTTATCAACATACCACCATCGCCATCTTTCTTCGCCTCCTCATCATCATCAGAGTCAACTAGCGCCTTGGTCTTCTTCTTGGGTTTGTCGCTGGTCTCCGATCCACTGTCTGAACCGGCCTTCTTGCGTTTCGGAGTGGTCTTAGTACCACCATCGCTTTCCGAGTCTGATAGGACTGCACGCTTTTTCTTTTCACCTGAAAGAATTTTTTGAGTTATGCAGATTTGTTTTAGAGTTGAGGTAAATTATAATAAATGATAATATTATGTTTTTGTTGTATCAAACAATATTGGGTGTAGTTAACTTAAAATGTCACAATGTTTCTTTTCAGACGTGTTACATATTATATCAAATGGAAAATACTAAATATGTAAGTTCTAAAGTCTAAGAACTCTAAGATAATACAAAATCGTTCAAACTCAAAGCATTGGTTTCAAATAAATCATTTAAAGGCATTTTTGAATAGTCAAGGAGTCAGTCAGAAATAGGATGCTAATTGCCGGGGACCACTAGCTGTTCCAAAATGTAGTAAATACCCGTGGAGAAGAAAGGGCAAGAAACTCCATGGACACTCATTTTAAATTATATTTTTACAAAATATTAGTTACTTTACTTTTTTTCTTTTTATTTTACATATTTCTCACATAATTATGAATTATAAATTTATTAATGTTAAATTTATAATTCATATGTGAGAAATATGTAAAAATGACGTACCCATTAAAACTGTCCAAAAAAAATTATGGGCTCAATAAAAATTATGGAAGTATTGTCATCAAATAACACCATTTGAGGAACAGGGTGCCAAGTTCAATTATCCTCCATAGAAAAGGGAGGATCTGTGAAGGGAGGTGTTGTGACTAATGTGACTGGCGGGCCTGCCAATTTCGGGATATTGTATTTATGCTAGTTGCGCGATAAACTCTGGTTACGCGATGCAGGATTTTGTGTGGCGATGTAGATGCAGCCACAGAGTAATATAACTTATTCAACTGACTACTTACCAATACCAGGTTCAGAAGCATTGGAGCTTTTAGACCTTGACCTCGAGCGACTTTTTGACTTCGACTTTGACTTGCTTCGGGACTTAGATCTTGAATGCCTTGAACCAGATCTGAAAAAAAAGATTGTATTATTTTAATAAGTTAATATTTGTATTCAGCCGCATCCGGTGAGACTGGACGCCGACCCTAACATACTTAGTTGGGAAAAGGCTAGGCAGATGATGAAGTATAGATATTTTTTATTAATATGTAGTGTTTATAATTAAATTGCAAGATTACCAATATTGTTGTGAAGAATTTCCTAGAAATTTTTTAAATGTTTTACTTGTATTTCATTTACTAGAATAATGCGAAAATTGATAAACAGTGTTATAAAATGATTATTCACCTGGAACGACTCTTGGACTTTTCCTTAGCTGGTGCATCTGCATCATCAATCATAAGCCCCGGTGAGTTAGACCTGCTGTCCTGACCTGCTTCTGGCATAGCAACAGGACTCTTAGACCTCGACGAAGCACTCCCAGACCTTGATCTGGACTTCCTACTCTTCGGACTTGCACTGGCAGCAGACTTTGACCGAGACCTACTTTTGGCAACCTGTGATTTTGGAGTCTGTGACCGGGATTTAGGGGTCTGTGATCGTGACTTCGGACTTTGTGATCTGGATTTAGGAGACTGGGACCGAGATTTAGGGCTGTGTGGTCCAGATTTTGGGCTGGCTGAATGGCTTTTCGGAGTTCCTGAACGAGATCTAGCACTGGCTGAGCCTGAGCGAGACCTTCTTGAGCCACTTCTAGACCTTGAGGTTCTTTGTTTGGGGCTCCCAGAGGCATTGGACTTGGGGCTTGAAGACCCAGACTTGTTGCTTTGAGCAGAACCTGAGCGAGATCTGTTAGAACGAGCAGGAGAGTTGGATTTGCTTCTAGAAGCATTTGAAGATCTTCTGGAGTGGGCAGAGTGGGCAGAGTGGGCTGATTTAGGAGATTCACTTCCCGACTTGGCCGGGCTACGGGAGACTGATCTGGAATTATAATAATTTCATGATACTATTAATATGGATACTATTACTAAGTCTGCATTTTTTTAACTACTAAAGTATTGGTAATTTTTAACTGATTAACTAAAATGCAAATATGACTGCTAAAGGTACATTAATAAAGCAAGCAGAATAATGAACATTTGAGTGTTATTTAGCTTGGTAAACTATCAGTTTGGCTACAGAAAACTGAGTCATTTCACTCAAATGTGATTAAATACATTAGAATGTTATTGTGTTTTGTTTAATTATGTTGTTGACAGTCAAAAGCTCTAGAATCCGATAGCTAGAGTCTGACTAAGCTGTTGTTACCTGTTGCTATTAGTTTCTTTGTTAATATTTACCTTGAATGACTGCCTTCTTTGCCAGGCGCGGGGCTAGGGCTCTTACTGTGGCTCGCACTTGAACCGCTGTCAGAATCGGAGCCCGAATCTGTGTCTACAATGAATAAATACATTCGTGTTTACCAGACATGAATTATGTTTTTAATACAAAAAAAGCGTTCATAAAGAGCACTATTTTATGTTTTTAAACTTAAACTACATCAGTAAATGGTAAATAATCTTATATTTTCAAAAGAAAGTCGTAATTTCCGAGTGCATTTGTGTAGTGGCTGGCAGTAATTTTACTTACCATCTAATGAATTCTTCGCTATTGGCGCCATTTTATGCACCTAATATAACACAAATACACTATTTTACTATCTAATCATTAATTGAACGATAACTGTTTATATTTTTATCAGAAATTATTGAATTCCTGTAACAAAATTATAGGTTAGAATGCCAACGAAAGAAACGTCAAACTCGGTCAAACAAACAATAATGACAATGACAACTTGGAGCAAAAAACATATTAGTCGATTAGTAAGTTTTAGTAAGTAAGTGATGTTCATTAGATACGACAATACATATATTATGCTAGAGCTACGCTTGTAATGCGCAATTGACAAAAATTTGAAGAAAAAAATTGAGAAAATAAACTTTATTCGCATAAAAAATGTGGTTATAAACTGAAAGCTCGTCATAGGTGGCAGCACTGTTGTCCGTCCGCAAACTGCCATTACTGTATGTTGTGTAGATAGATCACAAATTAAACGAAAAATAGATAAAAATGTATGCGACTTGGAGTGGAGCACAATTAAAAGACGAGCTAAAAAAAGGGAAGCGTCGACCACTGATAAAAAAGCAGCAGTGAAAAGGTAAAATATGTATGTAAAATGTAAAATGTAAAATTATGAACGTTTTATAATTTATTTTGTGTTTGTGGACTTTAAGTTTTTTTTTATGTTGAAGACTGGAGGTATACGACTGGAATAACCTGATCGAATTTAAAAACCAATTTGAGGATGATCTTCCTGACTAAAAAACATCAAAGATTTTAATTATGGTACCGATCTAATATGGTAACATAAACACACACACACACACACACCTTTACTATAATTTACATAATATCGCAACGCAAGTGCCTGTAGGTAATAGAAACAAACATGTACAGAAAATGTATGGATAGTGACAGCTAGCTGTCAAATTCTTGGACTAGTGATAATAGCGACATCTGAAGTGAGCAAGTGGCAGTTTTTACCCATTGTGTCATATCATCATAAGTAACTTATAATAGGACCCATTGGCATAAACCATGCACAAATCCAGACACCGGGCTTTTATGGGAATCCCCGATTAGAAGAAACCAAGCACTGCTCGACCTGGGGATCGAACCATGGACCCCATACGCAGCAGACGCATTAGACCAACGAGACAGTCAATGCAACATTGCGGTTCAAAATTAGCCTGATATTTTGAACCGCAACCGCGCATTTCCAGTACAAGCTGACATCTTCTTGTACGGGAAGCCGAACCGATGCGAGGTCAGCTTATACTGGAAAAGTAGGTATAGCTTACAGGTAGCCGTGTGTACAAGTTATTGCACATTATCCTACTATCTTAAAATTCTTACTAATAATCCTACTAATATTATACACGTGAAAGTTTGTGTGGATGGACGGATTTTTATTACTCTTGTATGTACGCAAAAACTACTGCACGGATTATGATGAAACTTTACAGTAATGTAGCTTATAAAACAGAATAACACAATAGGATACTTTTTATCCCGATATTCCTACGGGATCGACACGTATGCGGGTACAACCGCGGGGCGCAGCTAGTGTACAATAAATTGTACTTTTATTAGTTGATTACGCAATTCACAGGTGATGTGGTTCATTACGTGAATCCCTCAGATTTCATCCCTCTTATTACGACACCTAGGGGAGCAATTGAGTGGTTCTATTTATATCCGGAATAACATGGCTATTCAGTGTTGTAACTTGTAATGCGAGTTCCTTTGTACTCAACTACTCTTTGTACTCGATTTTTCATTTGACGTGAAATTGCGCAAGCGGAAAGTTAGGATTTCTCATAGACAAGCATTCAATCAAAGCACTGTCGAGAAAAGTTTAACTTTAAAAGTGACATCGCGTCGTCTTTTTATGCAATTAAAAAAAAAGGAGAAGGTTGTTTATGAACACCTTTTTTTTCTTTGTTCATTAAATGGAATCAAAACAATATGAGAAAGAAGAAAGAAAATTATAATTTTATAGAAAATTCAACCCTATTGAGAACCTCCTTCTTTTTTTTAAGCCGATTAAAAATATGTTCAGTTTTTGTGCAGGCATTGCTTTCATTTCTTAGCAAGTAATTAATTAAAAATGTAAAGTTTAAAGTTCGAACTTACTTCCTCTGGCTCGCCGCCAGTCCGGTCCGGCCGCTAAGCGGTTGGGGTATTGCCTGCCGCATATTTTTAGGGTTCCCTACCTCAAACGCTCAACAAAGAACCCTTATAAGATCACTTCGTTGGATGTCTGTCTGTCAGTCTGTCAAGACCCTTTTTCTCAGGAACGCGTGAAGGTATCAAGTCGAAATTAATACAAAATACCTACCTACGTATTTCCTCCTCCTTTATGGTTTCTAAAAAAAATAAGAGTCAACGCAATAAAAAAATATTTACGTCCAGTTTTTGGGATAAATTCATTGAGCGTGGTCCGACACGCACTCGGCCGGTTTTATTTATTAAAACTTGATAAGGTGCTGTACCTATTTTCTTCAAACCGACTTTTACGATCGTTGAAGGAAGATAAGGGGTAGAAATTAAGTACCTAAGTAAGTAAGTATTCATTTCAGATAGTACAGAAGCCAGCAGGTCAAGCTACCCGAAACTGTCAAATTTTCCTAATCAACCTTGAACCTTAATGCTGTGGCGATAAAGTTGAAAATCTATCAAATAAATTTGACAGATTGTAGTAGCTTGATGTGCTGGCGTCTGTACGTAGTTCAAACCATTTTACTTTGTGGTTCGTCGTAGAATTTAAGTGAGAAATAAACATAATATAGGTACCTACCCACTGACATTTTGTTATGCGGACTGTCAATGTCATATTTATTAAAAAGCGCTGTGTTTCACTTTTACTAGGTATGATCCAATTTGACCGTGATTGCATTGTGTAACACATTCACTACCTACTATATAGCACATAGCACATACCTACCAAATTACCTATGTATTGATATTTTATCGAGTTGTGAGCACGCAAACAAATCATACTTTGTTCACGTAGAGTAATCCACAGTAATAAATGGTTGTGCAACCGGCAATATTAATATTTTAATTACCAAACCGTTTCTGTAGGTACTAATTCCGTATTCGATAAATAAAACTAAATCATTGTCTGTCATACTCATACATAATTCCTTGGTCAAAAGTTAGACAGCATCTTTTTGAACTCGTCAACATCTCTTATCAAACGAAAAGACGTTATCTCTTTCTTAAACCAAAAGTAGGAAAGAGACAAAAGGTCCCAAAAACAGGCGCCCTTTCAAGGGTAAGGTACCCAAGTGGAGCTGTGGAGCATGCCTTGTTCGCATCTGTTCCGAGTTTGAATGGGGGGATTGAATGGAGTTTTTTCAACGTAAAACTTTAGTTGAACGATGGCCGCGGTGGGTGACGTTTGTGCCGGTCTGCTGCGACACAAACATATTTTATTACGAGAACTATGCGAAACAAATATTCTAGACGTGTTAGTTAAGAAAGGAATTCTAAATCTTAATGAGTTTGAAATAATAACGGGTGCGAATGACAGTGATAAGTGTAATTATTTTATCGAAATAGTAAGTAAACAAAGCGGTGCCAAGTTAAATGATTTGTGTGTTGTTCTAAGCAAGGAATGCCCCAAATTGTCGAAGGAGCTTATGAACGACAGACACAGGTTCATTGTCAATGGTAAGTACATCTTGATAAGTTTGGAATGTTTTTTGATCGTAAAAGTTAGTAAAATCTTCCGCCGATAGCGTATTTTTTATGCCATTGAGTTAGCTGCTTCTAAACTTTGTTAGTTACTCATGATTCATGTTTTCAATGATAACAGATGACAAGAATATGTATTTAAGTATAAATAGTTTCTAGTGCTTTCAAAAGTTCCTTTTCCTGTGTTTATAATTAGCGAAGAGTAGGTAGGTGGTAAACCTAACATTGTCTTTGATTTGCGCAGGTACGTAGTTACTTAGTCAGTAGTTTTGCTTGATTAGCACGAACCGGCTAATTATACCTACTTGTAAGTGGACGTACCTAATTTACGTAAGCTGCATAAGTAAGAAGGTAGATACAACCTAGAGGTAAGTACCTACTAAGTAACTACCTTCTTACTTAATTTGAAGACTACTAACGTTTTGTAATGAGTACACCTACCTACCTAGGTGGTAGTAGTCTCATAACTAGGTAGGGACCTGACCTACTTAATTAGGAGACTCCCACTTTACGGTAGTAAAGTAGGAGTCTCCTAACTACCTCATAGGTAGGTTAGGAAGTACTTCTTCAAACCAAAAAATGTGTTTATAAAAAAAACCTGTGTTTATAAAAATGTATTTGTAGAGCGAATAAAAACATACAACAATATTCAAATCTTCATCATTGCGAAGACACGAAGGTGCGAGACGATCCTCCTAGCAGTCCTTGCCTAGGTATGTCGGTAGAAGTTTCTCCCCTGGTAGAGAACCAGGCCTTCCCCTTGGTAGGACTGGTTATCAGATTTTCGGGCGACTGACGACTCGTAACGATTGCAGCCGGCACCCACGGCTCAAAGTGCTTTCCGATTGGACACCCATCCACGGACCAACCGCGGCAAGCGCAACATAACCTGAATCTGGAAATTTATTCCAAAAGTTAACAAGAGAAAAGACAAGACATCGAGAAGTAATCTGAAATTAAAAACCTAGATGAGGCTGGCACAGGAGCGTGGGATTGGCACATGACAGGCATATGCAGAGGTGAAGTCGGGATGTGGATGATGATCATGAATGTCAGATTCATGATCATCATCCACATCCCGACTTCACCGATCACGATCACACATTATCTCCGTAGTGTTATGTTACAATAAATTCTGTATTTACCTACCTAACGAAAGACTGCACCCTAATTGCGTACCTAACACACTGTCAATCACAATCTGAATAATTTTGAAGAATATTGCTAATCCATTGCCTCATTTGTACAAAAAAAAAAAAAAGTCTGCTGAACAACGTAAATAACGCAATGGATGTTGTTGAACTGTCAAAATGAAATTAAAACTAATCGTACTGTTAGTGTGTTACGCAATTACCCCGCAGTAGATACGTATGATCGTAACAGTAAAATAAATATAGGTATATACCTATAATATAGGTAGGATGGGATGATAAAGCACCATCCATACAAATACCGTCAAAAAAGTTCTGTTCAACAAAGAACACAAAAAACAAGAACATCGCCGAAATAGATTCGGGACAAAGGCTTTAGATACTTGTCAAGTTGTCATATAACATAAAAACTTAACGAGGCTACGCTAAACACCAAAATTCATGCTTAGTAAACGGTAAAAGTAACATAATCATGTGCCGAAATAGTTGCCTAAAGGTACAGACGCCAGCAGGTCAAGCTACCCGAAACTGTCAAATTTTCCGAATCAACCTTGAACCTTAATGCTTTAGCGATAAAGTTGAAATCTATTCAAGAAATTTGACAGATTGTAGTAGCTTGATGTGCTGGCGTCTGTACTAAAGAAATTGCTACCAAGCACGAAACGCGGCAATTCGAAATAGATTGAAAAATTGCATGACCAACGGCCAAAAAGGGGAAGAATATTGTTAGAGGCCATTATTTAAACTTTACAACGATAAATGCGTTTTTAAATCTGGCATTGAATCTTTTTGAACAAGACACAAGGTTGTAAATCGCCTGCAATTGTTTATGGGACATTGCTGAGTAGATGCGGGTGCGTTCGGAAATTGACCCCGCCTGCTATGGGAATCAATCCACTATTGAGCTCCTGGCTATTCATGTAATTCAAATGAAACCGCAATTACTGCCATGACCATACAGGTAATTTGTTCATGTCCTTTGTCATGCCTTTGATGTCGTTACCGAGTGACATGACATAACAATTTGTAGTAAATTAGAAGGTTACGTAATCACAATATTACTTACTCAAGTTTTGGGAGTAACGAGAAGTCTTCGACGAGAACATTTAGTGTTATTCTGGTTAGTACGTACTCATAGTTGACCAACTTTCCTGTGATACAATGTACATTGTTCAGCTCGCAATACTTGTGGAACTTTAAGTAAAGTAATGTAGGTAGGTATATCCTACATAGCACAGCGGGGAAAACTTAGGTCTCAGATTACTGAGTTACCAAGTATACTAAGTTTTGGAATGAATAAATAAGGACGAGGCTTCGGCCATTTAGAACTAACTACGCATACAGCTCCAGCCACAGTAAGTGTAATCCACCCATTTTTAGGGAACAATACTGCTGGGACACAGGCCTCCTCTCGGTGAGAGGGGGTGGGCCGTAATCCTCCACGCGGGCCCAGTGCGGGTTGGTAGATGTGACATGTCTTTGAATTTTTGATCCTAGGACATGCCAGTGTCCTCACGGTGTTTTCCTTCACCGTTTTTGAGAGCAGTGGTGATGAAATAATTTACAACAAGTAAATTAGTGCCTGTCTAGCACTGTCTAGGTTTGTACCAGCGACCTCCTCGATACTTAGGTTGTTAATAGAACTTCTATTTTACGTTGTTAAGTTTGTAATATAACATAATTATATTAATGAAGATGTTACGTATATTCAAACATTTATGTGCGTATTTTATTTGTGAAAATTCCAATCTAATTTATGATAAGTGAACGAGCGATAGTGTTTCGCAAAATTAATTAAATCCATTGATATTTCCTGGTGGATAAGTCCATGAATAGTGCTAAAGTTTGATAAGAGTTACAGCGCTTTCATCCTACTGATCTGTGACCGTATTAGATCCACGGTTCTTCGCCAATGCCTCCTGTATCAATAACTCCTATAGGGGGGGCACGAAGTGGAAAAATTATGAGTCG
Source organism: Apamea crenata (assembly GCA_949629185.1). NCBI lineage: Eukaryota > Metazoa > Arthropoda > Insecta > Lepidoptera > Noctuidae > Apamea > Apamea crenata. The sequence continues at coordinate 11,085,891 of OX451373.1, forward strand.
AGAAATGATGATGATGATAGGGGACAGGACCTGGCAAAAACTCGTATCTACGCCACTGAAAACTTCAAATTTTCTCGAGAAATGTTTACATCATCTCCAAGTAACTTTCAGAAAAAAAAAATGGAATTGAGTAAGTAAGTAAGGGCCCACGTGGCAAAAGGTCTTGCTCACCACTCCACCATATTTTCAAATCAAAAGTCATTTATTCGAATTAGGCTGAGAATCAGCACTTTTCAAACGTCAAAATTACATAAGACAGTCCCCCGAAACGCCCACCCTTCTCCACTCCTAGTGCTTTCGCTGGGAAAAAGTGAATGACTTATAAAAGGAAGAGTAGGAAAGAATGAACCTATATTGTGAAACCACAAAATACTGTAATATGAATGAACTAGAAACAAATCCATCACCCAGCAATAGTTCCAGGAACATCGCACAAGGCAATGTTCTCTCGATTCCCAGAAGTCGTTCGCTGGTGTTAGCCGAACACAAAAACACTCGATTGTCTCTGGTTTATCGAACAACGTTATGCACTGTTCTTGTAGGTGTCAGATACGTGGCAATACTTCGCATAGCTTAGACTTGCAGATGGGAATTGTTACATGAACTTGGATTCAATCTGTTTCTTATAGGAAGTATACTGTCTTAACTTCTCAGGGAGAAGGCGGAGAAGCGCTAGGGTCGCCCGCGAAAATCAAATTTTCTTACATTTTTGGCGATTTGCAGATTAGTGTCAAATTGTATGTTGAACAAAATATGATTCGCGACCGTCACAAGTATGTATTTACAGAATTATAATCATTAATAAAAAATTAAAAAATGATTATAATGATCGTAAATCATATTTTGTTCAAAGTACCTACAACCTGACCTGCAAATGGCGTAAGAAAATTTGAATTTCGTTTTTCTTAAAAGCCATGTTATCGAGTGGTCCCTTATAGCCCTGGTTATTAGAAAAAAGACAGCAGGATAATAGTGCAATTTTTCTTGTGTAAAACTGCGCTCCGAAATCCAATTTACTGATGTAGGTCAAACGGCTCATCTGTCGTAAACGAGAGGACCTGTTAAAACTACCACAGGTCTGTGGGTTCTAATAAGCAAATGGTTTGCGACAGCGCGGCAGGCCCAGAAAGATACTCAATGAACGACGAACTCAATTTTTTGCTCAAAGATTCGTCACAGTCAGCAATCGACAAGACGAAGAAGAGAATGAACGCCCTTCGTCTGCAGTAGGTCTGTAGGGCCCTTGGCTATTAATTGGCAATTAGAAAAGGATAGAAGATAAATATTAGTTTAGTCCTGTCAAATTAAGATACTCCATAGCAAGTTTAGACGTGATCAAAAACATGGCTACTAAAAATACGTCAATTTACGTCAGGCGCTGACTAATTTGACAGGACTAAACTTGTCCTTTTCTTAGTGAAATAGAATTAAAAAGATGCACTGAACTTAAATTTAGTTTAGTTTGTGAACAAGGGAATCGGCGCCATTTTCTGCTAAGATATATCTGCTAAGTTGATTATTTATGTAAAGGAGGCAAAAAGATGAATCTTTTATAGCGTAAAGTTCACAAGTTTTATTTACTACGCAAACCGGAAATATAGTAGATATAATTAGACACAATAACAACATGCTGTAACCTGTTATGCACACAACTGCAATTTAAACCGGTGTTTAGCTAATCACTACACCTATTAATATTATTTATCAACCACGTATATTTTGTTTATTTCGTCTAAGTTTAGCCCGAGTAGTTCAATCGGTCTAGCCTTTTACATAGTTGGGTTCTGCTTCTATTCTAACCGAATGCAGCTGAATACCAGTATCTTACATAGCGCCACTGTCTATCTGCCTTCCACAACCCAGTTACTGGTAAAACGATATCCTTTTGTAAGACTGGTGGTCAGATTTTTGGCTTCTGGCCTCCCATAACGACTATCAAAGATCTACGAATGATAGCCGGGACAAACGGAGTGCTTTCCGCTAGAGTATTTATGTTCTGTGGCTTTCCGAGTCACGGAAGGGTCTCGATATTGTAATGGATGGTCACCCATGTACGAACCGACCGTGGCAAGCGTACGACCCGTGTGACTGTTATCATTGAGCATTAAAAATTAGGTCGGTCCTGTCTCCCACAGCAAGGTCTTGAAGGAATGAACTGGAGTCCCTGTTTATTATTCTCAGATTTCAAGTACATGAACATAACTTCGTCTAAATAAGAATACTACAAGAAATACTACTGTATAAGTCAAGCAAATTATAAGAATTACCATGTTATGCTGTTATGCGTCATTGCTTCATTAGTTAAGAAGACTTATATTATGTATATTTGTTTAACGACGTAAGTACAAGGTACCAGCACGTTTCAGTGTCAAGGCTTCTACTTTTATTAACGCGATTGTCCGCCAACTCCGCCATTAGACGGCAAAGATAAGGTAGATTTTGTTTCTTTTTTCTAGTTTAACTAGACATTTTTGTTGGAGGCATGTTGTTGAATGCCAAAAATTGTCTTCGCAATTTCGCAGTTTATTTTTATTGTATTCGAGTAAAACGCTGTTAGTTTTTTAAAGTGCTCATTAAGTTAAAGTTTTTTTTGTTATTTAATCGTTGTATTTAACATAGAAGTTACCGTACTTTGACAGATTATTCAAGAAAATTCGGAAAATTTTGTGCGCAGTGTGTCAAAATCTTGAAATAAGTAATTTTATTTATTTTATTATTTATGTACACTTAGAAACAGACAAGAAAAAAACAGAACAGAAACAATAGGTACAGATGTGATGCTTATTTCATAAGAAATCTTTTCCAGCACACCCGAGACAAGACAATAGATACAGAGATGTCAGCGTGTGAGGAGACAAAAAAAGTAATACATTAAATCAAAAACAATTCACTTAAAGAACTAAACAAAAATTACGAGAATATACTAACATACATACAAATAAACATACATACATAGGCACTTCTAAAATAAATATCACTAGAATGATAATAAAAAAATCATACTCAAAATAATAAATAAATACACAAAGTTATGATGAAGTGGACAGATCATAGATAGTGTTCTTTTACTCTTCTAAAACTGCAACAGTTTGGCAGTCCCTAATGTCAGGCGGTAGTGAAGTTATGTTTTTAGTCATAGTCATAGATCCATCCAACACCCAGCGCGAGTGCGGTGTTTCTGATCAGACCGTTCCCCACTTGCTAGACAGCTGGAGTGTCCTAAGTGCCCGTTCACGTGCAACTCGGATGACCTTAAAAATGCTACTGATGCCGCAATCAACTTGGCCACCTACTGGGCTTAAACTATATTAAAAACAACGTGAAGAGTACCATCGCTGCATCGCCAGGAAAAGAAGATAGTCATAGATGAAGTAAAATACTGTCTTGGTTGTGTACTTAGTGTACAGTCACGAGCACCAATATGTCAACACTTGGCAACTTTCAATTGCGATTTTTTCGTGAAATAACGAATGCAACGTTGAAATACGACACATATATAAAGCTATGGGTTCGAAAATGCTATGTTCGTAACAACATAAAATTTCATTAAAAAATAAAGGAGTAAATCGCTTTTGAATAAAGCCGAGTGTATACATACTTTTGCTCGTGACTGTACTTACTATGTCAACTTAACATGCACGTGATAAATTAATAGTTGATTAGTGATCTGATCATAGAGATATTAATAGATATTACATGTGCCGGACGGAGGCGTAAAGTGTATTTCATTTGCTTGTAGGTCTGTCATTTATCTACGTAATATTTCTGCATTTACATATTATTATAAGTACATATGTGGTTAAGTAATAATCACGAAACAATGGTCCCGACTGTTCTTCGTGGATCTTGGACAGTATTTACGGGTCATCAGAAAACAGATAGTCTGACAACAGTCTTGTTAGGGGTATCGTGATTACCAGTAACTGGGCTGTGGAGGTAAGAAAGGCAGTCGCTCCATGTAAAGTACTCGTATTCAGCTGCATCAGTGCAGATGACGATAAAGTATGTATTACATAATATATTATATAGTAACTTGACCTATTATAAAAAGTATTGTTAAATGTTTCGTCATAAATTTCACTTATTAAAATGGTGTTCTTTAAGATGAAAAATAAATTGGTCGACGCGTGCTGTGAACACCTGCCGGTCGTTTAAAGATGCAAATGTTGATATTTCGCGGGAGCAGATGTTTTGATGCCGATGCAGTATTAGTGCAAGTTAAAATTAAGAACATCTGTCAAATTGCTCGGCGCCATATTGCTTTTTTGTTCTTTTTTCGATGTTCATTTCTAAACTTGTAAGGAACTTTTTTTTTGTGGAAGATAAGTAGATCGATTCAGTTATACTTAGCTATTAATATTAATGTAAAAAATCAAACAGACAGGTTAATCTCGTAACACACAAACAGTAGCAATTGCTTTCATTTTAACAGTTCAAAAACATTCATTGCGTTATTTACGTTGTTATCTTGTTGAGCAGACAAATTAGAACATAATTATGAAGCAATGGATAATATCCTTCAAAATGATGCAGATTGTGATTGGCAGTGTGTTACACAATTAGGGTGCCGGTTCGCTTAGCGCTGACTAAATAAATACAAGCCGAATGAAGCAATAAGTCAGATCTAAATAATTGAATTTTAAGAGACTGGCAAAAAAACTAATTAATTTATAACTTCGCGTAGCATTCGTATCGCCTGACGCCATCCAAGGACAGGCAGAAGTCATGAATAAAATTGAATCTGCACCCTAATTGCGTATTGCATAACACACTATCAACCACAATCTGTATCATTTTGAAGGATATTGCTAATCCATTGCTTCATATGTTCGAAAAATTTGTCTGCTCAACAACGTAAATAACGCAATGAATGTTGCTGAACTGTCAAAATGAAAGTCATTGCTACTAATAGTGGGTTACGCAATGACCCCGCAGGTCAAATTTAATTCCCTGTACCTCTGGTAGTCCCTACAAGAGCTACATAGTACGCGGGGTCAAAGGCCGGCCAACCCCGTGAGCAATTTGAGCAGTCGGTAGTTAAAGCTCCATTGCTCACGGGGTGTGACGGCCCGTGTGAACGTGCCATGGGAAACGTCTTCAAACAACTTATTATCAGCTTTTTGTTAAACTGGGATTTGAATGTTTCTATTCTTGTCGTTTTGTTGTATGTACTATCAAACTCTTTTGTGAAATAGGTAATACTTTACTTTCGTCACTTTCAATAGCCAGCACCTTAATTGCGTAACACACAATCAATCTCAATCTGAATCATTTTGAAGGATAATGCTAAACTATTGCTTAATATGTTCAAAAAATGTGACATCGTTGTGTCTGCTCAACAACGTAAATAACGCAATGAATGTTGTTCAACTGTCAAAATGAAACCGATTCCGATTGATCGTGTGTTACGCAATTAGGGTGGTGCTTTTGGAGTTTGATTGATGATTTCAATTATTATATTTTCGTAAATACATACTTGTTACCGTCGTGAATCATATTTTGATCAATATCAACTTATTACTGACCAGCGTAACACATTATCAGTAGGAATGGCTTTCATTTTGACAGTTCAACAACATTCATTACCTTATTTACGTTGTTCAGCAGACAAAGGAGACTGGTCATCTGTGCTCCAGGCCCGGCACAAATGAACTTATGTCAGAATTTTCGTAAAATTAGGTAAAGTAAATCTAAAAAGTCCGCATGTCCGAAATCAGTGGCGAACATATCAAAATTGGCCAGCGTTTATGATAAGGCGCAGTATTTTATTTTGCATATATTTTTTAAGTTTTTGTTAATTTTTTATGCTTTAACATTGAACACAAGTAATGTAATGTGTGTATTATTTTTATAAGCGAAGCATTCTACGCGGCGCGATGATTAGAACATTAGGTAGTTGCGCCCATGTCATAAGCATTATTATAGGTACTATTTCGGGTGGGCCAGACACCACGAGGAGTTTGACCACCCTGCATTAGGTATGGATGATGTTCTCATTATTGAAGAATAATATTGTCAATTATTTGTGTAATAAAAATTACCTACTACATTTTTTTTTTTACGTTATTGTTATGTTTTATACATTATTTTTGATAGTCAAGTGTATATTTCATAATTATCTATACTTAATATAAAAAAAAAACTTTTTCTAAAGATATGATAAAATGAAAAAAGTCGCCTAAACAAAATCTGTAAGCAATTTTTCAAAGTGTTTGCCTCTGATTTCGGAATTGAGGACTATTTAGATTTATTTTACCTGATTTAACAAAAATGCTGAGATAACTTTCTTTAGCGCCGGATCTGGGGTAATTTTCTATGGGTCATGAACTCATGACCAGTCTCCTTTTTCAAACATATGAAGCAATGGGTTAGCAATATCCTTCAAAATGATTCAGATTGTGGTTGATTGTGTGTTACGAAATTAGGTTGCTGCAAATTGCAAAAACGTAACAAAATTTCGCGGGCTACCCTGACGCTTTCGCCTTAACACGTACACTGTCCAATGACTCCAAAGGAGTCACATTTTTACCAAACTCATGTGTCCATGACTCTAGTTGGAGTCATAATCCAAAAGTAAATTTTATGTTTTTTATTTGACTGGACGTATGAATAAGAGGAAAACGATTCTCATGGACGTATGGTTAGATAACAAGGCTACCGAAAATTTAAAAGAGCCGCCGTGGACGTACGAATACATTTTATAACTTTGTACTGGGACAGGGAACGTGTACAGAAGAAAAAGACAGAAATACATTACTTACATACATTTATTGTCAGTAAATTACCTACTGAAAGAAAAAACACCAGAACTTACCTAGGCACCCACTTATGTAGACCGTAGGTAGTTAGGTACCTACTAATACGTAGGTAAATGAATAAATAAGTGCTTAAGGCACGGGAGTTACTTTTACATTACTTTCTTCTAAAGTTCATAAGTAATAATTTCTCTTTGCTTTTAAATATTTACCCATGCTTCTTAAGTTGCACTATTGATCGTAACCATCTCTTTGTAGAAATCTGTTAGACAATTCTAAGTAATCTGTGGTTGAGCAATAACTAAAGAAATCCTGACCACAGATTACAATTTATTTGTTTTTTACTAAAAACCAATCTTAAATTAAACTGATCTGAACAAAAAGAACTTTACTGTCAAGTAATTTGTTTCATATTTTCACGTTTTATATTGTATCGTAATAATAAGTGCCTCATTTCATTGAAAGCGTCTAACGGGCCTCTGCGAGTTAGCTTCAGCCCCTCGTACGCCTTCTAAAGGAGTATTGTCCGACATTTAAAAAATAATAATATTCAATTGGTTTCAGAACTTAATAAAAGCAGAAACAAAACCATTGTTAGTTCCACACTATCACGATTCTTTTTTTTTAATAAAACGCCTGGCTGAACAAAGAACGCATAGAGAATTTTAAAAAACAAACTAAACTTTTTTATCGTTCTCCTATCCTAATCGATTCGCAATGGAAAGAAGCGATCGATTCCTTCGATGTCATTGCAGAAATTCGAATACCATAAAACGTCATTGGTTAAGGTTACGTGCATAGCAAGTTTTGGTTAGGAGTTCGATGCCCGACTGCGTTTCAAATTAAAAATAATGTCCAATTACTGAAACGATATTGACTTGAAACGCTCGGCCGTGCATATCGGCTAGAGATGCGGGTGCGTGATTTGTTATTATAAAATCGACTAACCCGTTTATTAATATTAATTTATAGTTTATTTTATGTTTAATTAATGATTGACTTTTATAGTGCAGTATGTACGATAGTAATTATGGCTGCGTAGTTTATGGTAGCAGATGTTAGCTTGATAAAAAAAAAATTGTGGTTTCGCGAAGAGAAAGTGTTTGAAATCTCCTGTCAATCGTAATGCGGTTATGAAGTATTTCAAGTAAAAAAATCTCAGTATTGCTCCCACTTTGCAGCTACATTGTAGCTATAAGACCTTTCTAACTATAAATTACGAAAATTATTGTTTTTTCACTAATCTAGGTGCAGTCATCATTGGGAACCATAAAAAAAAATGAAACTTTCAGATTAAAACCAACAATAATTTGCCGTGCAGTAAAAGAATGACGGTTAGGTACAAGCTAACAGATTGTTTTCAATTAAACCAAACTGTTAATTATATCGATTAACAAGACCGTGTAACTTTTTCTGCTTCCAGAAATTAGTTTTACGTCGTGTAAACGAGTTTTACTTTTTATTTTTAACGATCGGATAGTTGCAAAACTTAACGTAGGTACAGCTCAATTGGCGGGGGGGCTCAGTAGCCGTGGTGGATTGGGCCACGGTGAAGCTAAGAGGAACCCGAGGAGCGGCCGCTCGTCTAGGCTGTGCGGAAAAGCCGACGACGTAGCGGCCGGCGGGTAGGTTGCGGTGCCGCTTGGGCGACATCGCAGCCTACCTGAGGCGGGCCGCGATGTCCCCCGTGTGGGAGACATTGCGGCTGAGGATTAGAGGCCGCGGCGGGAGAGGAGTGTCGGTGTTACGTTGCCGCTCTCCCTACCTTCCGCGGCCTTGACGGGGCCGCCACCGTTCGATGGCGGACGCGGTGGGGCCGCAGGGGAAGAGGAGTGTCGGTGTGTCGTTGCCGCTCTCCCTATCCTCTGCGGCCGTAGCCCCCCATCCTGGGGGGCATGCGGGGCCCGCCGTTCAGGTGGGCGTGGGGGCCAGCAGGCAACGGGTGCGGGGGCACCGTTGCCTGCATTGCACAGGCCTCCACCAGTGTTGGACGGGAATGGCTAGGTGCTCCCGGCCATTCTCGTAGCCCCCCTATGTGGGGGGCATGCGGAGCCCGCCATACCATCTAGGCGGGCATGCGCCGGGAGGGCTATGGAGGTAAAGGCTATGCCTATTCCCGTGGCCCTCCCATCACGGCGAATGAGGGAACACCGCTGAGTTTTAGTGGGTATACTGTCATTCCGACAGGGAGTCCCACATACCCCGTCTCGTCCCCCGCGAGGCGGGCATGCATAAAGCATTTCTCAGCGACAAAAAAAAAAAAAAAAAAAAAGGTACAGCTCAATTATGTTTTTGCATGGAAACCGATTGTGCTCGGTTACTATGTTACTGTTTTAATGTTTACATAATTACGAACAGTGTTTAAAACCACTGATTTGATCTGGTGAACTAGGTATACAGGTATTTTGCCTTTTTAAGGCAAAAAGGGGTAGCTTAAAAAAATCTTTTGGTTTATTTAAATGGGAGATTCAATTTTCACGTATTCCCCCCTCTTTTCTCGAAATATAAATTTGATGAGTTAAGTACCGTTTTTTGGCCTACGGGGACAGTACTTGTACAGACGCCAGCAGATCAAGTTACCCGAAACTGTCAAATTTTCCCAATCAACCTTGAACCTTAATACTTTAACGATAAAGTTGAAAATCCATTAAAGAAATTTGACAGATTCTAGTAGCTTGATGTGCTGGCGTCTGTACATAAAGCAGAAAACTCATCTTCTATTCATTCAAACGCATTTTTCCATTAAAAGTAAAAAAAAATAACCATTCAGTGAGGAAGATGAGATTTCATTGTTTCTCAGGACTCTGGTAGAGACGCAAAAAATATTCCAATATTGTAGTCAAAATATGGTGCTGTCTCGACAGTATGGCAGCAGCGCGTGGATGTAGAGCTGCAGCGCGAACTATGTCCCACCTCCTGTCCTGCCCTCTGTGGCCCAAAAAATGCAGCCATAGACGTCTCTATGGCTGCATTTTTGGCGTTATATGTCCTTTTAACTTCTTCCGAGTCACTAATTTAATACTTATTTCTTTAGTAACTTGTAAACTATGCTCCACCTCCTGCCCTCTGTGTCTCATAAAAATGCGATCTTTGCGCTACCATCGATGATGCTGTGGAAATGGCATAGTTTCAGGCCAACAGTCGCGACATGAAGAAGAAGAGGAAGAAGTAAAAAAAAAGCGAAATAACTCGGTTAAGTTATGCCCTTATCGCCATGATACCGTTAGAAGTACAAACAAAATAGTTATTTATTTAATGTTACAAGTTCCCACAAACATCGGCAAGTCGATAGCAAGGCGATAATAATTCGTATTGAGTCAGAATTCCTGATAATGGCGCAAGTTTGTCTAATTTGTTTCTAAGAATTAGATAAAAGGTCAAGAAGAATGAAATGGCAGAGGCCAAACTGTTTTGTTTGTTCATGTTTTCGGATAGTTATAATTATAACGTAGAATAAAGTAAATAAAGATATTTTATTTGGATTTATTTGATTAGTATTAAATTATCCCAGCCCTGACATGACACAGCTGCAGCAGAAGGCGTCGCGGCAGACCCCGTAGAAGATGGCGGGACAAGCTGGACAAAACAAACGACCAGTGGTCTACTTTAGCCCTGGATCGAAAGACCTGGAAGTCATGACTGGAAGTCAGTGGTCTTTGCCCAACAGTGTGATGATGCAGGCTAACAGTAACCATCACCCTGATTGCGTAACACACGATCAATCAGAATCGGTTTCATTTTGACAGTTCAACAACATTCATTGCGTTATTTACGTGTTGAGCAGACAAATTTTTCGAACTTATAAAGCAATGGATTAGCAATTTGCTTCAAAATGATTCAGATTCCGATTGATTGTGTGTTACGCAATTGGGGTGCAGTACTATTAGGCAAACGGTTTGATAGTCAAGAAACACAAAATGTTACGGTTGTCGAAGGGGGCTTGTGGCTAAGTAATAACAGCCGCACGGTTCGATCGATCACGTTAAGCAACGCTTGCCGCGGTTGGTCAGTGGATGGGTGACCATCTTTACATACCAAGACCCCTCCGTGGCTCGGAAAGTACGTTAAGCCGTTGGTCCCGGCTGTCATTCGTGGATCTTTGACAATCGTTACGGGTCGTCAGAAGCCCGAAAATTTGACAACCAGTCTTGGAGTCAGTCAACCAGTTGTGGAGGTCAGATAGGCAGTCGCTCCATGTAAAATACTGGTATTCAGCTGCATCCGGTTAGACTGGAAGCCGACACCAACATAGTTGGGAAAAGGCTAGGCAGATGATGATATTATGCTTGCATAGAACACTTAAAATATAATCGATACTGAATTATTCTACTTGGTGCTTGATGGAGGCGTTTCTGAGCACAATATTGAAAAATCATGTCTAAACGCCATACGGTTAAACAGCCATACGTGTCCATAGGATTATGTTTAAAAACATATTTATATCTCCATGGGGACAATGGAAGAAAAAAAAAAAAGTGTTTCGCCGACCCCAAGTAAAATGGGACAAGGTCAGGAAGCTAATGATTATAATATATATTATGGCTTTTGCGTCCTTCCCAGTAAAGGGGTTTCCTTCTTCTACAGCAAAACTGTTACAAAACAAACTAAATTTTATCAAAATTTCTTGGGATTCAGTCCAACTCAACAATGGGTTATTGTCCAAGATCACACAATGCTTTTTGTGCTCAGACGTTATCAAGAAGACAATATGATTACATAAGACGCAGTGTGTGTTTTTGCATTAAGATCAGTAGAATTATTACATGTTTAATAACAGGATGAAATGGGAGCCGCACTTCACCCTACCACTTTGTCCCAAATGTAACCGTGTGCATGCGTCCGAATCAGTTCATTCCTGGACCTAGGCGTAGGCCTCTCTAATCATACGCCATTTAACTTATTCCTCGGATAGTCTCACCGAGCTGCTACCAGCCATCCTGCAAAGATTCCCTCTAGCCTGAGGCCGCCCCACCTTAGGAACTAACGACCCAATTCGAAACCTTTTCGAACTATCGGCCGCCATTCTAACCAGATCCAAAGAATTCTCCAGATCAGCAGTTTATAAGAGAGGAAAAACTGAAGGGTAGATCTACGGTCACCCATAACCCCGCTTTAAAAAAGTCAAAGTTTTGTTAGAGTTGCCTGTATTACTAATAGAAATGTTTTTGTCCATCAATCATTTCAAGACTTCCAAACATTGGGGCAGTAAAGGCACGAAGGCCGTTAGAAACAAACACCAAGTACAGTAAATATTAAATCTGAACTGACCATCAGTTGAGAGGCACATACCAAGCGAACTCACTAAATTAGTCCAATAAAGCTCATATGGTCGGTGATTAGGTCACGAGCGTTGCCATGATTGTGTTAATCGAATTAGCGAATTCTGCTCTGCTGTTTCTGGTTCTTATAATTGTTTTGAACATGTTTTGGCCTACTCAAATGTCCTTTCTTTGGTACTATTCGTCGAATCGTTGAGCTTCTTAAGTTCTGAGTTGAGCTTCACGATTTTTGACAAATGCGTGCACTGACGGGACAGGTCCACTCAATTTGAGTGGTTCTTTTCTCAAAAGACCATTTCAGACACCAATCTAAACGGTCTTCACATGATCTGACCAAGATTATGTTTGGACTTTAAAACAGACTGTGACCTCTGAGTTGGTTTCGGCCTTTCTTCTCAGAGTAATCAGACAGGAAACGCCGACCTCATCTAGTTAAAAAAAAATTATTTACGTGTAAAAGTACCCACAACCACACTTAAAAATAAAATCATTTCACCTTCTGGTCTTCGTTGCTTCTAGTTTTTGTGCATCGGGTGGTCTTTTATTTCGGAGCTTTTTAACTGTTCTTATTTCTATCTTTAATTTCACATTTGTACTTAAGTGTCATTGGAACGAATTGCATGTATTTAAAACTCATTTCATTATGACTCAAAAAATCCTTGAATTCTTTGGGTGAGTGTTTTGTTTCACACCAATTTACTAAGGATTAAGAGGAAAAGCTGATCAAACAAATGAAAAGGAAAACATAGCTGAGATTACTGCACAATTAGACTTGCCTTTACTTTGTGTATAATTTCATCACCACTGCTCTCAAAACGGTGAAGGAAAACCTAGTAAGGAAACCGGCAAGTCTAACCAAAATTTCGAAGACATGTGACATCTACCAACCCTACTACCCGCATGGTAGATAACAGCCTACTTCCTCTCGAAGAGAGGAGGCCTGTGTCCCAGCAGTGGGAACATTATAGGCTGATTTCGGTACTACAACCCGTTAATGACATTAGGTAGCGCCCTACCATATGGAACTGACACTTAACAGGCGACATGTAGGTGTACTCCGTCAACCCCGGACGTGGCCCGCGTGGTGGATTACGGCCCACTCCCTCTCGTAGATAGAAGGCCTGTGTCCCAGCTGTGGGAAGATTATAGTCTAATTATGCTAGACTTATTGCCATAAATCTATGTCGTTGTTTTTGTGAGAGTCAGAGCTCTCTAACACTTAAGTAGAAATGATTGCAATGCAACGAGAAAAACCATTTGATGCACCTATGCGACTGCGACAGCTGGTCGACTAGACGCAGCGACTGGCTGCGGCCGACAATTTTCATACATTTTGTATGAAATTGTTAAACTCATGGCGTCGAGTAGAGTCGCACGCTCTGGCTACTTGTCGGAGCGATTAGACGGACGGTTAACACGCACACCTGACGACAATCGCTTACGCAGCTTTTGCTGTGAGTGCTGAAGATTGTGCGCATGGGTTTATTTTGCGAATTACAACATGGATACGTTCGATTTCGATGTTTTCAAATCGTACGTTGAAGCGCATCGAATACTCAAACATAATGATCGTTTCCTGCAATACGTCTATCGTAGACACAAACGCAAACGACTGCTCTGTGTTGCGTCCAGTCGCAGATACAACTCTGCATCACTGAGACGTCGCCGATATCACAACTCTCAACGCACAGTTCAACGCTCAAAGCAAAAACAAAAGACTAACCGTACTGCAATCAAATTGAACACCAAGGAAGAATTTCGCCTCCATTTTGTGATCATCGGCCATTCAACCAAATTAATTGCTGCACCGTTCAATTGCAATTTAGCAATTGGACATTCCCATTTCCCGGATTTCTTGCCAATAGAACTAATGCTCCTACCTTAGGAACCAGACATTTAATCTAATGGTTCATACAACGGTCGAGCACTTACCGAAATTAAAAATAAAAGGTGAGAGCCTAATGCATGAAGTTCTGCGCGCGTATATTCCAATTGCTGAATTGAAAATAAGCAATTTGGTAAAATGAAGGCGTGAGGAACGTGGTTTTGTTTTTTGAATTTCGATGGACGCGATCCATTAGCTATATCGGTCTATTGTCCATATATCATTCTAGAGAATCTCTTTGGGAATAGATGGGCATAGCATACGTACTTTATCGCTTGAATATCGATCTGTTGAATTATAAAATCCACCTAGAGTTTTCGCCGTCTTATTTAACAACCGGTCTGATTGATTCTTTGTTATTTCTGGCTGTACCCACACACCCTTCTAATACCTATACTTTTAATTACTTTTTTTTCTTTAGCAGCTATGCTCGCGTAGCGTGGAGTACCTATACGTGCCAACTAAATGTCACATTCAGATACGAGTTGTATCACCTTTTGTCCAGACTCCAGCCAGACATGTCAGTTATCATTTTATACGACAGATACTTAATTTATTTCATTACAAGATATATTCTGTACTTAATCCTTTATTGCATAGTGGCTCTTATTATAGAAGCCCTAAGGACTTCTACCACGTTGGTAAATTATTTTGGCAAACGGGCATTCCCTTGGGCACATCATCCTATACTCATTTATTCATCTTCCACTCATGCACTTGCACACGCGGTGTTGCCCCATCACACGGATTCATTAGATTGTTATCAAAAACAATACAGGGTGGCAGGGACAGCGACGCGCAAACTGTAACCATGAATTCAGCACATGAGTTTAGACCCCATAGCGTCGAAATTTTTCGTCGGTTATTAAAAAAAAATATTGCTGTTTCATACTTTTCTATGAAACAGAAGTTTTTTTTTTGATAGCCGACGCATGTGCTGAATTCATGGTTACAGTTTGCGCGTCGATGTCCCTGCCACCCTGTATAATTAGGTATACAGTTTTAGTTTTTACCAAAATACAGCCCCGAAAGTCCTTTGAAAGTAAAGTAAAAACGTATTTGCGGTACACATGACGCAGAGAAAGAACACAATCACAAAAATAAGTAGTTGAGGTAAAATATGCGTCACATCCACGCATCCTTTGACCTTATACGCGCGCTTGGAAAATGCACCCTGCGGAGTAATTGCGTAAAACACTATCCGTAGACAAAGACTTTCATTTTGACAGTTCAACAACATTCATTGCGTTATTTACGTTGTAGAGCAGACGAATTTTTCGAACATATAAAGCAATGGCTTAGCAATATTCTTCAAATTGATTTAGATTGTGATTGATAGTGTGTATAGTGTATACTCCACAAAAACCTTGCCATAGAAAACAAAACTAATTATCATCCAGACAGTTAATTACATAGAAGTTTCCGTTTATCCATAATAATTACTATGATCTGTTGCACGTTCCTTTGTTTCCCATAGAACTGATCCCACGTACCCGTGACCCTTGAAAAAGTAATCAGAAACTGAAATGGGAGCTAGATCGAACCACATTGTATGTTAATTGTTATAATTATGTGATGTATGTTCTTGAGGTGGTGATGGGAATGTGGATCAATGATAGTTGTTGTAACAACATAATCAGCCTATTATATTCCCACTGCTGGGACACAGGCCTCCTCTTTTTGAGGAGTGAGCTGTAATCCATCACGTGGGCCCAGTACGGGTTGGTGGATGTCACATGTCTTCGAATTTTTAGTTCTACGACATGCCGGTTCCCTCACGATGTTTTCCTTCACCTTTTTGAGAGCAGTGATGATGTAATTCTACACAAACTAAAGCGTCTGTTTGGGTTCCAACTTACGATCTTCAACTCGTAAGTGAGTAGGGGTGGCCCATGGCCCGGTGGTAACGGTCGTTATAGTAATGAAGAAATAAGATACAGCAGATTTTAAAGAAATGAAAAGTTCTGAAAACTGAAATTGCTTTTTTGTCAGCAATGAAGACTTGGAGTGACTAGAAGATGATTTTGATGTGGGAGAAGAAACAATACAATATAAAGCCCCGTATATATAAAAATTAAGGCCGCAGGAACCCGTTGGATGCGAGAAGCAGACCCAATTTCTATTATACCAAGTACCACGAATAACTGTACCTGAAAACTTGAGGTAAAAGTTCCTCAGCCTTAGGTGAAATGAAAATCAAAGTAAATATACGAGTAATATGACTATATATTCCGATGAAGTAGCAAAATCCATCAAGAGTTTGAAATTTCGTAGAAAAAGTGTCCCCTGCTATTTCTTTATATGGGGAAATAGGAATCGTCGAGAAAAAAATAAAATTCCTGAGTTCTATAGTTAAGCTAGTAATCACTATGGACCTCGATTATTGCCTGAAAGAAAAAGAATATAATACTTAGCGAATTCCCAACGCGATCCAATACTTAATTTATCCATTTAAATATTCAGACCAATTAGGGTCGTGCCAGACGACCTGATAATTTATTGAAGCCATGAAACGAGCGTAATGAATAAATTCGTCTATGTTTGAGTCTGTGTTCAGCATTTTGGGGCTCAATGCTCAATTCCCGAATGAGCGAACGCTGAATGGACCTTTTTTATTGCACTAAGGCCGGCTGTGAATGCTGCGTTTTTTTATCGGGCGATCTGGATTTACGCGGATTTTGGACGCGTTCATACGACTTTAGTCGTAGGCTACGGTAACGTATTGAATGAGCATACAGATTGGCCGTTTGTCCGACAAAATTGGTTCCTTTTCTTTGCGTCAGTTTGGCTTTGATATTGAGAATGCAAAAGGGACTTGGGACTATTTGGAACGGTAATTTGTACTTCGGTCGGAAAACATGTTTGGAATAACGATAACATTGGAAGAATTCCTCTAAAATTCCAATATTAGACAAAGAGGACACCTACTTTTACACGCTACTCGCTTCT